>QXEO01000360.1:2507255-3859808 GCA_007115705.1 Dactylis glomerata | reverse complement strand
GCCACAAAGGCTCACCTTATTCTCCTCGCGCCCTCGCACAAAGCAAGATGCCACGATCCACTATGGGACACTTGAGGGCGGTCACCGAACCCGTACAAGCTTGGGGCAATCTCCACAACTTAATTGGAGGCTCCCAAGAATCGCCACAAAGGCACCACAAAGGTTGGGGAATCTCCACAACTTAATTGGAGGCCCCAAGTATATGCCACAAAGGCCACTAAGCCGTCTAGGGTTCCAAGAACCCAAGAGTAATAAGCTCACAACTTCCACTTACCGAATCTCCGAGGAGAACTCAAACCGATGCACCAAATGCAATGGCAAGAGCACACAAAGTGCTCAAATCCTTCTCACTCAAATCCTACCAAAGCAACTAATGCTATGGAGAGATATGAGAGGAAGAACAAAGGAAATCCACAAAGAACTCCAAGATCTAGATCCAATAGGTTCCCCTCACTTAGAGGAGATTTTGATTGGTGGAAGGATAGATCTAGATCTCCTCTCTCTTTTCCCTCAAGAAGATGCAAGAATCATTGGAGGGATTGAGAGATAGAGCAAAGCTTCAAGGTCAACAATGGAGGAGAGAGAGAATGAAGCCAGCCCAGCCCAAGGAGGAAGAAGGGGGCCTTTTATAGGTCCCCCACGAAAACTAGCCGTTGCTGGGCACTTACCCCGGAGTCTCCGGCCTTTGGAGGGCGGAGACTCCGGCCGGCAGGGGCTAAAAAGCCTCCGTCCCCATCTCTGCACTGAGCGACACCTCGAGTTTTCGAGGTCCGGAGACTTGGGCCGGAGTCTCCGGTCCCTAGGGGCCGGAGACTTTGACCTGGAAAAGTACCCGGAGGTTCCGGGCCAAATCTCCGGACGAAAAACGGCGAATACACATTTTGGGCCGGAGTCTCCGGCCCTGGAAAAGGCAGAAACAGCTGAAACCAAAACGACCATAACTTGAGCGTCCGGACTCCGTTTTTGATGATCTTGAGCTCGTTGGAATCACAACAACGAGCTCTATAAGAATATGCATAGAAACATCATAGTCCAACAAGTGAGGATAAAACCAAATGATGAGAGGTTTGACCTCTCTTCAAAGACGAACCGGTAAAACCTCCAAACACCAAAAACTCAATAAGTGTTTCATGCAAAATCCGTTTTTGATGAGCTAGAGCTTGTCATGGAAATAACCACAAGCTCTAGAACCTCACATGGATAAAAGCCAAATAAGAACCAAGAAAGATGATGCCAAGAATGCAAAGGTTTGAGCTCTCTTCGAATGATGCGATTAAGTTACTCACTCGAGAGCCCCTCTTGATAGTACGGCTACCAATCCTATAACCCGGTCTCTCAACTAACATCATGAGATCGATAAGAAAGAAACCCTATCAATATCATACCTTTGCCTTGAGCAAAATCCACTTGATCTAGATGATGACCGTCTTGTCTTCCTCAAGTTGGAACACCTTTCTTGATCTTGCTTGCTTGGTGAAGTCTTGCGAATTGCTCCCCATACACCACTATGGGAAAGACTCTCTTTAAGCATATCTTCACTTATCCATGATCACAATATATATGGCAAGTTTCAAGCATATGATCTCTTCTAGATTCCATCTTGAACTTGCGCTTTGGCTTGATCAATTCTTGAATCAACTCTTCTTTCTCCACAATGATGGTGTCTTGAAGATTCACATGAGAGCTCACTCAATCTTATTCTTCAAGACACACTTGATATAGGCTCAACTCTCTTATGACCGACTTTAGATCACTCCTTGAATAACACCTTGGTCATCACAAAACCTTCTTTATTTCCATCTTCATACAACCTTGAAACCAACAAATGGTTCAAGCATTGTCTATGGACAAGTCCTACAAATATAACTCAATGCAACCATTAGTCCATAGGGATTGTCATTAATTACCAAAACCACACATGGGGGCTCCATGCTCTTTCAACATCTACAACCTTAGAGGTTTCTGTCACTCCCCTAGATTAAATAGAGGCATGAACCCAACTATCGAGCATAAATACCCCCTCTTGGAGTCACTAGTATCTACTTGGCCAAGATAGCTACTAACAACGGAGAGCATGCAAGATCATAAACAACATAGAGATAACATAAGATAATATTCAGCATATCAACTTAACATAACACCAATATTCATCGGATCCCGACAAACACAACATGTGGAATTACACAAAGGTAATCTCGATCATGTAAGGCAGCTCACGAGATCTAAACATGAAGCACATGGTGGAGAAGACAACCATCTAGCTACTGCTATGGACCCATAGTCCAAGGTAGACTACTCACTCATCGCGCCAGAGGCAAGCATGGCAATGAAGAAGACCTCCGATGGCGATTCCCCTCTCCGACAGGGTGCCAGGAAGAGCTTCTGGACCCTCTCGATCTTGGGTCGATGGCGGCGGCGGATCGCGATGTGTTTCTGGAAAATTGATCGGGTCTTTAGGTTTTTCCCGTCGGGGGGTCTTTATAGGCGAAGGGGCGGCGCCAGAGGTGGGCCAGGGTGCCCTCACCACAGGTGGACGCGGGCCAGGGGCAGGCTGCGCCCCCTGGTGGTGAGGCCGCCATGTGGCCCCCCTCCGTCTTCTCTTCGGTCTTCTGGAAGCTTCGTTAAATAATAGGAGATTCAGCTTTTGTTTCATCCAATTTTGAGAATATTTCCTGTGTAACTTTTCCAAAACATAAAAACAGCAGAATACAGGGAACTGACACTGTGACATCTTGTTAATAGGTTAGCCCCGAAAAATGCATAAAAACGCCACGAAGTGTAACAAAACACTAAGAAAATGGTGTAAGAACAAGTATGGAGCATAAAAAATTATAGATACGTTTGAGACGTATCACCTAACAGGGACACCTGTGGGGGGTGCGGGGGGCGACAGCCCCCGCGGTATGGATCGTTGCTACCGCCTATATATACTCCTTGTAAGCCGCCGGCTAGGGTTGAATCGCATCATTAGGATTACCCACGGCGTTTGTAAACACTTCAGATATAGTAAAGTTTTGCTGACTGGCGCCCGTGGTTTTTACCTCTCTTTGTTGGAGAGGGTTTTCTACATTAAAATCTTGTGTCTCCGTGCTGTGATTTTCTTTTTGTTCTTCGTTATTGCCTATCGCTTTTATAACAGATGTGAATCTTCGTAACGTTGGTTCCCCATCTCGTTGGTCTACTGGATTGCACAACAACACAGTTAGAGCATGTCTAACAGACCCCCTATTTTTTGCCCCATAAAACGCGAGTAGAGGGCCCTGTATTCACTTTCCACCGGCCGAAAACTCGTCCGAGCTAGCAGTCCCCGTATCCCCACCCCGTAAAACAAAATATTCTGTTTTACGGGGTGGGGATACGGGGACTGCTAGCTCGGACGAGTTTCCAACCCCTCAAAACAGGGTTTTAGACAAATTGGATATTAGAACCAATACAACATCCACATTGAATAAAAGTTTTAAATCACACAATAATCGTCATAATTATTACAATAATGTTTTTCAGAACTGCCAACAAATGTTCTAATGAAAGAATTAAACAAATAACAAATGTTCCCGCAATCAAACAATCAAGATAACTGTTTCACACATACAACAATAGGAAATGAATGTAAAAACTCATTGGCTATGCAACTGCCAGTGGTGATCAATCAGATCTTGGGTGAGCTGGTGATGAGTCTCCGCATTTTCAATGCTGCGATGAGCTGCAAGAAAACCTTCAATCCGATCAGGGTTCCGCTAGGGCTGCACTCGGGTGCCAACATTGTCATAGAAACATGGCAAGTTCAACCCTCTCTCATCTTCAATGATCATGTTGTGAAGAATCACGGCTTTTGCCACAATACATTCCATGCCATGCTTTTGGACAATTTTTCCATGTCCAATGCATGCAATCCAACCCCCGGCCACCCCCTCTTTTCATTGATCTCCATGAGTCTCTTCGTATCTTGCTCATCTGGAACTCGGAGATACGTCTCACCATACAACTTGATCACCATCTTGTCAAACATACGCACGCAATCCGTGGTTATTTGTACACCAATGCAAAGGTACTCATCGGTATAGTCTGCTGGGATACCGTATGCAATCACCCTCATGGCGGCTGATATTTTCTGAAATGGGCTAAATCCCATGGCATGGGCAGGGTTCCTCCTTTGCTTGAAGTAATCGCAATTTGCCTTGCAATTTCTGACGATTCTCTCGAACAAACTCCTACGCATTCGATACCTTCTACGGAAGAGGCGGGGAGGATAGGTCGGTACCTCGGCAAAATAATCTTGCATCAGCTATTCGTGGCCGAGTGCGCGGTTCCGCAGAATGCACACACGCCCCATAGTGGATCCCTTTCTCTGATCCAGCAGCTTGGCGCGGTCCTCCATTTGCTTCATGCCGAACAGGAGCAGCATCATCTCTATGTCGTCGTCGTTCAGCAGCTCGTCGAGGTCCGAATCGTCGGAATCCGATGAGGACCAATCGGTCGTCGAATCCACCAAATCCTCTATATGCACATCCTCCGAAGTCATCTACCACCGTGAAGCATAGATCAACCTCCAAACACATTGATTGTATCGGCAAAAACGAAGAGGAACGCGGCAGGAGTACTCACCGAGGGGCGCGGATCTCCGGCGGGGGTGCGGCGGGCGTGGACGCAGCGCGACGCGGCTCGGCGGCCGGCGGAGGGGGCCGGATCTGAAGGTTTCCGGCGGCGGCGCGCGGGTGGCTACGGCGGCGGCGAGGGGGAAAACGGGTGCGCAATCTGAAATGTCCGCGTGCCCTAACTGAAATGGGATGGGGGGTTTGCCCTGTATTTCCTCTCCCGCCCGCACAAGTAAGGGGCCAGAAGCCACCCCTTAGCCGAAACTGAAAAAAACCGACGCGGGGGCCTGTTTTACGGGGTCTGCTAAACGGCCGGGTAGAGCCCTATCCCGTATTTTGACGGTTATTTTACGGGTTTGGCTCTTTTAGGAGGTCCGTTAGACATGCTCTTACACTATGCTGGAAGGTGTGGATACCGCGGAGGCGTCGTACGCTTTTTTTTGCGGGTGAAGTGATCGACTCATCAAGGGTATGACCTCGCTTTACAAGCACCTCGAACCCTCGATAGTGAAGTTGGTTTGTTCGTGCACGCTAAAACAATTATGTTGTGTAGCACGATTCCCCAACACATGGAGGATCTAGTACTCCCGTACCATGTCATCTTGGCGCCATGGCTCAAACTCATGGATTAAGTGCATCGACAATGCTGGGGCGACAAATAACTTGTGATGTCGGGTTTTCTGCGTCGTGAGGGCTTCGGTGTGGTTGCAAGACGAGGTGCGTGGCAGGGAGCGGTGGTGCGGTGTTCAGGACGGGACGGTGACTACCGGCTTCGACGACTTTGTATCCACGGCTGGGCATCTTACTGCAGAGGGACGTGGATCAGTGTTGGTTTTGGCTAGAGGTAGAAGAAGACACACACGAACACACTGGACACACAGAGTATTTTCGCAGCACCGCACTTGTGCTTTCCTTTTCTCTTATCCACCCAAAACTGAACTGAAACGAACTGGTTACAAGCCTATTTGTAGTACATGCGCACACACTTGGTCAAGCCACATCTTGCTTGACCCACTAATCACTCCACTAGCCGGTAGATGAGGCCACTAGCACTCACACGACCACACGACTCGGCCGATCTCATCTTAGGCCAACTACCAGCTAGCTTATCCATGCATGGATCACTCCTCCTACTAATTAGACTTGTAACTAACTAAAAACACACAGCCATGGCGCCATACATGCACGGCACCAAGCTGCAGCTAACAAGTTTTGCATGTACACCTGATCACATCTCTAAGGTGCACACTGCCGCAACTTTTAACTAAATGCAAAAACTTGGAAATAAACATGGCACTAAATCTAGACAACAAGATTAGTTCCAACAATCAGTTCGGTTCGTTCGTTGGGCATCAGACGGTAGCAAGTGAGTCCCCTGGAAACGCTGGGATGCGGGTTGGCCCAAGACCCAGTTCAACCAAGGGGAGAAGGAAACAGGCGCGCTCTCTAGCTCAGAAAAAGGCGCGACAAGCCGTCAAGCCGACCCCAAAGAAACGGCGCGAGAAG
Source organism: Dactylis glomerata (assembly GCA_007115705.1). Taxonomy (NCBI): domain Eukaryota; kingdom Viridiplantae; phylum Streptophyta; class Magnoliopsida; order Poales; family Poaceae; genus Dactylis; species Dactylis glomerata. The sequence continues at coordinate 3,853,707 of QXEO01000360.1, read as the reverse complement.
AAGATCGCCACAATCTCGGGTAAATCTCACTAGCCTGCCATTCCCCGTTTCTCTCTATGGATTGGTAAACGCTTACTGCAGTTTGCAATCTTTTTTTTTTTGAAATTGGTGTGTATTACTTAGTGATCAAGGTTTTTGTTACAGACTCCTTTACAGACTTTCAGAGTGTTACCATCCACGCAGTTTGCAATCTTTTTTGGGGTGGCTGTTCCAAATTCAGTTAACCATGTACACAGCATGCGCGAGGGCGGTGGCAACAGAGAGGATGAGCGCGGCGGCCATGAATCGGGCTCCTGCTTCTTCACTCTCCGTCCTCGAGCCTGGTTGAGACGACCTCGACGGCGTGGTGCAGCTGACCATGCACGACCGTGGAGCTGGGCGTGCCGGCGAGCGAGAGCGCCCGGGTAGCGGCAGCTCAGGGGCAGAGCGCGGAGGCCAGGACAACCGGGCGCTGGTTGAGAGCGGCCTCAACGCCGTCGTGCAGCCGACCACGATCATGGAGCAGGGCGTGCCGGCCGGCGAGCACCTGATGCGGTGGGGGCAGGGGGAGGAGGAGCTGGCGAGGATTCATGGCTCCGGCCGGTGGCGGTGAGGTGAGTGAGAGAGAGGAGGCGGGCGAAGAGAGGAGGACGGAAGGAAGACGAATGACGGCAGCAGAATTGAAATTTCAAATTCCGAACCAGGTATATCACCGCCCAAACGCGTGTCATCGCGAAGGCTCTCCCTCCCAGTCTGTCCCCACCTGGCAGACGTGAGCTGCTCGTTCCCCCATTTCGTTAAGCATATTGCATGTGGGCTCGGCCCGTTTACTCTCTGATTTTTTTTCTAATCTGGTTTTCTAATCGTTCATGTAATGATGGTTTGCTAGTTTTTTTTTACAATCAATACCATATATATTTATGTGGCAACTACTACATGTAAAGATATATGAACTGTATTCAGCAATTACGAAGCGAAATCTAAAATAAAATTATCGAGGTCTTCAAAACCTTTCTTTTTTGATGAGCAATCTTCTACTTTTTCGAAGGCAGCCACATAAGAAGAGTACCAAACCATAAACATATAAATATCAATAAGAATTCTCTCATAATTTTAATTTTAGCGCCAGTACCAAGGCTACATACACGTGCACAACCATTAGAATAATTATCCCGCATCACGAATGGAACATTCTGATCGCTAGGGAGACAAGAATACGAATCATCATTGTCGCGCGACAACCATGAGAAACCATACAAGATCGATCCAGCAAAGCAAGATTTGAAAGAGCATACATAAAAAAAATTGATCTTCTAACAGCACCATTGACACCGAGAAGGAACTCGCGTCGTGGAACGAGGACTGAAGAACACTTATTTAAAAAAGATGTCGTCTCCATCAACACAGAAGGCCAAGAAAAAGACGACAGACAAACATACGCTAAACTAGTGTGAAACTACTTTTTATTGAAAAACTTCAGCCATAGATCAGGTTCTTCGCCTGACAAGGGTATAGTTAATAGAGCTCGTTAGTTGAGTACCCCTGAGGCCCGTTAAGCTAGGCCCAATTGTAATGATAGTCGAATACGAGTCTTTACCGTATGTCGATACTGTAATCTGTATCGGACCCTACCCGATCCTCGAGACCTGGCTACCTATATATAGGGGCCAGGAGGGGACGGTGTAGGGCAGATTGAAAGCAAGCCAGGTTGAACACCCAAGTTTACTTTCGATACACACCTATTTCGACTAACTTTACCTTCGAGTTCATCCGACGCCCTATCTCCCCGATCCTAAGTCCTTCATCTAGGACATTTGTCGAGTTAACCCTCGTCAATTGGCGCCGACCGTGGGGATCTTGGGCGTTGGAATCATGAATTCGACGGCTTTTTCGCTTTTAGCCAACAGCAGTTCAGAAGTCGACAGAAGTCAAGAGGTGGAACTAACCATTGGAAGTTTGAGCTTCCTCATCGGGCCGTCGGGTTCGTCCCGCCTTTCAGATCCGACGAAACAAGATCCATCGGCATATGAGCCTGAAGCAACAGCAATAATGGAGTACTCCGACGGCTCATCCAGCGAGGTAAACTCGCCGGTCAGCTTAGAAGAAGTGCAAAAAAATAAAATTGCAGAAGGCAACAAAGAAAAGGACAACTTCAATGCAGAAATCCAACTCGACGATCTCGCGATCTGCCTCGACGATATCTCAGATAACTCAATAGACACATGGAAGACAGGGTTAGAGCTTTCTGAAGATGGCGACTCGATCTTCTCAAGCTTTAATAATAACATCGGCAAGCAGTGCCAGGTACTCGCCATTGTGGGCGACAACTCAGAAGAATTCGATGAAAATAATAACCCAGTGATAAACCCAGCAAATATCGACAGAGGAGCAAATCACCTAGCAGAAGGGCAAACAGTGGAATCCCTCACAGCCAGGGAAAAAATTCGACTATCAGTCGACGAGTGGAAAATAATAAGAGAAGCCGTAGAACACGGCATGCCAATACCATCAAATTCCAGCAAAGACATGCTTTTTGGGTATCATTACGCCCTAAGGCAGCAAGCAAAGCAATTAGCAAAGGAGAAGATAGAGATACAAAGAAGAAAAGATTCAGCCATTGCAGCCAGCGAAGCTGCTTGTAGAGCACGAAGCGACGCATCATACAGCAACGCAAGGAAGCATCGTCGACACGGTTCAAGGTATGACAACCTCGAGTACTCCGACAGGCAAAGTATTTCGAAAAATCTCGACTCGTCCTTCCTATCGGTCGATGAGCAAGGGAACATCCTACCAAAAACCCCCGAAGCAGCATTAGTAGCAGCACAAGCATATCTGCTCACAACTCGACCAAGTCCAGGAGATCATAGGGAGCACATGCATAGAGCAGCATTGAACAGACTCAACATGGTAGGCCACAAGCTATTAGCAAAAGGAGAAGAAGCACATCATCACAAGGAAGTACACAAAGCAAGGTCACCTCGCCGTCACAACAGTCCTCGACATAGAAGCAGCAAACACCGATCTCGATCGCCGTCACCAAAACAGCATGGTGGAACTCGAAGATCGCGATCCCCGAACGAAAGGCGCGACTATGAAGACGACGAAAAAGAGATGGGGGCATCGTGCTTTACCCGCAGGGTTCGCACCACTCCAGTTCCTAAAGGATTCAAGCTACCTCATGATCAACAAAAATACGACGGATCACAGGAACCACAATCATGGCTCGCAGATTACTTACAAGCAGTTCAAATACTAGGAGGAACCAAAGAAACAGCAATGCAAAGTTTGCAACTATACCTCACCGGCGCAGCAAGGTCATGGTTGAGCAAACTAGAGAAAGAATCCATTGGAAGCTGGGAAGACCTCACAAAACAATTTACAAGCAACTCCAGGTCGACATACAAACGGCCAGCATCAATAGAAGAAGTCAAAGCGTGCGTGCAGCAACGCGACGAAACACTGCGGGCGTACATCCAAAGATGGAGTCTCATCAAAAATTCAGCAGTCGAAGTTTCAGACGAAAGAGCAATAGACGCGTTCATCATTGGATTAAGGCGAAGAGACCTAGTCGAAGAGATGGGTAGAATCAAGCCAAAAACAGTGTCAGATCTCATGGACACAGCAAACAGATTTGCAGATGGAGAAGACACGTGCAACAACAAACGGACACGATCACCAGAAGACGACAGAAGAAACAAATATGGAAGTCAAAGGAGACGATCCCGAAACTACGATGCCTACGGCTTTCATAGCCAAGTCGCCGCAGGGTATAAAGACAACAGTTATCAAGGAAGCGATCGCAGAAGCTCGGGATATCAAAGCTACGGAAAAGAAGAATATAAGAAGTTCCCACCAAGAGAATCCAGAGAGTACAACCCATCACCAGAAGATATGCTCAACGGGCCTTGTCATATACATTCAGCGTTCGTCGACGGGAAGCGAGTATCAAGGCACGCGATGAAAGACTGCACAACATTCTTAAAACTATAAGAAGCAGCAATAAACAAACAAACCGAAGCAAGGCGACAAGGATTCGAAGGAAGTAACAATCCCCCGACAAACTAGCAAGGAAACAACGGAGCTCCTCAAGGACAAGACCAGCAAAACAAGGGACACGACGACGACGACGAAGGGTAAGTCCCATCAAAAGGACACATCACAGCAATGATACAACCTGTGCCCAAGTCGAACAAAAAAGAAAAGAGTATAACTCGACAAGTCAATCTAGCAGTCATGTCGCCTCCAGCTACAACAGAGTATCTGCATTGGTCAGAACAACCAATTGAGTTCAATAGAGAGGACCACCCCATAACAGTACCTCGGCCGGGAAACGCGCCTTTGGTACTTAAAGCTCAAATCGGCGCATATGATGTCGACAGAATATTCATGGATGCAGGGAGTGGAATTAATTTGATATACGCGAAAACACTCCGAGCAATGCATATATCACTAGAGTTCCTGAAGCCAACAGATTGCTCCTTCCATGGAATCGTACCAGGAAGTGCCAATTACCCGTTGGGTCGAATAGCACTCAATGTTTGCTTCGGCAACCGGCGAAATTATAGAAGAGAAAAGCTAGACTTCGAAGTCATGGACTGGCCATCGCAATATCACACGATCCTCGGACGACCTGCGTTTTCGCGATTCATGGCAGTGCCTCACTACACATATTTGGTACTTAAAATGCCAGGACCAAGAGGAATAATTACAGTGAAAGGAAGTTTTGAAGTTTCAGATCTCTGCGACAGGGAATTCCACAAGATGGCGCAAAATTTTGGCGTAATAGCCAACCATGCAGAAAAAGCAAAAAACGCGACTACAGAAGGCGTCAAGCTACTCGAAGAATGTGTCGCGGAGCCCGAAACGAAGAAACCACGAGTAGGAGCATCAGGAGAAGACACAGGCGCAGAGGAAAAAGGGAAAGTCACGACGACATAAGCATCCCAAGACAATAGAGTAGAACAATAAAGGCTGTAAAAAACCACGAGTTATGCCAGGGGCAATGCCCTCTAGATCCAGAACACAGCTCATAGGCCGGATCTCTTGGGTCACCCCATGTATCTTACATTACAAGTATAAATAAAGACAAAGCGTTCCTCATATTCGAGTTTACAAGTCTTTCAAAGGGAAAATGCGGCAAACGCACGAGTCACACAATAGCGCCCTGAGAACAAATTTTCGTTACGAAATAACATACTCTCGCGTTACATACACACAAAAGTATATCATAACATCGGGTTGTCAGAATCATCTACACCTAAAGGGTCCAAGTAGTGAAACTCGCGGAAAAACGCGGAGTCTTCTTGCAACAACCTGGCTATAATTCGTCGGGCAGGCTGCAAGGTACTCTCTAAATGTACTCGAAGGCTTGCCCCACCAGGAGGATAGCTCAGCGACATAGAACTGTAATTGAGTCTTGGATGCCACTTGTGTATCCACCCAAGAGCAAAGTTGGCACCTGCCACTAGGTTCAGTTCTATCAACCGATGGATTCGCTGACTGGATCTAAAAACATCAAGGAGCAATGGAAAAGTAGCAGGCAGAGGATTGTGAGGAAGCATCACCAAGTGCATAGTTACGAGAGCTCTCCTACAGCCATCCACTGCCTCGCCAATATGTTGGGCACGGTCCTGAAGCAACACAATAGCGCTTCGGCGTCGAGGATCAGACCATAAATTCTCAACACCTGCGGACATCTTCTCCAGAGCTGCGCTTCGTTCGGTAACCCGACGATTTTCAGCAGCGAAGTCCAAGCAACTGCCTATAAGGGCAAAGGATATCACAAAAGTAACAGTACAAAGAGAAGAAAATAAGTCGAGAGGAAGCTTACATCGCAACATCTCACAAGCAGATTCGACAATACCAGGAATAAAAGAGTTGCATTCTTCCTGATGCAGAATCTTCGCCGTCAAGCTGGACACTTCATCGTCAAGAATCGACACCTACTTCGTCAGGGCAGAAGTTTTGCTAGCCTTATCAAACGCCATCTGAGCTTGGCATTTGGCTGAAGTCAAGCGAACCTCAAGATCAGAAGTCCTCGAAGAATATTCTGCGCATTGATTGCATCGACTAGGAGTCGATGAAATCTGAGGATCGAATCCACGAGCAGAGGAAGGAGCAGGACCATGAGTCAAAGGATCATGAACATTCATCGACTACAAAAGAAAAGAAAGAAGAAACAATTTCAGAAAGGCAGCATAAAACTTCATATGAAGAGGATATATTTACATAAGAGTACAACCCTATGGCTAAGGTTCTCGGGTTGCACTTAATTGAAGTCTTTACATTCAAAAAGGAGAAAACTAAAATAGCTACAAAGAAGCTGAGTCTACGCCACCTCAGCATTGTGCTCCGTGGAAGAAGGGGGCGCGGCCAGTTCCTCGCTAGAAGTCGATGGTGGCACTGGATCTTTCGCCGCTGGAGGTGGCACAGCAGGCACAGCAGATGCCGCCGAAGGAGAAATTGTTGTCAACAACGCAGGCGCCAACTTCTTCGCCTTCTCGAAAAACACCTTCATCTCATCACGGGTGTGGCCATGGGGGGAGCTAACCCTCCCCCAGTCGAAGTCTGTACCGTGCGCAAGAGAAAGTGCAATAGCACCCTCGGCGCCGCGTTTAATGGACAGACCTTTTAGCTGGAGAGTGGGGTCTTCAGTGGTATCGAAGGACTTGACAAGTTCAGTCAGATTGTCCTTCGGGATTGCCGCCTTTCTCTTTGGCCACAAGCCGGCAAACAGCCGTGATAAAACGCGGCCAACTAACTCAAAAGTCTCCTGGATAGATATCCAGTTTTCTTCGAGTAGGTTAACTGCATCCATAAGAGGATCATCGTCCGTTTGTAAGGACGACAGAGATACCCCGGTGAATTCTGAGCAATAGAAAAGAAAAGAAGAGACAGGTGTCAATGAATACATCAGTACAACAAAAACAGAGGATAGGGCGAGGCACTTACTTTCAGCGGCAGCAGACATAGTGTGAAGACGCTCCGCCACGGCTTGCTCTCGTTGAGTATGCTCCTTGTTGGCTTCAGCTAGAGCTTTTTCAGCTTTCATCTCCTTACCAAGCGCAGCTTTCTGCGACTTCTCAGCATTCGATTTAGCAGCGGCCGCCACGTCATAAGCTTTTCGCGAAGCATCAAGCTCCGCTTCAAGCGACGCAATTCGAGCATTGGTTGTTGCTAAGGCAGCTGCAAAAAGAAGACGAAAGGGAGTCAGACAATGGGGAAAAGGATAAAGCACAGAAGAAAAGTAAGGACTCGACGTCAAAGTTGTACCTTCGGAAGCTTTCGCAACCTTTAGGTACTCAGCACATTCAGTGCCCAAGGCAACGAATTTGCTCAACAAAGCCTAAAAAAAGAGATAAGAAAGTATAAGAGCGCAAGGGTATGCAAGGAGAAGGGATAAGAGAAAAGTTACTCACATCATGGGGGGAAGATGCGGATTCATGTGCTTCCATAGAAACTTCAGGCTCTTTAGCCTTCTTCGAGCGTTTGGGGTTTCGGGAAACAGGAACCTTCTTTATAGAGGCCCTTGTAACCCGGGGTGCAATTTTTTGGGCCGGGGGCTCATCATCAACAGCTGTAGGAATTGGAAGAGAACCTATAGCAGGTTCTGACGGCTCTTCATCGTCTCTACAAGTAGCAAGAAACTTATGAGTAACACGATGGAAGCAAGGCGAGAGGAATACAATTGATGAACTCGAATAAAAAATACTTACGATGCCAGGAGGTCGAAGTACTCTTCATCTTCTGCAGGAACAAAAGTCTTATCAGCCGCTGCAGAACTCGAAGAAGCAAATTCTTCGACTTGTTTCCTCTTCTTGTCGACACCAGTATCTTCAGCAGGCGTGGAGGGAGACGATGTCGATGAGCTCGTTTCTTCTTCCGACTCTTCGGCATCATCCCCGTTTGATTATCGTCAGCTTCGGGGGCTTCAGATACAAATGAGGCCAGTTCAGCTGGAAGAGGCCCTGCCTCTAGAAGAGGAGGGTGCGAAACAAGGAATTGGTGACCCTACATATAAATAAAAAAGTTAGCAGAGTGCAAAGGCAAATGTAAGTCGAAAAAAGCAAAAGTCGACAACAAATAAGCATAAAGATGCATACCTCGGGTAAAGGGTGCACGGAGTCGAAGTAATCAGCGGTTAAGTCAGCAACCACATGATCCTTGGTGAGCTTGGTAAGGCTCCTAACTCGCTTGTCGACATCTTTTTTCTCTATTAAATCTTCAGAGACGCGAGTAGGATCTTCCAAGCCAGAGTAATTCCAGAACTTGGTGAGGCGATGTTGTAAGGGTTGAACTCGACGTTGTATGAAGAACGCCATGAGTTGGATACCCGATAAAGCTCCTCCTTGGCCTCCTTTCAAAGCTTGAATGCGAGATAGAAGGGGAAGAACTTGTGCTACCTCATCATCTGAGGGAAGGGAATCCCATGAAGTCAATTTCTTCACTTCCTTGGAGGCTTCGAAAGGTGCTAGACCATATTGATCTTCAGGAGCGGCCTTGCGGTCTTTGATGTAGAACCACTTGGTTCTCCACCCTTGGACACACGCGGCCATGGAAAATTCAAGATATTGTGCCTCGGGACGCACCGACACAACAGCTCCGCCCAGTTCGGGTTTTCTGCGTAAAGCAACATTGGGGGCGGAGGCGAAAGATCGACCTCCAGAGGAGAAAATGGGGCTCAATGCCCAGAAACGACTCGCAAAGAGTCACGAAACACGCAATGTGTAGAAGAGAGTTAGGTGTGAGCTGGTGAAGCTGCACACCATAAACAAAAAGAAGACCACGAAGGAACTCGTGGGCGGGAAGAGAAAGACCACGGAGGAGGAAAGCGAGGAACATTACTCGGTAACCGCTCGGGGGCTCCGGGATCCGTTCAGTACTTGGAAATCGGATGGAATCTTGGGCGGCGATGAGGCCGTCCGTCCTGGCTTTTTCCACATCTTTCTTCGTGATGGTGGAGCGCACCCAGCTGGTGGAGGAAGAGGTCTTGGCCATGGTGTTCTTGGTGGCCAGATGTTTCACGCGCATCTAATGCACGAAGTGCGCTTGGGGGCTATGAACGAGAGAAGGAAGCAGAGGAGATCAGCAATGGAGGCGGCGGAGGAAACGAGCTGGTAAACAGTAAAAATCACCCACTACACCCTTTATATATCTTCTGGGAGAAAGATCGTGGGCCGAGACGTGGCGCAAAGAGCGGAAACGGCAGCCCACTAACGGTCAAGAATTGCGGAATTTACAATACTGCCCATGCAACGGTTCGCAATGATGCAGAGTGACGTAGTCATTGATGTCATAAAGGATATATATTATCAAACAGGAAATGGCGCCGACAAATCATATTCGACGACAAGGCGTTCTTGAAGTATCTCGAAGATGAAGTCTCTCGAAGTTGAAGTATCTCGAAGTTGAGGTATCTCGAAGTTGAAGTGTTTCGAGTTGAAGTATGAAGAGCTACATTATCTCTTGAGCCTATACTCGAAAAACTCTTTTTTCGACTATAGCCTCGGGGGCTACTCCCATCGGGAGCGCTGAGCGCGCACCCGACGATATTTATTGGTAAATCATTAGAGATTGGAGAAGTATAGGAGTGTTACTCCCATCGGGAGCGAGTTTTATGGTTGTAGAAACCCGAATATTTTCAGTCAAAATTTGACTGCGACATAAGATTCTCGAGTTGTGTTATCGCAACATGACTCGAATGCCGTGACTTGTCACGAAGGTAAGACCCCGGGATCCGTCCTGTGTGGCCTGGTATACGCACATGGATGCGCTCTGCTGGTATGTATCCGTGTCTACGACGCGAAGAAAATCCCGGTGGACGCACTGGGTACCCTGAGAATCACTGGGATTCATTCTTTATAAGTCCTAAATGCGGCAAAAGGATGGATTTGACCGGTATCCCGAATTCAAGTCCAAGGGGATTGAATTTGAAGTAGGTGACAAGTATCTGTTCCGGCAGTTAACTAACCTCTAGATCCGTCAGAGTTGTCAGGCTTGCTCATCAAAACCCCTTGCGAAAAATTATCGTGAAAATAAGTCAAAAAGACTGAAGTCGAAGATTTGAAGATAAGAAGAAGACGAAGGATTGATCAAGTCGAAGATTTGAAGATTAGAGATTCAACCTGAATCTATAATTCTGGTAGAATCTCAGGGGCTACTGACAAGGGTATAGTTAATAGAGCTCATTAGTTGAGTACCCCTGAGACCCGTCAAGCTAGGCCCAATTGTAATGATAGTCGAATACGAGTCTTTACCGTATGTCGATACTGTAATCTGTATCGGACCCTACCCAATCCTCGAGACCTGGCCACCTATATATAGGGGCCAGGAGGGGACGGTGTAGGGCAGATTGAAAGCAAGCCAGGTTGAACACCCAAGTTTACTTTCGATACACACCTATTTCGACTAACTTTACCTTCGAGTTCATCCGACGTCCTATCTCCCCGATCCTAAGTCCTTCATCTAGGACATTTATCGAGTTAACCCTCGTCATCGCCCCTCCCGATGCTAGCAAGGCCGATCGGATGAGGGGGGGGGGGGGGGGGAATCGATCAACAGAGGAGGCGGAGTTGCGGCGGCTAGGTATTTTGAGGAGGCACCTAGGGTCATTTGAATCGAATTAGTTAGCTAGGCCGCGCGCCACACAGTGCCGCCGTGATGAGTACGTCCAATTCATTTTGTCTTTCTTTCTTTCTTTCTTGATGATTTCTTTTCTTGGATTGTTTGTATTCTTTTGTATTATTTTTAAATTTTTCTCCGATCGTTTCTTTTTCTATGTTTAGATTCTTTCTGTTGTTCATTCATTTTTTTATAAGGTAGCATTTGTATTTACTTTATCTTTTTTCTTATACCATTTTCTTAAATTGTTCTTTTATTTATATTTTAGTTTTTACTATTATGTTTCCTTCTCATACGGTTCTATTTTAATTCTGTTTTTTATTTTTATTCCCCGTGTAGTCTTTATTGTTTTGGAGCCTAAATTCGGTTCCTTCTCTCGTGGTAATTTGTTTCATGGACATTAACTTATTTTCTTTATAGTCATGATTTGTTTTCACGACTGAATTTGTGTCGCTGCATAGTCTTGATTTTTCTGCAGCCTAAATTTGTGTTCTTCATGTAGTCTTTACGTATTCCTCAGCCTTAATTTTTCCTCTATAATCATAATTTGTTCCATGGACATAAACTTTTGCTCCTTCTTTGTAGTTGTGATTTGTTCTATAAACTAAATTTTTATTTCTCCATACGGTCTTAATTTTTTCTATAGCCAATTTTTTCGCTTTGTAGTCGTTGTTTGTTCACTGACACAGATTGTTTGTACCTTCTTTTTAGTTATGATTTGTTATGCGGACTAATTCTTTTTATTTCCCATGTAGTCTTAATTTGTTTTACAAACTAATTTTTTGTTCTCTCTGTAGTCGTAATTTTCTGTAGCCTGTTATATGAGGAGTTTTTAATAAAAGAAGTGTTTTCAGTACAATAGGATGGGGCTCCGTAGTCGTCTTCATTTTAGCCATTGTGTCAATAGAGATAGCGTTGTCTATAATGAATGATCTTCGACCCTTTTTTCAACTACGAGTTCTCATTTCTGATGTTAATGGTGGTGTTGGAAGATAAAATTACCCTACTTACGATCCTTTAGAAGTGCTTTGCCCTTGTAGAGGATATTTTTGTGTTAAACCGTCCTCTAACCACCACGATATTTCATATGCTCTTGTAGCGGATCCAATCCACATTATTGGTCACTGCTCAAAGAAGATTGGATGGTTGTTCCATGTATATGTCATATGGAGAGAAATTAAGGCTGTTAACTCCATCCTTTCTTTCTTGCCAACTTTTTATTTGAGTACTCTCAAAGTTTACCACTGGGTAATAAAAGAGTTCAATAAATATAGAAGGCATTGCCTCTGGAGGAAAAAGGACTTGGATTACAATATTGCTCCTCTTCCTGCTTGGGAGTTGGTCTGTAGGCCTAAGGATCAAGGAGGTCTGGGGGTTATTAATCTTTCAGTTCAAAATGACCGCCTGCTCATGAAACACCTTCATAAAATTTTTAATCAGAGAGATCTTCCATGTGTTAAATTGGTATGGGGAACTTATTACTCTTCAGCTCTTCCCTGCCAAGACTAGAGATGTGTCCTTTTGGTGGAGAGATTGCCTCAAAATTTTGCCTGCTTTCAAGGAGCTCACTACATGTGTAGTTCATTCTGGGTCTATTGCTCTTCTTTGGGATCACAAGTGGCATGTGGATACTTTGAAAATGCAGTTTCCACATTTAATTTCCTTCTCTAGGGACGACAGTATTTCTTTGATAAATGCTAGGACAGTGGATTCTCTCACATAGCACTTTCACTTGCCTCTATCCACTGAAGCATTCTCTGAACTTCAGTTACTTGAAGCTATTTTGGAGAGCATGTCGTTCTCTACTGACTCGGATCAATGGATTGCTTTTGGTAGTGACACCCACTTCAAAGTCTCAAATGCTTGCAAGCAAGCAATGGGATCTCACATTGTTAGTTCAGTCATCAAATGGTTGTGGAAAACCTGCTGTCAATCCAAGCATAAAGTGTTCTTTGGCTTCTTGCTTAGGACAGACTCAACACCAGACAGCTCCTCCAGAGGAAAGCTCCTCCTGTGAGATGTGTGGTTGCTCTATTGCCGAATCTAGAAATCACCTCTTCTTTGACTGTCCTTTTGCTTTGCTTTGCTGAAGATATATTGCACCGAATTGGACTCCTCCAAGCCCTACTTCGAGACATGTTCCTTTAATGGACATTATTGGTAGTCTTAAAGTGGCTATCAACCAACCTTTCTGAAAGGATCTTATGGGGCGACTAGAGGAGGATGAATAGGCGCTAATCCAATTTTTAGTCTTTTTCAATTTCATGGCTTGACACAAAGGTAAATTCTCTAGATGTGCAACTAGGTGAATTTCCCTACTAGTGGCAAGCAATCATACAACAAGTAAAGTACAAAATACAAGTAAGGGAACAAGATGACCGGGAAGTGGAGACCGGAGACACAAGGATGTATTTTCGTAGTTCCTTCATTTTGAGGGAAAGTACGTCTACGTTGGAGAAGTGTGGTGACACGGGGTTGACCAACGCCATGGATGCTCACCTTGTTCTCTGGTGAGCAAGTCACGGAGGCTAGCTCAGTTCCACTAGGCAGTGGTATTGGGGGCACTGACCGAAACCCTTACACTGAGGTTGGTGCACAACTCGACAACTCAATTGGAGGCTCCCAACAAGAACCATGAAGTTTTTACACGGAGGAAGCTTCGAGGTGACCTCTCTTGATCAAGTCAAGTTCCACGGAGGATGGGTGGGGGAAAAACAAATCACTTGGGTAGGATTGTAGATCTAGGGCTCCTCTCCCAATCTACCAAATCTTGGAGGATTTGGTTGGCTAGAGAAAGAGAGAGAGATCTACGAAGCTTGTAGCAGTTGAATCCATGGAGGAGAGAAAAAGTTGATGTGAGCTCTTGGGGAAGAAGCCTTCTCCTTTTTATAGGTGGGCGCATTAATGACCATTACTGCGCCCCGAGCGGTATTACTGGCTAGGAGAGTGGCAGTACCGGTCACGATCTCGAGTCTTCGACTTTGAGATTCTTGCAGAATCTTCAGGAGGCCGGTAGTACCGCTATGCCCAACGGTAGTACCGGCTAGGTCTTCATCTTCAGTCGTAGAGGATCTACCGGTAGTACCTAGGGGTGGAAACGGATCAGATAGTGCTCTTCCCATATCCATTTTTATATTTTAAAGATGAATACGGATGCGAATACAAATATTGTCGAATACAAATGCAGAGCGGATGTTATTCAAATACGAATACGGATCGGATGTCTTTTCAATATGGAACGGATATGAATAATAAAATTTAGACTTGTATCTCATAGTTAGTCAAGTGTATAATGATATAATACACAATAGTTTGAAGTCCAATAATAAAAAATATTTTGACCACTTTGTTAGCTTTTTTAGTTAGATAAATGGCTTATCGAGATAGAATTATTAATATTTGCTAACATAATTTTATGCGGATATGGATATTCCCATTTCCATATCCATATTTCCTTAAAAATTCAATACCACATTTGTATTTGTATTTGTAAAAACGGATTCGAATAGTTACCAGTTCCATTTTTAAATAGCCTAGATTCGGATATTACCACATCCATTTTCAATTTCTTGAATACGAATGTCGAATAATATGAACTATCCTCTATCAGTTCTCACCCCTAGTAGTACGGGACCACTACCGCTTAATTTTAAGCGTATACATAGAGTGGAAACTTCCTAACCGGTAGTAGCCCAGTACTTTGCAGCGGTAGTACTGATCCTATAAGGGCAGCGGTACTACCGCAACAGAACTATCGGTGGCCCTTTGTCTTGTGCAGAAACTGCTGGAGCGGTAGTACCGGCCGCCTGCGCGGTATTACCGATCGCCTGAATTTGTTGCTTCAGCAGCGCTGGTCGGAACTACCAGTCCACTACCACTTAGCCAAAACGATATTACTGCAAGTAAAACTTGCTGAGCGGTAGTAGCCCGATAGTTTAGGGCGGTAGTACCGCTCCTGAAGGTTGAGCGGTACTGCCGCGGTAGAACTTCCGAATAGCGTTCAGCCCATGCAAAGTCTGCATGAGCGAAAGTAACGGGTCACCAGGTGGTACTACCGCTTGATTGAAATCTGCTTCAGTTTCCTGCAAATTCAAACACAACTAAAGCTATACTTTGTTGATTAGTACATGTCATCAATACCAAAATATATTAGGACAATAAATATTGGTTTACTTTCTTCTTAGAGATCATCATCCTAGTCTGTTAGGCAATCTGGTGCAACCGAAATGATCTACTCTTTAAGGGTCTGAACCCTAGCATCTTCAAATGCAGGAAAGTTTTCAAGACGGAAATTGCTCTTCTTCTGTACAAAACCCCAAGGAAGTCATATGCTGGATTGAAGGATTGGGTGCATGCTTTCCGTTAGGCCTAGCTCCCCTTCCTCCCTTTTGTATTTTCCCCTTTGGAGCTTGCCTCTAGCTCCAACGTACAGCCATTACTTTTTTACAAAAAAAAAAATCATGCAGTGGGGAAAGCTACTGTAGAAGCTTCAAAAAAATTCCACATTATTGGGTGGTATTTTCCAAACTCCAAATTTATTTTTTAAAATTGCCTCAGCTTGCACGGAATCAGTCCAAAGTTTACTTCCTCCTTTTCATCCTAAAGTTACATAGAAAATATCAAGTGAACCTGAGATTTTAGTCACCCCTACACGGCACATTTCTTGTCATACATTTTGTGCATGGTGTACATAAGGGAAAAAGGGGAATTAGTAAGAGCACGCACCAAAGGTACATAATTTATGGCATCAAGGCATTAGAAGTTGATGTCCGACCATACTCCTCTCCTTTTGGACTTTGGAAGTCTGGCGCATACCGGTAAGAATTCCACCTTTTCTTTTGAATTAGCTTGGCTTAAACAAGATGGTTTCATACACATGGTAACGAACAAATGGCATTCTGTTAAAAATGAACCAACCCCGATTGAATCTTGGCAAAAAAAATCCGCCACCTAAGACAGTTTCTCCAAGGTTGGTCTCGGAATGCTAGCGGGGAATATAAAAAAGAAAAGGAGCAACTGCTAAATATCATTGATAGCCTTGATATTAAAGTGGAAACCTCGCCACTCAGTGAAAGCGAAAGGAAAGAAAATAAAGAGGCAGACGAGCATCTGGCTAATTTGAGAAGAAATGAGGAGTCCAAGTGGGCTCAGCGCGCTAAAGTGAAATATATTCAGGAAGGAGGGGATAACACTAAATACTTCCATCTCATAGCTAATGGAAAACACAGAAAGAAAAAAAATCTTCCAACTTGAGCAGGATGAGGACACGATTATTGGTGAACAAAACCTTAAAGTATTCATTAGTGAATACTACAAGGGCTTATTTGGGGCGCCAACTCAAAACCACTTCACACTCATGGAAGATAGGATCGAGGATATCCCCCAACTATCTAGTGAAGAAAAGGTTTTATTATTGCTGAGTTCACTGAATTAGAAGTGATGCAGGCGATCATGGAGATGAAAAAGAGCAAAGCCCCCGGCCCCAATGGGTCCCCAGCCGAATTTTACCAAGTGTTCTGGGACACTATAAAGGACGACATGATGGCCATGTTCTACCAACTTCAGGCTGGAAACCTCCCTCGTTTCAAGCTTAACTTTGGCATCATAAATCTCCTCCCCAAAAAAGAAGACGCAAGTCGTATTGAGGAGTACAGACCGACTTGCCTCCTCAATGTGAGCTTCAATTTTTTTACCAAAGTTGGGGCAAACAGAATCACTGGGATGGCCCAGAAAATCATAAAGCCCACCCAAACTGCCTTCATTCCTGGTCGAAACATTCTGGAAGGGGTTGTAGTATTGCATGAGACCATTCATGAGCTTCATTCTAAAAAGCTTGATGGAGTTCTCTTCAAAATAGATTCTGAAAAGGCTTACGACAAAGTCAAATGGCCCTTCCTCCATCAAGCCCTTAGGATGAAAGGTTTCCCCATCAAATGGTGTGATTGGGTTACCAAAATTTATACAAGGCGGTAGTGTGGGAATCAAAGTTAATGATGATATAGGACACTATTTCCAAACCCTAAAAGGACTTCGTTAGGGCGACCCCCTTTCACCCATGATTTTCAATATCGTGGCCGACATGTTTGTCGTACTCATTGCAAGGGAAAAAGAAGATGGGCAAGTGGGAGGATTAATACCTCACCTTGTAGAAGGAGGGGTATCAATTCTCCAATAC
Organism: Dactylis glomerata; assembly: GCA_007115705.1. Taxonomy (NCBI): domain Eukaryota; kingdom Viridiplantae; phylum Streptophyta; class Magnoliopsida; order Poales; family Poaceae; genus Dactylis; species Dactylis glomerata. The sequence goes on along the minus strand of QXEO01000360.1, from coordinate 3,836,933 downwards.
GCGATGACACGATCCTATTTATGGAGCATGATTTAGATAAAGCTGTCAACATGAAGCTGATTTTGTGCCTATTTGAACAACTCTCCGGCCTTAAGATCAACTTCCATAAGAGTGAATTATTTTGCTTTGGGAGAGCAAAAGAAAGTCAAGATGAATATAAAGAAATTTTTGGATGCACCGTGGGAGCACTTCCATTTAAATATCTTGGTATCCCAATTCACTACAGAAAACTCTTGATTAGAGAATAGAAAGTTATCGAAGATAGATTGGAGAAGAAGCTAGCTTCTTGGATCGGCAAAATCCTCTCATATGGTGATAGATTAATCCTCATAAATTTTGTGCTTACTAGTTTGCCAATGTTCCTTCCCTCCTTCTTTGAAATACCCATAGGGGCAAGGAAGAGGCTTGATTTCTATCGTTCACGTTTCTTTTGGCAAAGCGACCAGAATAAAAAGAAGTATAGACTCTCAAAATGGAACATGATATGTCGTCCAAAGGACCAAGGTGGCCTGCGCATCGAGGTCCTGGACGTCAAGAATAGTTGCCTTCTCAGCAAATGGTTGTTCAAAATTATTAACGAGGAGGGCATGTGGCAAGAACTGTTATGCAATAAATATCTAAAATCCAAAAACTTGGCTGAAGTGCAAGCTAAACCTACATACTCCCCTTTTTGGAAAGGGTTGATGAAGCAAAAAGAAACTTTCTTCAAATATGGCTCCTTCATCGTTGGTGATGGAAAGGGGGTTCAGCTCTGGGAGGACACTTGGCTGGGCGCCGAGCCTCTTGCCTCCCAATACCCCCAACCTCTATGCCATTGTTAACCACAAAAATGTCACCGTGGCTAGTGCCATCAAAGAGGATGGGCTGAACATTTCTTTTAGAAGGAACTTAACACGTGACCGATGGCTATCCTGGCTTGATTTGGTAGAGACTAATGGACGTCCACCTTAACGAAGAGAGCGACACCTTCAAATGGAATCTAACAGATTCCGGCCATTTCTCAGTCAAATCTCTTTATGCTGAATTGTTAAACGAAAACACAATAGAACTATGGAGGCTTAAAGTACCACTGAAGATTCGGATCTTCATGTGGTTTCTGAATAGCCAAAAGAAACTGGACCAGGTGTAAGAAATGTGCTTTTTGCGATGAGGAAGAGACTATAGAACACCTCTTTCTTAAATGCAAGTTTGCTAGAGTAATTTGGAGAGTTGTTCAGTTCACTTTTAATATGCCGCCCCTGCTAATATTAAGAACATGTTTGGCAAATGGTTGAATGGGATAGACAAAACATCCAAAGCACGAATAAGAAGGTGTTTGCGCTCTGGTTTGGGCAATTTGGAATTGCCGTAACGATATTATTTTTAACAATGCAAACTGTTCTCCCTTTTTGCAGGTTATCAACAAAGCTACGCACTGGATCACTACTTAGGCATACCTACTTCCAGAAGACCAGCGGGGGTATATGGATTCTGGATGCACACGACTGATGGCGGTCGTTCATGCTATCTACAGCCAGGGTGGTTGGCGGCTTTCTAATATGATACAAAATGTTTAGTACTGCTTTGTATTCTATCTTCCGTTGGCTGATCACCATTTCATCCTTAGCTGATGACTAAAGTTTGTATTATGACCTAGCGGTAACCAAACCAAATATTTCATTTAAATAAAATGGTTGTGTGCATCAATTGATACAGAGGCCGGAAAAACCCTATTTCTAAAAAAAATAGAAGTTGATGTGAACAGAACACATTTTGTAGCTCATCATTTGTGACCTGTTTTCACCTTGACTTCCTATGGACGAAGTCTTCATATTAGACCAGATCCCACTAGGGTGTGTACAAAACGTTTTTGGGCCTGCTTCTTTACCAGAATAGTAACACGTAGGTCGTTAACCTATTATGTTACTAGTTACCACGTGTCAAATTTAGTATTTGTACAATGCAAATTTTATAATTTTGGACGGGAAAATTTGAATACAAAAAATAACCGTCAAAACATATCTATACTTCTTATAAAGCAAAACCCCACTAAAGGGTCATTTAAGTCGTCTATCTCAACATGCAAGCTATCCACATCACCCACTATGTTAGCCAATCAATTGTCCACATCATCCAACTAGCATTACATGCAAAATATTCACCTCATCAATTCTTTTAAGCTATATAATTAACCACTTCACCTTATTTTTAGCAAATACACAACAATTTTACTGTAATTAAATTTATCCCTTAAATATCGCGACCAATTGAATCTTCAGATTATAACAGACAATCTTCACATTTCCTGTGTCTTATACATAGTAATTTTTTTTACAGAGATCCCCGCTGCAACGCGCGGGGTATTCTTCTAGTATATATAGCAACAAATGGTCTCGTTGTGAAAATCTCGCTGTTACAAAGCCAAAAGTGAAGGCACTGTATTCTTTTTTGAAACAGTGCCAAAATGATTGGCCCAATCTATTATATAAGAAAAGAGTAGCCCGTTAATTCACGGAAAACTAGACGAAAACCGATAGAAACAAAACACACACAAACAGAGCACATCACAACAATCCTCACACCCGCGCACTTGACAAACTCAGCCAGCGAACAACAACCGCAACCTGACACTTGCACAAAGCAATGGAACCCTCGATGAGAACACATCAACAAAGCTTAGCGACAAAACCTCAGGAACGATCAAACCCCGAGGAAGAGCTGAGAGACTGAACATCATTCCTCAAGAAACGCCTTTCCTATGGTGCAAATCTTCTTGTCTTTGCACTTAAGACACTTCTACTTTGGGATGTAGGTTCAAGAGCTAACACCCTGATGTCTACGCACGCGTCTGTTCTTGTAGACAGTGTTGGGCCTCCAAGTGCAGAGGTTTGTAGAGCAGCAGCAAGTTTCCCTTAAGTGGATTACCCAAGGTTTATCGAACTCAGGGAGGAAGAGGTCAAAGCTATCCCTCTCAAGCAACCCTGCAATTACGATCCAGAAAGTCTCTTGTGTCCCCAACACACCCAATACACTTGTCAGATATATAGGTGCACTAGTTCGGCGAAGAGATAGTGAAATACAGGTGGTATAGATGATTATAAGTAGTAAATGCAATCTGGAATAAAAATGGCAGCAAGCAAACAAGTAACAAAACAACAAGTAAACGGTGTGCAAAGCTTGGAAATAAGGCCTAGGGATCATACTTTCACTAGTGGACACACTCCCAACAAATATAACATAATTGAACAAATAAATAACTTCTCTTCACTATGCTACTCTGAATTACTCTCCTATTGAATAACACTAATCATTGCGTAGTGGCTACAGAAGCACCCCTTAAAGTTCATCAAGTACTTGACAAACATCACTCATAGAGATATCCAAATCAAATCACAACTCAAGATAAATATTATTGCAACTTAGACCAAGTACTAACACGGTGCACACACTGTCAACATTACACCACGAAAGGAGGAATAGATCACTTCAATACTATCATAGTGATAATTATTCTCATAATCCATAAGAGATCACAATCGTAGCCTAGACCAAGTACCACCATGATGCACACACTGTCACCGTTACACCATGGCAGGAGGAATAGATTACTTTAATAACACCACTAGAGTACACATAATGATGAAGAGTAGCATCTACTTATTCAACATGATACAAAGCTCACGATCATATAAAGATTACATCATGGGAGAGAGAGGTGAACCACATAGCTACCGGTAGAGCCCTCAGCCCCGGGGGAGAACTACTCCCTCCTCGTCATAGGAGACAGCAAGGTTGATGGAGATGGCGGTGAGGTCAATGGAGACGGCGGAGACGGTGATGGAGACCGATGGAGATGGCTCCGGGGGCACTTCCCCGTCCCGACAGGGTGCCAGAACAGAGACTTCTATCCCCCGAAATTTGATGACGGCGGCGGCGGAGCTGCGGAACTCTTTCTGGAAAATTGCCGACTCCCCTAGGGTTTTTCGTCCCGAGGCTTTATATAGGCGAAGGGGCGTCGTCAGGAGGCTGCCAGGGGCTCCTCCCACATAGGGGGCGCAGCCAGGGGCTAGGCCGCTCCGCCCTGGTGTGAGGCTGGCCCCTGGCCCCCCTCCGGCTCTCTTTCAGTCCTCGTCCTTCGTCCGGGAAAAATAAGACTTCTGGAACTTATTTCGTCCAATTCCGAGAATATTTCCTGTGTAGCTTTTCTGAAACACAAAAACAGCAGAAAACAGGGAACTGGTACTGTGGCATCTTGTCAATAGGTTAGTTCTAGAAATCGCATAAAAACGCCACGATGTGTAACGAAACACAAGGCAAATGGTGTAAAAACAAGCATGGAGCATCAAAAATTATAGATACGTTTGAGACGTATCAGCATCCCCAAGCTTAACTCCTGCTCGTCCTCAAGTAGGTAAGTGATAACAAAAGAAATAATTTTTGAGGTGACATGCACCATCACAACTTTGATCATATAGGTAAAGCATTGAGTGCTGAGATCAAAGAACTTAAAACATGGGCATGAAAGACATAATCTTGATAATAGAAACTTAGCAACCATGTTATAACATGAAAATGAACACAAACAAAAGATCATGAAAATGAAACAATGAAAGTCAAACATGTGTTCAAATCATAAGGAAAAACATACAAATGGTTTTCAGCTTGTCCTTCATGGAGAGCAAAACATAAATGCATAGGACACCTTCAAGTTTAAGAGGGCGACTAGATACAAATAATTTAGGAGCAAGTGAAACCAACAATATGAATCAATCAATGAAAACTTTGGGACAATGCACATTATACTAAGAATGACAACTATGCTCTCTTAATGGTTCATAAAGATAGAAGGTGGTGACTCAACATAAAGGTAAAAGAAAGGCCCTTCGCAGAGGGAAGCAGTGATTAAACATTTGCTAGAGCTTTTCATTTGTAAAATAGAGAGATAAAAATTGGTTTTGAGAGGTAGTTGTCTTTGTCAACGACTGGCAATGGGGTTCTTACTATCTTTCATACAAAAATGAAGCAAGTTTTTGAGAGAGAGATTGGCACTTTTGTGCTCTTTTATAAAGCTTGGCACTCCTCCCCACCTTTTTTCCTTTCTCAAACCATGGCTAACCGATTCCATCGGGTGCCCACCAACATTCACATACCATGGAGGAGTGCCTTTTTTCTTTTTTTTTTCTTTTTTTTTGGAATAAGCAATATGGAAGATAGCAAATCCGACCACTACGTCCCCATGAGCTGAAAATAGTGTCACAAAATGAGAAGTATTTTGAAGGTTTTTTTGAAAGCTAGCACATGAAAATTTACTTGGAATGGCTTGCAAATACCATGCATAGGAATTTATAGTGGACACAATGGCAAACTTGGTTTTTGGGAGTAGGATGCACGAGTAGAGCTCATACTCAGTACAAAATAAGGGCTAGCAAAAGACTGGGAGCGACCAACTAAGAGAGCAATAACGGCCATAATAATGCAAAGCGACAAAGCAACATTAAAAGAAGCATAAGATGGCATCAAAAGTCAAAAATTAAATGATCATAGAGGCTATAGGAGACTTATTTTGTAGTCAACATGGTGTAAGCATGTGCCAAGTCAATCCAAATAAAGCATCAAAGGAGAAAACCAAATAAATGCTTCCATATAATAAAAACAACGCATGATTTTTCAAAGGCTCATTAAGCAATCTCAGTCATTTGAGACAAGTCATGCTACAGCAAAACCACTAAGCATACTATCAAAAAGACATCAAGCATGACATGAAAATGCCTAAGCCGCAGTCTACACAAGCTCCTTCTTGTATCACTTTTTTGCATAGAGCTTTTTCTCTTTAATTTCCAACACCATTCAAACTTTTTTAATCCAACTCTTTTGATGAAAAGCAATAAATATCAGAGGCAAAAATACACCTTGATAAAAAGATATAACAAGATCTGAACAAAAATCAAGGCAAAAAATGCAAGCTAAATGCAGTAGCAGAAAAAGAGAACACTCATTGAACGATAAGAGTGAAAACTGGAGTGTTCTTAGCAAATGAAAAGCGAGTTCATCTCCTCCAAAAAAAACATGATGTGATCTAATCATTTATTGTAGCAAACAAAACAAAATAAAACTGAAAACAAAAACAACTGACGCTCCAAGAAAATCGCATAGTGCATGAAGCAATAAAAATATAGTGTCTTGAAAGGTGACCTGATTTTTGCCGATGAAGAAGGGGGTGCCTCATGGCATCCCCAAGCTTTGACACTTGTACTTCTTGGATATTTCTTGGGGTGATGCATGGACATACCCAAGCTTGAGCTTTTGTCCATTCTTCAACTCATCTCATCACTCTCCGATCCCTACACTTGAAAACTTCCTTCATACAAAACTAAACACAGATCTATTAGCAACATTAGTGTAAGCATAACATTGAATCAACCCTTTTTGCTTCAGGTTTCAACCTAAAACCTCCACATATTAAGCATATACTACTGTAGCAACTTCCTCAAAAGTTCCGTGATCAAAAGAACTCAAAAAGAAAGCGATAAAGCAGCAAACACAAATATTTGCAGAAATCTGTCAAAACAGAACAGCTGACAAAGGTCAAATTTTTAGAGGGTTTTCTGTTGCTCAAATCAAAAAGTGTTCAACTAATGAAAGTTTGTATATAACCTGGGTCATATGCACAAGAAATCGGAGGTCCAAAAGATATACAGAGAATTTTCACGAATTTTTACGGTGCAGCACCAAAAACAGTTTCAGGACAGCAACATCCCCTAATCTTACCTCACTCAAATTAGAGGCTTCTCTTGGCACAACAACGAAATAAAAAGGATAAGGAGCGGTTATTACAGTAGTAATAACTTCCAAGACTCAAATAAAAGAAAAAGTACTGAAAATAAACAATGGGTTATCTCCCAAGAGTGCTTTTTTTTAACGCCTTTGAGCTAGGCGCAGTAATTTGCAAAGATGCTCATGTGGGCGCCATATAAGAGCTTGAGGCAAAGGCTCCATATAGGAACTTAAAGCAATAGAGAGCATCAAAAAGCAAATGAAAAAGACATTTAAATCTAAACCACTTCCTATGAAAAATAGTCTTGTAAAGAGACAAGTCATGAAAGCGCAAAGCAAAAAGCATAGGAAGGCAAAACAAGTACAACTTCAAGAATTGCAACATAAAGAGGGGAAACTCAATATTGTTGAGATTCATCAAACCATGTTTCCCTCTATCATAATAACTTGCAGTAGTATCGTGAATAGAACTAACAATATAACTATCACATAAAGCTTCCCTATCATGAGCCACATGCATAAAAGGATTAATACTCCCCACATGAACAATCGTAGTAGGAGCAGATTCAACAGAAAAATTATTCTGATCACCATAATCATCAAAAATAGGAGGCATATTGTAATCATAACTAATTTTCTCCTCAAAAGTAGGTAAACTAAAAATATTATACCCGTCATCATAACCATCATAAACTAGAGGTTTAGTATCATCACAAGCTAGAGAACAGCTATTTCGCAAAGCATATTCATCAAACATATCATCATAAGAAGGAACATGGATAGTACTAATGGTACAACAATTATTAACCTTAGAATTGGTACCAAAAAGATTTTCGATATCAAAAGTAGAGTGCTTTTCCCAATCATGATCACTAACATAGGTAACAGGCATAGGAACATCACATAGGGGAGATAAAATATCATCAGAGCAAACTTTCTCCACTAAAGCTGGGGAACTAAAAATATCATGCTTAACAAAACCAGCTTCCCCTAGCTTAGACATTTCTATAGCATTAGCAACAACGGTATTTAAAGCATTCATACTAACAACACTATTAGTATGCAAATTAAGCTCCAAAGGTTTTTAATTTTCTCTTCAAATCTAAACTCAGGAAAAAGACTAAAGAAATCTTTATTTTCCATTAAGCCTAACTAGTGAAAATAAAAACAAGAAACAAAAAGATGTAATTGCAGAATCTAAAGGAAATAACTCCGAGCACTCACACAGGAGGATGCGAGTACCTTTTACCTTACCTCCCCGGCAACGGCGCCAGAAAAGAGCTTGATGTCTATGCACACGTCTGTTCTTGTAGACAGTGTTGGGCCTCCAAGTGCAGAGGTTTGTAGAGCAGCAGCAAGTTTCCCTTAAGTGGATTGCCCAAGGTTTATCGAACTCAGGGAGGAAGAGGTCAAAGCTATCCCTCTCGAGCAACCCTGCAATTACGATACAGAAAGTCTCTTGTGTCCCCAACACACCCAATACACTTGTCAGATGTATAGGTGCACTAGTTCGGCGAAGAGATAGTGAAATACAAGTGGTATAGATGATTATAAGTAGTAAATGCAATCTGGAATAAAAATGGCCGGAAGCAAACAAGTAACAAAACAGCAAGTAAACGGTGTGCAAAGCTTGGAAACAAGGCCTAGGGATCATACTTTCACTAGTGGACACACTCCCAACAAATATAACATAATGGAACAAATAAATAACTTCTCTTCACTATGCTACTCTGAATTACTCTCCTATTGAATAATACTAATCATTGCGTAGTGGCTACAGAAGCACCCCTTAAAGTTCATCAAGTACTTGACAAACACCACTCATAGAGATATCCAAATCAAATCACAACTCAAGATAAATATTATTACAACTTAGACCAAGTACTAACATGGTGCACACACTGTCAACATTACACCATGAAAGGAGGAATAGATCACTTCAATACTATAATAGTGATAATTATTCTCATAATCCATAAGAGATCACAATCGTAGCCTAGACCAAGTACCACCATGATGCACACACTGTCACTGTTACACCATGGCAGGAGGAATAGATTACTTTAATAACACCACTAGAGTACACATAATGATGAAGAGTAGCATCTACTTATTCAACATGATACAAAGCTCACGATCACATAAAGATCACATCATGGGAGAGAGAGGTGAACCACATAGCTACCGGTAGAGCCCTCAGCCCCGGGGGAGAACTACTCCCTCCCCATCATAGGAGACAGCAAGGTTGATGGAGATGGCGGTGAGGTCGATGGAGACGGCGGAGACGGTGATGGAGACCGATGGAGATGGCTCTGGGGGCACTTTCCCGTCCCGGCAGGGTGCCGGAACAAAGACTTCTGTCCCCCGAAATTTGATGACGGCGGCGGCAGAGCTGCGGAACTCTTTCTAGAAAATTGCCGACTCCCCTAGGGTTTTCCATCCCGAGGCTTTATATATGCGAAGGGGCGTCATCAGGAGGCTGCCAGGGGCTCCTCCCACATAGGGGGCGCGGCCAGGGGCTGGGCCGCACCGCCCTGGTGTGAGGCTGGCCCCTGGCCCCCCTCCGGCTCTCTTTCGGTCCTCGTCCTTTGTCCGGGAAAAATAAGACTTCTGGATCTTGTTTCGTCCAATTCCGAGAATATTTCCTGTGTAGCTTTTCTGAAACACAAAAACAGCAGAAAACAGGGAACTGGCACTGTGGCATCTTGTCAATAGGTTAGTTCCGGAAATCGCATAAAAACGCCACGAGGTGTAACGAAACACAAGGCAAATGGTGTAAAAACAAGCATGGAGCATCAAAAATTATAGATACGTTTGAGACGTATCACACCCACCTTCTTGCCTTTGCCATTGTCCTTGGTTGTCATCCCTTTTAGAAGGCAAGTGATCGACCTTCCACATCCAGGGATAGCAACCTCCATGATGTTGAGCAAGTAGCAAAGGTCCTTTGCAAAGAGAACATCACGTTTATGAGTTGGCGGTGGTGGAATGGGTGAGAGAGCCACAACCGATTGTTCAAAAAGGATCATCTCCAGCTGCTCTCTAGACAGAGCTGAATCCGCTCCCACACACAAGGTTACTGATAAGTCCACCTTCATAAGCTCCACTGACATAGGAACATCAGGGCTCACGCAAAGCTCTTGGAGGTCGGGCATGACCGAGCCACGACCATGGCAGTGGCCTCGCCCTCAATGTTAGGTGAGACAAGGGGCAAGGAAGACAACAACGACCAACTATCCAAACACGAGGGGATAAAAAACCATAGAGCTCCGCTCCTCTATCCTCTATGGAGCCAATACCGACCTTATCAGGAGGAGTGGTCTTCATCAAAGCATGCACGAGAGAGCTTGCTCAAGCAGCCTCCACGCGCTCGAGAAAGCTCTCGATCCATGCCGGGCAGCCTTGCAACAACTCAAACTGAGCTGCCAGAGAGGACTGCAACACCACATCTGATGGGGACATCAAACTAGTTGGTGCGGCAACTACCGATGCCCAAGACCACCACGAAGTGCCTTGGGAGGGAGTGTGGATTCCATCAGACCCTCACATGAAGGTGTAGCTTGACGATGCCCGGGGGCCAGGGCAGGACAGCGGAGGTGCGGCAAGACATGCCAACGACATCATTAGCCCCGTTAATTTTAATTCCATATTTCCTTTTGTTTGAAATGGGGGACAAAGCCCTCATAAAACATTGATATTCCCCTGAAATCTGAAAATATTGATGATCTTATCTCTTTCATCTCTTATGCAAAATAAAAAAAAATTGACTCGTTAAGAGAAGAGTCTGATATTAGTATGGGACTAATGCAACATAAAACTTACCTCAATGGGTTTGGATTTGTATTTGTATTCAAAAGTATTTACATATGATTTAATAATTTAGTATCACAATAATACATATAATGCAGAAGTGGCTATTCAAGCATGTCTTTTTTTTGCGAATGGCTATTCAAGCATGTCTTGCCGGTTTTCTAATACTCTTTACAATTGTAGGGGTTTGGACGGGGTGGGGTGAAGGGCATATCTCCCGTATGGTTACCGGAAATACCGGTCGATAACTTTATGCATTGCGGTAACTTCTCTATACAATTCCATCGCTTCCTCCATGATCTTCGGCTGTGCTAAGAGCCGCAATCTTTTCTTAGCATCAGGATAAGCTTTACCTACATTTCCCAGTACAGATTCTCCTTCAATTTTCCCCAACTTCTCAAGGATCACAAGGGCCCAGCGTGGATCAAAACCAGCGGCCCCGAGTAGCAACATGCCTATGTAATCCGCCTCTATCTCAAACCTGCGGGTGTGGATTCTCTGACTTGCCCTCTCTAACTTGTCTCTGACTTGCCCTCACTTATGGTACACAAGTTAATACAGGAAAAGGGCTCGCACGATTTTTTTTATAGTGCTATTTCGCAATTTTGGATGATTCTGGGCTCAGCAAAAACCAAATTTTTGGAAGATTCGAAATTTGCACTCACGTCCCCATATCTGCTGAGACTAGAATATCTGGTATTTCGCAATGAAATTTACACATGGGCAGAATAAATTAACATTGACTACATCCAGGTATTTTGTTAAAAAATAAAGCTTTAAATTTGAAACTTTTGAAAATTTCAAAAAAAGGCTATGGCGTCGCTTGTCATGTTAATTTTTTGGGAGATTTGGAAGGAGAAAAATGCACGTGTATTCCGGAACACCTACACTACCTCAAGCTTCATCATCATCAAAATCAAGGATGTAATACCGCGAGAGTAGGTTTTCTTTTAATTTTGACCTTTGGGTCACGTGTGGCTGGTAAGACCTCTTAAAACCTTCTTCTTATTAAATGAAAATGGCAAATCTTTTGCCTTATTTTAAAAAAAATATTTCAAAAAGGGCTACACCCTTAATCGAAAAGGCTCGTTGTTTCAGTTCAAATTTAAACTAAAACTAAGAAAGTAATTATGAAACGGAGGGAGCAATCAGGATGGATCGATTTTCTGCCTTCGGCGATAGAAAATACATCTCGCTGGAATTAAATAAGTTATGCAAACTAGGATGGACATGGATGCACATAGCTCTGCAGCTTTCAACTTTTCTTTTAGACTAGCTGAATACTCGTGTGTTGCCACGGCACCGCAATTTTCATGTATTTGCATCTGTTGTAAACAAAATGCATATAGAAAGGAAAGCATTAAGCGTCCCCCGGGGCGCTGCAAAAAAAAGCGTCCCCCAGGGCGCCGCAAAAAAAGTGTCCCCCGGGGATTAAATCACCCGATCTCGAGGTCGGGAGCCGTCCGATGGAAACGGATCTAGCCGTCAGATCCGGGACAACATTGTCACAAAAAAGGGGAAACACGCGCCCATCGTCCACCTCCTCTTGAAACCGTAGGGGATCTCGGCAGCGCCAGTGACTCTCGCTTTGAGCAACGTTGGTGACATCGAGGCCGTCTTGCAGCACCCCCGACCCGCCGTTACCGCTCGTATATGCTCACGCATAGAAGCTCCGGTCACTGACACTGCTCCTTAAAGAAGCACCACCACCCCTGTTTGTAGAAAGTCGTCGCCATTCCCAACAGTGTCATCATCGATTGTAGCACCGTCGTTGCTGGGTCTGCATCACTGAGCGACGCAGTGGACGGCTCACAGAGAAGGTGGATGTGTGTAGTAGAGTCGTCGGCTGATCGTTGCCCAACGGGCGGCCGATAGTAGCTAGCAGAGGCGGCGGCCGGTCGTAGCAAAACGGGCTGCCGATGGTAGCTAGCAGAGGAGAAGGACGATTGTAGAAAAACCGGCGGCCGTTCATAGCTAAGGCGACGGCCGGTGGTAGATCGATCAAGACCTCGGGGAGGTAGATCTCTCCGTCGTCCTGACTGCGACCCTTCTTGGCAATAGGGCAACGGTGCGGCCTGTGCATGGCTCCAGTTAGGAGAGCCAGCGATTTAGCTCTTGGAGGAGGGCGTCGAGCTGCAAGGTGGCCCGGTATCGGAGGCTCCCAACGCCAGCGGACGGAGCTACGTGCAGAGAGCAGGTCAACTGTGCGCAGCGAGGAAGACGGGCTAGGAGCCTAAGGAGGGAAAACGGGCAAACAAGCCCTTTTCGTCTAAAAAAAGGGGCAAACGGACAGTGAAAATGGATTAATTTGACCCTTTCTCAAACTTCAACACAAAATAAAACGGTTATGAAAAAATTCACAAACTGACCCCTTTCGCATGATGCCCTACCTCACGGCGTCATGGTTGTATTCCACGGCACCATGGGGTAGGGCGCCATGGTCCTGCATGACGCCACGGGTCAGGGCGCCGTGCTCCAAAATTAAATACCATGACGCTGTACCCCATGGCTCCGTGCAATGTAACCATGGCACCGTGGGGGCGGGCGCCGTGCAAAAGAGTCAGATTGTGAAAAATTTCAAAAACCAGTTCATTTTGTGTTAAACTTTGAAAAAGGGGTCAAATTCATTCATTTTGACAAAAGGATAAGACGGGCCCTCACTCGTCTTTCTCTCTATGGGTGGACACTAAGCAGGGAGATTTTGTTCATGAGCTGTGCATAGGTGGCACCACAACAACACGCGTCGCCGGCTTGACCCAGAGGACGTGAGCGACGCGATCCTCATGTGTAAAAAGAGATAGGAACATAATAATCCAAAAAATAATTAAATATCTCAGTTTCCTGGTGATCGCTAGTCAAATTGGTGCGTTGAATAACATCATCACTTGCCTTGTTTATAAAGGGATATCGCTTGCACATCTGCATGTGAATCAAAAGTAGAATGAATAAAATGAAGCATGAGCTTGCCCAGTTATCAAGTTAACACCAAAACATACACAGAATTTGAGGTGTGTGAATAAAAAGCAGTTCCATTTATAATAATGAATCAGCAAGCACCAAACCTGATTACATGTTACCTGTCGAATCAGCATAAAACAGAAAACAATACATTTCCTTCCTCTCCCTAGTTCGCACATAAATCTCCGATTGTTAGAAAAAAATTATCTGTAGCCATTAGGATGCTTGATGAACTCAAGTGTATCCATTAGGATGCTTGATAAACTCAAAAAACTTGGGCGCACTAACACCACGACGAGCTGAATCTCCCCCTCGTCCTCAGGCTCTCAATCAGTTTCTACACTGCCCTGCCCTAAGTCAACAGCAATATAACAGCAGAACAATCAGGAGAATTAAAATTTGCAGCGATGCAGTGAGATCACCAACCAATTAGCAGTTTAACAGGCTTACCCATGTGGCCATGTCAATACAGAGAGATTCTGACGAGCACAAAGTGTTGGTTGGTGGCAAAAATAGATGCCAACTCTGCCCGCTGCAGGCTCCCCACGATGCTAGCTCCGCCGGTTGCCGGCTCTCCTCACCCCGCGGCCCGCGCACAGCACCATGACGCAGCTCTTCTCCTCACACTCGATTTGTGGCGTTCCTTTTGCACATCGATGGGCAAGGCTCTGGCTAAGAAACTTCTCGACCGGCAAGAGGGCCAGGGAGCCTCTCTGCTCCACATCTCCAGCTCCTCGTCTCGGCCTCCACCTCTCTTCCCCCCGCGTTGCCACCCCTCCCCACCATCTCGGCTAGCACGGCGGGTGTGCACACCGGCCAGAGAGCCTGGCATACTACCAGCCGGAGAGTGCTCTGAACTTTGTGCGGGTGGAGTTGATTTGAGAAAAACGCCGGCCGACAGCGGGGAACACGGAAGCCGCTCCTCCTGACGCGGCGGCAGAGCTCACGCTCCCTCCCTGGGACGACTCTGGCTCCTGGGTAGGAACTGGGGGATCCTGATGCTGCGAGCAGTGTAGTTCAAGGGAGGATAAGAAGTAGAACGGAGAGGATAGATCAACCCCGACTCCACTTCTTCCTCCCTATCACAGACCAGCAGCGGTGGCGAGGGAGAACCGGTGGTGCTATGGCTAATGCCCTGCGCGGTGGGCGGCACCAGCATCTGTATGTGATCCCGCCGGATAACGGGCGGCGCCAGGATCTAGATGTGCTCCCGAGTCCCGCCGAATGACCCCTCCTCCTGAGTCCCGTTGGATGACCTCATCCCGAGAATCGATCTTGCCGCCGTCCTCCTCCAGCCCTCGCCGCGCATAGACATCAAACTCAGTCACAAATCGACGCCGGTGAGCTCGAATTCGAGCGGACAAAGCCAGCCGAGGCTGTTTGCATCGTTTGGGAACAGATCTAGGACGAAGCTAGGGCTTTTTTTATTTTTTCCGACTTACCGGTGGTATTGGTGGGTAATTTTATGTTTGTATGAAAACGTATTTTAGATGGATGGAAACATATTTTGCGACCGCCACGGACCATACCTGTAGCAATATTATTAGTAGAGATAGATAGAAGAAAACATATGCATTGTTTCCAGCAGGGCTGACAAATGAAGAGACGGAATCCGTACATTAGTGCAATCTTAATTTCATATGGAATATGATGTTGCTAACAGCTCATTTGCAGATCACACAATTACAGAATGTAAATCAGCATGAACAATGTGAAACAGCGAAGTGACGTGTATACCTGCGTGCAAAAAATAGACGTACGGGCGTCGGTAGCCACTCGCTTTTGGCGATATCCGCGTGGTGCCTTGCAATGATGTGCCCAATCTAGCAAAAACGACAGCAATGTCAGATTGCACCAACCAGAGAAGGACCCAAAATTGCAGATAACCAGTCCATGAATCCAAGTAAACTAGAGTAATAAGGTAGTTACCTCATGCGCAAGAACTGCGGCAATCTCATCATCAGTCTTAAACAAGTCAAGCAATCCTGTGAAGACAGGGATTTTGCCACCTGGTGCTATCTCTACACTAGTCTCGTCATCTCTGGCGAGTATGACTTCCCAGTTGAGCCCACGCAGATGGCTCGTGTGCGGCCGTGTCGTCTTTCCCCATTTCTCCGCGGTGACGCGGAGCATGGGGGCATCGTTGCCGTCGTCGTCGAGTCCAAGACCACGGTGGGCAGCGGTGATGATCCTCCACGATGAGGCGGACACGGATGCTGCGAGGGTCGCCCTTGTCGATGATCCCAGGCTTGATCATTTCCTCGGCGAACGCAGCCTCGCCGAGGCGGCGCTCTTCCTGATGGGAGTAAACGACTAGGTGGGAGCGGTTGGTGCAGGGCACGATCTCGCGGTCGTAGCGACTGTGGACCGCCATCACCGCCGCCGTGGCGCTCAAGGTGATCATCGCCGCCGAGGCCGCAGCGACCTTCCGAGGGTCGTGGTACCACCGTAGGACAAAGCTCCGGGGGGAGGTGGACAGCCGACGACGGTAGGCAGGCTTGATGGCGGCGGACCCTCGGATCCAACCTAAATCCTGCATCAGCCGCTGCGTGCACCGAGTGGCCGGCGCCTTGAAAGGTAGCATGATCTGGGAGAGGAGGGACCGCGTGTTCCTCAGGCAGTTCATCATCTTTGATATTTCTACTATCGGTTTGGGGAATTTCTTGGGAAAAATTCGTGCAGGTCGATCGGTGGTGCTCTTGCTCAGGTCTGGGTGTATACTACTCCCTCTGTTTAGAAATATAAGATGTTTTAGCTTTATGAAATAAGTGTATTTAGACATCTTTTAGTGTATAGGTTTGTTCGAATGATACACTCATTTTATAAAGCTAAAACATCTTATATTTCTAAACGGAGGGAGTATTTAACAGCCGGGTGCACCACTCCAAGTCGGATCCGAGTCTCTTTAAAAAAAAAAAATCAAATTCGGATCCGAGTCCGTTGGATGCGAAGGGAATTGGCGGCGAACATCCCAGAGGGCCTTAGAACAACTTTCGGCCCAGTTAGTACCGCGGATACCATATTCGGCCCAAAACACTAACCGGTGATCTGCATACCCCTCCGTTTTAATGAGCCTGCCAATTTGCTCCCGCCAAAACCTCTCTTTCATTTCCCGCGAGCTGCCTTTTCTCAGCGTGAGAGAGCATTCACTCATCTCAAAGAAGACAAGAAAAAGAGACCTCTCTTTCATTTCCCGCGAGCTGCCTTTTCTCAGCGTGAGAGAGCATTCACTCATCTCAAAGAAGACAAGAAAAAGAGAGAGTATCACTCTCCATTCGTTTCTTCTTTTATTTATCTTTTTCACTCCTTTATTTCTTAATTTATATTTACGGGCTCCATTTTGCTCTTTCTTTACTTACTTTTTTCGTTTTTATCTTCTTGCTTTGTTTTCTTATTCACATCTTTCATCTTTCCTATTTAGTTTCCCTTTTGATATCACTTTTACGGTTTTACCTTGGTGCCTTTTTTGCTATTTTTTCTAAAAACATGAATATATATTTTTACATATATGAACATTTATTTCCATATCAATTGCAGTCAGTAGTAGCGGATGAAATAGGATGTTGTGGTTGATTCACGTGTCCGTCACGCAGGGGCGGGCCCATCTGTATTCATGGGTATGTAGGTGAATACCTAAATAAATTGTAAATCTTTTCAAACTATATGATACTACCATAAATTTTAGTTTACATTGTATCAACCCAACTATTGACACAATCAATCTTTTGGGTAGTTGGCTAGAGTAAGTGAACACGCTTTGAAAGGTCCTGGGTTCAAACATTGGTTTTCTCGCGATTTTTTTCTTTACTTTGTACTCACACATTAGGAAAAATGGTGTAGTGGTTGGGCCATTTGAATACCCATTGATAAAGTCATGGGTCCGTCCATGCCGTCACATGTGGAACCCGCCTGTAGTGAGCACAACAGGTTAGCACCGGGAGTCTAAGTCGCTCTGCCTGGGTTGATTTTTCTACATACTGTTGTTTTTCGCTGCGAACGAGGTTAAGAACCAAAGAGAAGGAGGCGGTCGGTTTTGCCTCTCCTTTTATTTCATGGGCTCATTCGCGACGAGGCTTGACGTCCTCGTCATAGGAATGATTGTACAAGAGCAATTTATGCATGAGCTCTTCAAATTTGAGTGCATTCTCATCTACAAACCCTACTTGGTGATGTGCAAACTTGATATCTATAATCCTTGCATACTTATCCGTATTAAATTTGGCAAACACTCCAACAAACAACTCTGGCCAGGTGACCGCACTATGCAAAACCTCATAGGTTTGCAACCCCAAGCCCTGCCTTTAAAGTGCATTTTAGCAAAGTCCACCCACAAATGTGTTTGAACATGGTACATTTGAAATATTTTTCACATATCTTTTTCCACCATTTTGGGTTTTCGGAAATCAGATTTTAGTAAACACCAACCTGAATTATTACGGCGGTGAGAAAAGGTGTGCTCGTGCATAGGTTGTTCATTATCATTACCATCATCATTAAAAAAATGTAAACCATGATCAAGTGTACCAGATGGTACCGGAGGTTTGTTCCTCTCTAGTGACAACACATGGTGACATTTCGGCGGGCTCCGCCCTCTAGGCCAAAGCTGTTAGGAATATGCAACTTGTATTCCCAGGAGGTCAAAGGCCAGTATATATACATGTATAGGTATAGAGAATATGCAGGAAACCCCTCATACAAACGGGGAAATACACAATACATAATATAGCTCTAACACCCCCCCCCTCAAACTCATGATGGATCCACAACATTGAGTTTGAAGAGAAAGAAACTATGATATGCTCTAGTCTGGGTCTTCGTTCCATCTCAAACAAAAGCGAGCCTGTGCATAGGTCGGCATGCCCGAGGCCAAGAGTGTGGACACGATCTTATCCATGGTGGTGATCCATCAATTGCTTCAGTTCAGAGACTGAGTGATCAAGGGTCGCGTTGGCCTAAATCACTTGATCTAGCATGGATGTGTGGGAGAGCTCCTGCCAGGAGATGGACAGCAATGTGCTGAGGTCGGTGACCTTTGTAGTGGCCGCCAGCAGTTATCGAAAGTCGGCGAGGGTCACTGATACGTCCAAAACATATCTACTTTCCTGAACACTTTTGCTATTGTTTCTCCTCTAATTTGTGTGTTTTGAATGCAACTAATGCGGACTGACGTTGTTTTCAGCAGAATTGCTCTGGTGTCTCGTTTTTGTGCAGAAATCCAACTTTCAGTAAAAATTCGGGAAAAATTAGCAAAAATCCTATTTCACCAGAAGACCCACGGAGCCAGAAGACGAGACGGAGGAGAGGCACGAGGCCTCCTCACACACAGGGGGCGCGGCCCAGGCCTGGCCGCGCCCACCTGGTGTGAGGATGGCTCGGCCGTCTCCTCGACCCCTCCTTCCGCCTACATATACCCCTTTACCTGAAAATATCGGAGAGACGGCGTTTTTCCGAGATAGACTTCCGCTGTGTCGCCACCATCAGAAAACGCGATTCGGAACCAGAAACTCCATTCTGGCACCCTGCCGGGACGGGGATTTGGAGGAGATCTTTGATGGCTGGCGTGTAGTTGATTATTATTATGGCCAGGTAGTTGGGAAACTCCAAGCGGAAAGTATGATGAGCACAGCGGCAAGTCTTTTCCCTCAGTAAGAAACCAAGGTTTGTCGATCAGGAGAAGAGCAGACAAACAACTGAAGGTGATGCAGACTGGCTTAATAACACTCCAACAAGGGCGCCGTTTAATGATACTTGTTGACTCGTCTTCGGCCAGTAGCAACATGGAACCTACACACACACAACTAAGTACTTTGTTCCCAACTTACGATGAGGTTGTCAATCTCACCGGTTTGCTTGAAACAAAGGGTATGAGTGTATCGAGTGGAAAGTGATAATAGTACGCGAGTAAAGTAAACAATGCGAGTAAAGTAAACAGGTGATAGCAATATGATGGAAATAAGACCGGGGTCCACAGTTCACTAGTGGTGTCTCTCCATAGATAAATAACACATGCTGGGTAAACAAATTACAGTTGGGCAATTGATAGAATAAAGATAACGTGATATGTCAAGAAAATCACTATGCGATTTACTCTGGGCATTACAACAAAATACATAGACCGCCATCCAACTGCATCTATGACTAATAATCCACTTGTGGCGAATCAATCCGAGAACTCCACAAGTATTAAGTTAAGAACAATAGATAATTGCATTAAGCAAAGTGTGTAATGTAAACAAAGCATATGCCCTTGAGCATATGAATGTTTTTTCTCCCTAGTAGCAACAGCACATCTACAACCTTAGAGGTTTTTGTCACTAATAGAGGCATGAACCCACTATCGAGCATAAATACCCCCTCTTGGAGTCACTAGCAACTACTCGGCCAAGATAGCTACTAACAACGGAGAGCATGCAAGATCATAAACAACATAGAGATAACATAAGATATATTTCAGTATAGCAACTCAATCATAACACCAATATTCATCGGATCCCAACAAACCAAATATGTAGAATTACATAACGGTGATCTCAATCATGTAGGGCAGCTCATGAGATCTAAACATGAAGCACATGGTGGAGGAGACAACCATCTAGCTACTGCTATGGACCCATAGTCCAAGGTAGACTACTCACTCATCGCTCCGGAGGCAAGCATGGCGATGAAGAAGACCTTCGGTGGCGATTCCCCTCTCCGGCAGGGTGTCGGGAAGAGCTTCTGGACCCTCCCGATCTCGGGTCGACGACGGCAGCGGATCGCGATGTGTTTCTGGAAAATTGATCGGGTACTTAGGTTTTTCCTGTCGGGGGGTCTTTATAGGCGAAAGGGCATCGTCAGGAGTGGACCGAGGTGCTCTCACACATAGGGGGCGCGGCCAGGGGCTGGGCCGCGCCGCCCTGGCATGTGGCCACCTTGTGGCCCCACTCCGTCTCCTCTTCGGATTTGTGGAAGCTTCCGGGAAAAATAAGACTTCAGGAACTTGTTTCGTCCAATTCCGAGAATATTTCCTGTGTAGCTTTTCTGAAACACAAAAATAGCAGAAAACAGGGAACTGGCACTGTGGCGACTTGTTAATAGGTTAGTTCCGGAAAATGCATAAAAGTGCCACGAAGTGTAACGAAACATTAGGCAAATGGTGTAAAAACAAGCATGGAGCATTAAAAATTATAGATACGTTGGAGACGTATCAGCATCCCCAAGCTTAACTCCTGCTCGTCCTCGAGTAGGTAAGTGATAACAAAAGAAATAATTTTTGAGGTGACATGCACCTACACAATCTTGATCACATATCTAAGCATTGTGAGCTGGGATCAAAAGAACTTAAAACATGGGCATGAAAGATATAATCTTGACAATAAAAACTTAGCAACCATGTTATAACATGAAAAGGAACACAAACAAAAGATCATGAAAATGAAACAATGAAAGTCAAACGTGTGTTCAAATCATAAGGAAAAACATACAAATGGTTTTCAGCTTGTCCTTCATGGAGAGCAAAACATAAATGCATAGGACACCTTCAAGTTTAAGAGGGCGACTAGATATAAATAATTTGAGAACAAGTGAAACCAACAATATGAATCAATCAATGAAAACTTTGGGACAATGCACATTATACTAAGAATGAGAACTATGCTCTCTTAATGGTGCATAAATATAGAAGGTGGTGACTCGACATAAAAGTAAAAGAAAGGCCCTTCGCGGAGGGAAGCAGTGATTGCAAGTTTTATAACCTTCAAAAATTATGGTACTTACCGGCTTTGAGCTCTCATTGCCCCCATCATAAGCATCTTGAATGGTTAGAGTTAATGCGAGAACAATTATGATGGATATGCTTGACAAATCATAAGTCGAAAACCTCATGTCCCGTAAATACGAGTACCCAAACCTCATGCTACTCTACTTAGAGTCCCAAGCAAGGCTCTTGTCATTGTAAGTATATATGTATCATCGAGAACCGCCAACGGGGTACCTCCGTGCCCGATGACATGGAACAAGCACACATCAAAATGATAGGACAAGCAGACAATGAACATCTCGATATCTCTTTTATTTACCATTTATTTAGCTTTTTATTTTGAGATGCGTCGTCGAATGTCCACTATGGGTATGCTGCAAATTTCCACCATGAATTATGCATGGCTTAGATTGGCGGCCCAGGCGTTTCCCTAACACATATACAAACTCCATGATCCCCGCAAGATTCCCAATTCATTTCACACCGCGGGCATCCATAAACAAAAGATCACGATATCAACTCAAATAAGAAGTGCAATGTTGAAAGCTTGCCCCATGACGACATGGCTGGGCTAGTCTCCAACTTACAACTTGTAAGCCTAACAACTCAACATAAGAGACCACAATGTCAAATTTTTAAGAACAAGAAAAAGTAAAGTGTGCCTTCCGGTTCGTGAGAGCTTTACTGACCAATTTTTGCATAACACTGGTAAGAGTTTAATTTGAAGAGAAAATAAAAGCAAGTCAAATTTACTTGGAATAGCAAATTGCTAGTAGGTATGTATGGTGGACACTTTGGAAAACTTGGTTTTTAGGAGTTGGATGCACGAGTAGAGCTCATACTCAGTACAAGGCGAGGGCTAGCAAAAGACTGGGAGCGACCAACTAAGAGAGCAATAATGGCCATAATCATGCAAAGCGACAAAGCGACATTAAAAGAAGCATAAGATGGCATCAAAAGTCAAAAACTAAATGATCATAGAGGCTATTGGCGACTTTATATGAGTCTAACATGTGTGAGCATGTGCCAAGTCAACCCAAATAAAGCATCAAGGAGAAAACCAAAATAATGCTTCCAAACAGTTAAAACAACGCATGATTTTTTCAAAGGCTCATTAAGCAATCTCAGTTATTTGAGACAAGTCATGCTACAGCAAAACCACTAAGCATACTCTCAAAAAGACATCAAGCATGACATGAAAAAGCCTAAGCCGTAGTGACAAGGGTATAGCTAATAGAGCCCGTTAGTTGAGTACCCCTGAGGCCCGTTGAGCTAGGCCGAATTGTAATGATAGTCGAGATACGAGTTCTTACCGTATGTCGATATTGTAATCTGTATCGGACCCTACCCGATCCTCGAGACCTGGCCACCTATATATAGGGGCAGGAGGGGACGATGTAGGCCAGATTGAAAGCAAGCCAGGTTCAACACCCAAGTTTACTTTCGATATACACCTATTTTGGCTAACCTTACCTTCGAGTTCATCCGACGCCCTATCTCCCCGATCCTAAGTCCTTCATCTAGGACATTTGTCGAGTTAACCCTCGTCAATTGGCGCCGACCGTGGGGACCAGGGCGTTGGAATCATGAATTCGACGACTTTTTCGCTTTTAGCCAACAGCAGTGCAGAAGTCGACGAAAATCAAGAGAAGGAGTTGACAATCAGAAGTCTAAGCATCGTCATCGGGCCATCGGGTTCATCTCGCCTCTCAGATTCGATGAAACAAGATCCGTCGGCAAGTAAGCCCGAAACAGTGGTAATGCTGGAATCATCGGAAGGCTCTTCCAGCGAGGTAAACTCGTCGGTCAGTCTAGGAGAAGCAAAAACCACAGAAGGCGACAATATTCGAGAAAAACTCGACTTGGAAGAAACAACGCGCAAAACGCACAACAGTACAAGGGACTTCGCCGCTGGAAGTAGTGGCGTCTCCAAAAGAATACACCAGTTATGCGTCATTATCACTGAAGCAGAGGAAGAAAACAACAACGAAGGGGTCGACAAGCAAGTCGACAAGTTAAAGGAGTGCAAGAAAAGGGAAAAAGAGAAGGTTCATGTCTCAGCTGGAGAGTGGCGAATCATTATGTCAGCTGTAAATCATGGCACAGAAGTACCCGAAGGATCGAGAAGAGAAGTTTTAATGGGATATCAGTACGCACTGCACCAGCATAAGAAGAAACTAAGAGAGGAAAGAGACATGTTCTTTCAAGATAACAACAGCATGTCAAAAGGAGAGTATTGGGATGATTATAGCGAGGATTCAGAGTACAGCAGGGAAAGGCGCGGAGACCCAAAGCACAACAGAGGGGCAGCAACGCAAAGTAGAGAGGAAATATATTCGAGGAGTATCACTCCACAGCCAGAAGAGGATGAAGAAGACTTCATGCAAGAAACACTGGAAGCAGCGCTGATAGCAGCACATGCATATTTACTAACCACGCGGCCTGAACCCGGAGATCCGCGGGAAGACATGCACCAAGCCGCAATACGAAGCCTCGGGATAATAGAAGACAAGATCAGGGGAAAAGGTCCAGAGACAAAGTCGACAAACTACAAAGGAAGGCGAAAGGAGAAGTTCAAACACAATATCACACGAAACGAGTCTAGTGAGTCATCAGAAGAGGAAAGGCGACAAAAAAAGGAGAGAGGACGCAAGAAATATAATAGCACAGGCTCGAGTAAATAAATCACGCCACGCCTGAAGGGAGGAAAATTATGAAGACGGTGAAAAAGAGATGGGCGCGTTGTGCTTTACCCGCAGGGTTCGCAAAACGCGGGTACCCAAAGGATTCAAACTACCACATGACCAGCAAAAATATGATGGGTCGCAAGAGCCTATCCTATGGTTATCGGATTATCTGCAAGCAGTACAGATACTAGGGGGAACAAAAGCGACTGCAATGCAAAGTTTGCAGCTACACCTCACCAGCGCAGCACGGTCCTAGTTGAATACCCTACCCAACGAATCCATTGGAAGTTGGGGAGAACTCGAAAGCCAATTCGCAAGAAATTTTCGTTCAACATACAAGCGCCCAACATCACTGGAGGAAGTCAAAGCGTGTGTGCAAAGGAAAGGTGAAACTCTACGTTCTTATATACAACGATGGAGTGTAATCAAAAACTCAGCAGAAGACGTCTCCGACGAACGAGCAATAGACGCTTTTTCGGCCGGACTTCGTCGCTCAGATCTCGTGGAAGAAATAGGAAGAACAAGACCAACGACAGTAGCCGAGCTAATGGAAAAAGCCAACAGATTTGCTGATGGAGAGGACGCATATAATAACAAAAGAGGACGTTCACCAGAAGTCGACAGAACAAGTAGACAGAGGAGACGACACCGCAGCAAGGATAACCAAGGAAGGCGAAATCAAGTAGCCGCGGGTTACGGAGCAGAAGAAGAGAAAGGATATGAAAATAGGATGTTTCAGGCAAAAGGAGTAGAAAAACCGAGATACTCCGGCCCGTCAGCCGAGGATATGCTATACGGACCTTGTCGAATCCACTACGCATATCTTGATGGAAAAAGAGTCTCAAATCACCAGATGAAGGATTGTAGAACGTTCCTAAGGCTACAAAACGCCATGGGCTCAAGCCAAGGGGGATGGCAAGGAGAAAACACAAGTCAAGGATATCAGGTACAAAAGCTAGCGAGGCACCTAGAGTCGAAAGTTTACATATCAGCAATGATTCAACCGGTGCCTAAGTCAAAGAAAGAGCGAAAGAGCATATCCAGGCAAGTAAACCTAGCAATAACATCGCCACCAGCCACCACTGAATACCTGCGGTGGTCAGACCAACCAGTTAAGTTCAGCAGAGCAGACCACCCAAGGAAAGTTCCCAGGCCGGGGCACTCACCAATGGTGTTAAAGGCGCAAATAGGAGGATACGACATCGGGAGAGTGTTTATGGATGCAGGAAGTGGCATAAACCTAATATATGCTAGAACCCTGAAGGCGGTTTGTATATCACTGACAAGCCTGAAGCCAACAGATTGTTCTTTCCATGGAATAGTACCAGGAGCTGCAAATTACCCCCTAGGGAAAATAGAACTCGACGTCTGCTTCGGCAGTAGCAGCAACTATCGCAGGGAGAAGTTGGAATTCGAAGTCATGGACTGGCCATCACAGTACCACGCAATTCTAGGGTGCCCAGCATTTGCAAAGTTCATGGCAGTACCTCACTACGCGTATGTAACGTTGAAAATTATAGGACCCAAAGGAACAATTATAGTGCAAGGGAGCTTCGAAGTAGCCAACACTTGCGACAGAGAATTCAGTAGAATGGCGCAAACCTTCGGCATGACAGCAGAATATGAGAGGCTGAAAGGGGAAACCGATCATAATGTGCTACCCGACGTTGGACGATCCCTGCCAGATCAGGCTTTCGACACAACTCAGGACTCGAAGAAGATCCAGGTCCACCCTACAGACCCAAACAAGATGACATCAATTGCGGTGAACTTAGATCCCGCATAGGAAAGCGCGCTCGTCGAGTTCCTCCATGAGCGCTGGGAAATCTTTGCCTGGTGTCCTTCATACATGCCAGGGGTTCCCAGGGAACTCGTCGAGCACGCGTTAAATGTAGATCCTAAGGCAAAGCCAGTCAAGCAACCATTGCGATGATTTGATGAACCCAAAAGGAAGGCGATAGCATCAGAATTGCACAGACTAGAAAACGCCGGATTTATCAGAGAAATAAAACCTCGAGTTGGGTATCCAATCCAGTTATTGTACCCAAGAAGAACACAGATGTACAAAGAGTGTGTGTCGATTACACATCTCTCAATAAGCATTGCCCAAAGGATCCCTTCCCTCTACGCCGCATCGACCAGATAATTGACTCGACGGCGGGATGCGCAAGGCTTTCCTTTTTGGACGCATATTCTGGTTACAACCAGATCAAGTTCAAAAAAGAAGACAAAGAAAAGACAGCCTTCATCACACCATATGGGGTATTTTGCTATCAAGTAATGCCATTTGGCCTAAAAAATCCAGGAGCAACTTATCAACGGATGATGCAAATTTGCCTCGGGAGCCAAATAGGACGCAACATCCAAGTCTACATTGACGATGTAGTCATCACAACAAGAGAGGAGGAATCCCTAATCAGCGACTTGGCAGAAACCTTCGACAACCTGAGCAGGTACAAACTTAAGCTTAACCCGACAAAGTGTTCCTTCGGCATATCGGCAGGACAACTCCTAGGGTTCCCGGTGTCAGCACGAGGAATAGAGGCGAATCCAGAGAAGATCCAAGCAATTTTGACAATGGGGAAACCCACGAAACTACACGATGTACAGAAACTCGCAGGACGCGTCGCGGCTCTAAGTCGCTTCGTCGCTCGATTGGGAGAAAAGGCACTTCCTTTCTATGCACTTATGAAGAAGTCAGATGATAAATTTGAATGATCAAAAGAAGCAGACGCAGCTTTTGCGCACCTGAAAAAAGTGCTTTCCATGCCACCAGTGTTGGTCGCACCAAAAGAAAAAAGAGCCACTACTACTTTACATCGCTGCGACCCATCAGGTGGTGAGTACAGTATTAGTAGTCGAAAGAAGTGAAGAAGGAAAAGCCCACGGTGTCCAGAGGCCGGTATATTTCATCATTGAAGTATTATCTCTGACGAAACAGAGGTACCCGCATTATCAAAAGCTAGCATATAGTGTCTTCACAATAGCACGGAAATTGCGACAGTACTTTGCAGTGCACCCAATCATAGTGGTTAATGAAGTGCCACTATCAAATATATTGAACAATCCTTCGGCAACAGGACATGTCTCTTTGTGGGGAATCGAATTATCTCCCATGGACATCACGTACGAAAAAAGGAAAGCGATCAAGTCGCAAATCTTGCCAGATTTCACAGCAGAGTGGCTGGAGCTACAGAGCACGGGACCCCCAGATCTATCGAGTGTCTGGACAATGTACTTCGATGGTTCTAAGAGAGTCCAAGGCGCAGGCGCAGGAGTAGTATTGATATCACCGCATGGCGACAAATTGAAGTACGTTTTATGGGTGAATTTCCCGCAGGCCTCCAATAATGAAGCAGAGTACGAGGCTTTGTTGCATGGAATGAAGATGGCCAAAGCATGTGGAGCAACTCGTTTAAAAATATTCGGGGATTCAAACCTTGTCGTCCAACAAGTTATGAACAGGTGTGACACAATCAATGATAATATGATGGCCTACAAGAACCTATATCATTATCTAGAAGGAACATTCAATGGATGCGAAGTCTTGCACATCAGCAGAAACAGCAATGAGGAAGCCAACAATTTAGCAAATATCGGGTCACAGTGTTTGCCCGTGCCATCTGGAGTCTTTTGGGAAGAAATAGTGGAAAGGTCGATAAAAGGCGTCAAAAGTTCGACTACTACAGCAGGCTCGGGGGCTGCGCCAGAACCCGTAGAGGTCATGATGATAGAAGAAACCTAGATGCAGCCGTATCTCGCGTACATGACAAATAAACAGTTACCAGAAGATGCAGTGGAAGCCAAGAGAATAACTCGACGATCGAAGGCATTTGTTGTATTGCAGGGGAAATTATACATGAAGAGCATAACTGGCATTTTGCAGCATTGTGTAACACCTCAAGAAGGACAAGTAATATTAAAAGATATACACGCCAGAGTGTGTGGCCATCATGCTAGCAGCAGGGCCATAGCGGCAAAAGCATTCCGAGCAGGATTCTATTGGCTAACAGCCATTGAAGACGCAAAAGATATAGTTCGGAAGTGTGAAGCATGTCAAAGATTTGCATTTCGACCGCACGCGCCAGCGGCAGAGTTACAACCAATACCATTATCCTGACCCTTTGCACAATGGGGCCTCAATATGGTAGGGAAGCTGCATAAATCCTGGTCAGGAGGGCACGTTTACATGCTAGTAGCAGTCGACAAATTTACCAAATGGGTGGAGGCAGCCCCGTTAACGACTCAAGATTCGACAGCAGCAATCAATTTCATCAAGTCAATAGTATTCTGCTTCGGTGTACCATATAGCATCATCACAGATAACGGAACAAACTTCACCTCAAAGGAATTCAAGAGTTACTACGAAGGATTGGGAATCAAGCTCAAATTCGCCTCTGTAGCACACCCAAAGACAAATGGGCAAGTCGAAAAAGCCAATGACCTAATATGCAATGGGATAAAAAAGAGGCTCTTAGTGCCTCTCGAGAAAGCCAAGAGCGCTTGGGTAGATGAATTACCCTCCATTCTCTGGAGTTTAAGAACCACGCCTAACGCAGCTACTCAAGAAACTCCTTTCTTTCTGGTCCATGGCGCAGAAGCCGTGCTTCTAGTTGAAGTTACACACGAAGCTCCAAGAGTGACGGCATACGACGAAGCAACATCAACAAAAGCGTTGCAGGACGACGTCGATGCACTAGATGAAGCAAGAGATAAAGCATTAGAAAGAGCCATGCAGTATCAACAGAGCCTGCGGAACTACCATAGTAGTCGAGTTCGACCACGATCCTTTGTGGTGGGAGATCTAGTCTTACGACTCAGGCAGGACAGCCACGGCACACTAGAGTCCCCTTGGGTGGGACCTTACATTGTCACAGAAGTGATACCAGGAGGAGCTTATCGACTACAAGACAAGAAGACAGGAAAAGACGAGAGTAACCCATGGAATGCGGAGCAGCTCCGATGTTTTTATGCGTAAAGGAAGTCTAGTGGTGTCAGTAAACTTGAGTTCACCCTCTGAACCCAGAACATGAGGCCATAGGCCGGGTTCCTTGGGTTGAACTCGACAAATTGTACAAAAAACTTACTTTTCCGCTCGGGGGCTTCAACCCTCGGGTCGTACGAAAGAAAGTTTTATCACGATGTGAAGATCTTTTACACTACCAAGTTGTGCAGACAACCCGATATTCTTCAAAGTAATATAATTGGTTCACAAGAACCCAATAAATATAAAGCATGCCTCGGAACAACGATTTGTTCCCATGGTCTATTACAAAACATTAAAGCCAAGTAAGAGTATTTATTACAGATAGCACGACAGCAAGGCAACTAAGAAAAGAGATTACATAAAGAAGATTCTAATAGAAGTGAACTTCAGCTTCATACTCCTTCTGGCACTGGGTGCCATCGTAGATTTTCACGTCGAACTTTGACGTGCCGATATGGAAGTCGAAGGTCATGAAGAAGCCTTGGTGGAGGTCATGGTCTTCTGCAAACTGCGACCAGCCGCCCTTGAAGTATTGCTCGCCGGCGCCGTTGTACCAAACCTCCACTTCGTATGGAGTTCCTCCACCAGACTTTTCACGAAGAACCGCTTCTCGTAGTTCTCGCCCATCCATGAACTTGGTAAAATTCAGCGGCAAGCGCTGAATCTAGCGGAATTGCGCGTTGGCGATGCAAAAGAAAGAAAAAATTCTAGGGGAAGGAGGAAAAGCACCAGGAGGAGGAGCGCTTGGACCTGGGCTGGCGCCAGTCACCTTTGGCTTATTCTTACTACCAGGTGGGCGGCCGGGGCGATGCTTCGCCGGAGCGGATGACGATGATCCTACAGCAGTTGGAGCTGTCTTATTTTTGCTGCCACAAGGGCGGCCGCGACCCCGCGGCACCGTCGGAGGGCCAAGGTCTAGACGGAACCCATCTGCATCAGCTATATGGAAAAGTGGGAAGAAAAACCCTAGATGGAAAAGAAGACGATGCGGCGGAGGACGAATCAGGTTTAGGGTTTTTACCCTCACCAAAGGTGCTTTATTTATAGGCGCATATTAACGGGCCTCCGTGATAGCAAGGCCCATAAGCATATCTACAAGGGAGGAAAATTATGCACATAGCAGACGATAATAACAAAGGGAAAAAATGTATCATCGAAAGGTATAAAAAAAAACCTCGCCTTGGGCTCGGGGGCTTCCAAACAGGAAAAAGCAGAAAGAAGAAGAAGACAATCAATTTGAGCCTATGATTGACTACAAGTATCCAACCATAGCCTCGGGGGCTACTACCATCGGGAGCATTGAGCGCGCACCCGATAGAAAATAAGACAATGAAGTAAAATTTCGACTACATAGTCGACAAAATATAGATCAACTACTACCATCGGGAGTTATTTGGGAGAAATTAATTCGAAATTCTTTGATATTCCATCAGTCAAAAGAGACTGCGACATGAGATTCTCGAGTTGCGTTATCGCAACGAAACTCGAATGCCGTGATTTATCGCGAAGGTAAGACCCCGGGATCCGTCCTGTGTGGCCTAGTATACGCACATGGATGCGCTCTGCTAGTATTTATCTGTGTCTACGACGCGAAGAAAATCCTGGTGGACGCACTGGGTACCCTGAGGATCACTGGGATTCATTCTTTGTAAGTCCTAAATGCGGCAAAAGAGTGAGTTTGACCGGTATCCCGAATTCAAGTCCAAGGGGATTGAATTTGAAGTAGGTGACAAGTATCTATTCCGGCAGTTAACTGACCTCTTGATCCATTAGAGTTGTCAGGCTTGTTCATCAAAACCCCTTGCGAATATTATCATGAAAATAAGTCGAAAGACCAAGTCAAAGATTTGAAGATATGAAGAAGTCGAAGATATGAAGAAGTCGAAGAATTGATCAAAGTGAAGATTTAGAGATTAGAGATTCAACCTGAATCTACAATTCTGGTAGAATCTCAGGGGCTACTGACAAGGGTATAGCTAATAGAGCCCGTTAGTTGAGTACCCGTGAGGCCTGTTGAGCTAGGCCCAATTATAATGATAGTCGAGATACGAGTTCTTACCGTATGTCGATATTGTAATCTGTATCGGACCCTACCCGATCCTCGAGACCTGGCCACCTGTATATAGGAGCCAGGAGGGGACGATGTAGGCCAGATTGAAAGCAAGCCAGGTTCAACACCCAAGTTTACTTTCGATATACACCTATTTCGGCTAACCTTACATTCGAGTTCATCCGATGCCCTATCTCCCCGATCCTAAGTCCTTCATCTAGGACATTTGTCGAGTTAACCCTCGTCACGTAGTCTACACAAGCTCCTTCTTGTACCACTTTTTTGCATAAAGCTTTTTCTCTTTTCCAACACCATTCAAAAAAATTATAAACACCTCTTTTGATGAAAACCAATAAAGATCAGAGGCAAAAATACACCTTGATAAATAAATATAAGAAGATCTAAACGCAAATCAAGGCGAAAACGAAAACCAAAAGCAGTAGCAGAAAAAGAAGAACACTCGGTTTTTGATAAGAATGAAAACTAGAGCGTTCTTGGCAAATGAAAAGCAAGGCAACTTCTCCAAAAGAAATTTGTTGGGGTCCAACCATTTATTGCAGCAAACAAACTAAACTAATAAAGAAAACTAAAACAACTGACGCTCTAAGAAAAACACATAGTGCATGAAGCAATAAAAATATAGTGTCTTGAAAGGTGACCTGATTTTTGCCGATGAAGAAGGGGTGCCTCGGGGGCATCCCCAAGCTTTGACGCTTGTACTTCTTGGATATTTCTTGGGGTGATGCATGGGAATCCCCAAGCTTGAGCTTTTGTCCATTCTTCAACTCATCTCATCATTCTCCAATCCCTACACTTGAAAACTTCCTTCATACAAAACTAAACACAAATCTATTAGCAACATTAGTGTAGGATAACATATAATCAACCTCTTTTGCTTCAGGTTTCAACCCAAAACCACCACATATAAAGTATATATTACTGTAGCAACTTCCCCAAAAGTTCCGTGATCAAAAGAACTCAAAAGAAAGCGATAAAGCGGCAAACACAAATATTGGCAGAAATCTGTCAAAACAGAATAGCTGACAAAGGTCGAATTTTTAAGGGGTTTTCTATTGCTCAAATCAAAAAGTGTTCAACTAATAAAAGTTTGGATATAACCTGGGGCAAATGCACAAGAAATCGCAGGTCCAAAAGATATACAGAGAATTTTCACGAATTTTTACGGTGCAGCACCAAAAACAGTTTCAGCACAGTAACATCCCCAAATCTTTACCTCACTCAAATTAGAGGCTTCTCTTGGCACAACAATGAAATAAAAATTATAAGGAGAGGTCATTTCAGTAGTAATGACTTCCAAGACTCAAATAAAAGAAAAAGTACTGAAAATAAAATATTGGGTTATCTCCCAAGAGTGCTTTTCTTTAACGCCTTTGAGCTAGGCGCAGAAAATTGTGAATCAAGTAATTTTAGAAGAAGCATTAAGATCAACTGCAGAGGTTTTATCAATAAGGCATTGTATTTCATCCACATAATTTTTTGAAGACCCCTTGTGATCACGCTTTGGTTCACTCAAATCACTACAAAGATTTTTGGGACAGATCCAGTCAAAATTATTTTCGAAAGCCTCATATAATCCCAAGAGCTTGCTAGGTATAGGTATTTCGGTTCCATCATTGTTTGTACTAATAACCTTTATAGGTGAACCGAGTTTATCAAAACGCTTAAGAACTTTCCTAGCTTCAATAGCAACATCTTTAAATTCTAAGCACAAAGTTTCCAAGATAAAGGCTTTCTTTTCAGGATCCTCAATTTCATGAAGCTTAAGGAACATGTGTTGCATAAAAGGATTAAGGCTAGCAAACCTAGCTTCCAACATGTGAATTAAATAAGCAGAAGCAACTTCAATACTAGGCGCAAGCTCAACCAAAGATTTTTCCTCAACTTCTTTATGCATACTAATGTGATTAAAGAACTCCTCAATGTTATCTTTCCCAATAATTGAACCACTACCTACTGAGAGGTCCTCCAAAACATACTTAGGGAACAACATAATGAACTAGAAGCAAGTAGATAAAAGCAACTATTAAGTAAACTAATTTTTTTGGGTTTTTGATATAAAACAATGCAGGTAAAAATAAAGTAAAGTAAAGCAAAGCAATAAACAAAGTAAAGGATGTGCGTGTGAAAAACTCCCCTTGCAGAGGTCTTCCACTTCTTCCCCGGCAACGGCACCAGAAAAGGGCTTGATGGCTGGCATGTAGTTGATTATTATTATGGCCAGGCAGTTGGGAAACTCCAAGCGGAAAGTATGATGAGGACAGCGGCAAGTCTTTTCCCTCAGTAAGAAACCAAGGTTTGTCGATCAGGAGAAGAGCAGACAAACAACTGAAGGTGATGCAGACTGGCTTAATAACACTCCAACAAGGGTGCCGTTTAACGATACTTGTTGACTCGTCTTCGGCCAGTAGCAACGTGGAACCCGCACACACACAACCAAGTACTTTATTCCCAACTTACGATGAGGTTGTCAATCTCACCGGTTTGCTTGAAACAAAGGGTATGAGCGTATCGAGTGGAAAGTGATAATAGTATGCGAGTAAAGTAAACAATGCGAGTAAAGTAAACAGGTGATAGCAATATGATGGAAATAGGACCGGGGTCCACAGTTCACTAGTGGTGTCTCTCCATAGATAAATAACACATTCTGGGTAAACAAATTACAGTTGGGCAATTGATAGAATAAAGATAACGTGATATGTCAAGAAGATCACTATGCGATTTACTCTGGGCATTACAACAAAATACATAGACCGCCATCCAACTGCATCTATGACTAATAATCCACTCACGGGGATATCGTCCGAACACCCCATGAGTATTAAGTTGTGAACAACAGATAATTGCATTAAGCAAAGTGTGTAATGTAAACAAAGCATATGCCCTCAAGCATATGAATGTTGTTTTCTCCCTAGTAGCAACAGCACATCTACAACCTTAGAGGTTTCTGTCACTCCCCGGATTAAATAGAGGCATGAACCCACTATCGAGCATAAATACCCCCTCTTGGAGTCATTAGCAACTACTCGGCCAAGATAGCTACTAACAACGGAGAGCATGCAAGATCATAAACAACATAGAGATAACATAAGATATATTTCAGTATAGCAACTCAATCATAACACCAATATTCATCGGATCCCAACAAACCAAACATGTAGAATTACATAACGGTGATCTCAATCATGTAGGGCAGCTCATGAGATCTAAACATGAAGCACATGGTGGAGGAGACAACCATCTAGCTACTGCTATAGATCCATAGTCCAAGGTAGACTACTCACTCATCGCTCCGGAGGCAAGCATGGTGATGAAGAAGACCTCCGGTGGCGATTCCCCTCTCCGGCAGGGTGTCGGGAAGAGCTTCTGGACCCTCCCGATCTCGGGTCGATGACGGCGGCGGATCGCGATGTGTTTCTAGAAAATTGATCAGGTATTTAGGTTTTCCCGTCGGGGGGTCTTTATAGGCAAAGGGGCATCATCAGGAGTGGACCGAGGTGCTCTCACACATAGGGGGCGCGGCTAGGGGCTGGGCCACGCCGCCCTAGTGTGTGGCCACCTCGTGGCCCCACTCCGTCTCCTCTTCGGATCTCTGGAAGCTTCCGGGGAAAATAAGACTTCAGGAACTTGTTTCGTCCAATTCCGAGAATATTTCCTGTGTAGCTTTTCTGAAACACAAAAAAAGCAGAAAACAGGGAACTTGCACTGTGGCGACTTGTTAATAGGCTAGTTCCGGAAAATGCATAAAAGTGCCACGAAGTGTAACGAAACATTAGACAAATGGTGTAAAAACAAGCATGGAGCATCAAAAATTATAGATACGTTGGAGACGTATCAATCTTCATCACCATCATCACCGACGTCCCTCCATCGACCATCCATGACTTCCCCATCCATGTGTGAGTAATTCCCCCGCTGTAGGTGAGGGGATGGAACGGATTGGATGAGATTGTTCATGTAATTTGATATGAGATTGTTAGGGCATAGTGCCTAGTATCTTCTATTAGTGCTTATGACTTTGTTGCAACTTGTTATGCTTAATGCTTGTCACTTTGGGCCCGGGTGCCATGATTTCAGATCTGAACATGTTATTATTTCTATGATGATACTTGTTGTTTATGGTCTTACCTACAAGTTGTATACACATATTGTTGTCCGGAACCCGAGGCCCCAAAGTGACAGAAATTGGGATAACCGGAGGGGATGGCTACGATGTGAGGATCACATGTGTTCACCGAGTGTTAATGCTTTGCTCCGGTACTTTATTAAAAGGAGTACCTTAATTACCAGTAGTTTCCCTTGAGGCCCTGCTGCAACAGGCTGGTAGGACAAAAGATGTTGTGCAAGTTTCTCCTTGTGAGCACGTACGACTATATACGGAACACATGCCTATGATTGTTTGTGCTAGGAAGCTTTATCATTATTTATCTGCAATGCCCATGTCTCATTGATTTCATGAATTATCTTATCCATGCAACGCCCGTACATCCATCCCTATGCCTACAGTATTTGTTCCAACTGTTTACTATTGCTACTATTACCGCTGCTATTTTACTACTGCTATTACTGTTTCACTACTATCACCACTATAAAACTGTTGCTACTGATAAACCACTGCGAGCAAGACTGTTTCCAGGTGCAGCTGAATTGACAACTCATCTGTTAAGGCTTACATATATTCTTTGGCTCTCCTTGTGTCGAATCAATAAATTTGGGTTTTACTTCCCTCGAAGACTGTTGCGATCCCCTATACTTGTGGGTCATCAAGACTATTTTCTGGCGCCGTTGCCGGGGAGCATAGCTTTATTTGTAAGTTCACTTGGTATTCATATTGTTCGCTGCAATCCTTTCATCATGGGTAAACCTCGTGATGGAAAAGTTCCTATATTGCCATCCACTACAAGAAGAGGTACGACTCTCAACACCTCTGCTGCTCTTGATTCGCCATCTGTTATGAGTAAGTTGCTTACACCACCACATGCAGACGCTACTGCTACTACTTCTGCTGAGTTTAAAAATACCACTGATAATTTAGATGATGCTTCTACTGTGCTTGATAAGAGTGGTTCACTAGGTTCCTTTTTAGATGCTACAATTGCTAGAGCTAAGTTGGGAAATACCACTGTTACACCTGTTAGTTCACCTGAGTCTAGGGAATGTCCTAGTGATGATTTTGATGATGCTTATATTGAGCTTAACGATGATTTTATTGCTGAAGCTCGTGCTACTCGTAATGCTGTTGATGTTAAGGAACTTTTAGTGAGACGTGCTGTTAGATATAAATTGTCTCCTGATCGTAAGTTTGCTGCTTCCCCCATAGATATTAGAGACAAGGATTATGATTTCTCTTTAGATTTATCTTACATATCTATTGTTGAAAAAACTCCTTTTTGTGGTACTAAAGATGAGAGTGCTATGGAGCACATGAATGAGCTTTCTACTTTGAGTAATCTGTTTTCTGATGATATTAAGCTTCGCACTTACTTTGTTGCTAAGATTTTTCCTTTCTCATTGGAAGATGCAGCTAAAACTTGGTTTAATAGCTTGTCTCCTGGATCCATTCATAGTCCTATTGCTTTGGTTAATGCTTTCTTTCAGAAATATTTTCCTGCTAGTGCTCAACATGCTGCTGTGCAGAAAATCTTTGATTTTAAACAGGGAAAAGGAGAGATACTGCCTGAATCTTGGACAAGGTTTTGTTCTTTAATTAGAGCTTTACCTAAAGAGCCATTGCCTAAAAATGAACTCCTTGATATATTTTATAATGGACTAACCGATGAATCTAAGACATATCTGGATAGTTGTGCTGGTTGTGTTTTCAGGGAAAGAACTCCGGCTGATGCTGAAGAATTAATGGCTAAAATAAGCCGGAATCATGATGATTGGACTCTAATTGAGCCAACACCAGCGCCATCACCTGCGCCATCTACAGGGCCTACTCCGAAGAAGAGAGGGATGATTGAATTAAATGATGAAGTTATGAAGGAAGCTAAGAAATCTCTTAAGGAGAAAGGTATTAAATCCGAAGATGTGAAGAATTTACCTCCTATAGAAGTATTATGTAAGCCAATCCCTCATTCATCTACTATTGAGGTACACTCTCTCCAATGCTTTGATGATAGAGATATTCCTTATTCTAAACCTCCTGATCAATGCTTAGATGAGTTTGATAATTTTATTGTTAAGCAAGAAAATTTTAATAGAATGGTGCAGAATCATTTGTTGGAAAATTCTAGAGCTATTAACAAGTTGCAGGATATTGTGGAGAGAACCACCAATGATGTGAAGATACTTGTTAAACATTTTCAAATGGTTCAAACACAAATTGATCAGCTTACCAAGGTGCAAAAAGATTTGCTAGTAAATGCTTCAAGGGAGAAGTAAGCTTGTGAAATTCGCACAAGAGGAGGTGCTACTACTCAAGACCCCTTATATCCTGAAGGACATCCTAAGAGGATCGAGAAAGATTCTCAATGCACTTCAAATGATGATATTCCTTCCAAGAAGAAGAAGAAGAAGAAGCATAAAACAACTGCAGAATCCTCTGATGCAGGTAAAGATCCTAACAGTGTTTCTATTTCTGATGCTGAAACTGAACCAGGAGATGCTTCCGATAAAGAAGAAGTTGAAGAGGAACCAGAAAAGATTGATAAGAATGCAAAGTACACCAAAGAAGAATTTATTGCCAACAAGCATGGTAATGAGAGAAAACCTTGGGTGCAGAAACCAATGCCTTTTCCTGGTAAGAAACACAAGTCCAAGGAAGAAGAACACTACAACAGGTTTTGTGAATGGATGAGACCTTTATTTTTGCAAATTCCTTTGACTGATGCTATTAGAATGCCTCCTTATGCAAAGTATATGAAAGATATTGTTACTAACAAAAGGAAGATTCCTAATGAGGAAATTTCCACTTTACTTGCTAATTACTCTTTTGATGGTAAAGTACCGGAGAAGCTTGGAGATCCAGGTATACCAACTATTCCTTGCTCCATTAAAAATAACTATGTTAGAACTGCTTTATGTGATTTGGGAGCTGGAGTTAGTGTCATGCCTTTTTCTCTTTATAAGAGACTTGATCTAGAAAAATTGGTATCAACTGATATATCTTTGCAGATAGCTGATAAGTCTACTACTATTCCTATTGGTATATGTGAAAATGTTCCTGTTCAAGTTGCTAACAGTTGTTTGATTTTAACTGACTTTGTTGTGTTGGAAATGCCTGAAGATGATAATATGTCTATTATTCTTGGGAGACCTTTCCTAAACACTGCAGGTGCTGTTATTAATTGCAATCAAGGAAAAGTAATTTTTAATGTTAATGATAAAGAGTACACGGTTTATTTTCCCAAGAAGATTGATAGAAAGAATGCTCTAAATTCTGTCAAGAATGTTGAGACCATCAAAGTTGGTCAAATTATTTGTTCAGAGCGAAAGCCCAAGGAAGAATATAAAATTGTTATGATTGGGACTATGCCTATTAAAGTTGAGGTAATATAAGCATTAAGTGAAGTGCAAAGTTTTGGCTCATATAAAGTTAGTTTGGGAACAAGACTTGATCAACCTTGTTAACAAAGTGATTTTATATGAACGAAACTTTGTTTTCACCGCATCCACTCCACCTCACTTACATTTACTTGTTCAATTTTATTCCTTTAGTTTAGTTACATGATTAAGAGTATCTCAGAGCTGCTGCATGCTTGGTTTTGATTTGCTTGAAATCATTTCATCTTCGTTTTTCTGAGTTTTTATCGATATGCCAATTTCTGAAAAATCCTCAAAAATAAAGTTTCTCGAAAAATTCCAGAAAATTCTTTATACATTTTTATGTAAAAAATGGGACAGAGGGACACCTGGGAGACACCAGGAGGGGCTGCCACGCCACCTCACACACAGGGGGCGCGGCCCAGCCCTGGCCGCGCCCACCTGGTGTGAGAGGGCCCCACCTGGCCTCTCACTTATCTCTTCCTCCCCTGCTCTTTCTCTCTCCCGAAAACAACGACACACCCAGCTCATACCCGAGTTCTTGCTGTTCTTCACCTCGATTTTTCGATCTCCTTGCTCAGCCCATCATTTCTGCTGAGATTTGGAGCAATTGTTCTCCGGTATGTGACTCCTCCGCTTGTCCAAGTAGAATTTCTTTTGGTGAAGTATTTCTTGAGTATTTTAGCATTGTAGGTGGCAGGATAAATGAGTATGCATGCTTGTTCTATTGCTTAGAAATGATATTTTGATGCATGTTAGCTCTTTAGTAACTCACTATAGTAGTTCCCTATATTTGTTTGTCTCAAAATCATATTTTATGAGGTTTGTTAAAAATTTCAGAAATGGAGGAGAATGCATATCAACTTTTTCAACACGAACTAGAAGTGCATGAAGTCATGAGAGTTCACCGTGAAGAGAGGGTCTTTCCCTCACACTATCCATGCTCAGAGTTTATGAATGCTGCTGGAATTCTGCAGGATTTCCAAACCTTGCTCTCTAATGCAGGATTGGAACATTTTACTGAGGG
Organism: Dactylis glomerata; assembly: GCA_007115705.1. NCBI lineage: Eukaryota > Viridiplantae > Streptophyta > Magnoliopsida > Poales > Poaceae > Dactylis > Dactylis glomerata. The sequence continues at coordinate 3,797,420 of QXEO01000360.1, read as the reverse complement.
TGAACCTCCCCAATATGTTAAACTAACAATGTCTGTGGTGCAGGATTTCAGATTTAGTTGGTCCACTTCCAACCCCATGGTTCATTATAAAATCTATAACAAATCTGTGGACTTGCCTCTTGATGTTTTCTGTACAGCTCTTAGAGTACCACAGTGGGGATCGCTCGAGAAGATAAGGGGACAGCCTAGGCCATTGTTGGAACTATATGAGGAGATTTGTCAAGGAAGAAGCTTCATAGGAGAGGGTGGTAAAACTCGAAATATTCATTTCCCATCCATTCGATATTTTGCCTTCTTTATTACCAAATGTGTTCTTGCTAGGAAATCTGCAAGTAAATTATCTCTCCATGATCTAGCTTTTATTGCTGCTGCTTTGAAGTGTGATAGGACTTACCATTTGGGTGCCTTAATAGCTTTCCATCTTGATGTTAATCGTGAGAAAGGGGGAATCTATGGGGGACTTATAGCTTCACACCTGTTAGCTTTGCATGGTGTAATGCCTCATTTTCTAGATCTGCAGTTCCCCGAGGAGAAACTTGATCTTAGTTCTATGATTCATCATAAGTTTATTTCTCCTCCTGCTAGTTTGATTAATTTAACATTTGAGCTAACCTTTTTCAAGAAGACTACCTGGAAGGTAGTAAAGACTGATCGATCGGTCCGTTTGCCTGCACCTCTTTTGTTTAACCTTGATCGCAGGAATGGATGGTCGCTCACGGAGGATGAGCTCGACGCGTACGTAGAGGAGCACCCGCCGCCTGTGTACGATGAGGAGGGCGCCGAGGAGTCGGGTCAGCCCTCCAACATTGCGAATTTCCCATACGAGCAACCTTATTATGATTATGCGCCATCATCTTCATCTTCGCGAGAGCCGGGGTACGATTACACCCATGATGACCCACCAGCCTAGAGCAGCTACCAGGGCTGGAATTGATCTCCACTTAGGCAAAAAGCCTAAGCTTGGAGGGAGGTACGCCGACGATTCACTCATCTACATATCTTATTTTGTCGGTCCTATGTGTATCCATGTTTCGCTCTCTTTATTGTTCTTGTTCTTATTTCTACTTTCCAAAACATAAAAAGACCAAAAATATTTCCATTGTTTCTCTTTGTTTGCCTTTTTAGTTTGCTACCTTTGGTTTGCTTTACTTGTTATTTTCGGTTTGGTTTTTGAAAAATCCAAAAATATTTTGCTTTGTTTGCTATTTCCTCCTGTTCTTGTTTCAAAAATTGAAAACCCTAAAAAAAAAATTTGTTGTTCTTCTTCGGTTTTGTAAAGTGTGTTGCAGAGTTCAGTCCCCCGTTACTCCATTGGAGCTTGGTATTCACTTTATATTATTCAAGCTACACAAGTGAAGAGCAATAATGACGACATATGACAATCTGAGATGTGGTAAGAGGCTGGTATGAACTCTATTTGTTTTCATTTTTGTACATATACTGATCTATGTGGACATGCTTAGTCGGTTCATGTAAGGTATATGTTATCTATTGGATGCTTTGTAGTTCTTGCTTTCATATGATTAGTTCTAATTTACTAATAGTTTGTAGCATGTCATGTAGACGCTTGCATGCATTGTTTTATTCATAATATGGTATGTTATTGTGGTATCCTCCTCTGAAAGCTTCATTTGAATCGACTTGGCACATGCTCAAGCATGCATATGACTGAACAAAAAGTCAATTAAGCCTCGATGATTTACTTTGCCTCAGAATTCTTGTATCATTTTTATGCCTATATTAATTTTGTTTTGTTGCAAGCATGATTATAACAGTTATTGCTCTCTCGATTGTCGCTTCCCAGTCTTTTGCTAGCCTTCACTTGTACTGAGTATGAGCTCTACTCATGCATCCAATTACCAAAAACCAAGTCTACCAAAGAGTCCACTATAAATTCCTATGCATGGTATTTGCAAGCCATTCCAAGTAAATTTTCATGTGCTACCTTTCAAAACTTTCAACTACTTCTCATTTTGTGCCACTGTTTTTAGCTCATGTGGACGTAGTGGTCGGAATTGCTATCTTCCATATTAAATTAAGTACCCCTCGACTAGGCAGCTTCATCTGCTCGTCATTAATTTTGCATGAGAGCTGGTCAGACCATTATAATCTAATTCTAAAAAGAAAGAAAAAAGGCACTCCTCCAAGGTATGTGAATGTTGGTGGGCACCCGATGGAATCGGTTAGCCATGGTTTGAGAAAGGAAAAATGGTGGGGAGGAGTGCCAAAGCTTTATAAAAGAGCACCAGTGTGCCAAAATTTCAAAGAACTCGGAACCGCTCTCACTTGTTTATTATGGAAGATAGCAAGTCCCCATTGCCAGTCGTTGACATGAAACAACCACCTCTCAAAATAAATTTTTATCTCTGTTTTACAAATGAAAAGCTCTAGCACATGTTTAATCACTGCTTCCCTCTGCGAAGGGCCTTTCTTTTACTTTTATGTTGAGTCATCATCTTCCAACTTTAAAGCACTTCTTGAGAGCATAGCTGTTATTCTTAGTGTAATGTGCTTGTCCCAGAACACGGTTAATTGTGGTATAACTTTGATGCTTGTATCTTTGATATTTTTACTTCTAGTCTTCCCTTGGACTTCAGAGGTGCCTCAGCATTTATGTTTTGCTCCACAAATAAAGGCAAGCTGGATACCACTCTTTCATATCATTTATGCATATTACAATCTTGTAGCCTCTTATGTACATGTTACTTGTTATTAGTGCATTGGCACTCTTTCATAGCTTCCTTGACTATGAGGTGACATTAGTTGTATATTCCTTATTATGAATTACCTGAGTATTTGATCACATAGTTAGTATATACACATCATATGAAGCAAATGTATTCGTGAAAGTTTCTTTTATCGCTCTCAGTTATTAACTGAATTGCTTGAGGACAAGCAAATAGCTAAGCTTGGGTGGAGTTGATACGTCCAAAACGTATCTACTTTCCCGAACACTTTTGCTATTGTTTCTCCTCTAATTTGTGTGTTTTGAATGCAACTAATGCGGACTAACGCTGTTTTCAGCAGAATTGCTCTGGTGTCTCATTTTTATGCAGAAATCCAACTTTCAGTAAAAAATTAGGAAAAATTAGAAAAAATCCTATTTCACCAGAAGACCCACAGAGCTAGAAGACGAGACAGAGGAGAGGCACGAGGCCTCCTCACACACAGGGGGCACGGCCCAGGCCTGGCCGCGCCCACCTGGTGTGAGGACGGCTCGGCCGTCTCCTCGACCCCTCCTTTCGCCTACATATACCCCTTTACCTAAAAATATCGGAGAGACGGCGTTTTTCCCAGATAGACTTCCGCTGCGCCGCCGCCATCAGAAACCGCGATTCGGAACCAGAAACTCCATTCTGGCACCCTGCCGGGACGGGGATTTGGAGGAGATCTTCATCACCATCATCACCGACGTCCCTCCATCGACCATCCATGACTTCCCCATCCATGTGTGAGTAATTTCCCCGCTGTAGGTGAGGGGATGGAAGGGATTGGATGAGATTGTTCATGTAATTTGATATGAGATTGTTAGGGCATAGTGCCTAGTATCTTCTATTAGTGCTTATGACTTTGTTGCAACTTGTTATGCTTAATGCTTATCACTTTGGGCCTGAGTGTCATGATTTCAGATCTGAACATGTTATTATTTCTATGATGATACTTGTTGTTTATGGTCTTACCTACAAGTTGTATACACATATTGTTGTCCGGAACCCGAGGCCCCAAAGTGACAGAAATTGGGATAACCGGAAGGGATGGCTACGATGTGAGGATCACATGTGTTCACCGAGTGTTAATGCTTTGCTCTGGTACTTTATTAAAAAGAGTACCTTAATTACCAGTAGTTTCCATTGAGGCCCTGCTGCAACAGGCTGGTAGGACAAAAGATGTTGTGCAAGTTTCTCCTTGTGAGCACGTACGACTATATACGGAACACATGCCTATGATTGTTTGTGCTAGGATGCTTTATCATTATTTATCTGCAATGCCCATGTCTCATTGATTTCATGAATTATCTTATCCATGCAACGCCCGTACATCCATCCCTATGCCTATAGTATTTGTTCCAACTGTTTACTATTGCTACTATTACCGCTGCTATTTTACTACTGCTGTTACTGTTTCACTACTATCACCACTATAAAACTGTTGCTACTGATAAACCACTGCGAGCAAGACTGTTTCCAGGTGCAGCTGAATTGACAACTCATCTGTTAAGGCTTACATATATTCTTTGGCTCCCCTTGTGTCGAATCAATAAATTTGGGTTTTACTTCCCTCGAAGACTGTTGCGATCTCCTATACTTGTGGGTCATCAGTCACTTCAGCCATACCCTCTTTTCTACTCCCTTTGATCGGGGAAAAGTGTCAGATGATTTCTAAGTACTGACACTTTTTTATGATTGGAGGGAGTAGAAAGCTACTCCCTTCGATCGGAAATAAGTATCGATAATTTTATAATAGCTTAGTATAAAGTTTATATTAAATTTTTAAAACTTATTTCCGATCAGAGAGAGTATTAGTTGGCACGCTCTCTCTCAGCTTTCTAGGTTTGGTCGACAATAGTCATGTCTTGTATTAACGGCCCAAGACCCGCCTGATGTCACGTGCTCAACGTTGACATACGCCTAGTGAAAGGATCGTATGAGCGACTAGAGGGGGGGGGTGAATAGGAGCTACCCAAATTTTTAATACTTTTCAAGTTAAGGCTAAACAAGAAGGTAAATTCTCTAGATGTGATGCTAAGTGAATTTACCTAGAGTGACAAGCAAGCTAGCAATAACAATATAAGTAAAGGTACGAGTAAAGGATAGAGGTCACCGCAATGGAGACACGAAGACACGAGGATGTATTCCCGTAGTTCCTTCCTTGTTACGGGAAGTACGTCTACGTTGGAGAGGTGTGGTGCCACAAAGGCCACCAACGCCACAAAGGCTCACCCTATTCTCCGGTGAACAAGCCACAAAGGCGAGTCCACGCTCCACTAAGCGATGCCCTTGAAGGCGGCACGACACCTTTACACAAAGTATTGGGGCAAGCTCCACAACTCAATTGGAGGCTCCCAATAGGTCCACCAAGCTTTTACACACAAAGTCAAGCTTGGGGGACGGCTTCTTCCGGCTAGGAATCCGATGAATCACACAAGTAACAAGCCCCTCAACAAAGAGAGGGGGGAAATCAAATCGCCTTGGTGGAAGTGTAGATCTAGGTCTTCTCCCTCAAATCCCAAAAGGGCTTTGAGTTCTATTGGCTAGGGAGAGAGATCTTGAGCTTTGAAGCTTTGGAACAATGGAGGAGAGAGAGTGGAAGCCGCAGCCTTTTCTTGAGGAAGAAGAAGGCTTTATATACTCCTCCTCGAAATGTAGCCGTTGCTGGTCGACTAGGGCCGGAGTCTCCGGCCAGGAGGGCCGGAGTCTCCGCCCTAAGTGACTCCAGGGCCGGAGTCTCCGGCCAGAGACAGAAGTCTCCGGCCCAACTCCGGCCTGGTCACTGCTTAGACCAACTCACTAGCCCACCCTTACCTGGCTGGCCAGACCAGAGTCTCCGGCCACTGGGACCAGAGTCTCCGCCCCACCCGGAGTCTCCGGCCAGAGACAGAAAGTCTCCGGCCCAACTCCGGGCTGGTCACTGCTTAGACCAACTGGGAGGATTGCTAGGGCGACACTCCTAGGCCGGAGTCTCCGGCCACCAGGGCCGGAGTCTCCGCCCTAGAAGTAGCAACAGCAGTACTTCGAGGATCCCCTCCCACCAATTCCACCTACGCGAAGCACCCTATAAGACCACTAAACCCTAACTCCACTACTGGACTACGGGCTTCGATCTTTTCTTCCTTTTTGGGGTGAACCTCCGCGAGATTCTGAATTAACCTAGAAAATCTGCAGAACTTAAATAGAATGGTTAATTCACCAAATGTTGTTAACAAACACCAAAATACATTTATTTGGGAAATGCTCTTTCAATCTCCCCCTTTTTGGTGTTTGATGACAACATACGGATTTGCAAGATATAAACACAATAAAATGAAATATATAGCAAAAGCTCCCCCTACTTGTGTGCACAACACCATTTGCATTTGAACATGAGCACCACAAGTAAGAATCATCACTCCCCCTATATATTTCACAATTATACCAAGTGCAAGTAATAATATATGAGACTAACCAATAAGCATATAAGTAAGACTAACAAGATAGCACAAAATTAATAGTCTTACTAAGCAACATATGAACTTAAGTCTCACACACATAACATACCACACACATTTAAAAGGTTCAACACTAAGATAGATGAGACACAACATGAAAGTCCATGAAGTTGTGTCTCGACCAAAGCAAGGCAAAGGCAAACGAAGTGCAAATCCAAATAACCACCCCATGCAAATCCCAACGAAGACAACCTAGTAGATCTACTTCTCCCCCTTTGGCATCGAGACACCAAAAAGGGAAAAGAGCGATGCTACACGCCCATGAGATCACTCATCGTCTTCATCCTCGGGCTCGTCCTCGGAACCGGCATTGAAGTACTCATCTCCTTCTTCAATATCATCAGAAGCCATGGGCTTCTTGCCATGACGCACATTGGAGGTGCCAGAGGTGACCTCCTCAAATGCCTGCCAGTCAGTCAGACCCTTGCTCCACTTGCCATAGCTGTGAGTACCGGATGAAGAAGAGGAAGGAGGTGATTCCACATAGCCCGGTTGAGACTTTCTAAATGCCTTGTGAAGAACAGCTTGATTGTCATTGATGTGCTTTTGAGAGATGTAGCTCTCATATTGCTTGTGACGGATGTCCATATTCATGCAAAGCACATTCCTTTGGAACCAATTGAGCTTCTTGTACTCTTGAGCAAACTCATTGTTGGAGCTAGAGCCGGCATTGCTAGCATGCTTCATCCTTGGGCCCCTTCTAGTGGACACTCCCGCGGCAAAGGCATCATCATCTTCACCTCTCATTGGAGCAAAAGGTTCCTTGGAGTGACCGGTGGGTTCTTTGCGTTGAAGCTTCACAACCTTGTGATCCACAAGGTTTGCATCGAGAAGAGGAAGGTTGAGTCCTTGAGCACGGATGAGCCTCATGATAAATGGGGCATAGAGAGGAGTCTTCTTGCTGAGAATGCAATCATTGATTTCCTTGTGAATGAAATCCATCACATCAAGCGGCTCAACATGTGCGGTCTCTCCTTGGCAATAGACTTCATGAGAGTAGGCCAAGAGATTCACCAAGGCCTTGCGAATAGCATCAAAGTTGCCGGCTTGAGGGGCAATGGAGGCCCGGAATATGCGGAGCAAGATGTTGGACCGTTTGGACAGCCCAAGAGTGCCCCCGATGACGATCTTCTTGTCATCCCCGGTGTAGAGAGGAGCAAGCTTCTTCTTCTCATAGTACTCCCCATCCACATGCATCCTCATGCCACTAGGAGTAGTAGAACCACGGAACTCATACCCAAGGAGAGCAGCAAAGTCCATGAAGTTGGAGTGACAAACCTCTTCTCCGGTCATCCAAGTCATGGGGATCTCCTCACCATCTCCAAACACCAAGGTAGCAAAGAACTGTTGGACCAATGTGATGTTGTAGGACTCTTGAATCTTCATGAGTGGATGAAGCCCAAGCTTGCGAGTGATCCACACAGCCTCTCCGAAGTATGCACTGTACTTGGCAAAATGAGAGAAATCCATTACCGTCTGAGGGCAAACCGGATACTTCTTGAGAGAAGCATAGAATTCCTTCATGATCAGCTCTTGCTCTTTGCGGACAAAGCAACGGTCACGGGAGTTCCGCGGGAGAGTGTACATATCTCTCTTCCTCATCTCAACAAACTCAGATGATGAAAGTCCTTCCAGTGTCACAAGACTATCAAACTTGACTTTCTTAGCTGCCTCAGCTCGTTCCTCTTCGGCCATCCTTGTCTTGAGCCTCTTAGCATCTCTAGCTTGCTGAGCAATGACTGACCTCTGAGCAAGCTCCCCTGTGGCGGGATTGACAACCAACTTGTCCTTGCTATGAGCTGCCGGCTTCCGAGAACCACCTGCACCTGTGAATGAGTGAGGAAGATAGCAAGGTTGAGGTGACATGTCCTAGAATCCAAAAATAAGCAACTATGCTGTGAAAGAGTGCACTCTGGCCTGATCTAGCCGGAGTCTCCGGGGACTCGGGCCGGAGTCTCCGGCCAAAACCGGAGACTTTGCGTCCAGACCGGAGTCTCCGGCCACAGGGGCCGGAGTCTCCGGCCGGATGCAGGAGCCCGAGCCTAGGAGACTACTTTGAACAAATCGAGTGCAATAACCACAATAAAGTTGCTAAGAAGATGATTGATAGCCACTAGAAGGTAATGCACCAGATCAAACTATGGGAAACATGCATATCTCGTAGATCTAGATAGAACTAGATGGAGGAGATGAGGAGCACATTTACCGGAGTCCATTGGCGTAAATCGGTCGGTGGGGAGGTTCCCACAACCTCAAGGAGGAGATTGGCCGGTGGCACGGCGGATCCCGAAGCTTGGAGAGGCTCCGGGGACGATCTAGGGCAATGGGGGCGGTAGAGGTGAGTAGGAGCACGGGGGTGGGTGGGGAAAGAGTGAACCGTTCTTCCCACCCCGTGCCCTAGATATCCCCTTCGAAACTGCCCTGGCCGGAGTCTCCGGTACTTACCCCGGAGTCTCCGGCCCATCGGAGTCTCCGGGCTGTGAACCCCGGAGTCTCCGGCCCCCCATTGACCAGATCACATTTATGGTGTATAAAGGACATGTCATTTAAAGATTAAGTAGTTTGAGGGTGGGATAGGCTTGGGATGGACACATTGTCACTGTGTGGTACTAAATGCTCATGTTTGCAAACAACCAAATAAAAATCAAATAAGACCAAACATGAGCATATTCCCATAAAAAAAATAAGGCAATAAGATCAAATGGGAAACTCCTCCACTAGGGAGGTTGGTGACCAAAAGGCCACCATGTATGAGTATATAGGTATGGCACCACGAATATATATCTTGGGTCCAAAACCTAGACTCATCGGTTGAGCTCAAAAATGTCACAAATGACAAGATAGAACAATATGCTTACTATTGGCATTATGGGGGGAGGGATAGTCCAATCAATTAGGACCGCACTCCCCCTATTTCCATGCCCACATCTAGAACATCACACATGTTAGAGTATGGGAGTAAATGCACCTAGCTCAAGCCACATTGCTTGAATCAATGATATTTAGTTCATGCCTCAATTCCCGGAATCTTGCTTCATCAAGAGGTTTTGTGAATATATCGGCAAGTTGCTCATGAGTGCCAACATAAGATAGATCAATATCTCCACGGTTGACATGATCCCGAATGAAATGATGACGAATCTCAATATGCTTCGTCTTGTTGTGTTGCACCGGGTTGTGAGCGATCTTGATTGCACTTTCATTATCACATAAAAGAGGCACTTTGTCGAAAATGACACCGTAATCCTTCAAAGTTTGCCTCATCCATAAGAGTTGTGCACAACAGCTAGCCGCGGCTACATATTCGGCTTCGGTGGTAGAGAGAGACACACAATTTTGTTTATTAGATGACCAACACACCAAGGACCTACCAAGAAATTGGCAAGCCCCGGAGGTTGATTTCCGTTCCACTTTGTCTCCCGCCCAATCCGAATCCGAGTAACCTACAAGATCAAAACTTGCTCCCTTCGGGTACCAAAGACCAAAGTTAGGGGTATTCACTAAATATCGAAAGATTCTCTTGACCGCCACTAAGTGGCTTTCCTTTGGTGCGGCTTGAAAACGTGCACAAACTCCCACACTTAACATAATGTCCGGTCTAGATGCACAAAGGTAAAGCAAGGAACCAATCATAGATCTATAGAGTTTTTGATCCACTTCTTTACCATTAGGATCGAGATCAAGATTAACCTTTGTTGGCATGGGAGTCTTTGCACCTTTGACTCCTATCATCTCGAACCTCTTGAGCATGTCTTGGGTATATTTGGCTTGGTTCACAAAAGTCCCTCTCTTCAATTGTTTAACTTCAAATCCAAGGAAGAACTCCAACTCCCCCATCATAGACATCTCAAACTTGTCGGTCATGAGCTTAGCAAACTCATTATTGAAAGCTTTGTTAGTAGAACCAAATATAATATCATCAACATATAATTGGCAAATGAAAAGCTCCCCATTGACCTTCTTAGTAAAAAGAGTGGGATCGATCACCCCAATTTCAAAACCACGATCAACCAACAACTCTTTAAGGTGCTCATACCACGCACGTGGGGCTTGTTTGAGGCCATAGAGCGCCTTATCAAGTTTGTAAACGTGGTTAGGAAACTTAGGGTTTTCGAAACCCGGGGGTTGCTTCACAAAGACCAATTCATTTAAGGGACCATTTAGAAATGCACTTTTAACATCCATTTGTTGAAGTTTAAAGTTATGATGTGATGCATATGCAAGTAAGATGCGAATGGATTCAAGACGGGCAACGGGAGCGAAAGTTTCACCAAAGTCAATACCCTCAACTTGGGAGAAACCTTGAGCCACCAATCTTGCCTTGTTACGAATGACTATGCCATTTGCATCTTGCTTGTTCTTGAAGATCCACTTGGTCCCAATGACATTACGGCAATCTTTAGGCCTTTCTACTAGAGTCCAAACATTGTTGCGCTCGAAGTTGTTGAGTTCATCATGCATGGCATCAAGCCAATCCGGATCCTCAAGCGCCTCATAAACTTTCTTGGGTTCTACACAAGAGACAAAAGCATGATGAGAGCAAAAGTTAGAAAGTTGCCTCCTAGTGGAGACACCTTTACGAACACTCCCAACCACATTTTCTAAGGATATGCTTCTTCGTCGAAGAATGGACTCAAGCTTCTTCTCACGGCGAGTGAGAGCCTCAAGAGGAGATTCTTGAGAGACTACTTGATCATCTTCATGATCACTGTTCTGGTCCTCGCCTTGACCATCAAGTGGATTGCCTTGATCATCAAGTGGCCCATAGCCACGGAATTCCGAAGGATCTTCATCAAGGCCTTGATCATCCCCGGAGACTCCGGTATCCATACCCGGAGACTCCGGTATAGGCCGGAGAGTCCGGACCACAGGGGCCGGAGACTCCGGGCAAGATTGCTCGGTGGGATGATCTTGAGGTTGAGGGTGCGCAGCTTGTCTTTGGTCAATGTCCTGTGTGTGTTCAGTAGGTGAAGGCTCCACATGTGTAGAGCATTGTTCTTCTCCTTCGGCCAAAAGGTGTCCCTCAATGGGCCGGAAGAATCCGACACCCATTCTTCTTATGGCTTGGGGAGGAATTTCGTTACCTACATCACGAACACAACTTTGTCCCACAAAGGAACCATTATCCTCATCGAACCTCACATTACAAGTCTCTATAACATGCCCGGTGGACTTGCTATAGATCCTATAGGAATGTGAGTCCGTGGAGTAACCAACAAAGATACCCTCTAAAGCTTTAGAATCAAATTTTGACAAACGGACACCTTTCTTGAGATAGAAACACTTACAACCAAATACCCGGAAGTACTTGATGTTGGGCTTTTGCCCGGTAAGAATTTCATATGGAGTCTTGTTCAAGTTCTTGCGGAGATAAAGCCGGTTGGTGGCATGGCATGCGGTATTAATAGCTTCGGCCCAAAAGTTGTATGGAGACTTGAACTCCGCCAACATAGTTCTTGCCGCATCCATAAGAGTCCGGTTCTTCCTCTCGGCAACTCCATTTTGTTGCGGGGTATATGCAGCGGAATATTGATGTTTGATACCCGCATCACTAAGAAACTCATTTAAGGAGTAGTTCTTGAACTCGGTGCCATTGTCACTTCTTATAGTCAATATGGTGGTATTGAATTGACGCTCAACTTCGGTGGCAAAGTCTTTGACGGTTTGTTGGGTCTCACTCTTGAACTCAAAGAAATAAACCCAAGTGTATCTTGAATAGTCATCGACAATCACCAAGCAATATTTCTTGCCACCAAGACTTGCATAAGTGGGAGGTCCAAAGAGATCCATATGAAGGAGCTCCAAGCACCTCTTGGAGGAGATAATAGTCTTGCTTGGATGACTTGTTTCATGCATCTTTCCTTCAATACATGCCCTACAAACACGATCTTTGGCAAAAGAAACATCCTTTAGTCCGAGTATGTGGCCGCCGGTGTAGAGATTTTGCAAAGCTCTCATATTGACGTGGGCTAAACGGCGATGCCAAAGCCATCCCACGTCGGCCTTAGCAATTAGGCATATCGCGGCTGTAGTGGGTTTCTCCGAAAAGTCCACCACATACAAGCCATTTTTGACATACCCAACAAAGGCAACCTTGAGAGACTTACTCCACATGACGACCACAATATCAACATCAAAATATGTGGCATAGCCCATAGTAGCAAGTTGATGAACGAAAAGTAAATTATAACCAATGGTTTCGACAAGCATGACATTCACTAGGGACACGTCCGGAGTGATCACCACCTTTCCGAAACCAAGTACCTTAGAGGATGAATTGTCACCGTACGAGACCGTGACATTTGAAGTATTGGGCTTTAGATCTTCCACAATATTTTTGCTTCCGGTCATGTGGCTTGTGGCACCACTATCAATAATCCATTTTACTCCTCCGGAAGCAATGTCCTACAAGAGATTAATTCTTGGTTTTAGGTCCCCATCTTTGAATGGGTCCTCTTTTGTTAGTCACAAGAATCTTAGGTACCCAAATAGCATATTCAATGAAACCATTATAGGGACCAACATATTTAGCATAGACATCACCATAATAGTCCCTAAGAAGAACATAATGAGGATTATATTTTCCTGCAAAATTATTATGAGAAGGGCCGGAGACTCCGGTCTTTGGGGGCGGAGACTCCGGGGTAGATGAACTAACCGGAGACTCCGAAGCCTTTGACCCGGAGACTCCGGTCTCCTCGATTTTCTTCTTTCCATTCAGCTCCTCCCACTCCTCCTCGGTGTAACAGATATCAAAGGGGACATGAGGAGTAGGAGCAGCAGCAGGCTTTGTCTTCTTCTTGTTCTTCTTGTTCTTCTTCTTCTTTGAGGACTCGGCCACCAAACAAAGATCCCCTTTCTTTGAGGACTCGGCAACAAAACCGAGGCCCTCCTTTCCCTTGAACAATCTTTGATTGTTCAAGAGATCATTGAGATTCTTCTCACCTTGAATGCAAGTAGCAAGGCCCTTAGCAAGATCGGCCTTCAACCTCTTGTTCTCCTCAATGATATCACTATGATCACAAATAGAGTTAGAAGAACAAGGAACTTCAATAACTTGCATTGGTGGGACTTTAGATTGTTCAATAGTTAGTTGAATTTGAAGTTGTTCACGAATCTTGGTGAGATGAGAGAATTTGCCCTCCAAAGCCTTGTGAGCTTCTTCAAGCTTCTCAAACTTCTCACGAAGATCATTATGACCAACGTCAAATTCAACTTTCTCCTTTTTAAGCAACTTGACCATAGCAAGAGCATGGTCACGTTCTTTAGTGAGTTTTGACAAGATTAGATTATGAGACTCTTCTAGTCCCAACAATTTCTCCTCTAAAGAGACTCTCAAGTTTTGCTCTTCTTCGAGCTCAATTGATAGAGAGTCAATATCATTGGCGACTAATCTTTCCAACTCCTCCTTCTCCTTGATAGTGTCATGGGCATCACCAAGTTCACACATTAGTGTCTCAACGTATATCTTGGTTGGCCCCTTCATGTTAGCAAGAAAATCATCACAAGAAACTAGTTCTTTCTTAATCTTAAGACTACTCACATCATCCATAGAGGTAGTAGTGGAATGTGATGATGAAGGAGTAGGTGATGAGGTTACCTCCAAGGCCTTAGCCATAAGACACTTGTGAGCGGTGATGATGGTGTTCTCATTTTGTGAGTTGAAGAGGGATGTAGGTGGTGTGGAGACAATGGCAATGGCGGCCACTTCTCCATTCTCTTCATCAACGGAGTCATCATCATCGGACTCGGAGTCATACTCCTCATGAACCACCAATACCCTTTCTCCTTTCTTCTTGTTGTCCTTGTTCCCATGCTTCTTGGATGGGTAGAACTTTGATGACCGGCGCTTGGGGACGAGCCGGCCCTCATTGTCCTCCTTGTTCTCATAAGGACATTCGGCGATGAAGTGCTTGATTCCTCCACAATTGTAGCAATGCCTCACTTTAGAGTCACCACCTTTTCTTGGAAAGGATTTGAACTTGGATCCCTTCGTCTTGTGCTTGTTGGCATCCCAAAAGGCACTTGCATTGAGAGCCAAGTGTTCATGGAGTGCAAACTTGAGATCTTCCGGAGACCAACCCTCTTCTTCATATATTTCTTCTTCTCCTTCTCCTTGCTTGGACACCACCTTGGCCTTGAGAGCAAGATTGTGAACTCCTTGTCCGGCAAGAACACGGGCTCTTGTTTCTTCTGCGTTCTTCTTCAAGATAGACAAGGCGGTGAACTCGCAAAGAACTTCATTTGAGGTCATGCTCCCAAAATCCGGTCTTGAACGGATTATCTCGGATCGCATGGGTTCTCTTGGGTTGATGGAGGTGATGAACATACGCTTGATATAGTCATCACCATTGTCTTTGCACCCAAAGCCGGTCAAGGCCGTTGCAAGAGCCAAGATCCTCTGGTACATCTCATCGGGAGTCTCATTATCACGCATAATGAAATCCCTTTCTTCACTCTTGAGCTCATCAAACTTGGAGGACCGAATACTTTCATTCCCAATGAAGAGCATAGTGAGATAGTCCCATACTTCCTTGGCGGTGCTCAAGTTGTTGATGTGTACCGCATGAGTATCCGGTACGGCTTGTTGAAGGAGATGCTTGGCGGTGGCATTGAGTTGCTCATCAACTTCTTCCCTTCCGGTCAAGTTGAGAGGATCATGAGGTGCAAAGCCATTTTGTATGACCCTCCACAAATGAGTAGAAGAGCTAGAAATATGAGATTTCATTAGTCCTTGCCATTTAATAAAATTGCGAGAATCGAGCTTAAGAGGAGATCCCATGTTGTTAATGTGTGGCATAGGATAATGGACCGGCGGAGGAGAGTAAGTGTTAGGGGGTGGAATGTTAGCACCCTTTGCCGGACCATCATTTTCCTTAGGAGGGTCACCTTTATTCTCGGCGGAGGTGGAGCCATTGTTAGGTGGCTTCACCTTAGCCAAGGAGAGTTCCACACTAGGAGTGGTGTTTGGGTCGGTGGGCCCGGAAGGTTTTCTTCCAAAATATTCCTCAAACATAGCCTTCATCTCCAATCTCATAGTGGTTTGCATTGTGTCCAAGGACGCCAAATGCTCTTCACGTGAGATTGAAGAGGAAGAGATAGATGGAGGAGTATCTTCGGGAGGAGTTTCATTACCCTTATCCCCTTCCATAGTTGCTCAAACTCTTAGGCGGTTAAGCCCGAATAAGAGACCACGCTCTGATACCAATTGAAAGGATCGTATGAGCGACTAGAGGGGGGGGGTGAATAGGAGCTACCCAAATTTTTAATACTTTTCAAGTTAAGGCTAAACAAGAAGGTAAATTCTCTAGATGTGATGCTAAGTGAATTTACCTAGAGTGACAAGCAAGCTAGCAATAACAATATAAGTAAAGGTACGAGTAAAGGATAGAGGTCACCGCAATGGAGACACGAAGACACGAGGATGTATTCCCGTAGTTCCTTCCTTGTTACGGGAAGTACGTCTACGTTGGAGAGGTGTGGTGCCACAAAGGCCACCAACGCCACAAAGGCTCACCCTATTCTCCGGTGAACAAGCCACAAAGGCGAGTCCACGCTCCACTAAGCGATGCCCTTGAAGGCGGCACGACACCTTTACACAAAGTATTGGGGCAAGCTCCACAACTCAATTGGAGGCTCCCAATAGGTCCACCAAGCTTTTACACACAAAGTCAAGCTTGGGGGACGGCTTCTTCCGGCTAGGAATCCGATGAATCACACAAGTAACAAGCCCCTCAACAAAGAGAGGGGGGAAATCAAATCGCCTTGGTGGAAGTGTAGATCTAGGTCTTCTCCCTCAAATCCCAAAAGGGCTTTGAGTTCTATTGGCTAGGGAGAGAGATCTTGAGCTTTGAACCTTTGGAACAATGGAGGAGAGAGAGTGGAAGCCGCAGCCTTTTCTTGAGGAAGAAGAAGGCTTTATATACTCCTCCTCGAAATGTAGCCGTTGCTGGTCGACTAGGGCCGGAGTCTCCGGCCAGGAGGGCCGGAGTCTCCGCCCTAAGTGACTCCAGGGCCGGAGTCTCCGGCCAGAGACAGAAGTCTCCGGCCCAACTCCGGCCTGGTCACTGCTTAGACCAACTCACTAGCCCACCCTTACCTGGCTGGCCAGACCGGAGTCTCCGGCCGCTGGGACCGGAGTCTCCGCCCCACCCGGAGTCTCCGGCCAGAGACAGAAAGTCTCCGGCCCAACTCCGTGCTGGTCACTGCTTAGACCAACTGGGAGGATTGCTAGGGCGACACTCCTAGGCCGGAGTCTCCGGCCACCAGGGCCAGAGTCTCCGCCCTAGAAGTAGCAATAGCAGTACTTCGAGGATCCCCTCCCACCAATTCCACCTACGCGAAGCACCCTATAAGACCACTAAACCCTAACTCCACTACTGGACTACGGGCTTCGATCTTTTCTTCCTTTTTGGGGTGAACCTCCGCGAGATTCTGAATTAACCTGGAAAATCTGCAGAACTTAAATAGAATGGTTAATTCACCAAATGTTGTTAACAAACACCAAAATACATTTATTTGGGAAATGCTCTTTCACCTAGTGTGGCAGCATCCTACGCCATCGCTGCCGCCAGCTCATGGCTGCAACAGTCTCAGCTATATTGATTTGCTTCGACGATTTCTTATATCTCCTCCATTCACTACTATAAGATTCTTTAGTTTCTTTTTGAAAATCCATATATCTAGACGCATTTTAATGTGTAGGTTCATTTATTTTGATTTGCATCTAATCAATACTAAAATATCTAAAATATCTTATAATAGTGTACGAAGGGAGTAGCTTATTTCTCAAAAATCCAGTCTCGCTCATGTGTGCAAATGCACCCACTATCCAAAAAGTATATTTGAAACTGTCAAAAAATTCTAAAAAAATTGGTGTACATGTAGAAATTTTGTGTTCACCCACAAAGTTTTGCAAGGAAAATATATTTTTGTGGTATGTGTAAAAAGACATTTTTGGTGGTCCAAAATTGTTATTTACATGACATTTTTGGTTTTTTTACACAGGCCACTAAAAATGTTTTTTTCTGCAAAACTTTCTGAGTGAACATAGAATGTTCATATGTACACCCAGGATTTTTGTCCGAATTTTACAACATTTTGAAATGCAGTTTTCATAATAGATGCATCTAGTCCTATGAGCTACACCATGTCCCTTATTTCTGCACTAATTTGCACCGTATGACGATTATATCTATGGATTTCTTGTATGCCTAAACAAGATGTAATATGTAGAATGGAAATTTTTTAAATTGCATTTAATCTAATGAAACGGTCTAAGCTTTGATTTTGACCAGGTGTCGCACCCCCGAGGAGAGAGCGGAAGTGGCGCGATGTGAAAGTGGTGGAAAACCTAGGATTAGTGTCGTGAGACTAACCACTTTGATACCATGTCAAAGAATATATATCCCTAGCATTTGTTGCATGTTATATTGCCATGACTTTCATGGAGTTATATAGAGGTAAACGGAGGGAGGAAATTTGGAGTACAAGAAGATCTAAATCCTAGTCTAATTTAACTTGTATATGTATTCTAACATTAGGAACACGGCCCCTCTTGTATTCAAAATTTGTACAAAATTCTAGCAATTTTCAAACGAGCCTAGAATATTCTCATATCAATACACGTGCATGGGAATCAAAGGAAACCTGAGCACTTCATGAGCAAACCTAGACATTCTAAGTTTGCAGATAAGTTTTCAAACAAAAAAAGGAACATTTCTTTGTCCCGTGCAAACATAGAATGTTTAGATTTGGACATTTCTGTCTTTTTTATACAGGCCACATAAAATATTTGTAGTATTATTTTCCCCTGAAAACTTGTGTGCAGACATAGAATGTCTAGATGTACTTTTAGATTTTTAATATTTTAAATTTGTTTTTATGTATTTTTATAATAAATATATGTGCACCTGAGAGCCAAAACACCACCTCTCCTCCCTGGTTCATTTCGCCACTACTCTCATACAGCCCACTCGCTGATAATCGTGATCATGACATTACCCCCATGAGGTTTTTATTCAGGGACGGAGACAAGGGGGGACGAGCAGGGGCTACGCCCCCCCCCCCCCCCCCCCCCCCCCTATGCTTGTGATTTTCATACTAAGATTATCCATTTCAGCTCCTTGTTTAAGCCAATTTAGCTAGCTTAGCCTCCCTCATCGAGATCACAACTAGCTTTGCCCCCCTTGAGCTTAGTTTCTGGCTCCGTTCCTATTTATATTGGGGCGATCCACCTTTTTAGAGTGTTAATTGAAAGTTCTACTTGTTCTATGTTTGAGATTGTGGTAGATTCAGTCGACCAAGACTTTCGTAGTACTCAGTTATTCAGAGAAAGTACAACTTTGATTTCATGAATATTAAAACTTGCGTCTTTATACCGTTGTACATGTCACCAGATGTTGCATTTTCTAAATCAAGTGAGACTTAGACTAGTCATAATGCATAACTATCATGCATTAGTATCATGCATATGATACTACTATATTATATCACCACTACAATGCATAGTATCATATAATAGTATATAATTACATTATATTATATGTTTTATAAAATCTCAAGGTAAATATGTGTATATGATATATTTGCTAGTACACTTTTTAGTTTTCTATATCATAATACGGTATCATATTATGATACCACTCTCACCTCTCTCTTCATCAATTGTCGTGCCACATCAGATTTTTGTCAATATGGTATGCATGATACTAGCTGTGATATTCCATTGTGACTATTCTTAGAAGAGATGGAGACATAGCAAAACTAATTATGATAATCTTGCGTGTGCAAGCAATTTTGGGTTGCTAATTCATGCCCATTTAATCAATTTTTCTCTCGTGGAGATATTTTTCACAATAAATTATAAATTATCACTTCAGCATAGAGCTATCGATTATAAATTATATTTTTTCACAATAAATTATGAATGATCACTTCACAATAAATTAACACAGCAATCACACCGAGTTTAAGTTGAAGCTAGAGCTGTAGATTTTTTTAAAAGTATTCGTCATAACAATTTTAATTAATAAACATTATTCTTTGTAATGAACCTTTTGCAGAGATGGTACCCACTACTTTAAGAGTCATGGTGTCAAGAGCACATGCTCCATGATCGTAGACGGAAGCTATCTCTCAGCCACTTTCTAAATCGTTTCCTTCTCTCTTCAGGTTGTTCTATATCTGGGTTGGATGGAAAACCACATGATTTAAAACTAGGTACCAGAAAGATTAGCACGAAAAAAGAAAGCAAAAATAGATTAATGGGGCCAAGAAAGAAAGTTTCTTTTAAGACAAATAAGGCAGTTTAAAATTAGAATGCCAGGGCATACCCAGGCAATAATTGAACAAGCAGAGCCTTAATCACTACCTGTAAACGTGTCCTATATATATTAGGAGCCCACATGAATTAACCCAAGGATACTGCTAATATAGAGGAGGTGGACAGGCCAGCCCCCTCTGGCCTTGTTCTCTCCCCCCACATGCCCTGCCCAAGGTGATTGATTCAACCATCCATGGATGCTTTCCCCCATTGCTTTGCTTAGAACAGCAGAAGATTCAGCATGTGAATTGTTAATTTTTCGGTTGATCATTCTCCTCCGATTTGGTTTTCTATTGGTTGGTTGGTTGTCTGTCTCAATCTTTGTGCCGGCTCTATTCATCTTGCAGTTTCTTGTTTCCCTGGTTGGATTTGTTTGTTAATGAGACTGGATTCCTGTTGGATAGATGATTTACTGACAGCAATGCAACTTTCCTGTTGTTTTCGGAGCTTGGAAAGAAATGCCTCCGATCATTCGATCCGTTGACATACAAAAAGGGCAATGTGGTTAGCTTGTATTGTACGGATGAAGAACATGATTCCATGAATTGGTGCAGTCCATGACGGCATTGGCATCCGATGCTTTAGATTCCGCCACCACTGCTTTGTTGAGCTTTGATTAATCTTCCCTTCCTGGTTTGATTCCTCGCAGCCAAATCTAAGGATCGCAGCTGCTCCATTGAGGGGAAAGGCGCAGCGAGATCGGGAGCAATGGGGGAGCTGGTGGTCGCCGGGAGGTACTGGTGCCACATGTGCGCTACGGCCGTGAACCCTGTAGCGGCGGAGGCCGGGGCGGAGATCAAGTGCCCGTATTGCAGCAGCGGCTTCCTCGAGGAGATGGAGACCGCCCGCAGCACCGTCGCCAATGGCAGCGGCCACGCCCACGGCCACGGCGGCACGTACCCCGCCGCCGACAACGCGATCTCTATCTGGGCGCCCATCCTCGACAGCATGGTCGGTGACCCCGTCCGGCGCCGCCGCAGCAACCGACGTACCGTGGACGCCGTCGCTGCCGCAGAGGACGAGCTGGACAGCGTCGACTTCTCGCGGCGCCGGCGGCGCGCCACCGCGTTCTTGCGGCTCCTGCAGGCGATCCGGGAGCGCCAGCTGCAGCGCCTTGAGTCCGCTGCCTCCGTCGGTGGTGGCGGCGGTGGCAGCGGCAGCGGCCTGGAGGCAGAGCACTACAGCCCTTTCGGCCGGAGCATCTTCGCGGCCGCGCCCCTGGGCGAGCACGGCATGGCGCTGGGGGACTACTTCCTTGGGCCCGGGCTGGACGCGCTGATGCAGCAGCTGTCCGAGAGCGACGCGGGCCGGCAGGGCACGCCGCCGGCGAAGAAGGACGCCGTGGAGGCGCTGCCGACCGTGGAGGTGATCGGAGGCGCCAGCGAGGACGACGCGGCCAGCTGCGCTGTGTGCCTGGAGGACTACGCGTCCGGCGAGCGCGCCCGGGAGCTGCCCTGCAGGCACAGGTTCCACTCCCAGTGTATCGTGCCGTGGCTGGAGATGCACAGCTCGTGCCCCGTCTGCAGGTTCCAGCTGCCGGCCGACGACGACCCCAAGAGCTCATGCGGCAGCGGCAGTGGGAGCAACAGCGGCACCACCACCTATGTTAGTGCTGATGTCAATGACAGTGGCGATGGCCATGGCAATGAGAGTGGCGATGGCGGGGAAGAGCCGACGGGCAATGCCATTGTGGAACACGATGATGGTGGTGCGGAAGCTGAAGGAAATGTGAGCCGGCTGCCGGCGTCGATTTCGTGGCTCAACACCCTCTTTTCCCAGCAGGCGCCATCACCATCGTCCACTTCGACTTCCGGCAGCAACTCGCGGTACTATGAGGATTAACTGCTGGGGCTACCTTGCCGCTGCTTCGGAAAGGAGCACGTCACCGCTGTGCTACTGCCATGGGAATTTGAAGCTTTTCTCTCTTCTTTGTGTAATACACCAAACTGGCCTAAAGTGTGCATTGGGTCATTTGTGTGTGAGTTTAAGATCAAGGGTTGTACAGCTAAAATTCGATATATTCTGGCAATTATGGCTGTTTTTCATCAGTTTTCAAACTCGTAAGGTTTGATACTGGAATTTACAAAAGTCGGGCATAATTGAACAAGCTGTGCAATAGCAGTTACCAAACTGTGCAATAGAACAATAACAAATTGTGCAATGGCAGTTACCGAACTGTGCAATAGAGCAATAACAAATAAAGCACACAGGTGAAAGTGATGCAAATATCAGGTAGTTTAATCGTTGCGGCAGCATCAGTAGCAGCAAAACAAGCTGCTCCAATAATAGTTTTGCTGTTTCCGTGGCTAACCTCTAATTCATAAGAGTAAAGAGCCACAATTTGATAACACTAAAGGTTTAACCAGGATGCGAAATCCTGGCAGCAAAACGCTGTGGGCATCCGTAGCCTTACAAAAAATATTCCCCAGCCAAAATGGTGAAGTATTGTTACTTCCACTCTCAGACAGTCAAGAGCTTGATGACAGATGCATTGCCGATGCGGTGAAGGGCCACGATGGATTCACCCGGGTTGCAAAGCCCCGCCTCCTTGGCGCTCTTCACTGCAAACTTGAGTGCCTCTTCCGTGGCTTCGCTGTCAAACGCCTTTGCGGTGCCAGCACTCAGCATAGGGATCACACCCCTCACAATAAGGCTTTGCCTGGCAGGCCCCTCGTCGCTGCAGATCCAATCAAATTCGACGGTCTTCAGCTCAGGAACCACGACAGACAGTATCGGCATTGATGGCCTATACTTGGCTACAAGCCTTGCAGTTGTACCTCCCCTTGTAAGCACCAAGATAAGTGTCGCTTTAGCAGAGTTTGCTGTGCGGACGGCTGATGATGCAAGGCTCTCCAAAGGGCTCATGGGAATTGGGGCTGATAGCATGATTGATTTGAAAACAGCAGAATAGTCGGTGCATGACTCTGCCTCCAAGCAGATCTTGGCCATAGTTTGCACTGCCAGTTCTGGATAAGCCCCAGCAGCTGTCTCACCACTGAGCATGACACAGTCAGTGCCATCAAGAACTGCATTGGCAACGTCGGTTGCTTCTGCTCGAGTAGGGCGAGGGGACTTGATCATAGACTCCAGCATCTGGGTTGCAGTCACTACTGGCTTGCCCTGAATGTTGCACTTGAAAATCATCACCTTCTGTGCATAAAAGATCTTCTCTACAGGAATTTCCATTCCCAAATCACCTCTTGCCACCATAAAAGCATCAGACTGTGCCAGGATGTCGTCGAAGTTAGCTACTCCCTCTTGGTTCTCAACCTGCACTTTCAATTTAACTGTAACAATCTGCTAGGTGGAGTACAGAAGGGCAATACTGAATAAGAGAAAGGCATACCTTTGACATCAGCATTATTGACTTTGCATGCTCCCCAAGTACCTTCCTGACCTCCACAAGATCTGAACCTTTGCGGACAAACGACAAAGCAATCATGTCAATCTTGTTTGGGACACCCCATTGAAGAATATCCTCCTTGTCCTTTTCCGTGAGGGTTGGCAGATCAACAACAACCCCTGGAAGATTTACATTCTTCCTCTCACCAAGCATAGCAGTGTTCTCGCAACAGCAGCGAACAAGACCTTGCTCTTTGTCACAATGAAGCACAGTAAGAGTGATGGTACCATCAGCACATAATATGACACTTCCTGGCTTCAGATCAACTGCTAGCTTCTTATAGCTCATCGATATCATCTTGTCATCACCCTGTATGCTATAATCTGTGGAAATTGTGATTTCTTGACCCTTCTTCAACTGAATAGGCTTCCCATCTTTCAAAAATCCAGTACGGATCTCTGGACCCTGCAATGTAGTAAACCAATGAATATCTGATCAATAAGCTTTCATCAAAGAAATAAGCGTCAGCAAAATGAGGTAAATGCTAGTAAATACTAGAGTTAAGGAAAAGAAATTGATCACTCACACACAACCAGGCACATACATCAAAAAGATCATTTATATTTAATTTGTGAGATTATCAAACTGATCATGCAGACACAAGTTTGGAATCAACGTTGAGTCCAACACAGTTTGCTCACAACGTATAAAGAAAACAAATTATGGGAGGCAATTGTTCCATGGCAAGCACCTCTCGCTGGAACACCATATTATACATAAAGAGAGCGACAGAGACATTTAGCGTCCAATGTTACTTCATTTAGTTCCATCATAGTTTGCAACTCCTTCATCCAAACAATGATTTCACATGTTGTTATGTTATGATGACAATATCTCTTCTTTTTTCAAGACATTCCCCACCTTTATCAAAAGCAGTAACATGAACCAATTGCATGCCAATACTAAAAAGGATGAACCTTATGCTAGCACTTTATACTCTTCGCAATATGCTTTCCTTAAAACAGTGATACATATATACCAGAAAGCCGCTCAAAGTGAAAGAAGCACAGTTTGAAGAAGTATGGTTAGTCCCGTAACTGTCCCATAACTACAAGTCCCATAACGGGGTGAAACTAGAAACTTGCATAAATTTTATGAGGGCCAATTTGGAATTTCCCTCCAATCTAGAAAATAACTTCCCCAGTTAGATGCATTAATGCAAGGTGAAACCAAGACAACCAAAAAATGCAGCTTCCAAAAGAATTCCCTCGTTCCATGTCATGTGATGGTGTTTCATCTGGCCAACCAACCATGTAATTGCTAATTTTAGAAGCATTGATTTTATACTTCTGAAGTGAGATCCATTATAATTTTTTAATGGTTTGGTATCTGGATTACAATCAAGTACAATTAGAACAGAAACAGTCAAACTACTATGCTGGTGTTGTGAAATGCATATTTAGTGCCTGCCAATGGAAACTGAAGCTTTCAGTAGTTATATAAGGTAGGTTTGTCAATGGCACAAACCATGGAAGGTTATGCTCATCATTTTACGTTATTACCAAGAGCATCACACGTTAATTGAAGTTAACTAAGTGATGTATCAACAACGGTTGCTTCTGCTCAAGTAGGGCGAGGGGACAAGGTGATGTATCAACCACTTCTCCAATGAAACATTTTAAAATAAAATGCGTAATAAATTTTTTCAATTGAGCATGCAAAATTACTTACTCCTAGAATGTGGTAGTTACTTAGATATTGCTTGGACATCTTAATGTGGGTGACACATAAGAGAAAACAAAATCTATAGATTGTAATCACGCAATTCAGAAAAATCGTTGCAGCAGCAGCAGCATAATAATTGGTCTTGATACTGTCCAAAAAAAGTGAGCCATTACGACGAAATAACAAGTATTACAATTTAGCTTCTGAGCTAAAGGTTTATGTTCTTAAAATGATACCACGTACTACAAGGTCTTCAATTTTGTTAATGTTTTGCAACTTAATAATTATTTTAGTTGATAGTACAACGTGAGAATACAGAATAGTACAATTCTCTAGCAGCACTGTAGTCACAAACATACCAGAACAAAATAAAACACAATAACATAGACAGGAACTCTCGCTTTAGCATGAGGACCACAGGCCACAGTGGAGAAAAACTCAACAACAGCAATCTGGCAAATTAAATTTCAGCTAGGCTGTATACCAGTTTGCTGCATTGGTCAATTCAATTCCAAAGCCTACATGCAAATCAACCTAGATGCCAATGGACACATTTAATGTCTAGATCTTCAGATACCAAAAATATCATCTACAATCTGTCACTTTAATTGCAGACCAATTTACCATATTAGTAACAAAAGGTATTACTAAGATGCACAAGCAGCCAAAGAGAAGCAGCAGTTCACAAAAAACGTTCAAGGGAACAAAGATAAGAAATCACATCCAAGAACAAGATTAAAAAAAATACAGTGTAGTAACCCCTAAAAATGGTAATAATAGCATAAGAGAAGCCACAACTCGACAAATGAAAGAAATAATTATTGGTGGATATGAAATGGGTCACGATAACCAAAAAAGACTGTCCAAAAGACATCACATACTACAGGTTCTTTGATTTCGTTAACATTTTGTCAGTTTAATCATATTGTAGTTGGTAGCACCATGTGAATAATACACATTCTCCATTGGCACGGTAGTCACAAACATACCAGAAGAAAACAGGACACGTCAACATAGACAGGAACTCTCTCCGGGTAGCATGAGGACCACAGCCCAGTGGTAAAAGAACTGGACAACAGCAAGCTACTAGCTAGCTAACCAAATTCAGCTATGCTAGTATAGCAGTTTGCTCCATTGGTCAATTCAGTTCCAAAATACACATGCAGATCAACCTAGATGCCAATGCACACCATTAATGTGTAGATCTTCAGATACCAGAATACCATCTACAATCTGTCGCTTTAATTGTGGGCCAATTTACCTACAAGTAACAAAAGGTACTAACATGCACGAGCAGCCGAAGAGAAGCAGCAATTCACCAAAAAATGTTCAATGAAGCAAAGATCAGAGATCGCGTCCAAGAACAAGATCAAATAACACGAGTAAATAACCCTAAAAGTACACACAAACACTTGTTCAAACCCCAACCAAGCCGCCCACCACAAGTGAAGTGAAAGCCACAACTGGATAGCCGAAGGAAATGGACACTACAGCTGACGATGGAAGGAAATCGACAACAGCAAGCTAGCCAATCGAAATTCAGGAAAGCTAGTACAACGGTTTGCTAGCAAAATCCGCATGCAGGCCAAGTCAAGCAAGATGACGAATGCAGAGAATTGATGGCTAGATATCGAAAATATCGTCTACAATCTGTCGCTTTAATTGCTGGAAAATCTACCAGAGCCGTGATGGAAAATACTACTACTACATGCCGGAGCAGCAGCAGTTTGACCAAAAAATGGTCCAGGGGAGCACAGAAATCAGAGATCGCATCCAGGAATAGCGAAATTGTTCGCGTAGGTGTACACGGAAACGCCTGGGCGAACCCCTCCTACCAAGCCATCACGAGAGAAGGGAAAACCCCAGCTCGACAGAAAGGCCAGCGGCCTGACTATTACAACTCGATCTAGAAATTTTAATCGAGAGACAAAATGAATCTAATAACGCTGTCCGAAGAAACAAAATTAAACAGTAAAAAAAACAAGCCGGCACAGATCAGATCGAGAAAGGGGGCGGAAAGAGCTCGGGGACCTTGGTGTCGAGCATGACGGCGCAGAGGATCCCGGTGCGCTCCATGGCGGCGTGCAGGTTGTCGAGCGTCTCCTGGTGGTACTCGTGCGAGCCGTGGGAGAAGTTGAAGCGGGCGACGCACATCCCGGCGCGGAGCAGCTTCTCGACCATCTCCACGGACCGCGACGCCGGGCCCAGCGTGCAGACGATCTTGGTCTTGGGCCGCCGGCGCATCACGGCGGCGCCGTACTCGCCGGCCTGCGGCTGAGACAGCTCCCCGTTCGACACCATCTCTCGCCGGATCTGCGCGCGGGGGAGAGGGGGAAGAGGGGATCGGCGGCGGGGGTGGGGATTCTGTGTGTCTGTCTGGCTTTCGGCGGGGTGGTGGCGTGCTTCTTGCTGGCCAAGAATGGGACGGCGGGGTTAATAAAGAGGGGAAAATGGAAAGGAGAAAGTGCTTCTGTGCTCTGCTTCTTGCTCTCCAAGAACGGGCTGCGGCGCTGGTCTCCTTTACAAGTCTCCCAGGTCAAAAACCATGGGGAAGGACCTATGCCAGGCTGCCGCTGCCAGCCAAGGCCCACCAGTAGCTTTCTATTGCTAAATCTACTCCCTCCATTTAGAAATATAAGATATTTTAGCTTTGTGAAGTGAGTGTATTTAGACATATTTTAGTGTAAAGGTTCGTTCAAATCTATACACTAAAAGATGTCTAGATACACTCACTTCACAAAGCTAAAACATCTTATATTTCTAAACGGAGGGAGTACGTCATTAAGACTGTTGATATTATACTCGGTTTAGAGCAAACCACATTTTATACGGCTCGATATGTCCTAAATTAGTTACGGAGTATCTTACTACTCCCTCCTTGCTAAAATGTAGTGTATATAAGATTTTTAAAAAATCGAATGATGTAAAATTTGAGTA
The DNA here is from genome assembly GCA_007115705.1 of Dactylis glomerata. NCBI lineage: Eukaryota > Viridiplantae > Streptophyta > Magnoliopsida > Poales > Poaceae > Dactylis > Dactylis glomerata. The sequence goes on along the minus strand of QXEO01000360.1, from coordinate 3,769,886 downwards.
TATAGGAAAAAAATATAAACATCTAGAATACCAAATCAACACCATTAGATTCATCATGACGTAAATTTGAGTCTCGGCCACCAAATCCGGTCATCACATATTACAACATCACATGCATAGAATTTGAATGTAAGTTGATGGCGCCTTCGTCACCACCTATGCTGGCACCGCTGACGAAGTCGCTACACTAGCAAGCTTCGTTTCATAGAACATGTGTTCACGATCCATCATATACCAAACCTTTTGTATCTGGATCCATGTTTGATGTGTCGATCGTCAAGATATTCGCATCCGATTCTTTTCTTGAGCACAAATTGTGACGCTTCGTTCATTGCCTTTGATTCTTGATACACCGGTTTTGATCATGGTTGCTTGGGCTACAGATTGGCGGCATCAGCTTTTGCCCTCTCAACCTCGATTTTCTTGTCTTGCTTCTCCAACAAGGTCTTCCGCTTCTGATCATACATTTGCTCTCTCAAGTTTGAGTTCGACGAGACCTCGGCGAGGCTAGAAGGGCGGTTGGGAGCATTTTTTTTCTATCTGGCACCCCAAAAGACATGTTGAGAGGGCTATTGGGCATGCTGCTATAGATGCTCATTTAGGGCAATTGAGAGGACCTTTGCAGGTGCTCTTATACTCGGCTTGAAACACCCCACAGAAACACTTTGATAACTTAAGTCTGTTTTAAAAGATATTGTAAGTTTGTAGCATGTCATGATATTATAAATGTTTATTTCATTGGAAATGGTGGAGAGTAGAGAATGCTCACAATCAATGTTATCGCGATGGTCCCTAAAAAGTATGTTACTCCTTCCGTCCCGGTGTATAAGTCTTACGCGTATCTCTAGGTTGCCATTTTAATCAATATAATATAAGATATATACTACAAAATATATATCACTAGAAACTTTAGATTATGTACTTTCTAATGGTATAATTTTTATGTTGTAAAATTTATATTATATTTGTCAAAATGACGACTTAGAGATACGCGCAGGACCTATACACCAAGACAGAGGGAGTATGACGCTAGGAAGAAACATATTCAGGTTAGCCATAGTGCTAGTATCATAGCTAGTATTATGTAAACAAGGCCCACAAAAATGCTGACATGACAGCTAATTAATGAAGAGAGAGGGAATTAGAGTATCATAGATAGATACTGTATCATAGCGTAGATTATGAGAAAAATTAATGCAAAATAAATCTTGTATACACATTTGCATTGAAATACTACAAATTAATAAATTTAACAAATATATAATATTACTCTATCATATACAAGTATCATATGCATAAATATGCATAATACTGAGATATGATGCTACCCAGTATGGCCAGCCTCATAAAAAAAAATTAGAAAACCCAGACCCAAATCGTGACGCACAATTTGACATATGATGGGTGATCCAAAAAAAAACAGACAAGTGAACGGAAGAAAGACGTTGCGACACGAGAAGCGAAACAACACCGACACCGACAGAATAAAGCATCTCTTCGTCTCTTCAAAAGCGCCACCACGTGCCTTGCGTTGCCGCGCTTAGAGCCTAGAAGAAAAACATGTGCGTAAAAAGGTCTGGGCTCCACCGGAACGACACCTGTCCGGCCGTCCTGCAACGAGCACCAAAGGGCAACGCAAGATCGAATCAATTATTCACGTCACCTATTTTATTTGGTACACCTGCATAATGCAATGGGGACTCCACTTGGAAGGAGGAAATCGGTTTCTTTTTACAAACAATATCACATATATTCATAAACAAATAAAACATGGTAGAGATACACGACCAATTTTCAACTATTACAAAATACAATCTAAAAAGAACTAGCAAATCTTTAAGGTCTTCAAACTCTTTCTTCTTCTAAGACGCAATCTTATACTTTTCTGAAGTCAGCCAAAGATATATATCAACCATAAACCTGTAAATACTAATAAAAGTTCTCCTATAAATTGAATTTGAGCCGCAATGCCAAGGTTGTGTGCACGTGCGCAATCATTAAAATAATCAATCAACATCGGCAAGAGTACCATCGCCAACATGTCGGGGAATAATAACCGAATAGTCTGGTCGACGTCGCCGGGGAGTCGACATTATGAATCACCACTGTCGTTGATGTAACAGTCGGGATAAAATTCGCGAGGATAACGCTCCTCGCGGCAACCACGAGATAATCTCCAAAATTAATCAGGTGAAGCAAGACCTGAAGGCCTATACCTAGAGAATTGTAATCTTCTAACACCATTGACGCCGGGAAAGAGATCTCATCGTCGAACGAATAGTCAAAGATCACTTATTACAGACAAAGCCATCTTCATTGACGCGGAGGCGAAAAGAAGACGGCGACCAAAACCTAACCTAATCTATTGAAAATACTAGTTTTACTAAAAACTCCACGCATAGAACGGATTCCCCACTCCTCCCGACACCGGCGAGGCTGGTCGGAGGAGGGGGGCGATCTATGGAGAAGGCAAAGGTGGAGACGGCTAGGGTTTTCTTATGTGGAGGCGGCTGAGGACAAACCTATAAGGGAACTAGGAGGAATCGGTTCTGCTTTATGCCAGGGAATCGGTTCAGTCCTTGAGCCCAAACCTCCGAGTGGGTACTGCTTCTCTTTGAACCCTCCGGCCACGTAAAATATGCTCAAAAAAGGAAGAGGAGAGACGTTGAAAGGAAGAGTAGTTCGATTCCGTTGGCTCCAAAGTCGAGTCTAAAAAGGTGCTCCGTTGGCTCCGGCCTGGTTTGGATGTCGGTCAAACGGCTTTGCTGTCTCCGGTCACCGTGCATGGGCGCGGACTGGAGCCGTGGCTCGTCTGGCCGTTGGATTTCGACCGGCAGCGTGTTGCAGCGTACTTCGACTGTTCGACACTTCGTATGACTGAGGACCAAAAGGTTCCAGAGAGACGTTGCTATGCCACGGTCAACCTACGTTTCAGGATTTCAGCGCATGTATTTTCTTCTTTTGGCAACTTTTGATTTTCAAATCGAAGCTTCTAACTTCAACTGATGGCAACGTCTATGTTTCTGTCTTTTCACAAACAAAATTAGGTGTTTGTTTCTGTCTGAAGATTTTTTTATTCAAAGGATCTATGAGATATTATTCTCCAAGTTTGATACTCCAAATTACAAACACATAGGAGCATTTCTTGAGCTACCACCATCACAACCCCTTGATTCAAGGCCACCTTCCTTGGTGTGGTGGTGTCGACTCCCCGGTAGGAAAGAGATTCGTCTCCGGGAGGATTGGGTCCAATATCAAGGAGGCTGTTTCACAAATTGTTGTGGAAAAAATGCACCTTCGCTAGTTGTGAAGAACAAAGGTTACCAAAGTTTAGCCTCTCTTTCTTGTTCTTCTGTAGCCTAAAAAAAACTATGCATATCCCTGCCAATGACCATAGACTTTCCTCGGGTAGTTAGGTCCGGTCACAAATGTGGGTCACACTCTCAAGCAACCACCACAATCTGCCTCCTTACGTCACGAGGGCCCCTACTAGTTGCATGAATGTGATTAGTCACAACACAATTGCTTTAAAAATCCGTCACGATCAAAGAAAATAAACATATGATCTTTACCAACAATTTGGGCTTACTTGTCACAACCCCGCACTAATTTGGTGGTGGAGGGAATTCGAGAGGAGACATGAAAATAAAATTGGGAAATCGGAGAAGAGATTTGTGTCAATGTTGATATCTCACTCGTTCTGCAATTTTGCATTATAGGGAGACCGAGGCAAAACACACTAAAAAAATAGAACTCCGTTACACATAGGAAGACACTACAAAGACTAGATTGAGCCCGTAGTCATTGTCGTATGCATATGCGTAATATTTCCCTCTTCTCGAGGAACGACATGTTCCCATGTCGAGGCTCAAGGAAAATGAAACTTGAGCTTGTCTTCGTGCACCCATGTGGAACAAGTCTACCGACAATCCACCCGTTGCTCACCAGCACTAAGGTGTATGAAACGGGCCATGGTTAACTAATAAAACAATCTAGAATTGTGGCTAGGAGAGGTGACATTCTTATGATCTTGGAAACATACGACTTCTCATACTATCTAACAATTTCAAGTCCATGGTATAATGTCTTCTTCAATGAGTTGTGTGTGGCATCACAATCACAGTGGATTATCATAATCTTGGTTATCGAACTTTTGGAATCAGTGGAATCATGTTGTCATTGTAAACTTCTAGGGAACTGTAAACTCAGACCTAACAAGAACTGGAATCAATGAAAGTCATGTTGTGGTGTACATTCTCCACAAAATAGGAAGAGGACAGACGCTGAAATGAAAAGAGTACTTCGATTCCGTTGGCTCCGAAGTCGAAAAAAGAGGTGCTCCGTCCGTTGGCTCGGGCCTGGTCTGGATGTCGGTCAAACGGTTTGTTGTCCCTGTCCTGCCGGCCGGTCTTCGTGCATGGGCTCGCCTCGGCTTGGCTGCCCGTTGGATTTTGACCATCTTGGGGACCAGAAGGTTCTAGACAGACTTTGGTATGCCATGGCCAAGCTCCGGTTCAGCCGTTCAGCGCATCGGTTTTCTTCCTTTCTTCTTTTCTTCTTTTGCCAACTTTAGATTTTCAAACCGAAGCTTCTAACTTCACCTGATGACAACGTCTTTTGTTTCTGTCTTTTCACATATACAACGACCATGTTTCCTTCGTATCCTAGGTGTGGTTGTCTCGACTCCCCGGTAGGAAATAGATTCATCTCCGGAAAATTTCGGTCCAATATCAGGGATTTTGTCTCAAGAATTGTTGGAACACGATGCACTTTTGCAAGCTGTGAAGAACAAAGGTTACCGAAGTTTAGCCTCTCTCTCTCTTGTTCTTTTTTATATCTAAAAAATAATTCTTCAAATTTGCGGGTTCATAGAGTATTTACATATATACATGTCATACTTTCTTATTTTTAACAACATTTTATAAAATTGAAAATGTACTTTGTATTAAATAAAGAGTCTAACATAAAATATTTAATAACAAAGGTTGGATTTCTATCAAAGTAAAACGTGCTCATCATTTTATTTTTCCAACTTATTTTATATCAATTCCTCCAAATTGACTCTTCAAGATTTACTACAAAGAGAATCAATCAAGTGTGAAGGTTAAAGAAAATGCAACCCGTACTTTCACCTTTTGCAGATCGTACTTTTACCAAAATGGTACCATCCTTTTTGAATCACCTAATAACAAGTTCTTATTGCCAACAAAAAGTGCCCTTATTGGATCCAAATTACAAACTATCCAAAAACAGGGTTGTAATGATTACCCACAAAAATAGTCCTTATTTCAAGGTAACACTATGAATTATCAAAATTAAGGTTTGCAAACAAAATAACTGCCCAACCAGTTCAGTAGCAGATTAAGATTGGTATATGTTTCTATTAATGATAGATGAATAGATAGATTGTCCTAACAATATTTAAAGGAGCACCGGTCATCCTAGGACATTAATTCCCGGCTCCGCGGGGCAACGGGCCAAGGGGCAGTGGTCGATCTCCTGCATTCGCTCTCGCTTCACTATGTTGACGTGCTCGAGATGCAAGACGGTGTAGGACACAATGCAGATGAACGCCATACATGACGTGGTTGAATGCCACACCACCACACCTTGTGTCGTCGATACATTATGTGGTAGAATGCCAGACCAACAATACCCACACATAATGTAGTTCGCCGACCATGCAAGTGGCATATCTTTCATGACGCTCAGCGGGACATGCATGTTGACAAGCCAAATCCATGCCATGTTTGGGAACACTCGGAATAGCATCCAGGGGCTACGGGTTGAGGCCAAATTGTTGCAACGCTTGGGCGTAGTCGCTAGGGGAGGGGCAAATGGGATACTGACGCATTTTGAGCCAACATTGGCAAAGGAGCAAATGGGCCAATACCAAGGGTTACTAGCCAATTCCTTCATGGGCAAGGGGAGCATCAACCCCTCCCCCCCCCCCCCCCCCTCCCCACCCAAACTAGTCACGTGGGCATCCAAACGTTGCTTTAGTTTCACAACATAGGCCTCTGAGTGCGGTTCAACTCTAGAAGAAGTGAGAAAAGGGCGTAGCCCTGCAATTGACCCAAGGACTTCCCTCTGGTAGTTTGGTCGGGTGGGAAATGTGGCTCACACTCTCCAACGGACACGACAACCTGCCCCTCGTCGCCACGAGGGGGGGCTACTAGCTGCATGAATGTAATAAAATCACACAAAATGGTTTTAAACATCTCGTCATGATAAGAGAATATAAGTAATTGAGCTTGACCAATTGATCGATTTGGGACTAACTTGTCACGACCACATGCTGATTTGGTGGAGAAGGAGAGGGTTCGAGAGGAGACGGGAGCATGATATTTGGAAAATCAAAGAACGTTTGGGTTCAGGATTAATATTAGTGTCAATGTTGATATCCCACTCATTTTGCAATTTTACATTATAGGGATACCGAGCATCTGAGGAAAAGCACACTCAAAGACGCAACTCAGTTACACAACCCACGTGTCCCATATAGGAGACACGATACAAGGACTAGATTGAGCATGTAGTCATCGTCGTATAGCCGTGCCTGAGATTTCTGATCTTCTCGATGAACTACATGTCCCCATGTCGAGGATGAAGGAAAATGAAGGTTGGAAATGCCTTCATGCACCCATGTGGACAAGTGTACAGACAATGTTGCTCACCCGCAACCAGATGTATGGAACGGGGTCATGGTTGACTATATCGTGGCTAGGAGAGGTGATGTTCTTCTAGACACCTCCAAGCTTGGAAACAAAAGTGTTCTTATATTGTCTCACAATGTAAAGTCCAGGAAAAAAAAAATGTCTTCTTCAAATGGGTTGTGTGTGGAATCACAATGGATTATCGTAATCCTAATAATTAAACTTTTGGAATCAAACGGAGTTATATTGGCATTGTAAACTTTTTGGGAACTGTAAACTCGGCCCTAACAAGATTTGAAACCAATAGAAGCCATCTTGTCATCGTTCCCCACAAAAAGAAACGATCAGTATGGTGTAGCGCTCGTGCACATTACACTTCAATGACAACTTTTATCAATGGCACGACGGAGTAACAAAGCACACACCATACATACAGTATTTTGTTTTTTTGTTGTTGTGAAAGGCCATATGGCGCAATCAGCAAACATAGTTACATCATTCATGAGCAGATAAACTTAGAGAGTTCATAGACCCAAATACAATTTGAAACATGATCAAAAGCATTCATAGCAAGCTCATGTACCAGCGCCACTAAATTAATTTCCCTATTACAATATTCAATACTAGCATGATTCAATCCCTCGAAAGTCTCTTTGGCACATGGGCACTAGTGATCCCTTTACTTTCAGTTTTTTGAAAAATTTAAAATCTCACACTGTCCAAAAATTATGGCGTTAAATATATAGAAAGATATATACAGGAGGAGCGCACGCAAAAAAGTCCCGTTAAAAATAATTTATATTTTTAGAAATACAAAAAAGACAAATTTCTAACAATAAGATATACTATTGTACTATTATTTTACTACTACTAGCTAAATGCCCGTGCGTTGCTACGATCTACACAAGTACTTTCTAGCCGTAAATATATATATATTATAAATATTCATATCATGATAGCCATATAATATTTGAACAAATAGTATAATTTACTTTGCTAAAAGTTACTTTGATAAAAAACAATCTATTCTATTAAACTGGAGTGGGTAGTTTTCATCCATCGCTTCGTCCGTAAATTTTTTAGGGTAACAAAAGGTTTTTGTTCATATATAATGTTCAATAGAATAGAAATTATTTTAGGCATATTTAATAGTCAAGGATGTGTAATGACACTTTTTTAGAATCACGATAAGTATGTGTCGAGCCGCCACCAGCCCTCGTTCCTATTGTGCCACCGCCGGCTACAGGGGCCTCTGCCAGACCACGGTCCCATTGCGCCACCACCAGCACCCAATCCCCTTGCGGCACCGCCGGCTACAGGCGCCTCCGCCAACCCCCTGTCTCCTTCCGCATCCACCAGCCCAAGTTCCTTCACGCTGGTAGCCACTCCCTATTCCCATGTGCCGGGGGTTCTCCCCCGCACATCCTAGATGTCAGAGGACCTCCTCTGTACCTCTGTGATGTCAGATCTCCAAACCGCCCCATAGATTTGAGAGAGTGGCAAATCCATTATGTGATCAAACAATGTACCATCACCATCTCCGAGTAAAGATAAATATTTTTCCATAAATATTTAGTCAAAAATTCAAAATTTGACTTTGACCAAACCCATAACATAAAGTGATTATGAATGAGGGAGTAAAGAATACAGAGGAGAGGGAAGAGACGACCGAGAGTATTATAAAATTGAATCAGTTCTATGGTCCTCCTTTGTTTATAATAAAAATAAAACTGAGCTAGTACGATTATTCCGCCGAAATAAAACTGAGCTAGCAAGACCTTCTCTCCGTCAATTCCGTCCAAATAGAACTTAATAGCTCATTTAAATAGGCCCTCTTCTTCTCCTAAAATAAAGCTACTCCGCATATATGCATGGCATTTATTCTCCCCGAGATTATTGGGTCATTTATGCCATTGTGGGCAAATTTCGTCCAAATAGAAAGCAAATCTCTATTCCGTTGGAGCAAATATTCATTCTCATGAAGCATATCCCAGCTCATTTTGAAGCATGTATTATTATGATGGTATTGATGCTTCAAAAAAATTGGCTTGATACATTCAACATGGAAAGAAAAATTGCACTGCAACAAAAATCATTTTATCTAAGACAAAAAATTGTCTTTTCGAATCAGCTGTCAATCACATGGGAAGCAAACTCCATTAACACGGGAAATGAATTCGCCTTCCTAAGGAAGCATTCAGAGTTCATATAAAGTCGGGAATACTTCCCTAAAAATCAAAACGAATTTGTTGTAGACTAACAGCTCCCACTTAAATAGCGTTAGTAATTCAATCAGACGTGATTTAGGGGAGTTATTTTAGGAAGCGACTGATACGTCTCCAACATATCCATAATTTTTGATGCTCCATCCTTGTTTTTACACCATTTGCCTAATGTTTCGTTACACTTCGTGGCACTTTTATGCATTTTCCGGAACTAACCTATTAACAAGTTGCCACAGTGCCAGTTCCCTGTTTTCTGTTGTTTTGTGTTTCAGAAAAGTTACACAGGAAATATTCTCGAAATTGGACGAAACCAAAGCCAGTCGTCCAGATATTGCACGCAGCTTCCAGAGAACCGAAGAGGAGACGGAGTGGGGCCACGAGGGGCCCTCACACCAGGGCGGCGCGGCCCAGCCCCTGGCCGCGCCCCCTATGTGTGAGGCCGCCTCGGTCCACTCCTGACGATGCCCCTCCGCCTATAAAGACCCCCCGACGGGAAAAACCTAAGTACCCGATCAATTTTCTAGAAACACATCGCGATCCGCCACCGTCGTCGACCCGAGATCGGGAGGGTCCAGAAGCTCTTCCCGGCACCCTGCTGGAGAGGGGAATCGCCACCGGAGGTCTTCTTCATCGCCATGCTTGCCTCCGGAGCGATGAGTGAGTAGTCTACCTTGGACTATGGGTCCATAGCAGTAGCTAGATGGTTGTCCTCTCCACCATGTGCTTCATGTTTAGATCTCATGAGCTGCCCTACATGATTGAGATCACCATTATGTAATTCTACATGTTTGGTTTGTTGGGATCCGATGAATATTGGTGTTATGATTGAGTTGCTATACTGAAATATATCTTATGTTATCTCTATTTTGTTTATGATCTTGCATGCTCTCCATTGTTAGTAGCTATCTTGGCCGAGTAGTTGCTAGTAACTCCAAGAGGGGGTATTTATGCTCGATAGTTGGGTTCATGCCTCTATTTAATCTGGGGGAGTGACAGAAACCTCTAAGGTTGTAGATGTGATGTTGCCACTAGGGAGAAAACAACATTCATATGCTCGAGGGCATATGCTTTGTTTACATTACACACTTTGCTTAATGCAATTATCTGTTGTTCGCAACTTAATACTCATGGGGTGTTCGGATGATATCCCCGTGGGTGGATTATTAGTCATAGATGCAGTTGGATGGCGGTCTATGTATTTTGTTGTAATGCCCAGAGTAAATCGCATAGTGATCTTCTTGACATATCACGTTATCTTTATTCTATCAATTGCCCAACTATAATTTGTTTACCCAGCATGTGTTATTTATCTTATGGAGAGACACCACTAGTGAACTGTGGACCCCGGTCCTATTTCCATCATATTGCTATCACCTGTTTACTTTACTCGCACTGTTTACTTTACTCGCATACTTCTACTGTTTTCCACTCGATACGCTCATACCCTTTGTTTCAAGCAAACCGGTGAGATTGACAACCTCATCGTAAGTTGGGAACAAAGTACTTGGTTGTGTTGTGTGCAGGTTCCACATTGCTGCTCGCAAAGTAAAGCTTGGACGAGGCACCCTATAAATTATCCGGAGCTGTCGCGAAGCTTGCAAGTATCACCTTCAGTCGTATTGGCTTTTTCTTCTTCGAACAATAAACCTTGGTTTCTAACTGAGGGAAAAACTTGCTGCTGTGCTCATCATACCTTGCGCTTGGGGTTCCCAACTGCCTGGCCATAATCATCATCATCAACTACACGCCAGCCATCAAGTCTTTTCTGGCGCCGTTGCCGGGGAGGAAAAAGAAGACCTCTGCAAGGGGAGTTTTTCGCACGCATATCCTTTAGTTTGTTTTATTGTTTTGCTTTACTTTATTTTTACTTGCATCATTTTATCAAAAACCCAAAAAAAAATAGAATCCTTGATAGTTGTTTTTACTTGTCTACTTTTAGTTTTGCTGAAATGGCTAATCCTGAAAACACCAAGTTGTGTGACTTTACTAGCACGAACAATAGTGATTTTATCTGCACTCCTATTGCGCCACCTGCTCCTGCTACAAACTTTTATGAGATTAAGCCTGCTTTATTGAACCTTGTTATGAAAGAGCAATTTTCTGGTGCCAGTACTGAAGATGCTGCAGCTCATCTCAACAATTTTGCTGAGCTATGTGAGATGCAGAAATATAAGGATGTAGAAAGTGATATTATTAAGCTCAAGTTGTTTCCTTTTTCTTTGAGAGGAAAAGCTAAAGATTGGTTGCTATCTTTGACTAAGAATAGTATTGATTCATGGGCTAAGTGTAAGGATGCTTTCATTGGTAGATATTATCCTCCTGCTAAAATTATATCTCTGCGTAGCAATATTATGAAGTTTAGTCAGTTTGATAATGAACATGTTGCTCAAGCTTGGGAAAGAATGAAATTTATGATAAAGAATTGCCCCACTCATGGACTGACTACTTGGATGATTGTCCAAACTTTTTATGCAGGACTGAATTTTTCTTCGAGAAACCTATTGGATTCAGCTGCTGGAGGCACTTTTATGTCCCTTACCTTGGGCGCCGCAACAAAGCTACTTGACAACATGATGGTAAATTATTCCGAATGGCACACCGAGAGAGCTCCACAAGGTAAGAAGGTAAATTCTGTTGAGGAAACCTCTTCCTTGAGTGATAAGATTGATACCATTATGGCTATGCTTGCTAATGATAGAGCTCATGTTGATCCTAATAATGTTCTTTTAGCCTCTTTGGTTGCTCAAGAAGAGCATGTTAATGTGAACTTCATTAGAAACAATAATTTTAACAACAATGCTTATAGGAACAATTTTGCTAGTAATAATTATAGGCTGTATCCTTCTACTAATGGTTATGGTAATTCTTATGGTAATTCCTCCAACAACACTAGGGCCGCGCCCTCTGAACTTGAAGTCATGCTCAAAGACTTCATGGTAAAACAAACTGCTTTTAACAAGTCTGTTGAGGAAAAGTTAGGCAAAATTGATATTCTTGCTTCTAAAGTTGATAGCCTTGCTCATGATGTTGAACTTCTGAAATTAAAAGTGTTGCCTAATTATGTGAAAGAGAACAATGTTTTTGCTACTGCTAATGCTATCCAAGTTAGAATTGATGAAAATATTAGATTGTTAGCAGAATTGCGTGCTAGATGGGAAAGAGAGGATGAGATTGCTAGGAATATGAAAGTTTGTACTATTACTACCTCTAATGATGTTGTTCCTAATGCTAGCAATCCTCTTACTTTGATTGGTGTAGAGAAAACTCCCACTCCTTGTGTTAAAAAGCCTAAAACTGCCAAAACTTTTTCTCAAAAGAGTGCTGAAATTTTTCGGAGTGTAGGAGATGATAGCTCTATTTTCTTTAATGATTTTGATGTTGATGGCTGCAATATATCTGAAGTAATTTTGTTCTTGCAAAAGCTTGCTTTGACTCCCAATGCTAGTTCTTTAAATATTGCTTTTACTAAGCATATTACCAATACTCTCATGAAAATTAGGGATGAAAAATTGCAACAAAAAGCTTATATTCCCAAGAAGTTAGAAGATGGTTGGGAACCCATCATTGATATGCATGTTAATGGTTTTGATTGCCATGCTTTATGTGATCTAGGTGCTAGTATTTCTATCATGCCTAGAAAAAATTATGACATGCTTGACTTACCACCGCTTGAAAAGTGTTATTATGATGTTCCTATTGCTGATGTTGCTAAGAAGAAACCTTTGGGAAGGATTAATGATGTTCTTATTGTGGTTAATAATAACCTTGTTCCCGTTGATTTTCTTGTTATGGATGTTGAATGCCATGCTTCATGTCCTATTATTTTGGGAAGACCCTTTCTTCGAACTGTAGGTGCCATCATTGATATGAGAGAAGGCACCATCAAATATCAATTCCCACTCAAGAAAGGTATGGAACACTTCCCTAGGAAAAGAAAGAAATTAATTTTTGACTCTATTCTTAGAGCAAATTATGAGCTTGATGCTTCATCTCTTGATGTTACTTGATTCGCAATTTTCTGCGCCTAGCTCAAAGGCGTTAAAGAAAAGCACTCTTGGGAGATAACCCAATGTTTTCTTTTCAGTAATTTTTCTTTTATTTGAGTCTTGGAAGTCATTACTACTGTAATGACCTCTCCTTATCATTTTTATTTCATTGTTGTGCCAAGAGAAGCCTCTAATTTGAGTGAGGTAAAGATTTGGGGATGTTGCTGTCCTGAAACTGTTTTCGGTGCTGCACCGTAAAAATTCGCGAAAATTCTCTGTATATCTTTTGGACCTGTGATTTCTTGTGCATATGCCCCAGGTTATATCCAAACTTTAATTAGTTGAACACTTTTTGATTTGAGCAACAGAAAACCCCTTAAAAATTCTACCTTTATCAGTTGTTCTGTTTTGACAGATTTCTGCCAATATTTGTGTTTGCCGCTTTATCGCTTTCTTTTCGAGCTCTTTTGATCACGGAACTTTTGAGGAAGTTGCTACAGTAGTATATACTTTATATGTGGTGGTTTTGGGTTGAAACCTGAAGCAAAAGAGGTTGATTATATGTTATGCTTACACTAATGTTGCTAATAGATTTGTGTTTAGTTTTGTATGAAGGAAGTTTTCAAGTGTAGGGATTGGAGAATGATGAGATGAGTTGAAGAATGGACAAAAGCTCAAGCTTGGGGATGCCCATGCATCACCCTAAGAAATATCCAAGAAGTACAAGCGTCAAAGCTTGGGGATGCCCCCGAGGCACCCCTTCTTCATCGGCAAAAATCAGGTCACCTTTCAAGACACTATATTTTTATTGCTTCATGCACTATGCATTTTTCTTGGAGCGTCAGTTGTTTTAGTTTTCATTATTTGTTTAGTTTTGTTTGCTGTAATAAATGGTTGGACCCCAACAAATTTCTTTTGGAGAAGTTGCCTTGCTTTTCATTTGCCAAGAACGCTCTAATTTTCATTCTTATCAAAAACCGAGTGTTCTTCTTTTTCTGCTACTGCTTTTGGTTTTCGTTTTCGCCTTGATTTGCGTTCAGATCTTCTTATATTTACTTATCAAGGTGTATTTTTGCCTCTGGACCATGTTGGTTTTCCTCAAAAGAGTTGGATTAAAAAGTTTGAATGGTGTTGGAAGAGAGAAAAAGCTTTGTGCAAAAAAATGGTACAAGAAGGAGCTTGTGTAGACTGCGGCTTAGGCTTTTTCATGTCGTGCTTGATGTCTTTTTGATAGTATGCTTAGTGGTTTTGCTGTAGCATGACTTGTCTCAAATAACTGAGGTTGCTTAATGAGCCTTTAAAAAAATCATGCGTTGTTTTTATTATTTGGAAGCATTATTTTGGTTTTCTCCTTGATGCTTTATTTGGGTTGACTTGGCGCATGCTCACACATGTTAGACTCATACAAAGTCGCCAATAGCCTCTATGATCATTTAGTTTTTGACTTTTGATGCCATCTTATGCTTCTTTTAATGTCGCTTTGTCGCTTTGCATGATTATGGCCATTATTGCTCTCTTAGTTGGTCGCTCCCAGTCTTTTGCTAGCCCTCGCCTTGTACTAAGTATGAGCTCTACTCGTGCATCCAACTCCTAGAAACCAAGTTTTCCAAAGTGTCCACCATACATACCTACTAGCAATTTGCTATTCCAAGAAAATTTGACTTGCTTTTATTTACTCTTCAAATTAAACTCTTACCAGTGTTATGCGAAAATTGGTCAGTAAAGCTCTCACGAACCGGAAGGCACACTTTACTTTTTCTTGTTCTTAAAAATTTGACATTGTGGTCTCTTATTGTAACAACCCAAATTTTTGGAAAATAGAAATAAAAGGATTTATTAAAATACCAAATTTTGGAGACAACAAAAACCTTTATTTTAAATACAAGATTAATTTCTTGTCTTTTAAAACTTGTGAATTTGAGCATTTGCTCCCATGCTTCAAATAAAAAGAGTATGAGAAGGTTTTTTTAAAACAAATCCTTTGAGCCCAAATCTTTAAATAAAGATTTTTGTTAAATTGAAATAGTTTTCTAACTATTAAATTTTGTGCATGGTTACATGCTAAACCCATTTGGGTCAATGGCCAAACCAAAATTTAGTCAAGCAATCACAAACAAATAGAAAAGAATCAAGAAAATAAACCGCAACACAAAAACCTAAGTAAGAAAAGAGGAAGTAGTGATCATAAAAAAATTACTGATTCCACTACTTTGCCCTTTTATATTAAGCAATATTTGAACTATACCATCAGGCATATCTCCACCACAACTAAGAACAAGTTACAAAGAATCAAATACAATAAAGTTGGAAACAAAAATCAACTTGGAACCCTATTCAAATTTCTACCAGAGTTTGAATTCAAATAAGAGGTCATTTCCCAACTCCATCTCATCTCCAAGAAAACCAACACTTTTGGGCCAAGATAAAACTTTGTATCTATCATTGCATGCATACATAGTATTTTCAATACAAGTTGTTCTATGATTTCATGTGCCTTTTAAATTGGTGTGCCTTGATTTGTTAAACCACTCCTAACCAACAGAAACAATAGAGGTGAACCACCAGGACCAAGAAATGGAGATGGAGATCAATCAATCAAAGATGAAGATGAAGACTATTTTGACTTTGCCAAGCCAGGCAAGCCATCTTTTGACTCATACTCCCACTACCTAGTTTTAATATTGCATTCTACTTGATTTAAGTAAATTGCATGATTGAATTGCTAGAGTAGAATGATAGAAGTATAGTGATATCTTGCTTAGCAAGAGCATCAAGCTGAGTTTATCCAATAATATTTAGTAGTATCATCACTCAATGTAGTCGCTTAGTCGCTAATAATATTGAGGCCATCTATAAGGGGAACTCTATTTGAAAAGTGGTGACTTGAACTTGAAACTTGAATTGGAGATGGCTCCTACATAATGGCTTTGTGAAAGAAATTAATCTTGACTAAGAACTATGAAATGTATTTCTCAATGACAACGAGTGATGTACTATGGGAGCCAACCATACCGTACGACCACATTACCCCTGAATGGGAAGGGGCTTATTCCTAGCTTGTTTATTCTAGTATGGGAGGTCTTGTTTCATCCTTTATAGAAGTATTCCATGCGTGGTTGCTTCCGAACCAAGTGGTCATTGGAAATTTTCCTTCCTGAAGATTTCCATCCGTCCGGCATCCCGGAGCGGGCAAAACTAGAGGCGCCGGAACGGGGAAATCCGTGTCTCGGGCTCTAGGGAAGGATCCTATACTAGAGTAGACAAGTGAAAGAGTTTGTTTGATTATCTGAACCCCGCATACTTTGTGTATGACGATCCGTGGATTTCTCCCGGCAGATGTATCGATTCTTGTGGGTAAAGTGTACCCCTCTGCAGAAGTTTTCAAACTATTCGAATAGCCGCGTCCGCGGTCATGGACAGTTGGCAAGCTGTACTTGACTTTTGTCAAGAATAAAAATAACAACGGTGAACTTGGTGAATGACTTGACTTGAGCTTTGAAGGTGACCAACACTTGAAGTTCCTCTTCAAATTTAACCTAGAAAATTAAATCTTCTTCTCTACTAATGAAAATTCTTGGGAAACAAACTAGCTTTTTGCAAATAAACTTAGTGCTTAGTCCACCATATCAACCATGCATATCTCTCTCATCACTTTGTTTATAAGATGGTTTGCGAGTGCATCCAATGTACTCATGGCTGTGTCCCTGGCTATTAACTTGGCCAGACTTGAAGGAGCAAGATCATGAAGGAAGGACATACAGACGGCTTTGCGAATTAGGCTCGTTTCCTACTGTCTGCTTTGCCTGTGCGGTTGAAGCTTGACAATATGGACCCAAAGTGTTATTCCGCTGCATATTGATGAATTGTGAGGTTTGGTCTGTACGACCACCTATGTAACCCCCATTATTTACTATTAATGTCTATGACTGTGATATCAACTACGTTATGTAAATCACAACAATGATTCTGGGATTGTGATGGATTACATAACGGGCACTTCGAATTTGTTATAAATTCGGGGGTGTCACACTTATGTTGAGTTGTTATGCTTGCAAGTTGTAAGTTGGAGACTAGCCCAGCCATGCCGTCATGGGCAAGCTTTCCACATTGCACTTCTTATTTGAGTTGATATCGTGATCTTTTGTTTATGGATGCCCGCGGTGTGAAATAAATTGGGAATCTTGCGGGGATCATAGAGTTTGTATATGTGTTAGGGAAACGCCTGGGCCGCCAATCTAAGCCATGTATAATTCATGGTGGAAATTTGCAGCATACCCATAATGGACATTCGACGACGCATCTCAAAATAAAAAGCTAAACAAATGGTAAATAAAAGAGATGTTGAGGTATTCATTATCTGCTTGTCCTGTCATTTTGATGTGGGCTTGTTCCATGTCATCGGGCACGGAGGTACCCCGTTGGCGGTTCTCGATGATACATATATACTTACAATGACAAGAGCCTTGCTTGGGACTCTAAATAGAGTAGCATGAGGTTTGGGTACTCGTATTCACGGGATGTGAGGTTTTCAACTTATGATTTGTCAAGCATATGCATCATAATTATTCTCGCATTAACTTTAACCATTCAATATGCTTATGATGGGGGCAATGAGAGCTCAAAGCCGGTAAGTACCATAATTTTTGAAGGTTATAAAACTTCCAATCACTGCTTCCCTCCGCGAAGGGCCTTTCTTTTGCTTTTATGATTGAGTCACCACCTTCTATCTTTATGCACTATTAAGAGAGCATAGTTGTCATTCTTAGTATAATGTGCATTGTCCCAAAGTTTTCATTGATTGATTCATATTGTTGGTTTCAATTGTTCTTAAATTATTTGTATCTAGTCGCCCTCTTAAACTTGAAGGTGTCCTATGCATTTATGTTTTGCTCTCTACGACGGACAAGCTGAAAACCATTTGTATGTTTTTTCCATATGATTTGAACACACATTTGACTTTCATTGTTTCATTTTCATGATCTTTTGTTTGTGTTCATTTTCATATTTATAACATGGTTGCTAAGTTTCTTCTATCAAGATTATATCTTTCATGCCCATGTTTTAAGTTCTTTTGATCCCAGCTCACAACGCTTACATAGATGATCAAGATTGTGTAGGTGCATGTCACCTCAAAAATTATTTCTTTTGTTATCACTTACCTACTCGAGGACGAGCAGGAGTTAAGCTTGGGGATGCTGATACGTCTCCAACGTATCCATAATTTTTTATGCTCCATGCTTGTTTTTACACCATTTGCCTAATGTTTCGTTACACTTCGTGGCACTTTTATGCATTTTTCGGAACTAACCTATTAACAAGTTGCCACAGTGCCAGTTCCATGTTTTCTGCTGTTTTGTGTTTCAGAAAAGTTACACAGGAAATATTCTTGGAATTGGACGAAACCAAAGCCAGTCATCCAGATATTGCACGGAGCTTCTAGAGAACCGAAGAGGAGACGGAGTGGGGCCACGAGGGGCCCTCACACCAGGGCGGCGCGGCCCAGCCCCTGGCCGCGCCCCCTGTGTGTGAGGCTGCCTCGGTCCACTCCTGACGATGCCCCTTCGCCTATAAAGACCCCCCGACGGGAAAAACCTAAGTACCCGATCAATTTTCCAGAAACACATCGCGATCCGCCGCCGTCGTCGACCCGAGATCGGGAGGGTCCAGAAGCTCTTCCCGGCACCCTGCCGGAGAGGGGAATCGCCACCGGATGTCTTCTTCATCTCCATGCTTGCCTTCGGAGCGATGAGTAAGTAGTCTACCTTGGACTATGGGTCCATAGCAGTAGCTAGATGGTTGTCCTCTCCACCATGTGCTTCATGTTTAGATCTCATGAGCTGCCCTACATGATTGAGATCACCGTTATGTAATTCTACATGTTTGGTTTGTTGGGATCCGATGAATATTGGTGTTATGATTGAGTTGCTATACTGAAATATATCTTATGTTATCTCTATGTTGTTTATGATCTTGCATGCTCTCCGTTGTTAGTAGCTATCTTGGCCGAGTAGTTGCTAGTAACTCCAAGAGGGGGTATTTATGCTCGATAGTTGGGCTCATGCCTCTATTTAATCTGGGGGAGTGACAGAAACCTCTAAGGTTGTAGATGTGCTGTTGCCACTAGGGAGAAAACAACATTCATATGCTCGAGGGCATATGCTTTGTTTACATTACACACTTTGCTTAATGCAATTATCTGTTGTTCGCAACTTAATACTCATGGGGTGTTCGGATGATATCCCCGTGGGTGGATTATTAGTCATAGATGCAGTTGGATGGCGGTCTATGTATTTTGTTGTAATGCCCAGAGTAAATCGCATAGTGATCTTCTTGACATATCACGTTATCTTTATTCTATCAATTGGCCAACTGTAATTTGTTTACCCAGCATGTGTTATTTATCTTATGGAGAGACACCACTAGTGAACT
The DNA here is from genome assembly GCA_007115705.1 of Dactylis glomerata. Lineage (NCBI taxonomy): Eukaryota > Viridiplantae > Streptophyta > Magnoliopsida > Poales > Poaceae > Dactylis > Dactylis glomerata. The sequence goes on along the minus strand of QXEO01000360.1, from coordinate 3,750,590 downwards.
GTGGACCCCGGTCCTATTTCCATCATATTGCTATCACCTGTTTACTTTACTCGCACTGTTTACTTTACTCGCATACTTCTACTGTTTTCCACTCGATACGCTCATACCCTTTGTTTCAAGCAAATCGGTGAGATTGACAACCTCATCGTAAGTTGGGAACAAAGTACTTGGTTGTGTTGTGTGCAGGTTCCACGTTGCTGCTCGCAAAGCAAAGCTTGGACGAGGCGCCCTATAAATTGTCCGGAGCTGTCGCGAAGCTTACACGCATCACCTTCAGTCGTATTGGCTTTTTCTTCTTCGAACGATAAACCTTGGTTTCTAACTGAGGGAAAAACTTGCTGCTGTGCTCATCATACCTTGCGCTTGGGGTTCCCAACTGCCTGGCCATAATCATCATCATCAACTACACGCCAGCCATCAGCGACCCGTGGAAACTGGCCATGTGCATGCAGCCATGATCGCACAGCTTAGAGAAAAGATCCTAACATTAATAGGCTGTTTATGCATGTCATTTATGCTTCAACATTAATAAATAAGGAGAAGACCTACCTTTTTTTGTTAGGGGTAGAATTGGAAATCAAAAGATGTATGTTGAAAAGTGCCTTCACCAACTCCAATCTTATAGTTTAGAAGATCATTTATGCTTCAACATTAATAAATAAGGAGAAGACCTGCCTTTTTTTGTTAGGGGTAGAATCGGAAATCAAAAGATGTATGTTGAAAAGTGTCTTCACCAACTCCAATCTTATAGTTTAGAAGTTGCTCTAAAAAATTTGTCTTTTTTATATTTTCCAAAATACAACGTATTTTTTAACGGGACTTTTTTACATACACTCTTCCTGTATTTATCTATCTATATATTTAATCTTATAATTTTTAAATACATAAAAGTATGATATTTTAAAAAAAATTAAATTCTAAAAATGAAGGGAGCACTGGCACCTATGTGCACCAAATCCCTTCTCGATTCAACCCACTTTATAAAATGCAACAATCATCATAAATCGCAGCCTTGTTGGCGGCCAGCAACGGTGGCAGAAACCCAGATGGCCTCTTTTTTCGCCATTTCGCACCACTTCGTTACAAATCGGGCCGATGATTCATATATACAGTTCGTTAAAATGCAGACGTGTGTGGTCCGGGTTATTGTGTGGGCATCGGCGTTAAAATTTTCAGATGTACTAGCTCAGTGAGATTCATGATTTATGTAGTATCCTCCTCGGTGCACGCACGTCTACTCCGACAGCAATAGCGGGAGAAGAAAGCGACAACAAGTCCGCCGAATAAGCGCATCATCATGTCCAGCGAGGACATCACTCGTCCGAGACAACCCCGACAAATTCATCAACAGTGTCGGCGTGTATCCATAAATGCATGATCATCCATATCCGTAAAACACGTATGCTTCACACGACTCGCAATACTTAGCAACAGTGTCGGCGTGTAAAGGTTGCATCCACAGCAAGTATCCACGGTAAAGTCAGAGACACTATGAATAACTGGTAAGTTAAGAACAGCACGCTAGTCTCTTTCAGATAATCTAGATGATTAATTAGAGGAAACGACAAAAGGATGAAGAAAAAAGAAAGATCGGCAGTCACAGCTTGCCTCTAAATAGCAAATCAGGATTTGATGTGAAATTTTCAACCACCCAACCACATTGCTCAAAAATAGAACCTCCCTAGCCAAACTAACGCTGATCTGGCGGTAACCTCGAGGCTACACTCACAAGATCGGTCTCCAGTTCCAGCCTTTTTCTATCCATGTATCTATTAGCCTCGGTTACGGTAGTAATAGTGGGGCCATTGTTTCGTTGTGGCAGTTGTTTAGAGCTCATCGTGGCCGGACAGGTCTGTAGACGTGGCATCAAGTTTCTTTTGCAGCTCCTGTTATATGAACCCAAAAAGTCCATTAGCTCTGAATATATCGATGCAAAGAAAGAAAATACGTTAGTGATAAGGGGAGAAAGAACCTTCAGCTTCTCTTCAACGCATAGTGCAGGAGTTGACAATACAGCAACATACCTGCCATAGGAAATGGACACAAACATATAAGATGGTATAATGTGCATTTGGTGAAGACACAAGGTGTATCATGACAATTCTACATACTCGCATCTGCTGGGCTCATCGACTCCATTAAGCTCGTTGCTCAGCCCACATCTGAGCCTAACCTGAATTAAAGTTAAACCACACAGTCATATTTTACGACCTGCAAGCAACTATGCGCAATGACAATGCAACCCTGAATGATAGGGAGTACCTTCAGGCTTCGGTCAGGGCCATTCCAGCATTTGTCTCCGCTTGAAAAGTGCATTATTCTGTAGGCTTCTTCAAATTTGTCCCAACGCCTGACACAGAAATTTTCATTTACCTCAAAAAAACAAGAACTTTTCATTCCCATTCATAACATAATTGCAAGACGCTGTTCTAGGAGTGATAATGTAGTGCAATGCATGTTCACATGCTTCCATGCACATAACTGGACATTTATGTTTGGATTTTACACACACAAAAAGTAAAATCTGTAATTTTCTTTCAAGTACCTCGGATACAACCCTCAGAATGGCACTTAAAAAGCTAGTACGAAGCTCATTTAGCCAGAACTGCGCAAGCAATTCCCTAAAAAAGGACTGACATTCAAAGCTAAAATGACAGTAACGAAGGATAGACGAGGAAGAGAAGGTTTCACTCTCCTAATCTTTTCGTGGAATGGCATTCCCTATAGAGCATGAATGGAATTAATCATTTGAAACAGGTGACATAATATAACATTGCACGAAGTTGCTAATATACACAAACTTACATAGTATGAAAGCTATCCATTACCTATGTGGATGGTCGTTTTGTAATTTGGACCATACTATCATGTATAAACTCTAAGAACCTCAGCCAGTTTTCAAGATAAAGGCCAGCTCAGCACAACCTTTCAAGATTCTATATTTGTCAAGCTATTGTACTGAAAAATGTAAGCTTCAAAATAACAAAAAATGAACAAGATCACAGCTGATGCTCTCCAAAACACAATGCAATTACTTATTAAAACAACACTGTTGCAGTGCTATTACTCAATGTTTGAGCATACTGAGCATGAATGTGAGAATGTCCACAACATATCACGAGGATGTGGATGAAACTAAATCTGAAGTCACGTTTATAACGTAATCAATGGATTACATTTGGGATAACAAAAAAATCTGAAAGGAGTGTGAGAAACATACCCTAGGTTAGTGGAACTGTGCCCTTCAACCTGCAAAGCTTTCTTGTATGGACAGACCTTGTAAACATACCTGCCAATAAGGAGCATGGTTCACAAATAAGTTAAATCAAACTAAATATAATATAAAATTAATGGAAATGTTTGAAAAAAACATGTGTAATTGGATGCCCAAAATATACATACTTGCCCTCCTTTCCCTCGAAGCACTGGTCATAAAAGTAATAGAACTCCTTCTCCTTGCCTAACAAGAACAACATTTTCAATAAATTACAATATTTCCAGAAATTTATACCTAGGTAACATATTAAAAAGACTCCAGGTGAAGCCGTGTCTAGAGTAGCAGTTAACTTGTAATACAGAGCAACATGATCTCCAGAAATGAAGCCTCAAATAGTGAACGATGTATTGATGGCACCAAGAATCAAAATGCAAATTCTGTACATAAACTCGGCCAAGCAAAAAATCCAGAAATATATTTGATAGAACGATGGAAATGCTTATTTTTAATTTGTATGCTGGATTACACTAGCGTTTAAATTACTCACTACTCTTTGGTCATTGTAAAGACAAGCTTATTTTACTAGAAATCAATAAATGCTCCAGTCTAGGCAAAAAACATGCCGACAAGGTGCTTTTGCTTAGGAACTGCGTTAAGCACAATTTTCATTAATCTTAACAATAATAAGAAAAAACTTAAACGTGTGAAAATGAGCAGTATTTTCATCAATGACAAGCACAAGAACAGAAATACATCCCTAAAAAATTAGTAGCTAAGAATATATAGAACTGAGGGGTGCACTCAACCACCGAGGGAACAAAATTTTTAACTTACCGAAGTCTTGCTTTAGCTCATCTGTCAAAGAGGTTATCCTAGACTGAATTTTGGACAGCTTTGAGTTGGCGTCATCATACTCCTTCCGAACTTGAGAAGCCTCTAAAATCATAGATGCGTAAGCTTGAAAACATCCTCACAGAACTCGTAAGGGATCGGCAAAATTAGTATGTACGACTGACCTGATAAATCAACAGGGGTCTTGAAAAAGTTGAATTTTTGTAAGACATTTTGTACAGTTTGCTGAATCTTGTCCAGCCATGATGCTTGCTCCAAGGCAGTTAAATCTGAAGGAACAAATCAAATTAAATAATCAAAAGTCATACAGACTAGAGCATGAATACTTGTCAAGTCATACAAACATTATACCTGAATGGTAATCACTTTTCTGGTCATCATCAGATTTATAAGACTCGTCAGGTTCTTCATGATTATCAGGATATTCATCATCTGATGCATTAGATAACTCTTCATCATCGTATTTGTGCCTATCATCCTCAACTTCTGAATGATAGCCTGCATAACTCTCTTCTGCGGGTTCTGGTATATCATGCTCATCTTCAAGTGCTGCTTCTGCAGGTTCTGGTACATCAAGCTCGTCATCATGGCCCTTTTTATAGCTTTTGCCAACATCATCTACATTTTCTCCAGTCCAGCGAGAAGCCACAAGACGACCCAATTCCGCCTTTGATAAACCCTCAGAGTTGACAGAAGTAGGGTCCTGCAGAATATACCAGAAATGATTCCTAATTTGAAATTCAAATGCATTCCCAAAAGACCAACAAAAATTGATATGAGTATTGTTTTTGGTATCCTAATAGTATAATCAAAGCAACAATGTCTCCAAAAATTCGCCTGTTCTTAAACAAGTATAATTGGATACAAGGAAACATCAATGTGAAAAGACAAGCAAGTGCTGGTGGATATAGCTCATCAGTTTTGGGACATCAGAAATCTAGACAGCACATTGCAGAGCTTATTAACTGTAATTGGATACAAAGAGGATGGTATGCAGATTGTCATGAAACTCAGAAGCAACATTCCAAAACATAGATTACGAAAATTACTCTGTGGATGCATTTGACCCATCCTGTCATATGGTTTCCTTTTTTGCAGGGACTGTTATATGGTTTCTAACAACCATAAGTTCATAAGATCATTATCAGTTACGGCCCAGGTGGCAGAGTGGGGAAGAGTAGAGACTATAGATGAGATCGATTAACTTGGATTAGTTCTTGCTGGATTAAGATAGCTGTGGAAGCCCCTTTATGTAGGAAACAGAAACTAAATCATATCCCTAACAAATAGTAAATAATCTGCAAATCCCTAAAAATATGATCCATGTCCTTATTTGGTTGGGTGCTAGGACCAGCTGATATGGGATAATAAGCAGTTGCTTATTTAGGTAGCTTTAATCTTGGGAAGGAGGAGATATAACCAGATAAATCTCTATAGTGCTATCAAATAGCAAAGATAAATAATAAACAAGTTCGGGGAAAGTCTCTTTGGCACATGAGCACCAGTGAACTCTTTACTTTCAGTTTTTTGAAAATTTAAAAATCTCACACTTCTATGTCTCCAAAAATTATGGCGTTAAATATATAGAAAGATATATACAGGAGGAGCGCACGCAAAAAAGTCTCGTTAAAAAATACTTTATATTTTTTGAAATACAAAAAAGACAAATTTCTGACAAAAAGATATACTATTGTACTATTATTTTACTACTATTTGCTATCAGAAATTTGTCTTTTTTATATTTCCCAAAATACAACGTATTTTTAACAGAACTTTTTTGCATACACTTCTCCTGTATATATCTATCTATATACTTAACCTCATAATTTTTGGAGACATAAAAATGTGAGATTTTAAAATTTTCAAAATTCTGAAAATGGAGGGAGCACTGGTGCCCATGTGCACCAAATCCCTTCTCACAAGTTCGGTGATACAAGTTAGCTGCAAAGGAAATAATAAGCCACCTGCTCTTTTGTAGGAGTCGCAGATGTCTCCGGTGGTGCATCATCGCCAGTTTCAGCTGTAATGTCATGCTGAGACAGAAACCCAGCATACATAAACAGTCAATTTCGATACTGAAAGCAAGTATAATTTGGATTGTAATACCAAAGCTAAACTATACCTCTTCAACAGATGCCTTGCTTTCTGGTGAGTGGTTGTCATGGTCCGTGACATGTCCATCCTGATGTTCAGATACCTATGTTAAAGAGAAGTAATAAAATATTATAAATATCTTTTACAGCTGTGAAATAACAAGTGTGCAATAAATGCTATATCCCGTATGGTAGGAGTGAGGAGAAAAATAATAAAATTTGTAAACAAAACTGCTAAGCTAATTATAGTCAGTTTTGTTTTACAGTACTTCACTATGTATTTGGCAATGTTCGTTATTTCTGTACACCTTACTCATATGAACTTTCTTAGTTAACCGTGGTTGGCTGGTTGTTGACATTAAGGTGTCACTTAGGTTTCACCTAAGCAAAGTAGCCGCCGAGGCGTCAAGGGGCTCCAAGTTATCATAGGCTCATAGCAGCAGATCAGCTTGTCTTTATCGCGATGGTGCTGCCATACAAAGGGGAGGCTAGTATCTAGTATCATATCCCTCGCAACACACATCGGGAATTTAGGCAGTGCAGTCGTGGTCAGGTACTCAGGTACCTAATCTCGCCCTATCGCGTGATAACCTTGACCATGATACAAAAATAGTTCTTGATAGCTTTACGGGAAGGAGGTCAACTTTTAGGGAGGTTGAAGTAATTATTCAAATTTGCTGCCACACAAATGATGATGCTAGTATCTAGCATTGTATCACTTTGCAACACGCATCAAGAACTTTGTGGTGTCGCAGTGGTGAGGTACCTCACCTTCCCTCATCACTGTGATAACCTTGACCACGATTTCAAAAAATAATCTTGATAGCTTTAGTGGAATGTTCAGTCTCCAGGGTACATGGGGAGTCTGTTTCTTCATGTGTATATGCTTGTGAAAATTGCAACTATATGGAGTTTAACAGATGGTTTTTTAGAGGTTAACAATTAAGTTAATATAGCCCAAAACCCTAAAACTAAACCAACCACTTCATGCTTTATTTGGTCAGGGGGCACACTGAATGATCGAAGAAATATAAGACTACAGAAAACACTGATTCATGATTGCTTGATTACTTGTGTGAATGACTACTTTAATAATAATATGCAATTAAATCATTTGATTGATGGCAGTTCTCTCGCAAGTATACTAACTTAATAAGTTCAAACCTAAACTCATATCAAGTCAATTCCTGATATTATGGATGACAATGATGATTTTCTTCAAACTAAGGTTGGCAATAACAAACAAGGAAGAGATGGTCGGGAGGTTGATAGGTATACAGAATAAAATGCCTACCTTGCTTTCACCTTCTTGAGCATTCCCGTCAGTGTCCTCAGAATCTGCCTCCTCAGAGGCATCAGCTGTTTTCTTTTCCTCGGCGGCTTTCTTTTCAGCTTCTTCCTTGATTCTCTTTTCTTCCTTCTCTTTTATTAATCGCTCCTCTTCCTCTGCCTTCTCTATTAATCTCTTTTGCTCTGCATAGTATGGACAGCATTGCATTAATATGGACAATCTAGAACATACAAATTATTCACTGAAATTAACATCCTGAATAACATTTGCTCAACATATCACTCTATATAAAGGGACCAGCAGCTATGAGGTGCTCACCTTTGAGCTTGTCAACAAGCCCTTGGAGTATCTTCTCTTCACCCTTCAGTTTTGTGAGCTCTGCTTCGTCTTTAGCAATTGCCACTTTCGCCTTTTCAACTTCCTGATTCCGAATAATGACGCCACTTTTATACGTAGCTACTTTCTTCTTCAGTTTCTCCCTCGCCGCCTTGCCAGCTTCCCAGCATGTGTTCTTACAAGTGCCGTTGCTACCGTATTCATCACTCCCATCACAGCAATCTAGCAGAAAATGAGGAGCGGGTAGAGGGAGTTAGAATAATATTGCAGCAATTCTAACAATCACAGTGGTCAATGGAACAGGAGCTAAAGCCAGTTTCTCAGTCACTAGTCTTGTTGTACATGTATCTTTAGTTTTAGCAAAAACAGGTAAGCAATAAGACGAAGATTAAGAAAAAACATCGGTAATTGGCCTCTTACCGCATATACCATCGTGCACTCGTGAAGAGAAGATGGTGATTGGAGAATGGCCGGCGTTCTGGCAGTAGAATTTCCCCTCTGGGCACGCAGATGTCCCTGCACAGGTGAAAGAAAACATGGTTCAGTAAACTGCTCTCCTGCAATACATTCCAACATTGCCGCAAATACATCAGCCTAATAGAGGAAATATCCCAACTTTCACATGTCTTCAGGCACCGCATGGATTCCCAAGACTCCCAAGTTCAAAACCAACCAGCACATGCCATTTAACTAAGAGAGCATGGCTCTACAGAAATCTCCGAGAAATCATCCCCACACGCAAGAAAAAACATGCTTTTAAGCGAGAGAAAGGAGGCAGTACCTGGCTCGTCGGTGCCGTCGGGGCAGTCGCAGAAGTCGTCGTTGAGCTGATCCCTGGTGAACTTGCCCGATCCGTCCCTACACTTTATCACGCCACCCCTGTAGTACGCCTCATCTGCGTCCAGCAACACTAAATCAGTAACCGCATCTACCTAGAGGAGGCAAAGAAGGCGAAGAAGAGGGCAAAGCGCGGACAGATCCGGGAGAACCTTGCGGAGGGATGCCGAGTGTCTCGAGCGGCTGACTGGATGCAGCGGCGGCGGCGGTGGAGATCCATAGGAGGAGGAGGAGCGCGAGGACCCTCATGACCGGCTGGCCGGAGCTGGAGTGGACGGGTCGGCGATGGCTAGTCGTGTGGGTTCGATTCAGACTCGGGCGTGTCACGAGGGAAAGAACCTCCGCCGGCCAGTGAAAAGGGGACGACCTTCGAGTTCTGTACTCCTTTACACATACTACACGCATATATACTATACTCCCTCCGATCTATAATACTCTTCACTAATATAAATATATCTAGACACATTTTAATAATAGATATATTCATATTAGCAAAGAGTAATATAGATCAGAGGGAGTACAAAACTTACTATACATATGGTATCCACGAACCTACCATCTAGGTGTTATGCAACAACAAAAAACTATGATCTATGTTTTTTTAATAAAGATTTTTTTTTACAAATTAAGGACTTTATATATTAACTAACAGGATTACAATCACTCGCGAGAGTGTCAACGAGGTTATAGTTGATCCACAGGTACCTCCTCCTATCACTACTAGCTTGTTTAGCACATAAATGAGCAGCATTGTTTGCATCACGTCCAATGAATGAAATGCTAAAGCTAGAAAAAGCCCTCAAAATCTCTCTAACCTCTTGACAAATTGCTCTTAATTCTGACCTATTGTCGTCGTTAGAGTTACAAAAGTTGACAGCAACAGAGAGTCGCTCAATGATAACGCGTAAGTAACCCCTCTCCTGTGCCAACCTTGCTCCTTCAAGGATCGCTACTGCCTCCATTGACAGGGCACTTGCAGCATGTTCAAACCATAAGGCCTGACTTCGGATCATTGTCCCAAGATGATCACGTACCACCAAGCCTACACTTTCTGACATAGAATGATTGTGGAAACTAGCATCAGTGTTAATTTTGAGCATGCCTTCATCAGGTGGTTGCCAACGCACCTTCTTCTTTGGATCCCTTTTTGGCTTCTCTCGACCTGAGTGGGCAAGGTCCATGGTGGTCTGCAACACCCACCATACCGAACCGGTAACATTACGGCCACCTTCCCCATGCTTCTGGGCATTTCTTTCCTGCCAAGCTGCCCAACACCCGCACAAAATCATGCTAATCTGCGATTCCAGGAGCAATTTGTTGTCTATCAAGTCCATTGCCCAAGATCTTGGATGCAAATTCGGTATCTTAACATTTAATGTAATTCTGAGTTCATTCCAGAATATCTTTGCCCATGTACATTCGAAAAATGCATGATAGATAGTCTCCTCATGAGCCCCACATGCTTCACAGTGCGCAATCTGATCCATGTGACATGATTGGAGAACCTTCATGGCTGGGATGTAGCCTTTGATTACTCTCCACCAAAATGAACGCACTTTCGGCGGCACCGGTAACTTCCAAAGTTTTTTCCAGCATGTATTCGTTTTCTCTCCTGATGTATTCGGTTGGTTAGCTAGCTGCATCGATGAAAATAATCTATAGGCCGATCGAACTAAAAATACTCCATTTTTCTCCTGCGTCCACGCCCACTCATCCTCTGCAAATCTGCCAAGTGGAATCTGACAAACAGCTCGCCTATCAGTCTCTATAAGGTTCACTTCTAGCTTCTCCTTGGACCAACACATTCTTTCCATGTCAATCAATTCATCAACCATTGTCACTTTAGCCTCGCGAGGCTTACATAATGGTTGACCATTACTATTGGCTGGTATCCAAGGATCATCAAAAACACGTATGGTGCTCCCATCACCCACACACTTTATAAGGCATTTACACAACCCTTCTCTCCCATGCAGAATTGCTCGCCACACATGTGACGAGTTCTTTTTCTTTCTTGCGGACAAAAAATCTGAATCATGGTAATATTTCCCTCGAAGCACTTTAGCACATAATGAATCAGGTTTAGTCATCAACCTCCATCCTTGCTTTGCTAACATAGCCTGATTAAATAACTGAAAGTCTTGAAACCCCATACCTCCAACAATTTTAGGAACCACAATGTCACACCATTTCTTCCAGTGAATTTTCTATTTGTGCTCATCTCCTCCCCACCAAAACCTTGTGATGACGCTAGTAATCTTCTTGCACAACTTCTTTGAAAGCCGGAAACAACTCATCGAATACGTTGGTATGGCTTGGCAGATAGCCTTTACCAACACTTCCCGAGCAGCCCCATTTAGATTTTTTGCCGCAAAATCATTCACTAATTTTTTGATCCTAGCAACAATGTGCTCAAACTGATCATCAATAGATCGGCCTAGGGCGCCTCCGCCTCAATACCGGATAGTTCATGTACTTCTTGCTTCATCTCCTCGGTGCAATTTGCACTGAAAAAACTGCTGACTTTGCACGATTTACTAGCTGACCAGAACCAGCTCTATATGCTTCCAAGATACTCTATAATCTAGACGCTCCATGTGTTGACGCTTGCACGAAGACAAGGCAGTCATCCGCAAAGAGCAAATGTGATAACCATGGAGCATGAATCCCCACACGAATTCCCCGAGACAAGTATTGTGGTCCTGAGTATTTAAGTAAACAACTTAAGCCTTCTGCACATAGAAGAAATAGATACGGGGAAATTGGATCACCCTGCCTAATACCCCTGGTTGGTTTAAAGTACTCAGAGAACTGGCCATTCACTCGTATCGAGAGAGACATAGTTTGGACACACTTCATGATAATATTAATCCAGGATTCTGCAAAGCCAAGCTTCTCCATAACTGTCCTCAAGTAAATCCACTCAACACGGTCATAGGCTTTTGCCATGTCCAATTTTATGGCGCAAGCTCCAGTTTTACCTTTCTTTCTCTTCGAATAGTGAATGCTTTCAGAAGCTGTAATGACATTGTCTGTGATCAAGCGACCAGGTACAAACACACTTTGCTCTTCTGAAATAATTTCCTCCAAAACTGGCCTCAGTCAGAGTGAAAGGACTTTTGAGGCAATTTTATAAAGGACATTACAAAGTGCAATAGGTCTATACTGTGTTAAATCTTGAGGTTGCTTCACTTTGGGAATTAGCACCAGCACTGTGCTATTAACAACCTCGGGCATGTCTCCTCCTTCCAGGAATTTCCTTATTGCTACACACACACTATCCTTTAAAAGGTCCCAATGCTTAATATAAAACTCCGCCGTGAACCCGTATGGACCGGGTGATTTATTTGGGTGCATCATGAAAAGTGCCTTTTCTATTTCCCAATCTGTGAATGGGGCGCACAATTGCACGTTCATATCTTGTGTGACCTTCCGTGGGACAAAAATTACTAGCAACGGAGAGCATGCAAGATCATAAATAACATAGACATGATAAATCAACAATCAACTTGACATAGTACTCAATATTCATCGGATCCCAACAAACATAACATGTAGAATTACATAACGATAATCTTGATCATGATAGGCAGCTCACAAGATCTAGACATGAAGCACATGGAGGAGAAGACAACCATCTAGCTACTGCTATGGACCCATAGTCCAAGGTAGACTACTCACGCATCACTCCAGAGGCTGGCATGGTGATGAAGAAGGCCTCGGGTGATGATTTCCCTCTCCGGGATGGTGCCAGGAAGAGCTTCTGGAATGTTTCGTGGAAAAATGTCCATCTCTTTAGGGTTTTCCTCTCGAAGGGAATTTATAGGCGGAAGGGCGATGCCAGGGGGTGGACCAGGGGCCCACACCACCTGGTGGCATGGCCAGGGGGTGGCCTGTGCCACCCTATGGTGCGGCTGCTGATACGTTGCAAATGTATCTATAATTTTTGATGCTCCATGCTCGTTTTACACCAATTGCTATATGTTTTGTCTATACTTTGTGGCACTTTTATGATTTATTTGGACTAACCTACTGATACGTCTCCGACGTATCCATAATTTTTGATGCTCCATGCTTGTTTTTACACCATTTGCCTATTGTTTCGTTACACTTCGTGGCACTTTTATGCATTTTTTGGAACTAACCTATTAACGAGTTGCCACAGTGCCAGTTTCCTGTTTTCTGTTGTTTTTGTGTTTCAGAAGTGATACACAAGAAATATTCTCGGAATTGGACGAAACAAGTTCCTGAAGTCTTATTTTACCCGGAAGCTTCCAGAGATCCGAAGAGGAGTAGGAGGGGGGCCACCAGGGCCCCACACACAGGGGTGGCACGGCCAGGCCCCTGGCCGCGCGGGGCCCGCATGTGGGAGCCTGGCTCCACCTCTGACATCGCCCCTTCGCCTATATAAAGCCTCGGGACGGAAAACCCTAAGGGGATTCGGCAATTTTCCAGAAAGAGTTCCGTAGTTCCGCCACCGCCACCGACGAATTTCGGGGGATAGAAGTCTCTGTTCCGGCACCCTGCCGGGACGGGGAAGTGCCCCCGGAGCCATCTCCATCGGTCTCCATCGCCGTCTTCGCCGTCTCCATCGACCTCACCGCCATCTCCATCAACCTTGCTGTCTCCTATGATGAGGAGGGAGTAGTCCATCCTCGGGGCTAAGGGCTCTACCGGTAGCTATGTGGTTCACCTCTCTCTCCCATGATGTGATCTTTATGTGATCGTGAGCTTTGTATCATGTTGAACAAGTAGATGTTATTATTTAGATGTTATGTGTACTCTAGTGGTGATTGTTAAAGTAATCTATTCGTCCTGCCTTGGTGTAACGGTGACAGTGCGTGCATCATGGTGGTACTTGGTTTAGGCTATGATTGTGATCTCTTGTGGATTATGAGAATAATTATTGCTATGATAGTTTGAGTGATTTATTCCTCCTTTCATGGTGTAATGTTGACAGTGTGTGCACCGTGTTAGTACTTGGTCTAAGTTGCAATGATATCTATCTTGAGTTGTGATCTAATTTGGATATCTCTATGAGTGGTGTTTGTCAAGTACTTGATGAACTTTAAGGGGTGCTTCTGTAGCCACTACGCAATGATTAGTGTTATTAAATAGGAGAGTAATTCAGAGTACCATAGTGGAGAGAAGTTGTTTATTTGTTCAATCATGTTATATTGTTGAGAGTGTGTCCACTAGTGAAAGTATGATCCCTAGGCCTTGTTTCCAAGCATTGCACACCGTTTACTTGCTATTTTGTTACTTGTTTGCTCGCAGTGATATTTATTTCACATCACGTTTGCTACTTATAATCATCTATACCACTTGTATTTCACTATCTCTTCGCCGAACTAGTGCACCTATACATTTGACAAGTGTATTGGGTGTGTTGGGGACACAAGAGACTTTCTGTATTGTAATTGCAGGGTTGCTTGAGAGGGATAGCTTTGACCTCTAACCTCCCTGAGTTCGATAAACCTTGGGTGATCCACTTAAGGGAAACTTGCTGCTGTTCTACAAACCTCTGCACTTGGAGGCCCAACAAGTGTCTACAAGAATAGAAGTGCGTAGACATCAAGCTCTTTTCTGGCGCCGTTGCCGGGGAGGAAGAGAAGACTTCTGCGAGGGGAGTTCTTCGCACACACATTCTTTACTTTGTTTTATTGTTTTGCTTTACTTTATTTATTTTACCTGCATTGCTTTTTATCAAAAACCCAAAAAAATTAGAATCCTTGGTAGTTGTTTTTACTTGTTTACTTCCGTTTTGCTGAAATGGCCAATCCTGAAAACACCAAGTTGTGTGACTTCACTAGCACGAACAATAGTGATTTTATCTGCACTCCTATTGCACCACCTGCTACTGCAGAAGGAGATTTCCTTCATTGTGATGGAGATCAAGCCTTCAATATTATAAAAAAGTTGATTACAATTTATAGCATGCCAACCTATTTTGATTCCTCTCTTGTGTGCATTTTTAATAGACTTAATACTCTTGAGACTCAGACTGCTAGTTTGAATTCTTGCTACAATACTTTGCGCCAGCATTTTGATTATGTGCCAACAAATACTGAACCTTCGAGTTGGTATCCTACAATAAAAATCACCATTAGTGGTGAAACTTTTCATGCTCGTTGTGATATTATGTCTGAATTTTGTCTCATGCCAAAGGATGTTTATGAATCTTTGAGCCTTTGGAAGCTTTCTGAGGGAGGAGAAGAAATTTCTCTTACTAACAATGCCACCATATTTCCCCTTGGAATAGCTGAAGGAGTCTTTACAAAAATCCTAGGAAGAATGATATCTACTGATTATCTTGTTATCGAATGTGTAGGAAAAGGACAAATCACACTTGGAAGATCCATTCTGAAGCTCCTGGGCGCCGTTATCGATGTGGGAAAAGGCAATATAACATTTACCTCTCCACCTTGCAATAACCATGTCTTTCCTAGAGTCAAGAGCAAAGGTAAAAAAGGGAGACGTAAGGCACATGCTGATCCTAGCACTTCATCACCTAATAATACTTGATTCGCAATTTTCTACGCCTAGCTCAAAGGCGTTAAAGAAAAGCACTCTTGGGAGATAACCCATTATTTTATTTTCAGTACTTTTTCTTTTATTTGAGTCTTGGAAGTTATTACTACTGTAATAACTGATCCTTATCCTTTTTATTTCGTTTTTGTGCCAAGAGAAGCCTCTAATTTGAGTGAGGTAAGATTTGGGGATGTTGCTGTCCTGAAACTGTTTTCGGTGCTGCACCGTAAAAATTCGTATAAATTCTCTGTATATCTTTTGGACCTGAGATTTCTTGTGCATATGCCCCAGGTTATATCCAAACTTTTGTTAGTTGAACACTTTTTGATTTGAGCAACAGAAAACCCCTCAAAAATTCTACTTTTGTCAGTTGTTCAGTTTTGACAGATTTCTACCAATATTTGTGTTTGCCACTTTATCGCTTCCTTTTGAGTTCTTTTGACCACGGAACTTTTAGAGAAGTTGCTACAGTAGTATTTGCTATATATGTGGTGGTTTTGAGTTGAAACCTGAAGCAAAAAGAGGGTTGATTATATGTTATGCTTAAACTAATGTTGCTAATAGATTTGTGTTTAGTTTTGTATGAAGGAAGTTTTCAAGTGTAGGGATTGGAGAATGATGAGATGAGTTGAAGAATGGACAAAAGCTCAAGCTTGGGGATGCCCATGCATCACCCCAAGAAATATCCAGGAAGTACAAGCATCAAAGCTTGGGGATGCCCCCGAGGCACCCCTTCTTCATCGGCAAAAATCAGGTCACCTTTCAAGACACTATATTTTTATTGCTTCATGCACTATGTGTTTTTCTTGGAGCGTCAGTTGTTTTAGTTTTCTTAGTTGGTTTAGTTTGTTTGTTTGCTGCAATAAATGGTTAGATCACATCATGTTTCTTTTGGAGGAGATGAACTCGCTTTTCATTTGCCAAGAACACTCTAGTTTTTACTCTTATCGTTCAACGAGTGTTCTCTTTTTCTACTACTGCTTTTGGTTTTCATTTTCGCCTTGATTTGCATTCAGACCTTGTCATATCTTTTCATCAAGGTGTATTTTTGCCTCTGATCTTTGTTGGTTTTCCTCAAAAGAGTTGGATTAAAAAAGTTTGAATAGTGTTGGAAAAGAGAAAAAAGCTTTATGCAAAAAAGTGGTACAAGAAGGAGCTTGTGTAGACTGCGGCTTAGGCTTTTTCATGTCATGCTTGATGTCTTTTTGATAGTATGCTTAGTGGTTTTGCTGTAGCATGACTTGTCTCAAATAACTGAGATTGCTTAATGAGTCTTTGAAAAAATCATGCGTTGTTTTTATTGTATGGAAGCATTATTTTGGTTTTCTCGTTTGATGCTTTATTTGGGTTGACTTGGCGCATGCTTACACCATGTTGACTACAAAAATAAGTCGCCAATAGCCTCTATGATCATTTAGTTTTTGACTTTTGATGCCATCTTATGCTTCTTTTAATGTCGCTTTGTCGCTTTGCATGATTATGGCCGTTATTGCTCTCTTAGTTGGTCGCTCCCAGTCTTTTGCTAGCCCTCATTTTGTACTGAGTATGAGCTCTACTCGTGCATCCAACTCCTAAAAACCAAGTTTTCCATTGTGTCCACTTTAAATTCCTATGCATGGTATTTGTAAGCCATTCCAAAGCAAATTTTCATGTGCTACCTTTCAAAAACCTTCAAAACACTTCTCGTTTTGTGACAATGTTTTCAGCTCATGGGGACGTAGTGGTCGGATTTGCTATCTTCCATATTGCTTATTCCAAAAAGAAGAAAAAAGAGAAAAAGAAAGAAAAAAGGCACTCCTCCATGGAAAGTGAATGTTGGTGGGCACCCGATGGAATCGGTTAGCCATGGTTTGTGAAAGGAAAAAAGGTGGGGAGGAGTGCCAAGCTTTATAAAAGAGCACAAAAGTGCCAATCTCTCTCTCAAAAACTTGCTTCATTTTTGTATGGAAGATAGTAAGAACCCCATTGCCAGTCATTGACAAAGACAACCACCTCTCAAAGCTCAATTTTTATCTCTCTGTTTTACAAATGAAAAGCTCTAGCACATGTTTAATCACTGCTTCCCTCTGTGAAGGGCCTTTCTTTTACTTTTATGTTGAGTCACCACCTTCTACCTTTATGCACCATTAAGAGAGCATAGTTGTCATTCTGAGTATAATGTGCATTGTCCCAAAGTTTTCATTGATTGATTCATGACTATGGTTTCACTTGTTCTTAAATTATTTGTATCTAGTTGCCCTCTTAAACTTGAAGGTGTCCTATGCATTTATGTTTTGCTCTCCATGAAGGACAAGCTGAAAACCATTTGTATGTTTTTCCTTATGATTTGAACACACGTTTGACTTTCATTGTTTCATTTTCATGATCTTTTGTTTGTGTTCATTTGCATGTTTACAACATGGTTGCTAAGTTTCTTATTGTCAAGATTATATCTTCATGCCCATGTTTTAAGTTCTATGATCCCAGCTCACAATGCTTACATATATGATCAAGATTGTGTAGGTGCATGTCACCTCAAAAATTATTTCTTTTGTTATCACTTACCTACTCGAGGACGAGCAGGAGTTAAGCTTGGGGATGCTGATACGTCTCCGACGTATCCATAATTTTTGATGCTCCATGCTTGTTTTTACACCATTTGCCTATTGTTTCGTTACACTTCGTGGCACTTTTATGCAATTTTTGGAACTAACCTATTAACGAGTTGCCCCGTGCCAGTTTCCTGTTTTCTGCTGTTTTTGTGTTTCAGAAGTGATACACAAGAAATATTCTCGGAATTGGATGAAACAAGTTCCTGAAGTCTTATTTTACCCGGAAGCTTCCAGAGATCCGAAGAGGAGTAGGAGGGGGGCCACCAGGGCCCCACACACAGGGGTGGCGCGGCCAAGCCCCTGGCCGCGCGGGGCCCGCGTGTGGGAGCCTGGCTCCACCTCTGACATCGCCCCTTCGCCTATATAAAGCCTCGGGACGGAAAACCCTAAGGGGATTCGGCAATTTTCCAGAAAGAGTTCCGTAGTTCCGCCGCCGCCACCGACGAATTTTGGGGGATAGAAGTCTCTGTTCCGGCACCCTGCCGGGACGGGGAAGTGCCCCCGGAGCCATCTCCATCGGTCTCCATCGCCGTCTTCGCCGTCTCCATCGACCTCACCGCCATCTCCATCAACCTTGCTGTCTCCTATGATGAGGAGGGAGTAGTCCATCCTCGGGGCTAAGGGCTCTACCGGTAGCTATGTGGTTCACCTCTCTCTCCCATGATGTGATCTTTATGTGATCGTGAGCTTTGTATCATGTTGAACAAGTAGATGTTATTATTCAGATGTTATGTGTACTCTAGTGGTGATTGTTAAAGTAATCTATTCGTCCTGCCTTGGTGTAACGGTGACAGTGCGTGCATCATGGTGGTACTTGGTTTAGGCTATGATTGTGATCTCTTGTGGATTATGAGAATAATTATTGCTATGATAGTTTGAGTGATTTATTCCTCCTTTCATGGTGTAATGTTGACAGTGTGTGCACCGTGTTAGTACTTGGTCTAAGTTGCAATGATATCTATCTTGAGTTGTGATCTGATTTGGATATCTCTATGAGTGGTGTTTGTCAAGTACTTGATGAACTTTAAGGGGTGCTTCTGTAGCCACTACGCAATGATTAGTGTTATTCAATAGGAGAGTAATTCAGAGTACCATAGTGGAGAGAAGTTGTTTATTTGTTCAATCATGTTATATTGTTGAGAGTGTGTCCACTAGTGAAAGTATGATCCCTAGGCCTTGTTTCCAAGCATTGCACACCGTTTACTTGCTATTTTGTTACTTGTTTGCTCGCAGCGATATTTATTTCACATCACGTTTGCTACTTATAATCATCTATACCACTTGTATTTCACTATCTCTTCGCCGAACTAGTGTACCTATACATTTGACAAGTGTATTGGGTGTGTTGGGGACACAAGAGACTTTCTGTATCGCAATTGCAGGGTTGCTTGAGAGGGATAGCTTTGACCTCTAACCTCCCTGAGTTCGATAAACCTTGGGTGATCCACTTAAGGGAAACTTGCTGCTGTTCTACAAACCTCTGCACTTGGAGGCCCAACAAGTGTCTACAAGAATAGAAGTGCGCAGACATCACCTACTAATAGTTGCAAAAGTGCACAATGTTCTTGTTTTACACTTTGATGTGTAGGAATTACCAAGAATACAAGTGGAAACCTTGTTGGAGTCAAATTGGGACTTTCCAGAAATCTGTGCCAGAACTATTTTCGAAGATGGTCACGTTACGGGTCGAATACAGTGTCAAACAGAAAAATCTTCAACTACAAAGTTGTAGGGAATTTTACGGCAAACGTTCTGGATATAAAATTCACCTGATTTCGACTCCGGACGGCCGAGTTAGGCCCGATCTAGTGCGGCCCAAGAGGGGAAGATGGAAATCCGAGAAGCTATATAACGGGAGGAGCTCTGGCTCGTGGGGGACACCTCCACCCACGAATTTGCAGCCACCAGAGTCACATTTTTACCTCCCCCATGGATCCCATCTCCATGGGGGAGGGCTCCCATGAAGCCATGAAGGAAGGGGGCTAAGGGGCGGCGCTCCCCCATGATGCCGGTGGCGTGGGAGTCCCCCGCGCCGCCGTCCGCGCCCCTCGCTACTCATCTCCGCCATCTTCATCGCTATCTCCATCACCAACTCCTCCTATTATGCAGTGGTTCATCCTCCCACACACCTTGGTACCGTCCTATGTAAACATGGTGTTTGATGCTATAATATTTATCCTATGATCTATGTCATGTTTGCATAGTTTATTTGTTCTTAGATTGATTTGTTGAATGTCTTTGGTTCATTAGAGTTGTATGTTGATATGGTACTATCCTTTGGTGTCCATTATATTTAGGCGCGTATGAATTAAACATCTTAGGGTTAGTAGTATGTGCAAAAGGAAGGGGGTAATCATGCCGGAGCGACAGAAACCTGAGGATACGAACCGGAACGTTGCACGTATGGGAGTAAGAGGACCATTAACTTAAGGCTATGGTTGGGGAAACCCTAATACATTGTTAGTATTTGCGGATGCTTGCTAACAATCCAATCATATAGTACTTGTAATTTCAAGTAGTGAAGTGCATGTATATTTAGCCTCTCCCACATAGAAAATTGCATCGAAGACAGTGAACCCAATTTATTCACTAATTGAACTTAGACAAAGCCACCACTATTACCACCACTTTTACACACTCATGGTACTGTTAGTTTATGGTTATTTAGTATATTTTATTGCTGCAGCACTGACAATTACTTTCTTGTATTTATTATCTTGCAAAGCTATCTCTCATACCCGTATTGTTGCTCTAGTTTTATTTCCTAGATGATGCAAACGTTTAGTGTGCGTAGAGTTGTATCAGCGGTTGATAGAACTTGAGAGAATGTTTATCCTACCTTTAGCTCCTCGTCGGGTTCGACACTCTTACTTATAGAAAAAGCTACACACGATCCCCTATACTTATGGGTTATCAAGACCTTTTCTGGCGCCGTTGCCGGGGAGCAATAGCGTGTGGGTGGATATTCTTGTGTGCACTTGTTTGCTTTATCTCTAAGTAGTTTTTACTTCCAGTTTTAAGTTGTTCTCTATCTTAGTATGGATAGGGAATGCAAATTACAAAAAAAAATAGTTGTACTTGTTACCTAAAAACGTTTTCAAAAAGGAAAGTGATTGGAAAGATGAGTAATGGTTAAGTGGGGTCGACCTTGAACACTTGTGTTCATGCCTATGAAACCAAAACAAATCTTTCCATGGAAGCTTTTCAGTTAAAAACTTGTACATATTGTGTATATTGTATATATTGTACATATTCCTCTGTAGCATAAAAGTAAAGTGATAATTGTAGTTCCTAGTTACTTGGAAGTTGATAGTTTTGCTTTGCGGTCCAAAAACAGATTTTATGTGCTTCACCATATAAAATGTTTAAAATCACCAGAATGTGATATTCACCTGAAATTTCTTGAGTGCAAAGTAATGCTTATTATCTTTCTTTCATTAGACTAACTTTTTCTGATTTGAGTTACGTAGCTATCTCAAAAAATTCGATTTTCACCGACTGTTCTGTTTAGACAGTGCTTTACTATAAAAAATCGTGAAAAATCTCAGAATAGTGTTTTGATCTGAAATTTTTTGTGCATAAACCTGAGATTATGATCTGTCTTTATTTAGTTTGGAGTTTTTCGATTTGAGCTACCTAACTATCTTGTTGAGTGTCATCTTTACAGACTGTTCAGTTTTGATAGATTTTTTTAGTTTATTCAATATTGTACTTGGTGTTATTAGTTTCATTAGTTTTTCGATGAACGACAGAAATCATGAATACCTTAGTATATATAGTGGATAATGTTGAGTTTAGATTATTAAACTTGTCAAATCTTGAACATGAGTGGATTTTACTTAATGAGTACTAACCCTACTAATGAGTTTTGTGAAGTTTTATGTGGATGTAGCTTATAAGTTCTAATCAATATGGTGATATGAGATGAACAAGAAGACACAAGAGCTCAAGCTTGGGGATGTTTAGGTGCATCCCAAAAACATGTCCAAGAAGATACAATCATCTAACCTTGGGGATGCCCGAGTCATCCCCCTATTCATCAACTAATATGAGGTTGTCTCCTTCATACTCTATATTATGCATCCACATGATATGTATTGTGTTAACTTGTATTATAATTGCTTTTATATGTCTTTGTTTTATCTTCTTCAATTTTATTAGGCTCTTTATTTTGTTTTTATTGCTTCTTTACTTTCACTTATAAATTGAAAACAACAAAAATAGTTCCTTTTGTTTTGCTTCTTTGTTCGGTTCTCTATTTTGCGCCTAGCTGAAAGGCGTTAAAGAAAAGCACTCTTGGGAGATAACCCATGTTTTCTTTCAGTACTTTTTCTTTTATTTGAGTCTTGGAAGTTATTACTACTGTAATGAACTCTCCTTATCATTTTTATTTTGTTGTTGTGCCAAGAAAAACCTCTAATTTGAGTGAGGTAAGATTTGGGGAAGTTGCTGTCCTGAAACAGATTTTGGTGCTGCACCGTAAAAATTCGTGAAAATTCTAAGAATATCTTTTTGACCTGAGATTTCTTGTGCATATGCCCCAGGTTATATCCAAACTTTCATTAGTTTTTCACTTTTCGATTTAAGCAACAGAAGGTCCTCTAAAAAATCAACCTTTGTCAGCTGTTTTTGTTTTGACAGATTTCTGCCACTATTTGTGTTTGCCTCTCGATCGCTTTCTTTTTGAGTTCTTTTGATCACGGAACTTTTGGGGAAGTTGCTACAGTAGTATATGCTTTATGTGTGATGTTTTTTAGTTGAAACCTGAACCAAAAAAGGGTTGATCTACTATTATATTTATGCTAACATTGTTAATAGAATTGTGTTAAGTTTTGTATGAAGGAAGTTTTCAAGTGTAGGGATTGGAGAATAATGAGATGAGATGAAGAATTGACAAAAGCTCAAGCTTGGGGATGCCCATGTCACCCTAAGAAATATCCAAGACGTACAAGCGTCCAAGCTTGGGGATGCCTCCGAGGCACCCCTTCTTCATCGGCAAAAATCAGGTCACCTTTCAAAACACTATATTTTTATTGCTTCATGCACTATGCGTTTTTCTTGGAGCGTCTTTACTTTAGTTTTCAGTTTAGTTTAGTTTTGTTTGCTGCAATAAATGGTTGGACCCCAACAAATTTCTTTTGGAGGAGATGTACTCGCTTTTCATTTGCCAAGGACACTCCGTTTTTCACTCTTATTGTTCAACGAGTGTTCTCTTTTTCTGTTACTGCGTTTAGCTTTCTTTTTTGCCTTGATTTATGTTCAGATCTCGTTATATCTTTGCATCAAGGTGTATTTGGACCTCTGGTCTATGTTGGTATTCATGAAAAGAGTTGTTTTAAAAAGGTTCGAATGGTGTTGGAAAAGAGAAAAAGTTTCATGCAAAAAAGTGGTACAAAAAGGAGCTTGTTTAGACTGCGGCTTAGACTTTTTCATGTCATGCTTGATATCGTTTTGATAGTATGCTTAGTGATTTTTGTTGTAGCATGACTTGCCTCAAATGATTGAGATTGCTTAACGAGCCTTTGAAAAAATCATGTGTTATTCTTATTATGTGGAAGCATTTATTTGGTTTTCTCCTTTGATGCTTTATTAGGGTTCACTTGGCGCATGCTTACAACATGTTTGACTCTAACAAGTCGCCATAAGCCTCTATGATCATTTAGTTTTTGACTTTTGATGCCATTTTATGCTTCTCTTAATGATGTTTTGTCGCTATGCATGATTATGGCCGTTACTGCTCTCTTAGTTGGTCGCTCCTAGTCTTTTGCTAGCCCTTATTTTGTACTGAGTATGAGCTCTACTCGTGCATCCAACTTCCAAAAACCAAGTTATTCCAAGTGTCCACTATAAATTCCTATGCGTGGTATTTGCAAGCCATTCCAAGTAAATTTTCATGTGCTACCTTTCAAAAAAAAATCTTCAAAATACTTCTCATTTTGTGACACTGTTTTCAGCTCATGGGGACGTAGTGGTCGGATTTGCTATCTTCCATATTGTTTCATTCCAAAAAGAAAAAAAGAGAAAAAATAAAAGAAAAAAAGGCACTCCTCCATGGTATGTGAATGTTGGTGGGCACCCGATGGAATCGGTTAGCCATGGTTTGTGAAAAGAAAAAGGTGGGGAGGAGTGCTAAGCTTTATAAAAGAGCACAAAAGTGGCAATCTCTCTCTCAAAAACTTGCTCATTTTTGTATGGAAGATAGTAAGAACCCCATTGTCAGTCGTTGACAAAGACAACCACCGCTCAAAACCAAATTTTTATCTCTTTGTTTTACGAATAAAAAGCTCTAGCACATGTTTAATCACTGCTTCCCTCTGCGAAGGGTCTTTCTTTACTTTTATGTTGAGTCTCCACCTTCTACCTTTATGCACCATCTAAGAGAGCATCGTTGCCATTCTGAGTTTAATGTGCATAGTCCCAAAGTTTATGATTGATTGATTTATGATTATGGTTTCACTTGTTTTTAAATTATTTGTATCTAGTCGCCCTTTTAAACTTGAAGGTGTCCTATGCATTTATGTTTTGCTATTCTATGAAGGACAAGCTGAAAACCCCTTATTATGTTTTTCCATATGATTTGAACACACGTTTGACTTTCATTATTTCATTATTCATGATCTTTTATTTATATTTCTTTTTATGTTATAACATGGTTGCTAAGTTTTTATTGTCAAGATTATGTCTTTTATGCCCATGTTTTAAGTTTTTTGATCCCAGCACTCAATGCTTTACTTAGATAATCAAGATTGTGATGGTGCATGACACCTTAAAAATTATTATTTTGTTATCACTTACCTACTCGAGGACGAGCAGGAGTTAAGCTTGGGGATGTTGATACATTGCAAACGTATCTATAATTTTTGATGCTCCATGCTTGTTTTACACCAATTGCTATATGTTTTGTCTACACTTTGTAGCACTTTTATGATTTATTTGGACTAACCTACTAATAGTTGCAGAAGTGCACAATGTTCTTGTTTTACACTTTGATGTGTAGGAATTACCAAGAATACAAGTGGAAACCTTGTTGGAGTCAAATTGGGACTTTCCAGAAATCTGTGCGAGAACTCTTTTCGAAGATGGTCATGTTACGGGTCGAAGACAGTGTCAAACGGAAAACTCTTCAACTACAAAGTTATAGGGAATTTTACGACAAACGTTCTGGTTATAAAATTCACCTGATTTCAAGTCCGGACGACCGAGGTAGGCCCGATCTAGTGCGACCCAAGAGGGGGAGACAGAAATCCGAGAAGCTATATAAAGGGAGGAACCCTAGCTCATGGGAGACACCTCCACCCAGGAATTTGCAGCCACCAGAGCCACGTTTTCGTCTCCCCCATGGATCTCATCTCCATGGGGGAGGGCTCCCACGAAGCCATGAAGGAAGGGGTCTAAGGGGCAGCGCTCCCCCATGATGTCGGCGGCGTGGGAGTCTCCCGCGCCGCCGCCCGCGCCCCTTGCTGCTCATCTCCGCCATCTTCACCGCTATCTCCATCACCAACTCCTCCTATTATGCAGTGGTTCATCCTCCCACACACCTCTGTACCGTCTTATGTAAATATGGTGTTTGATGCTATAATATTTATCCTATGATCTATGTTATGTTTGCATAGTTTATTTGTTCTTAGATTGATTTGTTGAATGTCTTTGGTTCATTAGAGTTGTATGTTGATATGGTACTGTCCTTTGTCCATTATATTTATGTGCGCATGGATTAAACATCTTAGGGTTAGTAGTATGTGCAAAAGGAAGGGGGTAGTCATGCCGGAGCGACAGAAACGTGAGGATACGAACCGGAACGTTGCACGTATGGGAGTAAGAGGACCATTAACTTAAGTCTATGGTTGGGGAAACCTTAATGCATTGTTAATATTTGCGGATGCTTGCTAACAATCCAATCATATAGTACTTATAATTCCAAGTAGTGAAGTGCGTGTATATTTAGCCTCTCCCACATAGAAAACTGCATCGAAGACAGTGAACCCAATTTATTCACTAATTAAACTTAGACAAAGCCACCACTATTACCACCACTTTTACACACTCATGGTACTGTTAGTGACGAGGGTTAACTCAACAAACGTCCTATATGAAGGACTTAGGATCGGGAAGATAGGGCGTCAGATGAACTCAAAGGTAAAGTCAGTCAAACAAGGTGTGTATCAAAAGTAAACGTGGGTGTAGAACCTGGCTTGCTTTCAATTTCTCCCTCACCGTCCCCTCCTGGCCCCTATATATAGATAGCCAGGTCTCAAGGATCGGGAGGGATCCGATACAGATTACAATATCGATATACGATATGAACTCGTATTTCGACTAGTATTACAATTGGGCCTAGTCTAACGGGCCTCAGGGGTACTCAACTGACGGGCTCTATTATCTATACCCTTGTCAGTAGTCCCCGAGATTCTACTTGAATTGCATATTCGGGTTGAATCTCAGATTTTCAAATCTTCGACTTGATTAATACTTGACTTCTTCAGATCTTCAAATCTTCGACTTGGTTTTTTGACTTATCTCTTATTATAATGTCTCGCAAGGGGTTTTGATGAACAAGCCTGACAACTCTGACGGATCAAGAGGCCAGTTAACTGCCAGAACAGATACTTGTCACCTACTTCAAATTCAATCCCCTTGGACTTGAATTCAGAAAACCGGTCAAACTCATTCTTTTGCCACATTTAGGACTTACAAAGAATGAGTCCCAGTGGTTCTCAGGATACCCAGTGCGTCCACCAGGATTTTTCTTCACGTCATAGACACGGATACGTACCAGCAGAGCACATCCATGTGCATATACCGGGCCACACAGGATAGATCCTGGGGTCTTACCTTCGTGATGTATTTCAACCATGACATTCAAGTTTTGTCGCGATGACACAACTCGAGGATCGTATGTCGCAGTCTTGTTTGACTATTTCAATGTACCAAATATTTAGGTTATTCAACCTTGATTAATGAAAATCCCACGCCCGATGGTAGTAATGATGCTTCCTGAAGCTTCTCTCGCCTTCTTCTCTCCAATATTCATGAAAAAACATCGCCGGGTGCGCGCCCAGCGCTCCCGATGGGAGTAGCCCCCGAGGCTATAGTCGAAAAAGTCTTATTTTGAGTATAGGCTCAAATATATTGTGCCTACTCTTAATCATTAGATCTAAGCTTTATATGATAATATCGTCGGGTGCGCGCTCAGCGCTCCCGATGGTAGTAGCCCCCGAGGCTATAGTCGAATATTTTCGGGTATAGACTCAAAGAGTGATATATTCTTCCTTCACTCCTCTATAGTTTTCATATCAGTTTTTAGTCGACTTCCTTGATTATCACCAATACGCACATATGTCACTTCATATTTTTCATTGCCATAATCTTATTTCCCTTAACTCAAACTCTCGTGACGTCATTAATATAATTACACTGTGTGTAATTTTGATTTCGGCGCTGACCGTTACTCATGGGCAGCGCAGTAATTTCATAATTTCTCTGCCCGTTAATGGGCTGCCATTTCCGCTCCTTGCGCCATGTCTCAGCCCACGTTCCTTCATCAGGAAGCTATATAAGGGGGAGAGTGGGGGAAATTACTGTTTACCAGTTCCTTGCTTCTTCCGCCGCTGACATTGCTGCGAACTTTGCGCCTCTCTGAGCTCCTGCATAACCCCCGTGCGCAAGCCGTAGATGCGCGTCAAGCACCTTGCGCAGAAGAACAAGATGGGGAAAGCCAGCACTGCTAACTCCGCAACCAGCTGGGTGCCTTCCGTTTTCTAGCAGAAGGATCTTGACAAGGCCCTGGCTGATGGTCTCATCGCCGACGGCGATCAGGTCATCTTCCCTAGCACCGAGCGCATCCCCAAGCTCCAGAGCGGCTACCGGGTGATGTTCCTCGCTTTCCTCCTACGTGGTCTCTCTCTTCCTGCCCACGAGTTTCTTCGTGGGCTTCTCTTTGTTTACGGTGTGCAGCTTCACCAGCTCACACCGAACTCGATTCTTCATATTGCCTGCTTTATAACTCTTTGCGAGTCCTTTCTGGGGATCGAACCCCATTTTCTCCTCTGGAAGTATCTTTTTCGGCTTCGCCCCAGTGTTTCTTTATCAAAAAAGCCTGAACTGGGCGGGGTTGTTATTTCTGTTCGTGTTGAGTCCCAGTACTTGGAATTTTCCATGGCTGCCTCAGTACAAGGCTAGAGAAAGAAATGGTTTTATATAAAAGACCAGAAAGCCTCTCCCTCTGACCTGTTCGGCATTGCCCCTTTCGATGCTGCAAAAAATCTAGAAAAAATGGCCTCGCGGGATTCGCCTCCCACAGAAGCTGAGATGGAGGATGTCAAGCCACTGCTAGCTCGCATCCAAGCTCTGAAGAGTGATGATGGTGGTGCATTATCCGGGACTCAACTCATGGCGTTTTTCCTACAACGTCGAGTTCAACCTCTTCAGCACCATCTTTCGAAGCTTTGGTCATTCTCTGGCTTGGGCGATTCTTCTCGAGTATCTGATGATCTTTTGGAGAAGAAGGATCTCAACAAATGAGTGAGGGCTTTGACTACTCTCACGAAAGAAGATGAAATTCCAGATTTGACCACTAGTTACTTCGACGCCGAGCACCACTTGCCTGTGGTACGTGCAATGTCTTCTTTTGTTCCTCTTCTTTTTACCTTATTACTGCTTTTTCTTATGACTTGCGACTTGTTTTCCTTCCAGGATCATCAGTTCCTTGTTTCTCGCCCTCCCTTCTAGAGGGAGGACCTATTCATAATGTTCCTGTCGACGCTGCATCTGAAGCCCCCGAGGATGAGGATAGACAAGATGGAGATGAAGTCGAGGATTCGCTGGAAGGGACCATCTCGATGACGTCACCTCCTCCTGCATTTTCTGTAGATCTTGGCATTCACAAGAAGAGGAAACGCGTCGAGGAATTTGCTTCTTTGAGTGCCTTCGCTCACAAAACTGTGGCCGAGAGACGCTTGTTATAGAGGACGAGCAAGAACTTTTCGACGCCTTGGACTCGTGAGTACTTTGCTATCCCGACTGTTATTTTGTACTTGCTTTCTTCGACTTATGTTAATTTTCTTGCCTTTTGTTTTTTCTGTAGCGACAACAAGGACCCGAAGAGGGATGCTGCCACTGCTCCTTCTGCTGAGACTATGGTTGCCGAAGAACCTTCGTTGCAAGAGGTTGCTCCGGTGGTGAAGTCTTCAAAGGCTCCTGTTAAAAAGGTCAACTCTACTCGCGGTTTCAAGCGCGCAAGGAAGTCGACAGATGCTGGTGCTTTGCTCGATGCTCATCGATCTACTAGCTCTTCTGAAGATGTGCGTAATGCTCCTGGCATGTTTCCTCTTTTTTTATCGCGTTAATTTCCTTCTCACCTCTTTTTCCTATACAGATTTTGATGAAGAAGTTCGTTACTTTGGGCACTGAATGTGTCAAACATTTGAAAGCTACTAGAGCTTCTCAGGGTAATCTTTTTTCCCTGTGTTCTGCTTGTCTCGCGCGCCTTTTCCTGCTTCTTTATTCGAGTTCCTTTTCCCTTTCTGTGTTGCAGATGCTTTATCGGCGGCTAATGCTCGCATATCGTCTTGATACGTCTCAAACGTATCTATAATTTTTGATGCTCCATGCTTGTTTTTACACCATTTGCCTTGTGTTTCGTTACACTTTGTGGCACTTTTATGCGATATCCGGAACTAACCTATTGACAAGATGCCACAGTGCCAGTTCCCTATTTTCTGCTGTTTTTGTGTTTCAGAAGTGATACACAGGAAATATTCTCGGAATTGGACGAAACAAGTTCCTGAAGTCTTATTTTGCCCGGAAGCTTCCAGAGATCCGAAGAGGCGAAGTAGAGGGGCCACAGGCTAGCCTCACACTAGGCCGGCGCGGCCCAGGCCCTGGCCACGCCGCCTAGGTGTGAGGAGGCATGGGGCCACTCCTGACGACGCCCCTTCGCCTATATAAAGCCTCAGGATGGAAAACCCTAGGGGAGTCGGCGAAATTTCCAGAACAGTTCCGTAGCTCCGCCGCCGCCACCGACGAATTTCGGGGGACAGAAGTCTCTGTTCCGGCACCCTGCCGGGACGGGGAAGTGCCCCCGGAGCCATCTCCATCGGTCTCCATCGCCGTCTCCGCCGTCTCCATCGACCTCACCGCCATCTCCATCAACCTTGCTGTCTCCTATGATGAGGAGGGAGTAGTTCATCCCCGGGGCTGAGGGCTCTACCGGTAGCTATGTGGTTCACCTCTCTCTCCCATGATGTGATCTTTATGTGATCGTGAGCTTTGTATCATGTTGAATAAGTAGATGTTACTCTTCTTCATTATGTGTACTCTAGTGTGTTATTAAAGTAATCTATTCCTCCTGCCACGGTGTAATGGTGACAGTGCGTGCATCGTGGTGGTACTTGGTCTAGGCTACGATTGTGATCTCTTATGGATTATGAGAATAATTATCACTATGATAGTATTGAAGTGATCTATTCCTCCTTTCATGGTGTAATGTTGACAGTGTGTGCACCATGTTAGTACTTGGTCTAAGTTGCAATAATATTTATCTTGAGTTGTGATTTGATTTGGATATCTCTATGAGTGGTGTTTGTCAAGTACTTGATGAACTTTAAGGAGTGCTTCGTAGCCCTATGCAATGATTAGTGTTATTCAATAGGAGAGTAATTCAGAGTACCATAGTGAAGAGAAGTTATTTATTCGTTCAATTATGTTATATTTGTTGGGAGTGTGTCCACTAGTGAAAGTATGATCCCTAGGCCTTGTTTCCAAGCTTTGCACACCGTTTACTTCCTGTTTTGTTACTTGTTTGCTTGCTGCCATTTTTATTCCATATTGCATTTACTACTTACAATCATCTATACCACTTGTATTTAACTATCTCTTCGCCGAACTAGTGCACCTATACATCTGACAAGTGTATTGGGTGTGTTGGGGACACAAGAGACTTTCTGTATCCTAATTGCAGGGTTGTTTGAGAGGGATAGCTTTGACCTCTTCCTCCCTGAGTTCGATAAACCTTGGGTGATCCACTTAAGGGAAACTTGCTGCTGCTCTACAAACCTCTGCACTTGGAGGCCCAACACTGTCTACAAGAACAGAAGCGTGTGTAGACATCAAGCTCTTTTCTGGCACCGTTGCCGGGGAGGTAAGGTAAAAGGTACTCGCATCCTCCCGTGTGAGTGCTCGGAGTTATTTCCTTTAGATTCTGCAATTATATCTTTTTGTTTCTTGTTTTTATTTTCACTAGTTAGGCTTAATGGAAAATAAAGAGTTCTTTAGTCTTTTTCCTGAGTTTAGATTTGATGAGAAAATTGAAAATCCTTTGGAGCTTATTTCGCATAGCAATGTTATTAGTACGAATTCTTTGAATACCATTATTGCTAATGCTATAGAAAAGTCTAAGCTTGGGGAAGCTGGTTTTGTTAAGTATGATATTTTTAGTCCCACGGCTTTAGTGGAGAAAGTTTGCTCTGATGATATTTTATCTCCCATATGTGATGTTTCTAATGATGCTTGTGCTCCTCATCCTTTTAAAATACCTACGAAGATTGTTGAATGTGTTAGGGATAACTGCTATTTAGGAGATGGAACTGTCCATCCTGGTGATCATTTGCTTTTTATACATGAATTATGCGAGTTGTTCCAGTGTGCAGGTATTTCAATGAACCAAGTTAAGAAGAAGCTATTCTCTTTATCACTAAAAGGCAGAGCTAAGGAGTGGTATCGACTGCTCCAAGATGGTCAATCTATTGACTGGGATGAAATTGAACCTCTCTTTTATTCTAAATTCTATCCTTCTAGTCAGGTTTATAAAGATAGGAACTACATTTATAATTTTCATCCGCATGAGGGAGAAAGCATTGCCCAAGCGTGGGGAAGATTGAAGTTACTAATGCATAAATGTCCTATTCATGATCTTCCCCGTAATATTGTTATTAATAATTTTTATGCAAGGCTTTCAGGCTATTACAAAGACTATCTAGATGCATGCTTTGATGGGTCTTTCACAAGCAAGGATGTTGACACCAAGTGGGATCTGCTTGAAACAATTCAAAACAATATTGAAGGTTGGGATAGCGACAAAGGTAAAGGATCAAGTATGAATTACGAGTTTGATTGCATTAAGTCTTTCGCTGAAACTGCTGATTTTCAAGATCTTAGTGCTAAGTATGGTCTTGATCCTCAAATTATGGTTGATTGCTTTAAAGCCTTTGCTTCCCATATGAATGTTCCTAAAGGAAATGGGGACGTGTATCATGAACCTTTTAAGGACACTTGCATAGAAAGTGATTGCAATAAACATGCTCAAACTTCTAAAAGTACTATTTCTTATAAGCATGTTAATTTTTGTGGAATACATAGACCTTGTGAACAGAGTTACAACAAGGAAGATTATTGCATCACCCACGCAAATGAAGAAACCAGTATGTGGCTCAAGGATCTAGATGTGCTTGGTGAAAGGGTATGTGAGCTTTATCCTTTTCTTTGTGAATTTTGCGGTGAAAAGGGTCACTTTAATTTTCAATGCCCAATTAATCGAACGAGTACCGCAGATTTGTATTGTGATGATAAGATTACTCTCAATCAGCATGATGAGCTTACTTTGTTTTTGAATTGTGAAGAGATATCTAGAAAGATTTCTTTGGTTGATATGAGAGATGCTGATATTAATAGTACCCTTCGTGGTTGTCGTCTCTACTGTGCTAAATATTGCCTCGCAAATACTTACTTACAAGATCTTATAAAACATGATGTTTTGCCAAGCTATGACAGGACTAATAGATGTTTCAATCTTATTAATAGAGAGGAGGAATCCTCCAAAGTTTCTTCTGTTGTTCCTGTCAGGAAACCAGACTATGTGGAGAAGATGCCTTTCCCTCCTAGAGAATATGTGGAGAAGATGCCCTTCAAGTCTCTCCCTCCTAAATGAGAGAGTAAGAAGAGTATGAAGAAGAAGAAGAGGAGTAAAAGGCGATAGGACACGGTATTTTCCCCTAAGCGTTATGATCCTGCTATAGATTATGATAATTCTGATTGGGATGATGTTCCCATGCCTGTTACCTATGTTAGTGATCATGATTGGGAAAAGCACTCTACTTTTGATATTGAAAATCTTTTTGGTACCGATTCTAAGGTTAATAATTGTTGTACCATTAGTGCTATCCATGTTCCTTCTTATGATGATATGTTTGATGAATATGCTTTGAGAAATAGCTGTTCTTTAGCTTGTGATGATACTAAACCTCTAGTTTATGATGGCTATGATGATGAGTATAATGTTTTCAGTTCACCTACTTTTGAGGATAAAATTAGTGATGATTACAATATCCCTCCTGTTTTTGATGATTATGGTGATGAGAATAATTATTATGTTGAATCTGCTCCTACTACGATTGTTCATGTGGGGAGTATTAATTCTTTTAGGCATGTGGCTCATGATAGAGATGTTTTATGTGATAGTTCTATTGTTAATTCTATTCATAATGCTACTGAAATTTATTATGAGAGAGAGAAACATGGTTTGATGGATCTCAACAATATTGATTTTCCCCTCTTTTTGTTGCAATTCTTGAAGTTGTACTTGTTTTGCCTTCCTATGCTTTTTTGCTTTGCGCTTTCATGACTTGTCTCTTTACAAGACTATTTTTCATAGGAAGTGGTTTAGATTTAAATGTGTTCCATACTTGATTTTTGATGCTGTCTATTGCTTTAAGTTCCTATATGGCGCCTTTGCCTCAAGCTCTCATATGGCGCCCACATGAGCATATTTGCAAATTACTGCGCCTAGCTCAAAGGCGTTAAAGAAAAGCACTCTTGGGAGATAACCCATTGTTTTATTTTCAGTACATTTTTTTATTTGAGTCTTGGAAGTCATTACTACTGTAATGACCGCTCCTTATCTTGTTTATTTTGTTTTTGTGCCAAGAGAAGCCTCTAATTCGAGTGAGGTAAAGATTTGGGGATGTTGCTGTCCTGAAACTGTTTTCGGTGCTGCACCGTAAAAATTTGTGAAAATTCTCTGTATATATTTTGGACCTGCGATTTCTTGTGCATATGCCCAGGTTATATCCAAACTTTCATTAGTTGAACACTTTTTGATTTGAGCAATAGAAAACCCTCTAAAAAATTGACCTTTATCAGCTGTTCTGTTTTGACATATTTCTGCCACTATTTGTGTTTGCCGCTTTATCGCTTTCTTTTTGAGTTCTTTTGATCACGGAACTTTTGGGGAAGTTGCTACAGTAGTATATGCTTTATATGTGGTGGTTTTAGGTTTAAACCTGAAGCAAAAAGGGTTGATTCATTATTATATTTATGCTAATGTTGCTAATAGAATTGTGTTTAGTTTTGTATGAAGGAAGTTTTCAAGTGTAGGGATTGGAGAATGATGAGATGAGATGAAGAATGGACAAAAGCTCAAGCTTGGGGATGCCCACGCACCCCAAGAAATATCCAAGAAGTACAAGCGTCAAAGCTTGGGGATGCCCCCGAGGCACCCCTTCTTCATCGGCAAAAATCAGGTCACCTTTCAAAACACTATATTTTTATTGCTTCATGCACTATGCGTTTTTCTTGGAGCGTCAGTTGTTTTTGTTTTCAGTTTTCTTTTTCTTTGTTTGCTGCAATAAATGGTTAGATCACATCATGTTTCTTTTGGAGGAGATGAACTCGTTTTTCATTTGCCAAGAACACTCCATTTTTCACTCTTATCGTTTCAACGAGTGTTCTCTTTTTCTGCTACTGCATTTAGCCTTTGTTTTTCACCTTGATTTTTGTCCAGATCTTGTTTTATCTTTACATCAAGGTATATTTTTGCCTATGATATTTATTGGTTTTCATCAAAAGGGGTGTTTATAAAATTTTCGAATGGTGTTGGAAAAGAGAAAAAGCTTTATGCAAAAAAGTGGTACAAGAAGGAGCTTGTGTAGACTGCGGCCTAGGCTTTGGCATGTCGTGCTTGATGTCTTTTTGATAGTATGCTTAGTGGTTTTGTTGTAGCATGACTTGTCTCAAATGACTGAGATTGCTTAATGAGCCTTTGCAAAAATCATGCATTGTTTTTATTATATGGAAGCATTTATTTGGTTTTCTCCTTTGATGCTTTATTTGGGTTGACTTGGCACATGCTTACACCATGTTGACTACAAAAATAAGTCACCTATAGCCTCTATGATCATTTAGTTTTTGACTTTTGATGCCATCTTGTGCATCTTTTAATGTTGCTTTGTCGCTTTGCATGATTATGGCCGTTATTGCTCTCTTAGTTGGTCGCTCCCAGTCTTTTGCTAGCCCTCATTTTGTACTGAGTATGAGCTCTACTCGTGCATCCAACTCCCAAAAACCAAGTTTGCCATTGTGTCCACTATAAACTCCTATGCATGGTATTTGTAAACCATTCCAAAGTAAATTTTCATGTGCTACCTTTCAAAACTTTCAACTACTTCTCGTTTTGTGCCACTGTTTTCAGCTCATGGGGACGTAGTGGTCGGATTTGCTATCTTCCATATTGCTTATTCCAAAAAGAAAAAAAAAGAAAAAAAGAAAGAAAAAAGGCACTCCTCCATGGAATGTGAATGTTGGTGGGCACCCGATGGAATCGGTTAGCCATGGTTTGTGAAAGGAAAAAAAAGGTGGGGAGGAGTGCCAAGCTTTATAAAAGAGCACAAAAGTGCCAATCTCTCTCTCAAAAACTTGCTTCATTTTTGTATGGAAGATAGTAAGAACCCCATTGCCAGTCGTTGACAAAGACAACCACCTCTCAAAACCAATTTTTATCTCTCTGTTTTACAAATGAAAAGCTCTAGCACATGTTTAATCACTGCTTCCCTCTGCGAAAGGCCTTTCTTTTACTTTTATGTTGAGTCACCACCTTATTTCTTTATGCACCATAAGAGAGCATAGTTGTCATTCTTAGTATAATGTGCATTGTCCCAAAGTTTTCATTGATTGATTCATATTGTTGGTTTCACTTGTTCTCAAATTATTTGTATCTAGTCGCCCTCTTAAACTTGAAGGTGTCCTATGCATTTATGTTTTGCTCTCCATGAAGGACAAGCTGAAAACCATTTGTATGTTTTTCCTTATGATTTGAACACACGTTTGACTTTCATTGTTTCATTTTCATGATCTTTTATTTGAGTTTATTTTCATGTTATAACATGGTTGCTAAGTTTCTATTGTCAAGATTATATCTTTCATGCCCATGTTTTAAGTTCTTATGATCCCAGCTCACAAATGCTTACATATATGACCAAGATTGTGTAGGTGCATGTCACCTCAAAAATTATTCTTTTGTTATCACTTACCTACTCGAGGACGAGCAGGAGTTAAGCTTGGGGATGCTGATACGTCTCAAACGTATCTATAATTTTTGATGCTCCATGCTTGTTTTTACACCATTTGCCTTGTGTTTCGTTACACTTCGTGGCACTTTTATGCGATATCCGGAACTAACCTATTGACAAGATGCCACAGTGCCAGTTCCCTGTTTTCTGCTGTTTTTGTGTTTCAGAAGTGATACACGGGAAATATTCTCGGAATTGGACGAAACAAGTTCCTGAAGTCTTATTTTGCCCG
Organism: Dactylis glomerata; assembly: GCA_007115705.1. Classification (NCBI taxonomy): domain Eukaryota; kingdom Viridiplantae; phylum Streptophyta; class Magnoliopsida; order Poales; family Poaceae; genus Dactylis; species Dactylis glomerata. The sequence continues at coordinate 3,714,272 of QXEO01000360.1, read as the reverse complement.
GAAGCTTCCAGAGATCCGAAGAGGCGAAGTAGAGGGGCCACAGGCCAGCCTCACACTAGGCCGGCGCGGCCCAGGCCCTGGCCGCGCCGCCTAGGTGTGAGGAGGCATGGGGCCACTCCTGACGACGCCCCTTCGCCTATATAAAGCCTCAGGATGGAAAACCCTAGGGGAGTCGGCGAAATTTCCAGAACAGTTCCGTAGCTCCGCCGCCGCCACCGACGAATTTCGGGGGACAGAAGTCTCTGTTCCGGCACCCTGCCGGGACGGGGAAGTGCCCCCGGAGCCATCTCCATCGGTCTCCATCGCCGTCTCCGCCGTCTCCATCGACCTCACCGCCATCTCCATCAACCTTGCTGTCTCCTATGATGAGGAGGGAGTAGTTCATCCCCGGGGCTGAGGGCTCTACCGGTAGCTATGTGGTTCACCTCTCTCTCCCATGATGTGATCTTTATGTGATCGTGAGCTTTGTATCATGTTGAATAAGTAGATGTTACTCTTCTTCATTATGTGTACTCTAGTGTGTTATTAAAGTAATCTATTCCTCCTGCCACGGTGTAACGGTGACAGTGCGTGCATCGTGGTGGTACTTGGTCTAGGCTACGATTGTGATCTCTTATGGATTATGAGAATAATTATCACTATGATAGTATTGAAGTGATCTATTCCTCCTTTCATGGTGTAATGTTGACAGTGTGTGCACCATGTTAGTACTTGGTCTAAGTTGCAATAATATTTATCTTGAGTTGTGATTTGATTTGGATATCTCTATGAGTGGTGTTTGTCAAGTACTTGATGAACTTTAAGGAGTGCTTCGTAGCCCTATGCAATGATTAGTGTTATTCAATAGGAGAGTAATTCAGAGTACCATAGTGAAGAGAAGTTATTTATTCGTTCAATTATGTTATATTTGTTGGGAGTGTGTCCACTAGTGAAAGTATGATCCCTAGGCCTTGTTTCCAAGCTTTGCACACCGTTTACTTCCTGTTTTGTTACTTGTTTGCTTGCTGCCATTTTTATTCCATATTGCATTTACTACTTACAATCATCTATACCACTTGTATTTAACTATCTCTTCGCCGAACTAGTGCACCTATACATCTGACAAGTGTATTGGGTGTGTTGGGGACACAAGAGACTTTCTGTATCCTAATTGCAGGGTTGTTTGAGAGGGATAGCTTTGACCTCTTCCTCCCTGAGTTCGATAAACCTTGGGTGATCCACTTAAGGGAAACTTGCTGCTGCTCTACAAACCTCTGCACTTGGAGGCCCAACACTGTCTACAAGAACAGAAGCGTGTGTAGACATCACGTCTCTGGAAGCTGAACTTAAAGCTTCCAGAAAAGCTTTTGATGCTGCCGCCACTGCCAAAACCGCTGCTGAGAAGTCCACTAAATCAGCGTTGGCTAAGGCAAAGAAAGCGGAGAAGGCCCTTTCTGATGCTAACAAGGAGCATATCCAGCGGGAACAGGCCGTGATTGAACGGCTTAACAAAATGTCTGCCCTTGCTGGAGGTGAATATCTTTTCCCTTTTTTGTTGGGTTACTCACTCTTATACTTGCTGATGTGCTTATTCCTCTATTTTTGTTTCTTTGATTGTGTAGAACATACCGGTGTGTCTTCGTCGTCTTTGCAGCCGGACGATGATCCTCTCATGGCCGTCGTTAACTTGCTGAAAGCAAACTGGATTTCTGTCCAGGAGATCTTCGAGTTGGCTAGCCGCGTGCTCACACGGATTTTCATCGGGTTATGGCCTAAGCAGAAGGTGGAAGTACCGGACGGTGATTTGAAGAAGCTTTCCAAGGCGTTCGACACCCCTGACGACCCTATTCTTCTGATGAAGGGCCGCTCCGTGAAGCGAGGTGCAGAGGGAGCCATTGCGCTTGCTTACGCACATGGCGAGGAGGTCAATTGGGAGAAGGTGAGCTCTTCCCGCGGTCGACCTCTTTCAGAGCTGCGGGTATTCTTCGAGAAGGCAAAGAAGTACACGCCAGACATTGTATCTATAATTTCTCATTCGACGGCTTCTACGACTTCTGCGACGATGGTTTCTTCGACTCCGGCGACAAGTGGATCCATGCCTCCTCCCAATGCTGGTGCTACCTCTGCTACGCCTACTTCTGCCACGGAGCATGATGCTAAGGTGGCATAGACTTTAGTCTTTCTTTATAATCTTCGTTTCTTTTGTTGTAGTGAACTTTTAGTCATATTGAGCCCGAGAACTAGTCAGAGGACTTGTGCTTTTTGTAAATATTCCTCCTTTGTGAAATATCGTGTTTAGTTTCTGAGATGCTCCTTTTCTTTTCTTTTGGCTTCCAGCCTATGCATGCTGGTGGGTTGCCGGGTCGCGATCGGGCTTCGTCTCCTATCAATATTTTCGACTCCGGAGCTTCCTCGCCTCCTCATCCTTCTTGTCGATGTAATGAGTATTTATTGAGGATTTCAGACCTTGAAGGTCATTTATCCTTGCTGAAGCGCCAGACACAGATGGCTATCGACAAGGCCAGCAAATCTTGTGGTTTTATGAAACAGATATCCAAACTCGAGGATAAAGTTTCGGGTCTGATGGCCCAAGTTGTGCATCTTGAAGAATGCGACTCTTTTCTTGTGGGTATCGTTGAATCCGCTTGTGAGATGTTGCTATGTAAGATTCCTTGCAACCTTCCTATTTCCCCTTTGCTCCATTATTGATGGCTAATGACTTCTCCCTGTTGCAGGCACTTGCTTGGATTTTGTTGGTGAGACACGTCAGGTTTCTGAACGGATTGTGGCTCTCGAGAAATCATCAGAGGGAGTCGCAAGTTTGTGGTCTGACCCCCGGCGCCGCCGTGCTGTTGTGTTGCTTCAAGATCGCACTCAACACATTGGGGAAGCTATTGACGATTGTCGAAGATCCTTGACTACCATTTACTCTCCCTCGCAATCCTCTCCCTGGAAGCTTTCCACAGCTACTCGATGTTTTTAGATCCAGTCAACGAATTCATCGACTGATAGAGATCAACTTAGTGGCTGGTGCCAATTTTGCTCTTGGTTGGATATGCAAGTGGCATCCAAGGCTTAATTATAGTTCCATGTCACTAAGTTTGCCTCCAGGGGGAGCTATGTTGCGAGTCCATATGGATGCTACTCTTTAGCCAACAAGGAGGCTTATAACTAGGTTACTTCAGGAGGATGCCGCATTTTTCCGCGAGCATCATTATTTAGATCCTTTGGGCATAGATGATTCTGATCAGCCACTGCTGTAATATTTATATGTTTTTGTGTGTAGGACGCGAGATTTTTGTCTTCTAACCCCTTCTGTCAGAATTTATTCTCAGAGCGTTTCATTTTAGTGCATTTGCCGCAATTTCTGTTTAAAGACACATAAACTCGAATAAGAGGAACTTTGTCTTTATTTATGCTTGTGATATAAGATACATAGGGTGACCCAAGATATCCGGCCAATGACTTGTGTTCTGGATCTAGAGGGCGTTGCCCTGGAACAGCTCGTGGCTTTTTAAAGCCTTATTTTTCTACTCTATTTTTGACGTACTTTGTCGCCTATGCCTCCGAGGTCTTCTCTTCTTCTCTTGTGGGCTTATCTTGCTCTGATGGCTGTATCCGCGGTTTTTTCACCTCCGGCTCTGCTGGGTGTGCTTCGGGTTGTTGTACGGTTCCTGTAGTCTAGATTTTCATCTTGTCTTTGGGTTCTCCATAGTTCGCCATCATGCCGAAGTTTTGAGCCATCTTGTGGAACTCCTTGTCGCATTGATCTGAGAGTTCGAAGCTTCCTTTGACTGGGATGATTCCTTTGGGTCCTGGCATTTTGAGTACCAGGAAAGTATAGTGAGGTACTGCCATGAATCGCGAAAACGCTGGTCGCCCGAGGATTGCATGATATTGTGATGGCCAGTCCATGACTTCGAAGTCTAGTTTCTCTCTTCTGTAGTTTTGCCGGTTTCCGAAGCAAACGTTGAGTGCTATTCGACCAAGTGGATAGTTAGCACTTCCTGGGACTATTCCGTGGAAGGAACAATCAATTGGTTTTAGGAATTCCAATGAGATGCGCATTGCTCGTAGGGTCTTTGCATATATAAGATTTATGCCACTTCCTGTGTCCATGAATACTCTGTCGACATCGTAAGTCCCAATTTGGGCTTTGACTACCAAAGGCCCATTTTCTGGCCGAGGTACTGTTATTGGGTGATCATCTCTGCTGAATTCTATGGGTTGCTCCGACCAGTGTAGATATTCCGTTGTTGCTGGAGGCGAAGTTACTGCCAGGTTAACTTGGCGAGTTATGCTCTTTTCCTCTTTGTTCGACTTTGGCACAGGCTGTATCATTGCTGTGATGTGCCCTTTAGATGGAACATATCCTCCGTCGTCATCGTGTCCCTGGTTCGGTTGGTCTTGATTTTGAGGAACTCCATTGTTTCCTTGCTGATTTGCAGGCGCACTGCTTGTGTTTCCTTCGTATCCCTGCCGTTTAGCTTCGGCTTGCTTGTTTAGCGCTGCTTCCTGCAGTTTCAAAAATGTCGTGCAATCTTTCATTGCGTGCCTAGATACTCGTTTCCCATCAACAAACGCGGAGTGTATATAACATGGTCCGTTTAGCATATCTTCAGGTGATGGATTGTACTCTCTGGATTCTCTTGTCTGAAACTTTTTGTAGTCTTCCTTTCCGTAGCTGCGATATCCTGAGCTTTTACGATCGTTCCCTTGATAGCTATTATCCTTGTACCCTGTGGCTACTTGGCTGTGAGAGCCATAGTTATCGTAATTGCGGGATCTCCTCCTCTGACCTCCATACCTGTTTCCTCTATCATCCTCTGGCGATCGTGTTCGCTTGTTGTTGCACGCATCTTCTCCATCTGCAAATCTGTTTGCTATATCCATTAAATCTGATACTGTTTTCGGCTTGATTCTTCCCATCTCTTCGACTAGGTCTCCTCGCCTTAACCCGACTATGAATGCGTCTATTGCTCTTTCGTCTGATACTTCAACTATTGAATTTTTGATGATGCTCCATCTTTGGATATACGCCCTTAATGTCTCGTCGCGTTGCTGTACGCAGGCTTTGACTTCTTCAATGGATGCTGGCCGCTTATATGTCGACTTGAAGTTACTCGTGAATTGCTTTGTGAGCCCTTCCCAGCTTCCAATTGTTTCTTTTTCTAATTTGCTCAACCATGACCTTGTCGCGCCAGTGAGGTGTAATTGCAAACTTTGCATAGCTGTTTCCTTGGTTCCTCCCAATATTTTTACTGCTTGCAGATAATCTGAGAGCCATGACTGTGGCTCCTGGGATCCATCATATTTTTGCTGATCATGAGGCAATTTGAAACCTTTGGGTACTGGCGTGGTGTGAACCCTATGGGTAAAGCATGATGCCCCCATCTCTTTTTCGTCGTCTTCGTAATTGTACACCTTGTCTGGAGACCTGGATCTTCGGGTTCCTCTGTACTTCGGGCTTCTGTATCGCCCTGGTGACGGTGTTCTAGATCGTCGACTGCCGCTCCTGTGCCGAGGATTATTGTGACGACGCGGTGATCTTGGCTTATGGGTTCCTTTGTTGCGATATGCCTCCTCCTCTTTTGCTGATAATTTGTTGCCTACCATCTTCAATCCATTTAGTGCTGCTCGGTGCATATGTTCCCTCAGGTCTCCTGGATTTGGTCGTGTTGTATGTAAGTATGTGATATGTCTCAAACGTATCTATAATTTTTGATGCTCCATGCTTATTTTTACACCATTTGCTTAGTGTTTCGTTACACTTCGTGGCATTTTTATGCATTTTTCGGAACTAACCTATTAACGAGATGCCACAGTGCCAGTTCCCTGTTTTCTGCTGTTTTTGTGTTTCAGAAAAGTTACACAGGAAATATCTTATATTTACTAATTGGAGGCACCATAGGAGGCTCCACGTTAATCCTTGGAAAAGCACGAAAAACTACCGTCAGATCATATATTAACGGATGTGATTAATATTTTCCACGCTCAAGTCTCCACTATAATTCCGATTGCTCTTTTCCCTAACCTAAACGTCAAGTCAAGCGCTGTCTCGGCCGCCTCAAACACCGCCCCTCGCACAGGCCAAGGTCCTGCAATCTCATCTATGTCTACGCCGGCCTCTCGGCAGCTAGCTCGCTGAAGCATACCAATCATGTGTCCTATCTCCGGCATGTACCACCGCCGGCAAGTCGATCCAACCCTGGATCTGCTCCAGCTGTCCTTCAATGCAACGATGTTGCCTCCATTACTGAACTACGGAATCTGCCCCTGTAGGCCTGCACTGCTCTAGGTCCATAAAGTTTGTGATCTACCGTATCTCTAAAAGTAAGTTCAACTACTCTTTCAAAGTTAGTAAAGCTTCTTTTTCTATTCGATTTCGATCTTGAAAACTTCCGTGGCAGCTAGCTCTGCTTCTGATATGTCTTGCTGCAATTACATGTGGATCGTATGCATCGTCTTGCCTTTGACACCGCGTCACACACGGACGTGAAGGTCCCATCGTCCCGTCGGCGGCAGTAGGGTGACGTGTTGTCGGTGAAGTAACGTGTAGACGCGGACGTAACGCCACGGAAGAAGCAGATTCTCGAACATGCATGTACGTACGCTACAGCTTGGTATCCTATATCAAGCCTACTCTTCAGGTTTGGTTAAAACAACTCTCGAAGAAAAGAAAACAATGAAATAATAAATACTCATGAAAATATTATCCATTTTCTCCTAGATATAGTTAAATAATCAAAGCTATGAATAGTGCAAAATCTTTCGTGAAATTCAGGTTATCATGTGGAAGACGTATATTGCATCAAGGGCTACAGTTGTGGCCACAATCTTGGATAAAATAATGATGGGTATTGATGAAATCGAGGTCTCAAATTGCTTGCAGATAGCCTGTCTAGGAACATGCATGGTATACATTTGATTCTTGCAGTACTGAATTTTTTCAGATGCTTATAAGAAGTGCTGTAGTAAAAACGTGCTAACTTACAGTTTTACTGAATATTTTGCTCTGGTGCGTATTCGAACTGAAGTTTGTTGCTGTTGCTTAGCTTGCTACTCATTTAGAAAGGAAGATGAAGTGATTGTGATAGCTGCGTTGAATTCAAGTGTATTGGTCCATCATCAAATTTGTCTACTCTCTTTTTAAGTAAGAAACAAACAATGCAATGGATTTCTTATTGTAGCTTAACATTAGAAGAAGAGTTTCAGTTTCTAACTACTTAGTTCCAGTTCCCTGTGTCCAACTAACAGTTAATGCATGTGTCTTCTACTGCTGTGTCCTTTTTGACAAAAAATGGCAACATTGATGCTGTTATACCTGCGACGGATTTTTTGTCATATTTTTTTGCATTGCAAACCACTTCCTCTATCCCAGGGAAGAAGCTCCATGTGTTGTCGATGAGTTGAGGACCAAACCGTACTATAGATTTTCTTGGTGGGAACCTGACTGAATATCACCACAAAATTTTCTTAATTATAGATGTACAATCGTCGCTGGGAAGTTTGCATCACAATGTATCATATTTCTTATTATGATATTTTTCTTAGTGCGTACAATAAATGATTAAATTCTCTGATGTACTACTGTGTGTGATCCAGGATGACCATCTTTTACATGTTGTCAACGACTGCACCTTCAAACATTACTAAAAATAAAAAATGAATCTTTTGGATGGATGAAAAAATTCATATTAAAGGTAGTTGAAAATAATCTTCAGTAAAAATTCTCAAAGTATTTTTCTTATATTTTTAGTTCTACCTTTACATGATAGTTGACAAAATGAATAGATTGTACACATGCGATGGTAATTTATATCGTAAATAATCTTTGGTCTTTAAAAGCTGTTAATATATTTGTTTTCACAAAAACTAGACTGTGCAGATGCACGGGCTGATGACTAGTTCTTGGAATTGGATGAAACAAAAGCCAAACATCCAGAAATTTACTGAAGCTTCCAGAGAACCGAAGAGGAGACGGAAAGAAGCCAGAGGAAGGCCTCACCACCAGGGGGCGCGGCCCAGGGCCTGGCCGCGCCGCCCTGTGGGGAGCCCCACCTGGTCCACTTCTGACGCTGCCTCTTCGCTTATAAAGACCCCTGCTGGTGCCAAGTTGACGTGTAGCAGACGGTCCTTGTGCGTGGTGAATGACCAGCCCGTTGGGAACCCCAAGAGGAAGGTGTGATGAGTATAGCAGCTAGTTTTCCCTCGGTTAAGAAACCAAGGTTTAATCGATCTTGGAGAGGAGAGACAAACGACTGAAGGTGATGCTTGCTAGCTTGCGACAGCTTCGGATAATTTATATATGGCGCCTCGTCCAAGCTTTGCTTGCTAGCTGCAATGCGGAACCTGCACACAACACAACCAAGTACTTCGTTCCCAACTTGCGATGAGGTTGTCAATCTCACCGGTTTGCTTGAAACAAAGGTTATGAGCGTATCGAGTGGAAAACAATAGAGTATGCGAATAAAGTAAATAGTGCGAGTAAAGTAAACAGGTGATAGCAATATGATGGAAATAGGACCGGGGTCCACAGTCCACTAGTGGTGTCTCTCCATAAGATAAATAACACATGCTGGGTAAACAAATTACAGTTGGGCAATTGATAGAATAAAGATAAACGAGATATGTCAAGAAGATCACTATGAGATTTACTCTGGGCATTACAACAAAATACATAGACCGCCATCCAACTGCATCTATGACTAATAATCCACTCCCGGGGATATCAATCCGAACACCCCATGAGTATTAAGTTGCGAACAACAGATAATTGCATTAAGCAAAGTGTGTAATGTAAACAAAGCATATGCCCTTGAGCATATGAATGCTGTTTTCTCCCTAGTAGCAACAGCACATCTACAACCTTAGAGGTTTCTGTCACTCCCCCAGGTTAAGCAGAGGCATGAACCCACTATCGAGCATAAATACCCCCTCTTGGAGTCACTAGCAACTACTCGGCCAAGATAGCTACTAACAACGGAGAGCATGCAAGATCATAAACAATATAGAGATAACAAAAGATAATATTCAGTACAACAACTCAATCATAAACACCAATATTCATCGGATCCCAACAAACCAAACATGTAGAATTACATAACGGTGATCTCAATCATGTAGGGCAGCTCATGAGATCTAAACATGAAGCACATGGTGGAGAAGACAACCATCTAGCTACTGCTATGGACCCATGGTCCAAGGTAGACTACTCACTCATCGCTCCGGAGGCAAGCATGACGATGAAGAAGACCTCCGGTGGTGATTCCCCTCTCCGGCAGGGTGCCGGGAAGAGCTTCTGGACCCTCCCGATCTTCGGGTCGACGGCGGTGGCGGATCGCGATGTGTTCTGGAAAAGTGATCAGGTACTTAGGTTTTTTCCGTCGGAGGGTCTTTATAGGCGAAGGGGCGATGTCAGAGGAGGGGCCAGGTGCCCTCACGCCAGGGTGGCACAGCCCAGGCCCTGGCCGCGCCATCCCTGCGTGTGGGGCCCTGGTGGCCCCCCTCCTACTCTCCTTCGGATCTTTGGAAGCTTCCGGGTAAAATAAGACTTCAGGAACTTGTTTCGTCCAATTCCGAGAATATTTTCTGTGTATCACTTCTGAAACACAAAAACATCAGAAAACAGGGAACTGGCACTGTGGCAACTCGTTAATAGGTTAGTTCCGGAAAATGCATAAAAGTGCCACGAAGTGTAACGAAACAGTAGGCAAATGGTGTAAAAACAAGCATGGAGCATAAAAAATTATAGATACGTTGGAGACGTATCAAGCATCCCCAAGCTTAACTCCTGCTCGTCCTCGAGTAGGTAAGTGATAACGAAAGAATAATTTTTGAGGTGACATGCACCTACACAATCTTGATCATATATGTAAGCATTTGTGAGCTGGGATCAAAAGAACTTAAAACATGGGCATGAAAGATATAATCTTGACAATAGAAACTTAGCAACCATGTTGTAAACATGCAAATGAACACAAACAAAAGATCATGAAAACGAAACAATGAAAGTCAAACGTGTGTTCAAATCATAAGGAAAAATAGACAAATGGTTTTCAGCTTGTCCTTCATGGAGAGCAAAACATAAATGCATAGGACACCTTCAAGTTTAAGAGGGCGACTAGATACAAATAATTTGAGAACAAGTGAAACCAACAATATAAATCAATCAATGAACTTTGGGACAATGCATATTACACTAAGAATGACAACTATGCTCTCTTAATGGTGCATAAAGGAAGAAGGTGGTGACTCAACATAAAAGTAGAAGAAAGGCCCTTCGCAGAGGGAAGCAGTGATTGCAAGTTTTATAACCTTCAAAAATTATGGTACTTACCGGCTTTGAGCTCTCATTGCCCCCATCATAAGCATCTTGAATGGTTAAATTTAATGCGAGAACAATTATGATGCATATGCTTGACAAATCATAAGTTGAAAACCTCGTGCCCCGTGAATACGAGTACCCAAACCTCATGCTACTTTACTTAGAGTCCCAAGCAAGGCTCTTGTCATTGTAAGTATATGCATATCATTGAGAACCGCCAATGGGGTACCTCCGTGCCCGATGACATGGAACAAGCCCACACCAAAATGACAGGACAAGCAGACAATGAACACCTCGACATCTCTTTTATTTGCCATTTGTTTAGCTTTTTATTGTGAGATGCGTCGTCGAATGTTCACCATGGGTATGCTGCAAATTTCCACCATGAATTATGCATGGCTTAGATTAGTGGCCCGGCGTTTCCCTAACACATATACAAACTCCATGATCCCCACAAGATTCCCAATTCATTTCACACCGCGGGCATCCATAAACAAAATATCACGATATCAACTCAAATAAGAAGTGCAATGTTGAAAGCTTGCCCATGACTGCATGGCTGGGCTAGTCTTCAACTTACAACTTGCAAGCATAACAACTCAACATAAGAGACCACAATGTCAAAATTTTAAGAACAGGAAAAAGTAAAGTGTGCCTTCCGGTTCGTGAGAGCTTTACTGACCGAATTTCGCATAACACTGGTAAGTGTTTAATTTGAAGAGAAAATAAAAGCAAGTCAAATTTACTTGGAATAGCAAATTGCTAGTAGGTATGTATGGTGGACACTTTGGAAAACTTTGGCTTTTAGGAGTTGGATGCACGAGTAGAGCTCATACTCAGTACAAGGCGAGGGCTAGCAACAGACTGGGAGCGACCAACTAAGAGAGCAATAATGGCCATAATCATGCAAAGCGACATTAAAAGAAGCATAAGATGGCATCAAAAGTCAAAAACTAAATGATCATAGAAGCTATTGGCGACTTTGTAAGAGTCTAACATGTGTGAGCATGCGCCAAGTCAACCCAAATAAAGCATCAAGGAGAAAACCAAAATAATGCTTCCATACAATTAAAAACAACGCATGATTTTTTTCAAAGGCTCATTAAGCAATCTCAGTTATTTGAGACAAGTCATGCTACAGAAAAACCACTAAGCATACTATCAAAAAGACATCAAGCATGACATGAAAAAGCCTAAGCCGCAGTCTACACAAGCTCCTTCTTGTACCACTTTTTTGCACAAAGCTTTTTCTCTTTTCCAACACCATTTGAAATTTTTATAAACACCTCTTTTGATGAAAACCAATAAATATCAGAGGCAAAAATACACCTTGATGAAAAGATATGACAAGGTCTGAACGCAAATCGAGGCGAAAACGAAAACCAAAAGCAGTAGCGGAAAAAGAAGAACACTCGATTTTTAATAAGAGTGAGAACTAGAGCGTTCTTGGCAAATGAAAAGCAAGGCAACTTCACCAAAATAGATTTGTTGGGGTCCAACCATTTATTGCAGCAAACAAACTAACTAAACTAACTAAGAAAACTAAAACAACTGACGCTCCAAGAAAAACACATAGTGCATGAAGCAATAAAAATATAGTGTTTTGAAAGGTGACCTGATTTTTGCCGATGAAGAAGGGGTGCCTCGGGGACATCCCCAAGCTTTGACGCTTGTACTTCTTGGATATTTCTTGGGGTGATGCATGGTCATCCCCAAGCTTGAGCTTTTGTCCATTCTTCAACTCATCTTATCATTCTCCAATCCCTACACTTGAAAACTTCCTTCATACAAAAGTAAACACAATTCTATTAGCAACATTAGTGCAAGCATAACATATAATCAACCTCTTTTTGCTTCAGGTTTCAACTCAAAACCACCACATATATAGTAAATACTACTGTAGCAACTTCTCCAAAAGTTCCATGATCAAAAGAACTCAAAAGAAAGCGATAAAGTGGCAAACACAAATATTGGCAGAAATCTGTCAAAACTGAACAGCTGACAAAGGTCGAATTTTTGAGGGGTTTTCTGTTGCTCAAATCAAAAAGTGTTCAACTAACGAAAGTTTGGATATAACCTGGGGAATATGCACAACAAATCGCAGGTCCAAAAGATATACAGAGAATTTATAAGAATTTTTACGGTGCAGCACCGAAAACAGTTTCAGGACAGCAACATCCCCAAATCTTTACCTCACTCGAATTAGAGGCTTCTCTTGGCACAAAAACGAAATAAACAAGATAAGGAGCGGTCATTACAGTAGTAATGACTTCCAAGACTCAAACAAAAGAAAAAGTACTGAATGTAAAAACATTGGGTTATCTCCCAAGAGTGCTTTTCTTTAACGCCTTTGAGCTAGGCGCAGAAAATTGCGAATCAAGTAATATCAAGAGGAGCATTAAGATCAACTATAGAAGTCTTATCAATAAGGCATTGTATTTCATCCACATAAGGTTTAGAAGACCCTTTGTGATCACGCCTTGGTTCACTCAAATCACAAAAAAGATTTTTGGGACAGATCTAGTCAAAATTATTTTCGAAAGCTTCACATAATCCCAAGAGCTTGCTAGGTATAGGTATTTTGGCTCCTTCATCGTTTGTACTAATAACCTTTATAGGTGAACCGAGTTTATTAAAACGTTTAAGAACTTTTCTAGCTTCAATAACGACATCTTTAAATTCTAAGCGCAAAGCTTCCAAAATAAAAGCTTTCTTTTCAGGATCTTCAATTTCATGAAGCTTAAGGAACATGTATTGCGCAAAAGGATTAAGACTAGCAAACCTAGTTTCCAAGATGTGAATCAAATAAGCAGAAGCAATTTCAATACTAGGAGCTAGCTCAACCAAAGATTTTTACTCAACTTCCTCATGCATACTAATGTGATTAAAGAACTCCTCAATGTTACTTTTTCCAATAATTGAACCACTACCTACTGAGAGGTCCTCCAGAACGTACTTAGGGATCAACATAATGAACTAAAAGTAAAGAAATAACAACTACCAAGGATTCTAATTTTTTTGGGTTTTTGATATAAAATGATGTAAGTAAAATAAATAAAGTAAAGCAAAACAATAACAAAGTAAAGGATGTGCATGCGAAAACTCCCCTCGCAGAAGTCTTCTACTTCCTCCCCGGCAACGGCGCCAGAAAAGAAGCTGCTGGTGCCAAGTTGACGTGTAGCAGACAGTCCTTGTGTGTGGTGAATGACCAGCCCGTTGGGAACCCCAAGAGGAAGGTGTGATGAATATAGCAGCTAGTTTTCCCTCAGTTAAGAAACCAAGGTTTAATCGTTCTTGGAGAGGAGAGACAAACGACTGAAGGTGATGCTTGCTAGCTTGCGACAGCTTCGGACAATTTATATATGGCGCCTCGTCCAAGCTTTGCTTGCTAGCTGCAACGCGGAACCTGCACACAACACAACCAAGTACTTCGTTCCCAACTTGCGATGAGGTTGTCAATCTCACTGGTTTGCTTGAAACAAAGTTTATGAGCGTATCGAGTGGAAAACAATAGAGTATGCGAATAAAGTAAACAGTGCGAGTAAAGTAAACAGGTGATAGCAATATGATGGAAATAGGACCGGGGTCCACAGTTCACTAGTGGTGTCTCTCCATAAGATAAATAACACATGCTGGGTAAACAAATTACAGTTGGGCAATTGATAGAATAAAGATAAACGTGATATGTCAAGAAGATCACTATGAGATTTACTCTGGGCATTACAACAAAATACATAGACCGCCATCTGCTGATGCCAAGCTGACGTGTAGCAGACAGTCCTTGTGCGTGGTGAATGACCAGCCCGTTGGGAACCCCAAGAGGATGGTATGATGAGTATAGCAGCTAGTTTTCCCTCAGTTAAGAAACCAAGGTTTAATATCGTTCAGGAGAAAAGCAGACAGCGACGACTGAAGGTGATGCAGACTGGCTTAATAACACTCCAACAAGGGCGCCGTTTAACGATACTTGTTGACTCGTCTTCAGCCAGTAGCAACGCGGAACCTGCACACAACACAACCAAGTACTTTGCTCACAACTTGCGATGAGGTTGTCAATCTCACCGGTTTGCTTGAAACAAAGGTTATGAGTGTATCGAGTGGAAAACAGTAGAGTATGCGAGTAAAGTTAACAGTGCGAGTAAAGTAAACAGGTGATAGCAATATGATGGAAATAGGACCGGGATCCACAGTTCACTAGTGGTGTCTCTCCATAAGATAAATAACACATGCTGGGTAAACAAATTACAGTTGGGCAATTGATAGAATAAAGATAAACGTGATATGTCAAGAAGATCACTATGAGATTTACTCTGGGCATTACAACAAAATACATAGACCGCCATCCAACTGCATCTATGACTAATAATCCACTCCCGGGGATATCAATCCGAACACCCCATGAGTATTAAGTTGCGAACAACAGATAATTGCATTAAGCAAAGTGTGTAATGTAAACAAAGCATATGCCCTTGAGCATATGAATGCTGTTTTCTCCCTAGTAGCAACATCACATCTACAACCTTAGAGGTTTCTTTCACTCCCCCAGGTTAAGCAGAGGCATGAAGCCACTATCGAGCATAAATACCCTCTCTTGGAGTCACTAGCAACTACTCGGCCAAGATAGCTACTAACAACGGAGAGCATGCAAGATCATAAACAACATAGAGATAACAAAAGATAATATTCAGTACATCAACTCAATCATAAACACCAATATTCATCGGATCCCAACAAACCAAACATGTAGAATTACATAACGGTGATCTCAATCATGTAGGGCAGCTCATGAGATCTAAACATGAAGCACATGGTGGAGAAGACAACCATCTAGCTACTGCTATGGACCCATGGTCCAAGGTAGACTACTCACTCATCGCTCCGGAGGCAAGCATGGCGATGAAGAAGACCTCCGGTGGCGATTCCCCTCTCCGGCAGGGTGCCGGGAAGAGCTTCTGGACCCTCCCGATCTTTGGGTCGACGGCGGCGGCGGATCGCGATGTGTTCTGGAAAAGTGATCGGGTACTTAGGTTTTTTCCGTCGGGGGGTCTTTATAGGCGAAGGGGCGATGTCAGAGGAGGAGCCAAGCGCCCTCACGCCAGGCTCGCGCGCCCAGGGCCCTGGCCGCACCGCCCTGGCGTGTGGGGCCCTGGTGGCCCCCCTCCTACTCTCCTTCGGATCTCTGGAAGCTTCCGGGTAAAATAAGACTTCAGGAACTTGTTTCATCCAATTCCGAGAATATTTCCTGTGTATCACTTCTGAAACACAAAAACAGCAGAAAACAGGAAACTGGCACTGTGGCAACTTGTTAATAGGTTAGTTCCGGAAAATGCATAAAAGTGCCACGAAGTGTAACGAAACAATGGGCAAATGGTGTAAAAACAAGCATGGAGCATCAAAAATTATAGATACGTTGGAGACGTATCAAGCATCCCCAAGCTTAACTCATGCTCGTCCTCGAGTAGGTAAGTGATAACAAAGAATAATTTTTGAGGTGACATGCACCTACACAATCTTGATCATGTACGTAAGCATTTGTGAGCTGGGATCATAAGAACTTAAAACATGGGCATGAAGATATAATCTTGACAATAAGAACTTAGCAACCATGTTGTAAACATGCAAATGAACACAAACAAAAGATCATGAAAATGAAACAATGAAAGTCAAACGTGTGTTCAAATCATAAGGAAAAACATACAAATGGTTTTCAGCTTGTCCTTCAAAGAGAGCAAAACATAAATGCATAGGACACCTTCAAGTTTAAGAGGGCGACTAGATACAAATAATTTAAGAACAAGTGAAACCAACAATATGAATCAATCAATGAACTTTGGGACAATGCATATCACACTAAGAATGACAACTATGCTCTCTTAATGGTGCATAAAGATAGAAGGTGGTGACTCAACATAAAAGTAGAAGAAAGGCCCTTCGCAGAGGGAAGCAGTGATTGCAAGTTTTATAACCTTCAAAAATTATGGTACTTACCGGCTTTGAGCTCTCATTGCCCCCATCATAAGCATCTTGAATGGTTAAAGTTAATGCGAGAACAATTATGATGCACATGCTTGACAAATCATAAGTTGAAAACCTCGTGCCCCATGAATACGAGTACCCAAACCTCATGCTACTTTACTTAGAGTCCCAAGCAAGGCTCTTGTCATTGTAAGTATATGCATATCATTGAGAACCGCCAATGGGGTACCTCCGTGCCCGATGACATGGAACAAGCCCACACCAAAATGACAGGACAAGCAGACAATGAACACCTCGACATCTCTTTTATTTGCCATTTGTTTAGCTTTTTATTGTGAGATGCGTCGTCGAATGTTCACCATGGGTATGCTGCAAATTTCCACCATGAATTATGCATGGCTTAGATTGGCGGCCCGGCGTTTCCCTAACACATATACAAACTCCATGATCCCCACAAGATTCCCAATTCATTTCACACCGCGGGCATCCATAAACAAAAGATCACGATATCAACTCAATTAAGAAGTGCAATGTTGAAAGCTTGGCCATGACAGCATGGCTGGGCTAGAATCCAACTTACAACTTGCAAGCATAACAACTCAACATAAGAGACCACAATGTCAAATTTTTAAGATCAGGAAAAAAGTAAAGTGTGCCTTCCGGTTCGTGAGAGCTTTACTGACCGAATTTCGCATAACACTGGTAAGAGTTTATTTTGAAGAGATAATAAAAGCAAATCAAATTTACTTGGAATAGCAAATTGCTAGTAGGTATGTATGGTGGACACTTTGGAAAACTTTGGCTTTTAGGAGTTGGATGCACGAGTAGAGCTCATACTCAGTACAAGGCGAGGGCTAGCAAAAGACTGGGAGCGACCAACTAAGAGAGCAATAATGGCCATAATCATGCAAAGCGACATTAAAAGAAGCATAAGATGTCATCAAAAGTCAAAAACTAAATGATGATAGAGGCTATTGGCGACTTTGTAAGAGTCTAACATGTGTGAGCATGCGCCAAGTCAACCCAAATAAAGCATCAAGGAGAAAACCAAAATAATGCTTCCATACAATAAAAACAACGCATGATTTTTTTCAAAGGCTCATTAAGCAATCTCAGTTATTTGAGACAAGTCATGCTACAGAAAAACCACTAATCATACTATCAAAAAGACATCAAGCATGACATGAAAAAGCCTAAGCCGCAGTCTACACAAGCTCCTTCTTGTACCACTATTTTGCATAAAGCTTTTTCTCTTTTCCAACACCATTTGAAATTTTTATAAACACCTCTTTTGATGCAAACCAATAAAGATCAGAGGAAAAAATACACCTTGATGAAAAGATATGACAAGGTCTGAACGCAAATCAAGGCAAAAACGAAAACCAAAAGCAGTAGCAGAAAAAGAAGAACACTCGATTTTAAATAAGAGTGAAAACTAGAGCGTTCTTTGCAAATGAAAACGAGTACATCTCCTCCAAAGGAAATTTGTTGGGGTCCAACCATTTATTGCAGCAAACAAAACTAAACTAACTAAGAAAACTAAAACAACTGACGCTCCAAGAAAAACACATAGTGCATGAAGCAATAAAAATATAGTGTTTTGAAAGGTGACCTAATTTTTGCCGATGAAGAAGGGGTGCCTCGGGGCATCCCCAAGCTTTGACGCTTGTACTTCTTGGATATTTCTTGGGGTGATGCATGGGCATCCCCAAGCTTGAGCTTTTGTCCATTCTTCAACTCACCTCATCATTCTCCAATCCCTACACTTGAAAACTTCCTTCATACAAAACTAAACACAATTCTATTAGCAACATTAGTGTAAGCATAACATATAATCAACCTCTTTTTGCTTCAGGTTTCAACTCAAAACCACCACATATATAGCAAATACTACTGTAGCAACCTCCCCAAAAGTTCCGTGATCAAAAGAACTCAAAAGAAAGCGATAAAGTGGCAAACACAAATATTGGCAGAAATCTGTCAAAACTGAACAGCTGACAAAGGTCGAATTTTTGAGGGGTTTTCTCTTGCTCAAATAAAAAAGTGTTAAACTAACGAAACTTTGGATATAACCTGGGGCATATGCACAAGAATTCGCAGGTCCAAAAGATAAACAGAGAATTTATACGAATTTTTACGGTGCAGCACCGAAAACAGTTTCAGGACAGCAACATCCCCAAATCTTTACCTTGCTCGAATTAGAGGCTTCTCTTGGCACAAAAACGAAATAAACAAGATAAGGAGCAGTCATTACAGTAGTAATGACTTCCAAGACTCAAATAAAAGAAAAAGTACTGAAAAGAAACATTGGGTTATCTCCCAAGAGTGCTTTTCTTTAACGCCTTTGAGCTAGGCGCAGAAAATTGCGAATCAAGTATTTTCAGAAGAAGCATTAAGATCAACAGCAGAGGTCTTGTCAATAAGGCATTGTATTTCATCCACATAAGTTTTTGAAGACCCTTTGTGATCATGCTTTGGTACACTATTTTCATCAAAAAGATTTTCAGGACAGATCCAGTCAAAATTATTTTCGAAAGCTTCACACAATCCCAAAAGCTTGCAAGGTATAGGTATCTCGGCCCCTTCATCATTTGTACTAATAACCGTTATAGGTGAACCGAGTTTATTAAAACGTTTAAGAACTTTTCTAGCTTCAATAACGACATCTTTAAATTCTATGCGCAAAGTTTCCAAGATAAAAGCTTTCTTTTCGGGATCCTCAATTTCATGAAGCTTAAGGAACATGTATTGCATAAAAGTATTAAGACTAGCAAACCTAGTTTCCAACATGTGAATCAAATAAGCAGAAGCAACTTCAATACTAGGAGCTAGCTCAACCAAAGATTTCTCCTCAACTTCCTCATGCATACTAATGTGATTAAAGAACTCCTCAATGTTACTTTTGCCAATAATCAAACCACTACCTACTGAGAGGTCCTCCAGAACGTACTTAGGGAACAGCATGATGAACTAAAGTAAAGAAATAACAATTACCAAGGATTCTATTTTTTTTTGGGTTTTTGATATAAAGCAATGCAGGTAAAATAAATAAAGTAAAGCAAAACAATAAAACAAAGTAAAGGATGTGCGTGCGAAAAACTCCCCTCGCAGAAGTCTTCCACTCTTCTCCCCGGCAACGGCACCAGAAAAGAAGTTGCTAATGCCAAGCTGACGTGTAGCAGACAGTCCTTGTGCGTGGTGAATGACCAGCCCGTTGGGAACCCCAAGAGGAAGGTATGATGAGTATAGTAGCTAGTTTTCCCTCAGTTAAGAAACCAAGGTTTAATATCGTTCAGGAGAAAAGCAGACAGCGACGACTGAAGGTGATGCAGACTGGCTTAATAACACTCCAACAAGGGCGCCATTTAACGATACTTGTTGACTCGTCTTCGGCCAGTAGCAACGCAGAACCTGCACACAACACAACCAAGTACTTTCCTCCCAACTTGCGATGAGGTTGTCAATCTCACCGGTTTGCTTGAAACAAAGGTTATGAGTGTATCGAGTGGAAAATAGTAGAGTATGCGAGTAAAGTAAACAGTGCGAGTAAAGTAAACAGGTGATAGCAATATGATGGAAATAGGACCGGGATCCACAGTTCACTAGTGGTGTCTCTCCATAAGATAAATAACACATGCTGGGTAAACAAATTACAGTTGGGCAATTGATAGAATAAAGATAAACGTGATATGTAAGGAAGATCACTATGAGATTTACTCTGGGCATTACAACAAAATACATAGACCGCCATCCAACTGCATCAATGACTAATAATCCACTCCCGGGGATATCAATCCGAACACCCCATGAGTATTAAGTTGTGAACAACAGATAATTGCATTAAGCAAAGTGTGTAATGTAAACAAAGCATATGCCCTTGAGCATATGAATGTTGTTTTCTCCCTAGTAGCAACAACACATCTACAACCTTAGAGGTTTCTGTCACTCCCCCAGGTTAAGCAGAGGCATGAACCCACTATCGAGCATAAATACCACCTCTTGGAGTCACTAGCAACTACTCGGCCAAGATAGCTACTAACAACGGAGAGCATGCAAGATCATAAACAACATAGAGATAACAAAAGATAATATTCAGTACAGCAACTTAATCATAAACACCAATATTCATCGGATCCCAGCAAACCAAACATGTAGAATTACATAACGGTGATCTCAATCCTGTAGGGCAGCTCATGAGATCTAAACATGAAGCACATGGTGGAGAAGACAACCATCTAGCTACTGCTATGGACCCATAGTCCAAGGTAGACTACTCACTCATCGCTCCGGAGGCAAGCATGGCGATGAAGAAGACCTCCGGTGGCGATTCCCCTCTCCGGCAGGGTGCCGGGAAGAGCTTCTGGACCCTCCCGATCTTCGGGTCGACGGCGGCGGCGGATCGCGATGTGTTCTGGAAAAGTGATCAGGTACTTAGGTTTTTTCCGTCGGGGGGTCTTTATAGGCGAAGGGGCGATGTCAGAGGAGGAGCCAGGCGCCCTCACGCCAGGCTCGCGCGCCCAGGGCCCTGGCCGCGCCGCCCTGGCGTGTGGGGCCCTGGTGGGCCCCCTCCTACTCTCCTTCGGATCTCTAGAAGCTTCCGGGTAAAATAAGACTTCAGGAACTTGTTTCGTCCAATTCCGAGAATATTTCCTGTGTATCACTTCTGAAACACAAAAACAGCAGAAAACAGGAAACTGGCACTGTGGCAACTCGTTAATAGGTTAGTTCCGGAAAATGCATAAAAGTGCCACGAAGTGTAACGAAACAATAGGCAAATGGTGTAAACACAAGCATGGAGCATCAAAAATTATAGATACGTTGGAGACGTATCACCATCGAACTGCATCTATGACTAATAATCCACTCACGGGGATATCGTCCGAACACCCCATGAGTATTAAGTTGCGAACAATGGATAATTGCATTAAGCAAAGTGTGTAATGTAAACAAAGCATATGCCCTTGAGCATATGAATGTTGTTTTCTCCCTAGTAGCAACAACACATCTACAACCTTAGAGGTTTCTGTCACTCCCCCAGGTTAAATAGAGGCATGAACCCACTATCGAGCATAAATACCCCCTCTTGGAGTCACTAGCAACTACTCGGCCAAGATAGCTACTAACAACGGAGAGCATGCAAGATCATAAACAACATAGAGATAACAAAAGATAATATTCAGTACAGCAACTCAATCATAAACACCAATATTCATCGGATCCCAACAAACCAAACATTTAGAATTACATAACGGTGATCTCAATCATGTAGGGCAGCTCATGAGATCTAAACATGAAGCACATGGTGGAGAAGACAACCATATAGCTACTGCTATGGACCCATGGTCCAAGGTAGACTACTCACTCATCGCTCCGGAGGCAAGCATGGCGATGAAGAAGACCTCCGGTGGCGATTCCCCTCTCCGGCAGGGTGCCGGGAAGAGCTTCTGGACCCTCCCGATCTTCGGGTCGACGGCGGCGGCGGATCGCGATGTGTTCTGGAAAAGTGATCGGGTACTTAGGTTTTTTCCGTCGGAGGGTCTTTATAGGCGAAGCGGCGATGTCAGAGGAGGGGCCAGGTGCCCTCATGCCAGGGTGGCGCGGCCCAGGCCCTGGCCGTGCCAGCCCTGCGTGTGGGGCCCTGGTGGCCCCCCTCCTACTCTCCTTCGGATCTCTGGAAGCTTCTGGGTAAAATAAGACTTCAGGAACTTGTTTCGTCCAATTCCGAGAATATTTCCTGTGTATCACTTCTGAAACACAAAAACATCAGAAAACAGGGAACTGGCACTGTGGCAACTCGTTAATAGGTTAGTTCCGGAAAATGCATAAAAGTGCCACGAAGTGTAACGAAATAGTAGGCAAATGGTGTAAAAACAAGCATGGAGCATCAAAAATTATAGATACGTTGGAGACGTATCAACCCCACGACGGGAAAAACCTAAATACCCGATCACTTTTCCAAAAACACATCGCGATCCACCGCCGTCGTCAACCCAAGATTGGGAGGGTCCAGAAGCTCTTCCCGGCACCCTGCCGGAGAGGGGAATCGCCACCGGAGGTCTTCTTCATCGCCATGCTTGCCTCTGGCGCGATGAGTGAGTAGTCTACCTTGGACTATGGGTCCATAGCAGTAGCTAGATGGTTGTCTTCTCCACCATGTGCTTCATGTTTAGATCTCGTGAGCTGCCTTACATGATCGAGATCACCGTTATGTAATTCTACATGTTGTGTTTGTTGGGATCCGATGAATATTGGTGTTATGATTGAGTTGATGTGTTGAATATTATCTTATGTTATCTCTATATTGTTTATGATCTTGCATGCTCTCCGTTGTTAGTAGCTATCTTGGCCGAGTAGATACTAGTGACTCCAAGAGGGGGTATTTATGCTCGATAGTTGGATTCATGCCTCTATTTAATCTGGGGGAGTGATAGAAACCTCTAAGGTTGTAGATGTGTTGTTGCCACTAGGGAGAAAACAACATTCATATGTCCAAGGGCATATGCTTTGTTTACATTACACACTTTGCTTAATGCAGTTATCTGTTGTTCGCAACTTAATACTTGTGGAGTTCTCGGATTGATTCGCCACACGTGGATTATTAGTCATAGATGCAGTTGGATGGCGGTCTATGTATCTTGTTGTAATGCCCCGAGTAAATCTCATAGTGATCCTCTCGACATATGCACATTATCTTTATTCTATCAATTGCCCAACTTTAATTTGTTTACCCAGCATGTGTTATTTTATCTTATGGAGAGACACCACTAGTGAACTATGGACCCCGGTCCTATTTCCTTTACATTGCTATCACCTGTTTACTTTACTCGCATACTACTATTGCTTTCCACTCGATACGCTCATTCCTTTGTTTACAGCAAACCGGTGAGATTGACAACGTCATCGTAAGTTGGGAATAAAGTACTTGGTTGTGTTGTGTGCAGGTTCCACGTTGCTACTAGTTGAAGACATGCTAACAAGATATCGTTAATGGCGCCCTTGTTGGAGTGTCACTAGGCTAGCAAGCATCACCTTCTGGAGTATTGGCTTTTTCCTACTGGATTGATATACCTTGGTTTCATAGCTGAGAGAAAACTTGCTGCTATATTCATCAAACCTTCTCTTGGGGTTTCCAACTGGCCGGTCATTTACATCATCAACTACGAATGCAATCAAGTTTTCTGGCACCATCAATACCGCGCCATCAACAAGTTTTCTGGCGCCGTTGCCAGGGAATTGAAGAAGAAGCTCCTACATCAACTATATTTTCCCACGTCAACTACGCGCCAGCAAAACGCCAAGCAAGTTTTTTGGCGTCATTGCCGGGGAAAACGAAGACTTCTGTAAGGGGAGTTTCGCACGCACATCCTTTACTTTGTTTTAAGTTTTGCTTTACTTTATTTTTACTTGCATCGTTTTATCAAAAACACAAAAAAATAGTTTCCTTTATAGTTGTTACTTTATTACTTCTAGTTCATTATGTTGTTCCCTAAGTACGTTTTGGAGGACCTCTCAGTAGGTAGTGGTTCTATTATTGGGAAAAGTAACATCAAGGAGTTCTTTAATCATATTAGTATGCATAAAGATGTTGAGGACAAGTCTTTGGCTGAGCTTGCTCCTAGTTATGAAGTTGCTTCTGCTTATTTAGTTCACATGTTGGAAGCTAGGTTTGCTAGCCTTAATCCTTTTATGCAACACATGTTTCTTAAGCTTCATGATATTGAGGATCCTGAAAAGAAAGCTTTTATCTTGGAAACTTTGCGTAGAGAATTTAGAGATGTTGTCATTGAAGCTAGGAAATTTTTTAAGAGATTTAATAAGCTTGGCTCGCCTGTAGAGGTTGTTGGTACACCCAGTGAAGATTCTAGAGTGCCAATACCTTGTAAACTTGTAGGAATTCATGATGCTTTGGAAAAGAATTTTAGTTGGATTTGTCCTGAAAATCTTTTTGATGAAAGTAGTGTACCAAAGCGTTATTACATGGGATACTCAAAAACTCATTTGGACAGAATTCATTTCTTTGTTGAAAAGACTCCTACAATTGATCTTAATGCCTCTTTCGAAAATACTTGGTTTCCACCTTTCTGTGCCTAGTTCAAAGGCGTTAAAGAAAAACACTCTTCGGAGATAACCCAATGTTTTTACTTTCGGTTCTTTTTCTTTTATTTGAGTCTTGGAAGTTGTTACTACTGTAATGACCTCTCCTTATCATTTTTATTTCGTTTTTGTTCCAAGAGAAGCCTCTAATTTGAGTGAGGTAAGATTTGGGGATGTTGTTGTCCTGAAACAGTTTTTGGTGCTGCACCTTAAACATTCGTGAAAATTCTCAGTATATCTTTTGGACCTGCAATTTCTTGTGCATATGCCCTCGGTTATATCCAAACTTTTATTAGTTTAACACTTTTTGATTTGAGCAACAGAAAACCCTCTAAAAATTGACCTTTGTCAGCTGTTCTGTTTTGACAGATTTCTGCCAATATTTGTGTTTGCCGCTCGATCGCTTTCTTTTTGAGTTCTTTTGATCACGGAACTTTTGGGGAAGTTGCTACAGTAGTATATGCTTTATATATGGTGGTTTTGAGTTGAAACCTGAAGCAAAAAGGGTTGATTCAATGTTATGCTTACACTAATGTTGCTAATAGAATTGTGTTGAGTTTTGTATGAAGGAAGTTTTTAAGTGTAGGGATTGGAGAATGATGAGATGAGTTGAAGAATGGACAAAAGCTAAAGCTTGGGGATGCCCACGCACCCCAAGAAATATCCAAGAGGTACAAGCGTCAAAGCTTGGGGATGCCCCCGAGGCACCCCTTCTTCATCGGCAGAAATCAGGTCACCTTTCAACACACTATATTTTTATTGCTTCATGCACCATGCATTTTTCTTGGAGCGTCAGTTATTTTAGTTTTCAGTTTTGTTTAGTTTTGTTTGCTACAATAAATGGTTAGACCCCAACAAATTTCTTTTGGAGAAGTTGCATTGCTTTTCATTTGCCAAGAACATTCCGTTTTTCACTCTTATCGTTCAACGAGTGTTCTCTTTTTCTAGAACTGCATTTAGTTTTTGATTTTCGCCTTGATTTGTGTTCAGATCTTGTTATATCTTTATATCAAGGTGTATTTTGACCTCTGGTCCATGTTGGTTTTCATCAAAAGAGTTGTTTCAAAAAAGTTTGAATGATGTTGGAAAAGAGAAAAAGCTTTATGCAAAAAAGTGGTACAAGAAGGAGCTTGTGTAGACTGCGGCCTAGGCTTTTGCATGTTGTGCTTGATGCCTTTTTGATAGTATGCTTAGTGGTTTTGCTGTAGCATGACTTGTCTCAAATGACTGAGATTGCTTAATGAGCCTTTGAAAAAAATCATGCGTTGTTTTAATTACTTGGAAGCATTATTTTGGTTTTCTCCTTGATGGTTTATTTGGGTTGACTTGACGCATCTCACACATGTTAGACTCATACAAAGTCGCCATAAGCCTCTATGATCATTTAGTTTTTGACTTTTTATGCCATCTTATGCTTCTTTTAATGTTGCTTTGTCGCTTTGCATGATTATGGCCGTTATTGCTCTCTTAGTTGGTCGCTCCCAGTCTTTTGCTAGCCCTCATTTTGTACTGAGTATGAGCTCTACTTGTGCATCCAACTCCTAAAAACCAAGTTATTCCATTGTGTCCACCATACATACCTATTAGCAATTTGCTATTCCAAAGTACATTTGACTTGCTTTTATCTATCCTTCAAATTAAACTCTTTTTGGTGTTATGCGAAAATTGGTCAGTAAAGCTCTCACGAACCTGATGGCACACTTTACTTTTCTCATTTTAAAATTTTGATATTGTGGCTCTCTTATGTTGAGTTGTTATGCTTGCAAGTTGTAAGTTGGAAATTAGCCCAGCCATGCCGTCATGGGGCAAGCTTTCAACATTGCACTATCTTTCATTTGAGTTGATATCGTGATCTTTTGTTTATGGATACTCACGATGTGAAATAAGTTGGGAATCTTGCGGGATCATGGAGTTTTTATATGTGTTAGGGAAACGCCTGGGCCGCTAATCTAAGCCATGCATCATTCATGGTGGAAATTTACAGCATGCCCATAGTGGACATTCAACGACGCATCTCACAATAAAAAGCTATACCAATGGTAAATAAAAGAGATGTCAAGGTGTTCATTGTCTGTTTGTCTTGTCATTTTGATGTGGGCTTGTTCTATGTCATCGGGCAGGAGGTACTGATGTTTTGCTGGCGCGTAGTTGACATGGGAGCTTCTTCTTCTTCTTCTTTGTTCCCCGGCAACGGCGCCAGAAAACTTGTTGATGGCGCGGTGATGAATAGTGCCAGGAAACTTGTTTGGCGTGTAGTTGATGAAGTAAATGACCGGCTAGTTGGGAACCCCAAGAGAAGGTTTGATGAATATAGCAGCAAGTTTTCCCTCAGTACGAAACCAAGGTATGTCAATCCAGTAGGAAAAAGCCAATACTCCAGAAGGTGATGCTTGCTAGCTTCGCGATAGCTCCGGACAATTTATAGGGCGCCTCGTCCAGTGCTTTGCTTTGCCAGCTGCAACGCGGAACCTGCACACAACACAACCAAATACTTTACTCCCAACTTACGATGAGGTTGTCAATCTTACTGGTTTGCTGTAAATAAAGGAATGAGCGTATAGAGTGGAAAACAATAGTAGTATGCGAATAAAGTAAACAGTGCGAGTAAAGTAAATAGGTGATAGCAATGTAAAGGAAATAGGACCGGGGTCCAGAGTTCACTAATGGTGTCTCTCCATAAGATAAAATAACACATGACGGGTAAACAAATTACAGTTGGGCAATTGATAGAATAAAGACAATGTGCATATGTCGAGAGGATCACTATGAGATTTACTCTGGGCATTACAACAAGATATATAGACCGTCATCCAACTGCATCTATGACTAATAATCCACTTGTGGCGAATCAATCCAAGAACTCCACAAGTATTAAGTTGTGAACAACAGATAACTGCATTAAGCAAAGTGTGTAATGTAAACAAAGCATATGCCCTTGGACATATGAATTTTGTTTTCTCCCTAGTGGCAACAGCACATCTACAACCTTAGAGGTTTCTGTCACTCCCCCAGATTAAATAGAGGCATGAACCCAACTATCGAGCATAAATACCCCCTCTTGGAGTCACTAGTATCTACTCGGCCAAGATAGCTACTAACAACGGAGAGCATGCAAGATCATAAACAACATAGAGATAACATAAGATAATATTCAGCACATCAACTCAATCATAACACCAATATTCATCGGATCCCAACCAACACAACATGTAGAATTACATAACGGTGATCTCGATCATGTAAGGTAGCTGACGAGATCTAAACATGCAGCACATGGTGGAGAAGACAACCATCTAGCTACTGCTATGGACCCATAGTTCAAGGTAGACTACTGATACGTCTCAAACGTATCTATAATTTTTGATGCTCCATGCTTGTTTTTACACCATTTGCCTTGTGTTTCGTTACACTTTGTGGCATTTTTATGCGATTTCCGGAACAAACCTATTGACAAGATGCCACAGTGCCAGTTCCCTGTTTTTTGTTGTTTTTGTGTTTCAGAAAAGCTACACAGGAAATATTCTCGTAATTGGATGAAACAAGTTCGAGAAGTCTTATTTTTCTCGGAAGAGTATCGAAGACCGAACGAGAGCCGGAGGGGGGCCAGGGGCTGCCCACACAATAGGGGGGCACGGCGCAGCCCCTGGTCGCGCCCACCTATTGTGAGGCCACCCTGGTCGCCTCCTGACGATGCCCCTTCGCCTATAAGAAGCCTCCCGACGGAAAACCCTAAGGGAATTGGCGAAATTTCCAAAAGAGTTCCGCAGCTCCGCCGCCGCCGCCGACGAATTTCGAGGGACAGAAGTCTCTGTTCCGGCACCCTGCCGGGACAGGGAAGTGCCCCCGGAGCCATCTCCATCGCCGTCTCCACGGTCTCCATCGACCTCACCGCCATCTCCATCAACCTTGCTGTCTCCTATGATGAGGAGGGAGTAGTTCTCCCTCGGGGCTAAGGGCTCTACCGGTAGCTATGTGGTTCACCTCTCTCTCCCATGATGTGATCTTTATGTGATCGTGAGCTTTGTATCTAGTTGAATTGGTAGATGCTATTATTCAGATATTATGCTACTCCCGTGCTTTATATTTGTAATCTCTGGAGATACCTTGTATCATGGTGTGAAGGTGACTAGTGTGCACATCATGTGTATCTTTTTGGTTAATGTCTCTATGAATTGTTGGTGTTTGTTGGAACCATCTAGTGCGTTCACGGTGATAGTGTGGGACAATCTAGTTTGGGTACATACGGACTTTGAGGAGTGCTTCATAGCCCTACGCATGATTAGTGTTCGTTTTCCATTGGAGAATTGTTTTGAGTTGCATATTGATGATAGTATCTATTGGTTCAATTATGTTATATTTGTTGAGAGTGTGTCCACTAGTGAAAGTATGATCCCTAGGCCTTATTTCCAAGTATTGCACACCGTTTCTTTTCAGTTTCGTTACATGTTTGCTTGCAGCGATACTTATTTCGTATTACATTTACTACTCATAATCATCACTACTACTTGTATTTCACTATCTCTTCGCTGAACTAGTGCACCTATACATCTGACAAGTGTATTGGGTGTGTTGGGGACACAAGAGACTTTCTATATCGTAATTGCAGGGTTGCTTGAGAGGGATAGCTTTGACCTCTTCCTCCCTGAGTTCGATAAACCTTGGGTGATCCACTTAAGGGAAACTTGCTGCTGCTCTACAAACCTCTGCACTTGGAGGCCCAACACTATCTACAAGAACAGACGCGTGCGTAGACATCAAGCTCTTTTCTGGGGCCGTTGCCGGGGAGGTAAGGTAAAAGGTACTCACATTCTTTGGTTACTAAGTCTTTTAGTTGCTGGTGAGTGCTCGGAGTTATTTCCTTTAGATTCTGCAATTATATCTTTTTGTTTCTTGTTTTTATTTTCACTAGTTAGGCTTAATGGAAAGTAAAGAGTTCTTTAGTCTTTTTCCTGAGTTTAGAATTGAAGTGTTTGAAAAACCTTTGGAGCTTATTTCGCATAGCAATGTTATTAGTACGAATGCTTTGAATACCGTTATTGCTAATGCTATAGAAAAGTCTAAGCTTGGGGAAGCTGGTTTTGTTAAGCATGATATTTTTAGTTCCCCAGCTTTAGTGGAGAAAGTTTGCTCTGATGATATTTTATCTCCCATGTGTGATGTTTCCAATGATGCTTGTGCTCCTCATCCTTTTAAAATACCTATGAAGATTGTTGAACATGCTATGGATAACTACTATTTAGGAGATGGAACTGTCCATCCTGGTGATCATTTGCTTTTTATACATGAATTATGCGAGTTGTTCAAGTGTGCAGGTATTTCGATGAACCGAGTTAAGAAGAAGCTATTCTCTTTATCACTGAAGGACAGAGCTGCGGAATGGTATAAAACACTGAAGGATGGCCGGCCTATTGATTGGGAGGAAATTGTACCTCTCTTTTATTCTAAATTCTATCCTTCTAGTGAGGTTTATAAAGATATGAATTACATTTATAATTTTCATCCACATGAGGGAGAAAGCATTGCCCAAGCATGGGGAAGATTGAAGTTACTAATGCACAAATATCCTATTCATGATCTTCCCCGTAATATTGTTATTAATAATTTTTATGCAAGGCTTTCAGGATATTACAAGGACTATCTAGATGCATGCTTTGATGGGTCTTTCACAAGCAAGGATGTTGACACCAAGTGGGATCTGCTTGAAACAATTCAAAACAATATTGAAGGTTGGGATAGCAATAAAGGTAAAGGATCAGGTATGAATTACGAGTTTGATTGCATTAAGTCTTTTGCTGAAACTGCTGATTTTCAAGAGCTTAGTGCTAAGTATGGTCTTGATCCTCAAATTATGATTGATTGTTTTAAATCCTTTGATTCTCATATTAATGTTCCTAAAGGAAATGGGGATGTGTATCATGAACCTTTTAAGGACACTTGCATAGAAAGTGATATTGTTGTTGATGATTGCAATAAACATGCTCGAACCTCTGAAAGTCCTATTTCCTATAAGCATGTTAATTTTTTGTGGAGTACATAGACCTTGTGAATAGAGTCACAACAAGGAAGATTATTGTGTCCACCACGCAAATGAAGAAACCCGAATGTGGCACAAGGCTATAGGCGAGCTCGGTAAAAAGATTTGTAAGCTTTATCCTTTTCTTTGTAAACATTGCGATGCCATAGGTCATTTTAATTTCCAATGCTCAAGCCCTAATAGTTACTCTTCTAGTATCGCAAGTTTGTATTGTGATGACAAGATTACTCTCAATCAACATGATGAGCTTACTTTGTTTTTGGGGTGTGAAGAGATATCTAGAAAGATTTCTTTGGTTGATATGAATGATGCTGATATTAATAGCACCCTTCGTGGTTGTCGTCTCTATTGTGTTAAAGATTGCCTCGCAAATACTTACATACAAAACCTTATAAAACATGATGTTTTGCCAAGCTATGACAGGACTGATAGATGTTTTTATCTTATTAATAGAGAGGAGGAATCCTCTAAAGTTTCTTCTGTTCTGTCAGTAAACCAGATTATGTGGAGAAGATGCCTTTCCCCCCTAAAGGATATGTGGAGAAGATGCCTTTCCCTCCTAAAGGAGAGAGTAAGGAGAGTAAGAAGAGTAAGAAGAAGAAGAAGAAGAGGAGTAAAAGGCGAGAGGAAACGGTATCTTCCCCTAAGCATGTTGCTCCTATTATAGATTATGATAATTCTGATTGGGATGATGTTCCTATGCCTGTTACCTATGTTAGTGATCATGATTGGGAAAAGCACTCTACTTTTAATTTTGAAAATCTTTTTGGTACCAATTCGATGGTTAATAATTGTTGTACCATTAGTACTATCCATGTTCCTTCTTACGATGATATGTTTGATGAGTATGCTTTGTGAAATAACTGTTCTCTAGCTTGTGATGATACTAAGCCTCTAGTTTATGATGGTTATGATGATGGGTATAATATTTTCAGTTCACCTACTTTTGAGGAGAAAATTAGTTATGATTACAATATGCCTCCTATTTTTGATGATTATGGTGATGAGAATAATTATTCTGTTGAATCTGCTCCTACTACGATTGTTCATGTGGGGAGTATTAATTCTTTTATGCATGTGTCTCATGATAGTAGGGATGCTTTATGTGATAGTTATATTGTTAATTCTATTCATGATGCTACTGAAAGTTACTATGAGAGAGGGAAACATGGTTTGATGAACCTCAACAATATTGAGTTTCCCCTCTTTATGTTGCAATTCTTGAAGTTGTACTTGTTTTGCCTTCCTATGCTTTTCGCTTTGCGCTTTCATGACTTGTCTCTTTACATGACTATTTTTCATAGGAAGTGGTTTAGATTTAAATGTGTTTCATATTTGCTTTTTGATGCTCTCTCTTGCTTTAAGTTCCTATATAGCGCCTTTGCCTTAAGCTTTTTTTATGGTGCCTACATGAGCATCTTTGCAAATTACTGTGCCTAGCTCAAAGGCGTTAAAGAAAAAAGCACTCTTGGGAGATAACCCAATGTTTTACTTTCAGTACTTTTTCTTTTATTTGAGTCTTGGAAGTTATTACTACTGTAATAACCGCTCCTTATTCTTTTTATTTCGTTGTTGTGCCAAGAGAAACCTCTAATTTGAGTGAGGTAAGATTTGGGGAAGTTGCTGTCCTGAAACAGATTTCGGTGCTGCACCGTAAAAATTCGTGAAAATTCTCATAATATCTTTTGGACCTGCGATTTCTTGTGCATATGCCCCAGGTTATATCCAAACTTTCATTAGTTTTGCACTTTTTGATTTGAGCAACATAAGGTCCTCTAAAAAATCGACCTTTGTCAGCTGTTCTGTTTTGACAGATTTCTGCCACTATTTGTGTTTGCCTCTCGATCGCTTTCTTTTTGAGTTCTTTTGATCACGGAACTTTTGGGGAAGTTGCAACAGTAGTATATGCTTTATATGTGGTGGTTTTTGGTTGAAACCTAAAGCAAAAAAGGGTTGATTCATTGTTATGCTTACACTAACGTTGCTAATAGAATTGTGTTAAGTTTTGTATGAAGGAAGTTTTCAAGTGTAGGGATTGGAGAATGATGAGATGAGATGAAGAATGGATAAAAGCTCAAGCTTGGGGATGCCCACGCACCCCAAGAAATATCCAAGAAGTACAAGCGTCAAAGCTTGGGGATGCCCCGAGGCACCCCTTCTTCATCGGCAAAAATCAGGTCACCTTTCAAAACACTATATTTTTATTGCTTCATGCACTATGCGTTTTTCTTGGAGCGTCAGTTGCGTTTGTTTTCAGTTTTCTTTTGCTTTGTTTGCTGCAATAAATGGTTAGATCACATCATGTTTCTTTTGGAGGAGATGAACTCGCTTTTCATTTACCAAGAATACTCTAGTTTTCACTCTTATTGTTCCACGAGTGTTCTCTTTTTCTGCTACTGCGTTTAGCTTTCGTTTTTCGCCTTGATTTTTGTTCAGATCTTGTTATATCTTTGCATCAAGGTGTATTTGGACCTCTGGTCTATGTTTGTTTTCATCAAAAGAGTTGTTTCGAAAAGGCTTGAATGGTATTGGAAAAGAGAAAAAGTTTCATGCAAAAAAGTGGTACAAAAAGGAGTTTGTTTAGACTGCAGCTTAGACTTTTGCATGCCATGCTTGATTGCGTTTTGATAGTATGCTTAGTGATTTTTTCTGTAGCATGACTTGTCTCAAATGACTGAGATTGCTTAATGAGCCTTTGAAAAAATCATGCATTGTTTTTATTATATGGAAGCATTTATTTGGTTTTCTCCTTTGATGCTTTATTTGGGTTGACTTGGCACATGCTTAGACATGTTCACTACATAATAAGTCGCCTATAGCCTCTATGATCATTTGGTTTTTGACTTGTGATACCACTTTATGCTTCTTTCAATGATGTTTTGTCGCTATGCATGATTAT
Organism: Dactylis glomerata; assembly: GCA_007115705.1. NCBI lineage: Eukaryota > Viridiplantae > Streptophyta > Magnoliopsida > Poales > Poaceae > Dactylis > Dactylis glomerata. Next base: position 3,680,963 of record QXEO01000360.1, on the reverse strand, counting down.
GGCCGTTATTGCTCTCTTAGTTGGTCGCTCCCAGTCTTTTGCTAGCCCTCATTTTGTACTGAGTATGAGCTCTACTCGTGCATCCAACTCCCAAAAACCAAGTTTTCCAATGTGTCCACTATAAATTCCTATGCATGGTATTTGCAAGCCATTCCAAGTAAATTTTCATGTGCTACCTTTCAAAAAACCTTCAAAACACTTCTCGTTTTGTGACACTGTTTTTAGCTCATGGGGACGTAGTGGTCAGATTTGCTATCTTCCATATTGTTTTATTCCAAAAAGAAAAAAGTGAAAAAAGAAAAGAAAAAAGGCACTCCTCCATGGTATGTGAATGTTGGTGGGCACCCGATGGAATCGGTTAGCCATGGTTTGAGAAAGGAAAAAGGTGGGGAGGAGTGCCAAGCTTTATAAAAGAGCACAAAAGTGCCAATCTCTCTCAAAAACTTGCTTCATTTTTGTATGGAAGATAGTAAGAACCCCATTGCCAGTCGTTGACAAAGACAACCACCTCTCAAAACCCAATTTTTATCTCTCTGTTTTACAAATGAAATGCTCTAGCACATGTTTAATCACTTCTTCCCTCCGCGAAGGGCCTTTCTTTTACTTTTATGTTGAGTCTCCACCTTCTATCTTTATGCACCGTCTAAGAGAGCATAGTTGTCATTCTGAGTATAATGTGCATAGTCCCAAAGTTAATTATTGATTGATTCATGATTATGGTTTTGCTTGTTCTTAAATTCTTGTATCTAGTCACCCTCTTAAGCTTGAAGGTGTCCTATGTTTTGCTACTCCATGAGGGACAAGCTGAAAACCATTTGCTATGTTTTCCATATGGTTGAAACACACATGTGACTTTCATTGTTTCATTTTCATGATCTTTCCTTTGTGTTTCTTTTCATGCTATAACATGGTTGCTAAGTTTCTATTATCAAGATTATGTCTTTCATGCCCATGTTTTAAGTTCTTTGATCTCAACACTCAATGCTCTACCTCGTTGATCAAATTGTGATGGTGCATGTCACCTCAAAAATTATTCTTTTGTTATCACTTACCTACTCGAGGACGAGCAGGAGTTAAGCTTGGGGATGCTGATACGTCTCAAACGTATCTATAATTTTTGATGCTCCATGCTTATTTTTACACCATTTGCCTTGTGTTTCGTTACACTTCATGGCGTTTTTATGCAATTTCTGGAACTAACCTATTGACAATAAGGCACAGTGCCAGTTCTCTGTTTTCTGCTGTTTTTGTGTTTCAGAAAAGCTACACAGGAAATATTCTCAGAATTGGACAAAATAAGTTTCAGAAGTCTTATTTTTCCCGGAAGAGTATCGAAGACCGAACGAGAGCCGGAGGGGGGCTAGGGGCTGCCCACACAACAGGGGGGCGCAACCCAGCCCCTGGCCGCACCCACTTATTGTGAGGCCACCCTGGTTGCCTCCTGACGATGCCCCTTCGCCTATAAGAAGCCTCCCGACGGAAAACCCTTAGGGAATTGGCGAAATTTCTAGAAGAGTTCCACAGCCCCGCCACCGCCGCCGATGAATTTTGGGGGACAGAAGTCTATGTTCTGGCACCCTGTCAGGATGGGGAAGTGCCCCCGGAGCCATCTCCATCGATCTCCATCGCCATCTCCACCGTCTCCATCGACCTCACCGCCATCTCTATCAACCTTGCTATCTCCTATGATGAGGAGGGAGTAGTTCTCCCCCGGGGCTAAGGGCTCTACCGGTAGCTATGTGGTTCACCTCTCTCTCCCATGATTGTGATCTTTATGTGATCGTGAGCTTTGTATCTAGTTGAATTGGTAGATGCTATTATTCAGATATTATGCTACTCCCGTGCTTTATATTTGTAATCTCCGGAGATACCTTGCATCATGGTGTGAAGGTGACTAGTGTGCGCATCATGTGTATCTTTTTGGTTAATGTCTCTATGAATTGTTGGTGTTTGTTGGAACCATCTAGTGCGTTCACGGTGATAGTGTGGGACAATCTAGTTTGGGTACATACGGACTTTGAGGAGTGCTTCGTAGCCCTACACATGATTAGTGTTCGTTTTCCATTGGAGAATTGTTTTGAGTTGCATATTGATGATAGTATCTATTGGTTCAATTATGTTATATTTGTTGAGACTGTGTCCACTAGTGAAAGTATGATCCCTAGGCCTTATTTCCAAGCATTGCACACCGTTTCTTTTCAGTTTCGTTACATGTTTGCTCGCAGCGATACTTATTTCGTATTACATTTACTACTCATAATCATCACTACTACTTGTATTTCACTATCTCTTCGCCGAACTAGTGCACCTATACATCTGACAAGTGTGTTGGGTGTGTTGGGGACACAAGAGACTTTCTGTATCGTAATTGCAGGGTTGCTTGAGAGGGATAGCTTTGACCTCTTCCTCCCTGAGTTCGATAAACCTTGGGTGATCCACTTAAGGGAAACTTGCTGCTGCTCTACAAACCTCTGCACTTGGAGGCCCAACACTGTCTATAAGAACAGACACGTGCGTAGAGATCAACTACTCACTCATCGCGCTGGAGGCAAGCATGGCGATGAAGAAGCCCTCCGGTGGTGATTCCCCTCTCTGGCAGGGTGCCGGGAAGAGCTTCTGGACCCTCTCGATATCGGGTCGACGACGGCGGCGGATCGCGATGTGTTTCTGGAAAAGTGATCGGGTCTTTAGGTTTTCCCGTCGGGGGGTCTTTATAGGCGAAGGGGCAACATCAGAAGTGGACCAGGGGGCCCTCACCATAGGGCGGTGCGGCCAGGCCCTGGGCCACGCCCCCTGGTGGCGAGGCCTCCTCCTGCCTCCTTTCCGTCTCCTCTTCGATTCTCTGGAAGCTTCGGTAAATTTCTGGATGTTCGGCTTTTGTTTCGTCCAATTCCGAGAATATTTCCTATGTAACTTTTCTGAAACACAAAAACAGCAGAAAACAGGGAACTGGCACTGTGGCATCTCGTTAATAGGTTAGTTGCGGAAAATGCATAAAAACGCCACGAAGTGTAACAAAACACTAAGCAAATGGTGTAAAAACAAGCATGGAGCATAAAAAATTATAGATATGTTTGAGACGTATCAGCATTCCCAAGCTTAACTTCTGCTCGTCCTCGAGTAGGTAAGTGATAACAAAAGAAATAATTTTTGAGGTGACATGCACCTACACAATCTTGATCATATATGTAAGCATTGTGCGCTGGGATCAAAAGAACTTAAAACATGGGCATGAAAGATATAATCTTGATAGAAGAAACTTAGCAACCATGTTACATCATGAAAAAGAACACAAACAAAAGATCATGAAAACTAAACAATGAAAGTCAAACGTGTGTTCGAATCATATGGAAAAACATACAAATGGTTTTCAGCTTGTCCTTAATGAGAGAGCAAAACATAAATGCATAGGACACCTTCAAGTTTAAGAGGGCGACTAGATACAAATAATTTAAGAACAAATGAAACCAATCATCATGAATCAATCAATGAAAACTTCGGGACAATGCACATTATACTCAGAATGACAACTATGCTCTCTTAGATGGTGCATAAAGGTAGAAGGTGATGACTCAACATAAAAGTAAAAGAAAGGCCCTTCGCGGAGGGAAGCAGTGATTAAACATGTGCTAGAGCTTTTCATTTGTAAAACAGAGAGATAAAACTTGGGTTTTGAGAGGTGGTTGCTTTTGTCAACGACTGGCAATGGGGTTCTTACTATCTTCCATACAAAAATGAAGCAAGTTTTTGAGAGAGATTGACATTTTTGTGCTCTTTTATAAAGCTTGGCACTCCTCCCCACCTTTTTTCCTTTCACAAACCATGGCTAACTGATTCCATCGGGTGCCCACCAACATTCACATACCATGGAGGAGTGCCTTTTTTTTCTTTTTTCTTTCTTTTTCTTTTTGGAATAAAGCAATATGGAAGATAGCAAATCCGACCACTACGTCCCCATGAGCTGAAAACAGTGTCACAAAATGAGAAGTGTTTTGAAGGTTTTTTCAAAGGTAGCACATGAAAATTTACTTGGAATGGCTTACAAATACCATGCATAGGAATTTATAGTGGACACAATGGCAAACTTGGTTTTTAGGAGTTGGATGCACGAGTAGAGCTCATACTCATTACAAAATGAGGGCTAGCAAAAGACTAGGAGCGACCAACTAAGAGAGCAATAACGGCCATAATCATGCAAAGCGACAAAACGACATTAAAAGAAGCATAAGATGGCATCAAAAGTCAAAAACTAAATGATCATAGAGGCAATGGCGACTTTGTATGAGTCTAACATGTGTGAGCATGCGCCAAGTCAACCCAAATAAAGCATCAAGGAGAAAACCAAAATAATGTTTCCAAATAATTAAAACAACGCATGATTCTTTCAAAGGCTCATTAAGAAATCTTAGTCATTTGAGACATGTCATGCTACAGCAAAACTACTAAGTATACTATCAAAAAGACATCAAGCACGACATGCAAAAGCCTAGGCCGCAGTCTACACAAGCTCCTTCTTGTACCACTTTTTTGCATAAAGCTTTTTCTCTTTTTCAACACCATTCGAACCTTTTTAAACAAATTTTTTTTTATGAAAACCAACATGGACCAGAGGTCAAAATACACCTTGATGCAAAGATATAACAAGATCTGAACACAAATCAAGGCAAAAATCGAAAACTAAATGCAGTAGCAGAAAAAGAGAACACTCGTTGAAACGATAAGAGTGAAAAACGGAGTGTTCTTGGCAAATGAAAAGCAAGGCAACTTCTCCAAAAGAAATTTGTTGGGGTCCAACCATTTATTGCAGCAAACAAAACTAAACAAAACTGAAAACTAAAACAACTGACGCTCCAAGAAAAACGCATAGTGCATGAAGCAATAAAAATATAGTGTGTTGAAAGGTGACCTGATTTTTACCGATGAAGAAGGGGTGCCTCGGGGGCATCCCCAAGCTTTGACACTTGTACCTCTTGGATATTTCTTGGGGTGCGTGGGCATCCCAAAGCTTGATCTTTTGTCCATTCTTCAACTCATCTCATCATTCTCCAATCCCTACACTTGAAAACTTCCTTCATACAAAACTCAACATAATTCTATTAGCAACATTAGTGTAAGCATAACATTGAATCAACCCCTTTTTGCTTCAGGTTTCAACTCAAAACCACCACATATAAAGCATATACTAATGTAGCAACTTCCCCAAAAGTTCCGTGATCAAAAGAACTCAAAAAGAAAGTGATCGAGCGGCAAACACAAATATTGGCAGAAATCTGTCAAAACAGAACAGCTGACAAAGGTCGAATTTTTAGAGGGTTTTCTGTTGCTCCAATCAAAAAGTGTTAAACTAATTAAAGTTTGGATATAACTTGGGGCATGTGCAAAAGAAATCGCAGGTCCAAAATATATACAGAGAATTTTCACGAATTTTTATGGTGCAGCACCGAAATCTGTTTCAGGACAGCAACATCCCCAAATCTTACCTCACTCAAATTAGAGGCTTCTCTTGGCATAAAAACGAAATAAAAATGATAAGGAGAGGTTATTACAGTAGTAATAACTTCCAAGACTCAAATAAAAGAAAAAAAACTGAAAATAAAACATTGGGTTATCTCCCAATAGTGCTTTTCTTTAACGCCTTTGAGCTAGGCGCAGAAAGTGTGAATCAAGTAATATCAAGTGAGTAAGCATCAAGCTCATAATTTGCTCTAAGAATAGAGTCAAAAAGTAATTTCTCCCTCTTTCTAGGGAAGTGTTCCATACCTTTCTTGAGTGGGAATTGATATTTGATGGTGCCTTACCTCATATCAATGATGGCACCTACAGTTCGAAGAAAGGGTCTTCCCAAAATAACATCCATGATAAGAAAATTAACGGGAACAAGATTATTGTTAACCATAATAAGAACATCATTAATCCTTCCCAAAGGTTTTTCTTAGCAACATCAGCAATAGGAACATCATAATAACACTTTTCAAGCGGTGGTAAATCAAGCATATCATAAATCTTATATTTACTAATTGGAGGCACCAAAGGAGGCTCCACGTTAATCCTAGCGTTTGAAAGATTTTTGTCCATTAGATCTCTAGATTGAACATTAGTAACCATCCGATTAATTAGGCCGTCATTGACAAACCGCGCGCAGGCATGCCATCCGTTCCTGACCTAGAAAAATAAACATCAGGCCGCCGCCTCCGTGTTGAATCTCGAATCTTGGTGATGCTACTTGATCTTCCGCTGATGTGCAGGCCGTCGGTCGACTACTTGATCTACACCGTCCTGGAGTAATTTCGATACCTCTCCTCTTCACGGCGTAGATGGCAGGACGCCGGTCGACTACTTGATCTTCCGCTGATGTGCTTTTAACTCTACCAGGCCGTCAATCTCGTGCATCTTGCTGTGAGACTGGGAACGACGGACTCAATACTCCGTTCAGATCGATATGTCCGCCTCCTGTTGTCGCCACTGCCACTTCTCTCACATGGCATTCACCTATCAGTAAAGGCACCGTACATCCTCTTCTCAAAAAATAACCAGCTCATCCATACCGCCCACCTCCAATCTGTACAAGTACTTCCTTCTTTCTCCCTCCTCTATTGGCTTATAAAATCCTCAATTATGCTTTGTTGTTTTATGACAGTTTTTTTGGTTTAGTGGCAGATTGGGGTAGTCTTTTACGATACCATCGAAAGAAGCTCAGTCATCTAACCATGTGATTTGAAAATCCAGGTGCGGATATTCAGTGGAATCGAAGTGCTAATTATCAAGCATGCATGAACCTTTCCAAAAAAAGAATCCGTAAGAAAAGTAAAATTGATTAGCATATGAGATTCGTTATTGTTTGATACTCATGACTTCTTTGCTTTGCGCTTTTCAAAACGTATAAATGCAGCAGGTAGAAATAGTAAGACACCTACAGTATAAATAAATTTGTGAAGTAAAGAGCCTTACAATTCTCCATTAAACAAAGTTCCTTGGAACTAAGGTGATGTAGCTACTTTTTGATGGCTAGGAACCTACCTATATATCCTTCAAGAAAAAATATTGCAGACTTATGGATTTTATTTTCAGTACAATCTTTGTCTGATTCAGAATGTTTGATTTTAAAAAGGGAGAATGTCCATGCTTTACACATTTAGGATGAATAAATTTGTTGTTATGGTCCAAGCAACACATGCTTTCCTAAAGGTTTTGTCTTGAGGCAAGAGGATATCATACTCAACCTACGATACAACTTGACGTGTTCCCTAAGGATCCTTAGTAGCTACATTTTTCTTTAGGGATGAATTTTTTTGCATCATACCTATTGTATGATTTGCATCTTCAATTGGCGAGTTGTTGCCAGCCAATATATATTTGTCATAATTAATTCACGAAAGGTGAGTGTTAATTCTTGCATCGAGGTTACTATTTTAAGTTGCACTATATATCAGTTCCTTTTTTCGAGTATGTCAGTCTACACGAATAATTCTAGCAAAATTCAGCTTATAGTGTCTTCTAAATGTCATTCTATTTGTGCTAGATAAAATACCAAGTTCCTTCGTGAAATATTGTACTATAATTCATACGACTATATCCAATAAAATTGAGATATGGGAGAGAGAAATTAGCTCAATTACATGAATGTACTCGACTTGAGGAGCAATGCCTAATTACTGATTGGTTATGTATATTTCCATCTTAATTTGCAATCTTTATATCCATTTAAGAGTTGAACCTTAAAGTGGATTTGAAAGAAATATTGCTTAAATGACACGAGTTGACATGACTCTGTGATTATTTGTTATGCATATATCATTTTCGCTACAATAATGTCACTACTCAATTGGTTCCTAGAGTTCCTTTTTAGAGTAAATCAGTCAAAAAGAACATTTCTAAGAAAACTGAGCTTTTAGAGTTTACTAATTGTCACTCTATTTCAGTTGAATGAATAGCAGGTAACTTGGTGCAATTTTATATACTGTTGTAGACTCTAGAATAGTATATTGTTCTTACTATTTTATAAGTCATAAAAACTATAGAAAATTGTACCATTATCTTGATTGGTTATCTGTACTTCCAGCTTAATTGGCAATATTAGTTTTTCCTTCAAGTGTTTCCCCTTAATTACATGAAATCGATTTTATTAGTTTCATGTACATTTAGCCGTTTGACCAAACCCTATTTTCTATTGAACCAGCCAAGCTATCTCATGAATTTCATGTTCATTAAATTTTATTATGTGCAGAAAATTTAATGTGAAAAAATCCATAATTAATTGTGTGATTATTATTGACAATCTTAATCCATGTAGGATTAAATAACATGAAAGTAATTCACAAAGTAATTTTAGAATGTGTAAATTCATTCAATACTAACTATATTTTAGGAGTGCTAGCCCACGTAGGTGCGTGGGTTGATGACTAGTTTTTCTAGGCATAATAGAAATACTAGCACCTAGATCACATAAAGCATGGCAATCAAAACCATTAACATGCATATCAATGAAGGGTCCCCAACCATCTTCTAACTTCTTGGGTATAGAAGCTTTTTGCTTCAACTTTTCATCCCTAATTTTCATAAGAGCATTGGTAATATGCTTAGTAAAAGCAACATTTAAAGAACTAGCATTGGGACTCAAAGCAAGCTTTTGCAAGAACAAAATAACTTCAGATATATTGCAGCCATCAACATCAAAATCATTAAAGGAAATAGAGCTATCATCTCCCACACTCCGAAAAATTTCAGCACTCTTTTGAGAAAAAGTTTTGGCAGTTTTAGGCTTTTAACACAAGGAGTGGGAGTTTTCTCTACACCAATCAAAGTAAGAGGATTGATAGCATTTGGAACAACATCGTTAGAGGTAGTAATGGTACATACCTTCATCTTCCTAGCCATCTCATCTTCTCTTTCCCACCTGGCATGCAATTCTGCTAGCATCCTAACATTTTCATCAATTCTAACTTGGATAGCATTAGCAGTGGCAAAAGTATTGTTCTCTTTCACATCATTAGGCAACACTTTTAATTTCAGAAGTTCAACATCATGAGCAAGGCTATCAACTTTAGAAGCAAGAATATCAATTTTGCCTAACTTTTCCTCAACAGACCTATTAAAAGCAGTTTGCTTACCGATGAAGTCCTCTAGCATGACTTCAAGCTTAGAGGGCGCGCCCCTAGTGTTGTTGGAGGAATTACCATGAGAGTTACCATAACCATTACCATTGGTAGAAGGATACGGCCTATAATTGTTACTAGCAAAATTGTTCCTATAAGCATTGTTGTTAAAATTATTGATTCTAATGAAGTTTACATCAACATGCTCTTCTTGAGCAACCAAAGAGGCCAAAGGAACATTATTAGGATCAACATGAGTCCTATCATTAGAAAGCATAAGCATTATAGCATCAATCTTATCACTCAAGGAAGACGTTTCCTCAACAGAATTTACCTTCTTACCTTGCGGAGCTCTCTCGGTGTGCGCCATTCAGAGTAATTTACCATCATATTGTCGAGAAGCTTTGTTGCGGCGCCCAAGGTAAGGGACATAAAAGTGCCTCTAGCAGCTGAATCCAATAGGTTCCTTGAAGAAAAATTCAGTCATGCATAAAAAGTTTGGACAATCATCCAAGTAGTCAGTCCATGAGTGGGACAATTCTTTATCATAGATTTCATTCTTTCCCAAGCCTGAGAAACATGTTCATTATCAAACTGACTAAACTTCATAATATTGCTACACAAAGCTATAATCTTAGCAGGAGGATAATATCTACCAATAAAAGCATCCTTACACTTATCCCATGAATCAATACTATTTTTAGGCAAAGACAGCAACCAATCCTTAGCTTTTCCTCTCAAAGAAAAAAGAAACAACTTAAGCTTAATAATATCACTCTCTACATCCTTATATTTCTGCATCTCACATAGTTCAACAAAATTGTTGAGATGAGCTGCAACATCATCAGTACTAGCACCAGAAAATTGCTCTTTCATAACAAGGTTCAACAAAGCAGGCTTAATCTCATAAAAATTTGCAGCAGGAGCAGGTGGCGCAATAGGAGTGCAGATAAAATCACTATTATTAGTGCTAGTAAAGTCACACAACTTGGTGTTTTCAGGAGTAGCCATTCTAGCAAAACTAAAAGCAGACAAGTAAAAACAACTATAAGGAAACTAAATTTTTTGTGTTTTTGATAAAATGAAACAAGTAAAAATAAAGTAAAGCAAAACTTAAAACAAAGTAAAGGATGTGCGTGCGAAACTCCCCTTGCAGAAGTCTTCTTTTTCCTCCTCGGCAACGGCGCCAAAAAACTTATTGATGTTTTGCTGGCGCGTTGTTGACGTGGGAGCTTCTTCTTCTTCGTTCCCCGGCAACGGCACCAGAAAACTTGTTGATGGCGTGGTGATGAATAGTGCCAGAGAACTTGTTGGCGTGTAGTTGATAAAGTAAATGACCGGCCAGTTGGGAAACCCAAGAGAAGGTTTGATGAATATAGCAGCAAGTTTTCCCTCAGTACGAAACCAAGGTATGTCAATCCAGTAGGAAAAAGCCAATACTCCAGAAGGTGATGCTTGCTAGCTTCACGATAGCTCTGGACAATTTATAGGGCATCTCGTCCAGTGCTTTGCTTTGCCAGCTGCAACGCGGAACCTGCACACAACACAGACAAATACTTTGCTCCCAACTTACGATGAGGTTGTCAATCTCACCGGTTTGCTGTAAACAAAGGAATGAGCGTATCGAGTGGAAAATAATAGTAGTATGCCAATAAAGTAAACAGTGCGAGTAAAGTAAACAGGTGATAGCAATGTAAAGAAAATAGGACCGGGGTCCACAGTTCACTAGTGGTGTCTCTCCATCAGATAAAATAACACATGCTGGGTAAACAAATTACAGTTGGGCAATTGATAGAATAAAGACAACGTGCATATGTCGAGAGGATCACTATGAGATTTACTCTGGGCATTACAACAAGATACATAGACCGCCATCCAACTGCATCTATGACTAATAATCCACTTGTGGCGAATCAATCCGAGAACTCCACAAGTATTAAGTTGCGAACAACAGATAACTGCATTAAGCAAAGTGTGTAATGTAAACAAAGCATATGCCCTTGGACATATGAATGTTGTTTTCTCCCTAGTGGCAACAACACATCTACAACCTTAGAGGTTTCTGTCACTCCCCCAGATTAAATAGAGGCATGAACCCAACTATCGAGCATAAATACCCCCTCTTGGAGTCACTAGTATCTACTCGGCCAAGATAGCTACTAACAACGGAGAGCATGCAAGATCATAAACAACATAGAGATAACATAAGATAATATTCAGTACATCAACTCAATCATAACACCAATATTCATCGGATCCCAACAAACACAACATGTAGAATTACATAACGGTGATCTCGATCATGTAAGGCAGCTCACGAGATCTAAACATGCAGCACATGGTGGAGAAGACAACCATCTAGCTACTGCTATGGACCCATAGTCCAAGGTAGACTACTCACGCATCACGCCGGAGGCAAGCATGGCGATGAAGAAGCTCTCCGGTGGCGATTCCCCTCTCTGACAGGGTGCCGGGAAGAGCTTCTGGACCCTCCCGATCTCGGGTCGATGACGGCGGCAGATCACGATGTGTTTCTAGAAAAGTGATCGGGTCTTTAGGTTTTTCCCGTCGGGGGGTCTTTATAGGCGAAGGGGCAGCGTCAGAAGTGGACCAGGGGGCCCTCATCATAGGGCGGCGCGGCCAGGCCCTGGGCTGTGCCCCCTGGTGGTGAGGCCGCCTCCTGGCTCCTTTCCGTCAACTCTTCGGTTCTCTGGAAGCTTCGGTATATTTCTGGATGTTTGGCTTTTGTTTCGTCCAATTCCGAGAATATTTCCTGTGTAACTTTTCTGAAACACAAAAACAGCAAAAAACAGGGAACTGGCACTGTGGCATCTCGATAATAGGTTAGTTCCGGAAAATGCATAAAAATGCCACGAAGTGTAATGAAATACTAAGCAAATGGTGTAAAAACAAGCATGGAGCATCAAAAATTATAGATACGTTTGAGACGTATCAGGTACCCCATTGGTGATTCTCGATGATACACATATATTTACAATGACAAGAGCCTGCTTGGGACTCTAAGTCGAGTAGCATGAGGTTTGGGTATTCGTACTTCACGGGACACAAGGTTTTCAACTTATGATTTGTCAAGCATATGCTTCATAATTGTACTCGCATTAACTCTAACCATTCAAGATGCCTATGATGGGGGCAATGAGAGCTCAAAGCTAGTAAGTACCATAATTTTTGAAGGTTTATAAAACTCGCAATCACTGCTTCCCTCCGCGAAGGGCCTTTATTTTACTTTTATGTTGAGTCACCACCTTCTATCTTTATGCACCGTCTAAGAGAGCATAGTTGTCATTCTTAGTATAATGTGCATTGTCCCAAAGTTTTCATTGATTGATTCATGATGTTGGTTTCACTTGTTCTTAAATTACTTGTATATAGTCGCCCTCTTAAACTTGAAGGTGTCCTATGCATTTATGTTTTGCTCTCTTATGAAGGACAAGCTGAAAACCATTTGTATATTTTTCCATATGATTTGAACACACGTTTGACTTTCATTGTTTCATTTTCATGATCTTTCATTTGTGTTCTTCTTCATGTTATGACATGGTTGATAAGTTTCTTCTATCAAGATTATATCTTTCATGCCCATGTTTTAAGTTCATTTGATCCCAGCGCACAACGCTTACATATATGGTCAAGATTGTGTAGATGCATGTCACCTCAAAAATTATTTCTTTTGTTATCACTTACCTACTCGAGGACAAGCAGGAGTTAAGCTTGGGGATGCTGATACGTCTCAAACGTATCTATAATTTTTGATGCTCCATGCTTGTTTTTACATCATTTGCTTAGTGTTTTGTTACACTTCATGGCATTTTTATGCATTTTCCGGAACTAACCTATTAACGAGATGCCACAGTGCCAGTTCCCTGTTTTCTACTGTTTTTGTGTTTCAGAAAAGTTACATAGGAAATATTCTCGGAATTGGACGAAACAAAAGCCGAACATCCAGAAATTTACCGAAGCTTCCAGAGAACAGAAGAGGAGACGGAAAGAAGCCATAGGGCAGCCTCACCACCAGGGGGCGCAGCCCAGGGCCTGGCCACGCCGCCCTATGGTGAGCCCCACCTGGTCCACTTCTGACGCTGCCCCTTCACCTATAAAGACCCCCCAACGGGAAAAACCTAAATACCCGATCACTTTTCCAGAAACATATCGCGATCCGCCGCCATCGTCGACCCGAGATCGGGAGGGTCCAGAAGCTCTTCCCGGCACCCTGCCGGAGAGGGGAATCACCACCGGAGGTCTTTTTCATTGCCATGCTTGCCTCCGGCACGATGAGTGAGTAGTCTACCTTGGACTATGGGTCCATAGCAGTAGCTAGATGGTTATCTTCTCTGCCATGTGCTTCATGTTTAGATCTCGTGAGCTGCCTTACATGATCGAGATCACCGTTATGTAATTCTACATGTTGTGTTTGTTGAGATCCGATGAATATTGGTGTTATGATTGAGTTGATGTGCTGAATATTATCTTATGTTATCTCTATGTTGTTTATGATCTTGCATGCTCTCCGTTATTAGTAGCTATCTTGGCCGAGTAGATACTAGTGACTCCAAGAGGGGATATTTATGCTCGATACTTGGGTCCATGCCTCAATTTAATCTGGGGGAGTGACAGAAACCTCTAAGGTTGTAGATGTGGTGTTGCCACTAGGGAGAAAACAACATTCATATGTCCAAGGGCATATGCTTTGTTTACATTACACACTTTGCTTAATGCAGTTATCTGTTGTTCGCAACTTAATACTTGTAGAGTTCTCGGATTGATTCGCCACAAGTGGATTATTAGTCATAGATGCAGTTAGATGGCGGTCTATGTATCTTGTTGTAATGCCCAGAGTAAATCTCATAGTGATCCTCTCAACATATGCACGTTATCTTTATTCTATCAATTGCCCAACTGTAATTTGTTTACCCAGCATGTGTTATTTTATCTTATGGAGAGACACCACTAGTGAACTGTGGACCCTGGTCCTATTTCCTTTACATTGCTATCACCTGTTTACTTTACTCACATACTACTATTGCTTTCCACTCGATACACTCATTCTTTTGTTTACAGCAAACCGGTGAGATTGACAACCTCGTCGTAAGTTGGGAACAAAGTACTTGGTTGTGTTGTGTGCAGGTTCCACGTTGCTACTAGTTGAAGACGCACTAACAAGATATCGTTAACGGCGCCCTTGTTGGAGTGTCACTAGGCTAGCAAGCATCACCTTCTGGAGTATTGGCATTTTCCTACTGGATTGACATACCTTGGTTTCATAACTGAGGGAAAACTTGCTGCTATATTCATCAAACCTTCTCTTGGGGTTTCCAACTGGCCGGTCATTTACATCAACAACTACAAACGCAATCAAGTTTTCTGGCACCATCAATACCGCGCCATCAACAAGTTTTCTGGCGCCGTTTTCGGGGAATTGAAGAAGAAGAAGCTCCTACATCAACTACATTTTCCCACGTCAACTACGCGCAAGCAAAACGCCAAGCAGTATGCTTGGGCTGCCACCAGCGCTGCTTTAGGAGTTTTTGGTATAATGTTTCCTTGCTCATCGACCGATAGGAAAGACGAGTCGAGGTTTTTAGAGATGCTTTGCCTTTCTGAGTACTCGAGGTTTTCATATCTTGATCCATGTCGATGATGCCTTTTATTTGTATATGACGCATCGCTACGTGCTCTGCGAGTAGCGTTGCTTGCTGCAATGGCTGAGTCTTTCCTCTTCTGTATTTCAATCCTCTCCTTTGCTAGTTGCTTTGTCTGCTGCCTTAGGGCGTAGTGATACCCCAAAAGCATATTTTTGCTGGAGTTTGTTGGTATTGGCGTGCCGTGCTCTACGGCTGTCTTGATTATTCTCCACTCGTCGACTGATAGTCGAACTTTCTCCCTAGTTGTTAGGGAATCTGTAGTTTCTCCTTCTACTAAATGATTTGCTCCTCTGTTTATATTTGCTGGATTGAGCACTGGATTGTTGTTTTCGTCGAGTTCTTCTGAGTTGTCTCCTGTGATGGCGAGTATTTGGTATCGATTATCGAGTTTGCTGTTGAGACTTGAGAAGATCAAATTGTCATCTTCAGAAAGCTCTAATCCTGTCTTCCAGGTGTCTGTTAATTTATCTGAGGTGTCATCATGGCAGATCATGAGATCTTCGAGTTGGATTTCTAAGTCGAAATTCTCCATGATTTCGTCGCCTCCTGCGATTTTTCCTTCTTCTGTTTCTGCTAAGCTGACCGGCGAGTTTACCTCGCTGGAAGAGCCTTCTGATGATTCTGATATTGCTACTGTCTTGGGTTCACTTGCCGATGGACCCAGTTTCACCGGATCGGAAAGGCGAATCGAACCTAGTGATCCGACGCGAAAGTTTAAGCTTCCGATCGTCAAATCCATATCTTGATCCATGCTCTCGAATACTTGCGTGAAACTTGACTGGTGAGGTTGAAAATCGACGGTTCCAAAGGGTATCTGGATTTCGTCGACTTCTGGATTCCTGTTGGCTAAAAGCGAAAAAGCCGTCGAATTCATGATTCCAACGCCCAGAGTCCCCACGGTCGGCGCCAATTGACGAGGGTTAACTCGACAAACGTCCTATATGAAGGACTTTGGATCAGGAAGATAGGGCGTCGAATGAACTCGAAGGTAAAGTCAGTCAAACAAGGTGTGTATCGAAAGTAAACGTGGGTGTAGAACCTGGCTTGCTTTCAATCTGTCCCTCACCGTCCCCTCCTGGCCCCTATATATAGAAGGCCAGGTCTCGAGGATCGGGAGGGATCCGATACAGATTACAATATTGACATACGATATGAACTCGTATTTCGACTAGTATTACAATTTGGCCTAGTCTAACGGGCCTCAGGGGTACTCAACTGACGGGCTCTATTATCTATACCCTTGTCAGTTAGTTTATGGTTACTTAGTATATTTTATTGCTGCAACACTAACAATTACTTTCTTATATTTATTATCTTGCAAAGCTATCTCTCATACCTGTATTGTTGCTCTAGTTTTATTTCTTAGATGATGCAAACGTTTAATGTGCGTAGAGTTGTATCAGCGGTTGATAGAACTTGAGAGAACGTTTATCCTACCTTTAGCTCCTTGTTGGGTTCGACACTCTTACTTATCGAAAAGGCTACACACGATCCCCTATACTTGTGGGTTATTAGCTGCCTCCTGGTCCGGCTCCGTCTCTCCTCTGGACTCCGTCTTCCCTTCAGGTAAATAGGAACTTCGGCTTTCATTTCGTCCAATTCCGAGAATATTTCCTGTATAACATTTCTGGAATGCAAAAACAGCAGAGAACAGGAACTAGCACTATGGTATCTCGTTAATAGGTTAGTTCCAGAAAATGCATAAAAATGCCACGAAGTGTAAACAAAGCACAAAGCAATTGGTGTAAAACAAGCATGGAGCATCAAAAATTATAGATACGTTTGCGACGTATCAATCATCCCCAAGCTTAACTCCTGCTCGTCCTCGAGTAGGTAAGTGATAACAAAACAATAATTTTTTAGATGACATGCACCAACACAATCTTGATCAACTTAAGGTAAAGCATTGCATGCTGAGATCAAAGTACTCTAAACATGGGCATAAGAGATATAATTCTAACCATAGAACTTAGCAACCATGTTACAACACAAAAAGTAACACAAATAAAAGATCACGAGTAATAATGCATTGAAAGTCAATTGTTTGTTTCAAGCATAGAGAAAACATAACAAAGTGGTATTCAGCTTGTCCCTCATGGAGTAGCAAAACATAAATGCATAGGACACCTTCAAAGTTCAAGAGGGTGACTAGATACAAATAATTTGAGAACAAGCAATATCATAATCATGAATCAATCAATAATAAATTTTGGGACTATGCACATTATACTCAGAATGACAACTATGCTCTCTTAATTGGTGCATAAATATAGAAGATGAAGACTAAACATAAAAGTAAAAGAAAGGCCCTTCGCAGAGGGAAGCAGGGATTTAACATGTGTTAGAGCTTTTCATTTGTAAAATAGAGATAAAAATTGTTTTGAGAGGTGGTTTTTCCTGTCAACGAGTGGCAATGGGGTTCTTATAGGGTTCTTGCTATCTTCCATACTAAACAAGTTGAGAGCGGTTCCGAGTTCTTGAAAAATTGGCATATACATGCTCTTTTATAAAGTTTGGCACTCCTCCCCACTTTTCCTTTCACAAACCATGGCTAACCGAATTCTACGGATGCCCACCAACTTTCACATACCATGGAGGAGTGCCTTTTTTTTAGAGGTTACAATGGTCTGACCAGCTATCTTGCAAAATTAATGACGAGCAGATGAAGCATGCAAGTCGAGGGGTACTTAATTCAATGTGGAAGATAGCAAACCCGACCACTACGTCCTCTTGGGCTAAAAACAGTATCACAAAATGAGAAGTATTTGAAAGTTTTGAAAGGTAGCACATGAAAATTTACTTGGAATGGTTTGAAATACCATGCATAGTAATTTGTAGTGGACTCTTTGGAATAAATTTGGTTTTTGGGAGTTGGATGCACGAGAAGTATTCCCTCTCAGTACAGGTGAAGGCTAGCAAAAGACTGGGAGCGACCAACTAAGAGAGCAATAACAGCCATAATCATGCATAGCGACAAAATATTATTAACCAAAGCATAAAGTGATATTACAAGTCAAAAACCAAATGATCATAGAGGCTTGAGGCGACTGGTTTAAAGTCATAACATGGTGTGAGCATGCGCCAAGTCAACCCAAATAAAGCATCAAAGGAGAATACCACAATATTATGCTTCTATAAGATAAAAATGACGCATGATTCTTTCAAAGGCACATTAAGCACTCTCAGTCATTTGAGACAAGTCATGCTACATCAATAACTACTAAGTATATAATCAAAAAAATATCTAGCATGACATGATAAAATCTAAGCAATAGTCTAAACAAGCTCCATTTTTGCATCACTATAAGCATGAAACAATTTACTCTATTCCAACACCAATCAACCTATTTGAAACAACTCTCAAAGATGAAAAGCAAAAAGACCAGAGGTCTAAACACACCTAGCTACAAAGAACTAACAAGTTCTGAACAAGAACGAAGGTGAAAAATAAAAGCTAAACGCGGTACTAGAAAAAGAGAACACTCGTTGAACGATAAGAGTGAAAACTAGAGTATTGTAGGCAATGAAAATGGAGTGTGTCTTCTCCAAAAGAAATATGTTGGGGTCCAACTGAAGGGTTTCGCAGCATAGAGAACAAATTTTTTTCCTATGATGACGAACAAGAACAAGCCAAGATCTGATCTACGAGATGTAAAACAACGAGCGAGAGAGATTAGATCTACATACCCTTGTAGATCGCACAGCGGAAACGTTCAAATGAACGTGGTCGGCGTAGTCATACTAGCATCTCCTCCTCGCGATCCGATCCGATCCAAGCACCACAATGGGCGGTGCCTCCAAGCGTTGCACACGTACATCACAACGACGACTCCTCCTCCTCGGTCCAGCAAGGTGCGGTGGAGTGGTAGATGGAATCAGCAACACGATGGTGTGGTGCTTATGGTGGAGAGTATCTGCGGGCAGGGCTTCGCCTACACGCGCGAGGTGGAAGAAGAATATGCAAAATATCTAGTCAAACTAGGGCAAAAGAAAGCTATAGGAGAGACAGCACGCGACGGAGACTAATCATAAAATCAGCCCTCTAGCCGGCGTCTGTACTCTGCCTTTTATAGGCGCATCGCGCCTGAGATGACTTGGAGTATGATACAAGTTTCTAAAACTTGCGCGCTGCACACACCATGCAGGGCCACGCTGGCCGCCGCCTGCCCTGGTTCTCAATCCGATCGAGCGCCTTCCTGGCTCGATCGCATCGATCGACTGCCCCGCCCCAGCGACGCTCCCTGGCGCGTGGCCGGCCCAGGCGTGCGGCCCAGCCGGCCGGGCGAGCGGCAGCCAGTAGGCGACGCATAGGGCGTGGGGCTGCGTGGAAGGCCGGCCCAGCCAGCCCAACAGCGACATCTCTTTTTTTTCTTTTGCTTTTGCCTTTTTCTTTTGCAGTTTATTTGTTTGTCTAGATGGACTACAAAATTGGTCAATTAGCAAAACTTCTTGTGGACTACTTTTTAGCCCTTATTTATTTCCAATAAATAAATATATATATTAACATTTATTAATTCAATTAATTAATAAATCATTAATCTTCTTCCCGGAACAATTCCGCAACTCTCCGAAACAGTTTCCATAAATCCCGAAACTACCCTAGCGTCGATGAGCGTTAAGTGTGTGACCCTATGGGTTCGAGAATGTGTGGACATGATCTCTATCAATAATCAATAGCGGGATCTAGAAATCCATATTGACTCCCACATATTTAACGAAGATCATTATCGGTGAACCACGATGTCAGGATTCAAATAACCCCGTATACAAATTCCTTTGTCTCGCGATATTTTACTTGCCCGAGATTCGATCGTCGGCATCGTCATACCTAGTTCAATCTCATTCACAGCAAGTACTCTTTACTTGTTCCGCAATCCAATATCACCCTGTGATTAAACTCATTAATCACGTGTTTGCAAACGGTGTATGATATTGATTATCGAGTGGGCCCGGAGTATATCTCTCCGACATGGGAGGGACAAATCCCATCTCGATACATGCAACCCAACAAGTACTTTCCGATTACCTGAGAGACATCTTTATGATCACCCTCTCATAGGATGACGTTTGATGACCTCAAAGCTCTCTTCCGATACCAGAGAGTGGCATTATCTCATGGTCTAAGGAATAGGATACTGACATAGGAAAAGCTACGCAATTGTGAACACAATGACACGATCTATTTGCTATGCTTAATTTGGGTCTGTCCATCACATCATTCTCCTAATGACATGACCTCATTATTAATCGACAACTCATGTCTATGGTTAGGAAACCTTAACCATCATTAATCAATGAGCTAGTCTAGTAGAGGCATATTAGGGACACAGTGTTGTTTATAAACCACGCAAGTATTAATGTTTCCGCTTAATACAATTCTAGCATGGAATATAATCATTATCATGAACAAGAAATATGATAATAACAATATTATTATTGCCTCTAGGGCATATTTCCTTTAGTCTCCCACTTGCACTAGAGTCAATAATCTAGTCATACTTGCGCCTTTAATACATATGGCATTCCGGTGTTATTCATACGCGTTGCACATGGTAAACCTTATCTACGGGTCTGACACTTTTAGGTCCATTTGTATTTGCATATATTTTGTGTCAGCACGCATTACTCATCTTCTATGAGATGGCATCATATAAACTTGGTCTTCTGGTGAGACCTTTATTTCTTTGCCGAAACTATGTTGTCACTATTGTCGTACAATAGAACTACATAGTACTAGCACACTTGGAACTATACCTAGTTCTCTTGCTGCTTCTAAAGCAATTATATACGTAGCACTCGTTGTAGTGTCCGCCACAATGTTAACATTGGAACTCATCCAAGTCATCATGGAACTTTCTTCCATCTTATTGTGCCACCTTATAACTCTAAACAAATAGCCTAAAATTGAGATAAATTTTACCTGTATATGTGACAAAGCCAATGTAACACATTGCAATGAGCCATTTGTCACTTCTGCATACAGAACATATTCTTACTTCTTCAAAAGTACATAAGAATATTTTTACTATTGTCCAACGATCATCATATGAATGCTCGTAACCTTTAGAGCATCGGACATATCCGGATATACATATCATGGTGTACAAGATTGATAATGTCATTCTTGTGGTTTCACTCATCGAGTGTCAAAACACTTGATTCTTGCTCCAACCTCTTCCATGCAACAAGAACCGTTTTTATTGTTTCCATATCGAACAAATTCAATATTTCATCTATGTACTCTGGCAAAACTATATTAGTGCCTCAATCTATCTGCATAGACATTTATGCTTAATATTCTGGTTTTATCTACGTCTTTCATCAAAAATCTAATTTCAATGAAAACTTAACAATATAAAAAAACACATAATTTCCAATGACCAATATGTCCTCTACATAAAGCATTAGAAATATGTCTTAGCACTCCCACTTACTTTCTAGTAAATACAAGAATCTTCAAATATCTTGATGAAATTAAACTCTTTTAACATTTTCATCATTGAAGATTCCAACTCCGTTATGCTAACTTCTACCATTGAAGTTTGCATACATATCCAGCAACCTTTGAATCAATAAAACCCATTGGGTCATGTCAGATACACGTCCTTGGTGTGCATTCCGGTAGAGGAATGTTGTTTCGTTTATTCAACTATCATATCTCAATATGTAACTGTTGCTAGAGTAATCTATATGACAAAGTCAGGACCCATCACCGCTTCTTTGTATATTGTTGGTTACTATTATCCAATAATATCTCGTCCTCAAATCTTGCTATTTGATTACGACCAACTTGGCTAAATAGGAACTTCGATGTCGTGACTTCAACACATTGTAGACGCGTGAGCCATGAATGCAGTTACTGCTTTCAGAACATTTTCTGGTGTTGCACTACTCTGATTATCTTGCTCAGGTTCAATAACATCATCAAGTTCTATTTTCTTCCCACTTAAACCTTTCGCGAGAAACTCCTTCATAAGAAATTCACTTCTTTTAGTGACAATCACTATGTGTTCTGGTTCATAGTAGAAGGAATACCCATCGACATTCTTTGGGATAACCTACAAAGACTTACTAATCCGATTTTGGTTGTAAACATTTTACATATGCCTTGCATACCAAAATTTAAGAAAAGACAACTATAACTTGTACGGTATCATTTCAGCGGATTATGATGGTACGATATTCAGTGAAAAGCGGTAGTCTCTAAAGTATAATCCACAAATTATATTGGCAGTTCTATTTCATCATTGATCTAACCATGTCAAACAAGGTTTTATTACACCCATCGAAAACTCCATACTCCTATGGCGTTTCACGAGATGCAAGTCTATGAAACAATTCACTTAACTCTTAGATGTTTGCTAAACTTGTAACTCAAATATTCTTCATTATGATCCAATCATAAAACTTGAATTTTCTTGTTACTACAATTTCCACTTCATAAATTGAACAATTTCAATCATTTCATACTTCTTTCTCACCAAGTAGATATACCATACATCATTGATGAAATAGAAAATATACCACGCTCAACTTCACACCATGAACTACATACATCAACATGTACGATCTCCATGGTAGTCGATTGTTATGTCCATGGCCCATGAACATAGTTTAATCATCTTTAGGAAAAGTCTGACAAGCGTCAATCAATTCAAAATCAAATGACTCGAAATTCATCAATATATAATTTCTTTCATGTTTTGTTTCCAATATGACTTAAACGGCGGTGTCATATATAAGTGAAATTCGTTTTTGTCTTGCAACCTTTAGCATCAGTGTTACAAATGTCTATTTCACCAACAAGATAATAATAATCTATCCATCAATCATGGAAGACGGTAATACTTTGAACAACCATTATTCTTATAATACCAGAACAAGATGACAATTATTAAGTTCATAACAAATCTTGAAGGCTAGGTTTGATGCCGACGAAAAGCACAATAACACTTTTATTTGTTTCTCGACGTGCATCATTACCACATTCTTTTGCTAGTTACTTAGGCCATTGTAGTTCTTGCATTGTGTTTCTTTGTATGACATTTCATACCAACAAATCAGTATCGAATACCAAAGAATTACATTGTTAACGAGCAAAGAATACATCTATAACATGTATATCATTTATATACCTGAGCTGGACAATTCCAGTCTTTTCCTTTTCTACCAAATACTTTTGCAGATCCTATTTAGTGTTTCCTCTCCTTTTAGAAGAATCTATCGACATCAATAGTGGTGTCAATCATTTGACACATAGTCCAAAGGATGTTAGTCAAATACTAATGGCCTTGGATTTTGCACTTTTGAGGTGGATCGCCATCATCATATAATTGGCATTCTTCTAGATTCTATTCTTTAGCATTCTTTTGGTATAGCAAAAACAATTTAGCCGATACCTTTTCATCCATCCTATCATGACAACTTTCATGATGAAACTAATATAGTTTATAAGGACGAATGCAAGTATAATATTAGTTCCAAACATTTGGGTGATCGGGACGCCTAGCGTCTTCAATATTCGCATATATTCATACAATATGAGCATATGTTCTTTTACTAAATTATACTTCATCATTTTGCAAACAATCAAAGTTTTAGATATCAAATATCTTTTACCTCTTGTTTGTTTCTAAAACAATTCTTTCGGCTCCAAGATCACTTTGATTCTCAAACAATTTTGAAGATCAATTTCTCTTGAAGGCAAACATATGATTTTAGATATACTAAACTTGAATCAGTGCTCTTAGATTAATACAACTTATTAAATCCCATGGAGCAAGTGAGGTTTGCTAAAATTGCGATAGGACTTGATGTTTGATCTTGACACTTTAACTAAACGACACTAGTCCAAAAAGTGTTTATCCAGAATTCTATAGTTCTTTTTAACTCAATTAAAACTAAGTTTCGGTGGAATACGGTTGCCAAAGACTACAATGACTTATGCAAATACACTAAGATTTAGTTCATGATAATTAGTTCAAGTTAATCGAATTACTAATGAACTCCCACTAAATTCAACATCCCTCGAAGTTGTTTAGTGAAGCATGATCCAAATTCACTACACCAAGACCGATCATCATGTGAGATGATGTAGCTTTAATGGTGAACATCAACATGTTGATCATATCATCCATATGACTCATGCTTGACCTTTTGGTCCGTGTGTTCCGAGGCCATGTCTGTATATGCTAGGCTCGTCAAGTTTAACCCAAGTATTTTTGCATGTGTAAATCTGGCTTACACCCGTTGTATGTGAACGTAGAGTTTATAGCACCCGATCATCACGTGATGCTTCAAAACGACGATCTTTCGCAATGGCGCATACGAGGGGAGAACACATTTTATCTTGAAATTAAGTGTGAGGGATCATCTTATAATGCTACCGTCGTGATCAAAGCAAAATAAGATGCATAAAGGATAAACATCACATGCATATACAATATGTGACATGGTATAGCCAATCTTTGCGCATTGATCTCCATCTCGTGCGCGCCGGCATGATCTCCATCACTTCACCATGATTGCCTCTACCACGAATAGCAACTACGACTATTGCTAACTACTTAGCGATAAAGTAAAGCTATTACATGGCGTATAAGAAGTTGACACGCATGTCATACAACATATTAAAGACAACCATATGGCTCCTGCCAGTTGTGAACTCATCGACATGCAAGTCGTGAAACATTACAAAACATGATCATCGCATACATCACATATATCATACACATCACATCTTGTGGCAATACCATATCACAAACACTCCCTGCAAAAACAAGTTAGACGCCTCTAATTTGTTGATTGCATGTTTTACGCGGCTTATGGGAGCTACGCTTAAGAACGGTTCTTACCTACGCAAAGCCACAACAGTGATATTATGGTTGCTAACATCCGTTGTAAATCCCATGACTACTATAGTGAGAGAAACTGGCACCTACCAGCCGCATGTGTGGAACAAGCCACACGTCAAGTGCGGAGCCGGTCTCGCGAACAAGGTCGCATAAGGTTGGCCTGGACCGCTTCAATCTCACTATACCGCGCCATAAGAAGTACAAAAATAGAGGTTTGCAACAGAAAACATCAACGCCCGCAACAATCTTATTGCATTTTACTCGTGTAAAACATCTACGCATAGATCTCGCTCTGATACCACTGAAGGGTTTCGCAGCATAAAAAACAAAAAAAATTCCTACGATGACGAACAAGAACAAGCCAAGATCTGATCTACGAGATGTAAAATAACGAGCGAGAGAGATTAGATCTACATACCCTTGTAGATCGCACAGCGGAAACGTTCAGATGAACGTGGTCGGCGTAGTCGTACTAGCGTCCCCTCCTCGCGATCTGATCCGATCCAAGCGCCACAACGGGTGGCGCCTCTGTTGGGGATATACCAAATAGGTATACCAGCGATGTAGTCCTAAACCAGCAAGCCAGGGTGGCCCATCAGGGTGGTATGGCGGATTGCCTACCAGGCAGCCCAGTTGCTAGAAAGACCATGGCGGTATTGGATGCAGGAGCTCATGGCGGATCCATAGACAGGCCCATGGCGGGTTGCCTTGTAGTACACGCATAGGACTTAGTCTAGGACTCCAAGTTGTATCCGCTCCGGTACCATCATGTAGCCCACGCCAGGCGCCTTTATAAGCTGGCGTGGAGAAGCCCTTGAGGCACAACTTAGACATACGGCCAATCGCATAGCGAAACAGCCAACCTCATCATTGTAACCAAGCACTTGTTACCATATAGTGAATTATAGCAGCACGTAGGGTCTCACCACCATTGCGGGATCTGAAGCTGGGTAAACTCGTGCTACCATCGTCCTGGATCGCTCTGCCGTGTTCACCCCCTTCCACAAACCGCCATACACCTACCCCTGTGGCAGATCTGTTGACGAAACCACGATAGTTGGCGCCCACCATGGGGCATAACGCGTTAGGAGCGCGGATCCAGGAGGGATCCGCCTTCGCAGGCATCGGCGACACCGTCGCCATCGGGCGAGTCCTCTATGATTCCGGCTTCCCCATCGTCCCAGCAGATAACCTCTGGGTGCCGGCTAGAGAAGACCCTACCCGATTTACCGTTGTTCCGATCGGAGACATCCACATCTTCATCAGAGAAACGGACCTTACCCCCGCCACGGAAACCAATTTCTGGCGGATTGGTATGGCTGAAACCCCCAAACGGACCGCTTTCGAGCTGGATATGGAGGAGGAATTATCTGATCTGGAACTTTCCAAGTTATCTAGATCAGATCTGAAAAACAATCCCACCCAACCCGCCCTAGAGGTGGAGGAAGAGGTGGAGGACCGCTCTGAATCTGCCATGAGCAATCTGGCATTAGAAGCACCGCGGTATTGCCTTGTTGCTTTCGCAGGAACCACTTCGGGATCTGCCTCCAATGGAGATGACAGCCCAGGTGAATCCATCCTAGAGGCACTTAACGAAAGTGGTGAATCGGATGACTGGGATAGCAAAGGCTATGACTCTGATCATTATGACGTCGCCATGAGAAATATCGAGGTGGAATTAGCTCAGCAAGCACTTGAAGAGCTGAACGCAGCCGCCAAGCAGGTGTTCATGACCAACAAAGAAGATGACGCTGGGCAGACAACTGGTGATCCGCCATCTCAAGCATCCCATGACGGAGATGCAGGCAAAGAGCAGGGTAACCTGCCACCAGCCGCCGATCCCGCCACGGAACAACTTCCTGAGATCCAGGGCAGCCCCAGGCCTCTACAACCAGCCATCCCCATGGTGCATCACCCAGAAGACTTCACGACCCCGCTGGACAAGGTCGTCTATGGAACTCTAGGAGATCCAATCACCCCTGAGTATGTCAGAGATGTGAACGATCTCGAGAAGAAAAGGCGAGCAATCCTCAAAGAAGCAAAGCGAGTCGAGAAGATGGGCGAAAAGCTAGATGGCGACATTGCTAAAGCTCAAGACACACTGAAACGTGCAAGGAACATGGAGGAGAAGTATGTTACTCTCATCCAGAATCAAATGAACGAGGGAGGCGACCCGCAGCTGGCACGAAACCTTGAGTTCACCGTGCCAACCGCAGAAACTCTGGCCAGGATGTACATCAAGAATCCACCATATGTGGACAAGAACCGCGATGAAGTCAAGGCTACGCCCGTTGAGAACATCGTGGCCGCAAAGGAGGTATTGGAGCATAATAAAAGCCCAGCAGCCCTAGAGACGGCGGTAAAACTGATGACCAAAGCATTGGTGTAGCAGGAGAAGGCTACGTCATCACGACGGCTTGAATCTGATCCTGCGCTAT
This sequence comes from Dactylis glomerata, assembly GCA_007115705.1. Lineage (NCBI taxonomy): Eukaryota > Viridiplantae > Streptophyta > Magnoliopsida > Poales > Poaceae > Dactylis > Dactylis glomerata. The sequence continues at coordinate 3,653,916 of QXEO01000360.1, read as the reverse complement.
GCAGGTCTAGTACTGCCTCCAAAGCTCGGGGTAATGGCAACTATGGTACCCGCCCTGATAACGAATCTCACACCGGATCCTCAGAAGTCCGAAGAAGAGAAGCTCGCAACAGGGCAGATGCCATCCCAATATCCTCCAATGATAAGCCACATGGCAAGGGCCATCAAAGAAATCCATCGCCACCTCACAAGAACTACCCTGCTTATGGATACCAAGACAAGGCCCAACCTCGCCATAAGTCCAAAATGCCGCCACCAAAGTACAAGACGTTCGAAATCCCACAGGGAGGAATTGTCATACATGATAATGATGGCAAGCGAGGAAGGAGTCGTGACGCTGGCCGGAGAGACGAGCCGCCACGACGTGAAACCAGTCGGGATGGCGGGTCCAGGCATAGGGAACCATCTCACCATTGCGATGATAAGCATCGCTCTTTACGCCGCCGCGATGACAAAGGGCAGGGCTCCCACCGCCATGACGATGACCCAGCTCCACGAAGATCAGAGGGAAGCCGTCGCAGTTGCAGAGATCCATCGCAGGACGTCGAGAATAAAAGGCGTGACCCTTCACCATCCCCACCAAGCAGCCCCCATGGCGGCGGCGGTGGCGGTGGTGGCCCAGCCAGGTCACGCGCCTCCCAGAAAGATCCGCAGGACAAGAAGCCATACGACACACGAACCCACCTAAACGAGATTGCCAAGTCTCAAACAGCCTTCTTCCTCGGCCTGAAGTGCTTTGGACAACGGATTCGTGATGAGCCCATCCCACATGGGTTCAAGATCGAGAAAAACATCCGCCAGTACAATGGTGTTGACAGGCCCTTAACTTGGCTGCAAGACTACTTCAACGTAGTGCAGTACGCAGGGGGATCACCCAATGTTGCTGTCTGCTATCTGCCCCTGATGCTGTCCGGTATAGCGCGGCAGTGGATCAACGACTTGGCGGAAAATTCCATCCAAACCTGGTTTGACACGCAGACTGCGTTCACTGAAAACTTCGAGGGTACCTACAAGAGACCTCACAATATAGGTGACCTCCAACGGTGTCGGCGAGTGGATGACGAGACCTCCCAAACTTTCCCCGCACATTGGCTGGATATGAAGAACTCCTGTGAAGGGGTTACAGACGAATCCTCCATCCTCGCGTTCATTGATAGTTTGGAGAGAGTCCAGCTACCCCGCCATCGCCTGTTACGAGAAAGGAACGAAGGGAAACTAACCCTAAATTCCATGATCACCATTGCAAGCAACTACGCGGCCGCCAATGATGACGCCCACGAATCTTTGAAGGCTTCCGCCATCTAGAACACCGGAAAGCGGAACAGTAGCAACAAACGGAAGAATCCGCCAGAAGAGCAGTGATGTCTACGCACGCGTCTGTTCTTGTAGACAGTGTTGGGCCTCCAAGTGCAGAGGTTTGTAGAGCAGCAGCAAGTTTCCCTTAAGTGGATCACCCAAGGTTTATCGAACTCAGGGAGGAAGAGGTCAAAGCTATCCCTCTCAAGCAACCTGATGTCTACGCACTTCTATTCTTGTAGACACTTGTTGGGCCTCCAAGTGCAGAGGTTTGTAGAACAGCAACAAGTTTCCCTTAAGTGGATCACCCAAGGTTTATCGAACTCAGGGAGGTTAGAGGTCAAAGCTATCCCTCTCAAGCAACCCTGCAATTATGATACAGAAAGTCTCTTGTGTCCCCAACACACCCAATACACTTGTCAGATGTATAGGTGCACTAGTTCGGCGAAGAGATAGTGAAATACAAGTAGTAGTGATGATTATAAGTAGCAAATATGACTTGAAGTAAATATCGCTGCGAGCAAACATGTAACAAAACAGCAAGTAAACGGTGTGCAATGCTTGGAAACAAGGCCTAGGGATCATACTTTCACTAGTGGACACACTCCCAACAATATAACATGAATGAACAAATAAACAACTTCTCTCCACGATGGTACTCTAAATTACTCTCCTATTGAATAACACTAATCATTGCGTAGTGGCTACAGAAGCACCCCTTAAAGTTCATCAAGTACTTGACAAACACCACTCATAGAGACATCCAAATCAGATCACAATTCAAGATAGAAATCATTGCAACTTAGACCAAGTACTAACACGGTGCACACACTGTCAACATTACACCATGAAAGGAGGAATAGATCACTCAATACTATCATAGTAATAATTACTCTCATAATCCACAAGAGATCACGATCATAGCCTAAACCAAGTACCACCACGATGCACGCACTGTCACCGTTACACCATGGCAGGAGGAATAGATTACTTTAATAACATCACTAGAGTACACTATAACAATTAAGCATAGGAGTAGCATAATATCTGAATAATAACATCTACTTGTTCAACATGATACAAAGCTCACGATCACATAAAGATCACATCATGGGAGAGAGAGGTGAACCACATAGCTACCGGTAGAGCCCTCAGCCCCGGGGATGAACTACTCCCTCCTCATCAGAGGAGACAGCAAGGTTGATGGAGATGGCGGTGAGGTCGATGGAGATGGCGGAGACGGCGATGGAGACCGATGGAGATGGCTCCGGGGGCACTTCCCCGTCCCGGCAGGGTGCCGGAACAGAGACTTCTGTCCCCCGAAATTCGTTGGTGGCGGCGGCGGAACTACAGAACTCTTTCTGGAAAATTGCCGACTCCCCTTAGGGTTTTCCGTCACGAGGCTTTATATAGGCGAAGGGGCGATGTCAGAGGTGGAGCCAGGCTCCCACACACGGGCCCCGCGCGGCCAGGGGCCTGGCCGCGCCACCCCTGTGTGTGGGGCCCTGGTGGCCCCCCTCCTACTCCTCTTCGGATCTCTGGAAGCTTCCGGGTAAAATAAGACTTCAGGAACTTGTTTCGTCCAATTCCGAGAATATTTCTTGTGTATCACTTCTGAAACACAAAAACAGCAGAAAACAGGAAACTGGCACTGTGGCAACTCGTTAATAGGTTAGTTCCAAAAAATGCATAAAAGTGCCACGAAGTGTAACGAAACAATAGGCAAATGGTGTAAAAACAAGCATGGAGCATCAAAAATTATGGATACGTCGGAGACGTATCACAACCCTGCAATTACGATACAGAAAGTCTCTTGTGTCCCCAACACACCCAATACACTTGTCAGATGTATAGGTGCACTAGTTCGGCGAAGAGATAGTGAAATACAAGTAGTAGTGATGATTATAAGGAGTAAATGCAATCTGGAATAAAAATAGCAGCAAGCAAACATGTAACAATACAGCGAGTAAACGGTGTGCAAAGCTTGGAAACAAGGCCTAGGGATCATACTTTCACTAGTGTTCACACTCCCAACAAATATAACATAATTGAACAAATAAATAACTTCTCTTCACTATGGTACTCTGAATTACTCTCCTATTGAATAACACTAATCATTGCGTAGGGCTACGAAGCACTCCTTAAAGTTCATCAAGTACTTGACAAACACCACTCATAGAGATATCCAAATCAAAGCACAACTCAAGATAGATATTATTGCAACTTAGACCAAGTACTAACACGGTGCACACACTGTCAACATTACACCATGAAAGGAGGAATAGATCAATTCAATACTATCATAGTGATAATTATTCTCATAATCCATAAAAGATCACAATCGTAGCCTAGACCAAGTACCACCATGATGCACGCACTGTCACCGTTACACCATGGCAGGAGGAATAGATTACTTTAATAACACACTAGAGTACACATAATGAAGAAGAGTAACATCTACTTATTCAACATGATACAAAGCTCACGATCACATAAAGATCACATCATGGGAGAGAGAGGTGAACCACATAGCTACCGGTAGAGCCCTCAGACCCGGGGTAGAACTACTCCCTCCTCATCATAGGAGACATCAAGGTTGATGAAGATGGTGGTGAGGTCGATGGAGACGGCGGAGACGGCGATGGAGACCGATGGAGATGGCTCCAGGGGCACTTCCCCGTCCCGGCAGGGTGTCGGAACAGAGACTTCTGTCCCCCGAAATTTGGCTTCGACGGCGGCGGCGCTGCGGAACTATTCTGGAAATTTCTCCGAATCCCCTAGGGTTTTCCGTCCCGAGGCATCTTATAGGCGAAGGGGTATCGTCAGGAGTGGCCCCAGGCCTCCTCACACCTAGGCGGCGCGGCCAGGGCCTGGGCCGCGCCGGCCTAGTGTGAGGCTGGCCTGTGGCCCCTCTCCTTCGCCTCTTCGGATCTCTGGAAGCTTCCGGGCAAAATAAGACTTCAGGAACTTGTTTTGTCCAATTCCGAGAATATTTCCTGTGTATCACTTCTGAAACACAAAAACAGCAGAAAACTGGGAACTCGCACTGTGGCGACTTGTTAGTAGGTTAGTTCCGGAAAATGCATAAAAGCACCACGAAGTGTAACAAAACACAAGGCAAATGGTGTAAAAACAAGCATGGAGCATCAAAAATTATAGATACGTTTGAGACGTATCAGCATCCCCAAGCTTAACTCCTGCTCGTCCTCAAGTAGGTAAGTGATAACAAAACAAATAATTTTTGAGGTGACATGCACCTACACAATCTTGATCATGTATGTAAGCATTGTGAGCTAGGATCATAAGAACTTAAAACATGGGCATGAAAGATATAATCTTGACAATAGAAACTTAGCAACCATGTTATAACATGAAAATGAACACAAACAAAAGATCATGAATAATGAAATAATGAAAGTCAAACATGTGTTCAAATCATATGGAAAAACATACAAATGGTTTTCAGCTTGTCCTTAATGAGAGAGCAAAACATAAATGCATAGGACACCTTCAAGTTTAAGAGGGCGACTAGATACAAGTAATTTAAGAACAAGTGACGCCATAGTCATGAATCAATCAATGATAAACTTTGGGACAATGCACATTATACTCAGAATGACAACTATGCTCTCTTAATTGTGCATAAAGGTAGAAGGTGGTGACTCAACATAAAAGTAAAAAGAAAGGCCCTTCGCGGAGGGAAGCAGTGATTAAACATGTGCTAGAGCTTTTCATTTGTAAAACAGAGAGATAAAAATTGGTTTTGAGAGGTGGTTGTCTTTGTCAACGACTGGCAATGGGGTTCTTACTATCTTCCATACAAAAATGAAGCAAGTTTTTGAGAGAGAGATTGGCACTTTGGTGCTCTTTTATAAAGCTTGGCACTCCTCCCCACCTTTTTCCTTTCTCAAACCATGGCTAACCGATTCCATCGGGTGCCCACCAACATTCACATACCATGGAGGAGTACCTTTTTTCTTTCTTTTTTTCTCTTTTTTTTCTTTTTGGAATAAGACAATATGGAAGATAGCAAATCCGACCACTACGTCCCCATGAGCTAAAAACAGTGTCACAAAACGAGAAGTGTTTTGAAGGTTTTTTCAAAGGTAGCACATGCAAATTTACTTGGAATGGCTTACAAATACCATGCATAGGAATTTTTAGTGGACACAATGGCAAACTTGGTTTTTAGGAGTTGGATGCACGAGTAGAGCTCATACTCAGTACAAAATGAGGGCTAGCAAAAGACTAGGAGCGACCAACTAAGAGAGCAATAACGGCCATAATCATGCAAAGCGACAAAGCAACATTAAAAGAAACATAAGATGGCATCAAAAGTCAAAAACTAAATGATCATAGAGGCTATTGGCGACTTTGTAAGAGTCTAACATGTGTGAGCATGCGCCAAGTCAACCCAAATAAAGCATCAAGGAGAAAACCAAATTAATGCTTCCGAATAATATGAACAACGCATGATTTTTCAAAGGCTCATTAAGCAATCTCAGTCATTTGAGACAAGTCATGCTACAGCAAAACCACTAAGCATACTATCAAAAAGACATCAAGCATGACATGAAAAAGCCTAAGCCGCAGTCTACACAAGCTCCTTCTTGTACTACTTTTTGGCATAAAGCTTTTTCTCTTTTCCAACACCATTCAAACCTTTTTGAGGAAACTCTTTTGAGGAAAACCAACATATACCAGAGGTCCAAATACACCTTGATGCATAGATAAAACAAGATCTGAACAAAAATCAAGGCGAAAAACAAAAGCTAAACGCAGTAGCAGAAAAAGAGAACACTCATTGAACGATAAGAGTGAAAACTAGAGTGTTCTTGGCAAATGAAAAGCGAGTTCATCTCCTCCAAAAGAAACATGATGTGATCTAACCATTTATTGCAGCAAACAAAACAAAAGAAAACTGAAAACAAAAACAACTGACGCTCCAAGAAAAACGCATAGTGCATGAAGCAATAAAAATATAGTGTTTTGAAAGATGACCTGATTTTTGCCGATGAAGAAGGGGGTGCCTCGGGGGACATCCCCAAGCTTTGACGCTTGTACTTCTTGGATATTTCTTGGGGTGATGCATGGGCATCCCCAAGCTTGAGCTTTTGTCCATTCTTCAACTCATCTCATCATTCTCCAATCCCTACACTTGAAAACTTTCTTCATACAAAACTAAACACAAATCTATTGGCAACATTAGTGTAAGCATATCATATAATCAACCTCTTTTGCTTCAGGTTTCAACCCAAAACCACCACATATAAATTATATACTACTGTAGCAACTTCCCCTAAAATACATGATCAAAAGAACTCAAAAAGAAAGCGATAAAGCGACAAACACAAATATTGGCAGAAATCTGTCAAAATAGAACAGCTGACAAAGGTCGATTTTTTAGAGCATTTTCTGTTGCTCAAATCAAAAAGTGTTCAACTAATGAAAGTTTGGATATAACCTGGGGCATATGCACAAGAAATCGCAGGTCCAAAAGATATACAGAGAATTTTCACGAATTTTTACGGTGCAGCACCAAAAACAGTTTCAGGACAGCAACATCCCCAAATCTTACCTCACTCAAATTAGAGGCTTCTCTTGGCACAACAATGAAATAAAAAGGATAAGGAGCGGTTATTACAGTAGTAATAACTTCCAAGACTCAAATAAAAGAAAAATTACTGAAAATAAAACAATGGGTTATCTCCCAAGAGTAGTTTTCTTTAACACCTTTGAGCTAGGCGCAGTAATTTGCAAAGATGCTCATGTGGGCGCCATATAGGAGCTTGAAGCAAAGGCGCCATATAAGAACTTGAAGCAATAGAGAGCATCAAAAAGTAGATATGAAACACATTTAAATCTAAACCACTTCCTATGAAAAATAGTCTTGTAAAGAGACAAGTCATGAAAGCGCAAAGCAAAAAGCATAGGAAGGCAAAACAAGTACAACTTCAAGAATTGCAACATAAAGAGGGGAAACTCAATATTGTTGAGATCCATTAAACCATGTTTCCCTCTCTCATAATAACTTTTAGTAGCATCATGAATAGAATTAACAATATAATTATCACATAAAACATCCCTATCATGAGCCTCATGCATAAAAGAATTAATACTCCCCACATGAACAATAGTAGTAGGAGCAGATTCAATAGAATAATTATTCTCATCACCATAATCATCAAAAATAGGAGGCATATTGTAATCATAACTATTTTTCTCCTCAATAGTAGGTGAACTGAAAATATTATACTCATCATCAAAGCCATCATAAACTAGAGGTTTAGTATCATCACAAGCTAGAGAACTACTATGTCGCAAAGCATATTCATCAAACATATCATCATAAGAAGGAACATGGATAGTACTAATGGTACAACAATTATTAACCTTAGAATTGGTACCAAAAAGATTTCCAATATCAAAAGTAGAGTGCTTTTCCCAATCATGATCACTAACATAGGTAACAGGCATGGGAACATCATCCCAATCAGAATTATCATAATCTATAGCAGGATCATAACGCTTAGGGGAAGATACCATGTCCTCTCACCTTTTACTCCTCTTCTTCTTCTTCTTCTTCATACTCTTCTTACTCTCTCCTTTAGGAGGAAGAGACTTGAAGGGCATCTTCTCCACATAATCTTTAGGCGGGAAAGGCATCTTCTCCACATAATCTTTAGGAGGGAAAGGCATCTTCTCCACATAATCTGGTTTGCTGACAGAAACAACAGAAGAAACTTTGGAGGATTACTCCTCTCTATTAATAAGATCGAAACATCTATTAGTCCTGTCATAGCTTGGCAAAACATCATGTTTTATAAGATCTTGTAAGTAAGTATTTGCGAGGCAATCTTTAGCACAATAGAGACGACAACCACGAAGGGTGCTATTAATATCAACATCATTCATGTCTACCAAAGCAATCTTTCTAGATATCTCTTCACAATTCAAAAACAAAGTAAGCTCATCATACTGATTGAAAGTAATCTTATCATCACAATACAAATCTGCGGTACTCGTTCGATTAATTGGGCATTGAAAATTAAAGTGCCCCTTTTCACCGCAAAATTCACAAAGAAAAGGATAAAGCTCACAAACCCTTTCACCAAGCACATCTAGATCCTTGAGCCACATACTGGTTTCTTCATTTGCGTGGGTGATGCAATAATCTTCCTTGTTGTAACTCTGTTCACAAGGTCTATGTATTCCACAAAAATTAACATGCTTATAAGAAATAGTACTTTTAGAAGTTTGAGCATGTTTATTGCAATCATCAACAACAATATCACTTTCTATGCAAGTGTCCTTAAAAGGTTCATGATACACGTCCCCATTTCCTTTAGGAACATTCATATGGGAAGCAAAGGCTTTAAAGCAATCAACCATAATTTGAGGATCAAGACCATACTTATCACTAAGATCTTGAAAATCAGCAGTTTCAGTGAAAGACTTAATGCAATAAAACTCGTAATTCATACCTGATCCTTTACCTTTGCCGCTATCCCAACCTTCAATATTGTTTTGAATCGTCTCAAGCAGATCCCACTTGGTGTCAACATCCTTGCTTGTGAAAGACCCATCAAAGCATGCATCTAGATAGTCCTTGTATTATCCTGAAAGCCTTGCATAAAAATTATTAATAACAATATTACGGGGAAGATCATGAATAGGACATTTGTGCATTAGTAACTTCAATCTTCCCCACGCTTGGGCAATGCTTTCTCCCTCATGAGGCCAAAAGTTATATATCTGATTATGATCTTTATGAATTTCACTTGGAGGATAAAACTTGGAATAAAAGAGAGGCACAATTTCCTCCCATGCAATAGGTGGACCATCTTTTAGTGTTCTATACCATTCCTCAGCTCTGCCTTTCAGTGAAAAAGAGAATAGCTTCTTCTTAACTTGGTTCATTGAAATACCTGCACACTGGAACAACTCGCATAATTCATGTATAAAAAGCAAATGGTCACCAGGATGGACAGTTCCATCTCCTAAATAGCAGTTATCCCTAACACGTCCAACAATCTTCGTAGGTATTTTAAACGGATGAGGAGCACAAGCATCATTAGAAACATCACATATGGGAGATAAAATATCATCAGAGCAAACTTTCTCCACTAAAGCTGGGGAACTAAAAATATCATACTTAACAAAACCAGCTTCCCCAAGCTTAGACTTTTCCATAGCATTAGTAATAACGGTATTCAAAGCATTCGTACTAATAACATTGCTATGCGAAATAAGCTCCAAAGGATTTTCAATTTTCTCATCAAATCTAAACTCAGGAAAAAGACTAAAGAACTCTTTATTTTCCATTAAGCCTAACTAGTGAAAATAAAAACAAGAAACAAAAAGATGTAATTGCAGAATCTAAAGGAAATAACTCCGAGCACTCACATAGGAGGATGCGAGTACCTTTTACCTTACCTCCTCGGCAACGGCGCCAGAAAAGAGCTTGATGTCTACGCACGCGTCTGTTCTTGTAGACAGTGTTGGGCCTCCAAGTGCAGAGGTTTGTAGAGCAGCAGCAAGTTTCCCTTAAGTGGATCACCCAAGGTTTATCGAACTCAGGGAGGAAGAGGTCAAAGCTATCCCTCTCAAGCAACCCTACAATTACGATACAGAAAGTCTCTTGTGTCCCCAACACACCTAATACACTTGTCAGATGTATAGGTGCACTAGTTCGGCGAAGAGATAGTGAAATACAAGTAGTAGTGATGATTATAAGTAGTAAATGCAATCTGGAATAAAAATGGCAGCAAGCAAACATGTAACAATACAACGAGTAAACGGTGTGCAACGCTTGGAAACAAGGCCTAGGGATCATACTTTCACTAGTGGACACACTCCCAACAAATATAACATAATTGAACAAATAAATAACTTCTCTTCACTATGGTACTCTGAATTACTCTCCTATTGAATAACACTAATCATTGTGTAGGGCTACGAAGCACTCCTTAAAGTTCATCAAGTACTTGACAAACACCACTCATAGAGATATCCAAATCAAAGCACAACTCAAGATAGATATTATTGCAACTTAGACCAAGTACTAACACGGTGCACACACTGTCAACATTACACCAAGAAAGGAGGAATAGATCACTTCAATACTATCATAGTGATAATTATTCTCATAATCCATAAAATATCACAATCGTAGCCTAGACCAAGTACCACCATGATGCACGCACTGTCACCGTTACACCATGGCAGGAGGAATAGATTACTTTAATAACACACTAGAGTACACATAATGAAGAAGAGTAACATCTACTTATTCAACATGATACAAAGCTCACGATCACATAAAGATCACATCATGGTAGAGAGAGGTGAACCACATAGCTACCGGTAGAGCCCTCGGCCCCCGGGGAGAACTACTCCCTCCTCATCATAGGAGACAGCAAGGTTGTTTAAGATGGCGGTGAGGTCGATGGAGACGGCGGAGACGACGATGGAGACCGATGGAGATGGCTCCGGGGGCACTTCCCCATCCCGGCAGGGTGCCAGAACAGAGACTTCTGTCCCCCGAAATTTGGCTTCGACGGCGGCGGCGCTGTGGAACTGTTCTGGAAATTTCATCGACTCCCCTAGGGTTTTCCGTCCCGAGGCTTCTTATAGGCGAAGGGGCATCGTCAGGAGTGGCCCCAGGCCTCCTCACACCTAGGCGGCGCGGCCAGGGCCTGGGCCGCGCCGGCCTAGTGTGAGGCTGGCCTGTGGCCCCTCTCCTTCGCCTCTTCGGATCTCTGGAAGCTTCCGGGCAAAATAAGACTTTAGGAACTTGTTTCGTCCAATTCCGAGAATATTTCCTGTGTATCACTTCTGAAACACAAAAACAGCAGAAAACAGGGAACTGGCACTGTGGCGACTTGTTAATAGGTTAGTTCCGGAAAATGCATAAAAGCACCACGAAGTGTAACGAAACACAAGGCAAATGGTGTAAAAACAAGCATGGAGCATCAAAAATTATAGATACGTTTGAGACGTATCAAGCAGCAAACCCCGGACATGGTGGCCACAACCTTCTCCGTCAAAGGACAGAGCAGCCAACATGGTCGGGGACGAGGTTCCAACAGCGGCCAGCCGCGAAGCTCTCCAGCTTCCGCTACGGCGCCAGCTGCACCTGTGTCCTACGATGAATACCGCAACATGCCATGCTTCGCCCATCGGGTTGCTTCAGGAAAGTGCAACCATACCAACCGGAACTACAAATTTGTCAACGACCTCAAGGTGGACCAAGAAGCAGGCTACAAACACACCCGGCGACAACGGCCTCGTGGCAAAGGGAAAGCGGAGAAGGAAAAGGAGTCCAAGGATAGCAGTGACATGGATGAAGACCCTGTGCCAAAACCCGCCGAAAAGGCAGAGGGTGGAACTGGCACGGGCAACCCATACAAGAGCACCAAGAAGGGAGCATTTCACACCTTCCTTGGACCTCCCATGGCTAAGGCACAGAGAGCCGCCATGCGCTCCTTAAATGCCACCGTACCTAAAGTTTGCCAGTACGTCCGATGGTCCGAGATGCCGGTGCAATGGAGCCGCGACGATCACCCAGAGCACATCCCGGATGGATACTACGCCATGGTGGTTAATCCCTTGATCCAAGGCTACGAGTTCTCCAAGTGCCTGATGGATGGCGGAAGTAGCCTGAACATCATGTATGTGGAAACCCTGACAAAGCTAGGCCTTACCAAGACCCAACTCCACCATAGTGCTGTCACTTTCTATGGAGTGGTTCCTGGCCGCCAAGCAAAGTCCCTCGGGTCCATCACCCTCAAGGTTGCCTTCGGCGATAAAAATAACTACCGTGAAGAGCCCATAACTTTTGAGGTGGTCCCTTTCAAGAGTACATACCATGTGATCTTCGGCCGCCCCGCCTTCCACAGCTTTCATGCTAGGCCGTGCTACATCTACAACCAGCTGAAAATGCCAGGACCTGAAGGCATCATCACAGTTTATGGCAGCTTTAGAAAGGCCAAGGAGTGCGAGGATGGAGAAGCTGCCTTCGCGGAAGCAGTATTCTTCGGCGAGGAGTTCAAGGAAATCCATGCCGCCACGGACCCCGCGGAGATGCCGGCATCCAAGCAGGAAGTATCCGCCTCCCCGCCCACCTTCAAGCCTACAGTTGATACCAAGCAGGTGGAACTTGTCGCTGGCGATGCCGCCAAGACCACCTCGATAGGGACAAGCCTGTCCCCCAAATAGGAAAGCGCGCTCGTCGAGTTCCTCCATGAGAACCGGGACATCTTCGCATGGTAGCCATCTGACATGATAGGTGTACCCAGGGAACTCGCCGAGCATGCCCTGCAAATAATCCCTGGCTCCAAGCCAGTAAGACAAGCAATGAGACGCTTTGGAGATGAAAAGCGCCGCGCCATAGCAAAGGAAATTTCCAAGCTGTTGAAAGCAGGCTTCATCAAAGAAGTGATTCATACAAAGTGGGTGGCAAATCCCGTGTTAGTTCCTAAGAAAAACAAAAAGGTTATGCGCATGTGTGTAGATTACACCGGCCTGAACAAAGCGTGTCCCAAAGACCCTTTTCCCTTGCCGCGCATTGACCAAGTCATTGACTCGACGGCGGGATCAGAGCTGCTGTGTTTCTTAGATGCCTACTCAGGTTACCACCAGATCAAGATGAAGGAGTCCGATCAGCTCGCTACCTCGTTTGTAACACCCTATGACACATATTGCTATATGACAATGCCATTCGGTCTAAAGAACGCAGGCGCGACGTACCAACGCACCATGCAAAAGTGCCTGGTGGATCAAATCGGACGCAACATCCACGCATACGTGGACGACATCGCCGTCATGTCCAAAAAGTAGGATGACCTTATACCGGATTTGCAGGAGACCTTCAACAACCTAAGGAAATACAACATGATGCTTAACCCCACGAAGTGCGTCTTCGGGGTACCAGCTGGACAACTCCTAGGGTTCATCGTCTCCCACCGCGGTATTGAAGTCAACCCAGAGAAAATCAAGGCTATCCTCGAAATCTCCCGGCCTAATGACTTGAAGGACGTACATCGACTCACAGGCTGCGTGGCAGCAGTGAGCAGATTCATCAGTCATCTTGGCGAGAAGGCTTTGCCACTCTACAAGCTGATGAAGAAATCAAACGAATTTGTCTGGACCGATGAGGCAGACGCTGCGCTCAAGGATATGAAGAGAGTGCTATCCACTGCACCAGTCCTAGCAGCTCCCAAAGACCAGGAGCCCATGTTACTATACATGGCGGCAACCAACAGGGTCGTCAGCATCGTCATCATGATAGAACGCAAGGAAGAAGCGCAGGAGTACGGCATATAGAGACCAGTCTACTATGTCAGCGAGGTCCTGATGGAATCCAAGCAGCGCTACCCTCACTACCAAAAGTTGGCATACGGAGTTTTCCTAGCTTCTCGTAAGTTACGGCATTACTTCTATGACCATAAGATCACAGTGGTGAGCAAGGCTCTACTGAAGGACATCATCAACAACAGCGACGCAACAAGACGAGTTGCAAAGTGGGGCATTGAATTGGCCTCCTTTGATATCGACTACAAGCCTCGCACCGCCATCAAGTCTTAGGCTTTGGCGGAATTCATGGCGGATTGGAAGGAAGCACAGGAGACTACGCCCATCCCAGAACCGGAGCATTGGGTGATGCACTTTGATGGCTCAAAGTTGCTACACGGCGCGGGGGCTGGAGTGACACTCAAATCTCCTAAGGGAGATGAGCTCAGCTACGTTCTCCAGATCCACTTCCCCACTACCTACAATATCGCGGAGTATGAAGCGCTACTGCACGGGCTATGCGTCACAAAAGAAATCGGCGTACAACACATTATGTGTTGTGGAGATTCTGACCTTGTCGCTCAGCAGGTGGCTGGCACATACAAAGCTCGGAACGAAGTCATGGCGGCCTACAGAGACGAAGTGGATGAGATGGCCAAAAGCTTCCTCGGCTACGACATAAAGCACGTACGACGAGAAGATAACATGGCAGCTGACACCCTGTCCAAGCTAGGGTCTAGCCGCAAGGCAGTCCCGCCAGGCGTATTCCTTGAGCATCTGCACGTACCATCAGTCAAGATGGTAGATCCAGAAAATCCGGAACTAGCGAGCTCCCCCGTTATGGCGGTTTTGCCCAGCAACCCGCCATGGACAGAGCCCTACCTAGAGTATCTGACGAACAAGAAACTACTCGAAGACGAAGTCCAAAAGAGACAAATCGAGCGTAGAGCAAAAGCGTACACCATCATCGATGGCCAGCTCTACAAACGAAGCACCTTGGGAGTATTCATGAAGTGCATATCCCAAGTGGACGGAATTGAAATACTAAAGGAGATCCACGAAGGCGAATGTGGGCATCACGCCGCCGCCAGATCCCTAGTAGCCAAGGCATTCTGCCATGGGTTTTACTGGCCAACAGCCAAGACAGATGCAAACTGTATCGTGGAGCTCTGCCAAGCTTGCCAGATGTACTCCAAGCAAACCCACATGCCCGCCACAGCACTGCACACAATACCTATAACTTGGCCTTTCGCGGTCTGGGGGCTGGACATGGTGGGTCCGCTAAAAATAGCGCCTTCGGGATTTACGCACCTCTTGGTAGCGGTAGACAAATTCACAAAGTGAGTGGAAGCTAAGCCCATCAGAAAGCTTGATGGCAAAACCGCCCTAAAATTTGTCAAGGACATTGTGGTTAGATTCGGCATCCCACATAGCATCATCACCGACAATGGCACTAACTTGTCTCAGGGAGAAGTTGAAGAATACTGCCATCACAATGGAATCCACCCTGACCTTGCATCTGTGGCACATCCACAGTCCAATGGCCAAGTTGAGAGGACCAACGGACTAATCATGTCAGGGATCAAGCCACGCCTAGAAGCACCGCTACATAGAGCAGCAGGAGCCTGGGCAGAAGAGTTGCCATCTGTGCTATGGAGTCTACAGACCACGCCAAACAGATCAACATGCCTCACCCCTTTCTTCGTAGTCTACGGAGCAGAGGCAATCCTGCCAAGTGATGTATAGTATGATTCTCCAAGAGTCGAGGCCTATGAGGAAGAAGATGCAGAAGCGTCCAGACAACTATCCGTGGACCTGCTGGAAGAAGAACGAGACCTAGCAGCCTAGAGATCCGCCATCTACCAGCAGAACCTCCGCCGCTATCACAGCCGCCGAGTTCGCAAACGCTCGTTCAAAGAAGGGGACCTGGTGCTACGCCTCAAATAGAAGAAGTCACACAAGCTATCCCCGCTTTGGGAAGGACCCTTCGTCATCAGCAAAGCTCTACTGAATGGTTCCTACTATCTCGTTGATGTTCGTGAGCTAGATAAGCGACCCAGTAAGAAGCGCAAACGAAGAGACCCTGATGATATCTACGACGAAACAGATCATCCATGGAACATCGCACAGCTACGTCCTTTCTACACTTAGCACTTATCTAGGCTGTGTAATAGGCACCTCTATATGATCAATGAAATAAAGCATCTAGTTCACTCTTGATTTTTTCTGAGTCTTTTTCCCCCTTTATTGTTCATTTAGATCGCATGGAACCTTTGCGCAATTGTGCTCTGCACTTGTGTCTTTTTAAATCCACCATAAGTGGTCCGCGTAGCATATTTATGTTTTAATCTCCATCTGACGTTCTTTGTGTGGATTCCCGAGTAGTGACTTTTTGATGATCTAAGCCGCTATCTGCTAAGGGTTTTGGACGGTTGCTATTAAGTATCGTCGCCCCGGCGGATTGTTCGTGCGAAGATTTTGCCATCTCACGAAAATTCAAGCACAAAGAGCCGGGTGGCGGATTGCATAATCCTACGCGTGAATTTTTTTCAAAGTGTTGTTTTTTGAGCATGTCAAACTGCTGCAAGTTGCATAAAAATAGGCCTGGCAGTTTTTTTCGCACATAAACCAGTTAAAGGATTTGATAAAACTGTGCCATAAGTTCAAAAGCATTCTCTGATCCGCCACAGGCAGATCAGGCACAGTACAAGCATACACACAGTTTAAAGTTTAAACTTACAGACCCACACAGGGGCCGAATTGATGCATTGTTTCTTCCTGCCACATTGCAGGGTATAACTTAAGATGGCGGAACAGCAGAGGAACCATCATCACCGCCATCAGCACCAGCCGTGGCTGCAAAGACCGATGCCGAAGCTTGGCTTGGAGACCCTGGCAGATCATACGCTTCATAGTATACGTTCAGCTGAGTGCCCAGGGCACAAAGCTGATCATATCCTAGCACGCTCTGCCGGATGGCGGCCTCGTCCACCGGCGCTCTGTCCTCGCCGCTCTCCGGGATGCCGGAGGTGATCAAGTCCAGGTCCAGCTTGGGGTAGTGGGCCTTTGCCAAAGTTAGAGCAGTTCTGGCACCACCCAGAGCGGAAGACTGCTTCCAGTCCGCCACCAGCCTAGGCACAAGCAGCAGCTTCTTGGTGAGCCCAATGGCGAAAAGGCCGGATGAAATCGCTATCTGCAGGCTGCCGCACACCTGACGACCAGCATTAAGAAGGCCATCCCGCACCTTCTTTGCAGCGTCGGTGGCCATGCGTAAGCCCGTGGCGGAATCCACCTCTCCTTGCTCTAGGGTCACTGCATAGCGGAAACAAACAAGGCGTCATACTCTACATAGCATATTATTACAAACTACATAGTATGGAAAGCCATCGCTACCTAGCAAAGTCTTCTGGAAATGATCGAGGACCGCGTTGAAGCCATCCTACCGCTTTTCAAACTCTGTGGCAGCTTTATGGAGATCCTTGATGTCTACGCACGCGTCTGTTCTTGTAGACAGTGTTGGGCCTCCAAGTGCAGAGGTTTGTAGAACAGCAGCAAGTTTCCCTTAAGTGGATCACCCAAGGTTTATCGAACTCAGGGAGGAAGAGGTCAAAGCTACCCCTCTCAAGCAACCCTGCAATTACGATACAGAAAGTCTCTTGTGTCCCCAACACACCCAATACACTTGTCAGATGTATAGGTGCACTAGTTCGGCGAAGAGATAGTGAAATACAAGCGGTAGTGATGATTATAAGTAGCAAATGTAACTTGGAATAAAAATCGCTGCGAGCATACATGTAACAAAACAGCAAGTAAACGGTGTGCAAAGCTTGGAAACAAGGCCTAGGGATCATACTTTCACTAGTGGACACACTCCCAACAATATAACATGATTGAACAAATAAACAACTTCTCTCCACTATGGTACTCTGAATTACTCTCCTATTGAATAACACTAATCATTGCGTAGTGGCTACAAAAGCACCCCTTAAAGTTCATCAAGTACTTGACAAACACCACTCATAGAGATATCCAAATCAAAGCATAACTCAAGATAGATATCATTGCAACTTAGACCAAGTACTAACACGGTGCACACACTGTCAACATTACACCATGAAAGGAGGAATAGATCACTCAATACTATCATAGCAATAATTATTCTCATAATCCACAAGAGATCACAATCATAGCCTAAACCAAGTACCACCATGATGCACGCATTGTCACCGTTACACCATGGCAGGAGGAATAGATTACTTTAATAATACCACTAGAGTACACATAATATCTGAATAATAACATCTACTTGTTCAACATGATACAAAGCTCACGATCACATAAAGATCACATCATGGGAGAGAGAGGTGAACCACATAGCTACCGATAGAGCCCTCGGCCCCGGGGGTGAACTACTCCCTCCTCATCATAGGAGACAGCAAGGTTGATGGAGATGGCGGTGAGGTCGATGGAGACGGCGGAGACGGCGATAGAGACCGATGGAGATGGCTCCGGGGGCACTTCCCCGTCCCGGCAGGGTGCCGGAACATAGACTTCTGTCCCCCGAAATTCGTCGGTGGTGGCGGCGGAACTGCGGAACTCTTTCTGGAAATTTGCCGACTCCCCTAGGGTTTTCTGTCCCGAGGCTTCTTATAGGCGAAGGGGCGATGTCAGGGGTGGCCCCAGGCCTCCTCACACTAGGGTGGCCCGGCCAGGGCCTGGGCCGCGCCAGCCCTGTGTGAGGGTGGCCTGTGGCCCCTCTCCATCCTCTCTTCGGATGTCTGGATGCTCCCGGGAAAAATAAGACTTCTGGCTTTGGTTTCGTCCAATTTCGAGAATATTTCCTGTGTATCACTTCTGAAACACAAAAACAGCAGAAAACAGGAAACTGGCACTGTGGCAACTTGTTAATAGGTTAGTTCCGAAAAATGCATAAAAGTGCCACGAAGTGTAACGAAACAATAGGCAAATGGTGTAAAAACAAGCATGGAGCATCAAAAATTATGGATACGCCGGAGACGTATCAGCATCCCCAAGCTTAACTCCTGCTCGTCCTTGAGTAGGTAAGTGATAACAAAAGAAATAATTTTTGAGGTGACATGCACCTACACAATCTTGATCATATATGTAAGAATTGTGAGCTGGGATCATAAGAACTTAAAACATGGGCATGAAGATATAATCTTGACAATAAGAACTTAGCAACCATGTTGTAAACATGCAAATGAACACAAACAAAAGATCATGAAAATGAAACAATGAAAGTCAAACGTGTGTTCAGATCATAAGGAAAAACATACAAATGGTTTTCAGCTTGTCCTTCATGGAGAGCAAAACATAAATGCATAGGACACCTTCAAGTTTAAGAGGGCGACTAGATACAAATAATTTAAGAACAAGTGAAACCATAGTCATGAATCAATCAATGATAAACTTTGGGACAATGCACATTATACTCAGAATGACAACTATGCTCTCTTAATGGTGCATAAAGATAGAAGGTGGTGACTCAACATAAAAGTAGAAGAAAGGCCCTTCGCGGAGGGAAGCAGTGATTAAACATGTGCTAGAGCTTTTCATTTGTAAAACAGAGAGATAAAAATTGGTTTTGAGAGGTGGTTGTCTTTGCCAACGACTGGCAATGGGGTTCTTACTATCTTCCATACAAAAATGAAGCAAGTTTTTGAGAGAGAGATTGGCACTTTTTGTGCTCTTTTATAAAGCTTGGCACTCCTCCCCACCTTTTTTCCTTTCACAAACCATGGCTAACCGATTCCATCGGGTGCCCACCAACATTCACATTCCATGGAGGAGTGCCTTTTTTCTTTCCTTTTTTTCTTTTTCTTTTCTTTTTGGAATAAGCAATATGGAAGATAGCAAATCCGACCACTATGTTCCCATGAGCTGAAAACAGTGTCACAAAATGAGAAGTATTTTGAAGGTTTTTGAAAGGTAGCACATGAAAATTTACTTGGAATGGCTTGCAAATACCATGTATAGGAGTTTATAGTGGACACATTGGCAAACTTGGTTTTTAGGAGTTGGATGCACGAGTAGAGCTCATACTCAGTACAAAATGAGGGCTAGCAAAAGACTGGGAGCGACCAACTAAGAGAGCAATAACGGCCATAATCATGCAATGCGACAAAGCGACATTAAAAGAAGCATAAGATGACATCAAAATTCAAAAACTAAATGATCATGAAGGCTATTGGCGACTTTGTAAGAGTCTAACATGTGTGAGCATGCGCCAAGTCAACCCAAATAAAGCATCAAGGAGAAAACCAAAATAATGCTTCCATACAATAAAAACAACGCATGATTTTTTTCAAAGGCTCATTAAGCAATCTCAATTATTTGAGACAAGTCATGCTACAGCAAAACCACTAAGCATACTATCAAAAAGACATCAAGCACGACATGCAAAAGCCTAGGCTGCAGTCTACACAAGCTCCTTCTTGTACCACTTTTTTTGCATAAAGCTTTTTCTCTTTTCCAACACCATTTGAATTTTTTTTAAGACACCTCTTTTGATGAAAACCAATAAAGATCAGAGGCAAAAATACACCTTGATGAAAAGATAAAACAAGATCTGAACAAAAATCAAGGAGAAAAATGCAAGCTAAACGCAGTAGCAGAAAAAGAGAACACTCATTGAACGATAAGAGTGAGAACTAGAGTGTTCTTGGCAAACGAAAAGCGAGTTCATCTCCTCCAAAAGATACATGATGTGATCTAACCATTTATTGCAGCAAATAAAGCAAAATAAAACTAAAAACAAAAACAACTGACGCTCCAAGAAAAATGCATAATGCATGAAGCAATAAAAATATAGTGTCTTGAAAGGTGACCTGATTTTTGCCGATGAAGAAGGGGTGCCTCGGGGGCATCCCCAAGCTTTGACGCTTGTACTTCTTGGATATTTCTTGGGGTGATGCATGGGCATCCCCAAGCTTGAGCTTTTGTCCATTCTTCAACTCATCTCATCATTCTCCAATCCCTACACTTGAAAACTTCCTTCATACAAAACTAAACACAAATCTATTAGCAACATTAGTGTAAGCATAACATATAATCAACCTCTTTTTGCTTCAGGTTTCAACTCAAAACCACCACATATATAGTAAATACTACTGTAGCAACTTCTCCAAAAGTTCCGTGATCAAAAGAACTCAAAAGAAAGCGATAAAGTGGCAAACACAAATATTGGCAGAAATCTGTCAAAACTGAACAGCTGACAAAGGTCGAATTTTTGAGGGGTTTTCTGTTGCTCAAATCAAAAAGTGTTCAACTAACGAAAGTTTGGATATAACCTGGGGCATATGCACAAGAAATAGCAGGTCCAAAAGATATACAGAGAATTTATACGAATTTTTACGGTGCAGCACCGAAAACTGTTTCAGGACAGCAACATCCCCAAATCTTACCTCACTCAAATTAGAGGCTTCTCTTGGCACAAAAATGAAATAAAAAAGATAAGGAGCGGTCATTACAAGACTCAAATAAAAGAAAAAGTACTGGAAAGAAAACATTGGGTTATCTCCCAAGAGTGCTTTTCTTTAACGCCTTTGAGCTAGGCGCAGTAATTTGCAAAGATGCTCATGTGGGCGCCATATAAGAGCTTGAGGCAAAGGCGCCATATAAGAACTTGAAGCAATAGAGAGCATCAAAAAGCAAGTATGGAACACATTTATATCTGAACCACTTCCTATGCATAGGAATCTTGTAAGAAAATAAATCAACGAGGCACATAGTAGCAAGCATGGATAGATAAAACAAGTGCCACTTCAAGATTTGCAACATAAAGAGGGGAAACTTAATATTGTTGAGATCCATCAAACCATGTTTCCCTCTCTCATAATAACTTTCAGTAGCATCATGAATAGAACTAACAATATAACTATCACATAAAGCATCCCTATCATGAGCCACATGCATAAAAGAATTAATACTCACCACAGGAACAATAGTAGTAGGAGCAAATTCAATAGAATAATTATTCTCATCACCATAATCATCATAAATAGGAGGCATATTGTAATCATAACTAATTTTATCCTCAAAAGTAGGTGAACTGAAAATATTATACTCATTATCATAGCCATCATAAACTAGAGGTTTAGTATCATCATAAGCTAGAGAGCAACTATTTCGCAAAGCATATTCTTCAAACATATCATCATAAGAAGGAACATCACATATAGGAGATAAAATATCATCAGAGCAAATTTTCTCCACTAAAGCTGGGGAACTAAAAATATCATGCTTAACAAAACCAGCTTCCCCAAGCTTAGACTTTTCTATAGCATTAGCAATAACAGTGTTTGAAACATTCATACTAACAACACTATTAGCACACAAATTAAGCTCCAAAGGTTTTTCAACTTTCTCTTCAAACACTTCATATCTAAACTCAGGAAAAAGACTAAAGAACTCTTTATTTTCCATTAAGCCTAACTAGTGAAAATAAAAACAAGAAACAAAAAGATGTAATTGCAAAATCTAAAGGAAATAACTTCGAGCACTCACCAGCAACTAAAAGACTTAGTAGCCAAAGAATGTGAGTACCTTTTACCTTACCTCCCCGGCAACGGCGCCAGAAAAGAGCTTGATGTCTACGCACGCGTTTGTTCTTGTAGACAGTGTTGGACCTCCAAGTGCAGAGGTTCGTAGAACAGCAGCAAGTTTCCCTTAAGTGGATCACCCAAGGTTTATCGAACTCAGGGAGGAAGAGGTCAAAGCTACCCCTCTCAAGCAACCCTGCAATTACGATACAGAAAGTCTCTTGTGTCCTCAACACACCCAATACACTTGTCAGATGTATAGGTGCACTAGTTCGGCGAAGAGATAGTGAAATACAAGCGGTAGTGATGATTATAAGTAGCAAATGTAACTTGGAATAAAAATCGCTGCGAGCATACATGTAACAAAACAGCAAGTAAACGGTGTGCAAAGCTTGGAAACAAGGCCTAGGGATCATACTTTCACTAGTGGACACACTCCCAACAATATAACATGATTGAACAAATAAACAACTTCTCTCCACTATGGTACTCTGAATTACTCTCCTATTGAATAACACTAATCATTGCGTAGTGGCTACAAAAGCACCCCTTAAAGTTCATCAAGTACTTGACAAACACCACTCATAGAGATATCCAAATCAAAGCATAACTCAAGATAGATATCATTGCAACTTAGACCAAGTACTAACACGGTGCACACACTGTCAACATTACACCATGAAAGGAGGAATAGATCACTCAATACTATCATAGCAATAATTATTCTCATAATCCACAAGAGATCACAATCATAGCCTAAACCAAGTACCACCATGATGCACGCACTGTCACCGTTACACCATGGCAGGAGGAATAGATTACTTTAATAATACCACTAGAGTACACATAATATCTGAATAATAACATCTACTTGTTCAACATGATACAAAGCTCATGATCACATAAAGATCACATCATGGGAGAGAGAGGTGAACCACATAGCTACCGGTAGAGCCCTCAGCCTCGGGGGTGAACTACTCCCTCCTCATCATAGGAGACAGCAAGGTTGATGGAGATGGCGGTGAGGTCGATGGAGACGGCAAAGACGGCGATGGAGACCGATGGAGATGGCTCCGGGGGCACTTCCCCGTTCCGGCAGGGTGCCAGAACAGAGACTTCTGTCCCCCGAAATTCGTCGGTGGCGGCGGCGGAACTGCGGAACTCTTTCTGGAAATTTGCCGACTCCCCTAGGGTTTTCCGTCCCGAGGCTTCTTATAGGCGAAGGGGTGATACGTCTCAAACTTATCTATAATTTTTGATGCTCCATGCTTGTTTTTACACCATTTGCCTATTGTTTCGTTACACTTAGTGGCATTTTTATGCATTTTCCGGAACTAATCTATTAACAAGTGCCACAGTGCCAGTTTCCTATTTTCTGCTGTTTTTGTGTTTCAGAAGTGATACACAGGAAATATTCTCGGAATTGGACGAAACAAGTTCTTGAAGTCTTATTTTTCCCGGAAGCTTCCGGACATCCGAAGGAGAGACGGAGAGGGGCCACCAGGGCCCCACACACAGGGCTGGCGCGGCCAGGCCCCTGGCCGCGCCACCCCTGTGTGAGGGAGCCTGGCTCCACCTCTGACGACGCCCCTTCGCCTATAAATACCCCCCGACGGAAAAAACCTAAGTACCCGATCAGTTTTCTAGAACACATCGCGATCCGCCGCCGCCGTCGACCCGAAGATCGGGACGGTCCAGAAGTTCTTCCCGGCACCCTGCCGGAGAGGGGAATCACCACCGGAGGTCTTCTTCATCGCCATGCTTGCCTCCGGAGCGATGAGTGAGTATTCTACCTTGGACTATGGGTCCATAGCAGTAGCTAGATGGTTGTCTTCTCCACCATGTGCTTCATGTTTAGATCTCATGAGCTGCCATACATGAGTGAGATCACCGTTATGTAATTCTATGATGTTGGTTTGTTGGGATCCGATGAATATTGGTGTTTATGATTAAGTTGCTGTACTGAATTATATCTTTTGTTATCTCTATGTTGTTTATGATCTTGCATGCTCTCCGTTGTTAGTAGCTATCTTGGCCGAGTAGTTGCTAGTGACTCCAAGAGGGGGTATTTATGCTCGATAGTGGGTTCATGTCTCTATTTCACCTGGGGGAGTGACAGAAACCTCTAAGGTGGTAGATGTGCTGTTGCTACTAGGGAGAAAACAACATTCATATGCTCAAGGGCATATGCTTTGTTTACATTACACACTTTGCTTAATGCAATTATCTGTTGTTCGCAACTTAATACTTTTGGGGTGTTCGGATTGATATCCCCGAGGGTGGATTATTAGTCATAGATGCAGTTGGATGGCGGTCTATGTATTTTGTTGTAATGCCCAGAGTAAATCTCATAGTGATCTTCTTGACATATCACGTTATCTTTATTCTATCAATTGCCCAACTGTAATTTGTTTACCCAGCATGTTATTTCATCTATGGAGAGACACCACTAGTGAACTGTGGACCCCGGTCCTATTTTAATCATATTGCAATCACCTGTTTACTTTTCCCGTACTGTTTACTTTACTCGCATACTATTACTGTTTTCCACTCGATACACTCATAACCTTTGTTTCAAGCAAACCGGTGAGATTGACAACCTCATCGTAAGTTGGGAGCAAAGTATTTGTTTGTGTGTGTGCAGGTTCCACGTTGCAGCTAGCAAGCAAAGCTTGGACGAGGCGCCATATATAAATTGTCCGCTGCTGTCGCAAACTAGCAAGCATCACCTTCAGCTGTCATTTGTCTGCTTTTCTCCTGAACGATAAACCTTGGTTTCTAACTGAGGGAAAACGAGCTACTATACTCATCATACCTTCCTCTTGGGGTTCCCAACGGGCTGGTCATTCACCACGCATCAAGCTCTTTTTCTGGCGCCGTTGCCGGGGAAAAGTGGAAGACTTCTGCGAGGGGAGTTTTTCGCACACACATTCTGTACTTTGTTATTGTTTTGTTTTACTTTATTTATTTTACCTGCATTGCTTTTATATCAAAAACCCAAAAAAATTAGAATCCTTGGTAGTTGTTTTTACTTGTTTACTTTAGTTTTGCTGAAATGGCCAATCTTGAAAACACCAAGTTGTGTGACTTTACTAGCACAAACAATGGTGATTTTATCTGCACTCCTATTGCACCACCTGTTCCTGCTACCACCTTTTATGAGATTAAGCCTGCTTTGTTGAACCTTGTTATGAAAGAGCAATTTTCTGGTATTAGTACTGAAGATGCTACAGCTCATCTCAACAATTTTGTTGAGCTATGTGAGATGCAGAAATATAAGGATGTTGATAGTGATATTATTAAGCTCAAGTTGTTTCCTTTTTCTTTGAGAGGAAAAGCTAAAGATTGGTTGCTGTCTTTGACTAAGAATAGTATTGATTCATGGGCTAAGTGTAAGGATGCTTTTATTGGTAGATACTATCCTCCTGCTAAGATTATAGCTTTGCGCAGCAATATTATGAAGTTTACTCAGTTTGATAATGAACATGTTGCTCAAGCTTGGGAAAGAATGAAATCTATGGTAAATAATTGCCCCACTCATGGACTTACTACTTGGATGATTATCCAAACTTTTTATGCAGGACTGAATTTTTCTTCAAGGAACCTACTCGATTCAGCTGCTGGAGGCACTTTTATGTCCCTTACATTGGGCGCCGCATCAAAGCTACTCGATAACATGATGGTAAATTATTCCGAATGGCACACCGAGAGAGCTCCACAAGGTAAGAAGGTAAATTCTGTTGAGGAAACCTCTTCCTTGAATGATAAGATTGATACCATTATGGCTATGCTTGCTAATGATAGGACTCATGTTGATCCTAGTAATGTTCCTTTGGCCTCTTTGGTTGCTCAAGAAGAGCATGTTGATGTGAATTTCATTAGGAACAATAATTTTAACAACAATGCTTATAGGAATAATTTTGCTAGTAACAATTATAGGCTGTATCCTTCTACCAATGGTAATGGTTATGGAAATTATTATGGTAACTCCTACAACAACACTAGGGCCGCGCCCTCCGAGCTTGAGGTAATGCTCAAGGACTTCATCGGTAAGCAAACTGCTTTTAATAAGTCTGTTGAGGAAAAGTTAGGCAAAATTGATATTCTTGCTTCCAAGGTTGATAGCCTTGCTCATGATGTTGAACTTCTGAAATTAAAAGTGTTTCCTAATGATGTGAAAGTGAGCAATGTTGTTGCTACCGCTAATGCTATCCAAGTTGGAATTGATGAAAATATTAGATTGTTAGCGGAATTGCATGCCAGGTGGGAAAGAGAAGATGAGATGGCTAGAGAAATGAAGGTATGTACCATTACTACCTCTAATGATGTTGCTCCTACTTATAACAATCCTCTCACTTTGATTGGTGTAGAGAAAACTCCCACTCCTTGTGTTAAAAAGCCTAAAACTGCCAAAACTTTTTCTCAAAAGAGTGCTGAAATTTTTTGGAGTGTGGGAGATGATAGCTCTACTTGTTTTAATGATTTTGATGTTGATGGCTGCAATATATCTGAAGTTATTTTGTTCTTGCAAAAGCTTGCTTTGACTCCCAATGCTAGTTCTTTAAATATTGCTTTTACTAAGCATATTACCAATGCTCTCATAAGGATTAGGGATGAAAAGTTGAAGCAGAAAGCCTCTGTTCCCAAGAAGTTAGAAGATGGTTGGGAACCCATCATTGATATGCATGTTAATGGTTATGATTGCCATGCTTTATGTGATCTAGGTGCTAGTATTTCTATCATGCCTAGGAAGATTTATGACATGCTTGATTTACCACCGCTTGAAAAATGTTATTTTGATGTTCCTATTGCTGATGTTGCTAAGAAGAAACCTTTGGGAAGGATTAATGATGTTCTTATTGTGGTTAACAATAACCTTGTTCCTGTTGACTTTCTTGTTATGGACGTTGAATGCCATGCTTCATGTCCTATTATTTTGGGAAGACCTTTTCTTTGAACTGTAGGTGCCATCATTGATATGAGGGAAGGCACCATCAAATATCAATTCCCACTAAAGAAAGGTATGGAACACTTCCCTAGGAAAATAAAGAAATTGCTTTTTGACTCTATTCTTAGAGCAAATTATGAGCTTGATGCTTCATCACTTGATATTACTTGATTCGCAATTTTCTGCGCCTAGCTCAAAGGCGTTAAAGAAAAGCACTCTTGGGAGATAACCCAATGTTTTCTTTTCAGTACTTTTTCTTTTATTTGAGTCTTGGAAGTCATTACTACTGTAATGACCGCTCCTTATCTTGTTTATTTCGTTTTTGTGCCAAGAGAAGCCTCTAATTTGAGCGAGGTAAAGATTTGGGGTTATTGCTGTCCTGAAACTATTTTCGGTGCTGCACCGTAAAAATTCGTATAAATTCTCTGTTTATCTTTTGGACCTGCGATTTCTTGTGCATATGACCCAGGTTATATCCAAACTTTTGTTAGTTGAACACTTTTTGATTTGAGCAACAGAAAACCTTTCAAAAATTCGTCCTTTGTCAGCTGTTCAGTTTTGACAGATTTCTGCCAATATTTGTTTTTGCCACTTTATCGCTTTCTTTTGAGTTCTTTTTTATCATGGAACTCTTGTGGAAGTTGCTACAGTAGTATATACTTTATATGTGGTGGTTTTGGGTTGAAACCTGAAGCTAAAAGAGGTTGAATATATTTTATGCTTACACTAATGTTGCTAATAGAATTGTGTTTAGTTTTGTATGAAGGAAGTTTTCAAGTGTAGGGATTGGAGAATGATGAGATGAGTTGAAGAATGGACAAAAGCTCAAGCTTGGGGATGCCCATGCATCACCCCAAGTTATATCCAAGAAGTACAAGCATCAAAGCTTGGGGATGCCCCCGAGGCACCCCTTCTTCATCGGCAAAAATCAGGTCACCTTTCAAGACACTATATTTTTATTGCTTCATGCACTATGTGTTTTTCTTGGAGCGTCAGTTGTTTTAGTTTTCTTAGTTTGTTTAGTTTGTTTGTTTCCTGCAATAAATGGTTGGACCCCAACAAATTTCCTTTTGAGGAGATGTACTCGTTTTCATTTGCAAAGAATGCTCTAGTTTTCACTCTTATTAAAAATCGAGCATTCTACTTTTCTGCTACTGCTTTTGGTTTTCGTTTTCGCCTTGATTTGGGTTCAGATCTTGTCATATCTTTTCATCAAGGTGTATTTTTGCCTCTGAACTTTATTGGTTTTCATCAAAAGAGGTGTTTATAAAAATTTCAAATGGTGTTGGAAAAGAGAAAAAGCTTTGTGCAAAATAGTGGTACAAGAAGGAGCTTGTGTAGACTGCGGCTTAGGCTTTTTCATGTCATGCTTGATGTCTTTTTGATAGTATGCTTAGTGGTTTTGCTGTAGCATGACTCGTCTCAAATAACTGAGATTGCTTAATGAGCCTTTGAAAAAATCATGCGTTGTTTTTATTGTATGGAAGCATTATTTTGGTTTTCTCCTTGATGCTTTATTTGGGTTGACTTGGCGCATGCTCACACATGTTAGACTCTTACAAAGTCGCCATTAGCCTTCATGATCATTTAGTTTTTGAATTTTGATGCCATCTTATGCTTCTTTTAATGTCACTTTGTCGCTTTGCATGATTATGGCCATTATTGCTCTCTTAGTTGGTCGCTCCCAGTCTTTTGCTAGCCCTCACCTTGTACTGAGTATGAGCTCTACTCGTGCATCCAACTCCTAAAAGCCAAAGTTTTCCAAAGTGTCCACCATACATACCTACTAGCAATTTGCTATTCCAAGTAAATTTGACTTGCTTTTATATTCTCTTCAAATTAAACTCTTGCCAGTGTTATGCGAAATTCGGTCAGTAAAGCTCTCACGAACCGGAAGGCACACTTTACTTTTTCCTGTTCTAAAAATTTGACATTGTGGTCTTTTATGTTGAGTTGTTATGCTTGCAAGTTGTAAGTTGGATTCTAGCCCAGCCATGCTGTCATGGGGCAAGCTTTCAACATTGCACTTTCTTATTTGAGTTGATATCGTGATCTTTTGTTTATGGATGCCCGCGGTGTGAAATGAATTGGGAATCTTGTAGGGATCATGGAGTTTGTATATGTGTTAGGGAAACGCCGGGCCGCCAATCTAAGCCATGCATAATTCATGGTGGAAATTTGCAGCATACCCATGGTGAACATTCGACGACGCATCTCACAATAAAAAGCTAAACAATATAGCAAATAAAAGAGATGTCGAGGTGTTCATTGTCTGCTTGTCCTGTCATTTTGGTGTGGGCTTGTTCCATGTCATCGGGCACGGAGGTACCCCATTGGCGGTTCTCAATGATACACATATATTTACAATGACAAGAGCCTTGCTTGGGACTCTAAGTAAAGTAGCATGAGGTTTGGGTACTCGTATTCACGGGGCATGAGGTTTTGAACTTATGATTTGTCAAGCATATGCATCATAATTGTTCTCGCATTAACTTTAACCATTCAAGATGCTTATGATGGGGGCAATGAGAGCTCAAAGCCGGTAAGTACCATAATTTTTGAAGGTTATAAAACTTGCAATCACTGCTTCCCTCTGCGAAGGGTCTTTCTTCTACTTTTATGTTGAGTCACCACCTTCTTTCTTTATGCACCATGAAGAGAGCATAGTTGTCATTCTTAGTGTGATATGCATTGTCCCAAAGTTCATTGATTGACTCATGATGATTGGTTTCACTTGTTCTTAAATTATTTGTATCTAGTCGCCCTCTTAAACTTGAAGGTGTCCTATGCATTTATGTTTTGCTCTCTTTGAAGGACAAGCTGAAAACCACTTGTATGTTTTTCCTTATGATTTGAACACACGTTTGACTTTCATTGTTTCATTATCATGATCTTTTGTTTGTGTTCATTTGCATGTTTACAACATGGTTGCTAAGTTCTTATTGTCATGATTATATCTTTCATGCCCATGTTTTAAGTTCTTATGATCCCAGCTGACATTGCTTACATATATGATCAAGATTGTGTAGGTGCATGTCACCTCAAAAATTATTCTTTTGTTATCACTTACCTACTCGAGGACGAGCAGGAGTTAAGCTTGGGGATGCTTGATACGTCTCAAACGTATCTATAATTTTTGATGCTCCATGCTTGTTTTTACACCATTTGCCTATTGTTTCGTTACACTTAGTGGCATTTTTATGCATTTTCCGGAACTAACCTATTAACAAGTGCCACAGTGCCAGTTTCCTGTTTTCTGCTGTTTTTGTGTTTCAGAAGTGATACACAGGAAATATTCTCGGAATTGGACGAAACAAGTTCCTGAAGTCTTATTTTTCCCGGAAGCTTCCAGACATCCGAAGGAGAGACGGAGAGGGGCCACCAGGGCCCCACACACAGGGCCGGCGCGGCCAGGCCCCTGGCCGCGCCACCCCTGTGTGAGGGAGCCTGGCTCCACCTCTGACGACGCCCCTTCGCCTATAAGTACCCCCCGACGGAAAAAACCTAATTACCCGATCAGTTTTCCAGAACACATCGCAATCCGCCGCCGCCGTCGACCCGAAGATCGGGAGGGTCCAGAAGCTCTTCCCGGCACCCTGCCGGAGAGGGGAATCACCACCGGAGGTCTTCTTCATCGCCATGCTTGCCTCCGGAGCGATGAGTGAGTATTCTACCTTGGACTATGGGTCCATAGCAGTAGCTAGATGGTTGTCTTCTCCACCATGTGCTTCATGTTTAGATCTCATGAGCTGCCATACATGATTGAGATCACCATTATGTAATTCTATGATGTTGGTTTGTTGGGATCCGATGAATATTGGTGTTTATGATTAAGTTGCTGTACTGAATTATATCTTTTGTTATCTCTATGTTGTTTATGATCTTGCATGCTCTCCGTTGTTAGTAGCTATCTTGGCCGAGTAGTTGCTAGTGACTCCAAGAGGGGGTATTTATGCTCGATAGTGGGTTCTTGTCTCTATTTCACCTGGGGGAGTGACAGAAACCTCTAAGGTGATAGATGTGCTGTTGCTACTAGGGAGAAAACAACATTCATATGCTCAAGGGCATATGCTTTGTTTACATTACACACTTTGCTTAATGCAATTATCTGTTGTTCGCAACTTAATACTTTTGGGGTGTTTGGATTGATATCCCCGAGGGTGGATTATTAGTCATAGATGCAGTTGGATGGCGGTCTATGTATTTTGTTGTAATGCCCAGAGTAAATCTCATAGTGATCTTCTTGACATATCACGTTATCTTTATTCTATCAATTGCCCAACTGTAATTTGTTTACCCAGCATGTTATTTCATCTATGGAGAGACACCACTAGTGAACTGTGGACCCCGGTCCTATTTTAATCATATTGCAATCACCTGTTTACTTTTCCCGTGCTGTTTACTTTACTCACATACTATTACTGTTTTCCACTCGATACACTCATAACCTTTGTTTCAAGCAAACCGGTGAGATTGACAACCTCATCGTAAGTTGGGAGCAAAGTATTTGTTTGTGTGTGTGCAGGTTCCACGTTGCAGCTAGCCAGCAAAGCTTGGACGAGGCGCCATATATAAATTGTCCGCTGCTGTCACAAACTAGCAAGCATCACCTTCAGCTGTCATTTGTCTGCTTTTCTCCTGAACGATAAACCTTGGTTTCTAACTGAGGGAAAATGAGCTACTATACTCATTATACCTTCCTCTTGGGGTTCCCAACGGGTTGGTCATTCACCACGCATCAAGGGGCGATGTCAGGGGTGGCCCCAGGCCTCCTCACACTAGGGTGGCGCGGCCA
The DNA here is from genome assembly GCA_007115705.1 of Dactylis glomerata. Lineage (NCBI taxonomy): Eukaryota > Viridiplantae > Streptophyta > Magnoliopsida > Poales > Poaceae > Dactylis > Dactylis glomerata. The sequence goes on along the minus strand of QXEO01000360.1, from coordinate 3,622,023 downwards.
GGGCCTGGGCCGCGCCAGCCCTGTGTGAGGGTGGCCTGTGGCCCCTCTCCTTCCTCTCTTCGGATGTCTGGATGCTCCCGGGAAAAATAAGACTTCTGGCTTTGGTTTCGTCCAATTCCGAGAATATTTCCTGTGTATCACTTCTGAAACACAAAAACAGCAGAAAACAGGAAACTGGCACTGTGGCAACTTGTTAATAGGTTAGTTCCGAAAAATGCATAAAAGTGCCACGAAGTGTAACGAAACAATAGGCAAATGGTGTAAAAACAAGCATGGAGCATAAAAAATTATGGATACGCCGAAGACGTATCAATCCTCTACCTCCTTTTGCTTCTGGCGGTTCTGGCATTCCTAGTCCTTGAGCTTCTCTTCGAGGAGGGTATTCGAGGCCAAATTTTTTTGGAGCTGCTGGTGCAACCCCTCCATCGCGATAGCATGGCCCTTTTCCACCCCCTCGAGTGTGGACTTCAGCTTGGCAGCATCTGCATGGCAGAAATAATAGCAAAGTATTGATCGGCTAGCGCAAAGGTACTTAAACTTGTCAAACGCAAAAGAAAATTACCGCTATTCTTGATCTGCTTCTGCAAGTCCGCCACGAGCGTTCTCTTTTCCGCCAGCTCCTTCTCCTGCGAGCTGACGACTTGGACCAGGTCCTCCACAACTTTCTTGTAATTCTGATAAAACGATATTATGTGTTAGTCACTCTTAGAGCTTTATGTCGAATAGTAATCCGCCATAACGCTCGGGGGCTACTCATGATGAGTTTTTAACTTAGTCACTCTTAGAGCTTTATGCCGGATAGTAATCCGCCATAACGCTTGGGGGCTACTCATGATGATTTTTTGGTCTTCTTAGAGCTTTATGCCAGACAATTATCCGCCATAACGCTCGGGGGCTACTCAGTGCAAAATTTAAGTTCTCTAAGATCACCGCAGAATATGACGGCACTCGGGGGCTATACTATGCAAAATTTAAAGTAGTTTCTCTTAGAGCACCATAACGGATCATCTACGAAAATCCGCCATGTTGCTTGGGGGCTACTGGGAGTACATACCTCTTTCACGATACTAGTTCTCTGGACAAAAGACGACAGAGCGGTTGACACATGGTTGCTGGCCTCCTCCTGTAGGCAATCAAGACGGAAAAGAGCATCTGCCTTTTTTCCATTTTGAAGCCTCTCCAACTCCTGCGCCCATCTTGACTGCCTTTCCGCCAAAACTTACCTTCTTTGGGCCCTTAACAGGATTGGCGGAGGGCCTGGCATCCTTTGTCGAGGCATCCGCCATCTTGCTAGCCTTTTGGACAGAAGTGGAAGGTCCAGTGGGGCGGCCAGGAGCATCGGTCGTAGGTGGAATAATTGCAGGAGATGGTTTTATCTTTGGAGGCTTTTGGCCAGCAGTTTTCCTCCTCCTATGCGCAAAGTCACAGATCAGAACAAGTCAAGTTAGAGATGGTGTGAAATTGAAAGATTATCTTGCTTACTTTCGTTCTGGCAGCTTGATAGTAGCGGAATGCTCGGGAACAGTCTCCAGATGGTCGCGTAGTGCTAGGGACGGATGGCGGGAGATGACTCTCTTGCCTAAGCCACGTATGCGCCCACCTGAGCCGCGAACACCATGGTGTACAGTTGCCACGGGCTCCTCCGCCATAGTTTCCTCTTCCGCCACCTTCTGTCTTTTTGGAGATGAGGATGTCTCGTCCTCATCATTGGTGAGTTCTTTCGATCGGGGATAGCAGACCAGACGGCTCAGCTCGGAAGGGGGAAGTGAGGAAAGCTACAGGAAAATGCAAGTTAGTCAAGAAAAATAAACGATTATAACGGAACAGGAAGATACTCACCTCTGGACAATTGCCATTCTCATACATGGGAATCTTCAGCCCCAACTTCTCATCTCGCCCCACCTTGATGATGTTGCGGATTCGGCGCTCGATCTCTTCGGAAGACGATTCCTCCTTGGAGTAGCGTTGAGGATCGTCGATTCCGCTATACTCGCACATCAGAGCTGAGCGGTATTGAAGAGGCTGAATCCGCCGTGAGATCTAGCAATGGATGGTGTCTGCACCTGTTAGTCCAGAAAATACAAGTTTGGAAATCCGTCGTGAGCAGAGTTGGCATTCGTCATCCATGGTAAAATCGTCCATAACGCCCCAGCTATCCTGCTCCTTGGCGGGGCTATCAACAAAAGACCGCATGCCGTACTTCCTTTCAGGAGGGGCCTGGTCAGCCTGATAGAAGAAAGATCCCCACCATCCCTTTGCAGAATCGTGCGGTTTGATATAAGGGTATGATTTCCCGCTACGAGGAACAAATGAGATTGTTCCGCAGTTGCGAGGGTCTCCATTTGCATCCCGGTTATGGCGGATATTGAAATACAAGCGGAATAAGTCTCCGCGTGGATAGATACCCAGATATCCTTCGCACAGCGTGACAAATCCCGCTATGATAGTGAAGCTATTCGGGGCAATATGGTGTAGCTGTAACCTGTAATGCCGAAGCACGCCCTTTAAGAAGTAGGATGGCGGAAGGCTGAAGCCTCGATCGATGTGGGATTTGAGCATCACGATCTCGGGCATGGCTGCACCAGGATTTACTCGCCATCTCGAGATCTCCTTGGCCGCTATCCGTCCCTCTTGCTCCAAAGAAGACAAGGTTCCTTCATCCAGGTTGCAGGGATCCCAGCTACCTCCCGAGGTTTCGGGTATAGAAGATTCCGTGTCTGATGACCTTGCTGAACTCTCAGCAGCTTCAGACGCTGTGGCCTGATGGGGAGATTCTGGATCCATGGCGGCAAGAGGTGTGGCGGAAATGATGTCCAGGATCTCAAAAGAAGAAGAGGAAGATGAAGCCAGCTTGTGGCGGAAAAACGACCGGCGGCGAGAAGTTCCGGGCGGTGGCTCGTCGGAGATCGCGGAGCTCTCGTGGTGGCGCTGAGGAGAGAGGATGCGCGGGGGTGAATGAAGTGTGAACCGGCTGGGGGTGAGCGGCCAGGGTATATATAGGCCCCGGGCCTCAAGATTCGTGCCCGCCATTAGCACCGTTCATCCTGATCGCAAAAACCCTAGATCGGCTACACGTGTCCAAGGGTAAAACAGTAACTATTGTTAACAGTACGTATGCTGTGAATCTTGCGCTAGAAGGAACTACATGCCAAAAGTTACGGCGGATTTTATGGTATGATCCAACGGATCCCGGAAATCTCGCTGAGTTGAAACTACGTTGCATAATCCGCTATCTACGACGGATGGAGAGATGAAGAAAAGAGGAACATCAAGAAACTGCCATCCAGACGCAAAAAAGAAGACGAGCTATGATGGATGGACTTCCCCAAGAACAAGGCATGGCGGATGGAGATGGCGATCTTGAAGTTCCCTGGGGGCTACTGTTGGGGATATACCAAATAGGTATACCAGCGACGTAGTGCTAAACCAGCAAGCCAGGGTGGCCCATCAGGGTGGTATGGCGGATTGCCTACCGGGCGGCCCAGTTGCTGGAAAGACCATGGCGGTATTGGACGCAGGAGCTCATGGCGGATCCATAGACAGGCCCATGGTGGGTTGCCTTGTAGTACACGCATAGGACTTAGTCCAGGACTCCAAGTTGTATCTGCTCCGGTACCATCGTGTAGCCCACGCCAGGCGCCTTTATAAGCCGGCGTGGAGAAGCCCTTGAGGCATAACTTAGACATACGGCCAATCGCATAGCGAAACAGCCAACCTCATCATTGTAACCGAGCACTTGTTGCCATATAGTGACTTATAGCAACACGTAGGGTCTCGCCACCGTTGCGGGATCTGAAGCTGGGTAAACTCGTGCTACCACCGTCCCGGATCGCTCCGCCATGTTCACCCCCTTCCACAAACCGCCATACACCTACCCCTATGGCAGATCTGTTGACGAAACTACGACAGCCTCCGAGCGTTGCACACGTACAGCACAACGACGACTCCTCCTCCCCGGTCCAGCAAGGTGCGGTGGAGTGGTAGATGGGATCAGCAACACGATGGCATGGTGCTTATGGTGGAGAGTATCTGCGGGCAGGGCTTCACCTACGCGCGCGAGGTGGAAGAAGAATATGCAAAATATATAGTCAAACAAGGGCAAAAGGAAGCTATAGGAGAGACAGCACGCGGCGGAGACTAATCAGAAAATCAGCCCTCTAGCCAGCGTCCGTACTCTGCCTTTTATAGGCGCATCGCGCCTGAGATGACTTGGAGTACGATACAAGTTTCTAAAACTTGCGTGCTACACATGCCATGCAGGGCTACGCTGGCCGCCGCCTGCCCTGGTTCTCGATCTGATCGAGCGCCTTCCTGGCTCGATCGCATCGATCGACCGCCCCGCCCCAGCGACGCTCCCTGGCGCGTGGCCGGCCCAGGCGTGCGGCCCAGCCGGCTGGGCGAGCGGCAGCCAGTAGGCCACGCACAGGGCACGGGGCTGCATGGAAGGCCGGCCCAGCCGGCCCAACAACGACATCTCTTTTTTTCTTTTGCTTTTGCCTTTTTCTTTTGAAGTTTATTTGTTTGTCTAGATGGACTACAAAATTAGCCCATTAGCAAAACTTCTCGTGGACTACTTTTTAGCCCTTATTTATTTCCAATAAATAAATATATATATTAACATTTATTAATTCAATTAATTAATAAATCATTACTCTTCTTCCCGGAACAATTCCGCAACTCTCCGAATAACTTTCCATAAATCCCGAAACTACGCTAGCGTCGATGAGCGTTAAGTGTGTGACCCCATGGGTTCGAGAATGTGTGGACATGATCTCTATCAATAATCAATAGAGGGATCTGGAAATCCATATTGACTCCCACATATTCAATGAAGATCATTATCGGTGAACCACAATATCAGGATTCAAATAACCCCGTATACAAATTCCTTTTTCTCGCGATATTTTACTTGCCCGAGATTCGATCGTCGACATCGTCATACCTAGTTCAATCTCGTTCACAGCAAGTACTATTTACTCGTTCCGCAATGCAATATCACCCTGTGATTAAACTCATTAATTACGTGTTTGTAAATGGTGTATGATATTGATTACCGAGTGGGCCCGGAGTATATCTCTCTGACATGGGAGGGAGAAATCCCATCTCGATACATGCAACCTAACAAGTACTTTCCTATTACCTGAGAGACACCTTTATGATCACCCTCTCATAGGATGACGTTTGATGACCTCAAAGCTCTCTTCCGATACCAGGAAGTGGCATTATCTCATGGTCTAAGGAATATGATACTGACATAGGAAAATCTACGCAATTGTGAACACGATGACATGATCTAATTGCTGTGCTTAATTTGGGTATGTCCATCACATCATTCTCCTAATGACATGACCTCATTATTAATTGACAACTCATGTCTATGGTTAGGAAACCTTAACCATCATTAATCAATGAGCTAGTCTAGTAGAGGCATACTAGAGACACGGTGTTGCTTATAAACCACACAAGTATTAATGTTTCCGCTTAATACAATTCTAGCATGGAATATAATCATTATCATGAACAAGAAATATGATAATAACACTATTATTATTGCCTCTAGGGCATATTTCCTTCACCAACCATTTATTATAGCAAATAAAACAAAAGAAAACTGAAAGCAAAAATAAAGACGCTCCAAGAAAAACATATAGCATATGAAGCAATAAAAATATAGTATCTTGAAAGATGACCTGATATTTTTGTTGATGAAGAAGGGGTGCCATGGGGCATCCCCAAGCTTTGCCGCTTGTACTTCTTGGATATTTCTTGGGGTGACATGGGCATTCCCAAGCTTGAGCTTTTTCCATACTTCATCTCATCTCATCATTCTCCTTTCCCTACACTTGAAAACTTCCTTCATACAAAACTTCATATAATTCCCATTAGCAACATTAGTTTTTGCAAGATAGTAAATCCACTTTTGGTTCAGTTTCAACTCAAGTACATCACTTATTAAAACATATGCTACTGTAGCAACTTCTTCCAAAAGTTCCGTGATCAAAAGAACTCAAAAAGAAAGAGATCAAGAGGCAAATGCAAATAGTGGCAGAAATTTGTCAAAACAGAACAGCTGGTAAAGATCATTTTTTTTCGAAAATCTTCTGTTGCTCAAATTGAAAAGTGCAAGACTAATGAAAGTTAGATAATAACCTGGGGCATGTGTAAAAGAAATCGCTGATCAAAATGACATTCTGGGAATTTTCACGAATTTTTACGGTGAAGCGCAAAAATCCACTTCGGGATAGCAACTTTCCCAAATCTTACCTTCTTCCAATTAGAGGTTACTCCTGGCAGAAAAATGAAATAAAAGTGATAAGGAGAGGTCATTACAGTAGTAACAACTTCCAAGACTCAACAAAAAGAAAAATTACTGAAAAGAAAACATTGAGTTATCTCTCAAGAGTGCCTTTGAGCTAGGCGCAAAAAGTAAGAATCAAGTATTTTCAAGCGAAGAAGCGTCAAGATCAATACCAGAAGTCTTTTCAACAAGGAATTGTATTTTATCCATACAAGTTTTAGAAGATCCTTTCTCAACACTCTTGGGTTCACTACTTTCATCAAAAGGGTTTTCAGGAATAATCCAATCAAAATTCTTTTCCAAGGCTTCATGCATTCCTACGAGTTTAAAAGGTATTGGTATTTTGATTTCCTCCCTATTTGTACCAATAACATCTACACATGAGCCTAACATATTAAAACGATCAAAGACTTTCCTAGCTTCTATAACAACATCTTTAAATTCTTTACGCAAAGTTTCCAAAATAAAATTCCTCTTTTCAGTGTCTTCGATATCATGAAGCTTAAGAAACATTTGCTGCATTATGGGGTTAAGGTTACCAAACCTAGCCTCCAACATGTGAACTAAACAAGAAGCATCAATTTCATAACTAGGAGCAAGTTCTGCTAAGGATCTATCCTCAATATCTTTGTGCTTACTGACATGATTAAAGAACTCTTCAATATTATCTTTCCCAATTATAGAACCGCTACCTACTGATAAGTCTTTCAGAATGTACTTAGGGATCAACATAATGAACTAAAAATAAAATAACAAAGTACCAACTATAAAAGGAACTACTTTTTATATTTTTAATAAAAAGATGCAAACAAAAATAAAGTAAAGAAACTAAGCAAAACAATAACAAAGTAAAAAGATTGGAAGTGAGAGACTCCCCTCGCAGAAATCCTCTTTCTCCCCGGCAACAGCGCCAGAAAACTTGTTGGTGCATAGTGTTGACGACCAGTTGGGAACCCCAAGAGTAAGGTGTGATGAGCACAACAGTAAGTTTTCCCTCAGTTATGAAACCAAAGTTTAATCGACCAGTAGGAGAAAGAAACCACTTCCGAAGGTTGTTGCTAGCTGACTTTGGCAACGGCACCAAAAAACTTGTTGACGGCGCCTAGAAAATGTCTGGTGCATAGCTTCGGCGACAGCAGCAACGTGGAACCTGCACATAACACAACCAAGATACTTTGCCCCAACTTGCAGTGAGGTTGTCAATCTCACTGGTTTGCTGAAAACAAAGGATTAAATGTATCGTGTTGAAGAAGATATTTGTTTGCAGTAAGTAAATAAATAATGCTTGCAGAAAGTAAATGGTGCTTGCAGTAGATGATAATATATGTAAAAGAATGGACCGGGGTCCACAGTTCACTAGAGGTGTGATACGTCCATTTTGCATCACTATTTTGTATCATAATTTACTGTTATTCATTGATATATTTCATATTTAGAGTTGATACTTATGTTATTTCCTTTGTTTTCACATGTTTGATGATCATTGGAAGAGTTGCTGCCAGAGTCAGGATTCTGCTGGAAAAAGGACCATCAAGGGACCATATTTTGAAGATCAGGAAAATTCCAGAAAAATACCCAGAAATTATATTTTCCCAGAAGACTCAAGAAGCCAGAAGGAGGAGTCGAGAGGAGCCAGGAGGGCCCCACACGCCAGGGTGGCGCGGCCAGCCCCCTGGCTGCGCCAGCCCTGCGTGAGGCCGCCCTGGCCCACCTCTGGTCTTGCCCCTTCGCGTACTTCATCGTCCCCGAAAACCTAAGTCAACGGGGGGGCTCAGAGTTAGACACAGCCGCCTCTGCGGGGCGGAGAACACCAGAGAGAGAAAAGCTCTCCTGCAGGGAGAAATCTGCCGGGGAAATTCCTTCCCGGAGAGGGGAGATCGTCGCCATCGTCATCACCATCGCACCGGACTTCATCGGGATCATCATCGTCATCATCTCCATCACCAGCACCTTCATCTCCACCATCACCATGCCATCCCGCTGTAACATCTTGAGTTGGATCTTGTTATATTCATAGGGGAAACTTTCCCGGTGTTGATTACTCTTGTAGTTGATGCTATTGAGTGGAACCGTTGAGTTAAGGTTTATGTTCAGATTGTTATTTACCATTATTTCACCTCTGATCATGATCCATATGATGTCTTGTGAGTAGTTCGTTTAGTTCTTGAGGACATGGGAGAAGTCAAGATGTTAGTAGTGAATTATTGTTGAGAAATATTTAATGGTTTGATATTGTTGTGGTGCTATTTCACTAGTAGTGTCATGTGAACGTCGACTACATGATACTTCACCATTTATGGGCCTAGTGAGATGCATTGTGTATTTGGCTACCGATTGTGGGGTTACTGGAGTGACAGAAACCTAAACCTCCGTTGGGAAACCATTGCACCAGGGAGCGTAGGATCTTAGAGTTTAAGGCTGTGGTTAGATTTATCTTAATTACTTTCTTGTATTTGCGGATGCTTGCAAGGGGTATAATCACAAGTGTGTATTTATCCTAGTAAGGGTAGTGCGCTAGCACAGGTTCACCCCCATAACACCTATCAAACCAATAAAGACTATTGGCTTTATGAAGCGAAAGCTCTTGACAGAAACTCCCGTGTGTCCTCGAGAACGTTTGGTTATTATAAGTACACAACCGGCTTGTCCTTTGCTGAAGAAAGGATTGGGCCACTTGCTGCAATTGTTACTACTGTCTTTTATTTACTCGCACTTTATTTACTTGTATTACCAAATACCCTTGAAAACCTGTTTGCTAGTATTTACAGTGATTCCTTGATCAAAACCGCTCATCAACACCTTCTGCTCCCCGTTGGGTTCGACACTCTTATTTATCGAAAGTACTACGATACACCCCCTATACTTGTGGGTCATCAAGACTATTTTCTGGCGCCGTTGCCGGGGAGTGTAGCGCTATTGAAGAGTGGAATTGGTAAAGGTAACCGTCACTGTGAGTATTGTTTTTTATTTTGTCTTTAATTTTTGTTTTACTCTGCTATGGAGAACTCTCCATTTGGTTTCCTATTTGGAAACACATCTACTACTACTGCTGCACATGCGGAGGAACCACCACCGCCACCACCTGCTGAAATTGATCCTTTTAAAATACCTATGAAAATTGTTGGGCGTATTATGGATAACTGCTATTCAGGAGATGGAACTGTCCATTCGGGTGATCACTTATTATTTATACATGAATTATGCGAGTTGTTCAGATGTGCAGGTATTTCACCAAGCCAGGTCAAGAAGAAATTATTCTCATTATCATTGAAAGGCAAAGCTGAAGAGTGGTATCGACTACTTCAAGATGGTCCATCTATGGCATGGGAGGATATTGTACCTCTCTTTTATTCCAAGTTTTATCCTCCAAGTGAAATTCATAAAGACCGTAACCGGATATATAATTTTTGGCCTCATGATGGAGAGAGTATTGCTCAAGCGTGGGGGAGATTGAAGTTACTAATGCTCAAATGCCCCATTCATGAGCTCCCCAATAATATTGTTATTGATAATTTTTATGCGCGGCTTACCCTTCCTGATAAGGATTATTTGGATGCTTCTTGCTTTGGATCATTTACTCATATGAAAGAAGATGCTAAGTGGAAACTTCTTGACCGTATACAAGAGAATGCTGAAGGTTGGGAAAACGACAAAGGTAGGAAGTCAGGTATAAACTATGATTATGAATGCATTAAATCTTTTATGGGAACCGATGACTTTCATAGTGTTAGCACTGCTTATGGTCTTGATTCACAAATACTTGCTAATTGTCTTGAGGCTTTTGCCTCTTATATTGATGTTCCAAAGAAAGATTGGAACAAATATCATGCGCCTTATAAAGATTCTATTAGTCATTTACCTGCTGCAGCTACTGAAGTTTGTACTGTTGATAGCATTGTGCCTGAACCTTATTTTGAGAAGACACCTTTCCCTGCTAAGGTAAAGAAATATTCTACTTTGGTAAGTGTGTCTAATAAAAGTACTAAGAAAGCTGCAGAACCTGATGAGCAAATTACTATTAAGTCTCCTGTAGCTATATTGAAGGATCTTGTTACTAAAGATGTAGGGGATGAATATATTCTTTTTTGTGAAGATGCTTCTAACATTCTCTCACATCCTAAAAAGCATAGGAAAACAAGTGTTCCTGTTATTTCTGTCAGGATTGGAGATCATTGCTATTATGGTTTATGTGATATTGGTGCTAGTGCAAGTGCTATTCCTTTAGAGCTTTACAAAGAAATTATGCATGAGATTGGCGCTTGTGAACTTGAAGATATTGATGTGGTTGTTCAGCTTGCTAACAGAGAGACTGTTTGGCCTCTTGGTATTGTTCGAGATGTGGAAGTTCTCTGCGGTAAGACTAAATACCCTACTGATTTTCTAGTCCTTGGTAAGGAGGCTAGCAAAACTTGTCCTATTATTTTTGGTAGACCATTTTTGAACACCTGTGGCGCCGTGATAGATTGTAAGAAGGAGAAATTTTTTACTAAGTTTAATGGAGAGTCTTATGAGTTTAATTTTTCCAAGTTTGCTAAGACTTATGAAAATGACACGCCTAATGAAAATTTTCGAGTTGAACAGCTTGCTTCTATTGCGCTTGCTCCTAATAATGCTTTGCAGCAATTCATGGAAGATCACGAAAGTGATGTTTTCAGCAAGGAAAGAGAAGAGATTGACGATATTCTTCTTTGTCAACCACCATTAATCAAGCATAATCTACCTGTGGAGGATCTTGGTACCACTTTGCCGCCTAAGGAAGATCCTGTTTTCGAATTAAAGCCTTTGCCTGATAATCTTAAATATGCTTATATAGATGATAAGAAAATATATCCTGTTATTATTAGCTCTAAACTTTCAGGAAAGGAAGAAGAAAGATTATTGGAGATATTAAGGAAACACCGAGGAGCTATGGGATATACTCTTGATGATTTAAAAGGGATTTCTCCCACTTTATGTCAGCATGCCATTAATATGGAGAAAGACGCGAAGCCAGTCGTGGAACATCAACGCCGCCTAATTCCCAAGATGAAGGATGTGGTAAGAAATGAGGTATTAAAACTCCTTGATGCTGGTATTATTTATCCTATTGCTGATAGTAGATGGGTTAGTCCTGTTCATTGTGTTCCTAAGAAAGGAGGTATGACTGTTGTGCCTAATGAGAATAACGAGCTTATTCCTCAAAGGGTAGTTGTTGGTTATAGGATGTGCATTGATTATAGGAAGGTAAACAAAGTTACTAAGAAAGATCATTATCCTTTACCGTTTATAGATCAGATGTTAGAAAGGTTGTCTAAGAAGACTCATTTTTGTTTCCTTGATGATTATTCTCGTTTTTCTCAAATTGCTGTTAAGAAGGATGATCAAGAGAAAACCACTTTTACTTGTCCTTATGGAACTTATGCTTATAGACGTATGCCGTTTGGTTTATGCAATGCTCCTGCTACTTTTCAAAGATGCATGTCTGCTATTTTTCATGGCTTTTGTGAAGAAATTGTGGAGGTCTTCATGGACGATTTCTCCGTCTATGGAACTTCTTTTGATAATTGTTTGCACAACCTTGATAAAGTTTTGCAGAGGTGCGAAGAAACCAACCTTGTTCTTAATTGGGAGAAATGCCACTTTATGGTAAATGAAGGAATTGTCCTTGGACATAAAATTTCTGAAAGAGGTATTGAAGTTGACAGAGCAAAAGTGGAGGCAATTGAGAAAATGCCCTGTCCCAGAGATGTTAAAGGTATTCGTAGTATTCTTGGTCATGCTAGTTTTTATAGGAGGTTTATTAAGGATTTTTCTAAGATTTCAAAGCCTCTTACTAATCTTCTTCAAAAGGATGTACCATTTGTCTTTGATGATGATTGTAAGGAAGCTTTTGAAACTCTTAAAAAGGCTTTAACTACTGCTCCTATTGTTCAACCACCTGATTGGAATTTACCTTTTGAAATTATGTGTGATGCTAGTGATTTTGCTATTGGTGCTATTCTTGGATAGCGCATTGATAATAAGTTGAATGTTATTCATTATGCTAGTAAGACTCTTGATGCTGCTCAGAAGAATTATGCTACTACTGAGAAAGAGTTTCTTGCTGTTGTTTTTACATGTGATAAGTTTAGATCTTACATTGTTGATTCTAAAGTTACTATTCATACTGATCACGCTGCTATTAGATATCTTATGACTAAGAAGGATGCTAAGCCTAGGCTTATTAGATGGGTGTTGCTTTTACAAGAGTTTGATTTGCATATCGTAGATAGGAAAGGTGCTGAAAATCCCGTGGCTGACAACTTGTCTAGATTGGAAAATATTTCTTTTGATCCTATTCCTGTTAATGATAGTTTTCCAAATGAACAGCTGGCTGCAATAAATGTAACTTCGCGAGACCTTCCTTGGTATGCTGATTATGCTAACTTTATTGTTTCCAAGTATTTGCCTCCAACCTTTACAGCTCAGCAAAGAAGAAAATTCTTCTATGATTTGAGGCATTATTTTTGGGATGACCCACACTTATATAAAGAAGGAGTTGATGGTATTATGAGAAGATGCGTACCGGAATATGAGCAACAAGAGATATTAAGAAAATGCCATAGTAGTGCTTATGGAGGGCATCATGCTGGAGATAGAACCGCGCAGAAGGTTTTACAATCAGAGTTAGACACAGCCGCCTCTGCGGGGCGGAGAACACCAGAGAGAGAAAAGCTCTCCGGCAGGGAGAAATCTGCCGGGGAAATTCCTTCCCGGAGAGGGGAGATCGTCGCCATCGTCATCACCATCGCACCGGACTTCATCGGGATCATCATCGTCATCATCTCCATCACCAGCACCTTCATCTCCACCATCACCACGCCATCCCGCTGTAACATCCTGAGTTGGATCTTGTTATATTCATAGGGGAAACTTTCCCGGTGTTGATTACTCTTGTAGTTGATGCTATTGAGTGGAACCGTTGAGTTAAGGTTTATGTTCAGATTGTTATTTACCATTATTTCACCTCTGATCATGATCCATATGATGTCTTGTGAGTAGTTCGTTTAGTTCTTGAGGACATGGGAGAAGTCAAGATGTTAGTAGTGAATTATTGTTGAGAAATATTTAATGGTTTGATATTGTTGTGGTGCTATTTCACTAGTGGTGTCATGTGAACGTCGACTACATGATACTTCACCATTTATGGGCCTAGTGAGATGCATTGTGTATTTGGCTACCGATTGTGGGGTTGCTGGAGTGACAGAAACCTAAACCTCCATTGGGAAACCATTGCACCAGGGAGCGTAGGATCTTAGAGTTTAAGGCTGTGGTTAGATTTATCTTAATTACTTTCTTGTATTTGCGGATGCTTGCAAGGGGTATAATCACAAGTGTGTATTTATCCTAGTAAGGGTAGTGCGCTAGCACAGGTTCACCCCCATAACACCTATCAAACCAATAAAGACTATTGGCTTTATGAAGCGAAAGCTCTTGACAGAAACTCCCGTGTGTCCTCGAGAACGTTTGGTTATTATAAGTACACAACCGGCTTGTCCTTTGCTGAAGAAAGGATTGGGCCACTTGCTGCAATTGTTACTACTGTCTTTTATTTACTCGCACTTTATTTACTCGTATTACCAAATACCCTTGAAAACCTGTTTGCTAGTATTTACAGTGATTCCTTGATCAAAACCGCTCATCAACACCTTCTGCTCCTCGTTGGGTTCGACACTCTTATTTATCGAAAGTACTACGATACACCCCCTATACTTGTGGGTCATCAAGGTGTCTCTCCATAAAGATAAATAACATGCTGGGTAAAAAAATTACAGTTGGGCAACTGACAAAATAAAGAATGCATAACAATGCATATACATGTCATGAAGATCACTATGAGATTCATTTGGGCATTACAACATAATACATAGACCGTAATCCAACTGCATCTATGACTAATAATCCACCCGCAGGATATCATCCAAACAACCCTTGGGTATTAAGTTGCAAGCAACAGATTATCGCCTTAAGCAAAATGTGTAATGTAAACAATACAAATGTCCTTGAACAAAAGATTGTTATTTTCTCCCTAGTAGCAATAGCACATCTACAACCTTAGAAGTTATTGTCACTCTCCCAGATTACTAGAGGCATGAACCCACTATCAAGCATAAATACTCCCTCTTGGAGTCACTAGCATCTACTCGGCCAAGATATCTACTAGCAACGGAGAGCATGCAAGATCATAAATAACATAGACATGATAAATCAACAATCAACTTGACATAGTACTCAATATTCATCGGATCCCAACAAACACAACATGTAGAATTACATAACGATGATCTTCATCATGATAGGTAGCTCACAAGATCTAGACATGGAGCACATGGAGGAGAAGACAACCATCTAGCTACTACTATGGATCCATAGTCCAAGGTAGACTACTCACGCATCACTCCGGAGGCTGGCATGGTGATGAAGAAGGCCTCCGGTGATGATTCCCTCTCCGGCAGGGTGCCGGGAAAGCTTCTGGACCCTCCTGATCTCGGGACAACGACGGCGGCGGCTTGCAGTATGTTTCGTGGAAAAGTGTTCGTCTCCTTAGGGTTTTCTCCTCGAAGAGAATTTATAGGCGGAAGAGCGATGTCAGGGGGTGGACCAGGGGCCAACACCACCTGGTGGCGCGGCCAGGGGGTGGCCCACGCCACCCTATCGTGTGGTTGCCTCCTGGTCCGGCTCCGTCTCTCCTCTGGACTCCATCTTCCCTTCAGGTAAATAGGAACTTTGGCTTTCGTTTCGTCCAATTCCAAGAATATTTCCTGTGTAACATTTCTGAAACACAAAAACAGCAGAAAACAGGAACTGACACTGTGGCATCTCGTTAATAGGTTAGTTCTAGAAAATGCATAAAAATGCCACAAAGTGTAAACAAAACACAAAGCAATTGGTGTAAAACAAGCATGGAGCATCAAAAATTATAGATACATTTGCGACGTATCAATCATCGACGAGGTCAACGATGGTGTCGCTATCCTCTGTGGACCACCATTGTGTGAAACTGTGACCACATCACTGGCCGGCTCGACCTCGTCAAAGGAGGCCGTCTTGATCAACAATTGGCCTCGAGTGTCTTTGGGGTCATGGGGACGCATACGGCTGCTTGGACCTCGAGATCGATCTCCCACCACATCTTCTCCTTCTTCGAGGGTGGTGGAGGAGACACTTTTTTTGGGTGCTAGAAGCAGATGAACCCACATTGCGATGACATGTCCTTCTTCGGGCGGCGCAGATGGAGCGGGGGCGCCAGCGGCTCCTTCTCCTTCTTCGGGCGTTGCAGGTGGGATGCCGGCGCCGTAGATCCTCAAGTGAGTGTCAGCGCCAGCTCGCAGATGACAATGCTGGTTGCGTGTTGTGGGAGTGTTGTGTAGGACACCGAGCGCTAGCGCCCAAGCGAGCGGCAATGACAATGCTCAAGCTGATGAAGAGGCAATGACAATGCTCAAGCTGATGATGATGTGAAAAGGCGCATGGTTGGAGAGGCATGGGCGGCCCAATGATAGTGGGATTGGAGGTGGCTAGCTTGATGCAAAGTTTGTGTAGGGTGATGGTGATGATGATGGCTCACAAGAGGCCGATCTTGGATGGTTAGAGTTATGTGTGTGCTTGAAGACCGATGGGGCAAGAGTTGGTGTAAAATTCTCCCATGTATTTTGATGACCTTGTAAGCTAGATTTGTAGTGGTCATGAAAAAAACTTATAGCAAGATGGCCATGGCTGTTAACCCATGTCCATCTTGAGGGGGAGTGTTGGAGTTTCAGTTAGTGCTCTATTCATATCATAGGAGAGTCAAGACTATTTAGTGGGGTAAGTCTAGAATGTTCTAATGTACAGTTAAGCTATATTTAGGTGGTTGTGGAGGTCCAGTGGACCAACATATCTAAAAATTTATCCTTCAAAACAACAATATCTTTCAAAGATTCACTAAAAAGACAGCTAACATGCCTCTTTTTATGTCTTGTCCAAAAAACACAAGGACTTAATAATTAGTCGTTCGTCGTCATGGTGCGTATTTGTAAACTATGAACACAACAAACCACCATTGAAGGATAAGGTTATGCACAATAATATGCTAACGTCAGCCATTTCTTACGGTTGCGATGTTGGATTTTTTACTTAGTTGAAGAAGAGAGAGTAAAGACATGAAAATTTGTCTTTTCTTAGCTAAGAGATGATCTCTTATGAAATAGGAGAAGACTATTTTCTCTATTGTACAATATAATCTCGCTTAGCAATATAATTTTTACAAAAATAATAATCAATTATATTAATTGCTAGAAATGGTAATAAAAGATAATGCATTATATATACCACTAAAGGCCTTATTAGTTTGTCATTATTTAGTCAAAACAACAGGTCATTCTAACGGACCTATTGAGCCACCTTGAAAATATGGCACGAAGCGGAAAATTTACTAGGGACAAAAATTTAAACTATCTTACAAACGTGGCATAATATATATTGTCTTCTCTGAATCTCTAAATAACGTAAAAGGCTAAAAGAAGGACGTGATATATCTACCTTGTACATGCCCTAACACAACGAATCAAATAGATCGATCGAAGATACTTGGGCATGGACGCAAGAGAAGAGCGGCATATTTTCTGTCCGGTCTGCTTACGGACTAATGGCCTCGCTACAAAGGATTGTCCAAGCATTGGGGATCAGGGGAGTCTAACTTGGTCTAGAAGAAATTGTAGAAAATATCATTTTCACCGAAATTGAGAACTTTTTAATGGCGAGTAGTCAAAGGATTTGTTCATGTTAGACAAGTTCTTAAAAATGGTCATATAGAGAAAATTGCTCATTGTGAAGCATGTGGCAGCGAGAAATCGATCTACCATGCGTTGTTTGATTGTACTTGGGCACGTTTATTTTGGCAAGAGATGAAATCTGCGGCCGACATCAAACTATCTAATATGCATTTGTATTCGTGGAAAATGAACATCATAGACAAGGCTGACCTTAAAGAAGAAGAAGTGAGTATGATACTCTACGGCTGTTGGTCTGTCTGGAAATGGAGAAACTCTCGCAAACACGGGGAAGGTGGACGATCAGTAATGGAGTTAGTAAGATGGACAACTCAAACATCGCTCGATCTGGCTCAAATAGGAAAAGAAAAGATCAAGAAACAGCCTAAAAGAAAAGATCGCTAGAAGTCACCTATCTTGGAGTAATCAAAATTAATATTAATGCCAGTTTTATCCAGGAAACTACATCGAAAAATACATGGCTGATGGTGCGAGATAATGAAGGAACTCTCCTAAGAGGCCAAGCAATCTGGTATGAGCATGCTGCAAGTGCTCAGGGTACAGTCATGTTATTCTTAAGAGCGATGCCAAATAGGTAGTTGATCTTTGTAATGCTGTTGGTGAGAACAGGTCGAAGCTGATGTCAATTTGTCAGGAAATTAGAGATCTTAGAAGAGCTTTTTCTAGCTTTTGCATTTCTTTCATTGGGCGCGATGATAATAATGCTGCTCATTTATATGCAAAACAAATTAGTGGTGATAAGCAGAGATGCCTGTGGATGAATTATAACCTAGATTTTCCTGCCGATATTCTTCGGAGTGATTGTAATCCTATCGATTAACTAGTTGAATGTCCGTGCGTTGCTACGGTTCATACTTATACTTCATATATTTATAAAATCATTTTTAGTTACAGTACATGCAACCATTATCACTTTTTTCATCTACTTGCTCCTATGACTATCACCTCATGCTCTTTAAATTTCTTCTCTCCGCAGATTTAGAATAATGCATATGAAAATAGCATACTCATGCTTTGTTTAGTTTGTGCTCATTAAGGCTTATTTTTCTATCCCTTATGTTAGTATATCAATCAAATCTAGGCCTTTTGCTTGTGAATATATATAGTGTGCCCTTATTCGCATATCCTTTTAACAGTTAGGCAAGAAATGCAAAATACAAGAAAATTCAAGTATGAAGAAAACAGTTGAAGCTAGTAAACTGAACCAACAATTTCCATTTGAAACTTCAACAATATACATCTTGAGTGATTACAAAATATAATAAAATTTCTGGACAAAGAAGACCCCCAACTCGTGTGCAGTTGATGTACCAGTGGATATGCCCACTCCAGCATCCTACATAGATAGGAACCATATCAATCAGTGATCATCTAGTGCCTACAACAAAAGCTATTAAATATCAGATTCTATTACAACAAAAGTATTAAACATCAGATTATTACCACCATCAATGTTGATGCAACAGCTGAAATGTCACCAATTTCCGTGACTCATGACATCATAGGAACCATCAGTCTTTTTAAATATTCTTCATGCGCACCAAGATAATCCTAGAACCATTTCTTGTCATAAATGCAATTGATTTTGTGCTGGATTGATCTGCTGCCATGACAAGATCCTCTTCGGCCTTCGGTGTCACCATTTTTATCATCTATAAATAGCAATAACAAGCTAGAGAAGAATGAATAGTTAATTGAGAGAAGTCTATATTACACCCCTGAACTTGACTCAAAGTTCATCTTCCAATCTTCAATTCTAACTTGGTTCAACTTTCACCTCTAATCTATAAAAACCGTTCAGAGTATACCCTTTCACTGTTTTAACTGGTTCCAAGAAAGGCCCATTAGAAGTACTACTCTGAAATCGTTTGTAGATTTTTCAGTGTCATATTCAGCATCGCTGACAAAAAATTCTCTTATTTCTAGATTTTAGCACCAACAGCACCAACATGCCCATTCGTGTTCTCCTTCAGAACGATTGCCTAACATCGCAAATAGCATAGCACCTTAATCTTACGCATCCGCTTCTGAGAATCACAAATCTACTAACAGAGCCTTGTTGGATCTCAAAAAATACATTCAGTGATAATTTATGAAACTCCACGCTATTAAAAATAATTAGTGAAATTGTGCAAGAGATAAAGGAAGGGAAGAACCATACCTTGCATCAAGAATAGTATGTGATGACAAATGTGAGATCAGAAAAATACAATCCATTTTGTGACCCTGATTAAACGGTCCTCGGAAATCAGCTAAAAAAAAGGGATACATAATCCATCGCTTGCACACATATACGTGTACATACCTCTCGTCAGAGATCGCCTTGCTCCGCCGTAGGATCATCGTAGAGGGTGATGGCAGCGCCGCCGCGGAAGAATAGGGTAGAGAGGCCGAAGGTGGGGTGGTACTAATCCGGAGGCAGCATGGTCGCAACTCCTCCACTGCAGGAGGCAGCGCGCGACGACCGCGGCGTGAAACCCTCGAACGTATCCCTTTTGGATACGGGCATGGATGTGGCCATTGATTTACGTATACCTTTTGCGTCTTTGCGAGGACCATGTGATTTCCGTATTAATGTGTGATTTTCCTATTAAGTTGTGATTACGGGCATTGATGTGACCAATTGCTTCCGTGATTAATTTGTGATTTCCCTAATTGATGTGGGCGATTGCTTCCGTGATTGATTGTTGAGGTTTTTTTTTTTAGGTAGATTGTTGAGGTTTGTTGTTTCCTTTCCAGATATGGAATATGTGATGTAATACCGATCTTTTTTTGTTAGGGGTATTTTTTTGTTAGGGGTATTTTGGAAAGTCAAATGTTTTAATTAAAAGTGGCTTCACCATCACCAACTGGAAATCCTATAGTAAAGATAAAGAAGATAAAGAAGAAGATATATAAAGCTCTCTTATTTGAAAAATAATAGATCGCGCTAATTACGGCTGCTCTGCAGCATGCGCAACGCAGGAATCGGATCGGATGCCAACGATCTTTTCTTTTTGAGATCATCCCACGGCGACCGGGATTTATTTCGTTTTTGACTCGAATTTTCCACTTGCCAATTGAAAACGTAACAGAAGTAGAGAACACACCCACGCACACGGCCATCCCATCTCTGCCCATGGAGCACGCGAGATCTGCTCGACGTAACGTGCGTCTCCGGAGCGGGGGCGCGTCCATGGCCGGCGCCGACCGCATCAGCGCCCTCCCCGACGAGCTCCTCCACCACGTGATGTCCTCGCTCCCCGCGCGAGAGTCGGTGGCGACGTGCCTGCTCGCGCGGCGCTGGCGCCGCCTCTGGAAGTCCGTGCCGGGCCTCAGCATCACCGGCGCCTGCGGCAACCCGGCCCGGTTCGTCCCCTTCGTCTGCAACCTGCTCGTCTTCGAGCGCGACCCGGCTGCCGGCCTCAACTCCTTCGAGCTCGACCTCCACGACAACGAGGACGCCCCCGATCAGGAGCCAGCCTTGTTGCCCGACAACGAGGAGTACGTGAACCTCTGGTTCCGGCACGCCGTGCTGCTGGGAGCCCGGGCGGTGGCGCTGCGCACCGACCGTGACATCTACAAGGCCAAGGACAACGCCGTGCCCATGGAGCTGCTCCCCGACGAGCCTCTCATCTCGCACCGCCTCGCGAGGCTGGATCTCCGGCTGGTGCATCTGAGCGGCAGAACTCTCGACTTCTCTGGCTGTCCGACGCTGATCGATCTCAGGCTGGACGAGTGCGACATTGCCGGGGATATCCTCTCTCCATCCTTGAAGCATCTCAGCATTTACTTATGCTTCTTTCTGACGGATCCCGTTCGCGCCCGGATCTGTCTGCCAAGCCTCGTCTCCCTGGAGCTGATCGACATCAGGTGTAGGGCTCCGCTCCTAGAAAAGATGCCGTTGCTGGTTTCCGCCATTGTTAGGCTCAGTGATTTCAACGATTCTTGCCCTCGGAGTGACTACGGGGATTGTGGTGTGCCTGGTTGTTATGGCTGTTACGATTCTGAGAGTGGTGCTGATGATAGGCGCGGCGAGTCTCTGCTCTTGGAAGGGTTATCAGAAGCTGCGGAGTTGGAGCTGTCGGTCGATTCTCAAGTGGTATGCTCCCTTTGCACTCTGCTTCTCACGCATAGTTCTTATCATGTTCTTAATGCACACTGTCGAATCCATACGGTCCTATTGCATCTTCATCTGCAACTTTTGCCAATTGACTTCTTGTTCGTTTGCACAGTTCGTTGTCAACAGGGACTTAAAATTGTGCCCTACATTCACCAAGTTGAAGACTTTGTTGCTCAGCAATTGGTGTCCGGACATTGCTTGTGACCTCCATGTGCTAGGTCACTTCCTCCAGCACTCACCAACACTAGAGAAGCTTACTCTCCAGCTTTCACGGGTATTATATTTTGTAGATTAATATATGTGTGTTACTAAAGTTGATTACCATCCATGATTGATTAATTTCCTATGTATATAACATTTGAGTGTTTTAGGTACCTAAACCTCCGGTTCAAACAGAAACAAGATACAGTCCGTCAGAGCAATCATTCGAATGCAGCCAACTGAAGATAATTGTGATTGAATGTGAAGTAACGGATGGGAGGACTAACAAACTTTTGGACATCTTAGGCCCGTACTGCATACCACTCGAGAAAGTTCGTATCCAGACAACTAGCAGAACTTCTGGTTGTTAAAGTGAGTTTAGCTATTGACACTCATCATACTTGTGTTGTTTCTGTGATTCTCCTATATGGGTGCGAAAATTATAAAAGCAAGATTTAAAGCAAGTGTCAAACTAATTTAAAAATGTGAGATCCTGCATTTCTCGTGAAGTGGAAGGAAAAAATAATCACCAGTACCACGACCCTAAGGCCTAGCTTGGATGGCGGTTTCTAAGCCCAAAACCGATGTACATACATGTTCGAGATAATTTTCCGCTTCCGGTGAAAATATGCGCTTGGATCGCCGGCCATTTTGTCAAATATGTAGATTTAAAACTTGTTTTAGATAAAAGGCATCGCTGTTCGACTTTAAATTAATAAAGCTCATAGAGTTTACAACCAAAATATTACGTTGGAGGGGCTAGCAAAACATATTACAAAGGCACGTAGGCAATAAAAGGTGCGCACCACTTGTGACTTTTAGTTGAAGTGCAAAAAGGAAACATGTAGACTAGGATCCTGGCGGAGTATAAGTGTCCTGGTGAAGTTGACGTAGCAGATCCTCTAGAATCGCCATGGCCGCCAAGTCCTTACTTCTGAAGAGGGGTCTCCACTGTTGTAAAAATAAGATAGTTTTGATCACGCAGTCAGCCGACTGGTTAGTAAAAATAAGAATGATTATTGGTGGATGCTTGCAAGAGTATAAATTAGATAGCCTTCACTCGATGTAAAATGTGCAGACATTGTAACTTAATCCAAAGGGCCTGACATTTAGGTTCAAGTATACAATTATTTCTTTCCATTTGACAAACATGACAGGATGGTACCTTTTTTCCATTAACTTGGAACATTAAGCAATTATTAGAGTCTTTTAATTAGTTTGAGTTTTTATATCTGCATATATCATCTAAGTCAAGGAAATAAAATGACACGTAATTACCACTTCTTGTCAAAACTAACCTAGAATAGGTCAATGGGTGATTGAGTCAGTTCTAGTAGTAGTTCAGGACCGCATTTCATATAGTTTTTGAGTTGGGAGGGCGGGAAAAAAATAGCTCACGCAATAGTTGATTCGAATAGACTTTTCCTATACAAACTACGCTTCAGAGATAATTGGCGCAAAATAAATTACTGCGATTGTTAATTTTGCGTTCATTATTATGTATGGTAACAAGGTGGATATTATTTCAAGTTGTATTTCCAAATTCAAAGAAATAAATTCTTTGCATTTATTCATCATAGTAGTAACTACATCCACAAATTATGAATTAAATTAGTCCATTAACAGTGTAGGGCTAGAGGCGTATAATACATAGTCCAAGATATGACATGTTTGATCCTGAAATATGTGGATCAAACACCAGACAAGATTTGTCAGTCACTGAGTCACCTAGATTTCATGCACGCATCAGAGCCCTTAAAGCATTCCGGTTTGTCAAGGGTTCTGAAAGGCAGCAGCCTGGTACTATGTCACACACTCCAGCACAGTCGATTTCCCCGTCTAACCCCATCTAGGCATCTAGGACCACCTAATCAGTATGTTACCCGAGTGGAGCGTAGGGCCTTGGACCATTGGTGTTTGGTGAACACTAATTTTGTCAAACTTTACTAACAGAAGGGCTTGCTTAGACCTAACTGGAATAGCTTGGGGCCTCAAGTCAACAAGATAAGACTTAGGGCTTGACTGGATACAACTCAATGGTTTAATAGCTTACAAGACTACTTTTCCTATTACTAATTAAATAGCGTGAATACTTTAGTTTTGTACCCTATAGAATTTTGAGTAAAAATTGGTGTGATGAGTATGTATTGTAATTCAGCTTAACCACCTCATATATCTTACCTACATTACAGTTAACTCTTGTCATCGAAATACAAGCACAAGTGTTGCGTCCTTTACTCCTGAGGTTGTGTGTAGTTCACCTGAGGCCATGGCCAGCGGTGTCATGTAGGCGCTACGGTCGAGGTATAAGGAAGCAGGAGATTGGGGTATTGGAGAAGTAGATTAGATTAGACCGGGATAGCATATATGGTAGAGAGAGACATTCAGTATATTGCTTGATCATAAGTTCAGAACGATACAATATCCATGCTTTATTAGCATTGCTAGGACTTAATTAACTAGAAGTACTAGGACTCCAACTTGAAAAGGACATGGATTGCACTTCCTAACTTAACCTCTATTCTCTATGGCTAGGACTACTTGATCATGCCTTGCCTTCCGGACGGTCGCAACTCTATTCCTAGACACCTGATGTGACTCTCCTATCTGACCTTACTTGACGCTAAGCTGTGGGCGTGCAAGAGTGCTATTGCCTTAATCAACAACCTGAAACTGAAGCGGGTCGTGCTGGAAACAGACAAACAGACAGTGTCAATGTGGCCTCGAAGCTGACAAGCGAGGAGAAGGATAGATCGATGCATGGGCCTCTGGTGGAGGTGTCGTGGTTTTGTCAACAGATCTGCCATAGGGGTAGGTGTATGACGGTTTGTGGAAGGGGGTGAACACGGTGGAGCGATCCGGGACGGTGGTAGCACGAGTTTACCCAGCTTCAGATCCCGCAACGGTCGCGAGACCCTACGTGCTGCTATAATTCACTATATGGCAGCAAGTACTCGGTTACAATGATGAGGTTGGCTGTTTCGCTATGCGATTGGTCGTATCTAAGTCTCGGTGCCTCAAGGGCTCCTCCACGCCGGCTTATAAAGGCGCCTGGCGTGGGCATCACGATGGTACCGGAGCGGATACAATATGGAGTCCTAGACTAAGTCCTATACAATGTCGTGTACTACAAGGCAACCCGCCATGGGCCTGTCTTCGGATCTGCCATAAGTTCCTGCGTCCAGTATCCGCCATGGGCTTTCCAGCAACTGGGCCGCCCGGTAGGCAATCCGCCATACCACCTCCATGGGCCACCCTGGCTTGCTGGTTTAGGACTACGTCGCTGGTATACCTATTTGGTATATCCCCAACATTAGCCCCCGGGGAACTTCAAGATCGCCATCTTCATCCGCTATGCTTAGTTTTTTGGTGAAGTTCATCCGCCATAGCTCGTCTTCTTTTTGCGTCTGGATGGCGGTTCTTGGCGTTCCTCCTTTCTTCATGTCTCAATCCGCTATAGATGGCAGATTGTGCGACGTAGTTTCAGCTGAGCGAGATTTCTGGGATCCGTTGGATCTTACCATAAAATCCGCCATAACTTTTGCCACGTAGTTCCTTCTAGGGTAAGATTCGTGGTATAAGCACCGTTGGTAAAGATTACCATTTTACCCATGGGCACATGTCATCAATCTAGGGTTTGCGAATTTGGGATGGACAGTGTGGATGGCGGGCATGAATTTCGAGGCCTGGGGCCTATATATACCCCGGCCGGTCACCCCACGCCATTTCACACTTCATTTCACCCCTCGCAATCTCTCTCCTCAGCGCCACTGCGAGAGCTCTGCGATCTCCGACGAACCACCGCCCGGAATACCTCACCGGCGGTCACTTTCCACCGGAGCAGCTTGCATCAGTGCTACTCCAAATGAATGTTGCTGCAGATAGTCCTTGTGCGTGGTGAATGACCAGCCCGTTGGGAACCCCAAGAGGAAGGTGTGATGAGTATAACAGCGAGTTTTCCCTCAGTTAAGATACCAAGGTTTATCGATCAGGAGAGGAGAGACAATGACGACTGAAGGTGATGCTTGCTAGTTTGCAACAGCAGCGGACAATTTATATATGGCGCCTCGTCCAAGATTTGCTTGCTAGCTGCAACGTGGAACCTGCACACACACAAACAAATACTTTGCTCCCAACTTACGATGAGGTTGTCAATCTCACCGGTTTGCTTGAAACAAAGGTTATGAGCGTATCGAGTGGAAAACAGTAGAGTATGCGAGTAAAGTAAACAGTACGAGTAAAGTAAACAGGTGATAGCAATATGATGTAAATAGGACCGGGGTCCACAGTTCACTAGTGGTGTCTCTCCATAGATAAAATAGCACATGCTGGGTAAACAAATTACAGTTGGGCAATTGATAGAATAAAGATAACGTGATATGTCAAGAAGATCACTATGAGATTTACTCTGGGCATTACAACAAAATACATAGACCGCCATCCAACTGCATCTATGACTAATAATCCACTCCCGGGGATATCAATCCGAACACCCTAGAAGTATTAAGTTGCGAACAACAGATAATTGCATTAAGCAAAGTGTGTAATGTAAACAAAGCATATGCCCTTGAGCATATGAATGTTGTTTTCTCCCTAGTAGCAACAGCACATCTACCACCTTAGAGGTTTCTGTCACTCCCCCAGGTGAAATAGAGGCATGAACCCACTATCGAGCATAAATACCCCCTCTTGGAGTCACTAGCAACTACTCGGCCAAGATAGCTACTAACAACGGAGAGCATGCAAGATCATAAACAACATAGAGATAACAAAAGATATAATTCAGTACAGCAACTTAATCATAAACACCAATATTCATCGGATCCCAACAAACCAAACATGTAGAATTACATAACGGTGATCTCAATCATGTAAGGTAGCTCATGAGATCTAAACATGAAGCACATGGTGGAGAAGACAACCATCTAGCTACTGCTATGGACCCATAGTCCAAGGTAGACTACTCACTCATCGCTCCGGAGGCAAGCATGGCGATGAAGAAGACCTCCGGTGGCGATTCCCCTCTCCGGCAGGGTGCCGGGAAGAGCTTCTGGACCCTCCCGATCTTCGGGTCGACGGCGGCGGCGGATCGCGATGTGTTCTGGAAATCTGATCGGGTACTTAGGTTTTTTCCGTCGGGGGGTCTTTATAGGCGAAGGGACGTCGTCAGAGGTGGGGCCAGGTGGCCTCACACGGTGGTGGCGCGGGCTAGGGGCTGGCCGCGCCACCCCTGTGTGTGGGCCCCTGGTGCCCCCCTCCTACTCCTCTTCGGATCTCTGGAAGCTTCCGGGTAAAATAAGACTTCAGGAACTTGTTTCGTCCAATTCCGAGAATATTTCCTGTGTATCACTTCTGAAACACAAAAACAACAGAAAACAGGAAACTGGCACTGTGGCACTTCGTTAATAGGTTAGTTCCGGAAAATGCATAAAAGTGCCACTAAGTGTAACGAAACAATAGGCAAATGGTGTAAAAACAAGAATGGAGCATCAAAAATTATAGATACGTTTGAGACGTATCAATCAGCGTGAATCATATTTCGTAGCGGGAACAGACCTTCATCCCGCCATCAACATGAATCCTAGATCCCCTTCCCGCCATTCTTCTGACGCCGAGGAAGAAGACTCTCCACTGCAGCAATCTGCTTACACCTCCCATCCTCCTATGGTGGATTCCTACCCAGAGGACATCACATCTGAGGCCGAAGAGGAGGTGGCGGGACAAGCCATGGAAGAGGCAGCAGAAGAGGAGGAAAACGATGGCGGGGCCGAAGAGGAAGAGCAGGATGGCAGAATCAGAGCCGAGGAAGAGCAGATTCCCATGAACCTTCATGGGTACTGGGTAAAATGCCATGTCAAAGATGCTCGTGTCCAGGCTCTAGAGGACGAGGGTACCATGGCTCCACGGGCAGAATCCCAATGGCAGACTGACCATAAAGCCTTGGTGCCTGCCCCAAACTCTACAGAGATTTTGATGCTCAAATCTCATGTGGAGAGGGGTCTAAGCATGCCGCCATCCCACTTCTTCAGCAATTTCCTGAAATTCTACGGGCTCCAACTCCACCACATAGCTCCCAACAGCTTAGTGTCTGTAGCGGGTTATGCAGCCTTATGCGAAGGATTCCTTGGAATTCGGCCCAGGGTGGATCTCTTCCAGCTATTCTTCTCCATGCGGCCCAATTATGAGAATGACGGGTTTCTTCGGACCTGCGGAATGATATGTTTCTTCCTCGGAGGTCCAAGGAATATCCCTTCATCACACCTCTGGATTCCTCCGTGGGATGGAGAGGATCATGGTTCTACATGGCGAACAAAGCTGCGCCATCTCAAGACTGTGGCCTTCATCCTTTCAAGAATATAGTAGCACAACCCCTCGACTCCTGGAAGCCAGTCAACGATGAATCCGCCACCCCCTACGTCAAGCTTCTCGCACGGCGGATTGCCAAGCTATCCAAAGATGGTCTCAAGGGAATTGATACCATCAACTGCTGGATATCACAGCGGATCCAGCCTTTGCAGCATCGTGATCGCCTGATGCACGAATATACCGGTGCAAAGGATGGCATGCAATGTTCAGAGGAAGAACTGGACCCCAAGGTGATCGAGAAGCGCATCCGCTCGTTGATGAAGTCCCCAAGGAAGAAGCCCCTTAAATTTGGAATGGCTATGTTCAAGAATGGCAGCTGCCCTTCGGTTCGTTGCTCTTCCGCCATGGTACACATAATACCTTGTTATTTCATGGAAGCTAACGTCCTCAGTTTTCCAATTTTTAGCTGAAGTCGCTCGCTCCCTCGGATTTTGCTCATCCCATCCGCCAGTCCGCTCCTCAACTCGCCGCTGATGAAAAGGAATAATTCCATTCCAGCGGAAACAAGGAGGAAATGGCGGCAGATGTGGAGGATTCGGCCTGTACGGTCAAGGCGAAAGTGGCTACCAGGAAGCGAGGTGGTAGCGGAAAATCTCGTGGTGGTGGCGGGAAATCTCTTGATTCCCGCCGTTTCGAAGCTCAACACCGGGCGAAACTAGAAACACCATCCGAGACTACCGCTACCATCAGCCTGCCAAAATCTAGGTAATCTTTCGTCGCCTCTAATGCTTTCTTCATCGTTGATGCTTTTTACTAATCCTTTTGCTTAGGAGGAAGAAACCCGCTATCAAGGAGCCACTATCCAAGCGTGCCAAGCCTTCCCCTGCAACCATCCTGCCGACCCCTGACGTACCAGCTCCTTCCCCTGCTCGTGACGACGTTCACATGGAGGATGCTGGTGGTCAATTTGGGCCGATGCCAGAAGCTAACCCAACGACTGAAGCTATGACTAATGATGTCATACAAAGTAACAAGGCTTCTGGCTCGTTCCAAGGTCATATGGCGGACGCTTCTGCGGGGAACAGCTCGTTTTGGAAGCAGAAGCAGCTCGAGATAGTCGAACTCATCACCAGCCAAGAAGATGCCAGCAATCAGTTGTCCAGCGGAATTACTGCTTTTGTAGAGAGAACATCGACAATGAAGAAGGTATGTATTCCCAGTAGCCCCCGAGCGCCATGGCGGATTTTCATAGACAATCCATCATGGTGCTCTAAGATAAACTACCTTTAAATTATTCATCATATAGCCCCCGAGCGCCGCTATACATTACACTGCAGCGGTGCTCTTAGAGAACTTTGTTTTTATTCGATGAGTAGCCCCCGAGCATTATGGCGGATTTGCGATCTGGCATAAAGCTCTAAGAAGACTAATGCTAAAATCACCATGAGTAGCCCCCGAGCGTTATGGTGGATTCCTCCGGCATAAAGCTCTAAGAAGACTAATGCTAAAAAATCATTATGAGTATCCCCCGAGCGTTATGGCAGATTTTTTCTGGCATAAAGCTCTAAGAGTGACTAACGTATAACAATGGTTTAACAGAATTACAAGAAAGTCATGGAGGACCTGGTCCAAGCCATCAGCTCGCAAGAGAAGGAGCTGGCGAAGAAAAATTTGCTCGTGGCGGATTTGCAGGAGCAGCTCGCGAATAGCGGTAACTTTCTTTTACATTTGGCAAGTTTAGTATCTTTATGCTAGTCGATCAATACTCTGCAATTATTTCCGCCATGCAGATGCTACCAAGCTGCAGTCCACTCTCGAGGGGGTGAAAAGGGGTCACGCCATTGCGATGGAGGGGTTGCAAACACAGCTCCAGAAATCCTTTACCGAAAACACCCTCCTCGAGGAGCAACTCAAGGACCAGGAGCGCCAAAACCGCCAGAAGCAGAAGGAGCTGGACGACCTCCGCCAAGCTGCTGTTGATTTTGAAGATCAGCGAAGGGGCTTCAACGAGGTCCTTGACCACTTCCAGAAGACGCTGCTAGGTAAACTTGGTTCTCCATACTTTGCAGCTTGTGCTAATATATCGTGTTGATTATGACACTTGACTTATTCCTGCTATACAGCAACTCTGGAGCAGGGGGGAGGTGGATTCCACCACGGGCCTGCGCATTGCCACAGATGCCGCGAAGAAGGAGCTGGATGGCCTTCTCAACGCAGGTCGCCAGGCATGCGGCAGCCTGCAGATAGCGGGTTCCTCTGACCTCACCGCCATTGGGCTAACCAAGAAGCTTCTGCTCGTGCCTGGGCTGGTGGCGGATTGGAAGCAGTCCTCCGCTCGGGTTGGTGCCAGGATTGCACTCACTTTGGCTAAGGCCCACTATCCTGAGCTAGATCAGGACCTGATCACCTTCGGCATCCCGGAAAGCAGCAAAGACGGAGCGCCGGTGGATGAAGCCGCCATCCGGCAGAGTGTGATGGGATTCGATCAGCTCTGTGCCTTGGGCACTCAGCTGAACATATACTATGAAGCATACGATCTGCCAGGATCTTCGAGCCAAGGTTCAGCTTCTAACTCCGTAGCTGTCGATGGTGCTGATGGCGGTGATGATACCATTTCTGCTGCCCCGAAGTCCTGAATCATGCCCTGTGTTATGGCAGGAAAAAACAATGCATCAATTTGGCCCATGAGTGGGTCTATAAGTTAAACTTTTAAACTGTGTGTGTGCTTGTACTGTGCCTGATCTGCTCGTGGCGGATCCGAAAATGCTTTTGAACTTATGACGCAGTTTTTATCAAGTCTTTGAAGTGGTTATGTGCGTAAAAATTGCCAGGCCTATTTTTATGCAACTTGTAGCATTTAACATGCCCAAAAAACAACACTTTGAAAAAAATTCACGCGTAGGACCATGCAATCCGCCATCTGGTTCTTCGTGCTTGACTTTTCGTGAGATGGCAAAATCTTCGCACGAACAATCCGCCAGGGCGACGATACTTAATAGCAACCGTCCAAAAACCAAGTAGATAGCGGCTTAGACTGCCAAGAAGTCACTACTCGGGAATCCACACAAAGAGCATCAGGTGGAGATTGAAACACAGATATGCTACGCGGAGACACAAGTGCAAGGCACAATTGTGCAAAGGTTCCATACGATCTAAATGAACAATAAAGGAGGTAAAAGACTCAGAAAAAATCAAGAGTGAACCAGATGCTTTATTTCATTGATCATATAGAGGTGCCTATTACATAGCCTAGGTAAGTGCTAAGTGTAGAAAGGACGTAGCTGTGCAATGTTCCATGGACGATCTGTTTCGTCGTAGATATCGTCAGGGTCTCTTTGTTTGCACTTCTTACTGGGTCGCTTATCTAGCTCGCGGATATCGACGAGGTAGTAGGAACCATTCAGTAGAGCTTTGCGGATGACGAAGGGTCCTTCCCAAGGCGAGGATAGCTTGTGTGACTTCTGCTGTTTGAGGCGTAGCACCAGGTCCCCTTCTTTAAACGAGCGTTTGCAAACTCGGCGGCTGTGATAGCGGCAGAGGTTCTGCTGGTAGATGGCAGATCTCTGGGCTGCTAGGTCTCTTTCTTCTTCGAGCAGGTCCACAGATAGTTGCCTGGACTTCTCTGCATCTTCTTCCTCGTAGGCCTCGACTCTTGGGGAATCATACTGGACATCACTTGGCAGGATTGCTTCTACTCCATAGACTAGGAAGAAAGGGGTGAGGCCCGTTGATCTGTTTGGTGTGGTCCGTAGACTCCACAGCACAGATGGCAACTCTTCTGCCCAGGCTCCAGCTGCTCGACGTAGCGGTGCTTCTAGGCGTGGCTTGATCCCTGACAGGATTAGTCCATTGGTCCTTTCAACTTGGCCATTGGACTGTGGCACATCCACAGATGCAAGGTCAAGGCGGATTCCATTGTGATGGCAGTATTGAAAGATCATATCGAGCCCCATGTGTGGTTTTGGTAATTAATGACAATCCCTATGGACTAATGGTTGCATTGAGTTATATGTGTAGGACTTGTCCATAGACAATGCTTGAACCATTTGTTGGACTCAAGGTTGTAAGAAGAAGATTATGTGTTAACCAAGGTGCTATTCAAGAAGTTATCCAAAGATTGGTCTTAAGGGAGTTGAGCTTATGTCAAGTGTGGCTTGAAGAATAAGTTTGAGTGAGCTCTCATGTGTATCCTCAAGACACCATCATTATGGAGAAAGAAGAATTGATTAGAGGATTGATTAAGTCAAAGCGCAAGTTCAAGATGAGCAACTAGAAGAGAACGTATGCTTGAAGCTTGCCATCTATATTGTGTTTATGGATATGTGAAGATATGCTTAAAGAGAGTCTCTTCCATAGTGGAGTATGGGGGAGCAATCCGCAAGACTTCACCAAGCAAGCTCAATCAAGAAAGGTGGTCCAACTTGAGAAGATCAAGATCGTCATTATCCACCTCAAGTGGAATGCTCAAGGCAAAGGTATGATAGTGTTAGGGTTTCTTTCTTACCGGTCTCATGGTGTTAGTTGTGAGACCGGGTTATAGGATCGGTAGCCGTACTATCAAGAGGGGCTCTCGAGTGAGTAACTTAATTGTATCGTTCGGAGAGAGCTCAAACCTTTGCATACTTGGCATCTTCTTTCTTGGTTCTTATTTGAGTTTTATCCATGTGAGGTTCTAGAGCTTGTGGTTATTTCCATGACAAGCTCTAGCTCATCAAAAACGGATTTTGCATGAAGCTCTTATTGCGTTTTTGATGTTTGGAGGTTTTTCCGGTTTGCCTTCAAAGAGAGATCAAACCTTTCATCATTTGGTTTTATACTCCCTTGTTGGACTATGATGTTTCTATGGATGAAGTTGTAGAGCTCGTTGTGGTGATTCCAACGAGCCCAAGATCATCGAAAACGGAGTCCGGATGAAAAAGTTATCACCGTTTTTGTATTGCAGTTTCTGCTCGGCGTCACCCAGTAAGGGGGGCGGATATTCCGGCCAGGGGGGGCGGATTATCCGGCCTGGGGGCGAAAATTTCGTTTCGGAATTTCTGCTAAGGACTTTGCTCGGCGTCACCCAGATATGGGGCCGGATATTCCGGCCAGGGGGGCCGGATAATCCGGCCTGGGATGCTGTAACGGTCATATTTCGTTGGGGGGACCTATAAAAGGCCCCCCTTCTTCCCCAAGGGCTGCTAGCTCGTTTTTTCCTCTCTTTCTCTCTCTTCCTCCATTGTTTTGACCTTCAAGAGCTTGCAATTACTCTCTATCCCTCCCATATTTCTTGAATCTTGTTGAGGGATTTGAAATAGAAGATCTAGATCTACAACTCCACCAATCAATCTCTCCTCTAAGTGAGGGGAACATCTTGGGATCTAGATCTTGGAGACTTGTGTGGTTTTCTTCCATTTGTTCTTCCTCTCATATCTCTCCATAGCATTAGTTGCTTTGGTAGGATTTGAGTGAGAAGGATTTGAGCACTTTGTGTGCTTTTGCCATTGCATAAGTTGCATCGGTTTGAGTTCTCCCCGGAGATTCGAGTAAGTGAAAGTTTGTGAGCTTATTACTCTTGGGTTATTGGAACCCTAGACGGCTTTGTGACTTTGTGGTGCCTTTGTGGCTATTCTTGGGAGCCTCCAATTAAGTTGTGGATGCGTGCCCCAAGCTTTGTGTAAAGGCCCGGATCCGCCTTGAGGAACCCCTTAGTGGAAGAGTGAGCTAGGCCTTTGTGGCGC
Organism: Dactylis glomerata; assembly: GCA_007115705.1. Lineage (NCBI taxonomy): Eukaryota > Viridiplantae > Streptophyta > Magnoliopsida > Poales > Poaceae > Dactylis > Dactylis glomerata. The sequence goes on along the minus strand of QXEO01000360.1, from coordinate 3,588,606 downwards.
AAGCTCACACTGGAGAATAGGGTGAGGCCTTTGTGGCGTTGGTTAGGCCTTTGTGGCGATACCACACCCCTCCAACGAGACGTACTCCCTTTCAAGGGAGGAACTCGGGAATACATCATCATCTCCGCGTGCCTCGGTTATTTCTATACCCGAGCTATTTACTTATGCACTTTACATTGTGATAGCCTTCGTGCTTGAAGTCATATATCTTGCTATCACCTTGTTACTTGTATTGCTTAGCATAAGTTGTTGGTGCTCATAGGTGAGCCTAGTTTATTTAGGTTTTATGTGCTTGATAAAATAAACGCTAGTTTAATTCCGCTTTTGTTCAAGCCATTCGTAAAATTTGATATCGCCTATTCACCCCCCCTCTAGGCGACATCTGTGTCCTTTCAATTGGTATCAGAGCCCGGTCTCTCATTTTAGGCTTCACCGCCTTGAGAGCAAAGATGTCGGCTAGGGGATTAGTGCACAATAACACTTCTATATTTGATGGCACAAATTATGATACTTGGAAAATTCACATGCTTGATTATTTTCGGGTCATGGACCCATCTATGGAGCGAATTGTATATGCGGGTTTTTCTCCTCCAAAGGATACTCAAAATCTATCTTTAGAGGATGAGAAAAACTTGTATCTCAATGCTCAAGCTACTCATGTGATTGTTAATGCTTTGAGCGATGTAGTTACCTTCTCCATCACGCCTTTTCGGAGCGCTCATGATATATGGACAAAGCTTCAAGAAAAATATGGTGTGTCCAAGATTATTGAGGATGATTGTATTTCTTCCACTTCCGGCCGCAATGAACTTTCATCCACTTCACCAAAGTGTGGCAAGACACAAGGTAATGATATGGTGAGTGGTGATGAAACTTGCAATGGTGATAGTATGCTTACTTTTGATGATCCTTCATCTCTATCTCATTGCAATGCTTCATCTTTGGACTTAAACACTTGTAGCCCCATAAATGTTTTACATGCTTGTGTTGATAGTCCTTGCATATCATGTGTAAATTTCTCGAATAAATCTCATGATGATATGCTTGCTTTGTCTTGTTGCCATGATACAAATGCTTCTATTTCCTCTAGTATTTGTGATGCTAACCATATAGAGGAAACCGAAGAGTCTTTGGGCCAAGACAAGGTCTTGAATGGAGCTTCATGTATTTCTTCATCTTCCTCTTCTCACGGTTCCCACATATGCCTTATGGCTAGGTCTTCAAATCATAATGATGTTGAGGACAATGGTGAGGATGAGGAAAATGAAGAAGACTATATTGAGTATTTAAACAAGAAGGGTAAGGTGGTCTTTGATGCTTTGCATAACCATAAAAATGTTTTGCCCAACTTCTTTGAAATCATGAGTTGTGCTATTGAGAGCACAAAACTCATTGAGATGAAGAAAGAACAAATTGATAAAATGTTTTCTCTTGAGCGTGAGTATGCCAATGATATCCGTGATTTAAAATATGCTCTAGAGGAAGAGCAAGAGCTTCGGGTTTCTCTTGAGGAGAAGCTTGAATCCATTGAGGAGTCATGTAATGAAATTATTTCTAAACTCACTAAAGAACGTGACCTCGCTCTTGCCAAGTTGTCTTCTCCCATTCATAATGATAATGATGCATGTGCTACTAACTCTACTTCTTGTGAAGCATCTATTTTGAAGGAGAATGTTGAGCTAAGGGCTCAACTTGAATTGCTAACTAGCAAGTATGGGAAATTGGAAGAAATTCATGAAAAGCTATCTAGCTCTAATGAGGATCTTCTAGTGTCCCATGCTCGCCTAAAGTTAGCTCATGAGGCTATATCTACAAAGGTAACATCTTGTGAGCCTCATGTGGGCACTAGCACTATTTCCCAAAATGCAATATTGCCATGTGCTAGTACTAGTAATTCATCCACTCATACTATTTCTACATCTAGTGATGAATTACCCTCCTTGCCTTGTTGCTCTAACAATGTAGCTTCTACTTCCACTAGTACTTGTGTTGTCACTAACCATGTAGAGGAAATCAAAGAGCTCAAGGCCCAAGTTACTTTGTTGAAGAAAGACTTGGAAAAACGTCATGAAGGGAAGTCCACACTCAATAAGATCTTGAGTGTGCAAAAATCCCCCAATGACAAGAGTGGACTTGGATTTATCTCTAACAACAAGAAGAAGTCCAAAATATACAAGAAGAAGAAGGGCCAAGAACAAGTCAAGAATTTGGTCAAGATTGTTTGCTTCAAGTGCAAAATTGAAGGGCACCATGTTAGATCTTGCCCTTTGAAGAAAAAGGCACTTAGTGAGAAGCAACAAGGGAAGCGGCCTCAAGTTCAAGCCCTTGCTCAACCTCAAGTTGAAGAAAGGTCACTTCCCAAGAAAAATCAAGCTAATGCTCCCCTTGTGGAGAAATCAAGTGAGAAGAAGGTGAAGAAAAGAACTTGCTACATATGCCATGAGAAGGGTCACCTATCTTCTTCATGCACTAGTGGTAACTCATCCAACCCTATCATAATTGAAGATGCTTATTCACTTTGCAAGGATAAGGTTGGCAATGTGTTTGCCAAATTTGTTGGTGCTCAAAGTGGTGTCAAGAAAAGAACCATTTGGGTTGCCAAACCTATTGTTTCTAACTTCTTAGGACCCAACTTGGTTGGGGACCAACAAGCCATTACTTGAACAATAGGTGTTGTTGGAGGGCATTGGAGAATTGGCTATATCATGAAGAATTAAGGGATCTTCATCAATTATATTTTCTCAAGTCAAGTCATTTGGATTATCTTATTTCTATCATATATCCAATGTTCCTCCTTGCGGTAACATGTATTCAACTTACCTACCTTGAAAGTTACTCACCCCTTTGCATGTGTTGGGTTTTGTATCTTGCATGTGGTTGTATATGTTGTGCTTCCTACTTGCTTCATTTTGAGTAATCAAGTATGTGCATGTTGGTTTGCACACCATGTACGATTGTTCTTGTTGAGCCTTTTGTATCTCGTTTTATCTTACTTGGCTTTTGTAAGAGATTATTGGACCATACCATTTTGGGGGAGTGATATGCTTTGCACTTCACAATCCTAAAAATGTGTGTACATGAGGAATACCACTTAGTGTTGATATTTAAAGATTATCTAGTTTCTATGTGGTATGTCATTCTCATGAGAAATTCAAATTCTATAATGTCCATTAATCTCTTATTGGATTTTATTTACCTCTTGTGAAAAGAAATGCTTTATCACATTATGGGGGAGTAATATGCTTTGTGCATACTACAAACCAATAAAATGTGTATATTTGAGGTTGTGTCACATAGTGTTGATATTGTAAATTATCTTGCTTCTATGTGGCATGTTTTCTCAAACAAGTTCCAATTTGCCAAATTGTTTTATTCCTCTTGTTTTGGATCTTGTTTGTGAGATACTTTCTTGATAGGGTTTTCCTAAAATGTGGAATTCTACATCAAAGTTGGAAAACCATTTGCTTCAAGTTATCCTAATCATTGCCTTGCGCGATTGTTTAACTATTTGAGTCTATCAAGAATATCTTCTTTAGCATGGTGATTAATTCTTATCCTTCTCCGTATGCTTCTTTGTTGTGAAGATGATCTTGGATTTATATGTAAACTACCACCGGGAAATAAATCCAAATACCTCTTGTTCTTGGACAATTGGTACTATATCATGTGGCACATGTATATTGATCATCTTTACATTGGCTATTGCTTTTAATTGCCTTATCTCTAGCCAAAATGTATTTGTTTTAGCTCCCATTGTCTTCCATGACTTTTGCTATCCCATTTGATTTCGTTGAACTTGTTTTGTGTTATTTATATGTAGGTAGATGTGATGATCCCACTTGTGTGCATTTTGTATTCAAATGCAAAATCATAAATAATGCACTAATCTTGGGGGAGCTCTCCTATATTTGTTATAACACACTCTTTGTGCTTATTTCAATTGGTATTGGTTTTTTTGTTGGAAGACAAATCTTTTCTTTTTGGTACTTAGTGTGCCATCATAAAAAGTGTGGAGAGTTTGGTTTGTTTGTTTGAACCTTGCTCTCTTTGGGAGTTGGTGATCTCATTCCTTATTATTTATTTCTTACTCTTAAAATGAGATATGTCTTTGAGCATGTGTGTTTTAGTTATACTTTATGCTCAGTGGCTTTTGCTTGGTTCACTAGTTGAACTTTGGAGTCAATCTTGTGTTGATTTGATTCTTTGATATAATTTGGACAACCTTTTGTAGCTTCACAATTTTGTGTGCTCTCTTGTCCTTCTTGGTGTTTTGTCTAAATTGTATATCCTTTGGCTCTTGAAAGTCTTGTGCATGCATATTTACTAAATGTATATTGTATGGCATGTTGTTGCTTTCTTTGATCAAATATATAGGAGAAGCTCCATCAAATCCTAAATCGGCTAAGATGTGCATGAAATTCAATTTCATATATATATGCACATATTTATGTGGAGTTTGTCCTATATGTTGTAGTTTCTAACTACTTTGGACCCAATGAGTTTGGGGACCATCTTGTACTTGAACTTTGTTTTAGGTACATGGAGATATATTGGTGCTTGTCTCAATAATAAGGATGAAGTGGTGACTAAATGATAATTTGAGGCAAGCTAGGATTATTGAAGAACTCCTATCTACTACATCCTACCTTTAATATCTCGGTAACAAGTATCTTTTTTATGCATACTTCTCTAGTATCCAACCTTGTGTAGGTTGTTTTATGGCATTGAAAATCTTTATTTGCAAATGTTGTGCTTTTTGCAAGGATTCTAATGAAACCTCTTTTTTGCAAATGTGAGCAAGTTGAGATGAGGACATATTATTGGGAACATATAAAAATCATGCTCATGATTCTCCTATCCCATATATGTCATCTTAGCAATCTTTTTGCATATCAATTCCTCAATAAGCTCACATGTGCAAAATTGATGAAATTGCAAATTTATTTCTTCCATTTGGTATCCTTCATTTTGATACTTGTTGTTTTTATCAAAGCATCCCAACTATCTTCTTTCCCTTGTTGATATTTGTGATGTCTTTGACATGTTGGTGGTTGAAGTTTGTCAATATACAATAAGATAAATTGAGCCTTTGGCCATGCTTTAAAAGCAAAAATCTCATTGGTATATTGCATGCCTTCATTTTGGATATCATGTTCTATTCTTAGTATCTATTTTGTGTGTACATGGTTCTTTGTGATAATTATCTTTGTGATATTGTCTACTTAGAATCTTATACACATGAGAGATGATATCTCATTATTTGATATCTTATTTGAACCTTTTGTGTTGGGATGGAATGCTAAGCAACATCATTCATTGAAGACTATGTGGATGCTCTATGCTAATCCTTGTATTAGTCTTATAATATGTTGTGTCATTTCTCTCACACATTCCTTGGTTGAGCCTTTTATATGTTATCTCTTACTTTTTGCTCAACCATTTCTTTGATGCAAGTGTTAAGCTTAATTTCTTCTCTATGATCTCTTGCAAATGGTTGCGCTTTAAATGTTATTGAGGGAGTGAGGATTCCATGTTGTGCAAATTGTATTCAAATACAAACATTCCAATTTTTGCACGTACCTTGGGGAGCTTCCTCATTTCATTTAAAGCACCATTTTGCGGTTAGCATAGTATTTAATTTCACTTGGTATCATTTTGTGTTGAATAATATTGAGGGAGTGATGATTCCATGTGTGTGCACCTTATCTTCAACTCAATAGAATATTTTGTGCACACACCTTGGGGAGCTTCCTCATATTATTTAGAGCACCTTTTCGATCTTATCATAAAATCTTTATTCAGTTTGTTCTTTGGATTGTTTGATTGCTCTCTTCATTTGTTGAAGTTTATCCATCATGTTATCTTATTTTTTTTGCAATCTTTGATCCTCAATATAGTTTGGTTTCCTTCATATATTTGTCTTTGTATATGTGCATGTGTCTTCACTTATTTTTTTTGGATATGCACACCGTTTTGGAGGAACTCACACTATATTGGCCTTCTTTTTTTTGCCCATTTTGGCAATGGATGCCAATGGGGGAGAAGTTTCGAGGGTTTAACGGGAATTGGCTTTTATGTTTTGGTTTGTTCTTAATCATTTGCCTTGCATGCTTTGCATGGTTGAGTATATAGTGGAAACTCCACCAACAACCTTGGTTGGCAATATATGCAATGAAATCAAGATCATTCACATGTGCATAGATTGTGGGGGAGTTTGATCTATATATGGTGGTTTTACTAACATCACATACTTTTGTAGTATTTGATGTTAGTAGAACCATTTTGGTTCTTTGAATTCATTATATAAACCCTCTCAAAGAGATTGTCATCAATTACCAAAACTACACATGGGGCTCGATATGATCTTTCAATCTACCCCACAATCTATGCACATGTGAATGATCTTGATTTCATTGCATATATTGCCAACCAAGGTTGTTGGTGGAGTTTCCACTATATACTCAACCATGCAAAGCATGCAAGGCAAATGATTAAGAACAAACCAAAACATAAAACCCAATTCCCGTTAAACCCTCAAAACTTAGCTTCAAGCATATGTTCTTTCTCATCTTGGGGGAGATTACCAAAATGGGGGAGATTGAAAGATCATATCGAGCCCCATGTGTGGTTTTGGTAATTAATGACAATCCCTATGGACTAATGGTTGCATTGAGTTATATGTGTAGGACTTGTCCATAGACAATGCTTGAACCATTTGTTGGACTCAAGGTTGTAAGAAGAAGATTATGTGTTAACCAAGGTGCTATTCAGGAAGTTATCCAAAGATTGGTCTTAAGGGAGTTGAGCTTATGTCAAGTGTGGCTTGAAGAATAAGTTTGAGTGAGCTCTCATGTGTATCCTCAAGACACCATCATTATGGAGAAAGAAGAATTGATTAGAGGATTGATTAAGTCAAAGCGCAAGTTCAAGATGAGCAACTAGAAGAGAACATATGCTTGAAGATTGCCATCTATATTGTGTTTATGGATATGTGAAGATATGCTTAAAGAGAGTCTCTTCCATAGTGGAGTATGGGGGAGCAATCCGCAAGACTTCACCAAGCAAGCTCAATCAAGAAAGGTGGTCCAACTTGAGAAGATCAAGATCGTCATTATCCACCTCAAGTGGAATGCTCAAGGCAAAGGTATGATAGTGTTAGGGTTTCTTTCTTACCGGTCTCATGGTGTTAGTTGTGAGACCGGGTTATAGGATCGGTAGCCGTACTATCAAGAGGGGCTCTCGAGTGAGTAACTTAATTGTATCGTTCGGAGAGAGCTCAAACCTTTGCATACTTGGCATCTTCTTTCTTGGTTCTTATTTGAGTTTTATCCATGTGAGGTTCTAGAGCTTGTGGTTATTTCCATGACAAGCTCTAGCTCATCAAAAACGGATTTCGCATGAAGCTCTTATTGCGTTTTTGATGTTTGGAGGTTTTTCCGGTTTGCCTTCAAAGAGAGATCAAACCTTTCATCATTTGGTTTTATACTCCCTTGTTGGACTATGATGTTTCTATGGATGAAGTTGTAGAGCTCGTTGTGGTGATTCCAACGAGCCCAAGATCATCGAAAACGGAGTCCGGATGAAAAAGTTATCACCGTTTTCGTATTGCAGTTTCTGCTCGGCGTCACCCAGTAAGGGGGGCGGATATTCCGGCCAGGGGGGGCGGATTATCCGGCCTGGGGGCGAAAATTTCGTTTTGGAATTTCTGCTAAGGACTTTGCTCGGCGTCACCCAGATATGGGGCCGGATATTCCGGCCAGGGGGGCCGGATAATCCGGCCTGGGATGCTGTAACGGTCATATTTCGTTGGGGGGACCTATAAAAGGCCCCCCTTCTTCCCCAAGGGCTGCTAGCTCGTTTTTTCCTCTCTTTCTCTCTCTTCCTCCATTGTTTTGACCTTCAAGAGCTTGCAATTACTCTCTATCCCTCCCATATTTCTTGAATCTTGTTGAGGGATTTGAAATAGAAGATCTAGATCTACAACTCCACCAATCAATCTCTCCTCTAAGTGAGGGGAACATCTTGGGATCTAGATCTTGGAGACTTGTGTGGTTTTCTTCCATTTGTTCTTCCTCTCATATCTCTCCATAGCATTAGTTGCTTTGGTAGGATTTGAGTGAGAAGGATTTGAGCACTTTGTGTGCTTTTGCCATTGCATAAGTTGCATCGGTTTGAGTTCTCCCCGGAGATTCGAGTAAGTGAAAGTTTGTGAGCTTATTACTCTTGGGTTATTGGAACCCTAGACGGCTTTGTGACTTTGTGGTGCCTTTGTGGCTATTCTTGGGAGCCTCCAATTAAGTTGTGGATGCGTGCCCCAAGCTTTGTGTAAAGGCCCGGTTCCGCCTTGAGGAACCCCTTAGTGGAAGAGTGAGCTAGGCCTTTGTGGCGCAAGCTCACACCGGAGAATAGGGTGAGGCCTTTGTGGCGTTGGTTAGGCCTTTGTGGCGATACCACACCCCTCCAACGAGACGTACTCCCTTTCAAGGGAGGAACTCGAGAATACATCATCATCTCCGCGTGCCTCGGTTATTTCTATACCCGAGCTATTTACTTATGCACTTTACATTGTGATAGCCTTCGTGCTTGAAGTCATATATCTTGCTATCACCTTGTTACTTGTATTGCTTAGCATAAGTTGTTGGTGCTCATAGGTGAGCCTAGTTTATTTAGGTTTTATGTGCTTGATAAAATAAACGCTAGTTTAATTCCGCTTTTGTTCAAGCCATTCGTAAAATTTGATATCGCCTATTCACCCCCCCTCTAGGCGACATCTGTGTCCTTTCAAGTATTCTTCAACTTCTCCCTGAGACAAGTTAGTGCCGTTGTCGGTGATGATGCTACGTGGGATGCCGAATCTTACCACAATGTTCTTGACAAATTTTAGGGTAGTTTTGCCATCAGGTTTTCTGATGGGCTTAGCTTCTACCCACTTCGTGAATTTGTCGACCGCTACAAGTAGGTGCGTAAATCCCGAAGGTGCTGTTTTCAGTGGACCCACCATGTCCAGCCCCCAGACCGCGAAAGGCCAAGTTATAGGGATCGTATGCAGTGCTGTGGCGGGCATGTGGGTTTGCTTGGAATACATCTGGCAACCTTGGCAGAGCTCCACGATACGGTCTGCATCTGCCTTGGCTGTAGTCCAGTAGAACCCATGGCGGAATGCCTTAGCTATGAGGGATCTGGCGGCAGCGTGATGCCCAAATTCGCCTTCGTGGATCTCTCTTAGTATCTCGACTCCGTCCGCTTGGGATATGCATTTCATGAATACTCTCGAAGTACTTTGCTTGTAGAGCTAGCCATCTATGATGGTGTACGCTTTTGCTCTACGTTCAATTTGTCTCTTTTGGACTTCGTCTTCGGGTAGCTTCTTGGTCGTCAGATACTCCAGGTAGGGCTCTGCCCATGGCGGGTTGCTTGGCGAAACCGCCATAACGGGGGAGCTTGCTAGTTCCGAGTTTTCTGGATCTACCATCTTTACTGATGGTACGTGTAGATGCTCGAGGAATACGCCTGGCGGGACTGCCTTTCGGCTGGACCCTAGCTTGGATAGGGTGTCGGCCGCCATGTTGTCTTCTCGTCGTATGTGCTTTATGTCATAGCCGAGGAAACTTTTGGTCATCTTGTCCACTTCGTCCCTGTAGGCCGCCATGACTTCATTCCGAGCTTTGTATGTGCCAGCCACCTGCTGAGTGACAAGGTCAGAGTCTCCACAATACATGATGTGTTGTACGCCGATCTCCTTTGCGACGCGTAGCCCGTGCAGTAGCGCTTCATAATCTGCGATGTGGTTGGTGGTGGAGAAGTGGATTTGGAGAACATAGCTGAGCTCGTCTCCCTTAGGGGATTTGAGTATCACTCCAGCCCCCGAGCCGTGTAGCAACTTTGAACCATCAAAGTGCATCACCCAATGCTCTGTTTCTGGGACGGGCGTAGTCTCCTGCGCTTCCTTCCAATCCACCATAAATTCTGCCAAAGCTTGAGACTTGATGGCGGTGCGAGGCTTGTAGTTGATGTCGAAGGAGGCTAGTTCGATGCCCCACTTTACAACTCGTCCTGTTGCGTTGCTGTTGTTGATGATGTCCTTCAGTGGAGCCTTGCTCACCAATGTGATCTTATGGTCATAGAAGTAGTGCCGTAACTTGCGTGAAGCTAGGAAAACTCCATATGCCAACTTCTGGTAGTGAGGGTAGCGCTGCTTGGATTCCATCAGGACCTCGCTGACATAGTAGACTGTGATGGGTTCGTAGCATAGGAAACAAAAAATTCCTATGCAAGAACACATAAACTAGCCAAGAAACTCTACGAGATGGTAGCAACGGAGACTAACCCTCGATGATCGGAAGCGGGGATTACGTTCCCGCACAAACGTTGCCGATGGAGAGTCGAGGAAGACGCACGTAATCGACGTAGTTGTTCACTTGACGTAGTTGACGTAGTGGTTCACTTGACGATCACAAGATCGTGTACACGGCGCCACAACCGGTAGCGCCCCCGTGCTCGGTCACACGTACAGCTCGTCGTCGACTCCTCCACGCCCTCGGTCCAGCGGGGCAGCGGAAGAAGGGATCCGCCGGACACTCCAACACACACTTCTCCAAGTGTATGAATCACGAACTACAAATCCGGCAGAGCTTTGCTAAGCTAAGACGGATATTGGGCAGCAACTATGCGGGGAAGGGGAGAATCAAGAAGTGTGAGACTTGGAGGAGAGGGAGGGGGCTTTATAGGGGAGGAGGGGGCAGCCCCCCTTGGGGGGTGCGCCGGCCCCAAGGAGGAGGTCCTCCTCCTCATCATGGTGGTAACCCCCTCTTCATTCCCTTCATGGTGGTAACCCCCTCATCAACATGAGGTAACCCCCATTTTAATTTTGCATGACATTCATGCTAATTAAAATTCACACTTATTGATTTAATAAAACATTTTTATTTCTTTAATATTTGTTAATTCATTCAATTAACAAACATTAACAAATACACCCTTGAGTTATTTCGATATCCTGAAATAGTTTTGGTGCTTTTCTGAAACAACCCTCATGCTATCCTGTAATTCGATCGGAGTATCGTATCCACTTAAAAATGACGGCGAACCTTAAGTGTGTCACCCTACAGTTCGTGAATAACGTGGACATGATCGAGACTCCTCTCTGATCAATAATCAACAGCGGGATCTGGAAATCCATGATGACTTCCACTTACTCAACGATGAACTAGTGATCGTGTGAACCAATAACGAACATAGTTAATTCCTTTTGTCTCGCGATATTATTACTTGTCCGAGATCCGATCATTTGGTATCATCCATACCTAGTTCGATCTCGTTCTCGACAAGTCTCTTTACTCGTTCCGTAATAATGCATTCCTGTGACCTAGTCACATGCTTGCAAGCGATTCTAATGCAATATCACCGAGAAGGGCCCAGAGAATATCTTCCCGTCATCGGGTCGGACAAATTCCACTCTTGATCCATGAGCCTCAACTAATACTTTCAGAATACCCAAATCAACCTTTATAATCACCCTATGACGGTGTGACGTTTGATATCATCAAAGCACTCTTCCGGTATCAGTGATTAACATGATCTCATGGTCTGAGGATTAGAACTATTTCGTATGAGTTTGATATAGCAGTGAACTTGATGACTTGATCGTATTGCTATTCCTACTATGGGTGTGAGTGTTCATCACATTATTCTTCTAATGATATGACCCCGTTATTAACAACATCCAATGTTCATGATCAGGAAACCTTGATCATCGGTTAATCAACGAGCTAGTATAAAAGAGAGGCTTTACTAGGAACCCTTTTAGTTTATTAATCACACAAGTATTAATGTTTCCGATTAATACAATTCTAGCATGAGAAATAAACATCTATTATGAACACAGAATAATATAATAACAACTTTATTATTGCCTCTCGGGCATATTCCTTTCAGTCTCCCACTTGCACTAGAGTCAATAATCTAGATTACATAGTGATGAATCTAACACCCATTGAGTTCTGGTGCTGATCATGTTTTGCCTTGGGGAGAGCTTTAGTCAGCGGATCTGCCACATTCAGATCCGTGTGTACTTTGCAAATCTTTACATCACCATCCGTGACATGTTCACGGATGGAGTGAAATCGGCGCTTCACATGCTTGAATTTCTTGTGAGGCCTTGGCTCCTGAGTATTGGCTATGGCACCATTGTTGTCGCAATAGATAACCATTGGATCCAATGCACTCGGAACCACACCCAGTTCGGATATGAACTCCTTCATCCAAACTGCTTCCTCCGCCGCTTCTGAAGCAGCAATGTATTCCGCCTCTGTAGTTGATCTCGCCACCACGCTTTGCTTGGAACTCCTCCAGCTTACTGCTCCTCCATTCATAATAAATACGTACCCGGATTGAGACTTAGAGTCATCCAGATCAGTGTCGAAGCTAGCATCGACGTAACAACTTGCGACGAGCTCTTCTTCACCGCCATATACGAGAAACATATCCTTAGTCCTTCGTAAGTACTTAAGGATATTCTTGACCGCCGTCCAGTGTTCCAAACCTGGATCAGATTGGTACCTACTAGTCAAACTAATAGCATGTGCCACATCCGGTCTTGTACACAACATGGCATACATGATAGAGCCTATGGCAGAGGCATAGGGAATCTTATTCATCTCTTCTCTATCTTCAGCTGTAGCCAGACCTTGAGTCTTACTCAAGATCTTTCCTTGCAACATAGGTAAGAACCCTTTCTTACTATCTTCCATTCTAAACCTCTTTAGAATCTTGTCAAGGTATGTACTTTGTGATAGCCCAATTAAGCGTCTTGATCTATCTCTATAGATTTTGATGCCTAAAATATACGCCGCTTCACCAAGGTCTTTCATTGAAAACTTACTGTTTAAGTAATCTTTTACGCTCTTCAAAAGTTCCGTATCATTTCCAATCAGCAATATGTCATCCACATATAATATTAGAAATGCTACAGAGCTCCCACTCACTTTCTTGTAAATACAAGTTTCTCCATAAGTTTTGACAAATCCAAACCCTTTGATAACTTCGTCAAAATGGAGATTCCAACTTCGGGACGCTTGCTTCAGTCCATAGATGGATCGCTGAAGTTTGCATACCTTGTCAGCATCCTTAGGATCAACAAAACCCTTGGGCTGTACCACGTACAACTCTTCCTCAATGTTACCATTAAGGAACGCGGTTTTCACATCCATCTGCCAAATTTCATAATCGAAAAATGCAGCAATTGCTAACATAATCCTAACAGACTTTAGCATCGCTACGGGTGAGAAAGTCTCATCGTAGTCAATTCCTTGAATTTGTCGGAAACCTTTTGCGACAAGTCGTGCTTTATAGACGGTCACATTACCATCAGCGTCTGTTTTCTTCTTGAAAATCCATTTATTCTCAACGGCCTTTCGGTCATTGGGAAGTTCCACAAAAGTCCATACTTGGTTTTCATACATGGATTCCATTTTGGATTTCATGGCTTCATGCCATTTGTTGGAATCTGGGCTCATCATCGCTTCATCATACGTCGCAGGGTCATCGTTCTCAACAATGGCATTTACGATAAGATCACCGTACCATTCAGGAGTGGCACGTGTTCTTGTTGACCTGCGAGGTTCGGTAGCATCCTCTTTTGGAGTTTCATGATCTTCATCATTAACTCCCACTTCATTTGGTGAAGTCACCACCGGAACGGTTTCCGGCGCTGCGCTACTCGTCAATTCATGAAGAGGAGGTTCAATAACCTCATCGAGTTCTACCTTCCTACTATTCACACCTTTCAAGAGAAACTCCTTCTCCAAAAAGGATCTGTTCTTAGCAACAAACACTTTGCCTTCGGATCTGTGATAGAAGGTGTACCCAATTGTTTCTTTAAGGTATCCTATGAAGACGCATTTTTCCGCTTTGGGTTCGAGTTTATCAGGCTGAAGTTTCTTCACATAAACATCGCATCCCCAAACTTTTAGAAATGACAGCTTAGGTTTGTTTTCAAACCATAATTCATATGGTGTCGTTTCAACGGATTTAGATGGAGCCCTATTTAAAGTGAAAGGAGCTGTTTCTAGCGCATAACCCCAAAAAGATAGTGGCAGATCGGTAAGAGACATCATAGACCGAACCATATCCAATAAAGTATGGTTATGACATTCGGATACACCATTTCGTTGTGGCGTTCCAGCGGGAGTGAGTTGTGAAACTATTCCACATTCTCTCATATATGTGCCAAACTCGTAACTTAGATATTCTCCTCCATGATCAGATCGTAGAAATTTAATCTTTTTGTTACGATGATTTTCTACTTCACTCTGAAATTCTTTGAACTTTTCAAACGTTTCAGACTTGTGTTTCATTAAGTAAATATACCCATATCTACTTAAGTCATCAGTGAAAGTAACAAAATAACGATATCCACCACGCGCCGGCACACTCATAGGTCCACATACATCAGTATGTATGATTTCCAATAAGTTTGTCGCCCGTTCTATTGAACCGGAAAACGGCGTTCTAGTCATCTTGCCCATAAGACATGGCTCGCATGTCTCAAATGATTCATAATCAAGTGATTCCAGAAGTCCATCCGAATGAAGCTTCTTCATGCGTTTAACACCAATATGACCTAAACGGCAGTGCCACATGTATGCGGCCATATCATCATTTGACTTAATTATTTTGGCATTCACGTTATGAATATGTGTTTCATTACTATCAAGATTCAAAAGAAATAAACCTTTCTTCTCAGGTGCATGTCCATAAAAGATATTATTCATATAAATCGAACAACCATTGTTCTCAGACTGGAATGAATAATTGTCTCGCATTAAACAAGATCCAGAAATAATGTTCATGCTCAACGCAGGCACCAAATAACATTTATTCAGGTTTAAAACTAATCCAGATGGTAATTGTAGAGGCAGCGTCCCGACGGCGATCACATCAAATTTTGATCCATTGCCGACGCACATCGTGACCTCATCCTTCGCAAGTTGCCGCTTATTCTTTAGCCCCTGTTTCGAGTTACATATGTGAGCAACCGAACCAGTATCAAATACCCAGGTGCTATTGCGACTACTAGTAAGGTACACATCAATAACATGTATATCATATATACCTTTGTTAATCTTCCCGTTCTTCTTATCCGCCAGATACTTTGGGCAGTTGCGCTTCCAGTGCCCCGTTTCCTTGCAGTAAAAGCACTCAGTTTCAGGTTTAGGACCAGCCTTGGGTTTCTTCTCAGAACCGGCAACAGATTTGCCGTCCCTCTTGTTTCTTCCCTTGGACTTATTATCCTTTCTACCTTTCTTGAAATTAGTGCTCTTATTGACCATCAACAGTTGATGTTCCTTTTTGATCTCCACTTCTGCAGTCTTAAGCATTGAGAGAAGCTCGGGGAGAGACTTTCTCATGCCCTGCATGTTGTAGTTCATCACAAAGCCCTTGAAGCTAGGTGGGAGAGATTGGAGAACCTGATGTATTCCCAACTCATTGGGAATCGTTATTCCCAAAGAGATGAGCTTATCGGCGTACCCAGACATTTTGAGTACGTGCTCACTAACGGAGTTGTTCTCTTCCATCATGCAGCTAAAGAACTTTTCTGAAGCATCATAACTCTCTACGGCAGTATGGGAGTCGAAGATCAGTTTCAACTCTCCCATTGTATCATAAGCGTTGCTATTCTCGAAACGTTTTCGCAGCTCCGGCTCAAGTCCATACAGTATGCCGCAATGAACTAAACTGTGGTCCTCCTTACGAGTCAGAAAAACATTTTTCTCTTCATCGGGAGCATCTTCTGCAGGCGGGTTACCTAGCAGTGCCTCAAGCACATAGCCCTTTTGAGAGGCATTGAGGAGGATCCTCAAGTTAAGTGCCCAGTTGGTGAAGTTGCTACCGTTGGTGGCTAGTTTTTCTTTCTCCATGAACGCATTGAAATTTAGAGCAGGTGGTGCCATGATCTACAAATTATTTGCAAAGTTAATTTAGACTAAGTTCAAAATAGAATGAGTTCAGGTTAAATCAAATTCTACGTGAACTCCCACTTAAAAACAACATCCCTCCTAGTTTTCTTAAGTGACTACACGAACCAAATCCACTATACCGCAACCGATCATCACGTGCAACGGCATAGTTTCAAAGGCGAACATCACCATGTTCATCATATCAACCATATGACTCATGCTTAACCTTTCGGTTCGTGTTCCGAGGCCATGTCTGTACATGCTAGGCTCGCTAAGTAGAACCATAACATTTGCGTGTGTAAAACTGTCTTACACCCGTCATATGTGAACGTAGAGTCTATCACACCCGATCATCACGAGGTGTCTCAAAACGACGAACTTTTTTGACGGTGCATGTTATGGGAGAACACATTTTATCTTGATATTTATGTGAGAGGGATCATCTTATAATGCTACCGCGCGATCAAATCTAAGCAGAATAAAATGTATAAAAGGATAAACATCACATGCATATATAATGTGATATGATATGATCCTTCACGCATTTGATCTCCATCTTGTGCGTCATGGCATGATCTCCATCATTCCACCGGCGTAGCACCAAGGTCCATGGCGCGCCACCTTGGTTATCTTCCTCCATTACAATATATCACTTGGATATATATATTCGACACGCAGGCCATTAAAATGTAAAGACAACCATATGGCTCCTGCTGATTGTTTATAACTTACAAAAAGGATCATCGCATACAATTTGTAACATAAACAATTTAACCATATCATATCACATGCCCTGCAAAAACAAGTTAGACGTTTCTAATTTGTCTTGCATATTTTACGTGGTTTGGGGCTTTCTAGGAAGAACCGTTCTTACCTACGAACATGTAACCACAACGGTGATAAAAATATTATTAACAACTCTTTGTAAAATAGATCATAACTATAGTGGGAGAAACGTGCACCCGCAAAGCCACATATGCTGAAGCATGTCAAGTGTGGGACAAGTCTCATGAACGCGGTCACGTAAGGTTAGTCTCAGGCAACTTCAATCCCACTATGCCACTATGATCCAAAATACAAAAATAAATTGCAATAACACGATCATCAACGCCCACATCCACATGTGTTCTAACCGTGCATACCAACTACGCATAGAGATGGCTCTGATACCACTGATGGGTTCGTAGCATAGAAAACAAAAAATTTCCTACGCAAGAACACATAAACTAGCCAAGAAACTCTACGAGATGGTAGCAACGGAGACTAACCCTCGATGACCGGAAGCGGGGATTACGTTCCCGCACAAACATTGCCGATAGAGAGTCGAGGAAGACACACGTAGTCGACGTAGTTGTTCACTTGATGTAGTCGACGTAGTGGTTCACTTGACGATCACAAGATCGTGTACACGGCGCCACAACCGGCAGCGCCCCCGTGCTCGATCACACGTACAGCTCGTCGTCGACTCCTCCACGCCCTTGGTCCAGCGGGGCAGCGGAAGAAGGGATCCGCCGGACACTCGAACACACACTACTCCAAGTGTATGAATCACGAACTACAAATCCGGCAGAGCTTCGCTAAGCTAAGACGGATATTGGGCAGCAACTATGCGGGGAAGGGGAGAATCAAGAAGTGTGAGACTTGGAGGAGAGGGAGGGGGTTTTATAGGGGAGGAGTGGCAGCCCCCCTTGGGGGGTGCGCCGGCCCCAAGGAGGAGGTCCTCCTCCTCATCATGGTGGTAACCCCCTCTTCATTCCCTTCGTGGTGGTAACCCCCTCATCAACATGAGGTAACCCCCATTTTAATTTTGCATGACATTCATGCTAATTAAAATTCACACTTATTGATTTAATAAAACATTTTTATTTCTTTAATATTTGTTAATTCATTCAATTAACAAACATTAACAAATACACCCTTGAGTTATTTCGATATCCCAAAACAGTTTCGGTGCTTTTCTAAAACAACCCTCATGCTGTCCTGTAATTCGATCGGAGTATCGTATCCACTCAAAAATGATGACGAACCTTAAGTGTGTCACCCTACGGTTCGTGAATAACGTGGACATGATCGAGACTCCTCTCTGATCAATAATCAACAGCGGGATCTGGAAATCCATGATGACTTCCACTTACTCAACGATGAACTAGTGATCGTGTGAACCAATAACGAACATAGTTAATTCCTTTTGTCTCGCGATATTATTACTTGTCCGAGATCCGATCATTTGGTATCATCCATACCTAGTTCGATCTCGTTCCCGACAAGTCTCTTTACTCGTTCCGTGATAATGCATTCCTGTGACCTAGTCACATGCTTGCAAGCGATTCTAATGCAATATCACCGAGAAGGGCCCAGAGAATATCTTCCCGTCATCGGGTCGGACAAATTCCACTCTTGATCCATGAGCCTCAACTAATACTTTTAGAATACCCAAATCAACCTTTATAATCACCCTGTGACGGTGTGACGTTTGATATCATCAAAGCACTCTTCCGGTATCAGTGATTAACATGATCTCATGGTCTGAGGATTAGAACTATTTTGTATGAGTTTGATATAGCAGTGAACTTGATGACTTGATCGTATTGCTATTCATACTATGGGTGTGAGTGTTCATCACATCATTCTTCTAATGATATGACCCCATTATTAACAACATCCAATGTTCATGATCAGGAAACCTAGATCATCGGTTAATCAATGAGCTAGTATAAAAGAGAGACTTTACTAGGAACCCTTTTAGTTTATTAATCACACAAGTATTAATGTTTCCGATTAATACAATTCTAGCATGAGAAATAAACATCTATTATGAACACGGAATAATATAATAACAACTTTATTATTGCCTCTCGGGCATATTCCTTTCAGACTGGTCTCTGGATGCCGTACTCCTATGCTTCTTCCTTGCGTTTTACCACGATGACGATGCTGACGACCCTGTTGGTTGCCCCCATGTATAGTAACATGGGCTCCTGGTCTTCGGGAGCTGCTAGGACTGATGCAGTGGATAGCACTCTCTTCAGATCCTTAAGCGCAGCGTTTGCCTCGTCGGTCCAGATGAATTCGTCTGATTTCTTCATCAGCTTGTAGAGTGGCAAAGCCTTCTCGCCAAGGCGACTGATGAATCTGCTCACTGCTGCCACGCAGCCTGTGAGTTGCTGTACTTCCTTCAGGTCATTAGGCCGGGAGATGTCGAGGATGGCCTTGATCTTCTCCAGGTTGACTTCAATACCGCGGTGGGAGACGATGAATGCTAAGAGTTGTCCAGCAGGCACCCTAAAGACGCACTTTGTGGGATTGAGCATCATGTTATACTTCCTTAGATTATTGAAGGTCTCTTGCAGATCCGCTATGAGGTCGTCCTGTATTTTGGACATGACGGCGATGTCGTCCACATAGGCGTGGATATTGCGTCCGATTTGATCCGCCAGGCACTTTTGCATGGTGCGCTGGTACATTGCTCCTGCATTTTTCAGACCGAATGGCATTGTCACATAGCAATATGTGCCATAAGGTGTTACGAACGAGGTAGCAAGCTGGTCGGTTTCCTTCATCTTGATCTGGTGGTAACCCGAGTAGGCATCTAAGAAACATAGTAGCTCCGATCCCGTCGTCGAGTCAATGACTTGGTCAATGCGAGGCAAGGGAAAAGGGTCTTTTGGACACGCTTTGTTTAGGCCAGTGTAATCTACACACATGCGCATAACCTTTGTGTTTTTCTTAGGAACTAGCACGGGATTTTCCACCCACTTTGTATGGATCACTTCTTTGATGAAGCTTGCTTTCAATAGCTTGGAAATTTCCTTTGCTATGGCGCGGCATTTTTCATCTCCGAAGCGTCTCATTGCTTGTCTTACTGGCTTAGAGTTAGGGATTATCTGCAGGGCATGCTCGGTGAGTTCCCTGGATACACCTGTCATGTCAGATGGCTGCCATGCGAAGATGTCCTGGTTCTCACGGAGGAACTCGACGAGCGCGCTTTCCTATTTGGGGGACAGGTTTGTCTCGATTGAGGTGGTCTTGGCGGCATCGCCAGCGACAAGTTCTACCTGCTTTGTATCAACTGTAGGCTTGAAGGTGGGCAGGGAGGCGGAAACTTCCTGCTTGGACCCCGGCATCTCCGCGGGGTCTGTGGCGGCATGGATTTCCTTGAACTCCTCGCCAAAGAATACTGCTTCCACGAAGGCGGCTTCTCCATCCTCGCACTCCTTGGCCTTCCTGAAGCTGCCATAAACGGTGATGATGCCATCAGGGCCTGGCATTTTTAGCTGGTTGTAGATGTAGCACGGCCTGGCGTGAAAACTGTGGAAGGCAGGGTGGCCGAAGATCACGTGGTATGTACTCTTGAAAGGGACCACCTAAAAGGTTATGGGCTATTCGCGGTAATTATTTTCATCGCTAAAGGCGAACTTGAGGGTGATGGACCCGAGGGACTTCGCTTGGCGGATAGGAACCACTCCATAGAAAGTGACAGCACAATGGCAGAGTTGGGTCTTGGTGAGGCCTAGCTTTGTCAGGGTTTCCACATACATGATATTCCGGCTGCTGCCGCCATCCATCAGGCACTTGGAGAACTCGTAGCCTTGGATCAGGGGGTTAACCACCATGGCATAGTATCCATCTGGGATGTGCTCTGGATGATCATCGCGGCTCCATTGCACCGGCATCTCGGACCATCGGATGTACTGGCGGACTTTAGGCACGGTGGCGTTGAGGGAGCGCATGGCGGCTCCTGCACCTTTTGCCGTGGGGGGGACCAAGGAATGTGTGAAAGGCTCCCTTTTTGGTGCTCTTGTATGGGTTTCTCGTGCCAGCTCCACCCTCGGCCTTTTTGGCGGGTTTGGGCGCAGGGTCTTCTTCCATATCGCTGCCATCATTGGACTCCTTTTCCTTGTCCGCTTTCCCTTTGCCACGAGGTCATTGTCACCGGGTGCGTTTGTAGCCAGCTTCTTGGTCCGCCTTGATGTCATTGACAAACTTGCAATTCCGATTGGTGTGGTTGCACTTTCCTGAAGCGTCCCGATGGGCGAAGCATGGCATGTCGCACTACTCATCGTAGGACACGGGGGCAGCCGGCACCGTAGCGGAAGCTGGGGAGCTCTGTGGCTGGCCGCTGCTGGAACCGCATCCCCGACCACGTTGGCTGCTCTGTCCTTTGTCAAAGAAGGTTGTGGCCACCATATCCGAAGTTTGCTGCTCTTCTGGCGGATTCTTCCGTTTGTTGCTATTGTTTCGCTTTCCAGTGTTCTGGATGGCGGAAGCTTTCAACGATTTGCGGGCGTCGTCATCGACGGCCACGTAGTTGCTTGTGATGGTGATCATGGAATTTAGGGTTAGTTTCCCTTCGTTCCGTTCTTGTAACAGGTGATGGCGGAGTAGCTGGCCTCTCTCCAAACTATCGATGAATGCGAGGATGGTGGATTCGTCAGTAACCCCCTCACAGGAGTTCTTCATATCCAGCCAACGTGCAAGGAAAGTTCGGGAGGTCTCGTCATCTGCTCGTCGACACCGTTGGAGGTCACCTATATTGTGAGGTCGCTTGTAGGTACCCTCGAAGTTTTCAGTGAACGCAGTCTGCATGTTGAACCAGGTTTGGATGGAATTTTCCACCAAGTCATTGATCCACTGCCGCGCTGTGCCGGATAGCATCAGGGGCAGATAGCGGACATCAACGTTGGGTGATCCTCCTCGAATTGTACTGCGTTGAAGTAATCTTGTAGCCAAGTCAAGGGCCTATCGACTCCATTGTACTGGCAGATGTTTTTCTCGATTTTGAACCCATGTGGGATGGGCCCATCACGGATCCGCTGTCCAAAGCACTTTGGGCCGAGGAAAAAGGCTGTCTGAGACTTGGCAATCTCGTTTAGGTGGGTACGCGCGTTGTAGGGCTTCTGATCCTGCGGACCTTTGCGGGAGGCGTGTGACCTGGCTAGGCTGCCACCGCCACCGCCATGAGGGATGCTTGGTGGAGATGGTGAAGGGTCACGCCTTTTACTCTCGACGTCTTGCGATGGATCTCTGTAACTGCGACAGCTTCCCTCTGCTCTTCGTGGAGCTGGATCATCGTCATGGCGGCGGGAGCCTTGCCCTTTGTCATCACGGTGGCGTGAAGAGCGATGCGTATCCTTGTCACCGATGCGGTGCGCGCCGTTGTCATGGCGAGATTGTTCCCTTTGCTTGGATCCACCATCTCGACTGGTTTCTTGTCGTGGCGGCTCGTCTCTGCGGCCAGCGTCACGACTCCATCCCCGCTTGCCATCGTTGTCGCGTATGACAATTCCTCCCTGAGGGATCTTGAATGTCTTATACTTTGGTGGCAGCATATTGGACTTATGGCGGGGAGCGGCCTTGTCTTGGTGGTATCCGTAAGTAGGATAGTTCTTGTGAGGCGGTGATGGATTTCTTTGATGGCCTTTGCCATGCGGCCTATCATCAGAGGATATTGGGATGGCATCTACCCTGTTACGAGCTTCTCTTCTTCGGGCCTCTGAGGATCCGGTATGAGATTCGTTATCAGGGCGAGTACCATGATTGCCGTTACCCCGGGCCTTGGAGGCAGTACTGGACTGGCATAGCGCAGGATCAGATTCAAGCTTTCGTGAAGACGTAGCTTTCTCCTGCTGCACCAATGCCTTGGTCATTAGTTTTACCGCTGTTTCTAGGGCTTCCGGGCTTTGGTTATTTTCCAATAGCTCCTTTGCGGCCACGATGTTCTCAATTGGAGTGGCCCTAACCTCATCGCGGTTCTTGTCCACGTATGGTGGATTCTTGATGTACATCCTAGCCAGTGTTTCTGTGGTTGGCACGGTGAACTCAAGGTTTCGTGCCAGCTGCGGGTCTTCGCCCTCGTTTATTTGATTCTCGATGAGAGTAGTGTACTTCTCCTCCATGTTTCTTGCGCGTTTAAGCGTGTCTTGAGCTTTAGCAATGTCGCCATCTAGCTTTTCGCCCATCTTCTTGACTCGCTTTGCTTCTTTAAGGATTGCTCGCCTCTTCTGCTCAAGATCGTTCACGTCTATGACGTAGTCAGGGGTGATTGGATCTCCTAGAGTCCCGTAGACGACCTTGTCCATTGGAGTCGTGAAATCTTCTGGGTGATGGACCACAGGGACGGCGGGTTGCAGAGGCCTAGGTCTGCCCTGAATCTTGGGTAGTTGTTCCATGGTGGGATCAGCGGCTGGTGGCGGGTTACCCTGCTCTTTGCTGGCATCTCCGTCATGGTCTACCTGAGATGGCAGATCACCGATTGCTTGCCTAGCATCATCTCCTTTGTTGGTCATGAACACTTGCTTGGCGGCTGCTTGCTTCTCTTCTATTTTTTGCTGAGCTAACTCCACCTCGATTCTTCTCATGGCTGCGTCATAGTGATCAGAGTCATAGCCTTTGCTATCCCAGTCATCCGATTCACCACTTTCGTTAAGTGTCTCTAGGATGGATTCACCTGGGCTGTCATCTCCATTGGAGGCAGATCCCGAAGTGGTGCGTGCGAAAGCAACAAGGCAATACTGCGGTGTCTCTAACGCCAGATTATTGCTCATGGCAGATTCATAGCGATCATCCACCACTTCCTCTACCTCTAGGGCGGGTTGGGTGGGATTGGTTTTTAGATCCAATCTGGATAACTTGGAAAGTTCCAGATCAGATGATTCCTTCTCCGTATCCAGCTCGAAAGCGATCCGTTTGGGGGTTTCAGCCATACCAATCCGCCGGAAATTGGTTTCCATGGCGGGGGTAGGGTCCGTCTCTCCGATGAAGATATGGATGTCTCTGATCAGAACGATGGTAAATCGAGCAGGGTTTTCTCTAGCCGGCACCCAGAGGTTATCCGCTAGGACGATGGGGAAGCCAGGAATCGTAGAGGACATGCCCGATGGCGATGGTGTCGCCGATGCCTACAAAGGCGGATCCCGCCTGGATCCGCGCTCCTGACGCATTTAGCCCCATGGTGGGTGCCAACTATCATGGTTTTCTCAACAGATCTACCATAGGGGTAGGTGTATGGCGGTTTGTGGAAGGGGGTTAACACGGCGGAGCGATCCGGGATGGTGGTAGCTGATACGTCTCCAACGTATCCATAATTTTTGATGCTCCATGCTTGTTTTTACACCATTTGCTTAGTGTTTCGTTACACTTCGTGGCACTTTTATGCATTTTCCAGAACAAACCTACTAACAAGTCGCCATAGTGCCAGTTCCCTATTTTCTGCTGTTTTTGTGTTTCAGAAAAGTTACACAGGAAATATTCTTGGAATTGGACGAAACCAAAGCCAGTCGCCCAGAATTTCACCGAAGCTTTCAGAGAACCGAAGAGGAGACGGAGTGGGGCCACGAGGTGGCCACACACCAGGGCGGCGTGGCCCAGGCCCTGGCCGCGCCCCCTATGTGTGAGACCGCCTCGGTCCACTCCTAATGATGCCCCTTCGCCTATAAAGACCCCCCGACGAGAAAAACCTAAAGACCCCGATCAGTTTTCCAGAACACATCCCGATCCGCCGCCGCCGTTGACCCGAAGATCGGGAGGGTCTAGAAGCTCTTCCCGGCACCCTGCCGGAGAGGGGAATCACCACCGGAGGTCTTCTTCATCACCATGCTTGCCTCCGGAGCGATGAGTGAGTAGTCTACCTTGGACTATGGGTCCATAGCAGTAGCTAGATGGTTGTCTTCTCCACCATGTGCTTCATGTTTAGATCTCATGAGCTGCCCTACATGATTGAGATCACCGTTATGTAATTCTACATGTTTGGTTTGTTGGGATCCGATGAATATTGGTGTTATGCTTGAGTTGATGTACTGAAATTTATCTTATGTTATCTCTATGTTGTTTATGATCTTGCATGCTCTCTGTTGTTAGTAGCTATCTTGGCCGAGTAGTTGCTAGTGACTCCAAGAGGGGGTATTTATGCTCGATAGTGGGTTCATGCCTCTATTTAATCTGGGGGAGTGACAGAAACCTCTAAGGTTGTAGATGTGCTGTTGCTACTAGGGGGGAAACAACATTCATATGCTCGAGGGCATATGCTTTGTTTACATTACACACTTTGCTTAATGCAGTTATCTGTTGTTCGCAACTTAATACTCATGGGGTGTTCGGACGATATCCCCGTGAGTGGATTATTAGTCATAGATGCAGTTGGATGGCGGTCTATGTATTTTTTTTGTAATGCCCAGAGTAAATCTCATAGTGATCCTCTCATCATATGCACGTTGTCTTTATTCTATCAATTGCCCAACTGTAATTTGTTTACCCAGCATGTATTATTTTATCTATGGAGAGACACCGCTAGTGAACTGTGGATCCTGGTCCTATTTCCTTTATATTGCTATCATCTGTTTACTTTACTCGCACTATTTACTTTACTCGCATACTATTATCACTTTCCGCTCGATACGCTCATACCCTTTGTTTCAAGCAAACCGGTGAGATTGACAACCTCATCGTAAGTTGGGAACAAAGTATTTGGTTGTGTTGTGTGCAGGTTCCGCGTTGCAGCTAGCAAGCAAAGCTTGGACGAGGCGCCCTATAAATTGTTCGGAGCTGTCGCAAGCTAGCAGGCATCACCTTCAGTCGTTTGGCTCTTTCCTCTCCTGATCGACAAACCTTGGTTTCGTACTGAGGGAAAATCTTGCTGCTATATTCATCACACCTTCCTCTTGGGGTTCCCAACGGGCCGGTCATTTACTCGGCATCAGTAGCACGAGTTTACCCAGCTACAGATCCCGCAACGGTGGCGAGACCCTACGTGCTGCTATAATTCACTATATGGCAACAAGTGCTCGGTTACAATGATGAGGTTGGCTGTTTCGCTATGCGATTGGCCGTATCTAAGTCTCGGTGCCTCAAGGGCTCCTCCACGCCGGCTTATAAAGGCGCCTGGCGTGGGCATCACGATGGTACCGGAGCGGATACAATATGGAGTCCTAGACTAAGTCCTATACAATGTCGTGTACTACAAGGCAACCCGCCATGGGCCTGTCTTTGGATCCGCCATAAGTTCATGCGTCTAGTATCCGCCATGGGCTTTCCAGCAACTGTGCCGCTCGGTAGGCAACACGCCATACCACCTCCATGGGCCACCCTGGCTTGCTGGTTTAGGACTACGTCGCTGGTATACCTATTTGGTATATCCCCCACAGGAGGAGATCAAGAAAGCTCTTAGGGAGCTGGATGACCATACGGTCAAGTGGGCGAGGCGTACGGCAAATACGGCTGCTCATGTTATTGTGAAGCTCGGTGGAGAATCTTGGTGGCCGTTGTACTATTATTGTGATGATAATGGAACTCGATCCCATGTTGGGATCATGTGAAAAAAGAGCATTTGCAATATGGTTAGTAGTTTCTTTTAGATTTGCTTTCTGATATTTCCTTGGTATCATATCAAGTCTTTTCTTTATTTCTGGGCCATGAAAGTAGGCACCTGATTAATATCAGGTTAGCTATTTATATATTCACACAGTGACTGGTTTGAGAAAATTATCAATTGAACCTGGCTAATGCACTGTTGCATTATTCATGCCTCTACAGGTGTCAAACTGAATCATATTCATTTGTACCTTAGTACTTAGAAAGTTAGGATCTTGTTATTACATGCCAGGGGTATTGTCTTGGTTTGCATCTTATTAATATTCTACTATTGTACATGTCAGGAGTATGTGTCTTGGTTTGCATCTTATTTATTCTCTACTTTCTTGATCTACTTAATTACATGGATTGAAGTCCTATTCTTAGGTATTTCTATAGGTTTTGTCTGAAAAAGCTAGGTGCATTGCTCATTACTTGTTGTTGAAGTATAAATGTATTGTCTAGTCTCTTCCATCAGATCGATCTTTTTGGTTGCATTTGCTAGAGCATGCATTTGTACATGGTATCAGAGCTAAGAGGTCTTGAGTTCAAGATCCGGCTGGCGCAATATGAAATAAAAGTATTGCAGCCCACTTTCGGTCCATGTTTAGGCCTGACTGAGCCACACGTGAGGGGGAGTGTTGAAGTATAAATGTATTTCCTAGTCTCTTCCATTAGACCGGTCTTTTGGTCGCATTGGCTAGAGCATGCAGTTCTACACGTGTGTCCATTTGCTCACTAACAACCTTGGCTAAAAATATTAATGGGCAAGTTGTCTTAGCAACTCTTCTACTTTATTACAAAGTGACATAATGGGATGTTTCAGAGTTTACCTTTATCAGATGAAGCGTCGTAGGTTGTGGTGGTATGTTGTTCTGGCAATCTCTAGGTCCTGTGCTCGAGTCGCCATTTAGCATCATTTTCACTTATTCTTCATGGATATGTGGGACCCATGTATAAGGCAATACTAGGGTCATATGTGCTAGGAAAGAAATGTGTAAGGGTGTTTGTGCAAAAATAACGCTGCCACATGTCTTCACAAGGATCATTTGGACTAGTTTTGCATAATAGTGCAAGTTTATGTACCACTTCACCCCAGTTTGTAAGTTATTGTATGAATTTGTTCTGGATGGACAAGTTGTTGTACCTCCAGTGCTAATACCTCCTTATTTTAGTAGTATAACTGATGCAGGATATTAAACTCGCCTAAACAAAGTTCTGTATAGTGCACTGAAAGCAACTGTAAAAAACCCAGGTAAAAAGTAAGACCACCAATAATGTGTATTGCACAGTTTCGGTCAAAGGACAACTGGTTTAAGTAGCTCCATGCATAATCATCACATGCATTTGACTTGTTTTGTTTTGTCTATGTTCTGTAAATATTGGCAGTTAGGTGACTAGGACAATAAATGACGTATGTTTCACAACCAAAGCAAAAAGCATAATGTAGATTGAGCTTAGAAGGCATCAAACCAAATTATCACTTTCCCTTTCTTTTTCTCTCTTTTTTCTTTTAGGCTTGCTTGTGCTGAGGGCTCCAGCAGTTCATTGTATCATGTGGTTGCTATATTAATATAGCGGGGCGCAAGCCTGTTTCAAGGAGAATGACACCGTGAGCTAACCTCTCAACTATCATGTTCTACCCATCAAGTAGAAAATTAACACAATGTACTACATTCCCTTTGTAGAAAAGAGAACTTTCTTGTTTTGAGTTCGTAAAGAGAACTTCCGAACTAATACTACTGGGAAAAACTTCTCTTGGCCCCCACTTGGGGCGAATAGGGTGTCGTCCAAAACCTAGGCAGCGTCGCTCCGTTCCCCTCCTCCCTCCCCTCGTTTCTGCCTGAGATGGTTGGTGGGCAAGCCCGCGAAGCCGTCGAGGACGACAGCCTCCGCGCACTACCTGCTTCGGGATGGGGGCGCACCCTTCTCATCGACCAAGTGAGCAAGGACAGTATGCTCAGCCCTAGAATCTGACGATGCTGCTATGGTCGTTCTCCACCGTCCTCTAGGAGGGAGGCAACCCTTGGATCTTCTTGTAGCAGATTTGGCCCAAGATTCCTATTTGGGATTTGGCAGGGTGGATCTAGTCAATGTGACCACAGATCTGCCAAGGCCGGGGGCGGGCAGATGCAGTTGTGGTTCAATGACGGTGGTCTGCCCTGGTGTGCGGTCTGATGCTCCTCTTCCTATCCTATCTCTCTCCGTTTCTGCAAGATCTATGATGCGAGCATTTTTGTTTGGAGGATCAGTGGATCTTGCCAGCAAGACCATGCATTTTTGGTGGCTGGGGGTCGCTCTTGGTTGTCGGGTACTCGGCTTGTCAGGTCGAGGGAGTTCGTACACCGGGACAACGGCCCTAGCTGGTGATGTTTGTGGGTGTTGTTCGGTGGTCTTGGTCGCGTGGGTGGCGAGGTGTCGGTGGGCTCTTGTCATGGTGGGAGGGCGGTGTCATCGGTCCTCTTCTCCAGTTCTGAAGTCCCCCTGCATCTCTCTGGTTCGCTCCTCCCT
Organism: Dactylis glomerata; assembly: GCA_007115705.1. NCBI lineage: Eukaryota > Viridiplantae > Streptophyta > Magnoliopsida > Poales > Poaceae > Dactylis > Dactylis glomerata. The sequence goes on along the minus strand of QXEO01000360.1, from coordinate 3,559,795 downwards.
GCTGGATCTAGCAACTGGTTTCGCCAACTTTGGAGAAAGATGGGATTGGTGGGGTGCGTTTGGGATCGAGGGAAACCCTTGGTCGGCATGTTCGACCATGATGGCGGTGATGCCCCTTGGGAGCGTCTCTCTTCTCTTGAGGTGCCATCGAGGTCCCTTCTCCCCACCCCCATTTCAAGCTCTCGGGTGAAAACCCAAAATCCATAGATTGGGCGGCGGTAGTGATGTCACGTCCCCTCTTGAAGGCATTGCTTGGGGATGTTGTTTTATGGGTGAGTTCGCCATGCAGGTAGGTGGCTGGTAGTGCCGAGGCTTGTGAGGTGGCGGCGGTGTGGTGCTCATGTAGTTCCATTGTGTATCTTATGGGTTGTTTGCCATCGTCAAGTGTTAATGTCCTCTGCTGGACATGCATCTGGAGATGCCCTAATGTCGGTGCTCTGGACCAGGGGGATCCTAGCACCCATCGCTTGGCCCGCTCCACGAAGGGAAAGGATAAGAACTCACCGAGCGGCGGCCGGACCGAGGCACAGCCGGCCGGTCGGCCACCGCTTCCTAGCGGTGAAGAGCCATCCGCAAGCCCACTTGCAGGAAGAAGACGAAGACAGCCGCTGTCCGGGCTACATATAGCCAGGGCCGTGGCATACCTTATCCCACAGGAGGTGGGAGGGAACCAGTGGAAAGCAGCACAGAGTTGGGGCACCAAAGGCATGGTGAAGGCAAGGGTTGCTCCTGCGATAGAGCTTCTCGAAGATGTCGTGAGAACTCCTCGACCGACATCTTCGGAAGCTCTGCCATGGGGGCACCCCTTTGACCTGAACCATTTCCTGGAAGGGGTCCAGGGATGATGCCCGCGGCAAAAACCCCGGCAAGCTCTTCCCTCGGCAAGGCATTGCCGGGTATAGAGCGAGGCATTCCCCCTTTGCTAAGAAGGAGAAGATGAAGGCCTCTCCACCCTTGCGGGGAGGGATGATTGCAAGAGAAGTTTTCTCCCCTAGCCTGGAGAAATTGGCGTACGAGAGAAGGCTCGGGACCTATCCCGAAGGACAAGACCTCCAGGCGCGTGGCAGGCGGATCCTGCCAGGATCTCCGTGTCAGCCCCCGGGAACGCGCATGGGGGACGCGCGCGCGGAAGTCCTCTATGGCGGACTTGTAGAAGACATCATTACCCCGGCAGGCGCGGTAATGATGGACTGGACCGGCTGGTCAAGTCCCATCAATGCAGCACGCCAGACGGAGCGAGAGGACAGCTCGGGGCCTAGCCCTGCAGGGCTACGCCACCGCTCAGAGTCGTGTGACATCTATCACACATGCAGTCTGGCCACTGTGGTATCCCCTTGAGTATAAAAGGAGGGCCAGTCCACGGTAGAGAAGAAAAGGAGGAGAAAGGAGAAGGGCAAAAAGAACACTAGAGAAGCTAACCTAGGCTTCTGGGAGAGGAGCGTGGAGACCTACACGATCTCTTGTAAGCTTCAGAGAGAGAGAGAGAGAGAGAGAGAGAGAGAGAGAGAGAGGATCGAGAGAGCCTAGCTCCCAGATCCGACAAGCTATCTCCCGATTCAGAGGAGATAGAGTAGAGAGGAGTAGATAGCTCTCGACGGAGGACGGAGGCCTTTAGGCTCCGCCTTCGTCACCCTTGTACACCCTCCAACTACATGTTCATCAACAAGCTCAGACATACTCGAGGGTATGTCAAAGGCGTACCATATTTTTATAGAAGGCAAGAAAATACGATACAAGACTCCAAACTCACAACATGTCTCCAGGGCGGCGCACAGATGCGTTTGCCCTTACACACACACACACACACACACACACTAGAAGCTCAGACATACTGGACGCAGGGTTTTACGCGAGATCCCATTTCACGGCCTGAACCAGGGAAAATCGCTATGTGCTTTGTGTTTGCTCTCTGGAAGGGACGAGGACGTACCACCCGCGCACTTACCAAACAACCTAGGGCGTGTATGCCCCAGTGTCCGTGGACGCACCCACGACACCTGAGTGCATGAAAAGGCAGATCGCAGCTCCCTTCCCACAATCTTCAAAATCAAAATAAGAGAAAAAATTAAGTAACATGAAAAAAGGAAATGAAAAAATAAAATAAATAATCAGAACTAAATGGATATTTAAATATGATTTAAAAATATTGCAGGAAAATGAACATATACAGGAAAAATGAAAAAAATAATAAGATTGAAAAGAAAAAGGAAACGTGACAAAAATAAAAGTTCCGTCTGAACTTATCGGGCCGGTCCAGTAGGGGGGAACGGACACGTGGCGCTGCTGAAAAAGTTGAACGGCGAGAAGGAAAAGCCGAGAGAAGGAAAAAAAAACACTATCACCCGCGTAAACCCGACGCAATCCGGAGCCTATTGGAAGTGGAAGACGAGCGCAATCTGAATCCCGCCTTAAAGGACGAGAGACTCGCCTGATTTCCCTGCAAAGCTCGATTTCCCTTTCTGAATTCGCGATTCGATCCAACTCTAGGGTTTTCTTGTGATCCGATCTCGAATTTTAGCTCGCGCACACCTTCCCGGCGGCGGAGGATGTCGAGCGTGGCCTCGATCTTAGCTGCGCGCGGGGGCACAACGCCGCCTGGAAGTCCGATTCAAGCGTTCGATTACTTCTTGGTGGTCGATTTTGAGGCGACCTGCGAGAAGGAGAAACGGATCTACCCTCAGGAAATCATCGAGTTTCCATCGGTCCTCGTCGACGGCGCCACCGGCCGCATCGAATCCGCGTTCCGGAGGTATGTTCGTCCAAAGCACAATCCTTTGCTGACCCAATTTTGCAGGGACCTCACCGGGATCAGGCAGGAGGACGTCGACGGGGGCGTGGATCTTGGGGTCGCGATCTCGCTGCACGACGCTTGGCTCAAGGCGGCGATGGCGGGAGCAGGGGCAGGGCTCAAGAATTGCAGCCGCTTGGCCGTCGTCACATGGGGCGATTGGGATTGCCGCACTATGCTGGAATCGGAATGCCGTTTCAAGGGGATAGCGAAGCCGTCCTATTTCGATCGGTGGATCAACCTCAGGGTCCCCTTCCAGGCGGCGCTCGGCGGCGGAGGGCGGACAACACTGCAAGAGGCAGTCCAGGTGGCGGGGCTGAAGTGGGAGGGCCGCCTGCACTGTGGGCTCGATGACGCTCGCAACACAGCGCGTTTACTCGTGGACCTCATGCGGCGGGGTGCCAAGATCGAGATTACCGGCTCTCTAGCGCCGCCGCCACCGCTGATCCAGGAGCAGAAGCCAGCACCGTGCAGTGGCGCCGCGGGGGAGTGCTTGTGCTACTGTGGGGTGGCTAGCAGACGAGGCGTTGTAGCTGGGAAGTGTTTCTTGGGGTGCGGCAAGTGGACGCCGTACATGGGAGCAGTCTGCCCCTTCTTCCTCTGGAGCTACTGAGCAAGCCGTGACACTGATTGTCGTTTCAGACACAGTTGAGATGATTGTTTAGGTCTACCTCTTGTTTATTTGGTAGTGTGACTGGTATGCGTACCACTGTTAGGTAGATAAATGAATTTGTTTCATCCCTTTAGGTATTCACTTGTGTCTGAATAACAATTCTTGCTTTTATGCCCAAGTAGCTGAATGTCCTTAGGTCTTCAGCACAAACAGTGGCGTTCTTTGTTCAAGTTTGTCCATGGCCTGAGAAAATTGTTAATGTTCAAAGATAGTAGTTAAAGCCTTAAAAATGACAGTTTATCCCTCTAGGTATTCACATGTGTCCAATTAGCAATTTATATTTTGTTTAAGTGGAATGGTTAGTAGGTACTGCTATTTTCTTGCAGTCTATAAAGCATTTGCAATTTGATTCGTGCGCCTGATGAAGAAATGGATGAGAACGACATTGACCTGGGAACTGCTGGAGACCCGATGAACTGATCCTGAAAGTGTCCGCGGCTTTTGGAGGTTCTGCTAGCCCTTTTGGTAAAAAATGGAGGCCTGGAAGTTTAAAGCTCTATCAAGAAGGAAGCTGTAGTAGTTCGTGGCGCTGTTCCTCTTTTAGTTGTTTTGGGTAGTCCCTTGGCGGCTACCTTCCAATGTCTGTTAAAAGACCTGTATGTTCGTTAGCTTTAAATCTTCTGGAACGGTAGCAGTAGGCGGCTTCTCTCCCCCAGTCTTTAGTTTGTAAAGCTTAGCGCTTGGTCGCTAGAGAATCTCGGGGGCTGTTGTTCCGTTATTGTGATGATAATGGAACTCGATCCCATGTTGGGATCGTGTGAAAAAAAAGAGCATTTGCAATATGGTCAGTGGTTTCTTTTAGATTTACTTTCTGATATTTCCTTGGTATCATATCAAGTCTTTTCTTTCTGGGCTAGGAAAGTATGCACCTGTTCAATATCAGGTTAGCTATTATCAAGTCTTTTCTTTCTGGGCTAGGAAAGTATGCACCTGTTCAATGTCAGGTTAGCTATTATCAAGTCTTTTATTTCTGGGCTAGGAAAGTATGCACCTGTTCAATATCAGGTTAGCTATTTATATATTCACACGGTGACTGGTTTGAAAAAATTATCAATTGAACCTAGCTAATGCACTGCTGCATTATTCATGCCTCTATAGGTGTCAAACTGAATCAGATTCATTTGTAGCTTAGTACTTAGAAAGTTAGGATTCTGTTATTTTTCCTCTCTTTATAGTCAACCTATGATATCTGCTCCCTCTGTTCTTTATCTCACATTTTCCTTTAACTAGATGGACCAGAGAATTAGACATGCTTAGCTATATATACTCGTTGGTTGTTTATTTTGTTCTGGTCCCTGTGTTCTCCTAGCCGTGCTACACCTCTAATCCATGCACTGATGTTTACGCTGTATAGACAACATGATGGTTATGCGGTGACTGTCCCTGAGACAACTCCATCTGTGGTGAAATCTGATGAACCCAGATACGTCTAGAAAAGCCAAATTATGGCACCCTATCTCCAGTATAATGTGTTTGGACATATGTGAATGTGCTTGCTTGCAGTGATATAAAAGTTCTATTAATTTGTCTCACTCTTGTTTGCATGTACTGATTTCTACCAAAAGGAAATAAGCATTTTTGCATGCCAGGAGTATGTGTCGTGGTTTGCATATATTCTACTGTTAAATACAATAGTACATGTCAGGAGTATGTGTCTTGGTTTGCATTTTATTTATTCTCTATTTTTTTGATCTACTTAATTACCTGGATTGAAGTCCCATTCTTAGATATTGCTATAGGATTTGTCTGAAAAAGCTAGGTGCATTGCTCATTACTTGTGTGCATTTGCTCACTAACAACCTTGGCTAAAAATATTAGTGGGCAAATTGTCTTGGCAACTCTTCTACTTTATTACGAAGTGCCATAATGGGATGTTTCAGAGTTTAGCTTTATATCATCTGCAACTTTTGTCCTACACATTGATAGACCCATAGACAATAATATGTGCCGTTGCTGATTGGATTTAGTATTAACTTCTCATGCTTTAACTTTTGTACAATTAGTATATCATTGCTGCAATATGCATGAGATTAACAGTAACTGCATTGCCTAATTCATAAGCTCAACTTTGGTGGTGTTTCTCAAGGAGGCATAGCTGTAAAAACTTGGGTTGGTATATAGTTTGAGGTAAATTAACAACTATGGCTTATTCTTTCTTCCATTTCTTGATTTTGCAGAGGTTTTCAAAACAATGGCACATAGGTTTACAATAGCAACAATTTTGCAGGTTCAAGTTGTTGAAGGCCTTTATTGCTAAAGCTTCGTAAAGTATTATGTTCAAGGTTCCATTGATATCCTCTTACTGAAACTGATACAGCCATGACAAAATTTCTGAGTGCAAAACTAGATAATTAAGCCTCTGTAACTGTAAAACTCAGTTACATGGTTCTGAGATCCGTTAGATATAAAACTGTTTTGGCCTGCATCACCGTGATGACATTCATAGCTTCCAGAACTTAGAGCCTGAGATTCTGGAAATCCAAACTGTTTAGCCTATCAACTCTAATCATAAGAGACATGCTTACCGGGTTTTTTGTACATGTTTCGGCATTAGATTGCTCTAACCTCCAATGTATATTTGAAAAAAAGTGAATCCATTGTTGTGGCAGCCTACAAGTTTTATGTAATGCCTTCCCACTGAAGTTTTCATGTAAAAAGATGAGAACATTTTGGTCCTTCATCAGGATGATGCATCATGAAGTTCTCGTGGTATACGAAGTTTACAGTTTTTCTCTTTTTATTCTTTTTCTCTTCCTGATGCTAGGCTCCTGGCTGAAGTACCTCACTACTTTACTTGATAGATGTTTAATGATTTATATGATACATATTTAATGGTCACCAAAGGTTTTTGGTAATGGTTTTACTCCACTTCACATTGTTGGGGTAGTTCATATCCTATAAGCTGATAAATCATAACCTGAACTGATCTATTATTTTGTTGCTATTGTAATCACACATGTTTTCCTTTAAATATTTTTTTCAGTGATATACCGATGGCATAATTCATTGTTAATTTGAGATTGTTGGTACACAAATGAGTGGACGGCGATGAAAATGAGATCGGGCCGTATTTGGCTGTTAGTTTTGGTACACGATGGCGCGGTGGCTCCACACTCGTGTCTGCTCCACAGTATTTTTCTGACAGGCATGCCACTCTGCACTGATTCGACACAATATCTTGCAGTTATTTCCTTGTATGTTGTGAACACAGAATACTTTTCCCCTTTCTGTGTGTTCATTGTTCAGGTGATTATGAAGCCAAGGCTCCTCATCGTCCATGCAACTGAGGTGATTTGGCAGCAATAAATGGCTCTCGATGTATGAGAAGCTGCATCTTGATGCTTCGGCCGATCACCTCGCTGATCCACCAGTGTTTTTATGCAGCAACAGCATGGTCGTATACAGGGTTGCAGATCAAGTCTTCAATCCGTGACACAGCATGTACTGATGCAGATGTTTCTTATTTTCATATTCAGTATTGCCTCTGTTTTATAACATAAGACGTTTGGTAGATTATTTTAGCCTTCCAAAGCATCTTATATTTAGGAACGGAGGTAATAGGTGCCAATGTCTTCCTTTTGTTATAGTCTGTCAACCATGTACTGCATTGGAACTTAACCTAGCTGCTCTATACAGTTTTCCTTAATGGAAGTTTGTGTAGTGGTACTTTCCTGGGAACAATTGTAAACTGGCAGAAACCTCGGTACTTATTTTAGCAGTATAACTGATGCAGAATATTGAACTCGCCTCAACAAGATTCTGTATAGTGCGATGAAAACAACTGTAAAAAACCACCAATTGTGCATAAATGCATCATGCATTCTAATTTTGGGCGCAGAGTATCGGCGAGGAGCCCAGCCTCCTCGCCGGTCATGTGTGCCCCAATTCCAACACCCAATGCTGGATACCATGGGTCATTTGGGTCTGCTTTTTCTTTTTGGCCTAGAAGCAATCATTCATCTGAAAACCTAAAATGGATAAATGCTGGAACTTAAGCACAAACTGAGTTAAAATACTACCCGATGCACCAAGTTGAGCATAACACATGGTCTAATAGCAACATGAACCATGCCAAGAATCTGAAATAATTTAATGGCATACAAGAACACGTGCAAGTGAATTATTACATGAAGTGCAATGCACTATTAGTTACTCCCTCCGTTTTAAAATATAAGATGTTTTAGGTTTGTGAAACAAATGTATCTAGACATGCTTTAGTGTGTATATTCAAGTGAACCTACACACTAAAAGATGTCTAGATACATTTGCTTCACAAACCTAAAACATCTTATATTTTGAAACGGAGGGAGTATGTCCTAATTCTTCGTCTTTCATGTTGTTCTAGCAGAACCATGATGGTTCCACAGGTCGCCAAGCTATTTGGTAATTCAACAGCCATCATGTTCAAACTATTACTGCTTAGTTTCCCTACAAAGAAAAGGCCACATCTTGAAACCTGGCAACTTCTGACAGTATACAAAGAGACGAAATTGAAAAAAAAATAGCGTACTGTACAGTTTCAGAGAAGGGACAAATGGTGTAAGCAGCTCGATGCATAATCATCCCTCAGCACACATTTGACCTGCTTTATTAATCATCACACACATTTGACCTGCTTTATTTTGTATATATATGTTTTGCAAACATTGGTAGTTAGGTGATTAGGACAATAAATGACCTATGTTTTACAACCAAAGCGAAAGCATAATGTACACTAACCTTGAAGATATGAAACCAAATTGTCACTTTCCCTCGGTACAGAACACATATGCCTGATAGAAAGCCACCGTAAGCTAACCTCTGAACAAGTAGCATCAGGCTTGTTAACAGAATGTACGTAGTATCTTCCCTCTGTAGAAAAGAGAACTTTCTTTGAGATCGAAAAAAGAACTATCCGTGATCTACAAATGTACATCCAGGAATCATGTGCGAGCAAGTGCTGTGTGCTTGTCGCCAACCTTTCAGACGAGGCTCGATTTTTCATTCTCGCGAGACAATTTACTTATCGCGTGTGGTGTGTGCTTGTGATCAACCTTTCAGAGGAGGCTTTATTTGGTAGTGAGACCGAGTTTGCTTCTAGCTGGAATTTCCAAAATCCGGAAAGTGATGCTACCATTTTACAACAACAGCGACTGGTATAGGTATTGATGGGTACATGGATTTACTTACAAACAAGGCTGAATCTTAGCTTAAACTATTTAGAATACAACGAGGTGACACGGAGGTCAGCAGTTGGGACCAATCAATGGAACCTGAAAAATACGTTTGTTGTCAGCGCCCTGAACACATAGGGCCGTATGCACCGAAGCAACGCTAGTATTCTAACATGTAAAGATGGTTATTTGGATAGTTGGGCTGATTTTTAGCTAACTAAATTTGATTATACTAATTGAGAATGTCATATAATCGGTGAAAATAGCAGATAATTCGTATCCGCCGAACAATAACAATACCATATCCGTCGAATATCGACATGCACAATAGTATGCAATTGTATGTACCATTTACACCCCTAGTCGTTAATTTAGTGCTTTCTCTGATAAAAAATAAGTGTAAGTGATTTTATACTAACTTAATATAAAGTTTGTACTAACTCACCAAAGCTTAGTTTAGACCAAAGGAGTACAGCAAAGTTAGGCAAAGTTAGGGGGGCTGGATCGTGGTGCCGATTGACCGGAAATAGCCGGCCTGGTGTCGGCCCATCAAGAACCATACGAATGTGGCTGCGGCGGAGTACACCCCTAGTATGAACCTTATGAATGTGGATGCGGCGGAGTACACCCCTACTATGGTCGTCCTTCTCAATTTTGCACCCGCAACATTTGTCTCCTATCACCATGCGATGAAAAGATCACTGTACCGGCTTCTGCCTCCAAGAATATCGGTCACTACTCCCCACTTTATATTTTGCTGGAACAGTAATGGTCCATATATTTTATTGTGCGGTTACATTTTCGTTACTTAAGCTAGACCATCCGATATAATTCAATGGAAAATGCTGCAGTTCCCCTGGTGGATCGCTTCGCTCACGTCCTCCGAGTCGAGAAGGCGACGCGTGTCTCTGGGCACCACCTGCCCACCGCTCGCGAGGGGAAGTCAACATCCTTATCTGCTCGTTGGACTGCTTCATCTCTATCGCCCCCGTTTACATTTTGTGACTGCTCCCTCTCTCCCAAAGCTTTCCACGAGACCACGCCACTCAATCCGCTCACAGCTCGCTCTGCCTGATGGCGGCAAGCGCCGATTTACCTCATCTTGCTCCTCCCAACGCCGATTCACCTCTCCCTCCCGCTCCTCCTAGCGCCTCATAGGAGGAAGCCCCCCGGCAATGTCTGCGGAGACAAAGAGCGGACCGATGAGGGAGGTCATCGCGCTCCAACCAGGGGCACGCTGCCGTGCTCTAAGACCCGGGGGCAGCGTTGCTGCACGCCGCAGCCACCGGCGCGCAATCCCTGGAAGGGGGTGGTTGCAAGCTGCAAGGGGGAATGGTTTTAGCGCCTCATCTCGCCGCCGTGCCTAGTAGGCTGCTGCCACCGCACGCACCCCATGCGCCACACCGATGCTGTGAGGCTCCAACGTCGTGCTGGCCGCGTCGGTCGGTGCTGCCGATGGCCGGTGGTTTTGCCACCGACGTCCGGCTTCGTTGCTCTCCGACGGCCACCAGAGATGGTGCAAAGATCATGAGGATGGTGCTACCTCGGGTGTCATGCGTTGCTACGACAGTTTCTGGTGGTTGGTCGATGTTGCTACTTGTGTTTGTCCGTCATTGCTACGAGCATTTGCTACCTTAGCATAATGTTTTGCTACTTTGGCACAATTCGTTTGGTACAACCCCTTGATGCATGTAAAATGAATACATGATCTTTGCACTTTACCACTTGATATTCCACCTTATTTGTATCATATATTGGTTATATTCATATTTTTTGATGATTATTGGGAATAATTCACATGTTCCCTAATATTATTGGATTAACCTGGGAAGACCAGAAAACCTCTATTTCAATGTTTTTAACTTCCAGGGACCCAAACGAAGTCCAAATTACCTGAAACTTTGCGGGAACCAGTTTTTCCACGGAACTAGCCTTAGAAGCGAATGAAGTGCAATAGGGGAGCCACGAGGGCCAAACGAGCATGACCCACGTGGCCAGATTCCTTGGCCGCATGGGGCCAGCCCGTTGGCGCCTCGTTGCTCCGATATCGTCGATCTTCGTCCCGATGGATTCATCTTGACCTAAAACCGACTAGATAAAGGGTGCCTGATGTCTACGCACACGTCTGTTCTTGTAGACAGTGTTGGGCCTCCAAGTGCAGAGGTTTGTAGAACAGCAGCAAGTTTCCCTTAAGTGGATCACCCAAGGTTTATCAAACTCAGGGACAAGGAGGTCAAAGCTATCCCTCTTAAGCAACCCTGCAATTATGATACAGAAAGTCTCTTGTTTCCCCAACACACCCAATACACTTGTCAGATGTATAGGTGCACTAGTTCGGCAAAGAGATAGTGAAATACAAGTAGTAGTGATGATTATAAGTAGTAAATGTAATCTGAAATAAGTATCGCTGCGAGCAAACATGTAACAAAACTGAATATAAACGGTATTCAATGCTTGGAAACAAGGCCTAGGGATCATACTTTCACTAGTGGACACTCTCAACAAAGTAACATAATTGAACCAATAGATACTGACTTCAATATGCCACTCTAAACTATTCTCCAATGGATAACGAACACTAATCATGCGTAGGGCTACGAAACACTCCTCAAAGTTTGCATGTCCCCAAACTAGATTGTCCCACACTATTACCGTGAACGCACTAGATGGTTCCAACAAACACCAACAATCATAGAGACACTAGCCAAAAAGACACACATAATGCACACACTAGTCACCTTCACATTACGATACAAGGTGTCTCCGGAGATTATAATAATAAAGCACGGGAGTAGCATAATATCTGAAAAATAGCATCTACCAATTCAAATAGATACAAAGCTCACGATCACATAAAGATCACATCATGGGAGAGAGAGGTGAACCACATAGCTACCGGTAGAGCCCTTAGCCCTGGGGGAGAACTACTCCCTCCTCATCATAGGAGACAGCAACGTTGGTGGAGATGGCGATGGAGTCGATGGAGAAGGCGGAGGAGGCGACGACGTTGATGGAGATGGCTCCAGGGGCACTTCCTTGTCCCGGCAGGGTGCCGGAATAGAGACTTCTGTCCCCCGAAATTCGTCGGTGGCGGCGGCGGAGCTGCATGACTTGTTCTCGAAAAACACCGATCGATCTAGGGTTTGGACTTTGGGAGGCTTTAAATAGGCGGAGAGACGGCATCAGAGGGCCACCAGGGGGGCCTCACCACCCCCTGGCGTGGCCAAGAGGGGGGGTGCGCCACCCCCTGGTGAGCCTGCCCTCTGGCCCCCCGGCTCTCTTTCGGTCCTCGTCCTTCGTCGGGAAAAATAGGAGTTTTGGCTTTTATTTTGTCCAATTCTGAGAATATTTCCCGTGTAGCTTTTTTGAAACACAAAAACAGCAGAAAACAGGAAACTGGCACTGTGGCATCTTGTCAATAGGTTAGTTCGGGAAATCGCATAAAAACGCCACAAAGTGTAAACAAAACATAAAGCAAATGGTGTAAAACAAGCATGGAGCATCAAAAATTATAGATACGTTTGAGACGTATCAAGCATTCCCAAGCTTAACTCATGCTCGTCCTCGAGTAGGTAAGTGATAACAAAAGAATAATATTTGAGGTGACATGCACCATCACAATCTTGATCAACGGTGTAAAGCATTGAGTGCTGGGATCAAAGTACTTAAAACATGGGCATAAGAGACATAATTTTGACAATAAAAACTTAGCAACCATGTTATAACATGAAAAGTAACACAAACGAAAGATCATGAATAATGAAACATTGAAAGTCAAGTATGTGTTCAAATCATATGGAAAAACATAGCAAAGTGGTTTTCAGCTTGTCCTTCATGGAGTAGCAAAACATAAATGCATAGGACACCTTCAAGTTTAAGATGGCGACTAGATACAAATAATTTAGGAACAAGCAAAACCATAATCATGAATCAATCAATGATAAACTTTGGGACTATGCACATTAAACTCAGAATGGCAACTATGCTCTCTTAGACGGTGCATAAAGGTAGAAGGTGGAGACTCAACATAAAAATAAAAGAAAGGCCCTTCGCAGAGGAAAGCAGGGATTGCAAGTTTTATAAACCTTCAAAAATTATGGTACTTACTAGCTTTGAGCTCTCATTGCCCCCATCATAGGCATCTTGAATGGTTAAAGTTAATGCGAGTGCAATTATGAAGCATATGCTTAACAAATCATAAGTTGAAAACCTCATGTCCCGTGAAGTACGAATACCCAAACCTCATGCTACTCGACTTAGGTCCCAAGCAAGCTCTTGTCATTGTAAGTATACACGTATCATCGAGAACCGCCAATGGGGTACCTCCTGCCCGATGACACGGAACAAGCCCACATCAAAATGACAAGACAAACAGATAATGAACACCTCGACATCTCTTTTATTTACCATTGGTATAACGCTTTTTATTGTGAGATGCATCGTCGAATGTCCACTATGGGCATGCTGTAAATTTCCACCATGAATGATGCATAGCTTAGATTAGCGGCCCAGGCATTTCGCTAACACATATACAAACTCCATGATCTCGCAAGATCCCAACTTATTTCACATCGCGAGTATCTATACACAAAAGATCACAATATCTACTCAAATGAGAGAAAGTGCAATGTTGAAAGCTTGCCCCATGACGGCATGGTTTGGCTAATTTCCAACTTACAACTTGCAAGCATAACATCAACATAAGAGAGCCACAATATCAAAATTTTAAAAGCGAGAAAAGTAAAGTGTGCCGTCAGGTTCTTGAGAGCTTTACTAACTAATTTTCACATAACACCAAAAAGAGTTTAATTTGAAGGATAGATAAAAGCAAGTCAAATGTACTTTGGAATAGCAAATTGCTAATAGGTATGTATGGTGGACACATTGGTATAACTTGGTTTTTGGGAGTTGGATGCACGAGTAGAGCTCATACTAAGTACAAAATGAAGGCTAGCAAAAGACTGGGAGCGACCAACTAAGAGAGAAATAACGGCCATAATAATGTAAAGCGACAAAACATCATTAAAAGAAGCATAAAGTGGCATCATAAGTCAAAAACCAAATGATCATAGAGGCTAATAGCGACTTGTTAGAGTCAAACATGTTGTAAGCATGCGCCAAGTCAACCCAATAAAGCATCAAGGAGAAAACCAAAAAAAATGCTTCCATATAATAAAAACAACGCATGATTTTTTTCAAAGGCTCATTAAGCAATCTCAGTTATTTGAGACAAGTCATGCTACAGAAAAAGTCACTAAGCATACTATCAAAACAATATCAAGCATGGCATGCAAAATTCTAAGCTGCAGTCTAAACAAGCTCCTTTTTGTACCACTTTTTTGCATGAAACTTTTTCTCTTTTCCAACACCATTCAAACCTTTTTGAAACAACTCTTTTGATGAAAATAAACATAGACCAGAGGTCTAAATACTCCTTGATGCAAAGATATAACAAGATCTGAACAAAAATCAAGGCAAAAAACGAAAGCCAAACACAGTTCTAGAAAAAGAGAACACTCGTTGAACGATAAGAGTGAAAAACTAGAGTGTTCTTGGCAACTGAAAAATGGAGTGCGTCTCCTCGAAAAGAAATTTGTTGGGGTCCAACCATTTATTACAGAAAACAAAACAAAAGAAAACTGAAAGCGAAAGTAAAGACGCTCCAAGAAAAATGCATAGTGCATGAAGCAATAAAAATATAGTGTGTTGAAAGGTGACCTGATTTTTGCCGATGAAGAAGGGATGCCTCGGGGGCATCCCCAAGCTTTGACGCTTGTACCTCTTGGATATTTCTTGGGGTGACATGGGCATCCCTAAACTTGAGTTTTTGTCCATACTTCATCTCATCTCACCACTCTCCATTCCCTACACTTAAAAACTTCCTTCATACAAAACTTCACATAATTCTATTAGCAACGTTAGCATACGCATAATAGTAAATCAACCATTTTTGGCTTAGGTTTCAACTAAAAAACACCACATGTAAAGCATACACTACTGTAGCAACTTCCTCAAAAGCTCCATGATCAAAAGAACTAAAAAATAAAGCGATCGAGAGGCAAACACAAATAGTGGCAGAAATTTGTCAAAACAGAATAGCTGACATAGGTCGATTTTTTCGAGGACCTTATGTTGCTCAAATCGAAAAGTTCAAAACTAATGAAAGTTTGGATATAACCTGGGGCATATGCACAAGAAATCGCATATCAAAAAGATATTCTGAGAATTTTCACAAATTTTTACGGTGCAGCACCGAAATCTGTTTCAGGGCAGCAATTTCCCCAAATGTTACCTCCCTCAAATTAGAGGTTCTTCTTGGCACAACAACGAAATAAAAATGATAAGGAGAGGTCATTATAGTACTAATAACTTCCAAGACTCAAATAAATGAAAAAGTACTGAAAAAACATTGGGTTATCTCCCAAGAGTGCTTTTCTTTAACGCCTTTGAGCTAGGCGCAGTAATTTGAAAAGATGCTCAAATAAAAGAGCTTAAGGCAAAGGCGCCATAAAAGAACTTGAAGCAAGATAGAGCATCAAAAAGAAAATATGAAACACATTTAAATCTAAACCACTTCCTATGCATAGGAATCTTGTAAGAAAATAAATCAATGAGGTGCATAGTAACAAGCATGGTTAGATAAAACAAGTGCAACTTCAAGATTTGCAACATAAAGAGGGGAAACTTAATATTGTTGAGATCCATCAAACCATGTTTCCCTCTCTCATAGTAACTTTCAGTAGCATCATGAATAGAATTAACAATATAACTATCACATAAAACATCCCTATCATGAGCCACATGCACAAAAGAATTAATACTCCCCACATGAACAATCGTAGTAGGGGCAAATTCAACAAAATTATTCTCATCACCATAATCATCAAAAATAGGAGGCATATTGTAATCATACCTTGTTTCCTCCTCAATGGTAGGTGAACTGAAAATATTATACTCATCATTGTAACCATCATAAACTAGAGGTTTAGTGTCATCATAAGCGATAGAATAGCTATTTCCCAAAGCGTGTTCATATGTAAACATATCATCGTTGGAAGGAACATGGATAGCACTAATGGTACAACAATTATTAACATCAACATTTTCAGAATTGGTACCATAAAGATTTTCAATATCGAAAGTAGAGTGCTTTTCCCAATCATGATCACTAACATAGGTAACAGGCATAAGAACATCATCAAGTTCAGATTCATCAAAAATTATAATAGGAGCAACATGCTTAGGGGAAGATACTGTTTCCTCTCTCCTTTTACTCCTCCTCTTCTTCTTCTTCTTCTTCTTCTTCTTACTCTCTTCTTTAGGAGGGAGAGGATTGAAAGGAAGCTTCTCCACATAATCTGGTTTACTAACAGAAACAACAGAAGAAACTTTGGAGAATTCCTCCTTTTTATTAATAAGATAGAAACACAAATCAGACCTATCAAATTTGGGTAAAGCATCCTCTTTTATAACATTTTGTATATAAGTATTTGCGAGGAAATCTTTAACACAATAGATACGACAACCATGAAGGATGCTATTAAAATCAAGAGCACTCATATCTACCAAAGAAGTCTTTCTAGATAACTCTTCACACCCCAAAAATAAAGTAAACTCATCATGCTGATTGAGAGTGATCTTGTCATCACAAGACAAAATTGCGGTCCTCATTGGATGAGAAAGGTCATTATTATGGCCTGAGCATTAAAAATTAAAATGACCCTTTCCATGGCAAAGTTCACAAATAAAAGGATAAAGCTCACAAACCTTTTCACCAAGCTCATCTAGAGTCTTGTGCCACATTCAGGTTTCTTCATTCTTGTGGTGGATACAATAATATTCCTTATCGTGACTCTGTTCACAAGGTCTAAGTACTCCACAAAAATTAACATGCTTATGAGAAATAGTACTTTCAGAAGTTTGAGCATGTTCATTGCTATCATCAATAACAATTTCATTTTCCACGCAAGTGTCTTTAAAAGGTTCATGATACACGTCGCCATTTCCCTTAGGAACATTAATATGGGAAGCAAAGGCTCTAAAACAATCAACCATAATTTGAGGATCAAGACCATATTTAGCACTAAGCTCTTGAAAATCAGCAGTTTCAGCGAAAGACTTAATGCAATCATACTCATAATTTATACCTGATCCTTTACCTTTGTTGATATCCCAATCTTTGATATTGCTTTGAATTGTTTCAAGCATATCCCACTTGGTGTCAACCTCCTTGCTTGTGAAAGACCCATCAATGCATGCATCTAGATAGTCCTTGTAATATCCTGAAAGCCTTGCATAAAAATTATTAATAAGAATATTACGTTGAAGATCATGAATGGGACATTTGAGCATTAGTGACTTCAATCTTCCCCACGCTTGGGCAATGCTTTCTCCATCATCAGGATGAAAATTATAAATATAATTCCTATCTTTATGAACCTCACTAGAAGGATAGAATTTAGAATAAAAGAGAGGTACAATTTCCTCCCAGTCAATAGGTCTGCCATCCTTCAGCGTCTTATACCATTTCGCCGCTCTGCCCTTCAGTGATAAAGAAAATAGCTTCTTCTTAACTTCACCTGTAGAAATACCTGCACACTTGAACAACTCGCATAATTCATGTATAAAGAGCAAATGATCACCGGGATGGACAGTTCCATCCCCTAAATAGCAGTTATTCATAGCACGTTCAACAATTTTCATAGGTATTTTAAAAGGACAAGGATCACAAACATCATTAGAATCATCACGTATGGGAGATAAAATATCATCAGAGCGAATTTTCTCCACTAAATCTGGGGAACTAAAAATATCATGCTTATCAAAACCAGCTTCCTGATGACCCACAAGTATAGAGGATCACAACAGTCTTCGAGGGAAGTAAAACCCAAATTTATTGATTCGACACAAAGGGAGCCAAAGGTTATTATAAGCCTTAATAGATGAGTTGTCAATTCAGCTGCACCTGGAAACAGACTTGCTCGCAGCGGGTTATCAGTAGCAACAGTTTTATAGTGGTGACAATAGTAAAATAGTAGCAAAAATAATAAAGTAAAGACGGTAATAGTAATAATAGAAAACAATAGGATTAAATACTATAGGCATAGGGATGGATGAACGGGCGTTGCATGGATAAGATAATTCATGAAATCAGCAAGACATGGGCAATTGCAGATAAAAAGTGATAAAGCATCCTAGTACTAAACAACCATAGGCATGTGTTCCATATATAGTCGTACGTGCTCGCAATGAGAAACTTGCACGACATCTTTTGTCCTATCAGCCTGTTTGCAGCAGGGCCTCAAGGGAATCTACTGGTAATTAAGGTACTCCTTTTAATAAAGTACCAGAGCAAAGCATTAACACTCAGTGAACACATGTGATCCTCACATCACAGCCATCCCCTCCGGTTATCCCAATTGCTGTCACTTTGGGGCCTCGGGTTCCGGACAACGATATGTGTATACAACTTGCAGGTAAGATCATAAACAACAAGTATCATCATAAAACAATAACAAGTTCAGATCTGAGATCATGGCACTCGGGCCCAAAGTGACAAGCATTAAGCACAACAAGTTGCAACAATGTCATAAGCACTAATAATAGATACTAGGCACCATGCCCTAACAATCTTATAGCAAATTACATGAATGATCTCATCCAATCCCTACCATCCCCTTCGCCTACAGCGGGAATTACTCACACATGGATGGGGGAGTCATGGATGGTTGATGGAGAGATGTCGGTGATGATGGTGATGAAGATCTCCTCCAAATCCCCATCCCGGCAAGATGCCAGAACGGAGTTTCTGGTTCCGAATCGCGGTTTCTGATGGTGGCGGCGCAGCGGAAGTCTATCTGGGAAAAACGCCCAACCCCCGATAGTTTCAGGTCTGGAGGTATATGTAGGCGAAAGGAGGGCTCGAGGAGGCGGCTGGGGTGGCCTCACCACCCCCTGGCGCGACCACGCCTGGGCCGCGCCACCAGGTGGTGAGCCTGCCTCCCAGCCCCTCTTCGTCTTGTCTTCTGGCTCCGTGGGTCTTCTGGTAAAATAGGAATTTTACAGTATTTTCCAGGATTTTTCCTCAAAGTTGGATTTCTACACAAAAACAAGACACCAGGGCAATTCTGCTAAAAACAGTGTTAGTCCGTGTTAGTTGTATTCAAAACACACAAATTAGAGGAGAAACAATAGCAAAGGTGTTCGGGAATGTAGTTATGTTTTGGACATATCAACTCCCCCCAAGCTTAGCTATTTGCTTGTCCTCAAGCAATTCGGTTAACAACTGAGAGCGATAAAAGAAACTTTCACGAACACATTTGCTTCATAAGATGCATATATTCCCACTATATGATCAAGTACTCAGGCAATTCATAATAAGAAATATGCAACTAATGTTACCTCATAGTTAGGCAAGCTATGAAAGAGTGCCAGTGTACTAATAGCAAGCAACATGAACATGAGAAGCTACAAGATTGTAATGTTCATAAAATGATATGGAAGAGTGGTATCCCGCTTGCCTTTATTTGTGGAGCAAAACATAAATGTTGAGGCACCTCTAAAGTCCAAGGGAAGACTAGAAGTAAAAATATCAAAGATACAAGTATCAAAGTTATACCACAATTAACCGTGTTCTGGGACAAGCACATTACACTAAGAATAATAGCTATGCTCTCAAAAAAGTGCTTAAAGTTAGAAGATGAAGACTCAACATAAAAGTAAAAGAAAGGCCCTTCGCAGAGGGAAGCATTGATTTAACATGTGCTAGAGATTTTCATTTGTAAAATAGAGATAAAAAATTATTTTGAGAGGTGGTTGTTTCCTGTCAACGACTGGCAATGGGTTCTTGCTATCTTCCATACTAAACAAGTGAGAGCGGTTCTGAGTTCTTTGAAAATTTGGCACATTGGTGCTCTTTTATAAAGCTTTGGCACTCCTCCCCACTTTTTTCCTTTCTCAAACCATGGCTAACCGATTCCATCGGGTGCCCACCAACTTTCACATACCATGGAGGAGTGCCTTTTTTCTTTCTTTTTTAGATTTAGATTACAATGGTCTGACCAGCTCCCTTGCAAAATTAATGACAAGCAGATGAAGCATGCAAGTCGAGGAGTACTTAATTTAATATGGAAGATAGCAATTCCGACCACTATGTCCTCATGAGCTAAAAACAATGGCACAAAAATGAGAAGTATTTAAAAGTTTTGAAAGGTAGCACATGAAAATTTACTTGGAATGGCTTTGAAATACCATGCATAGGAATTTATAGTGGACTCTTTGGGGTTACTTGGTTTTCAGGAGTTGGATGCACGAGAAGTATTCCCTCTCAGTACAAGTGGAGGCTAGCAAAAGACTGGGAAGTGACAATCGAGAGAGCAATAACTGTCATAATCATGCTTGCGACAAAACAAAATTAATATATGCATAAAAATGATACAAGAACTCTAAGGCAAAGTAAATCATTGAGGCTTAATTGACTTTTTGTTCAGTCATATGCATGCTTGAGCATATGCCAAGTCAATTCAAATGAAACTTTCAGAGGAGGATATCACAATGTCATACCATATTATGACTGAAACAATGCAAGCAAGCATCTAAATGACATGCTACAAACTATTAGTAAATTAGAACTAATCATATGAGGGCAAGAACTACAAAGCATCCATTAGATAACATATAACTTACATGAACATACTAAGTATGTCCACATAGATGAGTATATGTACAAAAATGAAAACAAATAGAGTTCATACCAGCCTCTTACCACATCTCGAATTGTCGTATATCGTCATTATTGCCTTTCACTTGTGTGGCTTGAATAATATGAAGTGAATACCAAGCTTCAATGGAGTCACGGACAACTGAACTCTGCAACAAACTCCCCCCAAGCTTAGGCTTTTGGCCTAAGTGAAGATCAATCCCATCTCGGCCATGAAGTGGCGTCCCCAAAATATGACGAAGAAGCACCTTCGTCTTGATATGAGCTCGAGGGCACCCCGGTGTGGTACACGGCGTAGTGATCGGCCGACGCCTCCTCTTCCTCCTGGTCCACAGTGCCATGTTGTATGTGGAAGCTGAGCAACCTAAGCTGCTCGTCCAACTCCTCCTTCGAGCACGACCATGGCCTCCTGTGAATACAGAAGAAACTGGGTTGCGGCAAGGGAATTTCCCTTTCCTCTCCATCAGTGAATAACATTCTATAAACTAATTTCCCTGCACATGAGTTAGCAGTAACAAAGTGATGGAGCTTCATGGCAGCAAGATCAAGCCTCAGTGGGACCAACAATATATCATTAGGAGCAATAGAAAGTCCTAGAGCAGCAACAATGCGCGCAACAATAATGCCTCCATAAATAGGTCCCCTAGCGGCTAGGCGACGAGCAATAAGAGCACCAAGGTTATACTTTTTGCTAACATCAAGCGCAGTAGCTAGAAAAGCTAAATGATAGTTAGAGATATTGCTAGTGTTTCCCCTACCAAGAATACTAGTGGCAAGATAGTAAGTAAAATATCTAATAGCTGGGAGTTGAATGTTTCTTATCTTGCCACACTGTGCTATGCGGTCATCATCATTAGTTACTCCTCGGTAGAGCTCCAGCAAATCAGTGGGTTGGTGCTGAATCTTCTTTGCTGTCCCAAACATGGGAATACCTAGAATACCACAAAATTTCTCCAAAGACATGGTGATAGACTTATCATAAATCTTAAATGCAATGGAAGGCTTGAAATGAGAGTTAGTGAATTTAAAGATTTCAACAAAAATCTTCGTGAGCAAAGCATATTGATTACTCTCATCCGTCATGTATGTAGTCAATCCAACCCTGTTAACAAGGAGTAAGAAATCCTCAAGAATCCCTGCATCACTCAAAAAGTTAGCACAAGGGAAGGTGGATGGATGCGCATCTCCATCATCCCCCTCATCGCCAATGTTCGGTGACATAAGATCTTCATTGTAGGATGTCCTATATTGAGCAGTGGATCTTGAAGGCCTTGATGCCCTTGGTGCTTCTCTTTCAAAGACTTCTCCATAGGTGTAGTTGTCCATTTCTCTTTTCTGAAATTTTTAACAAACCTCATAAAAAATGATTTTGAGACAAACAAATGTGGGAAACTACTATAGGGAGTTACAAGAGGGCTAACATGCATCAAAATAACATTTCTAAGCAATAGAACAAGCATGCAAACTCATTTCACCTGTCACCTATTGAGATAAAATACTCAAGAAATACTCCACTAAACAAAATTCTACTTGGACAATTGAAGGAGTCACATACCGGAGAACAAATTCTCTAAATCTCAGCAACAAAGATGGGCTGAGCAAGGAGATCAAAAAATCGCAAGGAAGAACAGCAAGAACACAGGTTTGAGCTGAGGTGTGGAGATATTTCGGGAGAGAGAATGAAGTGGAGGTGGAGAGGTAAGTGGAGGGCCAAGGGGCCCCCCTCACCATGCCACGGCGCGGCCAAGCCTGGGCCGCGCCACCATGTGGTGAGGTGGCATGGTGGGTCCCCCTGAGGTGTCCCAGGTGCCTCTCTGCCCCATTTTTGACATAAAAAATTAAAAAGAATTTTCTAGAATTTTCTGAGAAACTTTATTTCCGAGGATTTTTCAGAAAATGATAAGGGAATAAAACTCGGGAAAACGATGATGGAACGATAGAAAGCAAATCCAAACCAAGCTTACAGCAGCTCTAAGATATTCTAATATGAAACTAAACTGCGGAAACAAAAATGAACAAGGTAGAAACAAAAGTAAATGCGGTGAAAACATAGCTTTGTTCATTTGAAAACTGCTTTGTTAACAAGGTTGATCAAGTCTTGTTACCAAACCACTTTTCTATGAAGCAAAACCTTGCATTTCACTAAATTATTATGTTACCTCGACCTTGATAGGCATAGTCCCAACCATAACAATTTGATATTCTTCTTTGGGCTTTGGCCTTGAACAAATAATTTGACCAACTCTGATGGTCTCAATATTCTTGATTGAATTTAGAGCATATTTTCTATCAATCTTCTTGGGAAAATAGACCATGTGCTCTTTATCATTGACATTAAAAGTTACTTTCCCTTGGTTGCAATCAATAACAGCACCTGCAGTGTTTAGAAAAGGTCTCCCAAGAATAATAGAAATATTGTCATCTTCAGGCATTTTCAACACAACAAAGTCAGTTAATATCAAATAATTATTAGCAACTTGAACAGGAACATTCTCACATATACCAATAGGAATAGTAGTAGACTTATCAGCCATTTGCAGAGATATATCAGTCGATATCAATTTTTCTAGATCAAGTCTCTTATAGAGAGAAAAAGGCATCACACTAACTCCAGCTCCCAAATCACATAAAGCAGTTCTAACATAGTTATTTTTAATAGAGCAAGGAATAGTTGGTATACCTGGATCTCCAAGCTTTTCCTGAACTTTACCATCAAAAGAGTAATTAGCAAGTAAAGTGGAAATTTCCTCACTAGGAATCTTCCTTTTGTTAGTAACAATATCTTTCATATACTTTGAATAAGGAGGCATTTTAATAACATCAGTCAAAGGAATTTGCAAAAATAAAGGTCTCATCCATTCACAAAACCTGCTGTAGTGTTCTTCTTCCTTGGATTTGTGTTTCTTACTAGGAAAATGCTTTGGTTTCTGCACCCAAGGTTCTCTCTCATTACCATGCTTGTTGGCAATGAAGTCTTCCTTAGTGTACTTTGCATTCTTACTAGAAACACTATTAGGATCCTTACCTGTTTCAGAAGATTCTGCAACTGTTTTGTGCTTCTTTTTCTTCTTCTTGGAAGGATTACCATCACTTGTAGCACGTTGAGAATCCTGCTCGGTTCTCTTAGGATGCCCTTCAGGATATAAGGGATCTTGAGTAGTAGCACCACCTCTAGTGCGTATTTCACACACTTGTTTTTCTCTTGAAGCATTAACTAGCAAGTCTTTTTGCACCTTGGTAAGTTGATCAATTTGAGTCTGAACCATTTGAAAATGTTTAACAATCATCTTCACATCATTGGAGGTTCTCTCCACAATATCCTGCAACCTGTTAATAGCTCTAGAATTTTCCAACAAATGATTCTGCACTCTCTTATTAAAATTTTCTTGCTTAACAATAAAATTATCAAACTCATCTAAGCATTGATCAGGAGGTTTGGAGTAAGGAATATCTCTATTATCAAAGTATTGGAGAGAGTGTACCTCAATAGTAGATGAGCGAGGGATTGGCTTACATAATTCTTCTATAGGTGGTAGATTCTTCACGTCTTCGGATTTAATACCCTTCTCCTTAAGAGATTTCTTGGCTTCTCTCATCACTTCATCATTTAATTCAATCACCCCTCTCTTCTTTGGTGTCGGCACTGGCATTGGTGCCAGTGTTGGTGTTGGCGCTAGTGTTGACTCAGCCATAGTCCAATCATCATAATTCCGGCTTATATTAGCCATTAATTCTTCAGCTTCAGCTGGAGTCTTTTTCCTGAAAACACCAGCAGCACAACTATCCAAATATGTCTTAGATTCAACAGTTAGTCCATTATAAAATATATCAAGGAGTTCATTTTTAGGAATTGGCGCTCCAGGCAGTACTCTAATTAAAGAGCAAAACCTTCCCCATGATTCCGGCAGTTTCTCTCCTTTTACCTGCTCGAAGTCAAAGATTCTCTGCAAAGCAGCATGTTGAGCACTAGCAGGAAAATATTTCTGAAAGAAAGTGTTAACCAAAGCAATAGGACTATCAATAGATCCAGGAGACAAATTATTAAACCAAGCTTTAGCTGCACCTTTCAATGAAAAAGGAAAAATCTTAGCAACAAAGTAAGTGCGCAGCTTAGTATCATCAGAAAACAAACTACTCAAAGAAGAAAGCTCATTCATGTGCTCCATAGCACTCTTACTTTCAGTACCACAAAAAGGTTCTTTCTCAACAATAGATATGTAAGATAAATCCAAAGAGAAATCATAATCCTTATCACTAATATTTATGGGAGAAGCAGCAAACTTAGCATCATGAGATAACTTGTATCTAACAACACGTCTTGCAAGAATATCTCTAATAGCACCAACATCACTAGTAGCATGAAATTCATCAATAAAAGCATCATCTAGCTCAATATAAGCATCATCAAAATCGTCACTAGGGTGTTCCCTAGACTCAGGTGAACTAGCAGGTGTAACAGTGGTATTCCCCATTTGCTTAGTTCTAGCAATTGTAGCCTCTAAAAAGGAACCTAGCGAACCACTCTCATCAAGCATAGTAGAAGCATCATCTACACTATCAGTAGCATTTTCAAACTCAGCAGAAGAAGTAGCATGTGCATGCGGTGGTGTAAGCAACTTACTCATAACAGATGGCGAATCAAGAGCAACAGAGGTGTTCAGAATCGTACCTCTTCTTGTAGTGGATGGTAATATAGGAACTTTTCCATCACGAGGTTTACCCATGATGAATGGATTGCAGCGAACAATATGAATCCCAAGTGAACTTACAAATAAAGCTATGCTCCCCAGCAACAGCGCCAGAAAATAGTCTTGATAACCCACAAGTATAGGGGATCGCAACAGTCTTCGAGGGAAGTAAAACCCAAATTTATTGATTCGACATAAGGGGAGCCAAAAGATATTTATAAGCCTTAACAGATGAGTTGTCAATTCAGCTGCACCTGGAAACAGACTTGCTCGCAACGGTTTATCAATAGCAACAGTTTTATAGTGGTGACATTAGTAAAATAGTAGCAACAATAATAAAGTAAAGATGGTAATAGTAGCAATAGTAAACAGTAGGATTAAATACTGTAGGCATAGGGATGGATGAACGAGCGTTGCATGGATAAGATAATTCTTGAAATTAGCAAGACATGGGCAATTGCAGATAAATAATGATAAAGCATCCTAGTACTAAACAACCATAGGCATGTGTTTCGTATATAGTCGTACGTGCTCGCAATGAGAAACTTGCATGACATCTTTTGTCCTACCAGCCTGTTTGCAGCAGGGCCTCAAGGTAATCTACTGGTAATTAAGGTAGTCCTTTTAATAAAGTACCGGAGCAAAGCATTAACACTCAGTGAACACATGTGATCCTCACATCACAGCCATCCCCTCCGGTTATCCCAATTGCTGTCACTTTGGGGCCTCGGGTTCTGGACAACGATATGTGTATACAACTTGCAGGTAAGATCATAAACAACAAGTATCATCATAAAACAATAACAAGTTCAGATCTGAGATCATGGCACTCGGGCCCAAAGTGACAAGCATTAAGCACAACAAGTTGCAACAATGTCATAAGCACTAATAATAGATACTAGGCACCATGCCCTAACAATCTTATAGCAAATTACATGAATGATCTCATCCAATCCCTACCATCCCCTTCGCCTACAGCGGGAATTACTCACACATGGATGGGGGAGTCATGGATGGTTGATGGAGAGATGTCGGTGATGATGGTGATGAAGATCTCCTCCAAATCCCCGTCCCGGCAAGGTGCCAGAACGGAGTTTCTGGTTCCGAATCGCGGTTTCCGATGGTGGCGGTGCAGCGGAAGTCTATCTGGGAAAAACGCCCAACCCCCGATAGTTTCAGGTCTAGAGGTATATGTAGGCAAAAGGAGGGCTCGAGGAGGCGGCTGGGGTGGCCTCACCACCCCCTGGCGCGGCCAGGCCTGGGCCGCGTCACCAGGTGGTGAGCCTGCCTCCCAGCCCCTCTCCGTCTCGTCTTCCGGCTCCGTGGGTCTTCTGGTAAAATAGGAATTTTGCAGTATTTTCCGGGAATTTTCTTGAAAGTTGGATTTCTGCACAAAAACAAGACACCAGGGCAATTCTGCTAAAAACAGTGTTAGTCCTTGTTAGTTGTATTCAAAACACACAAATTAGAGGAGTAACAATAGCAAAGGTGTTCAGGAAAGTAGATACGTTTTGGACGTATCACTTCCCCAAGCTTAGACCTTTCTATAGCATTAGCAATAACGGTGTTCAAAGAATTCAAACAAATAACATTTCTATGCGCATAAAGCCCCAAAGGTTTTTCAAACACTCCATGTCCTAACTTAGGAAAAATACTATAGAACTCTTTATTTTCCATTAAGCCTAACTAGTGAAAATAAAAACAAGAAACAAAAAGATATAATTGCAGAATCTAAAAGAAATAACTTCGAGCACTCACCAGCAACTAAAAGACTTAGAAACCAGAGAATGTGAGTACCTTTTACCTTACCTCCCCGGCAACGGCGCCAGAAAAGAGCTTGATGTCTACGCACGTGTCTGTTCTTATAGACAGTGTTGGGCCTCCAAGTGCAGAGGTTTGTAGAACAACAACAAGTTTCCCTTAAGTGGATCACCCAAGGTTTATTGAACTCAGGGAGGAGGAGGTCAAAGCTATCCCTCTCAAGTAACCCTGCAATTACGATACAACAAGTCTCTTGTGTCCCCAACACACCCAATACACTTGTCAGATGTATAGGTGCACTAGTTCGGTGAAGAGATAGTGAAATACAAGTAGTAGTGATGATTATAAGTAGTAAATGTAATCTGAAATAAGTATCGCTGCGAGCAAACATGTAACAAAACTGATGTAAACGATATTCAATGCTTGGAAACAAGGCCTAGGGATCATACTTTCACTAGTGGACACTCTCAACAAAGTAACATAATTGAACCAATAGATACTAACTTCAATATGCCACTCTAAACTATTCTCCAATGGATAACAAACACTAATCATGCGTAGGGCTATGAAGCACTCCTCAAAGTTTGCATGTCCCCAAACTAGATTGTCCCACACAATCACCGTGAACGCACTAGATGGTTGCAACAAACACCAACAATCATAGAGACACTAGCCAAAAAGACACACATAATGCGCACACTAGCCACCTTCACATTACGATGCAAGGTGTCTCCGAAGATTACAATAATAAAGCACGGGAGTATCATAATATCTGAATAATAGCATCTACCAATTCAACTAGATACAAAGCTCACGATCACATAAAGATCACATCATGGGAGAGAGAGGTGAACCACATAGCTACCGGTAGAGCCCTTAGCCCCGGGGGAGAACTACTCCCTCCTCATCATAGGAGATAACAACGTTGGTGGAGATGGCGGTGGAGTCGATGGAGATGGCGGAGGAGGTGACGACGTCGATGGAGATGGCTCCGGGGGCACTTCCTCGTCCTGGCAGGGTGCCGGAACAGAGACTTCTGTCCCCTGAAATTCATCGGTGGTGGCGGCAGAGCTGCAGGACTTGTTCTAAAAAAACACCGATCGATCTAGGGTTTGGACTTCGGGGGGCTTTAAATAGGCGGAGAGGCGGCATCAGAGGGCCACCAGGGAGGCCTCACCACTCCCTGGCACGGCCAGGAGGGGGGCATGCCACCCCCTGGTGAGCCTACCCTCTGGCCCCCCTCCGGCTCTCTTTCGGTCCTCGTCCTTCGTTCGGGAAAAATAGGAGTTTCAGCTTTTATTTTGTCCAATTCTGAGAATATTTCCTGTGTAGCTTTTTTGAAACACAAAAACAGCAGAAAACAGGGAACTGGCACTGTGGCATCTTGTCAATAGGTTAGTTCCAGAAATCGCATAAAAACGCCACGAAGTGTAAACAAAACATGAAGCAAATGGTATAAAACAAGCATGGAGCATCAAAAATTATAGATACGTTTGAGACGTATCAGTGCCCCTACGGGTCGTGATGGTGCCGTGTTGATGATATAAATGACCGACCAGTTGGGAACCCCAAGAGAAGGTGTGATGAGCACAGCAGCAAGTTTTCCCTCAGTTATAAAACCAAGGTAATCAATCCAGTAGGAGAGAGCCAAACTTAAGAAGGTGATGCTTGCTAGCTTCACGACACTCCGGATGGCGCCAGACAACTTGCTGGTGCGTAGGAGCTTCTTCATCTAGCAGCAACGTGAAACCTACACACAACACAAACAAATACTTTGCTCCCAACTTACGATGAGGGTGTCAATCTCACCGGTTTGCTGTAAACAAAGGAATGAGCATATCGAGTGGTAATTGGATAATAGTACGCAAGTAAAGTAACAGTGCGAGTAAAGTAAAACGATGTAACAATGTAAAGGAAATTGGACCGGGGTCCACAGTTCATTAGTGGTGTCTCTCCATAAGAAATAAAGCACATGCTGGGTAAACAAATTACAGTTGGGCAATTGATAGAGTAAAGATAACGTACATACATCACGCGGATAACTATGAGGCTTACTCTGGGCATTACGACAAAATACATAGACCGCCATCCAACTGCATCTATGACTAAAAATCCACTCGCGGGGAATCGTCCGAGGACCCCTTGAGTATTAAGTTGCGAACAAATGATAATTGCATTAAGCAAAGTGCGTAATGTAAACAAAGCAAATGTCCGTAGACACAAGAATGTTGTTTTCTCCCTAGTGGCAACAGCACATCTACAACCTTAGAGGTTGATACGTCCAAAACGTATCTATAATTTTTGATGCTCCATGCTTGTTTTTACACCATTTGCCTGATGTTTCGTTACACTTCGTGGCGTTTTTATGCGATTTCCGGAACTAACCTATTGACAAGATGCCACAGTGCCAGTTCCCTGTTTTCTGCAGTTTTTGTGTTTCAGAAAAGCTACATAGGAAATATTCTCGGAAATGGACAAAACAAAAGCCGAACATCCAGAAATTCATCGAAGCTTCCAGAGAACCGAAGAGGAGACAGAGTGGGGCAACGAGGGCCCCACACAATAGGGCGACGTGGCCTGGCCCCTGGTCGCGCCCCCTACATGTGAGGGCGCCCTAGCAGCCCCCTGACGATGCCCCTTCGCCTATATAAAGCCTCGGGACGGAAAACCCTAAAGGAATCGGCATTTTTTCCCAGAACAGTTCCGCAGCGCCGCCGCCGTCGAAGACAAATTTCGGGGGACAGAAGTCTCTGTTCCGGCACCCTGCCGGGATGGGGAAGTGCCCCCGGAGCCATCTCCATCGGTCTCCATCGCCGTCTCCACCGTCCCCATCGACCTCACCGCCATCTCCATCAACCTTGATGTCTCCTATGATGAGGAGGCAGTAGTTCTCCCCCGGGGCTGAGGGCTCTACCGGTAGCTATGTGGTTCACCTCTCTCTCCCATGATGTGATCTTTATGTGATCGTGAGCTTTGTATCTAGTTGAATTGGTAGATGTTATTATTCAGATATTATGCTACTCCTATGCTTAATTATTATACTCTCCGGAGATACCTCGTATCATGGTGTAAAGGTGACTAGTGTGTGCATCATGTGTATCTTTTTGGTTAATGTCTCTATGAATTGTTGGTGTTTGTTGGAACCATCTAGTGCATTCATGGTGATAGTGTGGGACAATCTAGTTTGGGTACATACGGACGTTGAGGAGTGCTTCGTAGCCCTACGCATGATTAGTGTTCGTTTTCCATTGGAGAATTGTTTTGAGTTGCATATGGATAATAGTATCTATTGGTTCAATTATGTTATATTTGTTGAGAGTGTGTCCACTAGTGAAAGTACGATCCCTAGGCCTTGTTTCCAAGCATTGCACACCGTTTACTTACTGTTTTGTTACATGTTTGCTCGCAGCGATATTTATTTCAGATCACAATTACTACTTATAATCATCACTACTACTTGTATTTCACTATCTCTTCGCCGAACTAGTGCACCTATACATCTGACAAGTGTATTGGGTGTGTTGGGGACACAAGAGACTTTCTGTATCGTAATTGCAGGGTTGTTTGAGAGGGATAGCTTTGACCTCTTCCTCCCTGAGTTCGATAAACCTTGGGTGATCCACTTAAGGGAAACTTGCTGCTGTTCTACAAACCTCTACACTTGGAGGCCCAACACTGTCTACAAGAACAGACGCGTGTGTAGACATCAAGCTCTTTTCTGGCGCCGTTGCCGGGGAGGTAAGGTAAAAGGTACTCACATTCTTTGGTTACTAAGTCTTTTAGTTGCTGGTGAGTGCTCGGAGTTATTTCCTTTAGATTCTGCAATTATATCTTTTTGTTTCTTGTTTTTATTTTCACTAGTTAGGCTTAATGGAAAACAAAGAGTTCTTTAGTCTTTTTCCTGAGTTTAGATTTGAAGAGAAAATTGAAAAACCGTTGGAGCTTTGTTTGCATGCTAATAGTGTTGTTAGTATGAATGCTTTGAATACCGTTGTTGCTAATGCTATAGAAAAGTCTAAGCTTGGGGAAGCTGGTTTTGTTAAGCATGATATTTTTAGTTCCCCAGCTTTAGTGGAGAAAGTTTGCTCTGATGATATTTTATCTCCCCTACGTGATGTTCCTATGCTTGTTACCTATGTTAGTGATCATGATTGGGAAAAGCACTCTACTTTTGATATTGAAAATCTTTTTGGTACCAATTCTAAGGTTAATAATTGTTGTACCATTAGTACTATCCATGTTCCTTCTTATGATGATATGTTTGATGAGTATGCTTTGCGAAATAGCTGTTCTCTAGTTTGTGATGATACTAAACCTCTAGTTTATGATGGTTATGATGATGAGTATAATATTTTCAGTTCACCTACTTTTGAGGAGAAAATTAGTTATGATTACAATATGCCTCCTGTTTTTGATGATTATGGTGATGAGAATAATTATTCTGTTGAATCTGCTCCTACTACTATTGTTCATGTGGGGAGTATTAATTCTTTTATGCATGTGGCTCATGATAGGGAAGCTTTATGTGATAGTTATATTGTTAATTCTATTCATGATGCTACTGAAAGTTACTATGAGAGAGGGAAACATGGTTTGATGGATCTCAACAATATTGAGTTTCCCCTCTTTATGTTGCAATTCTTGAAGTTATACTTGTTTTGCCTTCCTATGCTTTTTGCTTTGCGCTTTCAAGGCTTGTCTCTTTACAAGACTATTTTTCATAGGAAGTGGTTTAGATTTAAATATGTTTCATATTTGCTTTGCGCCTTTGCCTCAAGCTCTTATATGGCACCCACATGAGCATCTTTGCAAATTACTGCGCCTAGCTCAAAGGCGTTAAAGAAAAGCACTCTTGGGAGATAACCCAATGTTTTTACATTCAGTTCTTTTTCTTTTATTTGAGTCTTGGAAGTTATTACTACTATAATAACCGCTCCTTATCATTTTTATTTCGTTTTTGTGCCAAGAGGAGCCTCTAATTTGAGTGGGGTAAGATTTGGGGATGTTGCTATCCTGAAACTGTTTTCGGTGCTGCACCGTAAAAATTCGTGAAAATTCTTTGTATATCTTTTGGACCTGCGATTTCTTGTGCATATGCCCCAGGTTATATCCAAACTTTCATTAGCTGAACACTTTTTGATTTGAGCAACAGAAAACCCTCTAAAAATTCAACCTTTGTCAGTTGTTCTGTTTTGATAGATTTCTGCCAATATTTGTGTTTGCCGCTTTATCGGTTTCTTTTTTAGTTCTTTTGATCACGGAACTTTTGGGGAAGTTGCTACAGTAGTATATACTTTATATGTGGTGGTTTTGAGTTGAAACCTGAAGCAAAAGAGGTTGATTCATTGTTATGCTTACACTAATGTTGCTAATAGAATTGTGTTGAGTTTTGTATGAAGGAAGTTTTCAAGTGTAGGGATTGGAGAATGATGAGATGAGTTGAAGAATGGAAAAAAGCTCAAGCTTGGGGATGCCCATGCAACCCCCAAGAAATATCCAAGAGGTACAAGCGTCAAAGCTTGGGGATGCCCCCGAGGCACCCCTTCTTCATCGGCAAAAATCAGGTCACCTTTCAAGACACTATATTTTTATTGCTTCATGCACTATGCATTTTTCTTGGAGCGTCAGTTGTTTTTGTTTTCAGTTTTCTTTTGCTTTGTTTGCTGCAATAAATGGTTAGATCACATCATGTTTCTTTTGGAGGAGATGAACTCGCTTTTCATTTGCCAAGAACACTCTAGTTTTCACTCTTATCGTTCAATGAGTGTTCTCTTTTTCTGCTACTGCGTTTAGCTTGCATTTTTTGCCTTGATTTTTGTTCAGATCTTGTTTTATCTTTGCATCAAGGTGTATTTGGACCTCTGGTATATGTTGGTTTTCCTCAAAAGAGTTTCCTCAAAAAGGTTTGAATGGTGTTGGAAAAGAGAAAAAGCTTTATGCAAAAAATTGGTACAAAAAGGAGCTTGTGTAGACTGCAGCCTAGGCTTTTGCATGTCGTGTTTGATGTCTTTTTGATAGTATGCTTAGTGGTTTTGTTGTAGCATGACTTGTCTCAAATGACTGAGATTGCTTAATGAGCCTTTGAAAAAATCATGCGTTGTTTTTATTATATGGAAGCATTTATTTGGTTTTCTCCTTTGATGCTTTATTTGGGTTGACTTGGCACATGCTTACACATGTTGACTACAAAATAAGTCGCCAATAGCCTCTATGATCATTTAATTTTTGACTTTTGATGCCATCTTATGCTTCTTTTAATGTTGCTTTGTCGCTTTGCATGATTATGGCCGTTATTGCTCTCTTAGTTGGTCGCTCCCAGTCTTTTGCTAGCCCTCATTTTGTACTGAGTATGAGCTCTACTCGTGCATCCAACTCCCAAAAACCAAGTTTGCCATTGTGTCCACTATAAATTCCTATGCATGGTATTTCAAAGCCATTCCAAGTAAATTTTCATGTGCTACCTTTCAAAAAACCTTCTAAATCCTTCTCATTTTGTGACACTGTTTTTAGCTCATGGGGCCGTACTGGTCAGATTTGCTATCTTCCATATTGTCTCATTCCAAAAATAAAAAAATAAAAAAAGCACTCCTCCATGGTATGTGAATGTTGGTGGGCACCCGATGGAATCGGTTAGCCATGGTTTGAGAAAGGAAAAAAGGTGGGGAGGAGTGCCAAGCTTTATAAAAGAGCACAAAAGTGTCAATCTCTCTCTCAAAAACTTGCTTCATTTTTGTATGGAAGATAGTAAGAACCCCATTGCCAGTCGTTGACAAAGACAACCACCTCTCTAAACCAATTTTTATCTCTCTATTTTACAAATGAAAAGCTCTAGCACATGTTTAATCACTGCTTCCCTCTGCGAAGGGCCTTTCTTTTACTTTTATGTTGAGTCTGCACCTTCTACCTTTATGCACCGTCTAAGAGAGCATAGTTATCATTCTGAGTATAATGTGCATTGTCCCAAAGTTTATCATTGATTGATTCATGACTATGGTGTTTTACCCAAGATAAACAAAAAAAGTTTATCGGCACTGACGGTTTAAAGTGCGAGCATGCCAGTATACGATTGTATACAATTTAAATATGACAAACACAAAGAACACACAGTGAAAACTTGCAGTCTTTATTGATATTTGTAGAAAGCATACAAGTCTCGTTTTTTACATATTCCTTGTGTAACATCTGTCATACATAAGACGATTGTATAATTCTTGACTCCTAGAGCCTCGAGAGGACTTCTAGTTAATTACATTCACGGATCTATATCCGTGAAAGACCTCCGATTATGCTGCATTCAATGGTCGTCGTCCTCATCAAACTCATAGCTCATATCTCATATCTCCACAGGAGTGTAATATGCAAATATCTATATAACTGCAACCAAATCAACAAATTATAGATGCTTTTCCCATCAGACTAGCAAATTCATATGAAGTCTTAGAATATGCGTTCGGCCTCGTCAGTCACGAACGGCGTGCATCCTGCCTCGTCGGTCAAGATGTATATGTAGTTTTCGGCCTCGTCGGTCACGGAATAGAATAAGCTGGACTGAAACTAAATATTGGATCACTGGCTCATGTGGATTGTGCCTCTATAAATTGTTGAGATTGGCCTTGCTTATTCCGGTGTAGATGGCCATAATTTTTATATTATCTATCACATGATGTATTTCTTCCATGAATAATTTGGAGATCATTCCATTCATATACAAGTGAGCTGGTGCACTAGTACTTTGGATATAGTCACAAAACGTTGTGAGTTGAACATCATGAACATTGTCAGCGGAGATACGAATCACGTAGAGCCAAAATGTCATGAACTTTGAAGATCTCATCGGCGGCAATATAAATCACGTGGAGCCGGTGTGACACCAATTTCCAAGATCAGATTGAGCAATATTCACGGCGGCGATATGAATCGCGTAGAGCCGAGATGTCATAAATTTTGAAGATCCCATCGGCGGCGATATGAATCGCGTAGAGCCGAGATGTTACGAATTTTGAAGATCCCATTGGCGGCGATAAATCGCGTAGAGCCAAAATATCACGAATTTTGAAGATCCCATCGGCGGCGATAAATCGCGTGGAGCCGGGATATCACGAATCTTGAAGATCTCATCGGCGGCGATATGAATCGCGTAGAGCCGGGATATCACGAATCTTGAAGATCTCATCGGCGGCGATATGAATCGCGTAGAGCCGGGATATCACGAATCTTGAAGATCCCATCGGCGGCGATAAATCGCGTAGAGCCGGGGCGACACCAATTTTCCAGATCATATCAAGCAATATCCACGGCGGCGATATAGATCACGTAGAGCCGAGAGACACCGCAAACTTGCAACGCAAATGAAATAGACAAGGAGAAAAATACTGATGCCGCATGCTACCTCCATGCTATTTACTTACCACGTGACGCCATCGATCTGAGCAACTTGAAGAAAGTCACCCAGTGGACGCTGGAAGGAGTGGCGAGCACCAGGCCTGGATTGGAATTGAGGTGTGTTCGTCGGCGAGATCTGATGTGCGTGGATGAAAGTGTGTGTATGTGACAGTGAAGTGGACGTATAGGTGTATGTGTTATCAGTATTTCCAACCTCTTCAGCGATCGCACCAGTAGGCCTTTATATATTACCCATCTACCGTGAGCCATGGATGGAGATAAAAAGATAAGGGTGATCAGCGCCGCCGTCGCGGTTGTTAGCCAGCGAGCCTCTTATCCTGGAGTTGTTCCACTCAACGAGGCACTTAGCCGTTTCCATTGGTAGGGTCCTGATACCTATATACGTATAGATATCCGTATGTAATTTATACCTGGTTGGAGATCCATAGTTCAAACCACGCACATTTCAAGCTGACTAGCTAGCTGATATCGATAGAGTTGATGATATTTGAATACATTGCATTGCATGCAGCTGCTACTGTTCCATGCATATGCCACGGCTGATGTTTTCAATAGCCAAGGTCATTTGGATGAACAAAACTGTCATCTGATTCTTCTTTCTTTGCTCCCTTTTGATCACTAAATAATACTCAATAATTATGTCACCCAGATGTTATGCAGTGACTTACTATTAGGTTATAATTGCGCCACACGATAAAATACAGTCGAACAAATGCCCCTCGCCAAGTTGAGTTCAAACGCGGAGCAGTTTGTACTTGGCTTGGCGAAACAGATTATGTTCATATCTTACTGGAATAATTCAGATCTCAACCAACAATCCTAACCGTAGAGCATATGCGAAGTCCAAAACCAGCCTGGATGGTTAATTCCATAGCATCATAATCTTAACTGTCTCCGTTATAAATAGTGCGGTAGCCCAAAGGCCAACTTCTAAAGACTCTCTCGCAAGTTTACTCTGCATACGCCGCCGCGGAACAGAGCTTGGCTTCCTCCACCGTGATTCTCATGTACATCTAATTCTCTTTTTTGTTGTCTTCACAGGTATCTTCTTTCTCTTGTTAGCAGCCATCTGCTGTAGATCGATCTACGCTAGGTTTCACCAACCGTACATGCATGTGTTCGGTGGCAAGAATAAGATGCTTTGTTGAGTGAGCATCATGAAATTTCAAACTTGCTCTATGAAGTCACCTTTTTGTAGATCAGCAAGTTTCTTTACTCTTGATGATTCTAGTGATGCATCCACTGTATGCATCCTTTTGTAATAGTAAATAGTATAGGCTACTTGATTATTATCCATGAGTAAAACCTGTGTTTCGGCAAGATCACGGCGAAAGTCCGTACCGTGTTTCGGTGTCAGTCCATACTATAAGCTGATTATATATATACATATTGTCTAGGTCAAGTTAAACCTAAATCAAACAAGCCACAGCGGAAGTCCATGCTGTGCGTCCGTGTTATAAAGAAATTAATCCCATTGCGACCATAATGGCGCCAGCCAAAGGGATTACTGATGCAATGACTGGCATACATATTCCAAGTTCTGACGAAATACCATGCCAGCACCATAGAACTTCTCTGCGACCGTACTGCTGCTTGGTGCCAACCAGAGAATTTCACGCCAAGTCATTGTTTCTAAATAAAATCTTGAGACAAGGCGAAAGGACCTGCCGTTTCTCATGGAATATTATTTACTCTGCTGCGACTGTTATGTAGACACAGTGCCAGCCAGTGGAGATTGGAAGAGTTCAAGGATCCACATGAATTATACTGTTATGTTTCACTGCCCCTTATGTGTGTCGACCGACGGTTATGGCAAAACATCATACCAATTTCAATGCACATTATAAATTTTTCTTCAAAATAAACAAGAGCACAAAATCAGGACACAAGAAATAAAATAAAAAAAACGAAAGATGTAGAAAAGAGCCAAATAAAAGAAGATATTGTTTCTATTGTTTGTTTTGTGAGCTCCGCCTTCAATTGCAAGACTATGAGATGACCCGTGAGTAATGTTGCAAGAGTTTTCTGTATCTCAGGTGATTGTACATGTCTCCTGTGACTGCTCATGATTGGTCTCGGGCAGCTGTATGCCTTTGGTTCATTGGTTGGTCTTGATCTCTTTAATAACTATAGTTTTGCCCCAAGTAGGGGATATGGACCGATGTTTTGTTGTTGCTCGCATGCTGCCTGCATGCTTCGTGTAAAGAGTGTTTCTCCGAGCTTTGTGCGAACTGAAAATTGCTACTTCGCCCAACATTGCCGAAGCAAGCAAACTCGTTTGCAACAATACTCATGTGCCACAGTCAGACACTGGTAAGGGGAGCCCTTTGTTTTATATGGGGCTGACTATAGCCCCTTTTATAAATCCCTTTAGAAAACTTATTGTTATAATTACAACAAGTAATAGAACAAACAAGATCAAAACAAAAGGCAGAAGAAACAAGATTTTAACGTGGAAAAACCTCTCCAGTAAGAAGGGTAGAAAAATCACGGATGCCAACAGACAAAATTTTACTATAAAAGGCTCAGACAATTCGCGCGTAAAACAATTTTGTCTTATTTATTTTGTATCTTCACTTCCTCCATGTAAGTTCATGTTTCTTCCATTCTCTCTTCACTTGGCACTACATCCTTTTCCATTTTCTCATGTTCTTGACGTAAAAAAAAAAATACTTCGCCTTCTGAATCATATGCCTCCTCACTTGATCCGACCATTGCATGAGAATAAAATTGTACTTGACCCTGGCATATCAGGTACTTCGCCTTGTATAGTGTGAGATGACAGTTCCCAATTTTGTGGAAAAAAATGGGTTAAAGTATGCCGCGATGGTTTCACTCGAGGGAATGACTTGGGAATAAAACTTGGTGGCATACGTTGGTGACTCGGATATGATGATTTCACAGGGCGCGCGGGGGTGTGTGCGACGCATGAAGAGAAGTTGAGACTTTATGATGTACGTACATTTCCTTGATAGCATCTATGATGTACTTTTATTCTCATTTTGTCCAACCGATACCATGTTGACTTGATGAAAACTAGGATTTACCGCTTCTGGATCCAAGTTTAATTTCCTTTCATCAACTGCCCTCTGCAACCACTCCTTAAAGGCAACACAATCTTCAATCACATGACCAACATATCTATGGTATGGGCAATAAAGAGGATTTTCGGTCATCCCTGCTTGATCCGGTCGCCGTGGTTCAGGCAAGGTTAAAGCCCCTTGTTGTAGTAGCTGATTGAAGAAAGTTTTAACCAACTCTCTCCGAAATATGTATTGCTTCCTGAGCAATTCCTGAATGCTAGGACGAGCTCGCTGCCCCTGCTCGTTCCTTGTTCCGAAGACATGCATGTTTTGACGAGGTCCTGCAACTATTTCAGATAATCTAATAGTATTACTTCCCACTTGCAGTACTTTAGGCTTGTTGCCATTTTCAAATGGTTTTGCCGTGGACTGAAATTTCTTTGTGTAGTCCGAGGTGCCGGCATTCTTATACAATTCCATGATATGGGGAGCCTTTTCAAACTCCAACTTAGTGGCAGCTACAGCGTTACCAAGAGCACTGAAGGTTTTTGGTTCACGCCGAGACACCTCCAGTGACCAATGTTGTTGCATTCCATGGACGCACATGTCGACAGCATCTTCTGGGTGCATTTCTCTAGTCAAACATACGTAGCTATTACGAAAACGAACAATGTAGCTATCAATTGTTTCATCTCTTCCTTGTTTTATCTGTGATAACTCCAGCAGAGATATATCTTTACTCATGCTAATAAAGTGGGACTTGAAGAGATCTTTCATTGTCTGCCAATTGCGTACTGAACCTGCGGGGAGGCGGCTATACCAATGGAAAGCTGGACCCGTTAAAGATGATGAAAATTGTCGAAGTAAAAGGGAGGATGTGTTAGCTGTGTCACCACAGGCTGCCTCAAAATATACAAGGTGCTCCCTTGCATCTCCATTTCCATCAAACTGCCTGAATGCAGGCGGATGCCATCCAGCGGGAAAGGCCACTTTATCGTGCCATGCCTCATATGGCTTCTCTAGCTCATTTTCGAGAGCTTTAGGAGCCTGATCCTCTGCTATTTGCTTCATTCTTCTGTTGATTAACTCTTCGGCTATGTCACGATAATTTTTTAGCGTGCCAGGTAGTGCAAGCGCAGCTGATGTGGAGTGTGGAGGCATAACTGGCACATTGCGATGTACCCCTCCCAGAGACTGAGGTTGCTCGAAACCTCCATGTGCACGAGGTGTATGGTGAGATTGCGCCATAGCCTCTAGTTCAGCAACTTGTGGGTCTATAACTTGCAGAGGCGGATATACAGACTGTACCCCATTCACTGAAAGGTTTGCAACCATGCTGAATAGTTGGTCGATTTTCGCATCAATAGAATCTATTCTTCTGCCATAATCTGGCCCCTGTGCTCCCATAAGTTGGGCACTTGAAGTTGCTTCATGATTATCGGGAGGTTTAGTTCCCTCTTTTCCAGTCAAGACTGGTGGAAGGTCATTGTGATTTTCTATGCCAACTCGTGCAGCAGTTGTTAGGTCATCGTGATCAGAATGAACTTGCACAGATGCAAGGTTCACAGAACCTATTACATCTTGATCTTCCAAGGACTCTGAGGTTGCCGACTCAGGGTAAATAGGAGAATCATCTATTTTCCATGATGATGATGATTCTGAGTCTAAATCTTCATCACTTGTGCATTCATCCTTAGAACTGTTATGTGAAAATATCGTGGTTCCTCGGGCAATGTTTCTCAACCGCGTGACAGCTCCACTTCGTTCTGCAATTTCTTTGACCTGGTGTTGATCAGCGGGGAGTCGAGAACTGATGCTAGCATAAGGTCTGCTGTAATCACTTGCGTATAGTAAGATTTTGTCCTCCGGGGTTTGGTCACCCTTTAATGTCAATGGGAGGCACGATGCCGATGCTATTGCATCCTTTCTTCCATTTACTAGAGCATGCCCCTTTGAATATTCCTTTAGATACCTTGAATTCCTCATGAACAAAGGAGTGGGATTTGGTAAAATTTCCTCATCTGAGGAGTAAGAGAACTCATGAAGAACAACTGGTGGTTCCCACTATGTGTCTGAATTTTGCACTGATCTTACAGTTGTCATGCTACATGATGCAGTATTCACCCCGTGTACTATCCTGCTGGTTCGCCTTACTCTATTCTCGCCATCCTCGAACCTGGCAGAGCACGACTCTTGTTGGGTTCTTCGGGAATCATTCTTTTTCCTTTGTGTAACATCATCCATCTGTTCAATCTTGTTACCTACAGCCCGAGCACGCGAAATATCAAAGTCTAGGCGATGCTTAATAGTTTCCAAGTCTTGGAGGAGCTCAACTTCACCAAAGTCTGGAGACGTCAACTGCTTAGGAGCAGATGGCTAACACTGTCTCTTGCAAACATCCTTAACAACTCCGTCGTGCTTCAGTAGTCTTCTTACATCACTCGTCAATGCTTGGTACTCTTCCCTAGCTATTGCAGCTGCGTGCTTACAAATCTTCTTGGTAGTGTTTAGCTGAGAGGAGTACTCTGCCTGATATACATGCGTGTTGGAACCAATGCTTGAAACTACTACTGGTGCTATCGAACCAAACTGGAAAACGTAAGTTTCTGGCTGCTTCTCTGACTGCTTTCTGACATCCCTCGATCCAACACTGGTGAAGTCCTCATCTGCACGAGATGTACATCGGTTAGAACTTCACCGCAATTAAATTTACCACACAAACTCTTGCTATGGGACTGGTGTCAAAGAGATAGAACATGAGCAGATTCTGACGACCGATGATGAGCAGCGAAGATGGGAGGAGAGCCAAGTCCCACCGGGCGTGCCATTTGTTTTACCCAAGATAAACAAAAAAAAGTTTATCGGCACCGACGGTTTAAAGTGCGGGCGTGCCAGTATACGATTGTATACAATTTAAATATGACAAACACAAAGAACACACAGTGAAAACTTGCAGTCTTTATTGATATTTGTAGAAAGCATACAAGTCTCGTTTTTACATATTCCTTGTGTAACATCTGACATACATAAGACGATTGTATAATTCTTGACTCCTAGAGCCTCGAGAGGACTTCTAGTTAATTACATTCACGGATCTATATCCGTGAAAGACCTCCGATTATGCTGCATTCAATGGTCGTCGTCCTCATCAAACTCATAGCTCATATCTCATATCTCCACAGGAGTGTAATATGCAAATATCTATATAACTGCAACCAAATCAACAAATTATAGATGCTTTTCCCATCAGACTAGCAAATTCATATGAAGTCTTAGAATATGCGTTCGGCCTCGTCAGTCACGAACGGCGTGCATCCTGCCTCGTCGGTCAAGATGTATATGTAGTTTTCGGCCTCGTCGGTCACGGAATAGAATAAGTTGGACTGAAACTAAATATTGGATCACTGGCTCATGTGGATTGTGCCTCTATAAATTGTTGAGATTGGCCTTGCTTATTCCGGTGTAGATGGCCATAATTTTTATATTATCTATCACATGACGCTATTTCTTCCATGAATAATTTGGAGATCATTCCATTCATATACAAGTGAGCTGGTGCACTAGTACTTTGGATATAGTCACAAAACGTTGTGAGTTGAACATCATGAACATTGTCAGCGGAGATACGAATCACGTAGAGCCAAAATGTCATGAACTTTGAAGATCTCATCGGCGGCAATATAAATCACGTGGAGCCGGTGTGACGCCAATTTCCAAGATCAGATTGAGCAATATTCACGGCGGCGATATGAATCGCGTAGAGCCGAGATGTCATAAATTTTGAAGATCCCATCGGCGGCGATATGAATCGCGTAGAGCCGAGATGTTACGAATTTTGAAGATCCCATTGGCGGCGATAAATCGCGTAGAGCCAAAATATCACGAATTTTGAAGATTCCATCGGCGGCGATAAATCGCGTGGAGCCGGGATATCACGAATCTTGAAGATCTCATCGGCGGCGATATGAATCGCGTAGAGCCGGGATATCATGAATCTTGAAGATCTCATCGGCGGCGATATGAATCACGTAGAGCCGGGATATCAAGAATCTTGAAGATCCCATCGGCGGCGATAAATCACGTAGAGCCGGGGCGACACCAATTTTCCAGATCATATCAAGCAATATCCACGGCGGCGATATAGATCATGTAGAGCCGAGAGACACCGCAAACTTGCAATGCAAATGAAATAGACAAGGAGAAAAATACTGATGCCGCATGCTACCTCCATGCTATTTACTTACCACGTGACGCCATCGATCTGAGCAACTTGAAGAAAGTCACCCAGTGGACGCTGGAAGGAGTGGCGAGCACCAGGCCTGGATTGGAATTGAGGTGTGTTCGTCGGCGAGATCTGATGTGCGTGGATGAAAGTGTGTGTATGTGGTAGTGAAGTGGACATATAGGTGTATGTGTTATCAGTATTTCCAACCTCTTCAGCGATCGCACCAGTAGGCCTTTATATATTACCCATCTACCGTGAGCCATGGATGGAGATAAAAAGATAAGGGTGATCAGCGCCGCCGTCGCGGTTGTTAGCCAGCGAGCCTCTTATCCTGGAGTTGTTCCACTCAACGAGGCACTTAGCCGTTTCCATTGGTAGGGTCCTGATACCTATATACGTATAGATATCTGTATGTAATTTATACCTGGTTGGAGATCCATAGTTCAAACCACGCACATTTCAAGCTGACTAGCTAGCTGATATCGATAGAGTTGATGATATTTGAATACATTGCATTGCATGCAGCTGCTACTGTTCCATGCATATGCCACGGCTGATGTTTTCAATAGCCAAGGTCATTTGGATGAACAAAACTGTCATCTGATTCTTCTTTCTTTGCTCCCTTTTGATCACTAAATAATACTCAATAATTATGTCACCCAGATGTTATGCAGTGACTTACTATTAGGTTATAATTGCGCCACACGATAAAATACAGTCGAACATATGGTTTCACTTGTTCCTAAATTATTTGTATCTAGTCGCCCTCTTAAACTTGAAGGTGTCCTATGCATTTATGTTTTGCTACTCCATGAGGGACAAGCTGAAAACCATTTGCTATGTTTTCCATATGATATGAACACACACTTGACTTTCATTGTTTCATTATTCATGATCTTTCGTTTGTGTTCTTCTTCATGTTATAACATGGTTGCTAAGTTTCTTATTGTCAAGATTATATCTTCATGCCCATGTTTTAAGTTCTTTTGATCGCAGCACTCAATGCTTTCATAGATGAACAAGATTGTGTAGGTGCATGTCACCTCAAAAATTATTCTTTTGTTATCACTTACCTACTCGAGGACGAGCAGGAGTTAAGCTTGGGGATGCTTGATACGTCCAAAACGTATCTATAATTTGTGATGCTCCATGCTTATTTTTACACCAT
Organism: Dactylis glomerata; assembly: GCA_007115705.1. Taxonomy (NCBI): domain Eukaryota; kingdom Viridiplantae; phylum Streptophyta; class Magnoliopsida; order Poales; family Poaceae; genus Dactylis; species Dactylis glomerata. Next base: position 3,516,194 of record QXEO01000360.1, on the reverse strand, counting down.
TTGCCTTGTGTTTCGTTACACTTCGTGGCGTTTTTATGCGATTTCCGGAACTAACCTATTGACAAGATGCCACAGTGCTAGTTCCCCGTTTTCTGCTATTTTTGTGTTTCAGAAAAGCTACCCAAGAAATATTCTCGGAATTGGACGAAACAAAAGCCAAACGTCCAGAAATTCACCGAAGCTTCCAAAGAACCGAAGAGGAGACGGAGTGGGGCCACGAGGGCCCCACACAATAGGGCAGTGCGGCCTGGCCCCTGGCCGCGCCCCCTATGTGTGAGGGTGCCCTGGCAGCCCCCTGACGACGCGCCCCCCTGTGGTGTGGCCAGCCTCTGGCCCCTCTCCGTGTCATCTTCGGTCTTTGTGAAACTTCGGTAAAAATAGGAGGTTCGGCTTTTGTTTCGTCTAATTCCGAGAATATTTCTTGTGTAACTTTTCCGAAACACAAAAACAGCAGAAAACAGAGAACTGGCACTGTGGCATCTTGTTAATAGGTTAGTTCCGGAAAATGCATAAAAACGCCACGAAGTGTAACAAAACACTAAGCAAATGGTGAAAGAACAAGCATGGAGCATCAAAAAATTTAGATACGTTTGAGACGTATCAAGCATCCCCAAGCTTAACTCCTGCTCGTCCTCGAGTAGGTAAGTGATAACAAAAGAATAATTTTTGAGGTGACATGCACCATCACAATCTTGATCATCTAAGTAAGCATTGAGTGCTGGGATCAAAAGAACTTAAAACATGGGCATAAAAGATATAATCTTGACAATAAGAAACTTAGCAACCATGTTATAACATGAAGAAGAACACAAACGAAAGATCATGAATAATGAAACAATAAAAGTCAAACATGTGATCAAATCATATGGAAAACATAGCAAATGGTTTTCGGCTTGTCCCTCATGGAATAGCAAAACATAAATGAATAGGACACCTTCAAGTTTAAGAGGGCGACTAGATAGAAATAATTTAAGAACAAGTGAAACCAAAATAATGAATCAATCAATGATAACTTTGGGAGAATGCACATTATACTCAGAATGGCAACTATGCTCTCTTAGACGGTGCATAAAGGTAGAAGGTGGAGATTTAACATAAAAGTAAAAGAAAGACCCTTCACAGAGGGAAGCAGTGATTGCAAGTTTTATAAACCTTCAAAAATTATGGTACTTACTAGCTTTGAGCTCTCATTGCCCCCATCATAGGCATCTTGAATGGTTAAGGTAAATGCAAGAACGTTTACGAAGCATATGCTTGACAAATCATAAGTTGAAAACCTCGTGTCCCGTGAAGTACGAATACCCAAACCTCATGCTACTCGAGTTAGGGTCCCAAGCAAGCTCTTGTCATTGTAAGTATATGCGTATCATCGAGAACTGCCAATGGGGTACCTCCATGCCCGATGGCATGGAACAAGCCCACATCAAAATGATAGTACAAACAGACAATGAATACCTCGGCATCTCTTTTATTTACCATTGGTATAGCTTTTTAGTTTGAGATGCGTCATCGAATGTCCAATATGGGCATGCTGTAAATTTCCACCATGAATTATGCATGGCTTAGATTAGCGGCCCAGGTGTTTCTCTAACACATATAAAAACTCCATGATCCCGCAAGATTCCCAACTTGTTTCACATCACGAGTATCCATAAACAAAAGATCACGATACCAACTCAAATAAAAGATGTGCAATGTTGAAAGCTTACCCCATGACGGCATGGTTTGGTTAATTTCCAACTTACAACTTGCAAGCATAACGTCAACATAAAAGATCCACAATGTCAAAATTATTAAAAATGAGAAAAGTAAAGTGTGCCATCAGGTTCGTGAGAGCTTTACTGACCAATTTTCGCATAACACCGATAAAAGTTTAATTCGAAGGATAGATAAAAGCAAGTCAAATATACTTGGAATAGCAAATTGCTAATAGGTATGTATGGTGGACACATTGGCATAACTTGGTTTTTGGGAGTTGGATGCACGAGTAGAGCTCATACTCAGTACAAAACGAGGGCTAGCAAAAGACTGGGAGCGACCAACTAAGAGAGCAAAAATGGCCATAATCATGCAAAGCGACAAAGCAACATTAAGAGAAGCATAAAATGGCATCAAAAGTCAAAAACTAAATGATCATAGAGGCTTATGGCAACTTTGTATGAGTCTAACATGTCGTAAGCATGCGCCAAGTCAACCCAAATAAAGCATCAAAGGAGAAAACCAAATAAATGCTTCCAAATAATAAGAATAACGCATGATTTTTTCAATGGCTCATTAAGCAATCTCAGTCCTTTGAGACAAGACATGCTACAGCAAAAATCACTAAGTATACTATCAAAACGACATCAAGCATGGCATGAAAAAGTCTAAGCCGCAGTCTAAACAAGCTCCTTTTTGAACCACTTTTTTGCATGAAACTTTTTCTCTTTTCCAACACCATTCAAACCTTTTTAAAACAACTCTTTTGATGAATACAAACATAGACCAGAGGTCCAAATACACCTTTATGCAAAGATAAAGCAAGATCTGAACAAAAATCAAGGCAAAAAACAAAAGCTAAACGCAGTAGCAGAAAAAGAGAACACTCGTTGAACGATAAGAGTGAAAAATGGAGTGTTCTTGGCAAATAAAAAACGAGTACATCTCCTCCAAAAGAAATTTATTGGGGTCCAACCATTTATTGCAGCAAACAAAACTAAACAAAACTGAAAACTAAAGACGCTCCAAGAAAAACGCATAGTGCATGAAGCAATAAAAATATAGTGTTTTGAAAGGTGACCTGATTTTTGCCGATGAAGAAGGGGTGCTTCGGGGGCATCCCCAAGCTTTGACGCTTGTACCTCTTGGATATTTCTTGGGGTGACATGGGCATCCCCAGGCTTGAGCTTTTGTCCATTCTTCATCTCATCTCATCATTCTCCAATCCCTACACTTGAAAACTTCCTTCATACAAAACTTAACACAATTCTATTAGCAATGTTAGCATAAACCTAATAGTAGATCAACCCTTTTTGGTTCAGGTTTCAACTAAAAAACACCACATATAAAGCATATACTACTGTAGCAACTTCCCCAAAAGTTCCATGATCAAAAGAACTCAAAAAGAAAGCGATCGAGAGGCAAACACAAATAGTGGCAGAAAGCTGTCAAAACAGAACAGCTGACAAAGGTCGATTTTTTCGAGGACCTTCTGTTGCTCAAATAGAAAAGTGTAAAACTAATGAAAGTTTGGATATAACTTGGGGCATATGCACAAGAAATTTCAGGTCAAAAAGATATTCTGACAATTTTCACGAATTTTTACGGCGCAGCACCGAAATCTGTTTCAGGACACCAACTTCCCCAAATCTTACCTCACTCAAATTAGAGGTTTCTCTTGGCACAACAATGAAATAAAAATGATAAGGAGCGGTTATTACTGTAGTAATAACTTCCAAGACTCAAATAAAAGAAAAAGAACTGAAAAGAAAACAATGGGTTACTCCCAAGAGTGCTTTTCTTTAACGCCTTTGAGCTAGGCGCAGAAAGTGCAAATCAAGTAATATCAAGCGATGAAGCATCAAGATTAATTGCAGAAGTCTTTTCAATAAGACATTGTATTGCATCCACATAAGTTTTTGAAGACCCCTTGTGATCACGCTTTGGTTCACTCAATTCACTAAAAAGATTTTTAGGACAGATCCAATCAAAATTATTTTCCAAAGCTTCATGCAATCCCAAGAGTTTGCTAGGTATTGGTACTTTGGTTTCTTCATTGGTTGTACTGTAACATCCCTGACTTTTCCACATTTTGGAAAATCAAAAAATAAATATTTCAAGTGCTTGTTTTTGTTTGACTTGGTTGAAAAATCACAAGAAATTAAAACTTTTGACCTAATACTAAAGTTTTACCCACATAAAGGTTCACCTTAAAATAAGATAACAATTAACAAAAAAAATCCTAAGATCAAGGTGTTAAGATTTATCTATATATCTCCTCTACTTCAAAATTATAAGTTGCAAAGTTCCCCTTCAAAATCTTTTTCACCAAACCCTCTGTATTTGAAAACCTATTTTTAATCTTGAGATATGTTCTCAACCAAAAAAAACCATCTATACATCTTAACTACTTCATTTACATTATACAAACAACCTTTGTTTTCTTATAAACCAAAAATAAAATCAAAGAGTCTCATTTTAAAATAAGCACCATAGCTTATGTGAGCTATTTTAAGATTTTATAAAATCATCCTCTCATATTTTCAAACTTTAATTCATGGGTTATCCATGTAAAGTGAAATTAAATCGAATCAAATTCAAATAAGGAAAGAATTCAAGTCCTTCCAAATATTACCCTGCATTTTAGGCCAATAAAGCCCCCATGCAAATATACCATATTTAACAAACTATTAATTAAGAAAATTAAAAGTTTCTAAATACATTAAATTTATGTCCTAAAATGTTGCCCCTAAAATTATGAACCCACAGAAATTTGAATCATCGAATTCGGAGTTAGAAATCAAAACTTATTAAAAAATTAAGAAAAAAATAAAAAAAAGGGTGGCCGACCAGGCCAGCCAAGTTGGGCCGGCCCAGCCAGCCCAAAGAGGCCAACGGCCAGGAGGGCCAGGTGCACGCGCGCGCGCACGCGGGTGACCAGGACCAAATCCTCCCTCCTCTTAATTCCTCTTTATGTGGCCCTCAATTGCCCTCTATAATTTCCTCTCCCTCTTTAGTACCATTGACCAACACCCTCACCCTCTCCTATATAAACAGCCCCAGCTATTCTCAGCTCTCCTTTTGACTCTGGTAAGTATGACAACCGAAATCACACCCATTTTTCGTCCAAATTTGCACTACTTCTTCTCCACACCAAAAGACCTCCAAGACGACATCGGATCGCGACGCCTTCAACACAAAAGTTGTTCCCCTCGTCGAGACGGTTCCATTCCCGCTGGTTTCACCTCGTTTTGATCATCGAGCAGGCAGGAAAACGCGGTCAAAGTTTCAGATCCTAGAAGGTATAACCCGTTTCACGCCCACCTGTTGCTCCAAATTCATTTTCCTTTGAACAGTAGATAGATCTAGTGATTATCTACAACTTTCATGTAGAAAGTATTTCCATCCAAGTAACTTTTTCTGTGGTCAAATCTGACATCATCATGACATCAGCGTAGTCAACAGTCAACTCAGTCAGCTTGGTCAAAGTCAATTCCCGAGTTTGACTTTTCCGGATTTTAGGACGAACTCGTAAAATTCATAGAAAAATAATTACTTGGCCAAAAATTATGAATTTGGTATCAAACGAAAGCTATTAAAATTCTCTACACATATCTGCAATAATATCATATATGTTCTGTACAAATAATTTAAGCATTATTTAAATTGGTAAAATGACTTAAAAACACCATTTAAATCGCCATTTGAAATCTACTTGGCCAAAAATGTTAAATTTGTAGTCATTGGAAAGCCCTTGACATATAGAACACACTGGAATAAAAAAAAATACAAACTTGAGACGTGCACTCAATGGCTAAGTTCAAATATGTGCAAATCAGTAATTTGGACTTCCTTTGAAATCTAAAAATAATTTTAAGTTGATTCCAATTGGGTTGGCTTTGTTATACAGAGCTCTATCCAAATACAACAAAACATAGTTTTCAAATAACATAAATAATTGCAGTACAAATTATAATGGTGGTGTATGCCATATTCAAACTCCTAAAATGGAATTAAGCAATTAAATAAAAATATCCAGTGGAACCAGTACCCACAACATTTGGACTTAAGTGAGAGTATTCAAATTCATGAATGAGAATTTGAGTATACCTAAGTCATTGTGCAAATCTATCAATCACTTCATCCTAGAATCACTTGTCCATGATCTATCTAAATACAAATCTTATGCCATTTTGGAAATGACCAAGTTGAGTGGATTTGTCCATATGACCATATCCTAAATATAAGAATAAAACTAGTTGATCTTAAAGTAAAATAATTCCTAATACTATCTTCTCATCATCCAACCCAATATCTATCTTAACAAAATAATCCCATGAATCATTGTTATCCATTCTATCACTGAAACCTATACTCTAGTCATATATTTCAAACTTGATAGTCAATCTTGTCACACCCTCATCCAAGTGCAAATATCTACTCCAAACTAAATCCAAAAATAATGGCTTTTGCTATATATTGAAAAGCAAACCAAGTTAACCAATTTAATAAGTATAATTGATAACCATGAACCCACTATATTTATCATTATCATTTCACCTAATCAAATCTCATACTATCCCAGTTCCATCTTATTGAACTATTCGAATTTCAAATGTGATGTTTGAGTAATTCAAGCATTCTCAAAACCTAGCCTAGTGCCTAGTGTGATGTATGCTATTTGTTAAATCGAATCAAATTCAAATAAGGAAAGAATTCAAGTCCTTCCAAATATTACCCTGCATTTTAGGCCAATAAAGCCCCCATGCAAATATACCATATTTAACAAACTATTAATTAAGAAAATTAAAAGTTACTAAATACATTAAATTTATGTCCTAAAATGTTGCCCCTAAAATTATGAACCCACAGAAATTTGAATCATCGAATTCAGAGTTAGAAATCAAAAGTTATTAAAGAATTAAGAAAAAAATAAAAAAAGGGTGGCCGACCAGGCCAGCCAAGTTGGGCCGGCCCAGCCAGCCCAAAGAGGCCAACGGCCAGGAGGGCCAGGTGCACGCGCGCGCGCACGCGGGTGACCAGGACCAAATCCTCCCTCCTCTTAATTCCTCTTTATGTGGCCCTCAATTGCTCTCCTAATTGCCTCTAAATGCTCTATAATTTCCTCTCCCTCTTTAGTACCATTGACCAACACCCTCACCCTCTCCTATATAAACAGCCCCAGCTATTCTCAGCTCTCCTTTTGACTCTGGTAAGTATGACAACCGAAATCACACCCATTTTTCGTCCAAATTTGCACTACTTCTTCTCCACACCAAAAGACCTCCAAGACGACATCGGATCGCGACGTCTTCAACACAAAAGTTGTTCCCCTCGTCGAGACGGTTCCATTCCCGCTGGTTTCACCTCGTTTCGATCATCGAGCAGGCAGGAAAACGCGGTCAAAGTTTCAGATCCTAGAAGGTATAACCCGTTTCACGCCCACCTGTTGCTCCAAATTCATTTTCCTTTGAACAGTAGATAGATCTAGTGATTATCTACAACTTTCATGTAGAAAGTATTTCCATCCAAGTAACTTTTTCTGTGGTCAAATCTGACATCATCATGACATCAGCGTAGTCAACAGTCAACTCAGTCAGCTTGGTCAAAGTCAATTCCCGAGTTTGACTTTTCCAGATTTTAGGACGAACTCGTAAAATTCATAGAAAAATAATTACTTGGCCAAAAATTATGAATTTGGTATCAAACGAAAGCTATTCAAATTCTCTACACATATCTTCAATAATATCATATATGTTCTGTACAAATAATTTAAGCATTATTTAAATTGGTAAAATGACTTAAAAACACCATTTAAATCGCCATTTGAAATCTACTTGGCCAAAAATGTTAAATTTGTAGTCATTGGAAAGCCCTTGACATATAGAACACATTGGAATAAAAAAAATACAAACTTGAGACGTGCACTCAATGGCTAAGTTCAAATATGTGCAAATCAGTAATTTGGACTTCCTTTGAAATCTAAAAATAATTTTAAGTTGATTCCAATTGGGTTGGCTTTGTTATACAGAGCTCTATCCAAATACAACAAAACATAGTTTTAAAATAACATAAATAATTGCAGTACAAATTATAATGGTGGTGTATGCCATATTCAAACTCCTAAAATGGAATTAAGCAATTAAATAAAAATATCCAGTGGAACCAGTACCCACAACATTTGGACTTAAGTGAGAGTATTCAAATTCATGAATGAGAATTTGAGTATACCTAAGTCATTGTGCAAATCTATCAATCACTTCATCCTAGAATCACTTGTCCATGATCTATCTAAATACAAATCTTATGCCATTTTGGAAATGACCAAGTTGAGTGGATTTGTCCATATGACCATATCCTAAATATAAGAATAAAACTAGTTGATCTTAAAGTAAAATAATTCCTAATACTATCTTCTCATCATCAACCCAATATCTATCTTAACAAAATAATCCCATGAATCATTGTTATCCATTCTATCACTGAAACCTATACTCTAGTCATATATTTCAAACTTGATAGTCAATCTTGTCACACCCTCATCCAAGTGCAAATATCTACTCCAAACTAAATCCAAAAATAATGGCTTTTGCTATATATTGAAAAGCAAACCAAGTTAACCAATTTAATAAGTATAATTGATAACCATGAACCCACTATATTTATCATTATCATTTCACCTAATCAAATCTCATACTATCCCAGTTCCATCTTATTGAACTATTCGAATTTCAAATGTGATGTTTGAGTAATTCAAGCATTCTCAAAACCTAGCCTAGTGCCTAGTGTGATGTATGCTATTTAAAGAATAAATGTTGATACACTTATTCAAATAGTATTGTGGTTGCACTAATTGCCACTTATGTGACCAAATTCACATGAGTAATTTAAAGCTTCATTCATGCTTTAATAAAGCATAAAGACTTTGTCAACAATATTTTGCCTAGTCCAATTCTCATCAATCATTTGATTATTCCCAACCAAGCTCTCAAATCCATATCATACACTCCACTATTCTTTTGTCCTATCTATTCTAACACAACATCTTGAATAAATCTAAATTGTTAAACAAACACTTTTCAATTGTTTGTCTTACTTGATTGTGTTTGAATGGATTGTTTATGGTATGCTATTTCTTGTGCTATAGTTTGTGCGAAGAGCTACGTGCTTAGTTGAGAGAAGTGGAAATATCATATTCTTCAAAAAGGCAAGTGACACACATTCTTCTACCTATTTTTTTTACTACTGCATTAGTGTTTTTCAGTAGTATGCATGATAGGTTGTTTTTAAAGAAGTTTATGAAATGCTTAGAACCTAGTAGTGTGTAGCCATCCTTTAAACCCCACTTGATAGGATTGCAAATTTACTTTGGAAAGTGATGCCATGCTTTATTGATGTTTTGCTCTGAAAATTAAACTACAACTTCAATGAACTACCTGGGTGGATTGGTGTGGCTTTGGGTGTGTTGAGTGTCTACTTAGGAGTCACATATCTTGGAAGTGAAAACCATGGTATGTGTTAGTGGCCTAAGTAGTACACTTGTGGTTTGCCACTCAGGATTAAAGGGATTAATATGTCTTCCATGCTTAGAGTACTTCCAGTGCAGCCTTATGACAATATGGGCTCTGTCTTGACTGATTAGATGTGAGGGTGCAACTTGTGTGCAAGAAGAGGGCTGGTAGTTGAACGATAGGTTGGGAACGGATCTTGCCAGTTGGTTGCTCTCTCCTTCTAAAAGGTCTCGTCTCATTTTATGTATGGGCGTAAAATGAGTCTTAAGGTGAAAGTGCACAACTCCTGCATGGTGTCAAACTAATTGATTAGCCGTGTCCCCGGTTATGGACAACTTGAGTCTCTAGATATGGAATGTACGGAAGAATCTCATCACCTTTTTGAAATAATTAAAACTTGTGTAGAAAGTGGAGATGCCTCAGGGCTACATGCCTGGCAGTGAAAACCATGGTATTGTAGTAACTTGAGAGATTAACCTAGTTTTGTAGAGTGGCTACCCGGGGCTACATACTGGCAGTGAAAACCATGTATTTGGTGGTGACCTAGGAGTTATCTTGATATTAAAGAAAGAAAAATCTGAATGCTTTAAAATGTTTTGATTTGGAAAATATAGGATAAAACTGCTTTATGCAAATTAGCCTTTGAGATCCACTAGCCAAATATCATGTAGTATAGTCTTTCCACAAATGCCACCAAATATGTGTCATTTGCTAGTACGTTGTTGTACTGATCCCTTTGGGGCTACATATTCAAACGTGTAGGTTGTTCTGATGAGGAGTAGATGGAGGAGTCTCGAGCCTGCATACCAACATGACTGCCTGTGGCACATTGCTGAAGATGGAGGCTCATTGCAATTTACTTTCCGTTGTGTTAGTTTGTGTTAAACTCTGGTATTCAAGCCAGTCCAAGTGGCTAAGCTATTTCTGTAAGGTTCGTCAACTCCCTTCTTCGTGACCGTGGGGACCTGGGCGTTGGAATCATGAATTCGACGGCTTTTTCGCTTTTAGCCAACAGCAGTACAGAAGTTGACGAAAATCAAGAGATCGAGTTGACAATCAGAAGTTTAAGCATCCTCATCGGGCCATCGGGTTCATCTCGCCTTTCAGATCCGACGAAACAAGATCCGTCGGCAAGTGAGCCCGAAACAGTAGCAATGATGGAATATTCTGACGGCTCTTCTAGCGAGGTAAACTCGCCGGTCAGCTTAGAAGAAGTGCAAAAAGGAAAGATCGCAGAAGACAACAAAGCAAGGGAAAAGTTCGACGCAGGGGTCCAACTCGACGATCTCATGATCTGCCTCGACGATATCTCAGACAAATCAACAGACACATGGAAGACAGGGTTAGAGCTTTCTGAAGATGGTGACTCGATCTTCTCAAGCTTCAATAGTAACATCGGTAAACAATGCCAGGTGCTCGCCATTGTGGGAGACAACTCAGAAGAATTCGATGAAAACAACAATCCAGTGCTAAACCCAGCAAATATCGACAGAGGAGCAAATCACCTAGCAGAAGGGCAAACAGCAGAATCCCTCACAATCAGGGAAAAAATTCGACTATCAGTCGACGAATGGAGGATAATAAGAGAAGCCATAAAACACGGCACGCCAATACCATCAAATTCCAGCAAAGACATGCTTTTGGGGTATCATTATGCCCTAAGGCAGCAGGCAAAGCAATTAGCAAAGGAGAAAATAGAGATACAGAGAAGAAAAGACTCAGCCATTGCAGCTAGCAACGCCGCTCGTAAAGCACGAAGCGACGCATCATATAGTAACGCGAGGAAAAATCGTCGACATGGTTCAAGGTACGATAACCTCGAGTACTCCGACAGGCAAAGCATTTCCAAAAACCTCGACTCGTCCTTCTTATCGGTCGACAAACAAGGAAACATCGTACCAAAAACTCCTGAAGCAGCATTAGTGGCAGCTCAAGCTTATCTACTCACAACTCGACCGAGCCCGGGGGATCCTAGAGAACATATGCACAGAGCAGCATTGAACGGACTAAACATGGTGGGCCACAAGCTATCAGCAAAAGGAGAGGAAGCACACCACCATAAGGAAACGCACAAGCCAAGATCGCCTCGCCGTCACAACAGTCCTCGGCGCAGAAGCAGCAATCAACGATCTCGATCGCCATCACCAAAACAACACGGAGGAACCCGAAGATCCCGATCCCCAAATGAAAAATGCGACTATGAAGACGACGAAAAAGAGATGGGGGCATCGTGCTTTACCCGCAGGGTTCGCACCACTCCAGTTCCCAAGGGATTCAAGTTACCTCATGATCAGCAAAAGTACGATGGATCACAGGAACCACAATCATGGCTCTCAGATTATCTACAAGCAGTACAAATATTTGGAGGAACCAAAGAAACAGCAATGCAAAGTTTGCAACTACACCTCACCGGCGCAGCAAGGTCATGGTTGAGCAAACTAGAGAAGGAAACTATTGGAAGCTGGGAAGACCTCACAAAGCAATTTACAAGCAACTTTAGGTCGACATACAAGCGGCCAGCATCAATAGAAGAAGTCAAAGCGTGTGTGCAACAACGCGACGAAACACTACGGGCATACATCCAAAGATGGAGTCTTATCAAAAATTTAGCAGTCGAAGTTTCAGACGAAAGAGCAATAGATGTGTTCATCATTGGATTAAGGCGAAGAGACCTAGTCGAAGAGATGGGGCAGAATCAAGCCAAAAACAGTGTCAGACCTCATGGACGTAGCAAACAGATTTGCAGATGGAGAAGACGCATGCAACAACACGCGGACGCGATCCCCAGAGGACGATAGAAGAAATAGATATGGAAGTCAAAGGAGACGGTCCCGAAATTACGACAACTACGGCTCCCATAGCCAAGTCACCGCAGGATACAAAGACAATAGCTATCAAGGAAGTGATCGCAGAAGCTCGGGATATCGAAGCTACGGAAAAGAGGACTATAAAAAGTTTCCCACGAGAGAACCCAGAGAGTACAACCCGTCGCCAGAAGACATGCTCAACGGACCCTGTCATATACACTCAGCGTTCGTCGATGGGAAGCGAGTATCAAGGCATGTAATGAAAGATTGCACAACATTCTTAAAACTACAAGAGGCAGCACTAAACAAGCAAACCGAAGCAAGGCGAGAAGGATTTGAAGGAAGCAACAATCCTCCGACAAAATAGCAAGGAAACAACGGAGCTCCTCAAGGACAAGACCAGCAAAACCAGGGACACGATGATGACGAAGGATACGTTCCATCAAAAGGACACATCACGGCAATGATACAACCTGTGCCCAAATCGAACAAAGAAGAAAAGTGTATCACTCGACAAGTCAACCTAGCAGTCATTTCACCTCCAGCCACAACGGAGTATCTGCACTGGTCAGAACAACCAATCGAGTTCAACAGAGAAGATCACCCTATAACAGTACCTCGGCCAGGAAATGCGCCTTTGGTACTCAAAGCTCAAATCGGCGCATATGATGTCGACAGAATATTCATGGACGCAGGAAGTAGAATTAATCTGATATACGCAAAAACACTTAGAGCAATGCATATATCATTAGAATTCCTGAAGCCAACAGATTGTTCCTTCCACGGAATCGTACCAGGAAGTGCCAATTACCCACTGGGTCGAATAGCACTCAATGTTTGCTTCGGCAACCGACAAAACTACAGAAGAGAAAAGCTGGACTTCGAAGTCATGGACTGGCCATCTCAGTATCACGCGATCCTCGGATGACCCGCGTTTTCGCGATTCATGGCAGTGCCTCACTATACATATTTGGTACTTAAAATGCCAGGACCAAGAGGAATAATTACAGTAAAAGGAAGTTTTGAATTTTTAGATCTCTGCGACAGGGAGTTCTACAAGATGGCGCAAAACTTTGGTATGACAGCCAACTATGCAAAGAAGGCGAAAAGCACGACTACAGAAGGCGTCAAGCTACTCGAAGGACGCGTTGCAGAGCCTGAGACGAAGAAACCATGAGTAGGAGCATCAGGAGAAGACAAAGATACAGAAGAAGAAGAAAAAGCCATGACGGCGTAAGCATCAAAAAACAATAAAGTAGAGTAGAAGAATAAGGCTGTAAAAGCCACGAGTTATACCAGGGGCAATGCCCTCTAGATCCAGAATACAGGTCATAGGCCGGATCTCTTGGGTCACCCCGTGTATCTTACATTACAAGTATAATAAAGACAAAACGTTCCTCATATTCGAGTTTACGAGTCTTTCAAAGGGAAAATGCGGCAAACACACGAATCATACAATAACGCTTTGAGGACAAATTTTCGACATAAAGTCGCGAAATAAGACACTCTCGTGTTCCACATATACAAAAGATATTACAATAATGGGTTATCAGAATCATCTACGCCTAAGGGATCTAAATAGTGGTACTCACAAAAAAACGCAGCATCCGCTTCTAGCAGCCTAGCCACAAGCCTTCGAGCAGGTTGCAGCGTGTTCTCCATATGTACTCGAAGGCTAGCTCCACCTGGAGCCAAACTCAGGGACATAGAGCTATAATTAAGCTTCGGGTGCCACTTGCGTATCCACCCGAGAGCAAAATTGGCACCTGCCACTAAGTTCAGCTCTATCAATCTATGAATATGGTGGCTGGATCTGAAAGTATCAAGAAGAAGCGGGAAAGTTGCAGGCAGAGGATTGCGAGGAAGCATAACAGAGTGCATAGTTGTGAGAGCCCGTCGGCAACCATCAACTGACTCGCCAATATGTTGGGCACGGTCCTGAAGCAGTACAATGGCACTCCGACGTCGAGGATCAGACCACAAAGTCTCAAAGCCTGCCGACATTCTCTCCAAAGCCGCATTTCGCTCGGTAACCCGACGATCTTCAGCAGCGAAATCCAAACAAGTGCCTATGATGGCAAAGGATGTCACACAAACAGCAGTGAAGAAACAGGGAAAAGAGAAGTCGAAAGAAAACTTACATCGCAACATCTCATAGGCAGACTCGACAATGCCAAGAATAAAAGATTCGCATTCTTCATTATGGACAATCTTCGCCGTCAAACTGGAAACCTTTTCATCAAGAGAAGATATCTGCTTCAGATAGCCACAAGCTTTACTAGCTTTGCTCACAGCCATCTGTGCTTGACGTTTAGCCAAAGTCAGGCGAGACTCAAGATCAGAAATCCTTGAAGAGTACTCTGCGCACTGATTACATCGGCTAGGAGGCGACGAGATTGTCGAACCGAACGTGCGAGCAGCGGAAGGAGCAGGTCCGCCAGTCAAAGGATCATTGATATGCATCGACTGGAAGTCAAAAGAAAAGAAAGAAGAAACATTTCAGAGAGACAACACAAGACTTCATAAGAAGGAAATATATTTACATAAGTGCAAAACCCTTTGACTAAGATTCTCGGGTTGCACGCGACTACAAGTTTTTACATTCAAAAGGATAAATGGAAAACTACAAGAAAGCCGAGTCTATGCCACCTCAGCATTTTGCTCCGTGGCAGAAGAAGGCATGATAAATTCCTCGCCAATAGTCGACGGAGGCGCAGGGTCTTCCGCCGCTGGAGGTGGTGCAGCAGATGTCACGGAGGCTGCTGAAGGAGAAATAATCGCCACCAGCGCAGGTGCCAACTTCTTCGCCTTCTCGAAAAAAGCCTTCATCTCATCGCGGGTGCGGCCATGGGAAGAGTTCACCTTCTCCCAGTCGAAGTCCGTACCATGGGCAAAAGAAAGTGCAATAGCACCCTCAGCACCACGCTTCAGAGAAAGCCCCTTAAGTTGGAGGGTGGGGTCTTCAGTTGTATCGAAAGCCTTGGCAAGCTTGCCCAAGTTGTCCTTCGGAACTTCTGCCTTCTTCTTCGGCCACAACTTGACGAACAGTCGTGACAGAACACGGCTAACTAACTCAAAAGTCTCCTGGATAGATATCCAGTTTGGCTCGAGTAGGTTAACCGCAGTCATCAGAGGATCATCGTTCGGTTGCAGGGACGACGAAGATACCCCGGTAAATCCTGCACAATAAAACAAGATAGAAGAGAAAAGGAAAGAAAAGTGTCAACAAGTACAACAGTGCAACAGAAGTCGAAATAGAAGACAAGGCGAAGTACTTACCTTCAGCAGCAATAGACATTGTGCGAAGACGCTCTGCCACGGCTTGCTCTCGCTGAGCATGCTCCTTGTTGGCATCAGCTAAAGCTTTTTCAGCTTTCTTTGCCTTACCAAGCGCAGATTTCTGCGACTTCTCAGCGTTTGCTTTAGCAGCGGCCGCAACATCATAAGCCTTCTGCGAAGCACTGAGCTCTGCCTCCAGTGACGCAATTCGAGCATTGGCTGTTGCTAGAGCAGCTACAGAAGAAGACGAAAGGGAGTCAGATAAACAACAAAGGTTAAGCACAGAAGAAAAGTAATAACTGGACGTCAAAAGTGTACCTTCGGAAGCTTTCGCAACCTTTAAGTACTCAGCACATTCAGTGCCCAAGGCGATGAATCTTTGCAACAACGTCTGGGAAAAAGGGCGTGTAAGAACATAAATGAATACAAGGAGAGCAAGTCAACAGAAGTTACTTACATCACTGGGAGAAATCGTCGATGCATGGGCCTCAAGAAAAACGTCGGTTTCTTTTGCCTACTTCGAGCGTTTGAGGTTTTGAGTTACATGAATCTTCTTGACAGAAGCCCTGGTAACCCTCGGTGCAACTTCTTGCTCGACAGGCTGATCAGCAGTCACAGGTGAAGTCGAAGGAGCAGCTGTAGCATCTTTGGGAGGCTCCTCGTCCTCTCTACAAAAAGAAAACAAATTATGTATAACACGACAGAAACAAAGCAAAAGCGGTGCAATTGAAGAACTCGAATAAAGCACTTACGATGCCAGGAGGTCGAAGTACTCCATATCTCCTATAAGAACAGGGGCTTTGTCAGCCGCTGCGGAACTCGAAGAAGCAAATTCGTCGACACGCTTCCTCTTCTTGTCGACACCAGCATCTTCAGCAAGCACGGGAGGAGGCGATGTCGACGAGCTAGTTTCCTCTTCTGATTCTTCGGCATTATCTTCGTCCTGATTCTCGTCAGCCTCGGGGGCTTCAGATACAGACGAGGCCAGATCAGCCGGAAGGGGCCCTGCCTCTGGTAGAGGAGGGCGCGAAACAAGGAATTGGTGACCCTGCATGTAAATAAGTCAGCAGAGTACAAAGGCAAAGAACAACACAAGTCGAAGCAAACAAAATTCGACAACAAGTTAACACAAAGATACGTACCTCGGGTAGGGGGTGCACGGAGTCGAAATAGTCAGTGGTCAAATCAGCAACCGCATGATCCTTGGTGAGCTTGGTGAGGCTCCTGACTCGCTTGTCGACATCTTTTTTCTCTATCAAATCTTTGGAGACGCGAGTAGGATCTTCCAAACCAGAGTAACTCCAAAGCTTGGTGAGGCGGTGCTGCAGGGGTTGAACTCGACGTTGCACAAAGAACGCCATGAGTTGAATACCCGACAAAGCTCCTCCTTGGCCTCCTTTCAAAGCTTGAATGCGAGATAGAAGAGGAAGAACTTGTGCTATTTCCGCATCTGAGGGAAGCGCATCCCACGACGCCAATTTCTTCACTTCCTTGGAGGCTTCGAAAGGGGCTAAACCATATTGGTCTTCAGGAGAGGCTTTGCGATCTTGGATATAGAACCATTTGGTTCTCCACCCCTGAACAGAGGCGGCAAAGGAAAATTCGAGGTACTGCACCTCAGGGCGCACAGAGACAACGGCTCCGCCCAATTCAGGCTTTCTAGCCAGAGCAACATTGGGGCGAAGTCGAAAGATTGACCACCAGAGAAGAAAGTGGGGCTCAATGCCCAAGAATGACTCGCAGAGAGTCATGAAACAAGCAATATGAAGAAGGGAGTTCGGTGTGAGCTGGTGGAGCTGTACACCATAAACAAAGAGAAGCCCACGGAGAAACTCGTGGGCAGGAAGAGAAAGGCCGCGGAGGAGGAAGGCAAGGAACATTACCCGATAACCGCTCGGGGGCTCCGGGATCCGCTCAGTGCTTGGAAACTTGATGGAATCCTGGGCGGAGATGAGGCCGTCCATCCTGGCCTTCTCCACCTCCTTCTTCGTGATGGCGGAGCGCACCCAGCTGGTGGCAGAAGAGGTCTTGGCCATGGTGTTCTTGGTGGCTAGGTGTTTCACGCGCATCTAAACGCGATGCGCTTGGGGGCTATGCATGAGAGGAGGAGGAGGAGGAAGAAGAGATCAGCAATGGAGGCGGCGGAGAGAACGAACTGGTAAATAGTAAAATCTCCCACTACGGCCCTTATATACCTTCTGGGAGAAGGATCGTGGGCTGGGACGCAGCACAAGGAGCAGAAACGGCAGCCCACTAACGGTCAAAAATTGCAAAAATTACAGTGCTGCCCATAAAATGGTTCGCACTCATACAGAGTGACGTACTCATTGACGTCATAAAGAAGATGATATAAGAAAGAAGAAGGATGGCGCCGACAAGTGCAAAATCTATAGACAAGATTATATATGAAGGATTTTCGATTATAGCCTTGGGGGCTACTACTTTCAAAAATATTGAATGCAACTTTTAACTTGAGTGAGGGACACGTATTCGACGACAGGATATCATTAAAATATTTTGAGTTGAAGTATGATGAACTATACTGTATTTTGAGCCTATACTCGAAAAAGTCTTTTTCGACTATAGCCTCGGGGGCTACTCCCATCGGGAGCGCTGAGCGCGCACCCGACGATATTTTTTGGTAAAGCATTAGAGTATGAGAAATGCAGGAGTGTTACTCCCATCGGGAGCGAGTTTTATGGTTGTTAAAACCCAAATATTTTCAGTCAAAATTTGACTGCGACATGAGATTCTCGAGTTGCGTTATCGCAACGCAACTCGAATGCCATGACTTGTCACGAAGGTAAGACCCCGGGATCCGTCCTGTGTGGCCTGGTATACGCACATGGATGCGCTCTGCTGGTATGTATCCGTGTCTACGACGCGAAGAAAATCCTGGTGGACGCACTAGGTACCCTGAGAATCACTTGGATTCACTCTTTGTAAGTCCTAAATGCGGCAAAGGAGTGGGTTTGACCGGTATCCCGAATTCAAGTCTAAGGGGATTGAATTTGAAGTAGGTGACAAGTATCTGTTCAGGCAGTTAACTGACCTCTTGATCTGTCAGAGTTGTCGGGCTTGTTCATCAAAACCCCTTGCGAAAAATTATCATGGAAATAAGTCGAAAGACCAAGTCGAAGATTCAAAGATATGAAGAAGTCAAAGAATTGATCAAGTCGAAGATTTGAAGATTAGAGATTCAACCTGAATCTGCAATTCTGGTAGAATCTCAGGGGCTACTGACAAGGGTATAGTTAATAGAGCCCGTTAGTTGAGTACCCCTAAGGCCTGTTAAGCTAGGCCCAATTATAATGATAGTCGAGATACGAGTTCTTACCGTATGTCGATATTGTAATCTATATCGGACCCTACCCGATCCTCAAGACCTGGCCACCTATATATAGGGGCCAGGAGGAGACGGTGTGGGGCAGATTGAAAGCAAGCCAGGTTGAACACCCAAGTTTACTTTCGATATACACTTATTTCGACTAACCTTTACCTTCGAGTTCATCCGACGCCCTATTCCCCCGATCCTAAGTCCTTCATCTAGGACATTTGTCGAGTTAACCCTCGTCAACCGGGGTCCACAGTTCACTAGTGGTGTCTCTCCATAAGATAAAAAGCACATGCTGGGTAAACAAATTACAGTTGGGCAATTGATAGAGTAAAGATAACGTACATACATCACGAGGATAACTATGATGCTTACTCTAGGCATTACGACAAAATACATAGACCGCCATCCAACTGCATCTATGACTAAAAATCCACTCGCGGGGAATCGTTCGAGGACCCCTTGAGTATTAAGTTGCGAACAACAGATAATTGCATTAAGCAAAGTGCGTAATGTAAACAACGCAAATGTCCTTAGACACAAGAATGTTGTTTTCTCCCTAGTGGCAACAGCACATCTACAACCTTAGAGGTTTTTGTCACTCCCCCAGATTAAATAGTGGCATGAACCCAACTATCGAGCATAAATACTCCCTCTTGGAGTTACTAGCATCTACTCGGCCAAGATAGCTACTAGCAAAAGAAAGCATGCAAGATCATAAACAACATAGAGATAACATAAGATATAATTCAGCACATCAACTTGACATAGTACCAATACTCATTGGATCCCAACAAACACAACATGTATGATTACATAAAGATGATCTTGATCATGTAGGGCAGCTCACAAGATCTAAACATGAAGCACATGGTGGAGAAGACAACCATCTAGCTACTTCTATGGACCCGTAGTCAAGGTAGACTACTCACACATTACTCCGGAGGCGACCATGGTGGTGTAGAAGGCCTCCGGCAGGGATTCCCCTCTCCGGCAGAGTGCCAGGAAGAGCTCCTGGATCTACCCGATCTCGATTCGATGATGACGGCGGCTTGCAGTATATTTCTAGGAAAAGCGATCCATCCCTTAGGTTTTTCCCGACGAGAGGTCTTTATAGGCGAAGGGGCATCGTTAGGAGGTGGACCAGGCGGGCTCACCATGGGTGGGCGTGATCAGGGGCTGGGCCGCATCCCCCCTGTGGTGTGGCCAGCCTCTGTCCCCTCTCCGTGTCATCTTCGGTCTTCGCGAAGCTTCGGTAAAAATAGGAGGTTCGGCTTTTGTTTCATCCAATTCCTAGAATATTTCCTGTGTAACTTTTCTGAAACACAAAAACAGCAGAAAACAGGGAACTGGCACTGTGGCATCTTGTTAATAGGTTAGTTCCGAAAAATGCATAAAAATGCCACGAAGTGTAATAAAACACTAAGCAAATGGTGAAAGAACAAGCATGGAGCATCAAAAAATTTAGATACGTTTGAGACGTATCAGGTCGCAAAAGAGAGCGCCGCCAAAACACAGAAACACGAAACAAGATCCTGGGAGATCGAAGATTGGAGGAGGAAACTTTGATGGGGCGCTGGCGGTGTGATCTCCACCCCCTCAAACGACTCTACCTTCATCACCATGATGAAGAGGGAGTAGTCCACCTCTGGACTATGGGTTTGTGGCAGTAGCTATTGTATCTCCCTCTTATTCTTCATCATCTTAGCGCCATATGAGCTGCATAACATGATCATGGCCATCTTTGTATCACTTTTGTGGTGGATCTTTCTATGAGTTAATATATGAGATTGCAATTGTTCTTAAATTTCAGTGTATGAGTAGATGCATATCATGTACCCCATTCTTGTTTACTTGTTATAATCAAGAGAGCATGTGTGGGAGAACGTGTGTATTAGTTGGAGTAACGAGAGGGGGGTGATTATTCCGGGGAGGACAGTCCTTGGATGTCACTTGGGTGTTTATCTTACTTTGTTACCTCACTAGGGATAAAGAAAATACCATGCTACAGGGTATATCTAGCGTGACCTTGTTGAGTATCTGCGACTTGATCTAGTATGTTCTTATTTTAACTTCATATCATTGTGCTTAATGCTATGCTCTGATTTTATCTTAATACTGAGATGATTAGATTAAATTCCCATCTTGGTGGAGTACGAGAGAGATGAATAACCAAAACATCTCTATAATAGGACGTGATGCCCATATGAATTCATCTGAATCTGAACATTGTTGCAATCCTTTATGTCAATTGTATGATCCTATGCCCGCCATATCTTTTACGAGAGAGTGCATTAGTGAACCCGTGAACCCCGGTCCACTTTTCTTTACTATTAAATGGGAGTTCGTGACGGCAGTAGGTTGTAAAACATGTTTGACATACTTCATTGAGAGCATCCTGACCATCCAATCTACAACAAACGGTATGATTTATAATATACAAAACATCTTCATTCTGCCCACTAATTAAGGAGTCAATTAAAGGGATAGACGATTAAAACGCTATAAGAAGGAGAGAAAAAATAAAATCATCACCCGAAGATAGGGAAGTCAAGATCAATAATAAAGAGTTGCCTTGGTCGCACCACCTCCCCATCCCGGCCAGCAAAGGGCGTATCCCCCTCCTCCTCCTTGTCCCCACCAGCAAAGGGCGCCGCCCCTCCTTCCCATCCAGGCCGGCGTGGAACTCCGACTCTTCCTCCCCATCCCGGCTAGCGCAGTGCCTCATCGCTCCTCTCTCGTCCCGCCCCAGCAAGCATAGCGCCCCACCGCTCCTCCCATCCTGTCCCGGCATGCGCAGCGCCGCGCCGCTCCTCCCATCCCTGCCAGCGTCGCGCCCCGCCGCTACTCCCCGTCCCGGCCAGCGCAGCGCGCACGCCGCCACATCCTCCTATCATGGCAAGCACAAGGCCCGACGCATCCTCCCCATTCCGACCAGTGGAGGGCTCAGCGGCCTCTACCGCATCCCGGGCAGCGAGGAAGTACATGGCCCGCAGCAAGTGTGACAAATTATGTCCATTGCGAGGAAGACGGTTGCGAGCATTCTCGCAGCAGCAACATCTGCTGCAGCGTGAAAGGGACAAGGAGCGGCGGATAAGGAGTAGGGAAGCAACACAGTTGGCGGAAGATCAACCATGCCGTTCGGTTTTGAGCTCAATGTTCTCCGCAAGGTTGCGTGCTCCGAGCAAACGCCAGCCGGTGACAGCGCCACCGTCTCTGTCTTGGGCAACCAATTTGCCTGCCCTGTGAGGAGCTCGTCGACACATGCTGGCCATCAGCCTCTCACAGTGTCCGTCCCAGCCTCCCAGGGACGTCGTAGCCGTCGTTTGCTTCAACAGGTACGCATAAGGCTAGAGCAGTAAATCCTAGCGTCCACACCTGCTTGCTCTCTGGCCAATTATTTGTTTCAGAATCTATCGTCAACTTTTCATGTGAATATCCACAACGTTGAGTAAATGGAGTTGTTGTTGGCCATCGCCTACGTAGGAGCAATCATTAGCCTACGAACATGTTTGTTCCCCTAATGGACACTCCCAGCGGGAGCAGAATATCAACCGAGTTTCTCGCCTCTTCTATAAAAAAATGCCGCCAAGGGCTAGTCCTGGCTGGCCTCGTTTTTTTTGTTCCCCTAATGGACAACACCACATCATATAACCTGCAATCTTTCAAATGCAATTACAAGTCTTGCTTAAGGGCATCATCAGACCTCCTCCTCACCATTGCCACAACAAGCTAACGATATCCCCCTGTGGTCTGCAACTCCCGCTCTGAGGCCATGGGCAATTTGCAGAAGACAGAAGAAAGACCACGAGGCCGGGTCCTCGCAGTCCAAGCCGAAGGCGGAGTGCAACCATGTCTACATCAACGTGGAGGTGGCATGGTGGCTCTATCGCACAAACACGCCCGTAGGGTGGGGTGACGTCTACCTCCCCGGCGGCAGGCTCCTCAATGGGCGGAGGGTGCCTATGCCGCCGGTGACGCGCGAAGGGAGGGCGCAACGCAACGAGATCATGCCCCACCGCCGATCATGTCACTGGACCTTTAGGACCCTGCCTACACCCTCAACTCCCCGATGTGGGACACTCTCGTATGGGCGGGTGGATTGGGATCTGCGGCACCACACCAGGTTCCTCGGTGACACGCAGTTGGATTACGGCGAGGCTCAAGTCGTAAAGGAGGAGGAGCTCCCAGTCGAGAGGGAGCTTTTCTTTGGCAAGGAAACCTTGGGCCATACGGTGTGGGATGACACCGCCGACATCCTCGCTCCGCTCGCATGGAAGGAGGAGCACACTAAGGCAAGAATGGGACCGACCCATTCCAAGGAAACAAATCATGACATCACATTTCACTTAGTTCAATAATCAAATATACTAGAAAACAAATATGAGCCGTAGCAACGCAGGGGCATTCAACTAGTAATTATAAGAAATAACTTTCCATTCACTTTATCACTGTTTTTATTTTCAGTTATTGTTAAATTCGAAAATACAAAATATTTCCTTTATTGCATTTCACAAACCAAAACACTACAACCATATCTTTTACAGTTTATCAATGCATTGCATATTACTTTAATTTGCATATTCCCACGGCACAAGATTTTCTAGTGCCGTTGCATTTGCATATTTATTTATTTAGTATTGTATATTTATTTTCAGTTTTGTATACTTACACACAACTTGTGCTTGACAACCACTTGGTGAGATTGAGGACACAAAGCAATTTATTTTACTTTGCAGGTGCTTAGAAGAGGGACATGAAGGATCCGTTTACACACAGTTCCTCGAGAGTTCGATATAAACCCTCGAGTCACCTTCGTGGGGAAAATGATGCTACGCTGTGCTAAACACTCTACTCTTGGAGTTTCAAACTACTGAAGCATCACCCCTCTCTGGTATTGCTACAAGGTCTCCGACGAAAGTCCGCTGAGAGTCTTCGGTGAAGCTGTTTTGCTACATTAGGGAAAAAATTGCTACCTTTTGTTCTCCGAATTTGCTACATTAGCAAAATGTTTTTGCGACCACACGCCGCCATCGCCCTCGCCAGATCTCCACCCACCGTCGTGGCCCCGCCGGATCCCCACTCACCGCCGCGGCCCTCGCTAGATCCCCACCCACTGCTGCGGCTGTTGCTTTGAGGAGGCGACCATGGCATCCCTGTGCGCCTGCTTCTCCAAGGAGGCGGCCATGGCCACACTCGCGATGCTGGCCTGATGTGGCCTCGCCCCCCCCCCCCCACCTCCTCCAAACCTGGCCTATCGTAGCAGCTACTGCGGCACCACCTTTCTTGAGGTGCGGCCATGGTCGACGGTCTATGAGTATACGTCCAGTTTTATGAGAATATGTCTTTGCTACCACCGTTCTATGTTTTTGCTTCATTCGTGATATGAAAATGCATCTCTAGAAGATTTCTTTTGCTACAATGGCTCCACTATTTTTGCGTCAAAGTCTTGTCGGAGAACCTCGCCGGAGTTTCTTCTCCACGATGCTACAATAGAAGTTTTTTGTAGCTACATTTGGTCTATGTTTTTGCATCATTAGAACAATTTTTTTTGCTACAATTACTCTGCGGATTTGCACTGTAACAATTGCCAGAGGACTTCGCCGGATATTTTTTGCTCTGATGCTACATTAGTACAATTTTTTTTGCTCTGACGTCTCCAGCGAGGTCTCTGGCAAAATCACTTCGCCGGAAAAAAATTGCTATGATGCTACAATAGTATAAAATATTTGCTCTGACGTCTCTAACGAGTTCCATGTCAAAGCTGTATTTTTTGCGTCAAACCGTTTTTTGCTACAATGAAGCAAAAGAGGAGATTTTTTTTGCTTTCATAGAAGCAATTGCGGGATTTAGGTGCGAATCATTTTGCTCCATCCGTACAATTTTTTTACAACTATGAACCGTTTTTTACCACTATGAAGCAAAATGCGGGATTTCCGTAGGCTAACTAGACACGTGTCGATAGGAGAAGCTAGAGGATTGCTGGAATGGATCCCTCGAAGGACGCTCAGTCCTTTCCTAATTTAATGGGCCCTAGTTGAGCATCATACCTACTTTAAATTATAATGTGGTAGAGTAGATGACGCATTGCCACTAGAGTTAGCAACACTACCCACGTGGTAGTTAGGTGCCATATTAGCAGTTTTTTGGCACCGAGCTACATCAACGAGGTCGTAAAACTCATCTCCATGATAGATTTCCCTTTCCTAGTGAGATTTGGGTTTGATTTGGGCTTTTTTTGAGTGACGAGTGGGCCAAATGAACAAAATCCGGCGTAAACTCCGTGTTCGACACTCTAATCGCTTCACTATTTGTAGGGCGTGGATTGGTATTTGGTAGTGCCAGATAAGTTTTTTCTTATTATGTCCGCGACTAGGTACCTTTTTTATCTACCATCCCCGATAGCTCTATTGGGGCTGGGGGCCGACTGGATGCTCTTATTAGACCTAGAAATACCTATTTCTCGATCGTCTAAGAGATAGCAGTACAATTGATGATCTCTTAATTAATAAAGCTCTACCATTTTTAAATAAATTCAAACTACGTGATTGAAGGGGAAGAAACAGAACGAAAATTATAACCATTTTGATTTGCTTAGGTGTATATGAGCTGATGTCTGACAGATGCAACACACACGATTTACTTATTCCCAAGCTGTAACCTATAGGGAGTAGTACTAGCTAAATAGAGTGTTAACAAAGATGCATATGTTTGCCGGCTTACAAATCAAATTAAGATCATATTTTCTTAGTTACACGGTGATGGTGGTGAATATAAGCTTAATCGTGTGGTAAGTGAACATGCCATGCATGCACTTATCGTACATGCAGGTCAGCCGACACTAATCTTAATGCGGGTTCCGCGGGTCATGGCGGCCGTTGGGCCCGGACCCGGGGTAGTCCTCCGTCTGCAGGTCCACCCTCCTCGCCACCATCTCCTCCTCGTCGGCCACGGCTAGCAGCAGGGGAAGCTCTCCTCCCGCCGCCACCTCCTGATCCGGCGTCGTCGGCACCTCCTGCGCGTCACCGGACACGACAACGGCCGCCAGATCACCTTCCCTGGACAGCAGCATCTTGCGGCTGCCGCCGGCCGCCGCCGCCGCCGCTGCAAGGACGAGAAAACACAAGGCAAAGATGAGGAGCATGGCCTCCGGCGAGAGGTCCGGCGAGCCGAAGAGCTCGATCAATCCGTACAAACCGTGGACGAGGAAGACGCAGGAGAGGAAGGCCAGCAGCAGCAACACGAGAGGAACCGAGCAGCTCGCCTGCCTCCCCATCTTCACCATGCGGCCGGCCGGGTTAATGGATCAAGAAGACGTACTTGAGTGTGTACGTTTGTGGCCTAGCTTTGGTCTCAGCTTGTGTGACAGACGGGTCGATCGCCATTATATAGTGTGAAGTGAGGAGGTCGCCATCAAGCGAGGTCAAACAAGCAGGTATGTGGCTTTGTTTGCAGCGAGCACCAAAAATGGCGGGACGAGCTAGGGCCACGACGCACACACGTACAGCTTGTGTGCATATATGCACTGGCATCCACTACCGCAGGGAGTACTGTGGTGTTGCGCCATGATCTCGATCGATCGATCGATGAAAAATCCATCGGTTCTGCTAGCTCCTGCGTGAGTGCGCAGATATCGGCCGGCCCGGACAAGTAGCTAGGGTAGCAGGTTAATTGATGGAGCTGAAATCTCGTCTTGTGATGTGAGTTACGAGCTAACAGAAGTAGCGCGTTAAGCCTGGCCAAATCAGGCTGCCTGCCAAAATAGAGTTCATGCAAAACTACCAGTCAAAGTGACTTGATGCAGAAATACCAAACATATGTTCATCAGTAGCCTTGTTTTATGGTTGTCATCAGTAATGGTCGATGCGACAAGGCTCAAACCTCGTTCTTCGCATGTGCACATATGCACGGTTGTTCACATATATATTCTCTGGCTTTGCCAACTCAAAGTGTGTGTTAAGGATTATGGGTCTACGTACATATATATGCAATCGTGTGTGCACATGCACACTTTATTTCCTATACAAATATAATTCAGGAAAATAAGTTATGGAGGTGTGTGTATGTGAGGTACTACTACTTATTATGATTACGGATGCAATATTGAATTGGCGTTTTCTTGAGCTTGTTTTGGACCAACCAAAAATTGCCACATGGCAACTTATTTTAATTTTTTGATGATAGTTGAAATCACATCGTCGGCTGAAAAATTAGAAGGCTGTCGTCCGCTCCAAGAGACTAACATCCATTGATGGAAGTATAAATCTACATGGCATGTTTGATTCAAATATTTTAAAAGCACAAGAATATGAAAAATGCAGGAACGGTGTTGAAATCCTACATGAATTAATTACAAGAGTCGTTAGGTTGCACCACAGGAAAAATGTAGAAAATTCCTATAGATATTGAGTACACATGCCATAGTTCTCATAGGCACGTCAGAAATTTTCTAGGAGGTCTAACCTCTTGCTAGAATTCCTATGGGATTAATTAGTATGAAAAAGCAATCCATATAAATTTTGGAGGGTTCAATCCTTTGAATCAAATAGTCTCTATCGGAAATATTCCTATATAAAGATAAGAATCCTACAAGATTCCTTTGAAAATCCTTTAAATCAAAGAGTGTCCCGATCTTGCAGGTGGGCACAACGAATATTTGCACTATGTACGGCAGAAATTCGATCGGCAGTGCCGTTCGAGCACAACTCATGCGCGCAAGTGGAAATTCGGCAGTGCATGTGTACATGATATATCACATCATATGACCTAATTTCTTTCGGCCGCACAAGAGAGGCGTTCATACAATCGACCGAACTCTTGTCAACTTCTAGCTAGAACCGCCACTAACATGCAAATCTACCTATTGCTTTCTTTCAGAGATAGATCGAGAGAGATTGAAACAGCTAAACTTCTTGTTGTTTCAGCTAAACCACACTCGGCACGTAACACGTGTGGACTGTGGAGAGAGCACTGAAAATAGCTAAATTAACTTTACTCAAGTCAAAGGATACTTAATGTGCAAACACGTAAGCGCGACGGCACAATGTCTAGATACATTATGCTAAAGACGAATATTAATGGTCGGAGGGAGTAGCTAAATTAATTTTGCTCAAGTCAAAGGACACTTAGCGTGCAAACACGTAAGCGCGGCGGCACAATACCGTACGCAAAAACAACGTACATGCATCATGCATGCAACTCCCGGATGCATCGCATTAACCTAGCGCCACAGAAAGAAATGCACATGCATGATATGATATGCATGGCAAGTGTCATGCGCACTAATGTACTGGAGATCTTGGCAAGTGATGAGGTTGAGACGCCTCCTTTTCTTTGCATGGATGATGCGGTGGATGCGCTAATCACTCGCACTGCTAGCCACACCCACTGTAGCCCCACTATACAGGATGCATCTTTGACAACACAATCGTCCACACTCATTATATTTTGTGCGACTAGTTCTTGGTCAATCGAGATTAGCTCAATTCTTGCTCAGTTGCAACCTCCAGTCAACAGTCTGAAACACTTTTACTTAGTTGCAACCTATTTATAATTTAAAAAATTCATTACAACTTATTTATAATTTGCAAAAACTTCATTGCAACCCACTTGTAACTCACATGATGCATGCATCATAATGCAAATCTAATGGTCATGGAGAGCTAAATACCGTTAAAAAATGGAGAGCTAAATCGTTTTTATTGCACTTTACATGGATTTGTAAAGATTTAATTATTTTTTACATGTACTAAGGCCCTGTTTGGGAGCTTAGTTTTTTCTCGGTATTTGGAGGATACTACATTTTTTTTTCAAAATAGTATGGTATCAAATACTCTGAGATGCTTTGGAGATAATGAATATTTAAGATACTAAGGTGTTGTCCAAATTGAAAACTTCACTACTACTGACCTCTTTTTCTAAACCGAAATATTCCATGCCCTCACACTAGAATACTATAGTTTTAGAAAACCCAAGCTATCAAACACAACCTAAGTTATTTTGTAAGTATGCGTGATTTTAATCACGCGAGAAGGAAAAATACAAAAGATTCTATAAATATTCTTTTTGCTAGATTCCGTTTATCAAAATTTGTTACAAAAAGGTGGCTACGATTTAGCTGGATTCTATTGAACCGTTGAGGAAAGGCTCGTACGAGACTCGTCACACTACCGGAAAAGGAGTTGCTGCCGTGTATCAGACACTTTATCGTGTGCATTTCACACAGGAACATGGCAGATATAAATTAAACTTTGCCGTGTGTTTTCCCGCTAAGCGCATGGCAAACAGAATACACACGGTAGACATAAAAATGACACACGGCAAACAAAATAGCACGATAATAGTTTCAAAATGCACACGGCAAACAAACGGTACACGGCAAAGGTTAAATAAAACACATGGGTAAATATCGGTACATGACAAATATTTTCTTCGGCACACGACAAACATAAGGCTAACGGTATACAGCCTAGCCACGTGGTATAAAGGGTTGCTGCCAAACGGCACCATGACGGCCATCATGTTCCCACCACTTTCTCACACCCGCGAACAAATTTTCCACCGTTTTTACACGCGCCGAGGAAAATTTTGGCCTATATTTGCCATATGTTTAACCTAGACACATGATAAATAACCTATTTTCCTTCCATTTTCTCCCGCCAAATCTTTGCCCACACGGCAAAAGATACCGTTTCTGGTAGTGTCAGCTAGCGTGCAAACACGTACTCCCTCCATTTTAAAATATAAGATGTTTTAGCTTTGTGAAGCAGATGTATTTAGACATCTTTTAGTATGTAGGTTCACTTGAATATACACATTAAAGTATATCTAGATACATTTGATTCACATACCTAAAACATCTTATATTTTAAAACAGAGGGAGTACGCAAAAACAGTAGATACATGGGATGCATCGCATTAACCTATCCCTTTTGGCAACAGAGGAAATGCACATGCATGGCAAGTGTCATGCGCACTAATTTAGTACTGGAGCTCTTGGCAAGTGACGAGGTTGAGACACTCCCTTTTCCTTAACATGGTCGATACTAGAGAGAGACAAAATGATAGAAGTGAATGGATACTTTATTGATAGCGACTGCGGGATATTTATAGTAGCCCAACAGTCAGGAGTACAAGTCGGTTCCTTTACATGCGTCTATTAGGAAGGGAAGCGACGGTTCGCAATGTACAGCGATTGGACAAATTACAAAGATGCTAACTGCTACTTAGCATATTCTAGGAATTAATTAACTAATTAATTAATCCTAATTAATTCCTAACACCCCCCCTTGGACAATGCTGTTTTGAAAGCTTCCATGTCTTGAAATTCTTCATAACGTCTCGAGTGCTGGAAACTCCTGATAGTCCTTCATCTTGAAAACTTGCATTTGTACAAGCTATGTCCTTCAACTGCTACTTAGCATATTCTAGGAATTAATTAACTAATTAATTAATCCTAATTAATTCCTAACAGATACGGCGGTGGATGCGCTAATCACTTGCACTGTTAGCCACATGCGCGCATGGCTGCGCCCAATGTAACCCCACTATACAGGATTGCAAGTTTGACAAACACAATCGTCCACACTCATCCTGTAACCCCACTATACATGATGCAGGAGTTTTTCTTATATATACATGTTTGTTTTTCTTACCTTTTCTGATTCGGCTAGATTCCGTCAAACCGTTAACGAAAGGCTTGTATATAGTCTCTTGTCGTAGCGCCCGCTGCTCATCAATCCGGCTCTTGCGGGGAAAAGTAGTCCTAGCATTTGACACAATTTCTCACGTTGACGCGAGTCAAAGTCGCAGGCTTGGATGGGAGTCTGGCGTGACGGCAAGGATTTTGACCCTAGTGCCTGCTCGCCTCCTTGTAGATGGTCTTATGTCATATTTTTAGATGATATCTCAGTGGTGCACACGATAAAACAAAGCACATGGTTATGAGATTTCCCCCCAATAAGTTTTTTTGGAAACTCGAATAGCAACATGGAACGTGGGTACATACACAACTAATTTCACATCTTATGGTTGTTATGTGGAGGCTATGCCCATTATACTGTAATTTTAATCTTTTAAATCCTTAGAGTTTCCAAAAGTTGAACTTTGTTTTTTTCAGAAAAAATTGAGTCAATATCAAGCAGGGATGGTTACCTAATTTTTTTTTGTTTAGAATCTTACGAAGTCACATTTTTCAAGATGACTACAATAGTCGTTACATCATCAACACCATCTTTTTTTACCATGCATGAGGACTATATGTTACTCCCTCCATTTATGCGAATCTATACACTAAAAGATGTCTAGATACACCCACTTCACAAAGCTAAAACATCTTATATTTCTAAACGGAGGGAGTATACATTAAGAAGAAGAAAGCCACAAAGGCCAAAGTACACACCCGAGAAAAAGAAAACAAAAACAGCAACATCTGCAAAGGAGAAACGACCTCGACCAAGAACATTGTCTTATTTTTGCGAGAAATCCACCGATGTATTGATAATCATCCAAAATAGTATAAAAATCCAAGAAGTAATAGAATTACAAAATGATAATTTTCTAAAAAAGATCACTAGACCACCTAAAGACGACTACACACTAGCATTCAGGAGTAAAAACCTAGTAACGCCAACGACCCTCGCTGGCTCTTGCCCACTGTCTCGCATTGGTCTTGATCCGATGGATGACGAAAGTGGCCCGGCCCAGTGGGTGCCAACATAGTAGGGATATTATGGGCTAGATTGTTCAGAGGGAGCTAGGTTCGCCCTACAGATTCAGACCCACCGCAAGATATGCGGGCCAGAATTTAGATGGGCATATTTCCAAGGTCTACTTTACTTAGGTAGTATCAATAATGTTTACATCGATGTAAATAAGGCTCTTAATTATAAAAAAGTATTCTTCACTAAGAAAAATGTAAGCAGGATTTGTTCGGCTGATTGAGCCCCTAGTCAGGAATCAGGATTTTCTTCTTCTTTCAGGAACATGGGTAGAGCACGCAGAACCACGCGTATACACCGTAACATGCACATCAATCTAACGGGACATTGGTCCTAGCTTTCATATCTTTCGAGCATGTTGGATATAGATAAATTTCAGAGGTGTTTGAGTTGTATTTTATTTTGTTAGTTCCCCATAGGGGGCTAAATAAATTATAGAATAGACCTGCAATTTTAAAAAGCGCACACCCCATCCAACGACCAGTGTGGTACCCGCCACCCATTCCCATCTCTCTTTTGACATTTACCATCCGCAAAGTTCAAAGGGGAACAGACACCGGCACATTGCAAAAACATTTCCTAACCGTCAACTTTACTTTGGACAGTCCATCGCGAAAGAAAAAACTAGCTTTGGCCGAAACTCAAAGGAGAAAGCGAAAATCTTTTACCTATCCGAGGTGTGTGACATTAATCGACTTTTAGCACTTTACTTCCTCCACACAGGCCATCCTCTTACATCTCCAGCAACTCTAAATTAAAATACCTCAAAGTCCAAAGTGCATATTCGTGTGCGCTTGGTCTTCTGTAAAGGAGAATAGGTTCCCAAAAAAGTAAGGCTTGGGGCCTTGGGCTTTAGCCACTAGCCCACTATGCACTTAATTAGAAAAAAGATGATATTAAAACCGGTGATTCTAAAAAAATGATATATCCTAACAAAGCATGTAAAATTGGAAAGTTTGGAAAACACTTAAAACATACTCCCTCTGTTCACTAACAAAGCATGTGAAATAGTCTTTCACTTCAAAATTACTCTCTAATAGTCGACCGCATGCAGGTTTGGTCTGAAAGTATAGGCATAAGCTAGCTCAAATATCCATGAACATGACCAAATAAAGTACTTTTCCACCACAAACAAATAACACAGTTCAACAAACACACATAAACAAAACTGTCTAGTCCGGTGCCCAAGTCAGAAAATTTCGGGGCTAGCAAATTTGGATGGTACCATGTTAGAACTGAGGGCACGGGAAGGGCCGCATTTGGACTACAAGCATCCAAAAAGTGTAATACAAAGGAAGGGGAGGTCATAAATTGACATGGTTGACCTCCATGGACAAGTTCTAACTCCAACTTGGTCAAAATCCCATCGACAAGAGTAATTGTGGGGAAATTGAGAGGAGAGAGAATATATAAGAAAATTACCCGAAGACATGGTCCCTCTTGCCCCTAATTTGGCAGAGAAGCCCACACATGGAGGAGAAGTTGAGGGTAGATTCTCAAATCCCTACAAACAGATGAGAATCTTTCAGTTTCCATCGGTGAGGGCCTCCAATTGGTGCAAAGACCTGACTAGAGTCTCGTATCTTTAATTTAGAAAATACTCTATGTGAAAAACTTCACCACAAATGATCTCTCATTCTTTTTCTATGAGGGTCATTAGTGCCATATAAATTATTCTTGACCTATTCTTCATCAGTTGAAAATAAATTTTCTTTGAAATTCAGAAGTGTTGCATAAGTGGGTAACATCCAAAAAAATAGTTTGAAACCCGAAAGAATCAAATCTAAGCTCAAAACCCCACTCTAGCAACAAATAGGCAGATTCTATTTTGAAAATAACAACTAGAAAACGATTACTTTGGGCTACTAAACTCATTAGAAAAATCTGATTATTTTTAGCATGTAGATGACTAAAATTTGTTCATAGGATTAAATATTCGTGATTTTAGGAGCTTCCAGCAAAACATGAAAAAATGGGATGGTGAAAAGCACTATGGTGAAAATAGCAAACAAAAATATTGGACATCTAATAAAATCCAAGAGGATAAAACTTGGCACTTAATTATTGATAAAAATAAAGAGAGTAAAAATAAAAATTATTAACTAAGCAAGGACACACTAGAAAAAATAAAGGGGCTGCCTTCCAAAGCGCTTTCTTTATAACCATTTAGCTAGGCTTAGTACATTTTATTTAGATAAAACCTTTATCATGAAAGAAATTCCTCAACTAAATTGGCATCCTCCTTTGGAAGTTTCCGTACACTTTTTGTGAGGAAACTGAAACTTTACATTCCCCTCCCATTGAATCGATACTTTCACCTGCAATTCTCAAAAAGGGTCTCCCAAGGGTTATAAGGTAAAGACCAAGGAGAATGATTCTATGTGTATATAATAATGAAGTATATAGCTACATAAGTTAAATGAAGTTCAATCATGACATCATTCACTCTACATAAAGCTTTCTTTGCAGATGAATCAACTAAGTCCAAATTTAATTGGCACAGTGATAATTATTTGCGCTATGAGTTCTTTGACTCCTAGTATCTTTCTATCTTTTTATTTTATAGCATGTTATGCACTACATTCCTAAGCTTTGATGGGATCATTGACTCCTTCTAGTATCTTTCTATCTTTTTATTTTATAGTATGTTATGAAATGTAAGAGACAAACCCACTTTTGTTTGAATTGACTGAAGGTTTATTGGATATTTCTGCAAGATTGATCTAAGTCATTTTAAGCTGCAATCATCAAGTTTGACAAGTGCCCTTAGAGCATCTCTAACCGGTCCTTTATTTCTTCAAGGTCGCGGAAAAACTTGTTTGTGGGTTGGTGCGAGCTCCGGCCGGGCAGATCCCGCAAAAGCAAATTGAAAGGGCATGTGCCCCCATGTGTGGTTTTGGTAATTAATGACAATCCCTATGGACTAATGTTTGCATTGAGTCATATTTGTAGGACTTGTCCGTAGACAATGCTTTATCCATATGTTGGGTTCAAGGTTGTAAGAAGTTGAATATAAAGAAGATTATGTGATGACCAAGGTGTTATTCAAGGAGTGATCCGAAGATTGGTCATAAGGGAGTTGAGCCTATAGAGTGTGTCTTGAGGAATAAGATGGAGTGAACTCTCATGTGCATTCTCAAGACATCATCATTATGAAAGAAGAAGATGAAGTGCAATGTTGATCAAGTCGAAGCGCAAGATCAAGATAGGCTTCTAGAAGATATCATTTGCTTGAAGCTCGGTGTCCATTTGGTGGGAATGGACATGTGAAGATATTTCTCTAGTGTCTCTCCCATAGTGAAGTATGGGGGAGCAATCCGCAAGACTTCACCGAGCAAGCGCAATCAAGAAAGGTAGTCCAACTTGAGAAGATCAAGATCTTCATCATCTAGTTCAAGTGGAATGCTCAAGGCAAAGGTATGTTCTTGATAGGGTTTCTTTCTTACCGGTCTCATAGTGTGGGAGACCGGGTTTAGGATCGATAGCCGTACTATCAAGAGGGGCTCTCGAGTGAGTAGCTTATTCGTATCGTTCGGAGAGAGCTCAAACATTTGCATACTTGCATTATCTTTCTTGGTTCTTATTTGGATTTTATCCATGTGAGGTTCTAGAGCTTGTGGTTGTTTCCATGACAAGCTCTAGCTCATCAAAAATGTATTTCGTATGGAACTCTTATTGCGTTTTTGGTGTTTGGAGAATTTACCAGTTCCTCATATAGAGACTCTTATTACCTCTAAATTCATAGTAAATTCTCCCTTGCTGGTTCTTATTATTTACACCTTTTGTGAGGTTCTCCTTGTTGTTAGCTTTCCAATAAAATTGGTTTCATCTCATTCGGAGTTTCCTTGCAAAAGTTATTTGGTTTTTGGGCGAGCCGCCGGACCGTCCGGCGGCGGACCGGAAATTTCCGGCGGTCCCGCCGAACCGCACTACTGAAGGGCTTTCTGGCGTCCGCCGGACTGTCCGCTGGACCGTCCGGCGAAAAGTCCGGCGGCGCCGGACTTTCCGCCGAACTTTGGCGGGATTTGCTTCCAACGGCCAGATTTTCCCCACCTATAAATACCCTTCTTCTTCCTTGAACCAACTACGTTTTTGGGCTTCTCTCTCCTCCATTGTTGACCTTCAAAGCTTGCCCTCCCTCCTCACTTCCCTCCATGCTTCTTGCATCTTTTTAAGGGAAAAGAGAGAGGAGATCTAGATCTACATTTCCACCAATCACTTTCTCCTCTAAGTGAGGGGAACCTATTGGATCTAGATCTTGGAGTTCTTTGTGGATTTCCTCCTTGTTCTTCCTCTCATATCCTCCATAGCATTTGTTGCTTTGGTAGGATTTGGGAGAGAAGGATTTGAGCACTTCGTGTGTTCTTGCCATTGCATTTGGTGCATCGGTTTGAGTTCTCCTCGGAGATTCGGTGGTGAAAGCAAGAAGCTTATTTCCTCTTGGGTTCTTGGAACCCTAGACGGCTCAGTGGATTTCTTGGGGACCTACAATTAAGTTGTGGAGATCTTCCCAAGCTTTGTAGTGCCTCCGTGGCGATTATTGGGAGCCTCCAATTGAGTTGTGGAGTGTGCCCCAATCTTAGTGGCTTTGTAGATTTGGGAGCCTCCAATTAAGTTGTGGAGTAGCCCCAAGCTTTGTGCGGGATCGGTGACCGCCCTCAAGGGTCCCATAGTGGATCGGGTCTTCCATCTTGGTGGGAGGGCTCGAGGAGATTACGGTGAGCCTCCGTGGCGTTTGGGGAGCCTTGTGCCTCCACACCGCTCCAACGGAGATTAGCACCCGCAAGGGTGTGAACTTCGGGATACATCGTTGTCTCCGCGTGCCTCGGTTATTTCTATACCCGAGCTCCTTTACTTATGCAATTTACTTTGTGATAGCCTTCGTGCTTGAAGTTATATATATCTTGATATCATAGTTGCTCATCTTGTTTAGCATAAGTTGTTGGTGCACATATGTGAAACTAGTTTATTTAGGTTTTGTATGCTTGGCAAATTAAACGTTAGTTTTATTCCGCATTTGTCAAGCCGCTCGTAAAAGTTTTAAATCGCCTATTCACCCCCCCCCCCCCCGCCCCTCTAGGCGACATCCGTGTCCTTTCAATTGGTATCAGAGCAAGGTCTCTCATTTTAGGCTTCACCGCCTTGAGAGCAAAGATGTCGGCTAGGGGATTAGTGCACAATAACACTTTTATATTTGATGGCACTAATTATGATATATGGAAAATTTGCATGCTTAATCTTTTTCGTGATATGGACCCAAATATAGAGAGAATTTTAGATATGGGTTTCTCTCCTCCTAAGGATTCCTAAAGTCTATCTTTAGAGGAGAAGAGAAACTCTTATCTTAATTCTCGAGCTTCTAATGTGCTTGTTGATTTTGTGAGTGATGCAGTTATTCTTGCAATCATGCCTTTCCGTAACGCTCATGAGTTTTGGACAAAGATTCAAGACAAATATGATATGTCCAACAAGTTTTGTATTCCCTCCACTTCCGGTCGTGATGAACTCTCTTCCACTTCACCAAAGTGTAGCAAGACACAAGGTAACTCTATGGTGAGTGGTGATGGAAATCGCAATGTTGATAGTGAGCTTATTTGTGATGATCATTCATCTCTATCTCATTGCCATGCTTCATCTTTGGACTTAAACACTTCTAGCACCATAAATGCTTTACATGCTTGTGTTGATAGTCCTTGCATATCATGTGCAAGTTGCATGAATAAATCTCATGGTGATATGCTTGATTTGTCTTGTTTCCATGATACAATTATATCTACTTCCTCTAGTTGTTGTGTGTCTAACAATGTAGAGGAAAACAATTATTCCATGGGCCAAGACAAGATTTTAATTAGAGCTTCAAGTGATTCTTCTTCATCATCTCTTGGTTCCCACATGTGCCTTATGGCTAGGTCTTCAAAGGTAACTCCTACTTTGGAACCCAATATATCTAGTGATGATGAT
The DNA here is from genome assembly GCA_007115705.1 of Dactylis glomerata. NCBI lineage: Eukaryota > Viridiplantae > Streptophyta > Magnoliopsida > Poales > Poaceae > Dactylis > Dactylis glomerata. The sequence continues at coordinate 3,478,885 of QXEO01000360.1, read as the reverse complement.
GAGGATAATGAAGAAGAGGATGATGACTTTGCCTCTTTATTTGAGAAGAGTGAAATGTTTTTTCATGCTTATTTCCTCTTGGGTTCTTGGAACCCTAGACGGCTCAGTGGATTTCTTGGGGTCCTCCAATTAAGTTGTGGAGATCTTCCCAAGCTTATTGGTGCCTCCGTGGCGATTATTGGGAGCCTCCAATTGAGTTGTGGAGTGTGCCCCAATCTTAGTGGCTTTGTGGATTTGGGAGCCTCCAATTAAGTTGTGGAGTAGCCCCAAGCTTTGTGCGGGATCGGTGACCGCCCTCAAGGGTCCCATAGTGGATCGGGTCTTCCATCTTGGTGGGAGGGCTCGAGGAGATTACGGTGAGCCTCCGTGGCGTTTGGGGAGCCTTGTGCCTCCACACCGCTCCAATGGAGATTAGCACCCGCAAGGGTGTGAACTTCGGGATACATCGTTGTCTCCGCGTGCCTCGGTTATTTCTATATCCGAGCTCCTTTACTTATGCAATTTACTTTGTGATAGCCTTCGTGCTTGAAGTTATATATATCTTGATATCATAGTTGCTCATCTTGTTTAGTATAAGTTGTTGGTGCACATAGGTGAACCTAGTTTATTTAGGTTTTGTATGCTTGGCAAATTAAACGTTAGTTTTATTCCGCATTTGTCAAGACGCTCGTAAAAGTTTTAAATCGCCTATTCACCCCCCCTCTAGGCGACATCCGTATCATTTCACAAACCATAAAACAGCATATATTTTTACACTTTATGTTTGTGGGGTCTGTTCAACGGGATTCACGTGCAGAATCATACATCCATGTTTTTTCTGCATTTTGTCTATTTCATCACATATGTTGTTGCACAAATCTAAATTAGATTGTAGTAGTTTTAAGTATCGCACAATAAAACAGTAATCCAATTTACATCAAATGTTTATGTCTAACTAATTAAAGAAATTGCAAGCCGGTGCATCTCCATTGTGTACTTTTTCTCATTGAATTTGTATTTGCAAGAAGGTGTAATTCCACTAGCAAGACTAGCAAAAAGATGAGACCTTAGCAAGACATTGATGTCATTGAGAGATTCCAGGAGGCCAAAGAAATAGTGCTAAATCCACAAATCCTCTGGGCAAATCCTCGATATCGAAATCATCTGAGGAAGACGAGTCATCTAAGAAGAACTGTGCGCTTGGGCTCAACAACGAACTAGAGGAATTCATCTACAAATAACGTGAATTAGTAGGCTTAATTTGATGTGAAAATCTTTGCGAGAAGGAAGGGGGCGGACAAAAATTACCTCCGATGGTGGCGGCACAGATCTGCGTCATATGACTTCCAAATGTCGCGGCGGGCAGGGAAACCAGTGTGGCAGGCAGCGGACGCACTAAATCGAAGGGGGCGGCAAAGTATTGTGTGGGAGGCGGTGGCGGCGGAAAGGAGGAACGCGCACAGGTGGTGAATGTTTGGCGCGCCAAGGGTTTCGAGGGGGAAAGGGTCGTGCGCCTGTTCGGTCGCAAAAACTGTGTATATGCCGATGCTTGTGGTTTGTTTGGGGGGCACCTAATTTTTTTAAGGTTTCAGCCCCTGCTCAAGATAATTTTTTTGGGCCGGACCTGTAACGAGCGATTATTTTAAAGTTTTAGACAATATGAGAAATCTGTTAGAGATGCTCTTAAGATAAAAACCCTAGGTTGTATAGCTTGCAACTTACATCACCTCACCAAAGACTGAGGAGAGCGGAGCCGTATTGTACGGCCCGTATACCCTTTCCTTCCAGCTCTCCGTCCACTGATGTGATACAGTTGTGAGAAAAGAAGTACTCCTATCGAATTGCTTTCCCATGTTAGTACTTACTCCCTCCCTCTGTTTAGAAATATAAGATGTTTTAGCTTTGTGAAGCTATATACACTAAAACTTGTCTAGATACATTTGCTTCATAAATCTAAAACATCTTATATTTATATAAACGGAGGGAGTTGTGCTAAAATAAAGAGTTTGACGTCCTGGTGAGGAATAAAAACATAACATGGCGGCAGATTTGTTCGTCTTTTTTTCTGCCGATTCCATGGCCGTGCCATATCTTTTCTTTGTTTCCAAGCCGTAGTAGACCTTTGCATTATTCTCGTGTAGTCGATGTAAACACGTCCACGGCGAGGCTGAGATGGCGCGCATGGGCGGGGAGCCATACAGAAGTGGACAGGCAGCCAAGCCTTTCCCCAAAAGAAAAACAGACAGTCCTTCCTGGTCACGTACCGTCTCCGGGCCCCGGCTCCTCAGCGACGGCCATGCGGCTGGTCACGGCATGTGGGCGGGGAGGGAAAAGCTGCTTTCCGCGCACTTGTTTTGTTTGTAGCGATTTCCTTTCCTTTCGCTTTTGCTTTATCCTACCACCACCGTATCTCGGTCCGCGGGTCCGAAAGGCCAACAGAGCCTCCACAAGAGATCAGGTCAGCTCAGCTCAGACGTGTGTGCTCACGTGCCACGCTGCACAAGCACGGATTTTACCATCGCCAAATTGCAAAAAACTTGCTAGTAGCAGTAATTTTAGTACTACTGTGCTAAACTGAGATTTACGCATGAGTAGTAACTTTGTTCCGGGCGCCTAATTAATGGCTGCTGCTTGTAATATCAATATCCTGGCAAAGATACCAACGAAGAGTGTCCAAGGCGGAACCTTCTGGAAAGTGTGCAGGCGTGTAGAGCAGCACCAAAAGCACGGCACGACGCAGCTCCTCACAAAATAAATAAATAAAATTTTATAAAGGGAGAAGGGGCTTTAGTCCAAGCGGGCGGGACCCGCTGCATTTTGCTGAAAAGCTTGTCCTCGCAAAAGGCGCCGGATGACGTGGATCTGCCACCAGCGAGAGAGGGGCATGCACACGCAACCGGCTGCGCCCGGTCAGCGCTCTCTGTGCAATCACCAGCGTCAGCAACCATCCAAAGCAACGTCCCTCCCAGCCGTTTCAGGGTCGCACCTCGCGCCCTGTGCCCCACGAGACAGGCCCCCCGTACAAAATTACTAAAAATTTATAGATTGCATTACATCTATATTTCTCTTGCATAATACTAATATATTTTTTAAAATCTTTTGTGTGTGAACCAAGCGGTGATGCTTGACAAAGATTGTTGAGGGGTCCAAAAACACTAATCATGCTTAAACATTGATTCATGTTTAAAAATTTAGCATAAATATTAGAGATACCTTTAAGTAAATGCCCAAAGTAGGGGGGGGGGGGCATGCCCCCCTCCCTCGAGATGGGGAAACTTTGTCACTCTGCATAAGGGGCCCTCGGTGCCGTATCGTCCTAGGGCCCATAAAATCTATGGACCGGCCCTCACCCGCACTAACTCGTTCCACAACAACGACTTTGCATGCACAACCGATAAAAAATCCTTGCACCGTGCGCAAGTTACGCAACCACGCTTACCGCTACAGGATCATGAAATAGATTTTGTTCATTTTCAAATATAAATATTCCAATCTATAAATGCAACCCTTTTTTCCAAATCATTAAAATAAAAAAAGATAAATTCATACAATGCATCAAATGATAATACACCTACATTTAGAAAAACATTGTTTCCTTTGTGGCACAAATGCATGCACAACAAGTTTTAACTCCTAAATAATTAATACAAATATAAAATGTGAACAATTTTTTAACAACAATTACACTCATAATTTGTTCTAACAACTATTTGTCGCTATAATTGAGCATATCACACTACAATTGCATTGCATATTTATTTTAACTCCTAAATAATTAATATAAATATAGCACAACCACAAACCGATAACCAAAGTAACAAATAGCCAAGTGCGACCTTCATTATGTTGTGCACACTTATAGAACCGTCGGCTTGTATTCGTCCCTTCATGAGCGTAGTCCACCCTAGGGTACTGAAAATTGGCCAAAATAGCACCAAATCGAGGCATAATCTTGGCACAAATAATTCCCAAATTGGAACCCTCCTAAACCCTAAAACGTGCAGTTAATGGGGAAGAAGAGCTCACATAGCCCGGCCAGCACTCGTTGAACGTCTCTCCATCATTTTTGCTTGGCATGTGGGGCAGCGGCGATAACATAGGCACAATGACATCTATTTGGTACAAGATACCGACGGATGGGTCCTAGCGGCAACGGCTTCAAAATAAGCGAGAGCAAAGCCGGAGAATTGTTTATTGTTGGGTAGACAACGCCAAATTGTCACTTATGTTGGATCCTAGCATCTTCAAAAACAAGAGTAAGTTTATATATCATGCTTACGTGTGCTTTTGAATTTTTGTTGAAACTTGAACACGATTTTCATTTATGGTTTATAATATTCTCTCTGTTTTAAATTAGTTGTGTTAACTTGTTTCAAATACAAATGTATCTACATACTAAAAATATCTAGATACATAATTATTTAGATAAAGCTAAAAAAATAATTTAAAATGAACGAAAGTAATTAAGTTCATATGTGTATCCGTTGATGATTTCTAAAGAACGACTCGCATTTTGCGTGAGTGCATCCCCTACTAGTCTTACTTTGCTCTCCTTCTTCGTTCCCCACAATTTAGCATGTTCCTCTCCTTCTTCGTTCCACCCACAATTTAGTCTTACTTTGCTCCTTACGGCTATCCTTCAACTTTGCCATGTTTTGCTCCAGCACTTTTTCTCTCAATGAAAACCATCCACTTTCTCAAATCTACTAATAAATTGACGTATTTCTTATTCACTTTGTTGTTCTATTTAGATAAATTCTTGACCAGCTCAACATTCTAATATTTCTCTTTAGTTATGGTATTCTTGATGTTCCCATACATGCCCCCACAAACTAGATAGTGCACTTTTCAATGTTACAAGGCACTCATAATCAATACAACATACAAAACAACATTATGACATCCTACAAATATAAAATGTGAACATAACAATCCCACAAAATGTTGGGTTGCCGATCGATGCATGAGCGTAGTCCACCTTAGGGTACTAAAGATCGGCCAAAATAACACCAAATCGAGGCATAATCTTGGCACAATCAAAATTTCCCAAATTGGAACCCTCCTAAACCCTGCAGTTAAATGGGGAGAAGAGCTGACATAGCCTAGCAAGCACTTGTTCAACGTCTCTCCGCCGTTTTAGCTCAAGATTTCGAGTGGCGGCGATAACACGGGCACAATGAAATTTTATGTGGTATGAGTTGCCGACGGACGGATCCTAGCGGCAGCGGCTTAGAAATAACAGCAAGAGTGAAGCGGGAGGGTTGTGGTTCGTTGCTGGGTAGACAAGGCCAAATTGTTGCTTATTCCGAATCCTAGCAGCTTCGAAAACAAGAGTAAGTTTATATATTATGCTTACATGTGATTTTGAAATATTTTTTTGAAACTTGAACACAATTTTCATTTATAGTTTATAATATTCCCTTTGTCCCAATTTAGTTGTCTTAATTTTTCTAGTATACATGTAGCTACATACTAAAAACATGTTTAGCTACATCAGCCCCCAGCCCGCCTCTACCTCCTACTCCACCATAGATTGGTTCCTCCTCCTCCGGCCGGCCTCGCCGGCGTAAGGAGGAGTGGGGAACCTAGTCTATGTGTGGAGGTTTTAGTAAAAGTACTATTTTCTAGTAGATTAAGTTAGGGTTTGGAAGCCATCTTTTATTGATCTCCATATCAATGGAGATGGCATCGTCTTCAATAATTGATCTTCGGTTCTTCCTTCGACGACGAGATCTTCGTCCTGGCGTCAATGGCAGTATTGAAAGATTACAGTTCTCTAGGTATGGTTCTTTGGATCTTGCTTCGCCAGACCGATCTTGGATCTTTTTTCATGGTCGCCGCGAGGAGTATTATCCTCGCAATAATTTTCCCGGCTGCTACGTCCTCGACAATGGTGATTCGTACTCTCGATTCCACAGCGACGTCGACCAAGTTGTTTGGTTATTTCGCCCTGACATACTGGTGTTGGTACTCTTGCCGATGTTGATTGACTACTTCAATGGTTGCGCGCGTGCACGTAGCCCTGGCATTGCGGCTCAAATTAAAATTATGGGAGAACCTTCGTTGGTATTTACAGGTTTATGGTTCGATTCTATTCGGCTGCCTTCTGGAAAATACAAGATTATGTCATGGAAGAAGAAAGAATTTAAAGACCTTGAAGATTTAGTCGTTTCTTTTAGACTTTATTTTATAATTGTTAGGGACAGCTTATGTATCTCTACCATGTACTATTTACTCTTATAAATATATATGGTGTTGATTGTCAAAAAAAAAAAGCTGAGACAACTAATTAGAAAAGTAATTGGGTTCATATGTTTCCGTTGATGATTTGTAAAGAACGACTCGCGTTTTGCGTGAGTGCATCCCCTACCGGCTGCTCCGGTGGAAAAGGGCAAAACGCCCACAAAGTTCGTCCGCTCTCACCACCACCACCCTCTCTCTCTCTTCTCTCTCCCTCTGCTCTGCCCCAAAAGTAGGCAACACTTTTTGCTCGCACATCCACGCACAATTATTTGTTGGACTTCGATCCCCTCCACTGCCTCCTCGCCGGCGCCCCGCGCGAACTCGAACCAGCCTCAAGCGGAGCCCCTGTGACATTGCCATTCTCCCCGGGAACCTCGCCGCCCGCCACTCTCCCGCGCGGCCGAGACAGGACCTCGCCGCCATGGCCGCGCTCAAGGACCGCGGGGACACCGCCATTAAGCTCTTCGGCCGCACCATCCCGCTCCGCGACGCCTCCGCCGAGGTTAGTGAGCATTGCGCCAAAGCGCCAGCCTCAGTTTTCTCCAATCTTTCTTTCTCGGCCTGCTATACTCCGGTTCACTTCGCTGCCCTTGCCTTTGGATGCGATTTGATGCGATGCCTTCGCACTTTTCTTCTTTCTTGCCTGCTTTTGCGCTGTCAATGCGTGGCTGTTTTTTATGGGATTCTCTTTTGGCTTGCAGTTTCGTTTCGTTTTCCCCTCTCGAGCGAGATGCGTTTAAGTCAGCGATTTATTATTTTGCTTCAGGTGCCAGTTATCTGTCGTTGTTAATAAATTTTTATTTGCGAGGTGGTGTTAAGAATTGCTGTTTTGCTGCCATGCTACTGTATGCAATTCTGGACCATACGTGGACCCCTTCATTTTCTCCGGTTTGATCCAAAACCACTCTTTTGGATTGATCTTGATTGAAAGAGATTTCACTAATTTTCTTCCCCCGTTTGCGACCAGAGAGTAGAAATGGTCTCTCTCTCTCGGGCGCGCGCTGTCTCGCTCGCTCGCTCGGGTAGCCTGTTCAGTCTTATTAGAAACCTCATGTATAATTATGCTTGTCTCTTCAATTCTAGTATGTTTCCCGGTCTCTTAATCCGGGTTCAGGGAATTAATTGGATTGTCTTGTCTATGTGTACTAGGACCCTTCTTGATTTGACAGGATGTAGACTGTAGTACTGTAGTAGTACCTCGAATTGGTATGTGCTATGAGCCTGCTCTTCCAGTAGTATCTACCTTGAAAAGGTGTACTAATAGGGAAACAATTCTGTATCAACCTGATTTGCATTGAATTGCAACTCATATAGTCGAATTTTCGCCGGTAGCTAAGAAAACCAAACATAATCTAAATGCTTGATTGGAGTCTAGAAAAAAATTGCTCATACTCTTTGTGGCCTCTCAACTCTCGATCTCACTCCCTCACAACTCGCTCTGAAAGTGTAAGAAGAACAAGAACAGAGAAGACAGTCCTTTTTCCTGCGTACAACTTGCAGCTTTTCTCATTATCTCATTCCTTTTATTGGTTACAAGAAACGATCGTGTGACGCCCACTACGGCCGTGCCATCCCACGTCCGAGCTTCACCAGATCGACGTAAAGATCGGGTCAAAAGCCGATCGCTAACTCCTAGCTTTTAGCTAACAAACTCCGACTCTGAAAAACACCTAACTGCTAACTGAAAACTGACGAACACTAACACCTTATTCAGACTAACTGACGACTAGATTACTCAACAAACTTCCCCTAATCTAGTTGTCCTTCACCGCAACGATGCCGATGCGATGGCGCAGCTCCTGGAACTGCACACGACCAAGTGCCTTCGTCATGATGTCGGAGAGTTGATCGCCAGTGCGCACGAACTGGACGTCGATGTCGCCGTTGTCTACGCACTGGCGGATGAAATGATACCTGATCTGAATGTGTTTGCTCCGATCGTGAAAGACCGGATTCTTTGCCAGCGCTATCGCTGACTTGTTGTCGACGCACAGCTCTGTGGTGCCGTCGCCGATCCCCATGAGCTCGCCGTAGAGCCGCCTGAGCCAGATGGCCTGACACGCAGCTCCCGTCGCGGCGACATATTCTGCCTCACACGACGAAAGGACGACGATCTTCTGCTTCACTGATTGCCAAGTCACAGGACACTGTCCAAACAGGAACAGCTGCCCGCTTGTGCTCTTGCAATCATCAATGTCACCGGCCATGTCGGCGTCGCTGTATCCGACCAGCTTCGCTTTTGTTTCCTGACGAGCATAGCAGCATCCAAGGTTTCTTGTCCCAGCAATGTACCGAAGTAGGTGTTTCACTGCACCCCAGTGCTCGCTCGTCGGCGCCTCCATGAACCTACTGAGGTAGCCCACTGCGAAGCAGATGTCAGGACGAGTGTGCACCAGATAGCGCAGCCCGCCCACAACACTTCTGTACAGTGCGGCGTCTACCGCAGTTCCTCCTCCATGCTTGCTGAGCTTGAGCTTCGGCTCCATGGGAACTGACGCAGGGTTGCAGGATTCCATCCCCACTTTCTCCAGGAGCTTCTCCGCATACGCTGCTTGGCCAAGAAGAATCTTGCCTGGTTTCTGAATCACCTCGATGCCGAGGTAGTAGCTCAGCAAACCCAGATCGCTCATCTTGAAGGCTGACATCATCTCCTTCTTGAACTCATCAATTGCTGCCACAGATGTTCCAGTGATCACCATGTCATCAACATACACTCCCAGCAGCAGACGATCACCGTCTCTGAACCTTGTATACACAGCGTGTTCAGAGGGGCATTTTTCAAAACCCAGAGCTGCTAGAGTGCTGTTCAGCTTGGAGTTCCATGCTCTTGGTGCTTGACGCAGACCATAGAGTGCCTTGCGCAGCTTGAGCACTTTCCTCTCTTCGCCATCCTTGACAAAACCAGGAGGCTGTGTGACATACACTTCCTCCTCGAGCTCGCCGTTCAGGAATGCTGATTTCACGTCGAGGTGGTGCACCTCCCATCCTTCCTGTGCAGCCATGGCAATCAGTAGTCGCACTGAATCGAGTCTGGCCACGGGCGCAAACACCTCCTCGAAGTCGACACCTTCCCGCTGCACATAGCCTTTAGCAACAATTCTAGCCTTGTACTTTGCAATGCTCCCTTGCTCATCTCGCTTGACTTTGAAAACCCATTTCAGACCGATGGGTTTGTGGCCGCGAGGAAGATCTGCCAGCTCCCAGGTTGAGTTCTCCTCAATGGACTGCATCTCTTCGAACATTGCCTTGCGCCAGTTGGCATCCCTCTGTGCCTCTGCCACACTCCCTGGCTCCTCTGCAGAAGCGAGAAACAGGCGCTCTGCAAGTTCAGGGACAGTGTTGTACCCCCCATGGATGTCGGTGATGCGACGGTACCGGTGATGATCGGCAGGGTCGTCGTTGATGTCGAACAGCTCAGGGTCTGGGGACGACGGTGGTGTCGCAAACTCCACCACAGGTGGTGGTGCGACTGACACGCTTGGTGCATCAGCTTCTGGGACTGACAAGCCTGACGGAGAGCTTGCACTGTCTCCCTCAGCAGTGCTCGCTGGCGTGCCTGATGGAGTGCTCGACGCTGCCTCGGTTGTCACCGTTGTGTACTCCACCACGAAGTCATCTGCTTCCCCAGCCTCCTTCAGTCCTGCAGCGTCCCAGTCCCAGCTCGCCGCTTCGTCAAACACGACGTCGCGCGAGACATGAACACGACTGGTGGCCGGATCATACACTCTGTAAGCCTTGGTGCCTTGCTCATAGCCGATGAATACCATCGGTGTGCTCCGGTCGTCCAGCTTGCGCAGGAACGGCTTCGCCGACTTGACATGTGCGACGCAGCCGAAGACACGCAGGTGCTCGACGGACGGTTTCTTGCCGTACCAAGCTTCATAGGGTGTCTTGCCGTCGATGCTTCGTGTGTAGGCTCGGTTCAGCACATACACCGCCGTGGTGACCGCCTCACCCCAGAAATGACTGGGCATCTTCTTAGCCTTCATCATGCTCCTGGCCATGCCCACCACAGTCTGGTTGCGGCGTTCCACGACGCCGTTCTGCTGCGGCGCGTAGGGTGCGGTAAGGTGCCGCTTGACACCAGTCTCGGCAAAGTGTGCAGCCAAGGCCTTGGAGGTGAACTCGCCTCCGCGGTCAGTGCGCAGAGTCCGCAGTTTGCGACGCGCCTCTGTTTGTGCTTCGGCTTGGAACTGCTTGAGCGCCGCCGCAGCTTCATCCTTCGAGGAGAGGAGCGTCAGCCACATGAAGCGGCTGTAGTCGTCGACGAGGAGAAGGAAGTAACGTCGCCCTCCTGGGGTGGGCGGCGTGATCGCGCCGCACAGGTCGGCATGGACCAGTTCGAGCGGCTCCTCCGCTCTGAACTTGGCCTTCTGCGGGAATGGCGTCCGACGCTGCTTCCCCGCAAGGCATGCTTCGCAGAGTTCGCCGGTGGGCGCAACATTGGGCATGCCGCGCACCATGTCCTCGCGCCCCATCTTCTGCAGGGCCTCGGCGTGGAGATGACCGAAGCGTGCATGCCAGCGCCATGCCGCCGTGTCCTGTCGCATTGCAAGGCAAGCCGGCTGCACGGGCCGCATGGTGAGCTTGTAGAGACGATTAGGCGCACGCTTTACCTTGATGATGAGGTTGCCGCCCCTGTCGTGGATGGTCAGCACACCGTGCCTGATCCTGATGTCGCAGGCGAGTTCGTCCAGCTGGCCCATGCTCACGACGCTGCTCTTGAGTCTTGGTATGTAGTACACGTCCGAGAACGCGCGCTGAGGACCTCCGTCGATGCTGAACGCGATGGTGCCGCGCCCCATGATCTGCACCACGGATCCGTCGCCGAACTTGACGTTGCCGCGCACCGAGTCGTCCAGGTCCATGAACGCCGCTCGATCGCCTGTCATGTGGTTTGACGCGCCGGTGTCCAGGTACCAGACGGAGTCGACGGCGTCCTCGGCGCGACCGGGCAGCACCTTTGCCCTCTCCTCGTTCAGGAGAACAAGAGCACGCTCGGGAGCGTCCGTCGCGATGAGCGCCGCGTCGTGCGTTGCAGGAGCGACGTCAGGGACGGCCGCTACCACTGCTGACGCCTGTGTTGTCGCAGTGCTTGACGTGTCGTCGAGCTCGACCTCTGCAACGAGCAGAGCGGGGTCGGCGTCGTCGTCGATCTTGGCGAGATGCGCCTCCTCTCTTTTCTTCTTGCGGCACTCCCTAGCCCAGTGGCCTTTCTTGCCGCAATAGCGGCAGACATCGTCGCGCTTGGCGCCACCGGAGGCATTCGAGCCATCCCCGGCCGGGCGCTTGTCGTCGCGCCCCTTTCCGCGCCCTTTGCCCTGACGGTGATCACCGCCAGAGCTGCCGCTCCCGTCGTGCGCGCCACGCTGCTCACGTGCGCGCCACTCATCACGGGTGAGCAGCAGTTGCCCGGGGTCGTCGTTGTCGAGGCTCAGGTCCTCCTCCACGACGGTGAGACGCCCCGTCAGCTCCTCGATCGACATCTCCCTGAGGTTGAGCAGGGATGCGATCGACGCCGCCATCTGCCGATACTTGCGAGGAACAACACGCAGAAATTTCTTAACTGCTTTGTACTCACCGACAGGATCTCCGAGTGTGTCCAGGTCGTTGACGATCGTGGACAGCCGCAGCGCGAAATCCTCCACGGACTCGCCGTCCTTGAAGGCAAGGCGATCGAAGTCTCGACGGCGCGTCTGCGCCTTCGCCTCGCGTACCCGCTCGTCACCGATCCGCAACACCTTGAGCGTATCCCAGGCGGCCTTGGCGTTGTCCTTGGCCGCGAGAGTGCGCACCAGCTCTGGCGGCACCGCGCGAAGCAGAGCGGCGAGCGCCGCACGATCATCTCGCTCGTCGGCGTCGTCCTCGCTCACGGCGTCCCAGAGGCCGTGCACCTGCAACTGCACGCGCATGATCACCGCCCAGTCCGCGTAGTTCGTCTTCGTCAGCGTCGGCCACTGCGCGCTCCCGGAGTTCTCCCTGACGACCCTCTCCCTCACCACCAATTCGCGCCCATGGTGTCTCTCTGGACTGCGGCCACGGCGAACTGGGGAATGAGAGGGGCGGCGACGAGGGGAACGGGAGGCTGCGGCGGCCGGCGAATGCGACGGCGTCTTCGACTGGCGTGATCCCGCCATGGATCGGGCTCGATCTCAGGCTCTGATACCACTTGTGGCCTCTCAACTCTCGATCTCACTCCCTCACAACTCGCTCTGAAAGTGTAAGAAGAACAAGAACAGAGAAGACAGTCCTTTTTCCTGCGTACAACTTGCAGCTTTTCTCATTATCTCATTCCTTTTATTGGTTACAAGAAACGATCGTGTGACGCCCACTACGGCCGTGCCATCCCACGTCCGAGCTTCACCAGATCGACGTAAAGATCGGGTCAAAAGCCGATCGCTAACTCCTAGCTTTTAGCTAACAAACTCCGACTCTGAAAAACACCTAACTGCTAACTGAAAACTGACGAACACTAACACCTTATTCAGACTAACTGACGACTAGATTACTCAACACTCTTTATGTCGAACCAGAGGGAAACTTGGTTTGCCAATAGTTCTGCTATGGACTCTGAAGCAGCTATGGTTTGTATGTTGGAATGCTAAAGCTGGTGATCATGAAATTCAGCTATGGTTCTTTAGGAACCAACGCTATGCCTGCCAGTTGGAACTGTTGTGTGTACCAATATTGCTCAAAACATCAGTGTAGACTCTGAGCAACATAGCTGCTATCGGAGCAATTCTGTTTTAACACTACCAAATTTCAAACTGATCCCAAAAATGGTTTTGCAAGCTTGCAAAGCCTACTCCAAGACGAGAAAGCATAGCTTTAAGGCACCCCTTATTAATGCCCCGCCCAAAAGTATATCATCGCAATCACATGCTAGCTTGGTTGGAAAAGCTCGTTTGCACCCACTAACTCTTTCAGGGCTTTTAGCCCCGGTTAGTGAAGGACCGGAGAAGCTTTCTAGTTATGAATTGGGTATAGAACACCTCTTGAACATAGGGGAAAATTATCGGTATGATTGTTCAGTGCTTAACACCTCTTGAACAAACATAGTGAGGCATATAATTCCTTGGTAAACTTGAAAACAAATTGTGCATGACTGAAGAAACTACAACAATGTGTTGCATGTCAATTTAAATCAGCTATGCTATCAAGTCGATGTTTTGACCTCATACGAGCAGTGTGTGCATTGTTTCCAGCATGCCATAATTACATGCCTTGAGTAATTCAAGAAAATAACAGTTACATAATCGTCAATACTTCTTTGTAAAGGCGTAACTGTTTCTAGCTACATCAACATGACTTTTGTTCAACGTTTTGCATTTTATCTGTTGGCACATTCTAAGACCATGCTATACCTATTTGAATCATCAATTTAATTCATGTTAAATAATGTTTTCAGGTTGTCACCAAGCCAAGAAATGATGCAAACAACAATAATGTCATGCCATCTGTCCCAGACAAGCTTTTGAATGTTGAGGCCACTCCTTTCTGTTCCAACAATACTGAGCAGAATGGTTTACAAGCTATCAGCAGACATGGTGGAAAAATGGGAACTGATTCCAAGTCTCAAATTAAGACCGAACCTGATGGATCTGGCCAAGAGAATGTTCTCAGGAAGCCTGATATAGTAGTGCCATGCCCTCGCTGCAATAGCATGGAAACAAAGTTCTGCTACTTCAACAATTACAATGTTAGCCAGCCTAGGCACTTCTGCAGGAATTGCCAGAGGTATTGGACTGCTGGTGGAAATATAAGGAATGTTCCTGTAGGTTCTGGAAGACGCAGAAATAAGAATGCAGCTCACTACCACCATGCTTTGATGTCGTGTAGTAATAACATAGCTGCTCCTGGAGATGTCTCCAGTTCGATTCACCATCTAGCTCTTCCACTTGTGCCTCCTGTCCTTCCAGGGCCAACTATAGAAAATGAAACCGTGAAGGAAGTTGGATCTGAAGTGCCAGTTTGCAAGTCCACGGCTTCAATCCTTAATATTGGAGAACAGAAGCATACTCACATTGTTTCATTGGCCTCTGGTGATAACAAGGTACAACAATCATGTCCATCTTCTGCACCAGTATCGGATTGCTCAGAAAATCAGATGCCAGATAGAGCAGATAAAAATGAACCCAGCACTGTGTCAGGATACTGTAATGGCGTCACATTGCCTCACCCTCATGGGCCTGCTTTGGTGTTTCCCTGGAGTCCTGGATATAACAGTATTGCTTACATGGCAGCTACTCAGTGCTCAACAGAGCCTGTTCATGGGTCTGAAATGGCGAGGCACAGTCTGCCTTCCTGGGCGCCTCCACCGATGATGGCAGCTCCAGGAATTTGCACACCTGTTGTTCCCTTTCCTCTGATGCCGCCTCTCTGGAGCTACATTCCTGGCTGGTCCAATGGAATGTGGAGTTCACCACGTCCTCTAGGTAATGGGTCTCCAAACAGAACTAATTGTTCAGAGGACAATTCTCCAACGCTTGGAAAGCATTCAAGAGAAGCAGACCTGCAAGAAGAAAAGAGTGGAAACAACATACGGGTCCCTAAAACTCTTCGGATTGGTGACCCAGCCGAGGCTGCAAAGAGTTCAGTCTGGGATGCTCTAGGCATCAAACCTGGCGACAAAGGCATGCTCAAGTCTCTCCAGCCGAAGGTTCTAAAGCATGACAAGACGCCAGAATCTCCCCAGGCTCTGCAGGCCAATCCAGCAGCCTTTTCGCGCTCTCAGTCGTTTCAGGAGAGGACCTGAGAAGCTTGATGTTTTGTTTCTAACCAGTGACATCAACCGCCACCAGAGTGTTGACCAAAGAAAAGGTGATATTCCACAGTATGGTCAGTCTTTTTGTCTGGTGTTGTCTTGAGTTGGTAGACTGCAAGCACTTCTACAGCGAACTCAAATCGGTTGGAGACCTACCAGTGCTCAACTTATTGGTTAGGTTGGTCAGATGTTTCTGCTTCTTCGGGGAGTATCTATGTAAATCATTACGTGAGTTCTACTGGCACTGGTCAAGTTTGGGAAGTTTCTGTACTATGAAAGAAAAGGCTAAGAAGTTTCTGTACTATGATCTGCTGCAATACAAAGCGTGCTCCACCTGCAAGCAATAGGGACATGTAGCTCTGACTGCAGTCTGTTGGAGGCCAGAAAGATATTTGCTGTTCTCTTCCAATGTTAGGAGGATGATACTCTGATATTTGTATTTAGCTAACATGCTCTTAAGTTTATGTAATGCTTGCTATGCTAACCATCTCCAATTGCTTAATTCGGGAACTGAAATGGAACCGATCCAGTTTGGACATGGGCAAATCGGAAATATTATGTGATACGAAGCATGCAAACTCGCTCAACAGGTCAAGTGCATTTTCACAACAACAAAAAAAGACAAGAAAGAAAAAGAGCAACAATATAATTATACCATAGCGGCTGACACCAGGGCAAGAAGAGAATTCTTGTATGTCAACAATTTCTATTTCCTTTTCATTAATTGTTACATGGGATGGGATACATACATAGCTACGCCTCATCACCTTAGGATTAGTAAATGTAAGACCTATATGCACAATGAAAGGGCGAGAAAGGACAAGACATAAACAAATTTGGAAAGAAGAAAGACACTATACAATTTCCCTGTTAGTGTCATGAAAACGTTCTCATTGGAATTTCCGAACAATTCAGCAGATTTAAAGCCTCAAACTTCTCCATCTCTCGGGCAATTTGGATATCACTGGGACTAAAGTGCTCCGTGAAAGCCTTGATTACAAAATGTGGGACCATTGCTGCAACAACAATGATAAGCAGCAGGAACCAAAACAAACCTGTCCCCATTATATAAAAGATGGCCCTGAAATTATTGTTTGGCATCAGTTTGTTGCATCCATAGATAATCACAGGCAATTGCAAGAAGTTGCACTAAATCGTACTAATAAAACATGAACACATAGTTCATTCTACTTGTAAGAAGCACAGAGATGCTTGCAAAAGAAAGTATTATGCAGGAATGAAAAAAATATAGCTATGGATAAGCACTCGGGTATGATGTTGCTTTGTTATCACATTAGAGAGGCAGAACCTCCAAGCTCGGGCATCTCAAAAACTAGTGATCACAAGCTCAGCCTCCCAATTGCAGTTAAAACAAATCAAATTTTATTTTTTTTCTTCACATGATTCATAGCTGACAATACAAATACAAGTTGCAATCTTCTTATATATCCACTGGAGAAAAGAGTCTGAATACCTTTACGGGTCCTAAAGTAATATCAATATCGCAGCTATTGCATGGAATGCGAAAATGTGGCAGGGGAATCATACCAGTAATAAGATGCTGGAGATGAAGTACTTACCCATAACCAGGAAGAACCCATATTGAGTCTATCACAAAGAGGCAAATGGCAGTTGCTGCTATCGTACCCCATACAAACGCGTGTATAATCCAATTCCACATAATGATGTCCATGGCTAATTGCATATTTACAATGATGACAGATGCAAATGCCCACAAATCTCCGAGACTAGACATATCTATTGTACTTTGTTTATATGCAAAATATGGTATGTAGAAAACAACCAAACTCTGCCAAAGTGCTTCAAGCATATTGAGGACAAATAAATTGACATTATACTTCTCATTCCTTTGGCCAGTTCCGTATAGCTTTGGGTAAGCTAGCAGTGTTGATTTGCTAAGATCCTTGTCAAGAATGCCAACAACTATTGTCGGAAGGGATGTATAAAGCACAGTGTACAAGAGGCTACTCCATTCGGTGATAGCAGTTGTCAAAGTGAATGTTGTATACAGCACATACCTGAGATCACACCGTAAGTATTATATTTTAGTCATTGTCCATGCAAACATATGAAAAATAGAGAGGTGCTTCTTAAAAAAATTCTGGCAATTCAATTGGACATAACTAGGAATTATAATCACGAATTTACAACGCAAGGTGTACATCTTATGTATAACGAACACCAGAAATGAACAAGTATCCTGGTTTTCCCAATTAGATTATACTATGGAAGAGTTGAATGGCCTAACTGGTTTTCGCCCAAAATACATACTAGTAATATTTTCCCAAGTAAGAAAATATTTATCTTCTTCAAAAAATTCTTACCAGAAAAGAACCAATACAAATGTGGCATTCTTGTAAAAGTTGTAAAGGATCATGTAACCCATCCTTTGATAATTCCAGTGACCATGAACTAATAGAAGAGGAACCAAGAATCTGAATTGTCCCATAGAAAAATCTGATGCCATAACTGCTTGTCCTCCTTCTTGGCCACTGATGCCAACCCCAACATCAGCCATTTGAATCATAGAAACATCATTTGCTCCTGAATGTCACAAGTAAAATATATCAATTGTGCACATTGCGTCTCAGATAAAATAAAATATAACGTAACATAAGAAGCAGGAAGCAATACCATCACCAATTGCTAAGGTCATATCATCCGTCCTGTTTTTGATAAGTGCAACTATCCCGGCCTTTTGTAGAGGAGCCACTCGATAACACAAGACAACGCTACATTCTGTGGCTACTTTGAAAAGCTATCACAAACAAAATAAGACAGAAAATGTGTCATTTGCAACATTTTAATAAGATGATATTATTGCAGAGGACAAAAGGAAATTAGTACAGTATTGATAGAACCCCATATGGATGAGTACCTCTTCCTGCAACTCCGTCTCGAGTATGTAAACAAGGCTGTTACCATCTACAATCAAAGCAAGAATTACACCAGAAGATTCTGGATTCAGTGTGCCAATTGAAGAAGCGGCCCTGAGCTCCTTGGTTTTTGCAAGTGCTTCGTCGAGACTTCTCTTGCAAGACTCCTTAGAACAGTTATTTATCACAATTTGTGTCATGTCATTGGTCAGTAGCTTACAAGAGTAGCCAATAGAAATAGCTGTCTCCTGCTTATCCCCTGTTAAAATCCAAACCTTCATGCCTGCTTGCCGAAGAGATTCTATCGCTTCTGGTACCCCATCTTGAAGCTTGTCTTCAATCCCAGTGGCCCCCAGAATGTGGATATTGCACTCTATATTGGTTGCAACTGATCGGAGTAAGTTTCCCCTGCCAAGTACGGCTGTGCTAGCATTCTCATATGCTGACTGCCACTCCTCAAATTCAGGGTGACTCAATTCACGCATACCAATAACAAGAGTTCTTAGGCCAAGTGATGAATATTTGTGGAGATGTGCCTCTGTAGCACGAACACTGTCCAGCTCTTTGTTGGCAATTCCGAACATTGAACTGTCAGCACCTTTGACATACAGCTTAACAGTCTTATCAGGGCAGCCCACAATGACAGACATCCTCTTACGGTCACTATCAAACTCATGAAGTCCTAATATATCAAATCTGCACATGCCATACCATCAAGATTCATCAGAACTGTAAACCAATCGTGGTAATGATCTATCGAAAGTAAACTGACAAGGGAAAAATGATGCACTTCAATGGGGACGTAAAGGAGTCAACATAGTAAATTAGTACTACCAAAGAAGAAACCAAATTAATATAAATAAGACATCAACTACATAAACTGGCCTCTGGATAACACGAAGGCAAAGAATTCACATGCCTGGCATGCTAGGCACGTTTTGATCAGGTAGGGTACTGCTTGGGATAATTCAAAATTTAAATTAATTTATCATGATTCAGAGCATATTATTAAATCTGAGCTGAAGACGAAACGAATTGTACTACGTATTGAAAAAACAATTTCACAAAGTGAATTGGTCAATGTCACATCAACATGCACAGTTCAATTTGGTAATAGGCCCATGCAGAAGAGCAGGGAAAAGGCAAAATTAGATGGATAAAAAATTCGGATTCTTTTGCCAATGGGCCCTACATATTTTGATAGTTTTTAAACCAAAAAGGAACTTCCTACCTATCACTATCCAAATTTGAAATACCACAACTACGGTCTGCCATTAGTCCTAATGTTTCATGTTATTAAGCTCACGAAGTTATCTGAATTCAGAAATGTGAAGATTGGCCAAGAATTGATAAAAGATACTAATACGAACAATAGTTTCGAACAGATGCAAGGCTCACCTTTTACACACATTGGCAAGGGCAAAATATGCTATTAGGATATTTTTCAATGAAGTTATAATGATTAATAGTATCATTTATCAATTGCAGAGGGCAACATAGGCAGAGACATTAGGAAGAGTATTTATATTAGCATTCACAACAAGGTTTTTAAGGCGGTAACGCGTCATAAGGCGATCAACCCCCGCCTTAACACCTAAGGCTGGCATAGTGCTAAAAGTGCTGCCAGGGCGCCTTACTGCCTAAGCGTCCATAAGGCGACGCCATAAAAACCATGATTCACGCCACAAAACACAATAACAGCTGAAAATGACAGCAAAACAGTAGAAAGCAAAACATTAAAACATGTGCTACTGCTGCAGAAATTTTGTTTGTTTATATATTTGTAGAGATGTAAGGAACTAAGGATCGCGGATCAGGTAGCCTTATTCCACTCCGAGTCACATAATCATGTTTGATACCACCAAATTTTGCAGTTCCAAATTACACAGCTGGTACTACATTCTAATGAAAATATTCTCGTGCATTATTGCAAAATAAATTATCCGTAAAACAAAAGGTGAGAGCTATCTTACCTCTGTCTGTCACCAAGTACATCGATCATCACGTGACCAGATGTTCGCTCAACAAGCACGATGCCATAGGACGCTGCAGCATAAGCTAGAGCCTGCTCATCAGGGGACTCACCCTGATAGTCAATCAACTTTTGCTTAGGGTCTCTAGTGTCCAGGACAAGTGGCACAATGGTATTACAGGCAGCAAGAACAAGGAAGAAGTCAAGGACAAGCTTTGCTTCCTCATCTGAGCCACCATTCCTCAACATCTTCAGAAGCTGAGGATCAGTCCTAACTGCCATTTTGGGTGTCAACAGAAGATCATCGACTGACCAAAACAAGCAAATGAGAGGTCTTAGTAGGAAACAAAACCATGAAACAAGCAATGTGTATTAAACCGTCGTACCTACAACTGAGTATCAAGCAATATGTATTAACACCGCCGTACCTACAACTGAGTTTCCAGATGTATCTTTGCCAGAGCTGTAATCAATGCCATGAATCGATGCACACTGGAACTCCATCTTGTTCTCTGTCAGCGTCCCTGTCTTATCAGAGAAGACGTACTTAATCTGCCCGAGATCCTCATTTATATTCAGAGCCCTGCACTGGAACTTGGACCGTGACGATTTGTCATACAGGTCTTTGTCGGCACCCATGAAATATGCTTGCCCAAGCCGCACCATTTCCATTGATATATACAATGAGATAGGAATGATGACCTGATACACTATGACAGCCATGAGGAACGTAATGAATATCTGCATTCCGATGCCATAGTAATTGTAGTTCTTCCCAGTTGTGTAATCCTTCTCCCTGAAGAACTGGGTGAACTCCAGCTCCCCCTGGTGATTCAGCAGCCAAATCCCTGCAAGCACAGATGCTGTCGTGCACATCCCGATGAGCATAATGGACAATATGACTGTCTCCCGATTCAACTGCGTCTCCAAGCGGCTCCGCTTCGACGGCGGCCCAGAGTTATTGAGCATGACCTTAGTCTCCTTGCCAGCATAAACCACGACACCTATCGCCCATGTGGTGTTCTTCAGCTCACAGCCACGGAGCACAATGTTGGACGGTCCGAGCGAGACACGCTTGCCATCCATCTCCAAATTCGCCTGAAACCCGTAAATGTTCCTGTTGGGCCGCTCGCAATGCAGGATACCACCTACGCCGCCGTCGCGGGAGAATTTCAGCTGCGTCTCCTGCTTGGCGTACCTGGTCTTGAGATTGGTCTCCCCGTCGAGATTGACCGTCTGGACGTGCGCGACGCCGGTGGGGTCACTGGTGGCGAGCAGCACAATGTCGGCGGGGAGCGTCTCGCTGGACGCGACGCGCATGACGTCCCCGACGCGCACGTGCTTCCATTTCTTGGGCAGGAACTCGGCGGCGGTCCGCGGCGCCAGGACGGCGGCGAGGCGGTTGTTCTCCCTGCAGTCGGAGCGGTGGCGGCGGAAGTCCTCGTAGGCGTCCTTGACGGCGGTGACGAAGAGCACGAAGGCGAGCGGGAGCACGGAGGCGCCGCGGCCGAAGACGGCGACCTGGGGGAGCTGGTTGAGCACGGTGATGGCGAGGAAGTAGACGTAGGACAGCCGTCGGAACTGCTCGAACAGGTTCCGCGGCAGGAAGGTGAGCGCCGAGTACTTGGCCGTCCGGATGGCGTTGCCCGCGAACTCCGCCGAGGGCTCCCCCACGGCGACGGCGCGGGGCTCGACCCCCTCCTCCTGCTGAAGCTCCCGCTGGGACGGGGCCGGATCGGGCTGGTCGCGGTCGCGGGGGGATGGGCGGAAGGGGTCCGGGACCTCGACGGAGAATCCCAGGAGGTCAGCGCGGACGGGAGGCTCCGGCTGCGGCGGCGGGAGCTGCGACGCCGGCTCCGGTGGCGGAGAGGCGGCTTCGATAAGCGGGCGCTCGGACGACATGGGGGAGGTGGTGGCGGCGGCGGCTAGCGGGGGACCGGAGCCATGCGGATTTGGGGCGGAGGTCGGCGAGGTGAAAGCTGGCGGTGGGGAGCTTGGAGAAGACGGCTTTGCGGGTTCGAGAGTTTTCCGTTTGGTTCGTCGGTGTTCCGGCCGACGCGATTTCGGGACAGGGGAGCGGGTTGGTGCCAAATTTGGGCCATGGAATGGAAAAATTGCCAGATTTCAAATTCCAGTCTTGGTCACACTGTTTGTTTTGCCTTAGTAGAATAAACCCAGAGCTCGAAGCAAAGCTCGCCTCGACGGCGATGAAGACGAGTCGCCGCGGAGCAATCCCTTGTCCAACCATGTTTCTTTTCCTGAAATACTCTGTCCTATCAGTTCATTTGGCTCGAGTAGTTGGGCAATTAAGGGTGTTACTTTCCTTCGTTGATTCGGCAGAGTTAGCGACAGTTTTCAGCTGAATGCAACATGGAAATTGTGTTCTTGCTGAGGTTCATCCGATAAATAGTTGCCATCCTGCCTATTAAAAAGAGAAAATTTGAACATTCTCCCAACATCGTGCCCCACTTTTACCTGGCTCTGTTGCTTGTTGTTCTCCCGTGATCGGATTCCATCAAGGGAGGAAAAAGAAAAGAATGCCGACTTAAATTAGTTGGTAGCTGGTTCCCTCAGGTGACTGCACCAACCAAACTTCCCAAACTGGTAGCAGCAGCACGAATAGCAGAATATCCAAATTGGCAGGAAGGATCTTTCTTGTTCCCTCCTTTTTTTTCAAACAAACTCTGCATTAGTTTAGTCCAGGCATCCCATCAGCAGGTCAAAACACCGGGTACCACAAGCAAGATTGTTAGACCATCTTCACCAGTGCTCCCAATATGGCTCCCAATAGCGCTATTAGGACGCCGATATGTTTTTGGGCTCACAGCGGTGACCCTGATAGGAGGCCGGTCAGTGGCGGAGCTGCCATGTAGCAGTTGGGTTTAAATGAACCCAATAAATTTATGTTAATCTATACTAAATTGCTACTTAGTACCATTTTTCACTTAGTGTGACATCATAATCATATATACAGATGAACCCAATGATTTTGTTTGCTAGCATCGCCCCTGGGCTGGTGTGTTTTGAAGGCCAATATATCAGCCGACACTCCCATACCGGTCCCAAGGCGCCAGGTGCCGATAGGGAGCGTCGGTGCCTCGCGCCGAAGCAGCGCAACAGCCCCGACTGGGCGTCCAATAGCGTGCTCTGGCGGTCGTTGTTCCAGGAGGAGTGGTGCAATGCTATCGCCGATTTCGACATCGGCACGCCCACCCACACCTGATACAACATCGTCGGTTGGCGTGCATGGTGGCGCGGCCGCAGCATCGTAGCTGTGTGCTCCGCGACTTTGGCTACGTGCCAGAGTACCTCTGGTTCGCTCCACCACGTGCGACGACCTGGTCTGCACTAATATTGGTGAAATCTTCCTCGTGGTCTGGATCCTCGGACGACCGCTCTGTCACGTGCTTTGTCCCCTACTCTCCACCCACTCGTCGTCAGAGCAGCATCGTCATCCGGGAGCGCGGTGGCGGCTTGTCGTCTGCGCCGCCAAAGGTGAAGAAGGAGAGGAAGGAGGAGCCACAGGCGACGCGCGGTATCCTGCGATTCCGCTGCCCGAGGGAGATGGGGTGAGCGTGAAGAAGGAGCCGCACATGAAGGTGGGGAAGGAGCCGGCGTCGCCTGTGAAGGAGCGCTCTGGTGGGAGAAGGAGCTCGAGCTTCAGGTGCAGCTAGCGCGCCACTCCAACGACCCCGAAGACGCGCGGGGCCAGCGCCTGTTGGACACGGTCGTTCAACAAGGTCCAGCACTCCAGCCGATGGACGACGCCACCGCCTGCCTGCTGTCGATCCTGGACAGCGACAACTTCATCGAGCTGGACAACGACGATGAGCTAGAGGACGGCAACGACTAGACTAGTTAGTTTTGGTTTTAGTTTAAATTTTCTTAAATTTTGTTTGAACAGTTCCAAGTTTGTAAAATTTCAATAAAATCAATAACTTTATCAAATCTCCACTAAACTTGATCTATTAGAGCTGATAATATTGGGAGCGTCGGTGGGACGCTGCTCTCAATAGCTAGGAAGCATTTGCCGGCGCCCCCAATACACACATGCCGGTGACATATTCTAACAACCGCTTTAGACCATTGTTTGTTGCTCGATGTGCACATCTATGACCATAAGACAAGCTTTTTTCTAGCTATATTATCTAGACTAGGAAGGAGTGATGCGGCAGCACGGCCGCGCCGTGAGATGGTATTTATGTTTACAATGTATGTGTCTAAGGTAAATTTATTTTGAAATAGTGATTGTAGAGATATTAGATAGCCAAACATAAATTCTCTAAGGAAATCTTATATTGTAAAAGTGAAGGTAAGTACTCCCTCCGATCCATAATAGTCTTCGCTAATGTAGATGTATCTACATTCGTATTAGTGAAGAGTAATATGGATCCGAGGGAGTATAAATTTTTTAGTATTGCCGCCAAGTTGATGTATAATTTTATTACCAAAGTAGATGGTTTGTTTTTGTAAATAGTAATTTAAATTTAAACCTGATTGTCTCTATGGCAAGAATAGTCATTGTACTGGAAGGAACTAAAAATATGTAGGGAAAGAGTATGGGGGTGATTATTCACTCTTATTTCCCGGGATACAGAGCTGATTGTTCATGCTGTTCTTGCGACAGTATGCTTACATAGATTGAAGTAATAAAGAGTACACTTACAAAGATTGAACTAATAAAGAGTGCACAAAGGCTTAAGTTACTTCTCTATCGATACAGTCGCCGCCTCCCGAGCAATCAGGTCTACTCCCTCCCGGGTTGCTCCCTCCCAAGCGGCTCCGAAGGGCCCTCCACCCTCCTCCCTCTAGAGCGCCTTCACCTCCCGACCCTGGCCGCTGCCGCTGCCCTAACCGGTAGTGGTAGCGGCACCTCTGCGGCAAAGTCAGCGGCTAGGATGGCGAGGTGCGGCCTAATGGAGATCTTTGGGAGATGGTGGATCTTCAACGAGAGCGCATGGTGGCGCGGCGTTCTGGCCGGGGCCCGAGGCCCTCCGTCGAGGAGGCGGCGCACCAGCGAGTCTTCGACGAGCATGGCGGCTTGCTGGATCTTCGGGCCGAGATCTCGCTGAGGCCGATCTGGTCTGATGGGTTGAGCCACGGTCGAGGCGGCATGTTCTGGCGGCTCCTCGGATCGCTGACACCTATAGCCTTGCGCTTGGACTGCCTCCGTCCTCTCCGACCAATCCGACATGGAGGTAATTAGCGGCATGTGGGCCTACCGGTCTCGCGAATAATGGCGGTGGTCCCAGGATTCCTTCTATCGCCAAGATGATGATCTATCGGTGCTTGTCCCCATCGATCTGCCAGAAGTGGCGTGTTCCGAAAGGCTCCGTAGGCGCTCCACTGGGCGTTTCATGCCTGGAGTTTACCGGATCGGGTGAGATTCGGTCGTGCGCACCCGTGTATTACTCTGACCATTTGGTTTCAGAGGGGGCGCTCCGAAGCTTTGCTGGCTGTTAATATCATGGAGCACGTTCTCGTTCCGTGGTGCTGGCAAAGAATGTCATGAAAGCCGAGATCTGGGGTCTAGCAATGGTGGCTCGAGTCTTGATGGCAAGGAGGAATTGGCTTGGTCATTTGTGACTTGGAGCAGTGGTATGCGAGTGGGGCGACTGCACAGTAGAAGTTCAAAGCCTTACCTTTTAGGATGAAAATTCAAGGTCTGGCCTTAATTGGTTGTGCCTGGCAATGATCTTGTTGAAGGCATTGTTTTGAGAGTGAGGTCTTTCTTTAGGTGTGATACGTCCAAAATGTATCTACTTTCCCGAACACTTTTGCTATTGTTTCTCCTCTAATTTGTGTGTTTTGAATACAACTAACACGGACTAACGCTGTTTTCAGCAGAATTGCTCTGGTGTCTCGTTTTTGTGCAGAAATCCGACTTTCAGGAAAAATCCCGAAAAATATTGCAAAAATTCTATTTTGCTAGAAGACCCACGGAGCCAGAAAGAGAGACGAAGGGGGACAGCGGCCTGGGCTCACCACCAGGGGGCGCGGCCCAGCCCTGGCCGCGTCCACCTGTGGTGAGGCCGCCTCGGCCGTCGCCTCGACCCCTCCTTCCGCCTACATATACCCTCTGACCTGAAAACAGCGGGGGTTCGGTGTTTTTCCTAGATAGACTTCCGCTGCGCCACCGCCATCAGAAACCGCGATTTGGAACCAGAAACTCCATTCTGGCACCCTGTCGGGACGGGGATTTGGAGGAGATCTTCATCACCATCATCACCGACGTCTCTCCATCAACCATTCATGACTCCCCCATCCATGTGTGAGTAATTCCCACTGTAGGCGAAGGGGATGGTAGGGATTGGATGAGATCATTCATGTAATTTGCTATGAGATTGTTAGGGCATAGTGCCTAGTATCTTCTATTAGTGCTTATGACATTGTTGCAACTTGTTGTGCTTAATGCTTGTCACTTTGGGCCCGAGTGCCATGATTTCAGATCTGAACATGTTATTATTTCTATGATGATACTTGTTGTTTATGGTCTTACCTACAAGTTGTATACACATATTGTTGTCCGAAACCCGAGGCCCCAAAGTGACAGAAATTGGGATAACCGGAGGGGATGGCTATGATGTGAGGATCACATGTGTTCACTGAGTGCTAATGCTTTGCTCCGGTACTCTATTAAAAGGAGTATCTTAATTACCAGTAGTTTCCCTTGAGGCCCTGCTGCAACAGGCTGGTAGGACAAAAGATGTCGTGCAAGCTTCTCATTGCGAGCACGTACGACCATATACGGAACACATGCCTATGATTGTTAGTACTAGGATGCTTTATAATTATTTATCTGCAATGCCCATGTCTCCCTGATTTCATGAATTATCTTATCCATGCAACGCCCGTACATCCATCCCTATGCCTACAGTATTTCATCCTACTGTTTACTATTTCTACTATTACCGCTTTTATTCTACTACTGTTGTTACTGTTTCACTACTATCACCACTATAAAATGGTTGCTATTGATAAACCGTTGCGAACAAGTCGGTTTCCTGGTGCAGCTGAATTGACAACTCATCTGTTAAGGCTTATAAATATTCTTTGGCTCCCCTTGTGTCGAATCAATAAATTTGGGTTTTACTTCTCTCGAAGACTATTGCGATCCCCTATACTTGTGGGTCATCAAGACTATTTTCTAGCGCCGTTGCCGGGGAGCATAGCTTTATTTGTAAGTTCACTTGGAATTCATATTGTTCGCTGCAATCCTTTCATCATGGGTAAACCTCATGATGGAAAAGTTCCTATATTGCCATCCACTACAAGAAGAGGTACGACTTTGAACACTTCTGTTGCTCTTGATTCGCCATCTGTTATGAGTAAGTTGCTTACACCACCACACGCACATGCTACTGCTACTACTTCTGCTGAGTTTGAAAATGCCACTGATAATTTAGATGATGCTTCTACTGTGCTTGATGAGAGTGGTTCGCTAGGTTCCTTTTTAGATGCTACAATTGCTAGAGCTAAGATGGGAAACACCACTGTTACACCTGTTAGTTCACCTGAGTCTAGGGAATGTCCTAGTGATGATTTTGATGATGCTTATATTGAGCTTGACGATGATTTTATTGCTGAAACTCGTGCTACTCATGATGCTAAAGCCGTTAAGGAACTTTAGTGAGATGTGTTGTTAGATATGAATTGTCTCCTGATCCTAAGTTTGCTACTTCTCCCATAGATATTAGAGACAAGGATTATGATTTCTCTTTAGATTTATCTTATATATCTATTGTTGAGAAAGAGCCTTTTTGGGGTACTGAGAATGAAAGTGCTATGGAGCACATGAAAGAGCTTTCTACTTTGAGTAATTTGTTTTCTGATGATATTAAGCTTCGCACTTACTTTGTTGCTAAGATTTTTTCCTTTCTTGTTGAAAGATGCAGCTAAAACTTGGTTTAATAGCTTGTCTCCTGGATCTATTCATAGTCCTATTGCTTTGGTTAATGCTTTCTTTCAGAAATATTTTCCTACTAGTGCTCAACATGCTGCTGTGCAGAAAATCTTTGATTTTGAACAGGGAAAAGGACAGATACTGCCTGAATCTTGGACAAGGTTTTGTTCTTTAATTAGAGCTTTGCCTAAAGAGCCATTGCCTAAAAATAAACTCCTTGATATATTTTATAATGGACTAACTGATGAATCTAAGTCATATTTGGATAGTTGTGCTGGTTGTGTTTTTAGGGAAAGAACTCTGGCTGAAGCTGAAGAATTAATGGCTAAAATAAGCCAAAATCATGATGATTGGACTCTAGTTGAGCCAACACCAGCACCAACACCAGCGCCATCTACAGAGCCTACACCGAGGAAGAGAGGAATGATTGAATTAAATGAAGAAGTTATGAAGGAAGCCAAGAAATCTCTTAAGGAGAAAGGTATTAAGGCCGAAGATGTGAAGAATTTACCTCCTATAGAAGAATTATGTAAGCCAATCCCTCACTCATCTACTATTGAGGTACATTCTCTCCAACGTTTTGATGATAGAGATATCCCTTACTCTAAACCTCCTGATCAATGCTTAGATGAGTTTGACAATTTTGTTGTTAAGCAAGATAATTTTAATAGAATGGTGCAGAATCATTTGTTGGAAAATTCTAGAGCTATTAACAAGTTGCGGGATATTATGGAGAGAACCCCCAATGATGTGAAGATACTTGTTAAACATTTTCAAATAGTTCAGACTCAAATTGATCAGCTTACCAAGGTGCAAAAAGATTTGCTAGTTAATGCCGCAAGAGAAAAACAAGCATGTGAAATTCGCACAAGAGGAGGTGCTACCACTCAAGACCCCTTATATCCTGAAGGACATCCTAAGAGGATCGAGCAAGATTCTCAATGCACTTCAAGAGATGATATTCCTTCCAAGAAGAAGAAGCATAAAACAACTGCAGAGTCCTCTGAAGCAGGTAAAGATCCTAATAGTGTTTCTATTTCTGATGCTGAAACTGAACCAGGTGATGCTTCCGATAAAGAAGAAGTGGAAGAGGAACCAGAAAAGATAGATAAGAATGCAAAGTACATCAAAGAAGACTTCATTGCCAACAAGCATGGTAATGAGAGAGAGCCTTGGGTACAGAAACCAATGCCTTTTCCTGGTAAGAAACACAAATCCAAGGAAGAAGAACACTACAACAGGTTTTGTGAATGGATGAAACCTTTATTTTTGCAAATTCCTTTGACTGATGCTATTAGAATACCTCTTTATGCAAAGTATATGAAATATATTGTTACTAATAAAAGGAAGATTCCTAATGAGGAAATTTCCACTCTACTTGCTAATTATTCTTTTGATGGTAAAGTTCCGGAGAAGCTTGGAGATCTAGGTATACCAACTATTCCTTGCTCCATTAAAAATAACTATGTTAGAACTGCTTTAAGTGATTTGGGAGCCGGAGTTAGTGTCATGCCTTTTTCTCTTTATAAGAGACTTGATCTAGAAAAATTGGTATCGACTAATATATCTTTGCAGATGGCTGATAAGTCTACTACTATTCCTATTGGTATATGTGAAAATGTTCCTGTTCAAGTTGCTAATAGTTGTTTGATATTAACTGACTTTGTTGTGTTGGAAATGCCTGAAGATGATAATATGTCTATTATTCTTGGAAGACCTTTTCTAAACATTGCAGGTGCTATTATTAATTACAATCAAGGAAAAGTAACTTTCAATGTCAATGACAAAGAGTATACGGTTTATTTTCCCAAGAAGATTGATAGAAAGAATGCTCTAAATTCAATCAAGAATGTTGAGACCATTCGAGTTGGTCAAATTATTTGTTCAGAGCAGAAGCCCAAGGAAGAATATAAAATTGTCATGATTGGGACTATGCCTATCAAGGTCGAGGTAACATAAGCATATAGTGAAATGCAAAGTTTTGCCTCATATAAAGTTAGTTTGGTAACAAGACTTGATCAACCTTGTTAACAAAGTGATTTTATATGAACGAAACTTCGTTTTCACCGCATTTACTTTATCTCACTTAAATTTACTTGTTCCTTTATTTTTGTTCCCTCTGTTTAGTTACATGATTAGAATATCTTAGAGCTGCGGCATACTTGGTTTTGATTTGCTTTCTATCGCTCCACCGTTGTTTTCCCGAGTTTTATTCTCTTATCGTTTTTCTGAAAAATCCTCGAAAATAACGTCTCTCGGAAAATTCAAAAAATCTTTTAAATTTTTATGTCAAAAATGGGGCAGAGAGGCACCTGGGAGACCTCAGGGGGACCTGCCATGCCACCTCACCACCAGGGGGCGCGGCCTAAGCCCTGGCCGCGCCTACCTATGGTGAGGGGGGGGGGCCTGGCCTCTCACTTATCTCTTCCTCCCCAGCTCTTTCTCTCTCCCGAAAACAACGACACACCTGCTCAAACTCGAGTTCTTGCTGCTCTTCATCTCGATTTTTTGATCTCCTTGCTCAGCCCATCATTGTTGCTGAGATTTGGAGCATTTGTTCTCCGGTATGTGACTCCTTCGATTGTCCAAGTAGAATTTTGTTTAGTGAAGTATTTCTTGAGTATTTTAGCTCTATAGGTGACAGGTGAAATGAGTTTGCATGCTTGTTCTATTGCTTAGAAATGTTATTTTGATGCATGTTAGCCCTCTAGTTACTCCCTATAGTAGTTTCCTACATGTGTTTGTCTCAAAATCACTTTTTATGAGGTTTGTCAAAAATTTCAGTAAAGGGACATGGACAACTACGCCTATGGAGAAGTCTTTGAAAGAGAAGCACCAAGGTCATCAAGGCCTTCAAGATCCACTGCTCAATATAGGATATCCTACAATGAAGATCTTATGTCACCGAACCTTGAGGGAGACGATGGAGATGCACATCCATCGACCTTCCCTTGTGCTAACTTTTTGCGTGATGCAGGGATTCTTGATGATTTCTTGCTCCTTATTAACAGGGTTGGATTGACTACATACATGATGGATGAGAGTAATCAATATGCTATTCTCACAAAGATTTTTTTTGAAAGCTTTAAATTCGCTAACTCTCATTTCAATCCTTTCATTGCATTTAAGATTTATGATAAGTCTATCACCATGTCTTTGGAGAGGTTTTGTGATATTTTAGGTATTCCCATGTTTGGGACGGCGAAGAAGATGCTTCATCAGCCCACTGATTTGTTGGAGCTCTACCGAGGAGTGACCAACGACGATGACCGCACAGCACTGCGTGGCAAGATAAGAAACATTCAACTCCCAGCTATTAGATATTTTACTTACTATCTTGCCACTAGTGTACTTGGTAGAGGAAATACTAGCAATATCTCCAACTATCATTTAGCTTTTCAAGCTACCGCTCTTGATGTTAGTAGAAAGTATAACCTCAGTGCTATTATTGCTCGTCGCCTAGCCGCTAGGGGACCTATTTATGGAGGTATTATTGTTGCGCGCATTGTTGCTGCTCTTGAACTTCCTATTGCTCCTCATGATATATTGTTGGCTCCACATAGGCTTGATCTTGCTGCCATGAAGCTCCATCACTTTGTTACTGCTAACTCTTGTGCAGGGAAATTAGTTTATAGAATGTTATTTACGGATGGAGAGGCTTGATCTTAATTTTATGATACATCATAAGTTTGTTTCTCCTAATGCCTGTTTGACCAACTTGACGTTTGAGATTACCTTTTTCAAGAAATCTACCTGGAAGGTAGCGAAGACTGATCGATCAGTCCATTTGCCTGCACCTCTTTTATTTAACCTTAATCGCAGGAATGGATGGTCACTCACAGAGGGTGAGCTCGATGCATACATGGAGGAGAACCCGCAGCCCGTGCATAATGAAGAGGCAACCGAGGAGTCGGTCCAGCCCTCTAACATTGTGGAGTTTCCATACCAGCAGCCCTACTATGATTATACACCATCTGCTTCATCTTCACAGGGGCCAAGTTACTACTTTACCAATGATGACCCACCAGCATGGGGCATGTTTTTGAGACGGCATTGATCTCCACTTAGGCCAAAAGCCTAAGCTTGGGGGGAGGTACGCCGATGATTCACTCATCTACATATCATAATTTGTCGGTACTTTGTATATCCATGTTTCGCTTTCTTTATTGTTCTTGTTCTTCTTATTTCTACTTTCCCAAAACACAAAAAGACCAAAAATATTTCTGTTGTTTCTCTTTGTTTGCCTTTTTAGTTTGCTAGCTTTGGTTTGCTTTACTTGCTATTTCTGGTTTGATATTTGAAAAATCCAAAAATATTTTGCTTTGTTTGCTATTTCCCTCTGTTCTTGTTTTAAAAATCGAAAACCCAAAAATATTTGTTGTTCTTCTTCGGTTTTGTAAAGTTTGTTGCACAGTTCAGTCTCCTGTGACTCCTTTGGAGCTTGGTATTCACTTCATATTATTCAAGCCACACAAGTGAAAGGCAATAATGACAACATATGACAATCCGAGATGTGGTAAGAGGCTGGTATGAACTCTATTTGTTTTCATTTTTGTACATATACTCATCTATGTGGACATGCTTAGTCGGTTCATGTAAGGTATATGTTATCTAATGGATGCTTTGTAGTTCTTGCTCTCATATGATTAGTTCCAATTTACTAATAGTTTGTAGCATGTCATGTAGACGCTTGCCTGCATTGTTCTATTCATAATATGGTATGTTATTGTGGTATCCTCCTCTGAAAGTTTTATTTGAATTGACTTGGCACATGCTCAAGCATGCATATGACTGAATAAAAAGTTAATTAAGCCTCGATGATTTACTTTGCCTCAGAGTTCTTGTATCATTTTTATGCCTATATTAATTTTGTTTTGTCGCAAGCATGATTATGACAGTTATTGCTCTCTCGATTGTCACTTCCCAGTCTTTTGCTAGCCTTCACTTGTACTGAGAGGGAATACTTCTCGTGCATCCAATCACCAAAAACCAAGTCTACCAAAGAGTCCACTATAAATTCCTATGCATGGTATTTGTAAGCCATTCCAAGTAAATTTTCATGTGCTACCTTTCAAAACTTTCAAATACTTCTCATTTTGTGCCACTGTTTTTAGCTCATGGGGACGTAGTGGTCGGAATTGCTATCTTCCATATTAAATTGAGTACCCCTCGACTAGGCAGCTTCATCTGCTCGTCATTAATTTTGCATAAGAGCTGGTCAGACCATTGTAATCTAATTCTAAAAAGAAAAAAAGACACTCCTCCATGGTATGTGAATGTTGGTGGGCACCCGATGGAATCAGTTAGCCATGGTTTGAGAAAGGAAAAAAGGTGGGGAAGAGTGCCAAAGCTTTATAAAAGAGCACCAATGTGCCAAATTTTCAAAGAACTCGGAACCGCTCTCACTTGTTTATTATGGAAGATAGCAAGTCTCCATTGCCAGTCGTTGACATGAAACAACCACCTCTCAAAATAAATTTTTATCTCTATTTTACAAATGAAAAGCTCTAGCACATGTTAAATCACTGCTTCCCTCTGCGAAGGGCCTTTCTTTTACTTTTATGTTGAGTCTTCATCTTCTAACTTTTAAGCACCTTCTTGAGAGCATAGCTGTTATTCTTAGTGTAATGTGCTTGTCCCAGAACACGGTTAATTGTGGTATAACTTTGATGCTTGTATCTTTGATATTTTTACTTTTAGTCTTCCTTTGGACTTCAGAAGTACCTCAGTATTTATGTTTTGCTCTACAAATAAAGGCAAGCGGGATACCACTCTTCCATATCATTTATGCATATTAAAATCTTGTAGCTTATTATGTCCATGTTACTTGTTATTAGTGCATTGGCACTCTTTCATAGCTTGCTTGACTATGAGGTAACATTAGTTGCATATTTCTTATTATGAATTGCGTGAGTACTTGATCATATAGTTAGTATATATACATCATACGAAGCAAATGTGTTCGTGAAAGTTTCTTTTATCGCTCTCAGTTGTTAACTGAATTGCTTGAGGACAAGCAAATAGCTAAGCTTGGGGGGAGTTGATACATCCAAAACGTATCTACTTTCCCGAACACTTTTGCTATTGTTTCTCCTCTAATTTGTGTGTTTTGAATACAACTAACATGGACTAGCGCTGTTTTCAGCAGAATTGCTCTGGTGTCTCGTTTTTGTGCAGAAATTCGACTTTCAGGAAAAATCCTGAAAAATATTGCAAAAATTCTATTTTGCCAGAAGTCCCACGGAGCCAGAAGGAGAGACGAAGGGGGCAGCAGCCTGGGCTCACCACCAAGGGGCGTGGCCCAGCCCTGGCTGCGCCTACCTGTGGTGAGGCCGCCTCGACCCCTCCTTCCGCCTACATATACCCTCTGACCTAAAAATAGCGGGGGTTCGATGTTTTTCCCAGATAGACTTCCGCTGCCCCGCCGCCATCAGAAACCGCGATTCGGAACCAGAAACTCTGTTCTGGCACCCTACCGGGACGGGGATTTGGAGGCGATCTTCATCACCATCATCACCGACGTCTCTCCATCAACCATTCATGACTCCCCCATCCATGTGTGAGTAATTCCCGCTATAGGCGAAGGGGATGGTAGGGATTGGATGAGATCATTCATGTAATTTGCTATGAGATTGTTAGGGCATATTGCCTAGTATCTTCTATAAGTGCTTATGACATTGTTGCAACTTGTTATGCTTAATGCTTGTCACTTTGGGCCCGAGTGCCATGATTTCAGATCTGAACATGTTATTATTTCTATGATGATACTTGTTGTTTATGGTCTTACCTACAAGTTGTATACACATATTGTTGTCCGGAACCCGAGGCCCCAAAGTGATAGAAATTGGGATAACCAGAGGGGATGGCTATGATGTGAGGATCACATGTGTTCACAGAGTGCTAATGCTTTGCTCCGGTACTCTATTAAAAGGAGTACCTTAATTACCAGTAGTTTCCCTTGAGGCCCTGCTGCAACAGGCTGGTAGGACAAAAGATGTCGTGCAAGTTTCTCATTGCGAGCACGTACGACCATATACGGAACACATGCCTATGATTGTTAGTACTAAGATGTTTTATCATTATTTATCTGCAATGCCCATGTCTCACTGATTTCATGAATTATCTTATCCATGCAACGCCCGTACATCCATCCCTATCCCTACAATATTTCATCCTACTGTTTACTATTGCTACTATTACCGCTTTTATTCTATTACTGTTGTTACTGTTTCACTACTATCACCACTATAAAACTGTTGCTACTGATAAACCGTTGCGAACAAGTCGGTTTCTAGGTGCAGCTGAATTGACAAATCATCTGTTAAGGCTAATAAATATTCTTTGGCTCCCCTTGTGTTGAATCAATAAATTTGAGTTTTACTTCCCTCGAAGACTATTGCGATCCTCTATACTTGTGGGTCATCAAGGTGAAAACCTAAGATCTATGATCGGGCGACGACAATGCTTGTGCATTGTTACCTTCTTGGAGGCGTCGCTTTTGGAGAAGATGAACTTCTGGTGTGGTGTTAGTACTGCTGTTTAAAGGAGTGGATCACTTTAGCGGGACTTTTCTTTTTTGAAATTTTTCTTTGTTTTTTGGCTATGTGCATCCGTAATGCCACTAGGATAATATATTGTTATAGAGGCTGTATCTGCACGATATTAATATATGCTCCTTGTCGAAAAAAAATTAAAAAGTGTACGGTGGGGTAGAACTGTTGGCAAAAAGAGCAGAGGCTAGTTCCTGACCTCCACTCCATTGGCCAGCACAAGAAATCTACTATACAATACATAAATCAAGCAAGTGATGTTGTTTGTCCAAGGCAAAACAATGCATATCTGACTATTGGCTGATAAGTCAATATTTTGAATAATTTTTTTTACAGTGGATTATCTGTAGGATTTAATGTTTGCATTCTCCTAATTATATAAAGGGATTTCTATTTTCGTGCCCTCGGGTCCTTAGTTGTACTCAGTTTTCCCCAGCTCCTTAATTTTTCCTCAGTTTTGTCCAAGCCCTTGTCTGAAACCCTAACAAGTGTTGGAACGGCCGGTTGCCGGATGGGTCAACAACTTTGACCGTTATCTGCTGACTAGTGGGGCCACGTAGAGCCCACAAAGACACGTCAGAGCATCCATCATTGTTTGATCGTAAGCATCGCCGTATCCCTGACCAAAACGCGGACGAGTGGGGCTTCGGTATATCGAATGACAAGTGGGGCCATGACGCTGATACAAGGGGCAATAGACGGGTAGGATTATATTTTTAAACGGATCTCTACAGCGATGGCACAGAGGAGGTGGCCTGCGGGGTGCCGACATGAGATCGACGTCCACAAAGAACTGCATGAGGCGAGACCAGACGTATTAGATAGATATGAACTAGACGCGTTTAACCATGCAAAGAAGAGAAGAAATGGTCGAGGACATCGATGACGACCTCAACACTTTGACTGACGGTGTCAGACACGAACGCGAGCAATGTAGAGAAAACTAGTGTCTCTCCTTCCTGGCGTGTATAGATGGGTGCTAGGGGAGTGTGGTGGCGAAGGGAAAGACCTCGCGGTGGTCTGTGGCGTCCAGCATAGCGGGGCGGCGTGGCCGTGCCCACAGCGGCGTGCATGTTCGGCATTGGCATCAGCATGTACGTTCGTCATTGGCCTCAGCGGTATCTCTGGTGTGTGAGTGATCGAATGAGGGGACGGGATTGAGGGTGCATCCCGACGGTGACCTAGCAGCGGCGGCGAGCATGCATAGCCGTTCTGACCATGCCGATATCGGCATCATCATCGTTTGGAGGCTGTGATGCTCGAATCATGGTGGAAATTGCGATTCCCTATTATTTTTACATGCATAATATATAGAAAATAGCTAGATCTCTAAATCGATGCATATGAAGCTACATATATATTCTTGGTCATAATCCCCTTATCTAAAGGGGATGGATGCATGGCTTCACGTCGTCGTTGATACGTGTAACACCCGAATTTCCAGAAATTCAAAGTGCCCGTTATGTGTTCCACCACAATCCCAGAATCATTGTTGTGATACACATAACGTAGTTGGTAACCAGTTCCATAGACATTACAATACGAATAGTTCAAATACAATGGTCATAATGACCAAGTTCATATTACAACACGATATAGCAGCGGAGATAACGTCTTTGGGTCCATGCCTTCACCCTACAGGCAATGGCGACTCAGGAGATGATCTTAGTTCTGGTACTCATCTTCATAACCTTCCTCCGGATAATCTTCCCCATAGTCTGGCCAAGTTGATAGCCAGGGACACAGCCATGAGTACATTGGATGCACTCGCAAACCATCTTATAAACAAAATGATGAAGTAGATATGCAAGGTTGATATGGTGGACTAAGCACTAAGTTTATTTGCAAAAGCTAGTTTTATTTCCCAAGAATGTTCATTAGTAGAGAAGAAGATTTAATTCTCTAAGTTCAATCTAAAGAGGAACTTCAAGTGTTGGTCAACATCAATGTCAAGTCAAGTCATTCACCAAGTTCACCGTAAGTTGTTAACATTCTTGACAAAAGTCAAGTACAGCTTGCCAACTGTCCATGACCGAGGACGCGGCTATTCGAATAGTTTGAAACCTCTGCAGAGGGGTACACTTTACCCACAAGATTCGATACATCTGCCGGGAGAAATCCACGGTTCGTCATACACAAAGTATGCGAGGTTCAGATAATCAAACAAACTCTTTCACTTGCTCACTCTAGTACAGGATCCTTTCCTAGAGCCCGGGATACGGAAACCCCGTTCCGGCGCCTCTAGTTTTGCCCGCTCCGGAGTGCCGGATGAATGGAATTTCCACTCGGTTCAGAAGTACCCGCGCACGGTGCACTTCTATAAAGGATGATACAAGACCTCCCATACTAGGGTAAACAAGCTACGGACTAAGCCCCTTCCCATTTAGGGGTAATGTGGTCGTACGGTAATGGTTGGCTCACATGGTACATCACTTATTATCAATTTGCAAATACATTCCATAGTTATTAGTCAAGATTATTTTCCTTCATAAAACCATCATGTAGGAGAAATCTCCAATTCAAGTTGTCAAGTTCAAGTCACCCATTTCAAATAGGGTTCCCCTTATAGGTGGCCTCAATTTTATTAGCGACTAAGCAACTATATAGAGTGATGATACCACTAAGTAAGGTAGGATTAACTCAGCTGGATACTCTTGCTAAGCAAGGTACCACTACACAACTATCATTCTAAAGTAGCAATTCAATCATGCAATTTATTTAAAAACAAGTAGAATGCAATAGGAAAACTAGGCATTTGGAGTATGATTCAAAAGATGGCTTGCCTTGGTTGGCAAAGTGTCCTGGGTAGTCTTCTTCTTCTTGATAAAATCCCCCCTCAATATCCTCCTCAGCAACACTAGCGTCTAATAACGAATAAACACAATGCACACAATCACTAAACAATACTAACCACATTCCAAACACACATACTTGTTTTCAGACAATAAAGTTCATGTTAGATTTTATTGAGTTGGTTTGCAAGTTTTCTTCCAAGTTTTCATTAAGTGTGCAAGTTAGATTTTTCTACCAAGTGCTAAGTGTTGATCACCTCCTTAGCATTGGTATGGGACTAGAGGTATTAGGACTAGTTCAAGAGGAGAGTGACTAATTAAGTAAAGGTGTAGTGGGGGTAAGTATCAAACTAAGTGTATAGTGAATTCTATCATTTTATGCTACACTAAGATTGGATTAGAAGTTGATGGAGGGTACTAACAAGGTTTTAGTTGAAGAAGACTGAACTAAATAGTATATAAGTCGACTAGGGAGGGCATAAGCCAAGTTTCAAAATTTTAGAAGGTTGAGACAACTTTCTAAAAATTTCCCAAGATTAATAAGCTACGGTCAAAGTATTTTTAGTGAATTCGATAACTAACTCAAATTGGATTATAACCAATTCCAGTGGCTAGATTATTTCCTAAGCTTTCCAACGAGTATTTATTTGCGAAAAACGGATTTGTTGAACTCTGGGAAAATTCATTTGAAAATCATCTCTGAAACAGATTTGAAACGGGCGGAAAAAAAATAAAAAATCGAACGGATTGAAATTCAACCCGAGCTGGGCCGCACGCACAGGCTTCTACTGGGCCGGCCTACTAGGCTAACTCGGGCTGGGGAAGGATAAGTGAAAAAAAACATAGAACCGCCCTGACAAAGGGGGCCCAGCTGTCATAACTTAACACGAAACGGTACGTATCGGGAGAGGGTCGTCTTCTTCACGAGACTCACCGCGACCTTGCAGAGAAGAACGAGCAGCGATGGGGGGGGGCGGCGTAGAGGAAGGAGAGGCGGCGGCGGGATGTCATGGCGGCGGAGGAAGTCCTTCTCGGCCGCCCTGGACCAGCGGCAGGTCGGGGAAGCACTCCGGTCGCCGGGAACGCGCGGTGCCCTGGGAGCTCGGCCGGCTCCGGCGAGGTCGCTGCGAAGAGCTAGAGGGGAGAGGAAGATGTCTGGGAGGTTTCTACCAGTGGTGTGGTTCTTTTCAGGCAAACAGGAGGGCCTTTTATAGGCGGGAGAGGGGGCGAGAGCTAGGGTTTCGGGAGGTGGTCTCGCGGGAAAGTTTCGGGGCGCGGCGGCTCTGGCGATGCCGTTGGGTCACGGGGGTGGGTCGAGGGTGACGCGGCTCCTCCGCGCGCGTGCTGGCATCGCTCGATGACCTCTGCAACTGTCTCCTCGCATGCGTACTGGTCGGTGACAGGGAGACGGAAACGGTGGCTTTTCCACCGTCCACAGCCGGGGTCCGGGCGGGCTCCCGTGAGGGATCGACAGCAGAGAAGTCTAGGGCATCGTCGGGTACACCTACACGTACGAGAACGTACGAGAACGGCGTCAGCCACAGTAGGTTTAGATTTTCTGAGATTTGGTTCACAGGTGTTCGACGAAATGCCTGAACCAACTCAAAATTCAAATTTTTGAAATCTGCCACCGTGGGTTGTCAAGGTATTCCTCAAGGACTCCAAAACTATTTTTGTCCTGAAGAAAGAAAAGGTTTTGCAAAAATTTTAATTCGAAAATAAGGTTCGGTTGCTGATTCAGATTCAGTTTTTGGCGGATGTTTGAGTGGGGGTCTGGTTTGAGTCTTTGTTTGAAAAACTTTGGTTGAGTAAGTATGTGATCTGGTCAAGCTCAACCAACTCACCACACACTGAGTTGAGTTGCAGAGAGCTTAATCTAAGTGTTCAAAGTAGGGTAGTGGTTAACTTTTTCTAGATCAACTTTTCTTCTCTTTTTCTTTATTTCTTTTGCTTCTGGTTCCTTTGGTCTTTGTGGTTCTTCTCTAATGCTTCTGTTAGTTAAGTGGGGATTAACTAAATATTTCACAACAAATTATAGCACACATGAAATCATAGAACAACCATTATTTAAATACTATGCATGCATGCGATATGAGACAAAAAGTTTTATCTTGGTCCTCATTTGGCATTTTAATTAATAAGAAATGGATTACAAATTTTTGAGTTGTTACAATACGTCTCCAACGTATCTATAATTTTTGATGCTCCATGCTTGTTTTTACACCATTTGCCTATTGTTTCGTTACACTTCGTGGCACTTTTATGCATTTTCCGGAACTAACCTATTAACGAGTTGCCACAGTGCCAGTTTCTTGTTTTCTGCTATTTTTGTGTTTCAGAAGTGATACACATGAAATATTCTCGGAATTGGACGAAACAAGTTCCTGAAGTCTTATTTTACCCGGAAGCTTCCAGAGATCTGAAGGAGAGTAGGAGGGGGGCCACCAGGGCCCCACACGCAGGGGTGGCGCGGCCAGGCCCCTGGCCGCGCAGGCCCCGCGTGAGGGCGCCTGGCTCCCCCTCTGACGATGCCCCTTCGCCTATAAAGCCCCCCGACGCGTAAAACCTAAGTACCCGATCAGATTTCCAGAACACATCGCGATCCGCCGCCGCCGTCGACCCGAAGATTGGGAGGGTCCAGAAGCTCTTCCCGGCACCCTGCCGGAGAGGGGAATCGCCACCGGAGGTCTTCTTCATCGCCATGCTTGCCTCCGGAGCGATGAGTGAGTAGTCTACCTTGGACTATGGGTCCATAGCAGTAGCTAGATGGTTGTCTTCTCCACCATGTGCTTCATGTTTAGATCTCATGAGCTACCCTACATGATTGAGATCACCGTTATGTAATTCTACATGTTTGGTTTGTTGGGATCCGATGAATATTGGTGTTTATGATTAAGTTGCTGTACTGAATATTATCTTTTGTTATCTCTATGTTGTTTATGATCTTGCATGCTCTCCGTTGTTAGTAGCTATCTTGGCCAAGTAGTTGCTAGTGACTCCAAGAGGGGGTATTTATGCTCGATAGTGGGTTCATGCCTCTATTTAATCTGGGGGAGTGACAGAAACCTCTAAGGTTGTAGATGTGATGTTGCTACTAGGGAGAAAACAACATTCATATGCTCAAGGGCATATGCTTTGTTTACATTACACACTTTGCTTAATGCAATTATCCGTTGTTCGCAACTTAATACTTTTGGGGTGTTCGGATTGATATCCCCGGGAGTGGATTATTAGTCATAGATGCAGTTGGATGGCGGTCTATGTATTTTGTTATAATGCCCAGAGTAAATCTCATAGTGATCTTCTTGACATATCACGTTTATCTTTATTCTATCAATTGCCCAACTGTAATTTGTTTACCCAGCATGTGTTATTTTATCTTATGGAGAGACACCACTAGTGAACTGTGGACCCCGGTCCTATTTACATCATATTGCTATCACCTATTTACTTTACTCGTACTATTTACTTTACTCGCATATTATATTGTTTTCCACTCGATATGCTCATAATCTTTGTTTCAAGCAAACCGGTGAGATTGACAACCTCATCGCAAGTTGGGAACAAAGTACTTGGTTGTGTGTGTGCAGGTTCCGCATCACCTTCAGTCGTTTGTCTCTCCTCTCCTGATCGATATACCTTGGTTTCTTAACTGAGGGAAAACTAGCTGCTATATTCATCATACCTTCTTCTTGGGGTTCCCAACGGGCTGGTTATCCACCACGCACAAGGACAGTCTACTCCCACATTAACCAGCAGCAGCTAATTTTCTGGCGCCGTTGCCGGGGAGGAAGTAGAAGACTTCTGCGAGGGGAGTTTTCGCACGCACATCATTTACTTTGTTTTATTGTTTTGCTTTACTTTATTTATTTTACCTGCATCGTTTTATATCAAAACCCCAAAAAAAAAATTAGAATCCTGGGTAGTTGTTTTTACTTGTCTTGCTTTATCATGCTTTCTATCAATGGTTGGTTTCTTTGAAACTAAATCTTTT
Source organism: Dactylis glomerata (assembly GCA_007115705.1). Taxonomy (NCBI): domain Eukaryota; kingdom Viridiplantae; phylum Streptophyta; class Magnoliopsida; order Poales; family Poaceae; genus Dactylis; species Dactylis glomerata. Next base: position 3,436,791 of record QXEO01000360.1, on the reverse strand, counting down.
TGGCAAGGTGGGTTCACGGAAGAGCAGCAAAATTATTATGAGGAACACCGCTTGTCACAAAAAGGGAAACACTTATGGGAACAAATCAATAGATTGTATATCATTGCTAGAAATGTGTGCTCTATTTATAATGTTACTTATTGCTTTGATAAATCTTGTTGCTGTAGGAGGTATAAACACCTCCCTTTTCAATGTGAGTATAATGATGATGTTACCATATCTTCTTATATTAATGGAAAGTATGACTTTTATGATGTGGAACAAATTGAAGAATTTATTGCTTGGAAGGGTGCATTCGAACTTGCTTATTTGCTTGAAAATACTGATGATGCACCTTATAAATATGAGGTTTATGATATACTTACATTTTGCTTTGATAATTACAAGGAAGAAAATGGCTATATTCTTAAATATCTTAATAGATGCTCTCCAACGGAAGAGACTAATGCCTTGAAGGAGCCTATAGAAGAAGAAATTGCTGAAACTGGAAGCTCATTGGATGAAAAAGAGGAGGAAGAATGGAGCTACCCATGCCTACCTCCCAATAAGAGTAACTCTTTAGCTAATACCTTATTTGATAGCCCTCCATGCTTAAAAAAGAGAATGAGTGTGATACTTATATTGTTGAGTTTATTCATGATGCTACTGAAAATTATTATGAGAGAGAAAAATATGGTTGTTGGAATTCTCATGTTACTAAAACACCTCTCTTTATATTGAAAGTTCCAAAGTTGCTCTTGTTTTATCTACCCATGCTTGTTACCATGTGCTTCTTTGATTTATTTTCTTAGAAAATTCCTATGCATAGGAATTGGGTTAGACTTAAATGTGTTTTATATTTGCTCCTTGATGCTCTCTTTTGCTTCAATTCATATTTCTTATGTGAGCATCTTCTCAAATTACTGAGCCTAGCTCAAAGGTGTTAAAGAAAAGCACTCTTGGGAGATAACCCAATGTTTTCTTTTCAGTACTTTTTCTTTTATTTGAGTCTTGGAAGTCATTACTACTGTAATGACCGCTCCTTATCTTGTTTATTTCGTTTTTGTGCCAAGAGAAGCCTCTAATTTGAGTGATGTAAAGATTTGGGGATGTTGCTATCCTGAAACTGTTTTCGGTGCTGCACCGTAAACATTCGTATAAATTCTATGTATATCTTTTGGACCTGCGATTTCTTGTGCATATGCCCCAGGTTATATCCAAACTTTTGTTAGTTGAACACTTTTTGATTTGAGCAACAGAAAATCCCTCAAAAATTCGACCTTTATCAGTTGTTCAGTTTTGACAGATTTCTGCCAATATTTGTGTTTGCCACTTTATCGCTTTATTTTGAGTTCTTTTGATCACGGAACTTTTGGGGAGGTTGCTACAGTAGTATTTGCTATATATGTGGTAGTTTTGAGTTGAAACCTGAAGCAAAAAGAGGTTGATTATATGTTATGCTTACACTAATGTTGCTAATAGAATTGTGTTTAGTTTTGTATGAAGGAAGTTTTCAAGTGTAGGGATTGGACAATGATGAGATGAGTTGAAGAATGGACAAAAGCTCAAGCTTGGGGATGCCCATGCATCACCCCAATAAATAACCAAGAAGTACAAGCGTCAAAGCTTGGGGATGCCCCCGAGGCACCCCTTCTTCATCGGCAAAAATCAGGTCACCTTTCAAAACACCATATTTTTATTGCTTCATGCACTATGTGTTTTTCTTGGAGCGTCAGTTGTTTTAGTTGTTTTAGTTAGTTTAGTTTGTTTGTTTGCTGCAATAAATGGTTGGACCCCAACAAATTTTCTTTTGGAGAAGTTGCCTTGCTTTTCATTTGCAAAGAACGCTCTAGTTTTCACTCTTATTAAAAATCGAGTGTTCTTCTTTTTCTGCTATTGCTTTTGGTTTTTGTTTTCGCCTTGATATGCATTCAGACCTTGTTATATCTTTTCATCAAGGTGTATTTTTGCCTCTGATCTTTATTGGTTTTCATCAAAAGAGGTGTCTTTAAAAATTTCAAATGGTGTTGAAAAGGAGAAAAAGCTTTGTGCAAAAAAGTGGTACAAGAAGGAGCTTGTGTAGACTGCGGCTTAGGCTTTTTCATGTCATGCTTGATGTCTTTTTGATAGTATGCTTAGTGGTTTTGCTGTAGCATGACTTGTCTCAAATAACTGAGATTGCTTAATGAGCCTTTGAAAAAATCATGCGTTGTTTTTATTGTATGGAAGCATTATTTTGGTTTTCTCCTTGATGCTTTATTTGGGTTGACTTGGCGCATGCTCACACATGTTAGACTCTTACAAAGTCGCCAATAGCCTTCATGATCATTTAGTTTTTGACTTTTGATGCCATCTTATGATTTTTTTAATGTCGCTTTGTCGCTTTGCATGATTATGGCCATTACTGCTCTCTTAGTTGGTCGCTCCCAGTCTTTTGCTAGCCCTCGCCTTGTACTGAGTATGAGCTCTACTCGTGCATCCAACTCCTAAAAGCCAAAGTTTTCCAAAGTGTCCACCATACATACCTACTAGCAATTTGCTATTTCAAGTAAATTTGACTTGCTTTTATTTTCTCTTCAAATTAAACTCTTACCAGTGTTATGCGAAATTCGGTCAGTAAAGCTCTCACGAACCGGAAGGCACACTTTACTTTTTCCTGTTCTTAAAAATTTGACATTGTGGTCTCTTATGTTGAGTTGTTATGCTTACAAGTTGTAAGTTGGATTCTAGCCCATCCATGCTGTCATGGGGCAAGCTTTCAACATTGCACTTCTTATTTGAGTTGATATCGTGATCTTTTGTTTATGGATGCCCGCAGTGTGAAATGAATTGGGAATCTTGTGGGGATCATGGAGTTTGTATATGTGTTAGGGAAACGCCGGGCCACCAATCTAAGCCATGCATAATTCATGGTGGAAATTTGCAGCATACCCATGGTGAACATTCGACGACGCATCTCACAATAAAAAGCTAAACAAAAGGCAAATAAAAGAGATGTCAAGGTATTCATTGTCTGCTTGTCCTGTCATTTTGGTGTGGGCTTGTTCCATGTCATCGGGCACGGAGGTACCCCATTGGCGGTTCTCAATGATATGCATATACTTACAATGACAAGAGCCTTGCTTGGGACTCTAAGTAAAGTAGCATGAGGTTTGGGTACTCATATTCACGGGGCACGAGGTTTTCAACTTATGATTTGTCAAGCATATGCATCATAATTGTTCTCGCATTAACTTTAACCATTCAAGATGCTTATGATGGGGCAATGAGAGCTCAAAGCCGGTAAGTACCATAATTTTTGAAGGTTATAAAACTTGCAATCACTGCTTCCCTCTGCGAAGGGCCTTTCTTTTACTTTTATGTTGAGTCACCACCTTCTTTCTTTATGCACCATTAAGAGAGCATAGTTGTCATTCTTAGTATAATATGCATTGTCCCAAAGTTCATTGATTGATTCATATTGTTGGTTTCACTTGTTTCTTAAATTATTTGTATCTAGTCGCCCTCTTAAACTTGAAGGTGTCCTATGCATTTATGTTTTGCTCTCTTTGAAGGACAAGCTGAAAACCTTTTATATGTTTTTCCTTATGATTTGAACACATGTTTGACTTTCATTGTTTCATTTTCATGATCTTTTGTTTGTGTTCATTTGCATGTTTACAACATGGTTGCTAAGTTTCTATTGTCATGATTATATCTTCATGCCCATGTTTTAAGTTCTTATGATCCCAGCTCACCAATGCTTACATATATGATCAAGATTGTGTAGGTGCATGTCACCTCAAAAATTATTCTTTTGTTATCACTTACCTACTCGAGGACGAGCAGGAGTTAAGCTTGGGGGTGCTTGATACGTCTCCAATGTATCTATAATTTTTGATGCTCCATGCTTGTTTTTACACCATTTGCCTATTGTTTCGTTACACTTCGTGGCACTTTTATGCATTTTCCGGAACTAACCTATTAACGAGTTGCCACAGTGCCAGTTTCTTGTTTTCTGCTATTTTTGTGTTTCAGAAGTGATACACAGGAAATATTCTCGGAATTGGACGAAACAAGTTCCTGAAGTCTTATTTTACCCGGAAGCTTCCAGAGATCCGAAGGAGAGTAGGAGGGAGGCCACCAGGGCCCCACACGCAGGGGTGGTGCGGCCAGGCCCCTGGCCACGCGGGCCCCGCGTGAGGGCGCCTGGCTCCCCCTCTGACGACGCCCCTTCGCCTATAAAGACCCCCCGACGCGTAAAACCTAAGTACCCGATCAGATTTCCAGAACACATCGCGATCCGCCGCCGCCGTCGACCCAAAGATCGGGAGGGTCCAGAAGCTCTTCCCGGCACCCTGCCGGAGAGGGGAATCGCAACCGGAGGTCTTCTTCATCGCCATGCTTGCCTCCGGAGCGATGAGTGAGTAGTCTACCTTGGACTATGGGTCCATAGCAGTAGCTAGATGGTTGTCTTCTCCACCATGTGCTTCATGTTTAGATCTCATGAGCTGCCCTACATGATTGAGATCACCGTTATGTAATTCTACATGTTTGGTTTGTTGGGATCCGATGAATATTGGTGTTTATGATTAAGTTGCTGTACTGAATATTATCTTTTGTTATCTCTATGTTGTTTATGATCTTGCATGCTCTCCGTTGTTAGTAGCTATCTTGGCCAAGTAGTTGCTAGTGACTCCAAGAGGGGGTATTTATGCTCGATAGTGGGTTCATGCCTCTATTTAATCTAGGGGAGTGACAGAAACCTCTAAGGTTGTAGATATGCTGTTGCTACTAGGGAGAAAACAACATTCATATGCTCAAGGGCATATGCTTTGTTTACATTACACACTTTGCTTAATGCAATTATCCATTGTTCGCAACTTAATACTTTTGGGGTGTTCGGATTGATATCCCCGGGAGTGGATTATTAGTCATAGATGCAGTTGGATGGCGGTCTATGTATTTTGTTGTAATGCCCAGAGTAAATCTCATAGTGATCTTCTTGACATATCATGTTTATCTTTATTCTATCAATTGCCCAACTGTAATATGTTTACCCAACATGTGTTATTTTATCTTATGGAGAGACATCACTAGTGAACTGTGGACCCCGGTCCTATTTACATCATATTGCTATCACCTATTTACTTTACTCGTACTGTTTACTTTACTCGCATATTATATTGTTTTCCACTCGATACGCTCATAATCTTTGTTTCAAGCAAACCGGTGAGATTGACAACCTCATCGCAAGTTGGGAACAAAGTACTTGGTTGTGTGTGTGCAGGTTCCGCATCACCTTCAGTCGTTTGTCTCTCCTCTCCTGATCGATATACCTTGGTTTCTTAACTGAGGGAAAACTAGCTGCTATACTCATCATACCTTCCTCTTGGGGTTCCCAACGGGCTGGTTATCCACCACGTACAAGGACAGTCTGCTCCCACATTAACCAGCAGCAGTCGTCGCTTTCATCGTCAGTATCTTCATCGTCCGTGTAGTAGTACTTCCTGCACAATATTACGTCGAACACCTTCACTGTGAGCACATCATCGCCTTCATATTTGAAGTATAGGATGTAGCCGAAATCCACACCGTGCGCGATGGAGAAATTCTCCCAGCCCTTGTCGAGGTACATCCGGCCTTGTCCGTCAAATAGGACCTCCATGGTCCAGAGACGAGGACCACAGTCAGCTGCTCGCAGATACACCTTTGCGGGCTCCTGGCCGTCAAGATAGTCCACAAACTTTTGTGGGAGTGCCTGCAAAGAGATCGAGCGCCGATCGTTTGAAATTAAAGGCTTTTTGGAACATGCACATAATTAATCATATGCATCATATATGTGGGAACGCGTACGTACCTTCTTGGCCAAAGGGTCTTCGTAGATGACGATTAAGAACTCCTCTATGATCAATGGCAGTGTTGACGGTGGTGGTGGCAATGATGATGATCCACCACCCAGGCCGCCCCTTCCCCCTCCCCTTCCCCTTCCCCTTCCGGTCGGCGTCCGAGACGTGGAAGCCATGGCAATGGATCAAGTGTATGTGAACGAAGAAGAGAGAGACAGAAACAAAGAAGAGAGAGGCAGAACCTATTGACATGAGGGATGGCCGTTGTGGGGGTTTATAAAGGAGAGACGACTGCTGCGTGGTTAACGTGGGAGCAGATTGTCCTTGTGCGTGGTGGATAACCAGCCCGTTGGGAACCCCAAGAGGAAGGTATGATGAGTATAGCAGCTAGTTTTCCCTCAGTTTAAGAAACCAAGGTTTATCGATCAGGAGAGGAGAGACAAACGACTGAAGGTGATGCGGAACCTGCACACACACAAACAAATACTTTGTTCCCAACTTGCGATGAGGTTGTCAATCTCACCGGTTTGCTTGAAACAAAGGTTATGAGTGTATCGAGTGGAAAACAATATAGTATGCGAGTAAAGTAAACAGTGCGAGTAAAGTAAACAGTGCGAGTAAAATAAACAGGTGATAGCAATATGATGGAAATAGGACCGGGGTCCACAGTTCACTAGTGGTGTCTCTCCATAGATAAAATAACACATGCTGGGTAAACAAATTACAGTTGGGCAATTGATAGAATAAAGATAACGTGATATGTCAAGAAGATCACTATGAGATTTACTCTGGGCATTACAACAAAATACATAGACCGCCATCCAACTGCATCTATGACTAATAATCCACTCCCGGGGATATCAATCCGAACACCCCAAAAGTATTAAGTTGCGAACAACAGATAATTGCATTAAGCAAAGTGTGTAATGTAAACAAAGCATATGCCCTTGAGCATATGAATGTTGTTTTCTCCCTAGTAGCAACAACACATCTACCACCTTAGAGGTTTCTGTCACTCCCCCAGGTGAAATAGAGGCATGAACCCACTATCGAGCATAAATACCCCCTCTTGGAGTCACTAGCAACTACTCGGCCAAGATAGCTACTAACAACGGAGAGCATGCAAGATCATAAACAACATAGAGATAACAAAAGATAATATTCAGTACAGCAACTTAATCATAAACACCAATATTCATCGGATCCCAACAAACCAAACATGTAGAATTACATAACGGTGATCTCAATCATGTAGGGAAGCTCATGAGATCTAAACATGAAGCACATGGTGGAGAAGACAACCATCTAGCTACTGCTACGGATCCATAGTCCAAGGTAGACTACTCACTCATCGCTCCGGAGGCAAGCATGGCGATGAAGAAGACCTCCGGTGGCGATTCCCCTCTCCGGCAGGGTGCCGGGAAGAGCTTCTGGACCCTCCCAATCTTCGGGTCGACGGTGGCGGCGGATCGCGATGTGTTATGGAAATCTAATCGGGTCCTTAGGTTTTTTCCGTCGGGGGGTCTTTATAGGCGAAGGGGTGTCGTCAGAGGAGGAGCCAGGCGCCCTCACGCGGGGCCCGCGCGGCCAGGGGCCTGGCCGCGCCACCCCTGCGTGTGGGGCCCATGTGGCCCCCCTCCGACTCTTCTTCGGATCTCTGGAAGCTTCCGGGTAAAATAAGACTTCAGGAACTTGTTTCGTCCAATTCCGAGAATATTTCCTGTGTATCACTTCTGAAACACAAAAACAGCAGAAAACAGGAAACTAGCACTGTGGCAACTTGTTAATAGGTTAGTTCCGGAAAATGCATAAAAGTTCCACAAAGTGTAACGAAACAATAGGCAAATGGTGTAAAAACAAGCATGGAGCATCAAAAATTATAGATACGTTGGAGACGTATCAATGACCATTGTGGGGTTTACACAATAAATTAAGGAGGAGATGACCGTTGTGGGTGTTTATATCTCAACAAAAAAGTAATGCCTAAAAGAAATGAAAATTCGTGATAGTTTATTATTTTACCGTGAAAAGTAATGCCTAAAGGAAATTCGTGATAGTTTATCATTTCACCGTGAAAAGTAATGCCTAAAAGAAATGGAAATGCGTGATAGTTTGTTATTTTATCGTGAAAAGTAATGCCTACAAGAAATGGAAATTTGTGATAGTTTATCATTTTACCGTGAAAAGTAATGCCTACAAGAAGTGGAAATTCGTGATAGTTTATCATTTTACCGTGAGAAGTAATGCCTACAAGAAATTCGTGATTACCAAACTTGTTGAATCCGGTGGCAAACTCGTTATTTAGTATACATAGAGGGGTAGTAGTTTGCCACCGACAGATAGAGAGAGGGTGGCACGATCCTGCCCGTTAGATCATAGGATCGACGGTAGGTGGGCACGATCCGTGTGACAACAGCTCGACCAATCAGGCCAAGTTTGGGCTTCTGTGAGAAGGGAGGGGGTAAAACTGAGTAGTATCAAGGATACAAGGGCAAGTAAATAGTAAATAGGCTAAGGAATTCAAATAAGAGATTTAGAAAAAGAAAAACACATGTTTTATACAATGAAACCCAGGTTGGCCTACCTCAAAGTATTAGCAATTCAAATATACATGAGTGTAAAAATTATGGCCTCATTCGGACAAACTATGTTTTGGGAAGGGATTTGAGTGGAAAGCCATGAACCTTCATAGCTACTAGTGATTTGAGAAGGGATTTGAGTGGAAAGCCACGAACCTTCATAGCTACTAGTGATTTGAGAAGTGGCCATTTGTGTTAAAACTTGATTTATATATGATTGTCTACATGGCAGGTCGCGTAACAAGACTCCATGAGTAGGAGGCACTATGATTTTATTTTTTTGAATTTTTTTGCGCATGAAATGACTCAATTAGATACCTTAATCTCATTTGTTGACTCTCTGTTGACCAGCCACTTGAGGGTAAAACTGAGTATATTGCACTAGCCAGTATTAGTACTCGAGGGGAAAACTGAGTACTGATATTTTTCCAGTGTAAGACTCGAGGGTAGAACTGAGTACACGTAACGGTGCAGACGTGCAGTCCCACGAACGCGTGTCGCGGTGCGCAGCAGTTAGCCGCGCGGTGCGCGTGTTGAGACCAAACGTCAACTGCTGAGACGAACCGTCACTTTGCCAGTACAGAGCCCCTCTCTTCCTCCCTCTGCACACAGTCTCATTATAACTCACGCACGCAACCACGCCTCTCAGGTCCCATCACCTTCTCCAAATCCAAAAAACCCCAACCGCCCTACGCGTGCTCCCCTGCCGGCGATGGAGAAGAAGAATGCGCCGGCGGCCGTCGCCCCCGAGCCCGTCGCCTCCGAGCCCATCGCCTCCAAGCCCATCGCCTCCGAGCCCGTCGCATCCGAGCCCGTCGCCGCCGAGCCCGTCGCATCCAAGCGTGGCGCCTCCGTGAACTGGGCCTCTCTTAAGGGTGACGAACCACTTCACAAGATCGGCGACTGCTTACTGGCGAACGAGGAGTACGTGGACACCTACGCTGCTTTGAGGCAAGTTTGTACAAATTGGCGCCCAGATCTACCTGAGCCCGACGTGCACCTGCACGAATGGATCATGGTAGAACACGCCCTTCCACGCGCCGCTGAGTTCTCCTTCCTCAACCTCCGCACATCCCGCTACGTCACCATCGATCTAACGGAAGTTCATGCAAGGTTCAAATTTCTTCATATCTATAGAGTTAATCTATTTTTATTTTCAATCGTAAATATCTTAGTGCTGAATGTTATCTTCATCAACTCCCTTTTAGATACTACTTTGTCGGCTTTTACCGTGGCGTCATCGTGCTTGCCCAGAAGAACCAGCCGCACAAGATACGGCTTCTGAACCCACTCACAAAGACATTGAACGCTACGTTTGAGGCGCAAATGCCATCTATGATTGTGAAGTCAGTCGCTGTAATGAAGTCCCCGACTATGGTCTTCATTTGCACAGGTTACCCCAATGAAATTGCTTGGGTCGATAAGAGCTCTCCAACTAAGGATATAGATGTAGATGATTGTGAGAAGGAAGATTTACGATCGAGGACCATTCTCTGCGTTGCATTACCCCGTTCAATGGTGAATTGTATGCAATAGCTGTGAATGAGTTCAGAAGATTAGTGTGCACCAACAATGTCCAGTTGGAGCAGCGCGCGAGCACTGTCAACATGAAGACACTATTTTCATTTCCAGAACTTTGAAATGATTATGATTCCAAGTTCTACCTTGTGAAGTCAGATGGTGATCTGCTGCTTGTATTGTTGGGCGGCAGCACTGACGACAACAGGCATTTGGAGGAAGGTCAACCATTGGTGTACCGTGTGGACACTGAGAGCCGCTCTCTCCATGCCGTCAGTAACATTGGCAGTCGTGCCCTCTTCGTCAATTATATCCGGTGTATCTCCGTCGACACCAGAGTGCACCCGACAGTTTGACCTGGCTGCATCTACTACGCGGATTTGGGTTATATCAGAGAGTACTCTGATGAGATAAAGGCCTGGGATGAGTGGCCACGACGTGTGGATAGAATATGATATAACAGTATGAAAAATGAACAAAGGCCATACCGTTTAGAGGATGTATTGGCTGCACACTGCAGACGGAAGGAGTTCAGTGAATATTTCCTTCATCTCATGGAATGTAGCGACGACGAAATATATGATGAAGAATGAAGAACATTGTTATTGGCTGCTTTTAGCTGCTGTATGCAGTTTATGTATTATACTTAGTTTTCTGGATTTATTATGCTGCTGTGAATTTATACTATACTAGCTTCTAGATTTGTTACCATATTGGGCAAAAAACGAGGGCCAAAAGGCAACAATCATTGAAGAAAGACAGAAATAGAAGCTTCTCTAGATTTGATACTAATTTGGTGAAAAAAGAGAGAACTGTTACAGAGAGAGAGGGGAAAAAGGCGCTCTGAAAAGGCAATGCCAATTTGGCCTGAGAGAGACAGAACCGAGCTCCCACGTACAACCAAATGCGGTCTCGTCCTGTCCCACGCGGTCCCTTTCTATCAGCCACACGCGACGCGGCCCCACACGACGCGGCCCCACACGTCAGTACGGAACGGTCAACTAAACGGGAATCCTCCCGTTTGAGCTCCTTCTGAGGGTTTCAGACAAGGGCTTGGGGAAAACTGAGGAAAAATTAACGAGCTGGGGAAAACTGAGTACAACTAACGACCTGAGGGCATGAAAATAGAAATCCCTTATATAAATAATTTAAATTAAAACACTCCATCCGTTTAAAAATAAGTGATATGGATTTATCTAGATTCGTATATATCTATATATTACAACATATCTACATACATGCAAATTTAGACAAATCCACATCATTTATTTTAGGAAAAAGTTAGTACTTTTTTTCAGTTTATTATATACTTTCTTCATTTGGAAATATAAGATATTTTAGCTTTGTGAAATAAATATATCTAAACATCTTTTAGTATATAGATTCAAGCAAATCTATACACTAAACTATATCTATACACATTTATTTCATAAAGCTAAAATATCTTATATTTTTAAACAAATGGAGTAGATACATGTGATAAAAATATGGCAATCATAATACAATGGAGACAGGTGTCCTTTGCTTGTGTGGTGACTCTCCATGTTGAACTGGGTTTCCATGTGTGCCAAGTAAGAGCATCTCTACCAGCGTCCCCAAAATGGTGGCCAGCTGGGCGTCGGCTGGGCCGTTTTGGGGGCGCCGGTAGGCCCTCCCAAAATTTTGGTGCCGGGCTCCCACATCGACGGCCCCAAAACGCCGCCCCCAAAAAAGCATGAATTTAAACAATTTATAAAAACCTGCGAATTTTCATTGAATTTTACGCAAACTTGCGCGGATTTACAAATTTTTACAAAACCCTAACCCTAAAGGCCGCCGTAGCGCCCGCGGCCGCCACAGCGACGCCCTCTAGAGCTGCTGCCGGTGCCACCGTCCTCCTTCTTCACGTCTGGATTGACGTCCTCATCGCTGTCGTTGATATTGAAGACCGGCTGGCCACCGGGCGCCCCTCTTGCTGCTCCTCCGGCCCCGGCCAGCGAGTGCGCGACGGCGAGTGACAGGCCGGACGCATCTTCCGGGTCATCGGGGTGGCGGGAGAGCTTCGCCAGCATCTCCTGGTCCACGACCCACCATGGCCGGGTCTCCTCGAGGAGCTCCGGCGGGATCTGCTCCCACTCCTCCTCCTCTGGCTCCTCCTTCTTCTCGCGGCAGGGAGGCGCCGATGAAGACCCACCAGCATCCCGGATGACGATATCGATGCTGCGCGCTGGTGGTGGGTAGGGCGCGGAGCGCGCACCAGAACGCGCCGTGAAACACCCGTCCGAGAACGAGCTCCGCGACATCGCCTGTGTCGGCGCAGAGTGGGCGCTGGAAAATGGGCGGCGCGCCGGCGGCGGCACGTACCCGTGCTCCCGGAGCACGTCGTCGACGTACCGGTTCTACCACCAGATGCGCCATCCGACGATGTTGTACCTGCCGACGTGGGGGCCGGTGAACTCTGCAAGCTCCGCCTGTCGCTCCCACTGCAGTCGCGGCAGCCAGATGCCGGGGCAGGACGCGTTCTCCAGTAGCTCCCGCTCGTGGATCAGGAGCATCTGCCAGCGTCGATCAATGAGAGCATCGAGCTCCGGGCCCTCCGGTATTGGTGGGATGGCGTAGCCCGTCGCCGACACATTCCACCCGTGCGGCAGGTGCCACGCTAGCGGGATGAGGATCGCGTTCTCCTAGAGAACCCGCGCCTCCGCCTCGGTGAAGTTTGTCGGCCGGACGAAGCCGCCGCTACCGCTGACACCTTTGCGTGGCATCGCCGTCGATGGAGGTAGTGCGACAGGGAGAAGTGAGGCGACGGCTCGAAGAGTGAATGGTGGGCGGCGGGGAGAACTGAGGCGCCGGGAGGAAGAAGAGGGGGGTTTTTATGGCAGGAGGAGAAGCTCCACCGGCGCACATTCATGGCGGGAGGCAGGCGTCGCTGCATGGCCGTCGGGCTCCACGCGGCGCCTCGGGAACCCGCGGCGCAATGAAGGCGACAGCCGACTGCGATCGCGTCGTCATAAAATAGGCTGACCGTCGGCTGCGCTCGCTTAGACGTGTGGCCGGGGTGTCGGTAGCATGTTGCCGCGTGCTACCGGCGGCCCCGATAGAAACCTGCCGCGCAGGGGCCGGCGCGGGGGCGCCGACTATTTTTTTAGGCTCGATGGCGCGCCGACTTGATTTTGAGAGCGCCAGTGCGGTCCTATTTTAGTCCCTGAATACAAATAATATGTCGGCCGCATTTTAAAAATAATTTTAGGGCCACCGGTGGAGATGCTCTAAGCACGAAGACAGTGGCGGAGCTTGAAAAAAAATCATGGGCGGGCCAAGCTAAAAAGCACACACAAAAATTGTTCTGAAACATGCCACTTCTTCACTAGAAGTTAGTCATCAATCATTTTTTCCATTATTTTACAAGATCTAAAGATGCAATATCTGATATTACTAAAATAAATAAATAAACTAACTAAATCATTTTTTCATTAATCAACGGTTCTTAAAATTTAGACTCAATGGTACCGGATGGTACCGTGGTATTGTGCCAATCATCGTAAAAGAGCTCAATCAAATTATTCTCTGAGTGGCCTTTTCCATTGCTATTGATTGTTGCAATATGCAAAATTGAAGAAAAAATTTCTAATTTAGTGAACAATGAACAAGATGCTATAAATATGCTAGCTAAGAATTTGGGGAAAGAAAGAAGATACCCTGGGCAAGAAAAATCAAGAAGAGAAGGGGATCGATTCAGTCTCTGGTCGCAGGTTGCAGGCTGTTCTGCCTCCTTTACTCCACCACCTTCCCTCGATTTTCTCTCTTTTTTGTCTAAAATTCTAAACCTAGCTAGACATCACTATGGCATGGTTTCTGTCGAGAGTGCATGGAGGAAGACTGCAAGGCAGCGTACAGGAGCTAGTAGCTGGGCAGATGCATATAGGAGTAGTACTAATTTTCTTGCAAAAATCATGGGCGGGTCATGGCCTAGTTTTGCCCCCAAAAGCTCCGCCAGTGCACGAAGGGTTGCAATAAAGAAAACTGAAAATTGCACAAAGCGACGGGAGGAGACAAGATCCCATAGCGACGGTAGATTGCCCGCTAACCCTCGACCCCTCACCGGCGGACTGAGATCCAGTGACTTTACTATGTAAAGTCGCCATTGCACTTTACCCTCCTCACTGCCGTCCGATCAAGATCCAACGCATACGATTAATTTAAAACTTGAACTCAAATTTCAAACTCTTCAGAAAAAATTGAAAAAATTACAGTAAATCATATATGTTTTCTTGAGTATTTTGGGAAAGTTTCATTTTATTTGAACTATAGGTTTATGATTTACTTGATTTTTAGTGCAAAACGTAAAAAGGCTATTTAATCGTAATATACTTATCTAAATAAATCGTAACTTTCCAAGAATACTAAATAGAATGTATGTGATTTACTGTAATTTTTTCAATTTTTTCTGTAGAGTTTGAAATTTGAGAATAAATTTTAGATCAACCAGGTGCGTTGGATCTTGATCGGATGACACTGAGATAGGTAAAGTGCAATGGTGACTTCATGTAGTAAAGTCACTGGATCTCCGTCCCTCACCGGCTCACCGCACCGGAGTCCCATTCGCCCACTTCGCACTCCAGTCGCCTCCCTCCCTACCTCCCAGATCTCTCACCGGCCACCCCACGGCCGCGCGAGGTGGTAAAACTGTAGAAGGGGACAGGCCACCGCAGCTCGGGTACCGGCGGTTCGTGGGTGCAGCGCGTCGGGGTATCAGGCGATGGACGCTGGCGGCGGGGGCCTGGGCGGGTTCCAGTGGACCGCGGAGGAGGCTTCTACGATCGGGGGCATCGCCACGGTGTCGCTGCTGCACTCCTTCATCCCCACGCACTGGCTCCCCTTCTCCATCGTCGGCCGCGCGCAGCGGTGGCCGCTCTCCCGCACCCTCCTCGTCAGTAAGTAACCACCTCCTCGCCGCCCATTCTCTTCTGTTATTATTGCGGTTGCTGTTTACTCTTCTCCGCTCCAGATCTAGAGCGTAGGGGCGATGCCTGGTTAGGGTTAGTTTAGCGCTGGGAAAGGGGAATTGTTCGCTCTCGGTGGCTGAATTTAGTTAGCTCGTTGTAGCATAGAGAAATGGTGAAGTCTTGTTGTGCAACATTGAGACCCGCCTGAACATTCTGGGGCATTGGGCATGGTTGTGCGGACGAATGTGTTTTATTCGAAGACTAATTGCCTTCTGTATGGGTAATTACTGTTGGATATGTTAGGTTTCATGCACCAGCTAGTTCACCCAAAAGTTGGATTTGCTGTGGAGAGCTTGGGCAATCTACTCATACCCCGATAGGATGCAGGACGCAGGCTTGCACTGTTGTACATTTCACGGGGATCCCTGTTCCATACTCAGGAAATTAGTGATTTTGTTAGTGAAGGTTTTGTCATGTTTTTGTTCTGTGCGGGCTGTTACCTCCCTTAATCCTTCACACAAGGAGGTGTTGTGCCATGTGCGTCGGTTTAGAGTTTCCTACCTTCTCATTCTCGTCTGTTTGATACTGATACACCCAGAGACGTGATGAGGTTAGTGTACATTCTAGTAACACCATCTACTTTTTATGCAATGTAAGCTCACACAACATGGCAGAGCTGGCCTTAGTCTACTTGCTGCTTTGAATTCATCATAATTTTTAAGTGTCCTTTACCATATTGGATAGCATGGAATTTTATTTAGACACTTTAACTGTGTGGTTAATCTATATTGCAGCTATATTATAGTTTGGAATATTTTTTAAGAGAATATCCACTCTAAATTAAACCTTTGTTTCCCATATGACTATGCTACGAGATATAGTTCTTTATCAAAAGTACAAGCATAATTTCTATTTACATGAATGGGATCCGTTCCTGCTTACATTTGTGAAGTTGATCATTAGCCTGGGAGTTTCTTTGTAGTGCTTTAATTGCATGTGCACTCTTCGAACCTCTTATTCACTGTTCTTTCATGACTGTTGTAATCATGAGTTAGGATAAAACTAGAGATACTCGTGAACTAGCACACCACAATCACTTCAGTTTTTTCCTGTCTGTAGAATGTACAATTAAGCATGCATTTTGCAATGACTGTGCCATTTATTTCATACTTTTTATCTTGCTGTGCATTGTATATGAATTCTGTTACCGATGTTCAAAATTCTTATAAATTAGACTTTAGCTCCTTGACTAGCTCCCTATTCATGACTTAAATTTCGTTTTTCACTTCACCCAGGGCAGGATACTTGTTAATCATGTTACCCTTATTTTTTCTATATTATACTTTATGTTTTATGTACATTAGTGATGGTACCTTTTCATTTGGCAAGAATTCGTTTCCTTCTGTATGTATCATTATATTAATTAAATATTCCAACTCTTGCAGCTGCATTTGGAGCTGTCCTTCATGTTGTATCTACCGCTCTTCTTGGGATAACAGCAGTTACAATGGCAAATACTATAGCAGGCGAGGAAACAGTGCATAAGCTTGCCTCGCTGTTGCTAATTTTTCTTGGAGCGGGTTATATTTTGTTGTTTGCGTTAGGAAAAGGTGGTCATAGCCATGCTCATAATCATCCAATGGAGAAGATGGCAGTCGCTGGTCTTGTACTTGTACCTGCATTATCACCCTGTGCAACTACTCTTCCAGTGTTTCTTGCTGTTGGCAACTCATCTTCGATGATGATTCTTGCGATCATTGTACTTCTCTTCAGGTGATCAACCTCTCCTACTGCTTTCAGTTGCTTTTGCCTGTGGACACTCACATTTCAACAGTGATATTTTATCCTTGCCTCTGATAAGGTGCTTAGTCTAAGATTTTTGTTGTTGTACCAATCACCAAAAGTATCATCTAACCTGTAGCTAAGAGTGTAGCTAAGAGCATGCCAGGACAAAAAGGAAGATTTTCAAAAGCTAATTCATTTAAGTATGCTGTATGTAGTGGTGTAGTAGAAAGAGGAAGCCTCATTATTTCCATATGTAAGCTTTTCTTTTGAGGCATTTATCTATCCGCTCATTGACCAATTTATGGTTAGCTAAGGCTTCTGCTCCCCAGTGGTTCAGGATTTAAGGTACATACAAACTAAGATGATCGTAGAATATTTGTGGGGTGGGACTACGCAATATAAATTCTGTTTCTGGCCTCCATGTTGATGTGAAATGTCTCCATATGCAACAGCTCTTACATTGTATGGATAGTTAAATTCTAATTATATAGTTTTATGCAATATTTAAGCCTCCACCATTGTGCTGAATAAGACCAGTAGAGTCTGCAACTAAAAGATAGCTCTGAAGCTTTAGCGGTCACGACTCACTACCCTGAATCTTCAGGGAGTCATAACAGCCGTAGGGATGAATTAAACACTCCATCTTGCATGGGATGCATATCTTGAGCATGGCTTGAACTTTGGACGTGTGAAACACTAGAATAGCCAAATTAAGCATAAAACTTCATGTGCTGTACATGTATGATCAGTAAGATTGCGTTTATTTGGTGGTAGGATTGTGTTTTTTTGGCATGAAGGTATACTTATTGGTAACTTGGGCAGTATACTACCATTTGTCTATTAAGCTATTTTGATTAGTCTTTATTTCAACTTTTTCGCTCTAAAAACTGGTGGCAAAACTTTTTTTAGGGATATGTAGTGGTAGTTATCATGATAGTGTCTTCCTTAAATTTTCTTCATGGAGCTTTGTATTGAATTAATTACGCATGTGGAGTATTATAGATTTTTACAATTTAATCCTTTTTAAATCTTTGTATTACTACCTAACTTGCGCTTTATGCTTGCAGTACCATCACAGTAATGACATCCCTGGTGGCCCTCTCATTCTATGGTGCTAGCCAGATCAAGTTTCACTGGGTGGAACGATATGACAAGGTCCTCGTTGGCTCAGTGCTCTGCCTCGTTGGGGTCTTGACATATGTGTTCCATCACCATGACGGCGACGAGCATTCTCTCCATACATATGTGCACAGGAAACTCGTTGGTCAATAGAGGAATACATAGTAGATAGCAAATGAAGTTCCCTACGTTGTTGTGCGAAACAAAATTTCTGTTGTCCTCTAAGATTCTAACCCTTGTACAAGAGTTGTTGTATAAAGATCTATCAGTTCCTCTGTTGGCGATCCAGCTGCCTCTGGCTTCCCCAGGAATTCAAACTAGGTGAATATCTAGTGGAAATCTATTGTATTTTGTATCTTTGTTTGTTCTGATGTAGTTAACTGCAACAGAGGGGTTTCAAATTGAGACATTCTCGGTCTTCTGAAAATTTGCTTTGTTACTTTTGGTCATACAAGTGAGTTATTCCCAACATGTTTCTTGGAAAATGTAAAAACGGATTGAACTAAAATTTCTGGATTTGTGCATACAAACTTCGGTGCGTGAACTGTTGATGCTTATGTGTAGCGGCAGGTTGGATGCCAAAAAATCCTGGTTCATTTAGACTGATTAATAGAGATAATTCTTGATTCGTATCAAAATTAGTTTTGCTCTAATTACGTCCTTGCAAAATTTTCTCTTCTGGATATGCCCGAAGTGCTTGCAGCTCTCTTTGTGTCTTAACTAAATGCACGATTTCGTCAAGGTTCTGGTGGGGGGAGGGCGATGGACAGCGCAAGGTTCACTGGGTCAGTTGGGAGAAGATGTGTGCTCCTAAAGGAAAAGGGGGCATGGGATTCCGAAATTATTAGGACTTCAACCAAGCTCTTTTAGCGAAACAAGCCTGGAGATTGGTCACGAACCCGGGATCCTTGTGTGCTCGGGTGTTACAAGCAAGATATTTCAAAGACGGGGACTTTCTCAATGCGGGGTGCCCAAAGAGATGCTCTTACACTTGGCGCAGCATTGTCCACGGTAGACAGCTACTGGAGAAAGGACTCATTTGGCGAATTGGAGACGGGAAACGGGTGGAGATACAGAGAGATAATTGGATCCCAAGGGCAAGTATTCAGCGGCCTCTGGGTATCCAACCGGGGAAGGAGGCCAACACCGTTAGTGAGTTTCTTTTGCAAGGGGGAGGAGGATGGAATGAGGAGAAGCTTAGAGACACCTTTTTTGAATCAGATGTTACCGATATCCTGAGTGTGCCGGTTGGTAGAGCTGGAATGGAAGATTATATCGCTTGGAACTACACCAAAAACGGCATTTTCAGTGTTAGATCGGCTTACCACTTATGTGGGCAACTGAGGAGAGAAAGGCAAAGTATCCCAGGGTCTTCCTCTAGATGCGATGATCATAAAGGTTGGTTGTGTTTGTGGGCTGCTGATGTGCCAAATAGGGTCAAAGTTCATGGCTGGCGGCTGGTGAAAAATGGGCTAGCGGTCGGCGACGAGTTGCAAAGACGCAAGATCAAGGAGGGGGTGCTATGTATAGTTTGTAATCGAAGGGAGTCTCTAGTTCACAGGTTCTGGGACTGCCCATATGCTGCACACTGCTGGGAGACGCTACGCCTACTGACGGGGTTTGAGTTTTGCTCTCCTCCCTCTGGGGTGGGCAACCATCGGAACCTTCAGACATGGCTGCTTGACTGGATGGGTAAAGTGCAAGGCAAGGAGCTTGCGTTGGGTCTAATGCTGTGGGCTCAGATGTGGTATGCCAGAAATGAAGCTAGAAGCAATCCTAGCATCGAGGACCCAGTGCACACCGCGAGACGGGCTGTTTATCTGGTGGAAGAATGGGAGGGTACGAAGATCGCTACTCGGCCTCCATCGGTTCCTCAGGCAGCAGCTTGGTGCCCACCCCCTAATGGATGGCTGCAAGCGAATGCTGATGGCGCAAAACCTCTCGACGGAGCGTGTGGAGGTGGCGGTGTGGTCCTTCGAGACCACCATGGTGGCTTCGTGGCGGGAGCTTCCCATTTTTTCCCCTCAGCATGCGATGCCGAGCGAACGGAGCTGCTAGCTTGCAGACGGGCGGTGGAATTGGCAATGGAGCTGGGGGCGTCGAAGCTCATTCTCGAATCCGACTGCATGGGGGCTATGTCGAAGCTGAAGAGCTTGGAAAAGGATAGGTCGATCCATGGGCCGTTGGTGGAGGAGATCAAGGTTCTTCTCCGAGGGTTTAACGATCATGTGGTAAAACATGTTCGACGTTCTGGTAATGGTGCTGCGCACCGGTTAGCAAAGCTTAGCTGCGACAATAAAAGTTGTAATAGGTAGATTGGTGTTCCTCCAGGATTTCTGGTAGACTTGTTGGCCAAAGACTCGGGTTGTTTTTAATAAAGTCGCAGCATTAATTCTCAAAAAAAAAAACTAAATGCACGATTTTCCCAGTTGTAATTCGGGTTAGGCTTTGACTGTATTTCAGCAAGATTTTAACATGACCTCAACATGGGGAGCAGAGAAGGTTGCACTAGGGTATGGGATAAACGGATAGGATAATTTCCATAGCAAATTTGTCGCCGAATCTGTTTTTAAGAATCCATATCCGGTTTATAGAAATCCGGTGATAAGGATATCCAACTACAAACTAAACAACTAGATACGGTATAGAATATGGTATGCAATACATCATCAAATATTTATTATCCAAAAATCAATTAGAAATATCCAATGGTTTTTAGCCAAATAATCCGATTTTTTACAAAAAAAGGTTGAGATAACATAGCACAACTAGTAGTTACTAAGTTGCCGAGTCATTCGGTAATAATTCAACTCACTTACATAGTCATTGTAGCATACAAATTACTCCCTCCGATCAGAAATAAGTGTCGGCAATTTTGTACTAGCTTAGTACAAAGTTTGTACTAAGTCCCCGACAGTTATTTCCGATCGGAGGGAGTACAAGTTTATTTGGCTACTAGGCTACCGAAATATGAGTGGATAGTATCTTAGGTCACGTGACTACTTTTTTTTGCGAGAACACGTATTTACATTATTACTCATGTGTTCATATTATATCTATTTTGAAATGATAAGGATGTCGCCCAGGGGGGGGGTGAATATGCGATTTAAAACTTTTACAAGTGGCTTGACAAATGCGGAATAAAACTAACGTTTAATTTGCCAAGCATACAAAACCTAAATAAATTAGGTTCACCTATATGCACCAACAACTTATGCTAGACAAGATAAGCAACTATGTGATAGCAAGATATATAAACTTCAAGCACGAAGGCTATCACAAAGTAAATTGCAGAAGTAAAGGAGCTCGGGTATAGAAATAACCAAGGCACGCGGAGACAACGATGTATCCCGAAGTTCACACCTTGCGAGTGCTAATCTTCGTTGGAGCGGTGTGGAGGCACAAGGCTCCCCAAACGCCACGGAGGCTCACCGTAATCTCCTCGAGCCCTCCCACCAAGATGGAAGACCCGACCACTATGGGACTCTTGAGGGCGGTCACCGAACCCGTACAAGCTTGGGGCAATCTCCACAACTCAATTGGAGGCTCCCAAGAAATCGCCACTGAGGCACCACAAAGCTTGGGAAGATCTCCACAACTTAATTGGAGGTCCCCAAGAAATCACCACGGAGGCACCACAAAGCTTGGGAAGATCTCCACAACTCAATTGGAGGTCCCCAAGTAACCACTAAGCCGTCTAGGGTTCCAAGAACCCAAGAGTAAAAAGCTCAACGAACTTTTCACCACCGAATTTCCGAGGAGAACTCAAACCGATGCACCAAATGCATTGGTAAGAACACACAAAGTGCTCAAGTCCTTCTCTCCCAAATCCTACCAAAGCAACAAATGCTATGGAGGGATATGAGAGGAAGAACAAAGGAAGAAATCCACAAAGAACTCCAAGATCTAGATCCAATGGGTTCCCCTCACAAAGAGGAGAAAGTGATTGGTGGAAATATAGATCTAGATCTCCTCTCTCTTTTCCCTCAAAGATATGCAAGAATCATGGGAGGAATTGAGAGATGGGCAAGCTTTCCAAGGTCAACAATGGAGGGAGAGAGAGAGGGGAAAACGAGCTAACCCAAGTTTGAAGAAGGGGAGGGGTATTTATACCCCTCCCGGTAATGTAGCCGTTGCTATACTGCAGGGCCAGATATTCTGGTCCAAGTTTGGACCGGATATTCCGCCCCCACAAAAAACTGCTAAGGACTTCGCGCGCGTCGTCCAGATTTGGGGCCAGATATTTCGGCCGGATATTTCCAAAAGTGGGCCGGATATTCCGGTCACCCCTGAAATCGGCTAAGGACCAGAAGATGGCGAGGCGCGCGTCATTCAGATTTAAGGCCGGATATTTGGCCGGATATTTTCAAAAGTGGGCCGGATAATCCGTCCAGGAAGAGCGAGCAATACGAAAACAACGATAACTTTTGTATCCGGACTCCGTTTTCGATGATCTTGGGCTCATTGGAATCACCACAATGAGCTCTACAACATCATCCATAGAAACATCATAGTCCAACAAAGGAGGATGAAACCAAATGATAAAAGGTTTGACTTAGCTATAAGGATGAACCGGTAAAACCTCCAACACCAAAAAACGCAATAAGTTTTCCATACAAAATCCGTTTTTGGTGAGCTTGGGATTAATGTCAAGATAACCACAAGCTATAAAACCTCACATAGAGAAAATCCAAATAAGAACCAATAAAGATGATGCAAAGTATGCAAAAGTTTGAGCTCTCTCCGAACGATACGAATAAGGTTACTCACTCGAGAGCCCCTCTTGATAGTACGACTATCGATCCTAAAATCCGGTCTCCCAAACACTATGAGACCGGGAAGAAAGAAAACCTATCAAGATCAAACCTTTGCCTTGCGCATTCCACTTGAGCTAGATGGTGACGTTCTTGATCTTCTCAAGTTGGACTACCTTTCTTGATTGCGCTTGCTCGGTGAAGTCTTGTGGATTGCTCCCCAATACTTCACTATGGGAGAGACACTTGAACTTGCGCTTCGACTTGATCAACATTGCACTTAAACTTCTTCCTTCATAATGATGATGTCTTGAGAATGCATATGAGAGCTCACCCCATCTTATTCCTCAAGGCACACTCTATATAGGCTTAACTCCCTTGATCATCACATAATCTTCTTTATTTGCATATTCTTACAACCTTGAAACCAACATATGGCTCAAGCGTTGTCTACGGACAAGTCCTACAAATATAACTCGATGTAAACATTAGTCCATAGGGATTGTCATTAATTACCAAAACCACACATGGGGGCAAACACTCTTTCAATCTCCTTTATTTTGGTAATTGATGACAATCTCCTTGAGAGGGTTTATATAATAAATTTAAAGGACTAAGATGGTTACACTAACATCAAATACTACAAAAGCATGTGATGTTAGTAGAACCATCATATATAGAGCAAAATCCCCCACAATCTATGCACGTGTGAATGAACTTGAATTTCATTGCATATATTGCCAACCAATGTTGTTGGTGGAGTTTCCACTATATATACTCAACCATGCAAAGCATGCAAGGCAAATGCTTAAGAACAAAACAAAAGCATGAAACCCAATTCCCTTCAAACCCTCGAAACTTCTCCCCCATTGGCATCCATTGCCAAAATGGGCAGAAAGGCTTAGAAGGCCAATAGTGAGAGTTCCTCCTCAAGGTGTGCATGGCACAAAAGAAGTGGAAACACATGCACAAATTCAAGGACAAAAATTTGGAGGAAATCAAACTATATTGACGATCAAAGATTGCAAACAAAATAGGATGACATTATGGTTAAACTTCCAACAAATGAAGATAGCAATCAAAAGATCCAAATAGCGAATCAAATAAAGATATTATGAGAAGACCAAAACAATGCTCTAAATAATATGAAGAAGCTCCCCAAGGTTTGTGCACAACATATTCCATTTGAATTAAAGTATAAGGTGCACAAACATGGAATCATCACTCCCTCGATATTATTCAAAACATAATGATACCAAGTGACATCAAATACTATGATAACCACAAAATGGTGCTTTAAAATGAAATGAGGAAGCTCCCCAAGGTACATACACAAGATAGAATGTTTGCATTTGAATACAATTTGCACAACATAGACTCCTCACTCCCTCAATACCATTTAAAAAGAACCATTAGCAAGAGACCATAGAAAATAAATCAAGCTTAACACTTGTATCATGGAAATGGTTGAGCAACAAATAGGGAACCGACATATTAAACGTCTCAACCAAAGGAATGTGTGATAGGAATGACAAAGCATATTATAAGACTAGTACAAAGATGAAAATAGAGTATCCACATAGTCCTCAATGAATGATATTGCTTAGCATTCCATCCCAACACACAAGGAAAAAAATAAGATATCAATTAAGGGGATATCATCTCTTATGTGTATAAGTTTCTAAGTAGACAACATCACAAAGATAATTATCACAAAGAAACATATACACATAAAATAGATACAAAGAGAAGAACATGATATCTAAACAAGTCCATGCAATATACCAATGAGATTTTTGCTTTTAAAGCCTCGCCAAAGGCTCAATTTATCTTATTGCATATTGAAGAACTTCAACCACAAACATGTCAAAGACATCATAAATATCAACAAGGGAAAGAAGATAGTTGGGATGTTTTGAGAAAAGAAACAAGTATCACGAATAAGTATACCAAAAGAAAGAACTAAATTTGCACTTTCATCAATATTGCACATGTGAGGAACTTGAGGAATTGATATGCAATAAAATTGCTAGATAGACATATTTGGGAAGGGTGAATCATGAGCATGATTTTATATATTCCCCAAAATATGCACTCATCTCAAATTACTCACATTTTCAATAGAGAGGTTTCATTAAGATCTTTGCAAATAAAGATTTTTATGCCATGAAATGACCCACACAAGGTTAGATGCTAGAAAAGTATGCATGAATAAGATACTTGTTACCGAGATACCATTGGAAGGATGTAGTAGATTGGAGTTCTTCAATAATCCTAGCTTGCCACAAATTATCAACTAGTCACCGCTTCATGCTTATTATTGAGACAAGCACCAATATATCTCCCATATACCTAAAACAAATTCAAGTACAATATGGTCCCCAAACTCATTGGGTCTGAAGTAGTTAGAGACGCTACAATATATAGGACAAGCTCCACATAAATATGTGCATATAGATATGAACTTGAATTTTATGCACATCTTAGCCGATTTAGGATTTATTGGAGTTTACCCTATATATTGGATCAAAGAAAGCAAAGCATGCCATAGAGTATACATTTAGTAAATATGCATGCACAAGACATTCAAGAGTCAAAAGAGATACAATTTGGACAAAACACCAAGAAGACCAAGAAGTCATACAAAGGTGTGAAGAATTAAAGGTTGTCCAAATTATATTAAAGAAATCAACTCAACACAAGATTGACTCCAAAGTCCACCAAGTGAACAAAGCAAACGCCAATGAGCATAAAGGATCACTAAAACACACATGCCCAATGACTTATCTCATTTTAAGAATATAGAGCAAAATCAAGAAAAGAGATAGCCATTCTCCCAAAGAGAGCAAGGTTCCAACAAACAAACCAAACTCTCCACTCTTTTATGATGGCACACTAAGTACCAAAAAGAAAGGATTTGTCTTCCAACAATAACCAATACCAATTGAAATAAGCCACAAGAGTATGTTATAGCAAATATAGGAGAGCTCCCCCAAGATTAGTGCATTATTTATGATTTTGCATTTGAATACAAAATGCACACAAATGGGATCATCATCTCAACCTACATTAAGAATAACACAAAACAAGTTCAACAAAATCAAATGAAATCACAAGAGTCAAGGAAGACAATGGGAATTAAAACAAATACATTTCTTGGCAAGAGGTAAGGTAATTAAAAGCAATAGCCAATGTAAAGATGATCAACATATATATACCACATGATAAAGTACCATTTGTCCAAGGAAAAGAGGTATTTGGAGTTATTAGTTTCCCGGTGGTATTTTACACATAAATCTAAGATCATCTTCACAACAAAGAAGCATATGAAAAGGATAAGAATTAAACACCATGCAAAAGAAGATATTCTTGATAGACTCAAATAGTTAAACAATCACGCAAAGCAATGATTAGGATAACTTGAAGCAAATGGTTTTCCAACTTTGATGTAGAATTCCAAATTTTAGGAAAACCCTACCAAGAATGTATCTCACAAACAAGATCCAAAATAAGAGCAATAAAACAATTTCTCAAAGTGAAACTTGTTTGAGCAAACATGTCACATAGAATAAGGATAATTTACAATATCAACACTATGTGACACAACCTCAAATATACACAAACACACATACATGGTGTGCAAACCCACAAGTACATACTTGATTACTCAAAATAAAACAAGTAGGTAGCACAACATATACCAACACATGTAATGGAACACAACCAACACATGCAAAAGGGGTGAGTAACTTTTAATGTAGATAAGTTGAGTACATGTTACCGCAAAGAGGAATATTGGATATATGATATAAACAAGATAATCCAATTGACTTGACTTGAGACAATACATTGATGAAGATCCCTTAATTCTTCATGATATAGCCAAGTCTCCAATGCCCTCCAACAAACACCTATTGATCAAGTTTTGGTGTGTTGGTCCCCAACCAAGTTGGGTCCTAAGAGGTTAGTCACAATAGGCTTGACCACCTAAATGGTTCTTTTCTTGACACCACATTGAGTACCAATAAATTTGGCAAACACATTGCCAACCATATTTTTGCAAAGTGAATAAACATCATCAATTATGATAGGGTTGGATGAGTTACCCATAGTGCATGAAGAAGATAGGTGGCCCTTCTCATGGCATGTGTAGCATGTTCTTTTTTTCTCTTTCTTCTCACTTGATTTCTCCACAATGGGAGCATTAGCTTGATTCTTCTTGGGAAGTGACCTTTCTTCAACCCGAGGTTGAGCATGACCTTGACCTTGAGGCCACTTCTCTTGTTGCTTCTCAACTAGTGCCTTATTCTTCAAAGGGCAAGATCTAACATGGTGCCCTTCAATTTTGCACTTGAAGCAAACAATCCTGGCCGGATCTTTGACTTGTCCTTGGCCCTTCTTCTTGTTGTTAAACGTGGACTTCTTGTTGTTGGAGATAAACCCAAGTCCACTCTTTTGCACACTCAACATATTGTCGAGTTTGGATTTCCCTTCATGACTCTTTACCAAGTCTTTCTTCAAAGAAGAGACTTGGGCCTTGAGCTCTTCGATTTCCTCTACATGGTTAGTAACAACACAAGTACTAGAGGAAATAGAAGCTTCATTGTTAGAGCAACAAGGCAAGGAAAGTAATTCATCACAAGATGTAGCAATATAATGAGTGGATGAATTACTAGGACTAGCACATGGCAATATGGCATTTTTAGAAGAAGTGCAAATGTCCACATGAGGCTCACTAGATGTTACCTTTGACATAATAGCCTCATGAGCTAACTTTAGCCTATCATGGGAAGCTAGGAGATCCTCATGGGAGCAAGAGAGGTTCCCATGACTTTCTTCCAATTTCCCATAATTGCTAGTTAGCAAAGCAAGTTGAGCCCTTAGCTCAACATTCTCCTTTAAGATGGATGCTTCACAAGAACTAGAGTTAGTAGCACAAGCATCATCACTAATGGAAAGCGGAGAAGACAATTTAGTAAGCTCATTTTAATTTGAAGCTTTAAGTTGCTCATGCGACTCGGTGAGAATGATGGGCTCACACGAAATGACCCTAGATTCATTTTTAAGAAGCACAACATTCTCAAGGAGTTTAGCATAAGTAACTACAAGCTCTTCATATTTAGTTCCAAAATCATTTGCCACCACAATATTTCTATCAAAGGATTTATTTATTTTAGATAATTCTAAAGTAAAGGTCTCCTCAAGAGATTCCTTGGTGGTTTGTTCTTCTTCTAGAGCTTCTTTTAGATCCGCGATCTCATCCGCGTAATCACGAGCATGACCTTGCATTTTAAAAATGGTATTCTCATGCTCCTCAATAATTTTATTGCTCTCGGTGGCAATAGCAAAAATCTTATAGAAGTAAGAGCAAGCAATTTTATTCTTACGAATAGCATGAAAAAACATTTCACTCTTCTCAAATAAAGATGCAAGATCATCATCATCTTCTTCATTATCCTCATCATCATCACTAGATATATTGGGTTCCAAAGTAGGAGTTACCTTTGAAGACCTACCCATAGGGTACATATGGGAACCAAGAGATGATGAAGAAGAATCACTTGAAGCTCTAATTAGAATCTTGTCTTGGCCCATGGAATAATTGTTTTCCTCTACATTGTTAGACACACAACAACTAGAGGAAGTAGAAATAATTGTATCATGGAAACTAGACAAATCAAGCATGTCATCATAAGATTTATTCATGCAACTTGCACATGATATGCAAGGACTATCAACACAAGCATGTAAAGCATTTATGGTGCTAGAAGTGTTTAAGTCCAAAGATGAAGCATGACAATGAGATAGAGATGAATGATCGTCACAAGTAAGCTCACTATCAACATTGCAATTTCCATCACCATTCACCATAAAGTTACCTTGTGTCTTGCTACACTTTGGTGAAGTGGAAGAGAGTTCATCACGACCGGAAGTGGAGGGAATACAATCATCCTCAATCTTGTTGGACATGTCATATTTGTCTTGAATCTTTGTCCAAAACTCATGAGCGCTACGGAAAGGCATGATTGCAAGAATAACTGCATCGCTCACAAAATCAACAAGCACATAGTAGCTCGAGAATTAAGATAAGAGTTTCTCTTCTCCTCTAAAGATAGACTTTGGGAATCCTTAGGAGGAGAGAAACCCATATCTAGAATTCTCTCTATATTTGGGTCCATAGCACGAAAATGATTAAGCATGCAAATTTTCCATATATCATAATTAGTGCCATCAAATATAAAGGTGCCATTGTGCACTAATCCCCTAGCCGACATCTTTGCTCTCAAGGCGGTAAAGCCTTAAAATGAGAGACCTTGCTCTGATACCAGTTGAAAGGATAAGGATGTCGCCTAGAGGGGAGGGGGGGGGTGAATAGGCGATTTAAAACTTTTACAAGTGGCTTGACAAATGCGGAATAAAACTAACATTTAATTTGCCAAGCATACAAAAGCTAAACAAACTAGGTTCACCTATGTGCACCAACAACTTATGCTAGACAAGATAAGCAACTATGTGATAGCAAGATATATAAACTTCAAGCACGAAGGCTATCACAAAGTAAATTGCAGAAGTAAAGGAGCTCGGGTATAGAAATAACCGAGGCACGCGGAGA
This sequence comes from Dactylis glomerata, assembly GCA_007115705.1. Classification (NCBI taxonomy): domain Eukaryota; kingdom Viridiplantae; phylum Streptophyta; class Magnoliopsida; order Poales; family Poaceae; genus Dactylis; species Dactylis glomerata. Next base: position 3,407,691 of record QXEO01000360.1, on the reverse strand, counting down.
CAACGATGTATCCCGAAGTTCACACCCTTGCAAGTGCTAATCTCCGTTGGAGCGGTGTGGAGGCACAAGACTTCCCAAACGTCACGGAGGCTCACCGTAATCTCCTCGAGCCCTCCCACCAAGATGGAAGACCCGGCCACTATGGGACTCTTGAGGGCGGTCACCGAACCCGTACAAGCTTGGGGCAATCTCCACAACTCAATTGGAGGCTCCCAAGAAATCGCCACTGAGGCACCACAAAGCTTGGGAAGATCTCCACAACTTAATTGGAGGTCCCCAAGAAATCGCCACGGAGGCACCACAAAGCTTGGGAAGATCTCCACAACTCAATTGGAGGTCCCCAAGTAACCACTAAGCCGTCTAGGGTTCCAAGAACCCAAGAGTAAAAAGCTCAACAAACTTTTCACCACCGAATCTCCGAGGAGAACTCAAACTGATGCACCAAATGCAATGGCAAGAACACACAAAGTGCTCAAATCCTTCTCTCCCAAATCCTACCAAAGCAACAAATGCTATGGAGGGATATGAGAGGAAGAACAAAGGAAGAAATCCACAAAGAACTCCAAGATCTAGATCCAATGGGTTCCCCTCACAAAGAGGAGAAAGTGATTGGTGGAAATATAGATCTAGATCTCCTCTCTCTTTTCCCTCAAAGATATGCAAGAATCATGGGAGGAACTGAGAGATGGGCAAGCTTTCCAAGGTCAACAATGGAGGAAGAGAGAGAGAGGGGGGAAAACGAGCTAACCCAAGCTTGAAGAAGGGGAGGGGTATTTATACCCCTCCCGGGAATGTAGCCATTGTTGTACTGCAGGGCCAGATATTCCGGTCCAAGTTTGGACCGGATATTCCGCCCCCCACGAAAAACTGCTAAGGACTTCGCGCGCGTCGTCCAGATTTTGGGCCGGATATTTCGGCCGGATATTTCCAAAAGTGGGCCGGATATTCCGGTCACCCCTAAAATCGGCTAAGGACCAGAAGATGGCGAGGCGCGCGTCATTCAGATTTAAGGCCGGATATTTGGCCGGATATTTCCAAAAGTGGGCCGGATAATCCGCCCAGGAAGAGCGAGCAATACGAAAACAGCGATAACTTTTGCATCTGGACTCCGTTTTCGATGATCTTGGGCTCGTTGGAATCATCACAATGAGCTCTACAATATCATCCATAGAAACATCATAGTCCAACAAAGGAGGTTGAAACCAAATGATAAAAGGTTTGACTTAGCTATAAGGATGAACCGGTAAAACCTCTAACACCAAAAAACGCAATAAGTTTTCCATACGAAATCCGTTTTTGGTGAGCTTGGGATTAATGTCAAGATAACCACAAGCTCTAAAACCTCACATAGAGAAAATCCAAATAAGAACCAAGAAAGATAATGCAAAGTATGCAAAAGTTTGAGCTCTCTCCGAACGATACGAATAAGGTTACTCACTCGAGAGCCCCTCTTGATAGTACGACTATCGATCCTAAAATCCGGTCTCCCAAACACTATGAGACCGGGAAGAAAGAAAACCTATCAAGATCAAACCTTTGCCTTGCGCATTCCATTTGAGCTAGACGGTGACGTTCTTGATCTTCTCATGTTGGACTACCTTTCTTGATTGCGCTTGCTCGGTGAAGTCTTGCGGATTGCTCCCCAATACTTCACTATGGGAGAGACACTTGAACTTGCGCTTCGACTTGATCAACATTGCACTTAAACTTCTTCCTTCATAATGATGATGTCTTGAGAATGCATATGAGAGCTCACCCCATCTTATTCCTCAAGGCACACTCTATATAGGCTTAACTCCCTTGATCATCACATAATCTTCTTTATTTGCATATTCTTACAACCTTGAAACCAACATATGGCTCAAGCGTTGTCTACGGACAAGTCCTACAAATATAACTCGATGTAAACATTAGTCCATAGGGATTGTCATTAATTACCAAAACCACACATGGGGGCAAACGCTCTTTCATATTTATTTTATGGTCTTTTTTATTTGTTCTATGTAGTTTTGGTTATATGATTTCAAAAAAGATACAAAATGATTAAAAAAATGTTTACAAATATCGCATGTTTGGAATGACATTCTGACATTATACAAACATCGTTAGTGGTAAATGGGTTTTATTGACAATATCGCATGTTTGGAATGTCATATTGTCTGTATTCTCTTACGTGTTACACGAATTTATTTCACAAAGAAAGACAATAGTTCACTGTAAAATTACAATATCGTCCAAATAAACAAACTCGAATCCTTGCCCTATCGTATTCGAATTTGAATCCGTGTCCAATTAATACTGGCGTGTAGGACCCGACAATAGTTCCCCGTCTCCCCGATCCGTCGTATCCTGTTTCCTTCGCCCACCGACCAAACCGTGGAGAGGAAGAAAAGCGAGGAGAGCTCGCTAGTAGCCCGGCAGCGGCAGCGGCGGCACCGGCGATGGGAGACCACTACCAGACTCTGGGGCTTCAGCGCGACGCCAGCAAGGCCGACATCAAGAACGCATACTTCCGGCTCGCCCACCGCTACCACCCCGACCACCACAACCACGCCGACGCCGCCGGCCGCGCGGAAGCCGCTCGCCGCTTCCGCCAGGCTAAAGAAGCCTACGACGTCCTCTCCGACTACCACAGCCGCGCCGATTACGACCGCAACCTCCGTCGCTCCTCCTCATCATCCTCGTATTCACGTGGCTACAGGGCCTCTTCGTCATCGTCCTCCTCATCCTCGAGGACCTCGAGTGGCTACGGGCACCGGCAAGGTGCTCCACCTCGCCCGAGAGGAGGACCTAAACTGGGTAACGTGCTCGCCGGGTAAGCAACTTCGTTTCTTAACGCGCTCCTGCAACCTTGACGAAAGCTCATCCCTAACACTAATACACTCTTTGAATTCTGATGGCTCCTGGTGGTAACTTTGTAATGCAGTGCATATGTTGTTATCATGGTGGTGGGATCTGTCGCAGAACTCGTAATTGAGTTGAAAACAGACTTCGAAATATTGAAACGAGCAATCGAAATGACCAAGCAACGATGGGAGAACATGAAACGGGAACGGGAGAAGGAGAAAAAGAGCTGGTGGACCAAAATCTTCAGGTCTTGATTTCAGGCATATAATATATAGCTATAGCTCTTAATGCAGTTCATAGTTTCCACAAGTCTAGACGAAAATTTAACACGTTCTTACGGCTTTCTCAACGATTCTCTTCTTCTACTAACAAGAGTAGACATGCAAAATTTATGTCCGTTGCTGAAGGGAAATTGTTCTAGCTGTTCCTGAATAGCTTTCTCCAAAGGAATATCTGCTTGCTCGGAGATTGTCTTCCTAAAATTATTGGTGTGTAAATAAAATTATTGATGTGGCAAGGCAGACAAAGAATTATCTCCGCATCAGCTCAACAATTAGTCTCCTACATTAGGAACGATATGACGGTTCACATTTTTTTATTTCGAAATGATGAACTTAGACCCGGTCTCTGCATCAATTTGATACACACAGCTGCTTTTATAGCATAGTTCAAACTATTGAAGGTATTACACTCATGAATCAGAAATGGTTGCGGCATGTATCAACCATAAAAAATGAAAAGCAACAAGAAGCTATCTATTTTAAAACATGCAAAAATATCGCCATCTAGTAGCTTAGAAATAGAAGTCTCGAACAACCGGTTGGACCCAATACACTCATTGAGGAGAAGAGACCAGAGTTATATCCAGTGCACAACGAGCCAAATAAACTGCAAAAATTTGTACCCTTTAGTTTGTTAAAACCAATATTATCTCTACACGTCCAAATGGACGAACATAAAGCCGACACACGAAAATGTATTCTAGCTTTATTCATCTTATTAATTACATCCAACCAATTAGCAAACATATTAGTAATATTAGTTTGTGGGATATATGTTGTATGTGAAATAGACCACATGAGGAGAATACACCGTAGTAGGCGAGTTAGACAATTCGCAACTTCTCGATCAGCTGATGTATCTTCCAGCCTACAATATAATACCGTCTGCTACCTATATTACCTAGGGCCGCTTTGATGTATATGGCGCATCTGCATTTTGATAACAAGGACCAAATGGTTCATGTTAATGTTTTTTTTACGGATGTATATATTGTGACTGTAGTGCAACAAGCCACACTTCAACGGGGAAAAGTTGTTTGCTTGGCCACAAAATAGTAGCGGGCCAAGGATTTTGTCAATGGCTATTCAATATGAAAAATAGCAAAAAAAAGTAAACAAATTAGTGACGGGTTCATGAGCACAGGAAACTCGTTGGTCCATAGAGGAATACTTGGTAGGATAGTAAATGAAGTTCCCTACGTTGTTGTGCGAAACAAATTTTCTGTTGTCCTTTTAAGGTTCTAAGAGCATGACTAATAATATAGCCGGTTGTTGGATATAAACCCATACCATGTCATCAATAGTTGATATATAGTAAGCACAAGTATAATAGGTAGACTATATAATTTGGCTTTATTAAATATATAATGTCTACATATGCATGTTATTATTACTTGCATGCAAGAGTAGAGCCAGCTTAGAGCTCATGCATAGCTATATACAGGCTATATAGTCTCATGTATTGTGCTATAGCCAGGCTGTAGAATAAGAGCTCACTTTCTTCTCTTTCCTCTCTTCTCTCTTTCAACTATGATTTTGCTGACGTGAACTAGTTTATAGGCTGCTGACTAAGATTTATTATACTTGCTCTAACTGTTATACATGAGTTGTTGTATAAAGATTTATCAGTACATGTGATGGCGATCAAGCCGCCCCTGCCTTTCCCATGAATTCAAACAAGATTAATGTCTAGTGGAAATTGATTGTACTACCTTCGTTTGTCCTGATGTAGTGCAACAGAGGGGTTTCAACTTGAGACATTGTTGGTCTTCTGAAAATTTGCTTTGTTACTTTTGGACATACACGTGTGTATTCCCAACATATTTCTTGGAAAATGTAACAATGGATCAAACTAAAATTTCTGGATTCGGTGCAATACATGTGAATGATACAAACTTGGATGCCTGAACTGTTGAAATTATGCGCAGCCGCAGGTTTGATGCAGTATAATCCTTCCGGCTCTTAGTTTTTGTGCTTCCAGTTCTCTTTTTGTCTTGGCTAAAATGGCAATTCGCCTAGTTGTAATTCAGGCTAGACTTTGGCATTTTTAACATGACTTAAAACACTTAGCATATTTGCTTGTGGGGGAGCAGAGAAGGTTGCACTATAGTATGGGATGTCACTTTGTCATTCTTGATAATATACAAACATTGTGAGTGGTCAAAGTGTTTTGTTTGACTACGTCACATGTTTGAAATTAAGAATACACACAGCCGAAAAAAAGAGAGAAAACAAAGCCCTGCCGAAGCAATCGGAATCGCAGCAGCAAGAGCACCAGAGTCTGAAAAAGGATCTCCATAACGACTCCTCCAACAAAGAAAACAGTGCATAAACACCGTCGTCGTCCGATCTAACCATTATGGTTACAATGTAGGTTTTCAACCTAGAAAAGGTCCAATTTCTAAACAATGCCTTCAACAAGAAAACACAAGGAGTCGCCATTGCCAAGCACAACCACTGAGGGTCAGCCTGAGGGTTTTCACCTTGGAAAACTAAGACCGCCAAGAACGAGACTGTCAGTGTCGCCATCCCCACTCATCGAGAACACTGCTGCAAAACACCGATCGTCCAACACGCTTACTTCTTTCGATCCACTTCAAGTACTTCCAGAAAACTTCACCTCGACTCGATCAGAGCATGCGAGATAGAACCTCCTGAGCCTATCCAGTCTTTAACACACACGACAACATGGTTCCCATCAACACTTGAAACATCGCAGCAATGAAGATACAAAGGCGGACCAAGGTGCACACGGCGGCATCACATCGCCATCAACCACAGCGGCATAGCAGGTCACACTCCCATGGACAAGGAAGAGCAGGCAAGCAAGCCCAAGGCTCTATCTACCACAGATGTTGATTAGGATGCTGCATATTTCAGCATGCACAAACGCCTCAAAGTGTGATGCAATGCACGTGTAGCTCTTGCAAGTCACAGTACGCAAGACTGCCATTGCGTGCGATGTTGTGACCAGTCAAAGCAGCCCATGAGGGATCCAAGTCGGCCCTGGAGCATGCCGGCACGGCTCTAACGTATATAAACACGAATTTACTTTTCTCTAAAGAATGACAAGAGTTCACTGTAACTTACAATTTCGTCCAAATAAACAAGGTCTATAACTTACAATCACGAGTTTGAATCCGTGTCCAAATAATACTGGAGTGTAGGACCCTACAGTAGTCGCCCCTCTCGCTGATCCATCGTATCCTGTCTCCTCGCCCACCGACCAAACCGTGGAGAGGAAGAAAAGCGCGGAGAGCTCGCAAATAGCCCGGCAGCGGCACCGGCGATGGGAGACCACTACCAGACGCTGGGGATCCAGCGCGACGCCAACAAGGCCGACATCAAGAACGCATACTTCCGGCTCGCCCACCGCTACCACCCGGACCACCACAACCACGCCGACGCTGCCGGCCGCGCGGAAGCCGCCGCCCGCTTCCGCCAGGTTAAAAGACGCCTACGAGGTCTTCTTCGACTATTACCGCCGCGCCGATTACGACTGCAACCTCCGTCGCTCCTCCTCCTCATCTTCGAGTGGCCACAAGACCTCTTCGTCATCGTCCTCTTCGAGTAAACTGGTGAACCGGCAGCAAGGAGGTGCCTCCTCCTCCTCCTCGTCGTCGTCTTCTTCTTTGAGTAAACAGGGGAAACAACAGGCCGGAGACAGAGGTGGTACCTCCTCATCTACCTCCTCCTCGTCGTCGTCTGCCAATGACCACGGGAAAGGTCGCGGAAACGGCGGCAAAACCTCGTCCTCGAAGACGTCGAGTCGGAGCGGGCCAGCTCCACCTCGCCCGAGAGCTCGGGAACGTGATCGTCGGGTAAGTAACTTCTTAGCTCGCTCCTGCAAACCTTGTTGATATTCTGCCCATCGATCAGATGAGTTTCTGCAAAGAAAACTCATCCCTAAGACCCTAACACTAATCCAGTCTTTGAATTCTGATGGCTCGTGGTGGTGACTCTGTAATGCAGTGCATATATTGTTCTCTTGGCGATGGGATCTGTGGCAGAACTCGTAACGGAATGGAAAACCCTCGAGCAAGACGTGGAAAGAATGAAACGAGAAATCGAAATGAGCAAGCAACGATGGGAAAACATGAACTGGAATGGGAGAAGGAGAAAAAGAGCTGGTGGCCCAAAATCTTCAGGTCTTGACTTCTGGCATGTAGCTATAGCTCTTAATGCAGTTCATAGTCTTGACAAGTCAAGAAGAAAATTTAGCACGTCTCCCGGCTTTCTCAATGATTCCTCTTCTACTAACAAGAGTATACATGCAAAATTTATGTTCGTTGCTCAAGGAATATCGTTCTAGATGTTCTTGAATACTCCCTCCATCTTAAAAGATAAGACGCCTAAGCTTAGTCAAAAGTCAACATCTTCCAAATTTTACTAAGTATACAGACAAAAATATGAATATTTGCAGTATCGAATAAACTCAATGAGAAAATATACTTTATGGTAAATCTATTGATATAGATTTAGTATTATAAATATTTATATTTTTTCTATATAAATTTAGTCAAACTAAGAAGATGTTAGCTTTTAACTAAACTTAGAAGCCTTTACATTTTGAGATAGAGGGAGTAGCTTTCTCCAAAGGAATATCTGCTTGCTCGGAGAATGTCTTCCTAAAATTATGGGAGTGTGTAACTAAATTATTGATTTGATAAAAAGAATTGGATCCTCCATAAGGTGTCTCCGCATCAGATCAACAATTAGTCTCTTACCTTACATGATTGCATCAATTGATGCACACAACTGCTTTTATTGCCTAGTTCGAAATATTCAAGGTATTACACATTTACACTCATGGATCTAAAAAGGTTGAGACATTTATTAAGTATTAACTATTGAAAATGAAAAGAAACAAGAAGCTATAAGCCTGCTAAAATGCCGCCATCTAGTAGCCTAGAAATAGAAGTTCTGAACAACCGTTAGCAGCTGGTTGAACCCCAAAACCACAGGCTCCCGCTCATTCCTCGGGAGGAGAAGAAAACATAGTTATATCCAATGAACAGCTAGCTGTATAACTTGCAAAAAATTCGTATCCTTTTTATTAAAAACAATTTTATTTCTATATGTCCAAATATGACTAACATAAAGCTGAGACACCAAAATGTATTCTAGCTTTATCCGTCTTACTAATTCCATTCAACCAGTTATGAAATATACTAGTAATATTAGTTGATGAGATTCGTTGTACTATTGCATGTAAAATAGATCACATGAGGAGAATACACGGTAGTATGCTTGTTAGACAATGTCTGAACTACTTGATCAGCTGATGTATCTTCGAGCCTATAATACGTCTGCTACCAATATTACCTAGGGCCGTTTTGATTTGGGACATCGATAGCAAGGAGGACCAAATGGTTCATGTTAATGTTTTTCTTTACGGATGCATATATTGTAACGTAGTGCAACAAGCCACACTTCAACGGGAAAAAAAATGTTCGCTTGGCCACATACTAGTCGCGGTCTTAGCCTCTTAGGGGTTTTTTCAATGGCTATTCAAAACAAAAAATTAGCAAGAATAGTAGAAATAATAGTAACGGATTCAATTTTTTATAAGGAGTATATATTAATATCGAGAACATACCAATTACACTCAACATCTGAAACAACGCAGTGCTCTAGGCATTACAAATGCACAAAGCTAACAGGAACAAGAAGAATTACAAAAAAAAATCTTGCTACAGTGATGATTTCTTGTAGCAGCAACACTAACACCACCAAGACAACACAAGAAGTTCAGCTTCTCTAAAAGTGATGCCTTCAAAAAGAAAACAGTGCACAAGTGCCGTCGTCGCCCGATCGTAGATCTTAGGTTTTCATCCTGAGAAAGTCTTTGCTCACAAAACAACGCCTCCAACAAGGACATTGCGAGACACAACCAATTAAGGGTAGACCTTGGGTTTTGACCCTGAAAGGTAAGACTTTGAACTTCTCCTATGTGTCGCCTCCACTTTCGATGCCGCTGCTCCAAGTCACGAATCACCAAGTCAATTCACATCGCCACAAAGACTTGAATCACCATTGCTTATTGATAACCCACAAGTATAGGGGATCGTGTGTAGCCTTTTCGATAAGTAAGAGTGTCGAACCCAACGAGGAGCTAAAGGTAGGATAAATATTCTCTCAAGTTCTATCAACCGCTGACACAACTCTACGCACACTAAACGTTTGCATCATCTAGGAAATAAAACTAGAGCAACAATACGGGTATGAGAGATAGCTTTGCAAGATAATAAATACAAGAAAGTAATTGTTAGTGCTGCAGCAATAAAATATACTAAGTAACTATAAAGTAACAATACCATGAGTGTGGAAAAGTGGTGGTAATAGTGGTAGCTTTGTCTAAGTTCAATTAGTGAATAAATCGGGTTCATTGTCTTCGATGTAGTTTTCTATGTGGGAGAGGCTAAATATACATGCACTTCACTACTTCGAATTACAAGTACTATATGATTGGATTATTAGCAAGCATCCACAAATAGTAACAATGCATTAAGGTTTCCCCAACCATAGCCTTAAGTTAATGGCCCTCTTACTCCCATACGTGCAACGTTCCGGTTCGTGTCCTCAGGTTTCTGTCGCTCCGACAGGACTACCTCCTTCTTTTTGCACATACTACTAATCCTAAGATGTTTAATCCATGCGCGTATAAATATAATGGACACCAAAGGACAATACCATATCAACATACAACTCTAATGAACCAAAGACATTCAACAAATCAATCTAAGAACAAATAAACTATGCAAAGATGACATAGATCATAGGATAAATATTATAGCATCAAACACCATGTTTACATAGGACGGTACAAAGGTGTGCGGGAGGATGAACCACTGCATAATATGAGGAGTTGGTGATGGAGATAGTGGTGAAGATGGCGGAGATGAGCAGCAAGGGGCGCGGGCGGCGGCACCGGCGGCGGCGCGAGGGACTCCCCCGCCGCCGGCATCATGGGGGAGCGCCGCCCCTTAGCCCCTTCCTTCATGGCTTCATGGGAGCCCTCCCCCATGGAGATGGGATCCATGGGGGAGGCGAAAACATGGGTGGAGGTGTCCCCCACGAGCTAGGGTTCCTTCCTTTATATAGTCTCTCGGATTCCCATCTCTCCATCTTGGGCCGCACTAGATCGGGCCTAACTCGGCCGTCCGGGCTCAGAATCAGGTGAATTTTATATCCAGAATGTTTGCCGTGAAATTCCCTACAACTTTGTAGTTGAAGAGTTTTCCGTTTGACGCTGTCTTCGACCCGTAACGTGACCATCTTCGAAAAGAGTTCTGGCACAGATTTCTGGAAAGTCCCAATTTGACTCCAACAAGGTTTCCACTTGTATTCTTGGTAATTTCTACACATCAAAGTGTAAAACAAGAACATTGTGCACTTTTGCAACTATTAGTAGGTTAGTCTAAATAAATCATAAAAGTGGCATAAAGTATAGACAAAACATATAGCAATTGGTGTAAAACAAGCATGGAGCATCAAAAATTATAGATATGTTTGCAACGTATCACTTACCCTCAGATCTTGGCTTCCATGGCATTCTTCGCTGACTGACTTTACCATGAAACGAGAATCGTGCCATATGATGGTAACGTCCAGCAGAGCTTCGCAGTGCTCCCTCTAAAACCAAACAGTCAGATAAAAAATATGGTTACATACGACCGAATTCTTCTGATCCAGCAATCTCCAAGCGTGAAACGCCTAGTGTAGTTCGCCAATGGAGCATTCTAGAACACGACACTCCAACCACATCTGTAGGAATGAGCATCTGGTAAATCTTCATCTTGGTGGAAGAAGGAATTCTAGGGCTGCCTCCTTTATTCGAACCGAGCAAGTAGCCCCCACGCCACCCGTCAGAAACACAGGAGAATGACCAGGCACCGCCTACCGCTGGTCCCTTTGGTGCTACGCAAGGCGTGTGCAGGCTCAACCCAATGGGCCTAGATCGACCCAAACAGGGCCCAGATCAGACCCAAACAGGGTCTACGCCGATGCCTCCCGAGCGCTTCCACGCTGCAGGAGCATCCCACGATATAGGGACAGCTCAACCGCGCACCAGAAATGCCTTGACCCATCGGCCCAGATTAGGAATAGACGTAGACGTGCCTCAGCTGCCCTAGATCGGGCCCAGGCACCATCGTCCTGCGTCCGTCGGACTACCGGAGAGCAGTGCTCGGCGCAGGACGCGACCGCACGCCAGCGCATCCAACACTCGACCCGCCAGCCAAGAACAACTGGACCGACCCGTGTCACCGTCCCGCATGTGCAACGCTCAATGCAGGAGGTGACCGCGCGCTCGATCTGATGTCTCCCGGCTCCGTCGCCTCCCTTCAACGCGCATTGTCCAGGTTCGCCGCCTCCCTTCCACGCGCATCGCCCTGTTTCACCGCCTCCCTTCCACCTCGCCGTCCTCCTCATGCGGGCGCGGTTGCCAAACCTCTCCGCACCGATTCTCTAGAAACACGTCCAGCCAGAGCCCTCCGCCAAACAACAAGATGGGCTCCGCCACCGCCGTCGACGCCGATGGTGGCAGTGGCTAGGGGATCCGCGCTCAGGGGAAGGTCTGTCTATGGTTTCGGGAACCTCTAGGGTCGCTCGTGCGGGAGCGACCCGGGAGGACCATATGATGTCTTATAATCTAAGAGTTGCGCTTTCTTGTTAAAGCTTGCCAGTCATTAACCGCCCCGACTAGTCTTTGCTAGTCGGGTTGCTAGAGACGCTGCAAACGTCTGCTATGATCGAATTCAACGTGATATTTACTAGCATCCACGTCTCCTTGAACCCACAACCAATCAAATAACCACCAACCGCGATGTTGAACGGATCGTATGGGCACCTAGAGGGGGGGGGGTGAATAGGTGCTACTCAAATTTTAATTCTTTTTCAATTTAGGCTTGACACAAAGGTAAATTCTCTAGATATGCAACTAAGGTGAATTTACCTATATGACAACTAGCAAGCTAAGCAAGATACGAGTAGTAAAGACAATAAAGGATAGAGGTAACCGAGAGTGGAGCACACGGAGACACGGATGTAATTCCCGTAGTTCCTTCCTTTTTAGGGGAAGTACGTCTACGTTGGAGGGGTGTGGTTGCCACAAAGGCCTAACCAACGCCACAAAGGCTCACCCTATTCTCCGGTGCAAGCTTCCGCCACAAAGGCCTAGCTCACTTTCCACTAAGGGATTCCTCAAGGCGGAATCGGCCTTTACAAAACTTGGGGCACAACTCCACAACCGAATTGGAGGCTCCCAAGCACCACAAAGAACTCAATCAACAAGTATCAAGATTTCAATCACACAAATCAAGGTCAAGGGACACAAGAGAACCCAAGACCAAAGGGCCCTCAAGCAAATGAGAGGGGAAATCAAATCGCTTCGGTGAGGATGTAGATCAAGGCCTTCTCATTCGGTTCTCCAAAGATCAAGAACTTTGGTGGGTTGAGGGAGGAGATCTTGTGAATTTGGTGGCTCCAAATGAGGTCTTTTTCTTGCACAGCTCGAGCAGCTTGAGGTGGAAGAAGGGGAGGGGTATTTATAGCCCCTCCCAAAATGTAGCCGTTGCTGACTTGGAGGGGCGGATTATCCGGCCAAAGTTTGGCCGGATTATCCGGCCCCTGGCCGGATTATCCGCCCCCCTATCTGGGTGACGCCGCCTCTGGTCCTTAGCCGTTTTTGGGGACGTCGAAGGGGGGGGGCGGATTATCCGGCCCCTGGCCGGATTATCCGGCCCCCTATACTGGGTGACGCCGAGCCTGGTCCTTAGCCGTTTTTGGGGACGTCGAAGGGGGGGCGGATTATCCGGCCCCCTATACTGGGTGACGCCGAGCCTGGTCCTTAGCCATTTTTGGGTCAGTCTCCGGAGGGGGCGGATTATCCGGCCTGTCAATTGTTGAGCTAAAAAACCTCCACAACTTAGCACACACTTAATATTCCTAATGTTGTTATCTAACACACAAAATCTGAGGGAAACAAAGTTTGCACTTTCAATCTCCCCCTTTTTGGTGTTAGATGACAACACTAGGATTTGCAAGAGAGATCGAATATTTCAAACAACAAATATTTGAGCAAGATATAAAGCTCCCCCTAGATGTGTGCATCTCCATAATTAAGTTTGTAGGCGGCATACCTTTTCATGGATAACTCAATCAAAATGGAATTCCGTATATGATAATGACGAAAAACCGAACAATAATTCCATAGCCATATCACCAATAACCATGAGCTCATAAAGATATAAGTGAACAACACATAATGATCCACATGGCACATATAGAACATATAACATAGTCTCATACACCACATGGTAGCAAATAAACCACACGAAGTTCAACCACACAAAGTTCCAAACTTAAGACAAATGAAATAAGAAGAAACACAAGCGCCAAAGAATGATAAGCGCGCAAGCTTGTGTTTCCACCCATGCAAATCCCATAAGACTCCTAATAGAACTACTTCTCCCCCTTTGGCATCAAGACACCAAAAAGGGAGAAGAGCGATGCTACACGTCCCGAGGAATCAATCCTCCCAGTCACCGATGTCGTCGGAGTCCACATCATCATAATCTCCGCCATCACCTTCATCTCCTTCAGCATCATCATCCTCAAAGTCCTCCTCAGCCTCTGGATGAGTCTCTCCTGTGGTAGCATCTGGAGCATCAAAGAGATGCCTCTGCATATCCACCCAGTTGAAGCGATCGGTGTTCCAAGCTTCATAGGGCACAGGAGCAGTAGGTGTGGGATCGGCGGTCTGAGCACCACTGAGACGGTGAAGGATCAGCTGCTGAGTGTCCTGGATGCTCTTCCTCTCAACATAGGCCTGGTAGTTCTCACGGTGGATGCACAGAACATTCCGCTCAAACCAACTGAGCTTCCTCACCTCCCTGGACATAGCAGATGCAGCAGTCCTCTGATCATGAGCAGAAGCACTCGTCCTCACATTAGCCATGAAGGTGCCTGTATATGCAGTAGCTGGAGCAGAAGACCTCGACCTCTTGACATACATCTTCTTTACTTGGTGCTCCACACTATCATCATGAATGTCATAGTCACCAAGGGCATTCTTGATTAGGAGCATAATGAAGGGAGCATAAGGCACGGTGTTCCTCTGAATGATAGCATCCTTGATCTCATAGAAGATGAAATCCATCACATCAAGAGTGAAGTCCTCAGCAGGGTCAGTCGAAGTAGCACACTCATGAGCAAAAGTGAGGAGGTCAACAAGAGAGGTTCGAATAGCATCATTGTTACCACCACTAGGAGCAATGTTCTCTCTGAAAATGCGGACAAGCTGATCATAAAGAGGGTGTAGGCCTTTGATGAAGCCCACAACACCTGTGGAGTCATAGAGGTCATAGAGCTTGTCCTTGTCAGGCTTGGTCCCCGGATTGTGAATACGGCGACCCACTGGAGTGTCTCCATTATACGCATACCCTAAGAGAGAGGCAAACGTAGAGAAGTCCGATGTACACTCATGCTCGCCAGTCATCCACTTCATAGACTTCTGTGCATTGGGCAGGATCACAAGAGTAGCATAGAACTGCTTGATGAGACCGGGATTATAGTTGCACTGAATGTTGGCCAACCCCATCAAACCCAACTTCTCAACCACAGAAACTGCTTCATCAAAATAGGTCTTGCTGCGAAGGTGATCAAAGTCAATAGGATGCATCGGACGACACGGATTCTTGAGAGGCTCATAGACATCACGGAAAATGCCCCACTGCTCTTCATTCCAGAAACCACGGTCCTCAATGTCTTCATCTCTTGGTGAGGCGTACCAATTGTTCCGCCGCACAAGAATGTACTCGGCCTCTGGCATGCTCTTGTAGTTAGGACGTGTCGCTTTGCCTTTGCGACGACGGGCTTGAACCTTGGCAGCCTTCTCTTTCTCAGCTTTCCTAGCAGCCTCCCTCTGTCCCCGACGGATAGCAATCTCATCCACGAGGACTCCTTCCTCATTCGGAATCAACCGGCGCTTGCGCTTCGGCAACCCCGAACCACCTGTGAAAGAGAGATGCACGGAGAGCATGGGGATAAGCATATGCACACGAGTTACGGAAAGGATCAAAGAATCATGTAGTATGAACAAGCAAACTTCACCAAAACATCAAATTGAGGGCAGCAACAGAGAAAGCAAATAACAGTACATTCCAGGCCGGATTATCCGGCCAGGGGGCGGATAATCCGGCCACCCGGATATTCCGCCCAGGGGGCGGATAATCCGGCTGAAAGGACACGGATGTCGCCTAGAGGGGGGGGGGTGAATAGGCGATATCAAATTTTACGAATGGCTTGAACAAAAGCGGAATTAAACTAGCGTTTATTTTGTCAAGCACATAAAACCTAAATAAACTAGGCTCACCTATGTGCACCAACAACTTATGCTAAGCAATACAAGAAACAAGGTGATAGCAAGATATATGACTTCAAGCATGAAGGCTATCACAATGTAAAGTGCATAAGTAAAGAGCTCGGGTATAGAAATAACCGAGGCACGCAGAGACGATGATGTATTCCCGAGTTCCTCCCTTGAAAGGGAGTACGTCTCGTTGGAGGGGTGTGGTATCGCCACAAAGGCCTAACCAACGCCACAAAGGCCTCACCCTATTCTCCGGTGTGAGCTTGCGCCACAAAGGCCTAGCTCACTCTTCCACTAAGGGGTTCCTCAAGGCGGAACCGGGCCTTTACACAAAGCTTGGGGCACGCATCCACAACTTAATTGGAGGCTCCCAAGAATAGCCACAAAGGCACCACAAAGCCACAAAGCCGTCTAGGGTTCCAAGAACCCAAGAGTAATAAGCTCACAAACTTTCACTTACTCAAATCTCTGGGGAGAACTCAAACCGATGCAACTTATGCAATGGCAAGAGCACACAAGGTGCTCAAATCCTTCTCACTCAAATCCTACCAAAGCAACTAATGCTATGGAGAGATATGAGAGGAAGAACAAAGGAAATCCACAAAGAACTCCAAGATCTAAATCCACAAGAGGTTCCCCTCACTAAGAAGAGATTTTGATTGGTGGAAAGATAGATCTAGATCTCCTCTCCCTTTTCCCTCAAAAATATCCAAGAATCATGGGAGGAATGGAGGAGGAAGGGCAAGCTTGCAAAGTCAACAATGGAGGAGAGAGAGGCCCAAAACGTGTGCAGCCCAAGGTGGAAGAAGGGGTATTTATACCCCCCCACGAAATATGGCCGTTGCAGACTTGGAGGGGCGGATTATCCGGCCAAAATATGTCTGGAATATCCGGCTGGCCGGATTATCCGGCCCCCAGGCCGGATTATCCGCCCCCTATACTGGGTGACGCCGACTCTGGTCCTTAGCAGAAATTCCGAAACGAAATTTTCACCCCCAGGCCGGATAATCCGCCCCCCTGGCCGGAATATCCGCCCCCCTTACTGGGTGACGCCGAGCAGAAATTGCAATACGAAAACGGTGATAACTTTTTCATTCGGACTCCATTTTCGATGATCTTGGGCTCGTTGGAATCACCACAACGAGCTCTACAACTTCATCCATAGAAACATCATAGTCCAACAAGGGAGTATAAAACCAAATGATGAAAGGTTTGACCTCTCTTTGAAGGCAAACCGGTAAAACCTCCAAACATCAAAAACGCAATAAGAGCTTCATGCGAAATCCGTTTTTGATGAGCTAGAGCTTGTCATGGAAATAACCACAAGCTCTAGAACCTCACATGGATAAAACCCAAATAAGAACCAAGAAAGATGATGCCAAGTATGCAAAGGTTTGAGCTCTCTCCGAACGATACAATTAAGTTACTCACTCGAGAGCCCCTCTTGATAGTACGGCTACCGATCCTATAACCCGGTCTCACAACTAACACCATGAGACCGGTAAGAAAGAAACCCTAACACTATCATACCTTTGCCTTGAGCATTCCACTTGAGGTGGATAATGACGATCTTGATCTTCTCAAGTTGGACCACCTTTCTTGATTGAGCTTGCTTGGTGAAGTCTTGCGGATTGCTCCCCCATACTCCACTATGGAAGAGACTCTCTTTAAGCATATCTTCACATATCCATAAACACAATATAGATGGCAAGCTTCAAGCATATGTTCTCTTCTAGTTGCTCATCTTGAACTTGCGCTTTGACTTAATCAATCCTCTAATCAATTCTTCTTTCTCCATAATGATGGTGTCTTGAGGATACACATGAGAGCTCACTCAATCTTATTCTTCAAGACACACTTGACATAAGCTCAACTCCCTTAAGACCAATCTTTGGATCACTTCTTGAATAACACCTTGGTCAACACATAATCTTCTTCTTACAACCTTGACTCCAACAAATGGTTCAAGCATTGTCTATGGACAAGTCCTACACATATAACTCAATGCAACCATTAGTCCATAGGGATTGTCATTAATTACCAAAACCACACATGGGGCTCGATATGATCTTTCAATCTCCCCCATTTTGGTAATTGATGACAATCTCTTTGAGAGGGTTTATATAATGAATTCAAAGAACTAAAATGGTTATACTAACATCAAATACTACAAAAGTATGTGATGTTAGTAAAACCAGCATATATAGAGCAAACTCCCCCACAATCTATGCACGTGTGAATGATCTTGATTTCATTGCATATATTGCCAACCAAGGTTGTTGGTGGAGTTTCCACTATATACTCAACCATGCAAAGCATGCAAGGCAAATGCTTAAGAACAAACCAAAGCATAAAAGCCAATCCCTTTAAACCCTCCCTTTAAACCCTCGAAACTTCTCCCCCATTGGCATCCATTGCCAAAATGGGCGAAAAAAGCTTAGAAGGCCAATATAGTGAGAGTTTCTCCAAAACGGTGTGCATATCCAAAATAAATGAGTGAAAACACATGCACATATACAAAGGCAAATTTTTGAAGGAAATGAAACTATATCGAGGATCAAAGATTGCAAAAAAAATAAGATAACACGATGGATAAACTTCAACAAATGAAGAGAGCAATCAAACAATCCAAAGAACAAATTGAATAAGGATATTATGATAAGATCGAAAAGGTGCTCTAAATAATATGAGGAAGCTCCCCAAGGTGTGTGCACAAAATATTCTATTTGAGTTGAGGTATAAGGTGCACACACATGGAATCATCACTCCCTCAATATTATTCAAAACAAAATGATACCAAGTGAAATTAAATACTATGCTAACCGCAAAATGGTGCTTTAAATGAAATGAGGAAGCTCCCCAAGGTACGTGCAAAAATTGGAATGTTTGTATTTGAATACAATTTGCACAACATGGAGTCCTCACTCCCTCAATAACATTTAAAACGCAACCATTTGCAAGAGATCATAGAGAAGAAATTAAGCTTATACTTGCATCAAACAAATGGTTGAGCAACAAGCAAGGGACAATATATTAAAAGGCTCAACCAAAGAAATGTGTGATAGGAATAACAAAGAATATTATAAGACTAACACAAGGATAAGCATAGAGCATCCACATAGTCTTCAATGAATGATATTGCTTAGCATTCCATCCCAACACATAAGGTTCAAATAAGATATCAAATAATGAGATATCATCTCTCATGTGTATAAGTTTCTAAGTAGACAATATCACAAAGATAATTATCACAAAGAACCATGTACACACAAAATAGATACTAAGAATAGAACATGATATCCAAAATGAAGGCATGCAATATACCAATGAGATTTTTGCTTTTAAAGCATGGCCAAAGGCTCAATCTATCTTATTGTATATTGACAAACTTCAACCACCAACATGTCAAAGACATCACAAATATCAACAAGGGAAAGAAGATAGTTGGGATGCTTTGATAAAAACAACAAGTATCAAAACGAAGGATACCAAACGGAAGAAATAAATTTGCAATTTCATGAATTTTACACATGTGAGCTTATTGAGGAATTGATATGCAAAAAGATTGCTAAGTTCACATATATGGGATAGGAGAATCATGAGCATGATTTTTATATGTTCCCAATAATATGTCCTCATCTCAACTTGCTCACATTTGCAATAAAGAGGTTTCATTAGAATTCTTGCAAGAACCACATGATTTTCAAATAAAGATATCCATGCCAAGAAACAACCTACACAAGGTTGGACGCTAGAAAAGTATGCATAAAAAGATACTTGTTACCGAGATATTAAAGGTAGGATGTAGTAGATAGGAGTTCTTCAATAATCCTAGCTTGCCTCAAATTATCATTTAGTCACCACTTCATCCTTATTATTGAGACAAGCACCAATATATCTCCATGTACCTAAAACAAAGTTCAAGTACAAGATGGTCCCCAAACTCATTGGGTCCAAAGTAGTTAGAAACTACAACATATAGGACAAACTCCACATAAATATGTGCATATATATATGAAATTGAATTTCATGCACATCTTAGCCGATTTAGGATTTGATGGAGCTTCTCCTATATATTTGATCAAAGAAAGCAAAAGCATGTCATACAATATACATTTAGTAAATATGCATGCACAAGACTTTCAAGAGCCAAAGGAGATACAATTTGGACAAAACACCAAGAAGGACAAGCGAGCACACAAAATTGTGAAGCTACAAAAGGTTGTCCAAATTATATCAAAGAATCAAATCAACACAAGATTGACTCCAAAGTTCAACTAGTGAACCAAGCAAAAGCCAATGAGCATAAAGCATAACTAAAACACACATGCTCAAAGACATATCTCATTTTAAGAGTAAGAAATAAATAATAAGGAATGAGATCACCAACTCCCAAAGAGAGCAAGGTTCAAACAAACAAACCAAACTCTTCACACTTTTTATGATGGCACACTAAGTACCAAAAAGAAAAGATTTGTCTTCCAACAAAAAACCAATACCAAATGAAATAAGCACAAAGAGTGTGTTATAACAAATATAGTAGAGCTCCCCCAAGATTAGTGCATTATTTATGATTTTGCATTTGAATACAAAATGCACACAAGTGGGATCATCACATCTACCTACATATAAATAACACAAAACAAGTTAAACGAAATCAAATGGAATAACAAAAGTCATGGAAGACAATGGGAGCTAAAACAAATACATTTTTGGCTAGAGATAAGGCAATTAAATGCAATAGCCAATGTAAAGATGATCAATATACATGTCCCACATGATATAGTACCAATTGTCCAAGAACAAGAGGTATTTGGATTTATTTCCCGGTGGTAGTTTACATATAAATCCAAGATCATCTTCACAACAAAGAAGCATACGGAGAAGGATAAAAATTAATCACCATGCTAAAGAAGATATTCTTGATAGACTCAAATAGTTAAACAATCATGCAAAGCAATGATTAAAAAACTTGAAGCTAATGGTTTTCCAACTTTGATGTAGCATTCCACATTTTAGGAAAACCCTATCAAGAAAATATCTCACAAACAAGATCCAAAACAAGAGGAATAAAACAATTTGGCAAATTGGAACTTGTTTGAGAAAACATGCCACATAGAAGTAAGATAATTTACAATATCAACACTATGTGACACAACCTCAAATATACACATTATATTGGTTTGTAGTATGCACAAAGCATATTACTCCCCCATAATATGATAAAACATTTATTTTTCACAAGAGGCAAATAAAATCCAACAAGATGATTAATGGACATTATAGAATTTGAATTTCTCATGAGAATGACATGCCCCATAGAAACTAGATAATCTTTAAATATCAACACTAAGTGGTATTCCTCATGTACACACATTTTTAGGATTGTGAGGTGCAAAGCATATCACTCTCCCAAAATGGGATGGTCCAATAATCTCTCACAAGAGCCAAGTAAGATAAAATGAGATGCAAAAGGCTCAACAAGAACAACCGGACATGGTGTGCAAACCAACATGCACATACTTGATTACTCAAAATGAAGCAAGTAGGAAGCACAACATATACAAACACATGCAAGATACAAAACCCAACACATGCAAAGGGGCGAGTAACTTTCAAGGTAGATAAGTTGAATACATGTTACCGCAAGGAGGAACATTGGATATATGATAGAAATAAGATAATCCAAATGAATTGACTTGAGAAAATATAATTGATGAAGATCCCTTAATTCTTCATGATATAGCCAAGTCTCCAATGCCCTCCTCCAACACCTATTGTTCAAGTAATGGCTTGTTGGTCCCCAACCAAGTTGGGTCCTAAGAAGTTAGAAACAATAGGTTTGGCAACCCAAATGGTTCTTTTCTTGACACCACTTTGAGCACCAACAAATTTGGCAAACACATTGCCAACCTTATCCTTGCAAAGTGAATAAGCATCTTCAATTATGATAGGGTTGGATGAGTTACCACTAGTGCATGAAGAAGATAGGTGACCCTTCTCATGGCATATGTAGCAAGTTCTTTTCTTCACCTTCTTCTCACTTGATTTCTCCACAAGGGGAGCATTAGCTTGATTTTTCTTGGGAAGTGACCTTTCTTCAACTTGAGGTTGAGCAAGGGCTTGAACTTGAGGCCGCTTCCCTTGTTGCTTCTTACTAAGTGCCTTTTTCTTCAAAGGGCAAGATCTAACATGGTGCCCTTCTATTTTGCACTTGAAGCAAACAATCTTGGCCAAATTCTTGACTTGTTCTTGGCCCTTCTTCTTCTTGTATATTTTGGACTTCTTCTTGTTGTTAGAGATAAATCCAAGTCCACTCTTGTCATTGGGGGATTGTTGCACACTCAAGATCTTGTTGAGTGTGGACTTCCCTTCATGACGTTTTTCCAAGTCTTTCTTCAATGAAGTAACTTGGGCCTTGAGCTCTTTGATTTCCTCTACATGGTTAGTGACAACACAAGTACTAGTGGAAGTAGAGGCTACATTGTTAGAGCAACAAGGCAAGGAGGGTAATCCATCACTAGATGTAGAAATAGTATGAGTGGATGAATTACTAGTAGTAGCACATGGCAATATTGCATTTTGGGAAATAGTGCTAGTGCCCACATGAGGCTCACAAGATGTTACCTTTATAGATATAGCCTCATGAGCTAACTTTAGGCGAGCATGGGACACTAGAAGATCCTCATTAGAGCTAGATAGCTTTTCATGAATTTCTTCCAATTTTCCATACTTGCTAGTTAGCAATTCAAGTTGAGCCCTTAGCTCAACATTCTCCTTCAAAATAGATGCTTCACAAGAAGTAGAGTTAGTAGCACATGCATCATTATCATTATGAATAGGAGAAGACAACTTGGCAAGAGCGAGGTCACGTTCTTTAGTGAGTTTAGAAATAATTTCATTACATGACTCCTCAATGGATTCAAGCTTCTCCTCAAGAGAAACCCGAAGCTCTTGCTCTTCCTCTAGAGCATATTTTAAATCATGGATATCATTGGCATACTCACGCTCAAGAGAAAACATTTTATCAATTTGTTCTTCCTTCATCTCAATGAGTTTCGTGCTCTCAATAGCACAACTCATGATTTCAAAGAAGTTGGGCAAAACATTTTTATGGTTATGCAAAGCATCAAAGACCACCTTACCCTTCTTGTTTAAATACTCAATATAGTCTTCTTCATTTTCATCATCCTCACTATTGTCCTCAACATCATTATGATTTGAAGACCTAGCCATAAGGCATATGTGGGAACCGTGAGAAGAAGAAGATGAAGAAATACTTGAAGCTCCATTCAAGACCTTGTCTTGGCCCAAAGACTCTTCGGTTTCCTCTATATGGTTAGCATCACAAATACTAGAGGAAATAGAAGCATTTGTATCATGGCAACAAGACAAAGCAAGCATATCATCATGAGATTTATTCAAGAAATTTACACATGATATGCAAGGACTATCAACACAAGCATGTAAAACATTTATGGGGCTACAAGTGTTTAAGTCCAAAGATGAAACATTGCAATGAGATAGAGATGAAGGATCATCAAAAGTAAGCATACTATCACCATTGCAAGTTTCATCACCACTCACCATATCATTACCTTGTGTCTTGCCACACGTTGGTGAAGTGGATGAAAGTTCATCACGGCCGGAAGTGGAAGGAATACAATCATCCTCAATAATCTTGGACACACCATATTTTTCTTGAAGCTTTATCCATATCTCATGAGCGCTCCGAAAAGGCGTGATAGAGAAGGTAACTACATCGCTCAAAGCATTAACAATCACATGAGTAGCTTGAGCATTGAGATACAAGTTTTTCTCATCCTCTAAAGATAGATTTTGAGTATCCTTTGGAGGAGAAAAACCCGCATCTACAATTCGCTCCATAGATGGGTCCATGACCCGAAAATAATTAAGCATGTGAATTTTCCAAGTATCATAATTTGTGCCATCAAATATACAAGTGTTATTGTGCACTAATCCCCTAGCCGACATCTTTGCTCTCAAGGCGGTGAAGCCTAAAATGAGAGACCGGGCTCTGATACCAATTGAAAGGACACGGATGTCGCCTAGAGGGGGGGGGTGAATAGGCGATATCAAATTTTACGAATGGCTTGAACAAAAGCGGAATTAAACTAGCGTTTATTTTGTCAAGCACATAAAACCTAAATAAACTAGGCTCACCTATGTGCACCAACAACTTATGCTAAGCAATACAAGAAACAAGGTGATAACAAGATATATGACTTCAAGCATGAAGGCTATCACAATGTAAAGTGCATAAGTAAAGAGCTAGGGTATAGAAATAACCGAGGCACACAGAGACGATGATGTATTCCCGAGTTCCTCCCTTGAAAGGGAGTACGTCTCGTTGGAGGGGTGTGGTATCGCCACAAAGGCCTAACCAACGCCACAAAGGCCTCACCCTATTCTCCGGTGTGAGCTTGCGCCACAAAGGCCAAGCTCACTCTTCCACTAAGGGGTTCCTCAAGGCGGAACCGGGCCTTTACACAAAGCTTGGGGCACGCATCCACAACTTAATTGGAGGCTCCCAAGAATAGCCACAAAGGCACCACAAAGCCACAAAGCCGTCTAGGGTTCCAAGAACCCAAGAGTAATAAGCTCACAAACTTTCACTTACTCAAATCTCCGGGGAGAACTCAAACCGATGCAACTTATGCAATGGCAAGAGCACACAAGGTGCTCAAATCCTTCTCACTCAAATCCTACCAAAGCAACTAATGCTATGGAGAGATATGAGAGGAAGAACAAAGGAAATCCACAAAGAACTCCAAGATCTAAATCCACAAGAGGTTCCCCTCACTAAGAAGAGATTTTGATTGGTGGAAAGATAGATCTAGATCTCCTCTCCCTTTTCCCTCAAAAATATCCAAGAATCATGGGAGGAATGGAGGAGGAAGGGCAAGCTTGCAAAGTCAACAATGGAGGAAAGAGAGGCCCAAAACGTGTGCAGCCCAAGGTGGAAGAAGGGGTATTTATACCCCCCCACGAAATATGGCCGTTGCAGACTTGGAGGGGCGGATTATCCGGCCAAAATATGGCTAGAATATCCGGCTGGCCGGATTATCTGGCCCCCAGGCCGGATTATCCGCCCCCTATACTGGGTGACGCCGACTCTGGTCCTTAGCAGAAATTCCAAAACGAAATTTTCACCCCAGGCCGGATAATCCGCCCCCCTGGCCGGAATATCCGCCCCCCTTACTGGGTGACGCCGAGCAGAAATTGCAATACGAAAACGGTGATAACTTTTTCATTCGGACTCCATTTTCGATGATCTTGGGCTCATTGGAATCACCACAACGAGATCTACAACTTCATCCATAGAAACATCATAGCCCAACAAGGGAGTATAAAACCAAATGATGAAAGGTTTGACCTCTCTTTGAAGGCAAACCGGTAAAACCTCCAAACATCAAAAACGCAATAAGAGCTACATGCGAAATCCGTTTTTGATGAGCTAGAGCTTGTCATGGAAATAACCACAAGCTCTAGAACCTCACATGGATAAAACCCAAATAAGAACCAAGAAAGATGATGCCAAGTATGCAAAGGTTTGAGCTCTCTCTGAACGATACAATTAAGTTACTCACTCGAGAGCCCCTCTTGATAGTACGGCTACCGATCCTATAACCCGGTCTCACAACTAACACCATGAGACCGGTAAGAAAGAAACCCTAACACTATCATACCTTTGCCTTGAGCATTCCACTTGAGGTGGATAATGACGATCTTGATCTTCTCAAGTTGGACCACCTTTCTTGATTGAGCTTGCTTGGTGAAGTCTTGCGGATTGCTCCCCCATACTCCACTATGGAAGAGACTCTCTTTAAGAATATCTTCACATATCCATAAACACAATATAGATGGCAAGCTTCAAGCATATGTTCTCTTCTAGTTGCTCATCTTGAACTTGCGCTTTGACTTAATCAATCCTCTAATCAATTCTTCTTTCTCCATAATGATGGTGTCTTGAGGATACACATGAGAGCTCACTCAATCTTATTCTTCAAGACACACTTGACATAAGCTCAACTCCCTTAAGACCAATCTTTGGATCACTTCTTGAATAACACCTTGGTCAACACATAATCTTCTTCTTACAACCTTGACTCCAACAAATGGTTCAAGCATTGTCTATGGACAAGTCCTACACATATAACTCAATGCAACCATTAGTCCATAGGGATTGTCATTAATTACCAAAACCACACATGGGGCTCGATATGATCTTTCACCGGCCCCTCGAATTTTTTTTCTAACTACTGCTGCAACCTACAATTTGATAGATTGGGGAAGGCAATCATACAACATAATTCATGGGAGAGGAAAACAACAACTAGAGGGCCAAGCACCAAGAATATGCAAAGGTAAAATCAACCCTAGGGTTAGGAAAATACCCGCATCCATCGCAAAAACGGCTTGGTGAAAGCCCTCCGAAGGGGAAGGAGATCAACTCCCGGCGAAATCCGGCCAAGGGAATGGCCGGAGCTCCGGCGGCGGCGACGGGAGGGCGGCGGCGGCTAAGAGTCAAAGGATGGGGTGGGGAAGGAACTGCCCTAGGGCAGCCCGACCCTGCCCCTTATATAGCCAGCCGAAACCAGGCCAGATAATCCGGCCAGAGTGACCCGGATAATCCGGCCCTCCCGGATATTCCGCCCTGGGGGCGGATATTCCGGCCTGGAGCGCCAGAACCCAAAAACTTTGAAATTTTTCAAAAACAGATGTTGTTTTGATGAAAACTTTGAACTCGTGTGCAAAGATTAGATGTCTTGAGATAGGATGGCTTAGGTGAGAGAGCAACCATGGAGTGGTTCTCGGCACTTAACATTGCAAGAGCAAATCAATGAAATATCCAATGCAAGTGCCTTCCCATATCAAAATAAGAAACAATACCGAGAGAGAACACAAAGACCTCAAATAAGATATGCAAGGAATCAACTCTTCAAAAAGAAGAGGTCGGTGGCCGAAGCCACCATGTTTGAGTGTTATGGCATTGGACCGCGAAGATGTATCTTGAGTCCATAACCACTACTCGTCATTGAAGCTCATATATCACCAAAAAATGATATTAAGAGAATGATATGATTACTATCGGCATTATGGGGGGAGGGATAGCCCAATTAATTAGGACCGTACTCCCCCTATCTCCATGCCCACACCTAAACCAAACAAGCATTGAAAAAATAGGTGTATTTGCAAGATGTTCAAGCCACACTCCTTGAATCGATGATATTTAGCTCATTCCTCAAATATCCAAATCTTGCTTCATCAAGAGGCTTCGTGAAAATATCGGCAAGTTGATCCTTGGTGCAAACATATGCAAGCTCAATATCACCACGGGCAACATGATCTCTAATGAAATGATTCCGGATCTCAATATGCTTTGTTCTTGAATGTTGCACCGGATTATAGGCGATCTTGATAGCACTTTCATTGTCACATAAAAGAGGCACTTTGTCACAATTGACACCGTATTCCTTTAAAGTTTGCCTCATCCATAACAATTGAGTGCATCCACTTGCGGCGGCAATGTATTCGGCTTCGGCGGTGGAGAGAGATATACAATTTTGCTTCTTAGAAGACCAACACACCAAAGACCTACCAAGAAATTGGCAAGCTCCGGAGGTTGATTTCCTATCATCCTTGTCACCGGCCCAATCCGAATCTGTGAAGCCACAAAGAGAGAAATCCGAGCCTTTGGGATACCAAAGCCCATAAGTTGGGGTATGAACCAAATATCGAAAGATTCTCTTAACCGCCATAAGGTGGCTTTCTTTAGGAGCAGCTTGATACCTTGCACACACACCTACACTCAACACAATATCGGGTCTAGATGCACAAAGGTAAAGCAACGAACCGATCATAGAACGGTATACCTTTTGATCCATATCTTTACCATTGGGATCAAGTTCAAGATGACATTTTGTGGCCATTGGTGTGGCGGCCCCATTTAGTTCCTTCATCTTGAACCTCTTGAGCATGTCTTGGACATATTTGGCTTGATTAATGAAAGTCCCTTCTTTCAATTGCTTGATTTCAAAACCAAGAAAGAACTTCATTTCGCCCATCATAGACATCTCGAACCTATCGGTCATAAGCTTTGAAAATTCATCATTAAAAGCTTTGTTAGTAGAGCCAAAAATAATATCATCAACATATAGTTGGCATATGAAAAGCTCCCCATTGACCCTCTTAGTAAAAAGAGTGGGGTCGATTTGCCCAACTTCAAACCCACGGTCTAACAACAACTCCCTAAGGTGCTCGTACCACGCACGTGGGGCTTGTTTAAGGCCATAGAGTGCCTTATGGAGTTTGTAGACATGGTTCGGGAAGTTGAGATCCTCAAACCCCGAGGGTTGCTTAACATACACTTCCTCTTTCAATGGACCATTTAGAAAAGCACTTTTAACATCCATTTGTTGCAACTTAAAGTTATGATGAGTGGCATATGCAAGAAGGATACGAATGGACTCAAGGCGAGCCACGGGAGCATAAGTTTCTCCAAAGTCAATTCCTTCAACTTGAGAGAAACCTTGAGCAACCAATCTTGCCTTGTTCCTCACAACAATCCCATGCTCATCTTGCTTGTTCTTGAATATCCACTTTGTGCCAATCACATTGCGGCACTCCTTTGGCTTCTCTACTAACACCCATACATTATTGCGCTTGAAGTTGTTGAGTTCTTCATGCATGGCATCCAACCAATCCGGATCTTCAAGAGCTTCAAATACTTTCTTAGGTTCAACCATGGAGATATAAGCATGATGAGTGCTAAATTGTGCCAATTGACGCCGGGTTGACACTTTGCTCCTTAGATCTCCAATAACCCTCTCAAGGGTATGACCTTTAAGTTCCAAGTCCCTTTCAATCCTCTTCTTGCGATGGGCTTCGATCTCCTTATTTGA
Source organism: Dactylis glomerata (assembly GCA_007115705.1). Lineage (NCBI taxonomy): Eukaryota > Viridiplantae > Streptophyta > Magnoliopsida > Poales > Poaceae > Dactylis > Dactylis glomerata. The sequence continues at coordinate 3,379,264 of QXEO01000360.1, read as the reverse complement.
CCTAGGAGGAATCACTTGATCATCTTGATCATTTTGGTCCCCGTCTTGACCATCAACTTGACCTTGATCATCATTATCTTCATGAGTCGGTTGATCTTGGTCTTGTGAAGAATTAGGGGCGGTTGAGATAACTGGAGAGGATGGAGGTGCCCTTCTTCTTCATGAAGGTCCTTGTCTTGTTCTTCGGTTGGTGCATTAGTTGCTTCCTTGGGAGAGGCTTGTTGAGCTTGTGAAGATGAAGGCTCCACTTGAGTAGAGCATAGTCCTTCTCGGTCCGCCACAAGGTGTCCCTCAATGTGGCGGAAAAATCCCACGCCCATTCTTCCTATGGCTTCTCGAGGTATTTCATCATCTACATCACAAGAAACAACATCTCGCCCCCCTTGGGAGCCGTCATTCTCTTCGAATACCACACTACAAGATTCTTCAACACGTCCGGTGGACTTGTTAAAGACTCTATAAGTGTGGGATTCGGCACCATAACCAACAAAAATACCTTCTATTGCTTTCGGATCAAATTTACCTAAACGAACTCCTTTTCTTTGAAAGAAACACTTACACCCGAAAACTCGGAAGTAGGAGATGTTGGGCTTGCTTCCGGTGAGTATTTCATATGGAGTCTTGTTTAGGCCTTTGCGGAGGAAGAGCCGATTTGAAGAGTGACAAGCCGTAGAGATAGCTTCGGCCCAAAAGTTGTATGGAGACTTAAACTCCGCCAACATGGACCTAGCCATATCCATAAGAGTCCGGTTCTTCCTTTCGGCTACACCATTTTGTTGAGGGGTGTATGCAGCGGAATATTGATGACGTATCCCCTCATCACTAAGAAACCCATTTAAGGTGTAGTTCTTGAACTCCGAGCTATTGTCACTTCTAATTGCCAAAATAGTTTGCCCATGTTGACGTTCCACTTCCTTGGCAAAGTCGATGACGGTTTGTTGAGTCTCACTCTTATGCTTGAAGAAGTAGACCCAAGTATATCTTGAATAGTCATCAACAATCACCAAACAATATTTCTTCCCACCAAGACTTGCATGAGATGGAGGACCAAAAAGATCCACATGAAGGAGCTCCAAGATCCTCTTGGAAGAAATGATAGTCTTGCTTGGGTGGGGAGAATCATGCATCTTTCCTAGAACGCAAGCCCTGCAAACATGATCTTTGGCAAAAGAAACATTCTCTTTTAGTCCGAGTATGTGGCCACCCTTGTGAAGGCTTTGCAAAGTTATCATATTGACATGGGCTAGTCGGCGATGCCAAAGCCAACCCACATCGGCCTTTCCAAATAAACACATTGCACTTGTAGTGGTTTTCCCAGAAAAGTCCACCACATACAAGTTGTTTTCAATGTGCCCAACGAAAGTGACCTTTAGAGACTTGCTCCACAAGAGTACCACAATTTCATTATCAATGAAGACGGCAAAGCCCATCTTACCAAGTGCACGAACTGAAAGTAAATTGTAACCTAGGGTCTCAACAAGCATGACGTCCATAAGGGAAATATCCGGTGCGACCACCACCTTGCCAAGACCCAATACCTCAGATTGTGACATGTCTCCATAAGTGACAGTTATGTTGTTATCATTAGGCCTCATCTCCGTCATAATCTCCTTGCTTCCGGTCATATGACTTGTGCATCCACTATCAAGCACCCATTTTGATCCACCAGAAGCATAGTCCTACAAGAGATTATTGCTTGGTTTTAGGTCCCCATTTCTCAATGGGTCCTCTTTTGTTAGCAACAAGGGTCTTTGGAACCCAAATAGACCAAGCAACATAACCATCATTTGGACCAACATATTTTGCATAGACATCACCATAATAATCACGAAATAAGACATAGTGAGGGTTAGCAATTCCCGCATGATCATCATGAGTGGCTTTGCCACCCACAATAGGATCCTTCTTTGCTTGTGCGGGCTTGGCCTTCTTTTTCTTGTTCTTCTTCTTCTTCTTCTTCTTCTTCTTCTTTGAGACAAAACCAATCCCCGTTTTATCACCGAATGCCTTTTGCTTACTCAAAAGGTCATTCAAGTTTTTCTCACCTATGGGAATGGAGGACTTGGCAAGCTCATCTTTCAACCTAGCATTTTCTTCAATAATATTTGCATGATCACAAGTAGAAGTAGAAGAACTAGGCACATGATTCTTAGTCAATTGAATTTGAAGTTGTTCATGTGACTTGGTAAGAATAGAGTGTTCACTTTCCAAGGCCTTGTGAGCCTTGTCAAGATCTTCTAAATCCTTAACAAGTATATCATGACCAACACCAAATTCAACCTTTTCCTTTTTAAGCATTTTTACTTTAGCACGAGCATGGTCTCGCTCTTTAATGAGTTTGGAAACAACTTCATTATTAGATTCCTCAATGGAATCGAGCTTCTCTTCGAGAGATGCTCGTTCCTCTTGCTTTTCTTCAAGAGACTCGGTTAGTGAGGCAATATCTTGAGCATATTCCTTTTCAAGCCTCATTTGTTCATCTAGTTTTTCAAGAGTTTTACCATATTGGCTCAATAGACGTTCAAAGTGAATCTTATGAACACCATCTACACTAGACACATAGTCATCAAAAGCAATAATTTCTTCCTTTACTCTAAGACTAGCAAGGTCATTCAAGGGAGCATCATTTGTCTTAGAGGAGGAGAACGGTGTGGGTGATACCTCAGAAGACTTGGCCATAAGGCACTTAACGTTCTTGACAAGAGAGTCCTCATTGGGGGATTCAAAGAGTGATGTGGAGGAAGTGGAGGTGGTTGCCATAGCGGCCATCTCACTAGTTGTAGTTTCTTCTTCATCACTCTCACTTGCGGAGTACTCTTCTTGAGTCAAGAACACAAACTTTGGTTGTTTCTTATTTGGTCCACCCTTTTTCACAAATGGCTTCTTTGAAGGTGACTTGGTCTTGCTTTTGTGGATGAGCTTTCCACCATGGTCTTCTCTCTTCTCATATGGGCATTCGGCAACAAAGTGGAATCTATCATTGCAATTGTAGCAAGTCCTCACCCGTTGACCATTGTTGTCATTCCTTTGATAGCCACTTGACTTGCTTCTTCTTTGATTGTCTTCTTTAGCCTTGTGTGGATCAACCCAAAAGGTTTTTCCATAGAAGGCCATGTGCTCATTGTACTCATGCCTTATGTCCTCGGGACACATCTCTAGTCTTGCTTCAATACTAGCTTGAGGAGGAACCTCTTTCTCAACCACACTTACTTTCAATGCAAGATTAGAGCTTCTTTGCATTCCTATGGCACGGGCACGAGCATCTTCCGCATTTTGTGCGGAAACCTTGTAGGCTTGAATCTCTTGCATCACTTGATTGGAGGTCATCTCATTGAAGTTGTGCTTTCCTTGAACACTCTTCACATCCGCGGGCTCATATGGGGTGAGAGCAAGAATGTACTTCATCTTGATCCACTCATCATCAATATTGTGAGCACCGAGGTTCTTGAAGGTGGTGGCAATTGTCTTGAGTCTTCTATACATCTCTTGATGATCCTCACCATCCATCATGAAGAATCCCTCCGCTTGATTTGAGAAAGCTATGTATCTTGTTTTCTTCATGCTCTCATTGCCAACAAAGACGTCGGAGAGTCCTTCCCAAGCTTCTTTGGCGGTGGAGAAATGTTGGATGTGAGGCAAGTCCTTAGACCCAACGGCGTCTTGAATCATGTGGAGAGCGGTAGCATTGAGTTGACTATCGACCGTCTCTCTTCTTGTCATGTTGTGGGGATCCACGGCCTTGAAACCTTCCTCAACGATCCTCCAAAGCTCGATGCAAGAACTGCGCATATGAGAGATCATTTGATATTGCCATTGACCAAAGTTTAATGCATCAAGCTTAGGTGGGTCTCCCCTATGGTTAATATGAGGATGAGGAACCGGCGGGTCGGGTGAATACCAATGAGGGAATTCACCTTTCCCGTCGCCCTTGGTGGAAGACTTAGCATCGCCATTTTTGTCGGCACCCTCCACATCAACCACCACATTCTCCACTTGTGGAGTAGCGGGATTTTCCGGAGGTGGAGAAGCATTAGCAGTTTTAGCTTGCATGAGTTGCGCTATCATTTCACGCAACTCACTTATTTGAGATGTCATGGAAGTCATGGATGATTCCAAAGATTTGAACTCACCCATGGAAACTTGACCCGAGCCCTCACTAGGTGATGTTTCCATACTCTTAGGCGGTTAAGCCCGAAATAAGAGCCGAGGCTCTGATACCAATTGAACGGATCGTATGGGCACCTAGAGGGGGGGGGGTGAATAGGTGCTACTCAAATTTTAATTCTTTTTCAATTTAGGCTTGACACAAAGGTAAATTCTCTAGATATGCAACTAAGGTGAATTTACCTATATGACAACTAGCAAGCTAAGCAAGATACGAGTAGTAAAGGCAATAAAGGATAGAGGTAACCGACAGTGGAGCACACGGAGACACGGATGTAATTCCCGTAGTTCCTTCCTTTTTAGGGGAAGTACGTCTACGTTGGAGGGGTGTGGTTGCCACAAAGGCCTAACCAACGCCACAAAGGCTCACCCTATTCTCCGGTGCAAGCTTCCGCCACAAAGGCCTAGCTCACTTTCCACTAAGGGATTCCTCAAGGCGGAATCGGCCTTTACAAAACTTGGGGCACAACTCCACAACCGAATTGGAGGCTCCCAAGCACCACAAAGAACTCAATCAACAAGTATCAAGATTTCAATCACACAAATCAAGGTCAAGGGACACAAGGGAACCCAAGACCAAAGGGCCCTCAAGCAAATGAGAGGGGAAATCAAATCGCTTCGGTGAGGATGTAGATCAAGGCCTTCTCCTTCGATTCTCCAAAGATCAAGAACTTTGGTGGGTTGAGGGAGGAGATCTTGCGAATTTGGTGGCTCCAAATGAGGTCTTTTTCTTGCACAGCTCAAGCAGCTTGAGGTGGAAGAAGGGGAGGGGTATTTATAGCCCCTCCCAAAATGTAGCCGTTGCTGACTTGGAGGGGCGGATTATCCGGCCTCTGGCCGGATTATCCGCCCCCCCTATCTGGGTGACGCCGCCTCTGGCCCTTAGCCGTTTTTGGGGACGTCGAAGGGGGGGGGGGGCGGATTATCTGGCCCCTGGCCGGATTATCCGGCCCCCTATACTGGGTGACGCTGAGCCTGGTCCTTAGCCGTTTTTGGGGACGTCGAAGGGGGGAGGGGGGGGGGGGGGGCGGATTATCCGGCCCCTGGTCGGATTATCCGACCCCCTATACTGGGTGACGCCGAGCCTGGTCCTTAGCCGTTTTTGGGTCAGTCTCCGGAGGGGGCGGATTATCCGGCCCCTGGCCGGATTATCCGGCCTGGCAATTGTTGAGCTGAAAAACCTGCACAACTTAGCACACACTTAATATTCCTAATGTTGTTATCTAACACACAAAATCTGAGGGAAACAAAGTTTGCACTTTCAGATGTCAGTGTCAATACTTTTTAAATTTTTGTGTCAATAGAGAATGTGGGGTCCGCTAGACATGTTTTTAAATTTATTGTCCCTCAAGCCAATCAACATGATTTTAACATTATGTTACTCACATACACGATAATCGGTCAATATGGTTTGTAATTTATTAGCCCTTAGTAGATCCGGACCAATGTGGATTCAAGTTTATTGTTTAATTCATCTCACGTGTGCGTACAACATGATTACTAGTAAGTTGAAATAGAAAGTGAGAGCTTGTTTGTATAGGCTGGTGGGATTAACCACGACCTTCACCCATATCATCATGTGTATAGCCGCTACTTTGGAAAATGTCATTGGCTCCCGAGCTCCAGAAGTTTCTTTCTAATAAAATCAAAATTTATATTTGTAAGTTCTACAAAAAATTGAAAACAAATGTGGACATGGTCAATCATGTAAAAACTATAAACATGAAATTTTCAATGCAAAAGTCTTTGCATTGTGGGCTACATAAAAATGACAAAATCTAATAAAATTTGGGGATTTGAAAAATAGACATAGTCAGATTTACACGACTTATCGTTTTTGTGTACCAAAAAAATATAAAGCATTTGAAATTGAAATTTTTATTTTTTGAAATTCGTAAACATAATTTTCGAAGAAAAAATAAAAAAAGGATTACTGGTGCCCGTGGCAAATCGCAATGTCAGAGTCAGACGTGTAATCCGTACTACAGTATTTCTTTCCTGCTCCGAGACCCGCCCGGTTTTTTCGAGAAGCGGCCTAGAAAGCAATTTTATCGAATTATACTCCACAAAACACCCTAACCCCTGAACCGTCACGAAACCTTCGCCCCGGATCTATCTTTGGAGTGGGGAAACGGACTACGGCGGTTTGGCACCTCGTCGGCGACGGCGATGGGCGAGGCCGACCACTACAAGACGCTGGGGCTCCGGCGAGACGCCACCAGGGCCGAGGTCAAGGCCGCCTTCTCCCGCCTCGCCCTCCTCCACCACCCCGACCGCCACGTCAAGGCCGGCGCCGCGGCCAAAGCCGAGGCCACCCGCCGCTTCCGCGAGGCGTACGACGCCTACCACGTCCTCTACGACGACGGCCGCCGCGCCGAGTACGACCTCCGCACCCCTCCCTCGGCTTGGAGCGGCTTCGGGTACGGCGGCGGCAAGCCCCGCTCGTTCTCGGCCTCGACTGGCTCCGGGTACGGCGCCGGCAAGTCCTCCTCGGCCTCGAGTGGCTCAGGGTACGGCGCCGGCAAGTCCTCCTCGGCCTCGACTGGCTCCGGGTACGGCACCGGCAAGTCCCGCTCCTCCTCGTCCTCCAGCGGCTGGTTCAGCTGGTTTGGCCGGGCCCCCTCCTCCCCCTCCCCGGATTCGAGTCGCTACAGGTACCAATACCAATACGGCTACTGGCCTTCTCCGACGCAGAGGAAAGTCGACGAAAGTCTGGGGGTTTGGATGAGAGCCAATTGGTACCCCTTGCTCTACATGTAAGCAAACTTTCCTAGCCTCAGAACTTCGTTTCCTGCAGAACCAGTCCCAATTCTACCTCTCACGATATCGTTTCGTGTCTGAAATATGATTCTCTGCGTTGATAACTATGTGATGCAGTACGGTGAAACTTGTGGTGGATGGCTGGAAGCTGTATGATGCTTGGGTAAGTAAATAACAACACCTCAACCTCTAATTTTGCTGATGGGATTTCACTTCCCATCCCTGTTGCTTGTAAATTCGTTTGGCCAGTATGCATGTTTCGATTAATTCGAGCTCCCATCACATTGCCTTCTGTCAAATGTTGCATGCTGAATTCAGTACTCCCTCCGACCACTATTACTTGTGGCTAATATGGATGTACTTAGACACTAAAATGTGTCCGGATACATCCATACTAGGGACAAGTATTTGTTTGCCCTTATATTGCCATGTCTTCTGTCAAATGTAGTCTGCTGAATTCAGTAGCTAATTTGGAACTAATGTTCTGTGCGGGTATATGCCCTATTGCCATGTGGATATATGGCAGCTAAGCAAAGTTGTGATCTGTTATGAATTTTACTCCACAAGAGTTGGTTAGAAACTGTGGTAGTTAAGTTGACAAAAGGGGGTTTCAGGGGTATTTTCTCATTTCACCATTGCAAGCTCTTGTTCTTGAGCAACTATTCGCTTCGTGAAAACGGAAGTTTTGTGTAAGCAAGATAAAACATATCAGCTCGATGGCCTATTCGGTGATATTAAAATGCAGCCGCCAAAATGCTGAAATTCCCCTGATCAACAGATAAATGCAACATTAAAAATTATGTTGCGCTATTGTTGATGTTTTATGTTAGTGCTTGCTAGTTGGCACAATACTAAATTTAAATGCAATTCATGAACTGGGCATATGTTTTGTGCAGTTTTCAAGGCAGGAGTCGATAGAGAAGGAAGCAGCGAAGAAGTCGAAAGCGAAGATGGACGATGAGCCATTGGAAGAAGAAGAGTATGTATTTGTCTAGTTTCACATGTCTGGGCCAAGTGTGAGAGAGCAATGCATAAGGTGTTATTCTTGCCATTCTCTGAAACCCTGTGACACATGCCATGAGAGATGGAATCTCTTGTAAGTAGTGACTAACTAGATTCCGTTTGGGAAAACATATTTTCAGTCTCAAAAGATTTGGGAATGTTAGCAAGGAGTAGTACTATATATGCTATGCTCTGCCACAAGGAATTCTCCCCATTTGGATTTTCGTTGTCTTCTAAGCGATTTAAGATTACTGTCACGAGCTTAGAAAGCAACGTGTGTTATGGATGTGACTCCTCACTTTGGTTTTAACATATATATACACCACTTTGGTCTTAACATATACTAGTTGAATGCCCGTGCGTTGCTACGGGTCCTCTTACGAGTATAATTTTTTTTTGGCCTATCCATACAAACATAAGTATCTTTTCCTCCTACCTGCCCCTCTCTCCTCGCCCTCCTATGATAGTGCATCACTTATAAAGATAGAGAAAGAGCAATATGTGAAAATTATAATTTAGTTGTGTTGCCCTATGCAGTAAGAAAATTTCAACATCAAAGAGTTTGGACGAAAAGAGCATGCACTTCTCACTATAATATGAGATAAGTAGTTGAAGAGTATGAATATTATAATTTAATTACTGAATCTTTTGCAATACAAAATGTCACCAAGTTTATAAAAAAATCATACATATACCTTTGAAAGTTTGATCCCTTTCACTTAACATATCCAACTATAAAATCCCAAGTCATAGTGTAACAAACATTTGTCGTTAGGTCAAAAATTTCATTATGATCCCATCATATTTTGAAATGCCATATGAGGAATTATTTGGGCTATGACCGGAGATCATTCTCCAGAAACCAAAACGTGGCTGGGTTTGAAACTCTAGGTTGAAAGATTCCTCAATCGGCAACTTCATTCTTCAATAATCAATGCATTTTAGGCTTTCTATCACAGATAAAATCTAGGCACAATGTAGCTTGTTTGTTTTAATAGATGAAAACACTTCTTTGTAATGCCTGAATTTGATGATGGTGTTCGTCTTCTCTTATCAACATTTCCTGTTGGGCCAACTACATCAGTGATCAGACACAGTATCACACATATGAACATCAAAAGATGGCCTTCTAATAAAAGGCATAAAAAATTAAGGCGTTGAAGATCCAACGAAAATTACAAACCCTGGCAACTTGGACTGCTAGGACCTGCAAATATCATTTGTAGTCCATTACATCCTCTTATCTGTAAAATGATATGTTAAAAAAAAAATAGGATATGCGTTCTGCACACTACCAACATATCATGGGCGAGCACTCCTCTCAAAACGAATCTGAGAAGGCCATTAAAAAGAAGAGAAATCTGCATGCGTGGAAGGTTTATGGATGCTCAATTTTTTTTTAGCATATTTCAATATATGGAAATATTTTCCTATAAAAATACGAATGGGAAACCGTATAAGTACTCTGGCAAACTCACTGGCGAACACACTTCCAAGGTGCTAGCAAATTCCCATGACGTCTCCAGTGCCCTTCCTCGCATCCACAACATCGATGCCTACCAATGTGTTCATCTTTGCTACGCCCGATTTCTTTCGTGCTCTGAAGTTTAAGTTGCCTCTAATCTGGAACAGAAGAATGCAAATAATGAAAAGCCTTGATATAGTCTTGAGTGTCCTTTAACTCAAGTGCAAATAGATGACGGACATAATAGAGGTGTGGAACAATGCTCCTATCGTAATCAATTTCAGATTAACTGCAATTAGACATTATTTTCTCTAACGAATTGAATAACTTCACCATGGGAATGAACAGTGCACAATTTGTTTTAGGTAAGATATTTGGAGATGAAATACCTATATGGCCCAGGTAACTCAACAGCTTCGGTCGGTCCAAAAAGTTGCTCGAAGGCGGCGGTGTTCAGGACGTGATGTCCGCCGAAATCGTGGCAGCCAAGGCTGCATGGCAGTGTGGATGTGCTGCCTCCTACGTCCTGCCCCGACGGCGTGTATGCGTCAAACTACTATCTCGCCGGCAGGACGGTGTCGAGCGGCTGCCTGGGTGTTGCTGATGAGAGGAGGGGTGGCGGTGGCCGCTACGTTCTGGACGCCCCGTCCGTTGGGGTTGGGGATCCGTGGCGTGTGCGTTAGCGATCAGGGCCATGGTGAGTGACGACTCTGACTTTAGACATCTGACAACAAAGACAGACGGCTTTGGTAGGCCTCTCAAACAATAGTAGAAAAAGCAGTAGGCTACAATTTGAATGCATCTCTAGTAGAAATCCAAGGTACATGCCCAGGGCTCCATTTAACATATCAAACAAATTGAATGCAATAAACTATACCGAATAAGCACCTTATAATGGCAGGAAGAGATCATCTGTTGTTTGCATAGCTTCCTATTTGCCTTCTAGTAAGCTACTGAAACAATTATTTGATCAATAGTTGTGCTAGCGTAAGGAAAGGAACAACCCTAAGACTTGCATATTATCCTAAGATCTTTACTTGTGCTACATTCACAAACCATATATTACCTCATCGCTCATCTTCTCCAGTGCCGCGCTGCATCATTTTTTGAAGATCTCTTGAGAAATTCCTTCCTTTGTATTTTCTAGTCAAAGGATGACACAAATTATTTACACTATACCACACATCCACAAAGAATTGAATAAAAGGGATCCCTAAGAAGAGAATGATATAGCATCTTTTACCCCCAACAAACAATTGGAAGGGTATTTGTTGATTCATTACCTAATTGCAGATATAGCACTTTTACCCCCAACAAATAATTTAAATCACCTTTTACCCCCAACAAACAATTTAAACCACCTTTTACCCCCAACAAACAATTGGAAGGCTATTTGCTGATTCATAGGTAATAGCACCTTTTACTTGCTGTGACCTAAAAATTGTTGGGAAAGTGCCTTAAATTATTTACACTGTACCACACATCCAAAAATAATTGAATAAAAGGGATCCCCAAGAAGAGACTGATATATCACCTTTTACCCCCAACAAACAATTTAAAGCACTTTGGCAACAATTTTCCGGTCACATCGAGTAGCTAAAGGGTTAATCGTAGGAGCTCCTTGATAGGCTAAAAACTTTTGGTTACAAGTCCGAAAAACTCACCGAACAATCTCTTATTTTGTTCATCTCACTTACAACATCAATAGCCTGAAAAATGAAACAGACTTAAAGTCGTGTCACTTCCGATATTGGATTTAGATTGTGCAATTAGGTAATGAATCATAGTCTGCTAACCCTATAGTCAACATTCAAGAAGTGTTGCCTGCAAAGTTGCAAGGATCCAATCATCAATTATTATTTCAAATGTGAACAATTCAGGGCAAAATTCAGAGGTAAGAGTGGGTATACATCATTATTATGCGATTAATTATAGCAAAATTAGAGAGCAATGCACCATCTGTTCACGATGATATACCCAAAAACTTCCGGTCCTTCTAATCGTTAGTGGAATGCAACATTATCCATCTGAAACCATACCCTATACATGGTTCAACACCAATCTGATATTGTACGGTCAGAATGGTACCATATTATATATTTAATGTAACAATTACACTTAATCAAGTAATACATAATACCTGAAGCCATCATCGAACGCTACCATCATTTCGCCGCGCCTTGGGTGTCCCCTTCAGCCACCAGCGTCACACTTGGATCTCCGCCGCTTAGCTTCCCCTTAGCTTGGAGAAACATGTTAGTAAATGTGACAGTGCGCAAAATATCATGAATGAATTACCTGAAGGGCAAGCCATAACCTCAATTATACACTGAAGGACAATCAGTACTTGAAGTGGTATTCACATTCCCTATTGATATTACTAAGAATATTCTGTAGATTTCTGAATCTGGAACAAATGGCAAAGTACAAATCTGCTCTGCTCTTAGTATAAACAGGATTAAATATAATGAGCCAAAGGCCACATTGAGAATGGCTTTTGAGGCAACCATATTATAGGGAAATGAATTACCTCTGGCATAACTTTAGGGAAATCAGAATATTCTTAAGGATTTTAAATGAAGCAAGCCTGCTATTTCCCTATTGAATAGTGCAGCACTGCATAAAAAAAGATCGTTTCCACAACCACCTGTGCAACCAATTTGAGGAACAGTGAAGGTAGAGACATGAATTCCAGAATAGACAAGGTATAAATGTTATACCATACGAAATACATAATAGTAAAGAAGATATTCAGTGAACTTCTAGATCAAAGACGTGAATGAAAATTTTAGCAACATTAGCCCAAAGCATGGATTTCCCAATCATTCCAGTGAGAACAAAAATGGGGCTCGCAGCATCATTCCAGTAAGTCCATGGAACTTTCATAATCGAACTGTAAGCAAGATGTCCAACAAAATATTTGATCAGGCATAGCTTGCGCAACATCATTCCAGTGGACCTAGGTAAACTTGCCAGCACGTGTGCAAGTTTGGCAGATGTCAAGCAGCTATATGTATAGATGAAAAATATCAGGAACTTGTCGAAATATGTAAAAAGATGTTAATGCTGAAAGGAAATCAACTCGATGGCGGCTTAGTTTCAGCAGGTGTCGATTGATCAAATATACTAACCTGTAACTACTTGTAGAAGTCGTCTGTTGTGCACATGACACCTTGGCAATATCACAAACACTTAACCTGCAAGGAGAGTGCAAAGATGGAGGGAGGCAGACATGGGAAGGAGCAGTAGAGCACGATGGTAGGGAGGAAGAGGGAACATGGCGCCAGCCTGGCAGGGAAATCCATGCGTGGAGTGCGACGGCGTCGTCCAGACTCAAGGCGGCGGCGGCGTCCAGAACCGCAAGGTGTGGGAGACGCCGTCCAAGCCACCACGGGTCCAGACTCAAGGGCGGCGGCGATGTCGAGGCCCGCAAGGTGGGGGCGACGCCGGCCAGACCAGCGTGGGTCGCTGAAGGGCAGTCCACGGCGGCGTCCAGGCCTGCAAGGTTTAGGGCGTGGAGGGGCGCGGCGTGATATGGGGATTGAGAGAGGGCTTCTGCCTTGTGGGGAAAATGAAAATAAACAGATGCTTATGACTTGGCGGTGGCATAGTGTGTAAGACGTGTGGTTTTGCAGGGGTAAAATGGAAAGTAAAATGTTTTAATCAAAAGTGACTTCACCATCACCAACTGGAATCCTATAGTAAAAAAAAGAAAGAAAGATATACACATGAAAATGTTGGTTGTAAGAGGTTAGTTGTTTTGCTTTTTTGGTGTTAAAGAAATTAGGCTATGTTTACATGCTAGAAAGTTTAATAGAATGGCTGTGCAAAGTGTGAGAGAGCAATGCACCAGGTGTACTGGTGTACTGGTGTAGTAGTCTAGTTTCACATGTCTCTTGCCATGGTCCGAAATTTGTCCCACACGATATAGTCTCTTGTAAGTTCTGACTTAACTAGATTCACAGGGAAAACAAACCGTGGTTGTCAAAGAGATTTGGAAATGCCAGTGAATGGAGTGGTACTAGGCTATGATGCCAAGGGAGATGCCCCCACCCTTGGTCCACCGCCCTTTACATTGCATTTGGATTTTCGTTGTCTTCTGAGTGGTTAACGATTTATGACCTTTTTGATTCAAAGGAATTTTGTAAGTTCTAGAGTATTGTACAACATCACATCAAAGCCTTTTTTCCCAAACAAGTTGGGGCAAGCTAAGTTCTGGAGTATTGTATGTTAGACAAATATACGCTACATCAGATCATGCCAAGCGTTAGTTAAGGCAATTGATGATCTTGTATATCTTGTAGATTGACTTGTACTCCAAACATTGTAACCCTGATTATATATATGAGAGGCATCGCATGAGGCCGGCCATCGAGCCGCCCGTTGTAATCCTTGTGTGTGATTTTTATTCGTATGATTGAATCCTATAGATCTTTTTTCTCATGTAGGTTGTTTGAATTTTTTGTATGTGGTTTGTTTGATTCATAGCATAGAAAATTTAAAGGGTCCCATAGACAATTCAACACAGTGTGATAAAATTATGAACCGAATCAAAAGGGCACCTTTTCAAAATAAACCGGCGTCACGGTGTGAATCAAGGGGACACCTAATTATTGTAGAGTTCGCCGATGCCTATTAAGGCGGCACGCCCATATCTGCGTCAACATGGCTAAGTATAACAATTGTTGTTAAAGCAGTGTACTTGTAGACTTGAAGAACTACATTAGTAAATTACTCATGTCAACGTCTGCACTTATATCTACTTCTCTGCAATATTTTGTCCGACAAAAGAAATTTCCACACAAACTCCATTGCAATCAGATAACATATATAAATTTAACTTCATCTGCCATTCTCTTTCTCCATCACAGGTTCCTTTTATTCTCCACCGCACATCCCTCTCTTTCTCTGTCAGCTTCTTTAACTGAGTATCAAGTCCATCGCAGCAGCATCCAACATCTCATTGATTAAAAAGAAGGAATCATAGTGGAGCGGAGCGCTGTGCTAGAGAAAGAAATAGAGAGGAATCGAGCGCAGCAGCAACTTTGCAGTTTGGTACTCTGAGTGACTGAGTTACCACGGTGGTCGTCCGATGTGAGGAGATGGAGCAGTTTTTGGGCTCTTTTTCCACCAGGACGACCGCGAGCGCGTCCCCGGTGACATGATCTTCAGTGCCCTTCTCTGCCTCCCAAGTCCAGCAGCATCCGTCGCCGCCGCGGGTGCGTCCCTACTCCACCTCCCTGCACGCTGTCATTGCTCCTCGCCACATCCCTTCCCCTCCGCCCCCCTCTTTCCCCGGCGTATATGTGAACCTACTGGATGTCTAGGTGCCTCCTTTTCTCGCTGGCAGCAGATGCATCGGGACTCGGGAGCAACGGCGAGATCGGGCCCCTCGTCCGCGAGGCGGATTGGGGAATGTGTGGATGGAGCGCTAGAACAGGGGCTGATACGATAGTCGGGATTGATCTGTTCCCTACCCTGGCTGTACTGCTAGTTTTGCGTTTTTCTCCATCGCCATGCCGGTGACCTCGTCTTCGTCATCGATCTGGTCTCTATGTCGTGGTTGGTTTAGTCTCCTCAATCTCGTCTCTCAGGAGGGTGTGAGCTGGGAAACCCGGGTGCTACGAAATCCTAAACCGGATTAGGTAGGTTTGTTTCCTTCCACAGGATGGTGCTACATACGAAGAAACTACAACACGGATGAAGGCATCCGCAGACGGACGAAAACGTATTGGCGGACGGACGAAAACGTAAAAACCAACACGACCTCAAGCAATATTATTAGTAGCTCGAATCTTTTGGAAAGAATCCTTGTTTTATCTTTAGTGCATTCAAATAAACTAAACTTTGTTGCCGAAAGAATACTCTAGGGTCGAAATGGTTGTGACATTGCAATTATCCGGTTTTTGGAATACTATGAATCGAAGAAACTCTTATTTTGCAAGCTCAAGAAGCAATATATGTTATTGGTGTAATTTCCTTACTTCCATTAACATATGCAACGAATTGGGTAATACAAGTATGCATTAAGAAATTTTTTTGAGAGCCATGCCATTTTAATTCATATGATTCTTAAAACGCAAGAGCCCAGAAAAAAACACACGGGATTGGAGTGACATTTAATTGAAAAATTATGTATTTTTGGCTCAGATAGTATTTGCCATCGTATGAAAAACAAATTCAAGAGGTTTGAGCAAATGGAATTTCTTTTCCTCCAAAATGGAGTGCAAAGGAATACTTATACTTAGTTTTAATCCTGTGAATTGAACAGCCTACATAGTAAAACTTTGGAAGGAAGAACATCCTACAAAAATCTATGTAATTCGTTTAAATCAAAGGAGCCAAAATAAATGACAAAATGCATAAGTTCTCTTTTTTCTTTTTTGGCGGTAGTATATATATCTGCATCTTAATAACGAATTCTGCAAATTCTTTCTTTCGGGCACTTCCTCCGGCGTGACTGTCGTAGTGTCGTCAATTACTTTGAGCAGGAGTACAATTTTTTACGGATTTAATAATACTAGCTGAATACCCGTGCTTCGCTACGGTCTAACAAATTTATATCTCATACAGAAGCATTCACAATTATATTATCTAGTCATTATCACTCCTTTCAAACCATTACCGTATTACATCTATTTGTTCCTCATGGAAGCTAAGTCGTTCGAAACAGCCTTGGTGACAGTGGACAATGGGTTTTCTAGTAATGATAGGCGAGTGCTCACACTGGATCACCTGCTCATGGAAGCTGTATAATAAATTTGTTTTAATAGATAAATAAAAAGTAATCCGACCTAAACAAATGACTCAGGCAAAACAATATCTTGGTGCACATCTAAGAAGAAACTGTGGGTAGCTGCCAACATATTGGAGGAACAAAATTAAAGAAATTCCTCATGTTCTCATAAAAGTTCAAAAAAATTCCTGATTTTTTCAGTTTCCATGATAACTCTGCCCATAATGTACACCAGCATAGTGCGAGCATTAGGATGGGCACAAAAATATACCGTCAACCAATGCTCATCAGGTGATATCCAAGAACTCGGCCCTCTTCAACCAAAATCACCAATGTACTTGCTCAAGACGACCAAAGCCACAAGATTGAGGAGTAGATGATTTCAGAGTCACATGAGGTATTACTTCCAGGACGATGACTCAGCTGACCAACAATTCAAAAGTCAGTTGTGCTGGTAGTAACTTTTTTTCTTCGTTCAAGAGCATCCCAGTGACAGTGAACTAACACGTCTGGGCTTCACGTTTCTCAAATACAAATAACAAAAAGTGTTGGAGATAATCAAACCTGGAATGTGTCCGTACAGTCAGTACTCGTATCCTGATTTTCGCTAATAATTTCCAGCTTATACAATGTTTGCTCCAGATGGACTTCTGCTCCTCGATTAAATCTACGACTCTTCATATACACTCCACCTGCACCACCCCACGGTTGCAGCTTACAATTTCGCCAGCGTGAGACCACCTGCGGCTGGCATTAGACTATGGGGAAATTATCTGTAATAAAAGAGACTTTTCTTCCTATGAAATTTTCCCCGTGCTAACCGCACATCCAACCCAGCAAGCCCATATGCACATGATCGTGGTTTGTCCTGAGCCTGCAGCAGAACTGCTTCTTTCCTCTTCTTTTTTTCTCTGTGCTTTTTCGATCGCACGCCACCGACAAATTGCTGGCAAAATCTTCATACTGCATCGGCGTTCTGTGCCAGCTACGGCACCCGCGTGTAGCAGCGCTCTTCTGGGGAGGAGCTCACGCCTCAGCAACGGATGCTGAGCCCAGCCGGTTACAACACACACGTGTCGCTCGGACGGCGAAGACCGCCGTTCGTCCCAGAGCTCCTCTCTCTCGAAAACGTGCACCACGCGCCTCAAGTTTCCTCTGGGTCAAGCTTGTCTGCAGGACTCAGCCTATGTGAGCATAGGCTAAACCGCCATGCAGTCCATGGACCATGCTGTCCATGGAAGTCCTCTTCCGCGGCACTAACCGCCATGCAGCGCGCGTGCTGGCCCTCGCCCCTCCTCCCCGTCCAGCGCGACCATCCACACCTTGAGCAGCGAGATAGAGGTGTACATGTCTGGCGCAACACCCTCATACAGCAGCCATGGCGGCGGCGGCCAAGCGCATACCCGCGCATGAGCTAGTCAGCTGGTGTACGAGAATATGCACCCTTGCCTCGAGGTCGGTCGACACACGCGACGTGCCTTTGGCTTGATCAGTCGCTTGCCACGGCAAGCCGCCCCTGGCCGGCGTGGCCTTCTCAAGCACCCCGTCCTCCTCCTCGACTCCTCGTGTCCAGCTCCAATCCCTACTTGTCCTTGTGTTCGTCTTAGAACTCACTATCTCTTGCCACGGAGCCGCCAACTGTATGGCCTCCTCGAGCAGCCCTACGTCGTTATCGTCCAACTCATATCTCTCCTCATCCTCGTCGTAGCACTCGTCGCTGGCCATGGCGAGCCGCCGCTGGCTGGATGTCCGCGCATAGTAGCCAAGCCAATCTAGGTATCGTAAACGATCGATGGATACTTATTTGCCGATAATATCGATCGTGTTCGAGTTGTACTCTGTCAACATCTATGATTATTAGTTTTTTGAAAATAGTATCAATCAGTATCCATCGGTTTCGAGCTGGACTCTCCTACTCGTTAGTCCTGCATCTATACGCAACATAGACGAAAACGGTAGGAACGAACGACGGATGACGGAACCGCAACGGACGTGCGAAGGCGGACAAGAAAAAATCGGGCTAGACCAAACTTTTTGACGTACGAAACTTTTACTGGTTTTTTTACCTACCACGGTTTTGTGACCATCACGTCCTTCAAGCCGTATTATTAGATTCGATTAGATTAGATAGATAGATTAGATTATAGATTAGATTCCAGTTTGCTACTATCTTGAATTGTCAACAAAGTAATCTTGGTTTTGGTTACAAATAGGGAACTACCCGTAGCCGTAAGAGGAGAGGACAGTAGAGTATGAGAGTCCTTGCCTCCTTGGCCAACATATGAATCTTTCTTACCAAAAAAGGGAAAAAAAACGAGACCGAACCTAAAACGCAGAAGGAGCTAGCCGTCTGAATCGTTGTCGCGGAGTCGGAGAGCAAGAAAAGTTGGAAAGTACGCCGCCGTGCGTGTTCGTTCCTATCGCTGCTGCGGACGGCGGCGATGGGCGACCACTACCGGACGCTGGGGCTCGCGCGCGACGCCAGCAAGACCGACGTCAAGAAAGCCTTCTTCCGCCTCGCCCATCGCTACCACCCGGACCACCACCACTCCCAAGCTGACGCCGCCGGCCGCGCCGAATCCGCGCGCCGCTTCCGCGAGGCAAAAGAAGCATACGATGTTCTCTCCCACGACTGCCGCCGCGCCGAGTACGACCGCCAGTTCCGCCGCTCCTCCTACTTTTTTTCGAGCGGCTATAGGCACGGCGGTTCCTCCTCCTCGTCGTCGTCTTCGAGCGGCTATACCTACGGCGGTTCCTCGTCATCGTCATCGTCCTCGTCTTCGAGCGGCTATACCTACAGCGGTTCCTCCTCCTCGTCATCGTCGTCCTCGTCCTCGTCTTCGAGCGGCTATACCTACGGGGGGTTCCTCGTCCTCGTCGTCGACTTCGAGCGGGAATAGCTATAGGCACGGAGGTTCCTCCTCCTCCTCGTCTTCGAGTGCCTGCCTATAGGCGAGGCGGTTCCTACTCGTCGTCGTCTTCGAATTATTACGGGAATCGGCACGGCGGTAGCACCTCAGGCTCGTCTTCGAATGGCCACTGGAACCGGAGTGGACAGGCCGGCAGTTCTCAGACTCGCCCCCCTCCACCTCCGAGGGGAGGAGGAAGCCAGACCGAATGGGGCAAACTGATCATTTGGTAAGATAAATTGGCATCATGCCCTGCATATCAGGATCTTTTATTTTGTACTCCCTCCGTTTCAAAATATAAGATATTTTAGGTTTATGAAGCAAATGTATCTAGACACCTTTTCACTACAGGAAATCATTCCTATGCCGTGTGCCTACGACACACGGCGAAATAGGCAAAGCCCACGGCAAATATTGCGCCGTGTGTTTGCTCTCGGCAAACAACACACGGCAACGAACGCCACGGCGAATTGTCTATGCCGTGTGCATCCACCAAAACCCACGGCGAAACATTTGCCGTGTGCTGCCGCTGCACACACGGGAAAGTAAAGCGCCTAACAGCTACCCAACGTCGACGGAGGCCCGGGTGGGGTAGGAATGCAGTTTGCCGTGGGTTTAGGGTTTGCCGTGTGCCTCCTCTTCGCAGTTTGCCGTGTGCTTTGCTACGCCGTGTGCCTTCACTTAGCATATTGCCGTGTGCCTTCCCTGAGCAGATTGCCGTGTGCTTAGTTTGCCGTGTGCCTTCTTCGCAGTTTGCCGTGTGCTTAGCTATGCCGTGTGCCACACTTCCCAGGTTGGCAGCAGGTCAGCAGCCAGGAGATCACAGGTGGTCGACGCGTGGCATGTTTGCCGTGTGCAAGCACACGGCATAGGACATATGGTTTCTTTGCCGTGTGCTAACACACGGCAAAGGCCCAGTTTTTCCCCATTTTGTTCTGCATTTGCTTGAATCCCTGCAATTCAAATATAAATAACAATATAACAGTTGCAAACAATAGCAGACGATAATATAACCTCCATAATACCACATATGGGCATAATAGTGCATAATACAAGCTCCAAGATCACAAATAGTGCATAATACAAGCTCCAAGACCACAAACATCACAAATAGTGCATAATAAGTTCAAACATCACAAATATGTGCATAATACAAGCTCCATGTGAATCCAACACCGGAAGATCTACGAGTTCATCCTTCATGCACATCCTACAAGTTTGAAAGCAAAAACATGAGTATGAAGTACAAGCTCCATGTGAATCCAACACCGGAAGATCTACAAGTCATATGACATAGTATACATATGAAGTACTTTTGACAAGTGTTGTAATAATGCACATGGAAACTACAAGTTACTAAATGGACATAGCAACTACAAGTGTTTGCAACAATGCACATGGAAATTACAAGTATTTTTGACAAGTAATATGTAAGAATTGAAACTATAAGTCACTAAACCAACACGGCAACTAAGAGAAGATAGCAGTAAGTGTAGAAATATGACAACTAAGGGAAGATTGCGCTAAGTGTAGAAATATTTTTGACAAGTAATATGTAAGAATTGAAACTATAAGTCACTAAACCAACACGGCAACTAAGAGAAGATAGCAGTATCGTTTCCCCTCAAGGGGCCATCGCATCTGTTGGGCAGTTTCCTCCGTCATGAAAAGCCGTTGGAGCCTCGGCAAGAATGGAAGATAACGGAGGATCTTTTGGGGAATCTCAGTCTGCCTCTTCGTGCCATCACCAGATTTGACCTCAAAGTACCTAGAGGATTTGCAATGGATGCAATAGCTGTCATTAGCATGTTCTTTTCGAAATAGCATGCATCCCTTTGGACAAGCGTCTATCTTCTCATATGTCATCTTCAGTGATTTGAGGATTTTAGTCGACTCATAAAAGCTCTTGGTCAAGATGTGCCCTTTCGGTAGAATGCTGCCGATGACAACCAGAAGATCATCAAACTTGTCTCTGGATAAGTTACTCTGACACTTGAAGGCCATTAGGCGAGCCACGGCATCCAACTGAGTAACCTCTGTATGTGGATGAAGGGGTTTCTGTGCAGCAAACACAGCCTCGTAGAACTTCTTTGTGCTCTGTTCCGGCTCCTCACTTGTCTCCGCCTCCTGTGGTGTCTCCCCCTCCTCTGCATTTGGGTTTTCAGGCGCATTTGCATCAAGGAACGCATCTAAGCACGCATCAAACCCAGCATCAAATCCACCCGCTGGCTGACTCTGCTGCGACTCCTTTCTTACACGTTTTGCTGGTTGCTCGCCATGGCAAATCCAACGATCGTAATTCGGTGTGAACCCAAATTTTAGCAGGTGTTTACTCATTTCATCCTTCGTCATCCGTTTTATGTTACGGCATTTCATGCAGGGGCACAACACTTTTGCGGGTCTAGCAGGTATGGCAAACGCATTGTCCACGAACTGCTCAGTCTTATCTCTCCATTCATCAGTAAAATCCCACTGACTTGTTCTGCCCTCGTACATCCATAAACGACTCGAATCCATCATCTATCTAGCATAAACACATAATTACAATGCTTTCAATTTAACATGTCATTACATCCAACATTAGTTCGATTAATTTTAACGAATATAGGTTTTACGCCATGCAAAACCCTATCTCTCTAATAGGTGAGCTCTAATCCCACCCGAGGATGTGCAGATTGGGTACGTTCTCCATGCTCTACCCCGCCTCGAGATAAAATTTCGGCAGCACCTCCCCGCTGTTCTCCCGATACACGTCTCGCGCCAAAAGCCGAGAGGATGTGCATCCGGAGAACAACAGGGAGGCGCCGTCGAAATTCTATCTCGAGCTGAGGGCAAAGCATGGAGAACATACCCAATCTTCACATCCTCCGGCTGTCCAAAATACGTGGACAATCCGGAAGAGTTACGGTTAAAATATGCAACTAAATACATATTTATCCGCGTAACCCTTCCGAACGGGAGACCCCTAGGTTTCGCGACTGACTTGGTTATCTAGACACAAAAAAAAACCTATGCACGAGAGATAATGAATTCTTACCCTCGAAGCGTGACCAGTCGAGGAAGGTGAAGACGATCTCTGCGACGATGACCCCACCCTCAACCTGTCGCCATATCCTGCAAAATGAAAAATGTGCACATTACTATACTATTTTACTAAACACTAGTACAAACACACGGCAAAACTAACCCACTAACCCACACGGCTAACACGCAGCCACTAACCCACTAACCTCTCATGCACACATGTTCAGCACTAGCACGCCGAAGATCATGTAACGGCCACACGACTTGGCCATCTTGATCCACGCATGCAGCCTCCCACATCTAAACTACATGCACTAATTACCTGGTCATATGACTACTTCTAGCATCACATGCATGCAAGTACTCGACTAATGGCCGGCAGTCTAGCCACTGCACTGCACTTCCTCTATCGCTATTGCCATGCTCTCTTGCCGAACTGTTCTCTCTGCCATGTTTACGCATACAACTTGCTAGAATTTAGTTGACCACTAAAAACTAAACATCATGCAACTTTAAATAACAAGATTAGTTCCAACACACTAAACTAACCTAGCACTAACCTAATAGTAAACTAACTTAACTAACTAACTTACCTAACACTAACTACCTAACACTAACTAAACCTAACACTAACTAACTTACCTAACACTAACTAACTTAACTCTAGCTAACACTAACTAACAATAAACTAACTTAACTACATTACCTTGCTGCAGGGCCGGCCGAGGTGGTGCTGCAGGAGGGGCTGTCGGGGAGGTGCTGAGGGGGGGGCGGCCGGCGGAGAGGTTGCTGCAGGGGGGGGGGGCGGCCGGCGGGGAGGCTGCAGGAGGTGCTCGCCGGGGTGGGGCGGCCGGGGAGGTGCTGCGGGGGGGAGCGGCCGGCGGGGAGGTGCTGCGGGGGGGAGCGGCCGACGGGCGCTCCGGGGGAGGGAGAGAGAGGCGGCGACGGCGGCGGTGGATCCTGGGGAGAGAAGGTGGCGGCGCGGGGAAGAAGATAAGGAGGAGTAACGGTTCGGACAGCCCTGTCCGAAGCTCATTAAATCGACTCCTTTGCCGTGTGCCCGGAGTTTGCCGTGTGCACCAAGAAAAACACACGGCAAAGAGGTTAAGTTAGGGTTTCCAGCCCCAGTTCTTTGCCGTGTGCTGGCACACGGCTGTGTGCACAAAATTGGAACTTTGCCGTGTGTTAATACTGCAGCACACGGCAAAGACCTGTTCTGCAGCCCACCGCGACGCGCGGCATCATCACGCAGATATCCGACGACGGCAGCAACGAGTCGCCGAAGGCGGAGATGGAAGGGGAAGCCTCCCCTCGTTTAGTGCTCACGTCTTCGAGGCCGGCTGCTGCTGCGTCGCCGCGCCAGAAGCCGACGGCCGTGCTTCCGCGGCCAAAGCCGACGGCAGCGCTCCCGCGGCCTCCACACCCATCTCGCGTGGGCGTCAGCAGCAAACCGGCCTTCGATCCGCGGAGCGCCAAGACATCTCTGATGATCTGCAACATTCCCAACAACTTCTCGTAAGTAGTACACGTTTAATTTCTTGCTTCATTCGTGTTTATGTGTACCTGCGCGTTGCTTAAAAGCTGGGCCACTTTGTTTCTCACAGGAAGAGGAGAATGATGGCCATCCTCGACAAACACTGCGCCGTGGAGAACGGCAAGCTGGTCCGCGGCGGCGCCTTGAAGTCGGAGTACGACTTCCTTTACGTCCCGGTCGACTTTGGGTACGACGGTTTCTACCTTTCCCAATCCATGGACGATGGATTTTGTTTGTTTTGTCTGATCTGAGCTGACCACTCCTATTCGTTTGTTTTTAAGCAAGGGATACGCCTTCAGGACGAGATTCAACAAGGGATACGCCTTCGTGAACATGACGACGGCGATGGCGGCGCGGCGGCTCCACGGGTTCCTCCACGGGTTCAATCTTTGTTGTTTCGTCTAGTATTCTGAAAAGCCCGTTTGATTGCGTTTAGACCAATCAAACATGTGATGAATACCTATTGACTTCATGCGAGAACACAAGAGATAATAATTTTACGATGAAACACTCAGGAGGTTTTTTTCTTCTACAAAATTTAGTAGATGCTTGATTATGTTCGTGGTGATAAAAACGATTGCTTTTTTTAGATTGCACTACTATGGCTCTCGTAAAGAATGTGGCACAACATAAGCTCTCTATGGCAAGTTACAGCCCGTGCAAGTTTTATGTTGTCTTTTGATATAATTTCATGTTCTAATTAGTTCTTTGCCGTGTGCTGGAAAAGTGCACACGGCAAAGTTCTTTGCCGTGTGCTGGCACACGGCTGTGTGCACAAAATTGGCACTTTGCCGTGTGTTAGTACTGCAGCACACGACAAAGACACCAACATGTGAAGTATTTTTTTTTTCATATTCTATGTCACATAAAATGACGCCACGCCAAGGTTTGATTTCTTCCCACATCTAGGTCACATAAAATGACGCCACGTGAAGGTTTCGCATTTTTTTGATTTTTTTAAAATTAGTTATGTCCGATTCGGGACCCGCATGAAATGACGGTGCACGAAAACTCCCGCTCGCGGCCAGACGGTGCGCAGCCCCCTTTCTTCACCTACTTTTTAGTGAAGAAATAACATGTTGCGGATCCAGAAATGATTTTTGCAAAAAATCAGGAGGTTTACTTTTTACCTCTAAAGTGCAAAACCACCCCGCTTCCAGCGAAATCGGCGGGAACTTCCGCAAAAATCAGAATATACCTCCAAAGGCTACCGCAACAAAACGAGAGCTGATATGCGTATCCCAGATGGTCTACTATTAATGTGGGGTGTTGTTCCCACCTTTCGATTTTGCGTTTCGGTAGCTGCTTCACAAAAAACCCTTTTTCGGCACTCCAAAAATGAAAAAGGCATATTTTCGTGAGACAAAACGAGAATCAACCTTCGTGGCGTTCCTCAACATCCCAAGGGCCACGCGCGTGTCCGATATGGCCTCGTTCCGACAAACTATGACATGCTCATTGCCGAATCTAGCTCATTTAACCTAAAAGGCATGCAACCTCGAACGTGGTAGGTCATTTATGTGAAGGAACTTTCTGGTAAACATGTTTTCTCAAGGTTTGCATGTTCTTCCCACATCTAGGTCACATAAAATGACGCCACGCGAAGGTTTCGCATTTTTTTGATTTTTTTAAAATTAGTTATGTCCGATTCGGGACCCGCATGAAATGACGGTGCATGAAACATCACCAACAAAATGCACTTCATGTGTTGCACTAGCATATTGCCATACCTTAGGTTTGAATTAGTTTTCTGACTTCTAGGTCACATAAAATGACGCCACGTGAAGGTTTTGCATTTTTTTGATTTTTATTTAAATTAGTTATGTCCGATTGGGGACCCGCATGAAATGACGGTGCATGAAACATCACCAACAAAATGCACTTCGTGTGTTGCACTAGCATATTGCCATACCTTAGGTATGAATTTTTTTTCTGACTTCTAGTTCACATAAAATGACGCCACGTGAAGGTTTCACATTTGTTTGATTTTTTTAATTAGTTATGTCCGATTCGGGACCCGCATGAAATGACGGTGCATGAAAACTCCCGCTCACTAGAATTAAAGTACATATCTCAACTGAAAATTAAGATACATGGCCAGATTAAGTCACAATCGGCCGAACTTGTTTTCGAATGTTGGACTGATTCAGTCATAGTCATGCCTAGCCCTATAAACGTCGCCACTGTAGTCGCCGACGTCGTTGTCGCTGGCATCGGGGTCGCGGTAGTCAAACCTCCGCGGGTGAGCACGCGTGGGCTGAGACTGAGGGTAGCGCAAGCGGGGGCCACGGTAGGCCATGACGCTTTGGAGAGTCCGGCCGCGCCACCACAGCCGACGGCCGGCCTCGTTGAAGTTTGAACGAGGCGGGCCGTCCTCCTCGTGCCTGGCAAGCGCACTCTCACGCCGATTGATGAAGAAGGCGTCCCAAGTCGGGCTGTAGTCGGGATGCCACTGTGTAACAACTCAGAAATTGTAATCCACTTCTTAATAAATAAAGTGCCAAATTTTGGACCCAAATAAAACTTTTTATCTATTATTGTATGCATACATGCATTTTCTTTTATTTGTATTCTATGATTTTATGTGTGTTATTTTTGATTGAGCATTGGTTAGATAATTCTAAGTGAACCAACAGAATCAATTGAGAAGATTTTTAGGAAGCAAAGAAACCAGAAGTAAAAATAAGAAAGAAGGAGATAAAGTTAATATGATCTAGAAACTGTTAGTGACTACACCACTTTGAGCCCTGGGATTAAGAAATCTAGAACCCACCTTCAGGTTTGGCCAGCAAGTTGAGTTTAACCAAGTTGTATACTAACTCAACCAACCAGCATTTACCCAAATTTCAAACTGGAGCCTCACTCAAACTTGAGCCAAAGTTTGAATCTGAAACAGGAACTATACCAAATTTGAAATATAAATTTTTGCAAAACTCATCCTTTCACTGTAACAAAAATATGACTGGTTACCTTATCCAATATGATGAGCACCCAAAGTGGAAAATTTTGAAAATTCAAATTTTGAGTTCTTGCGGGCATTTCGTCGAACACTGGCAAAAGAAAATCAAAACGAAATCAACTTCACTGGAGCTGCACTGTGCTGGCTCGCTCCAGCACTGTCGCCATGCTCCTTGACCTCTCCTCGATCGACTCCAGCGCCCTCAGCCCCGACCCAAGCCAGGAGAAGCGGAGGGACGGCGAGGTTTGCACCCAGGGCCCCCTCCCAGTAACCTTTTGCCCTGCGCGATGCCGACCAGCTTGGAGGCGCCAGAGGAGACCCACAGCACCCCACGGCCGAACCAGCACCCTTCCAGCACGCGAGCGTGGCCGCCGTGGCCGGAGAGACCTTTGAACGCAACCAGGACCCCCGAGCCGGCGAGCTTCTGGTCGCCTTGCTCCCGGCCTCCTGAGACTATAAATACCCCCTCCGATCAAACGAAGCGACTCACCTTACTCCCAGCTACCTCCCAGACATAGTCGCTTAGCCCCGCTTGCCCTAGCTCGCCGTCGCCAGCCTCGCCGGAGTGGTACTGGACAAGCGGAGCGCCGCCGCGTTCGACCACCTGGGGGCAAGCTGCTGCAGGGAATCGGAAGAGGAGCCTCGCCGCAGCCGATCCCGCAAGTCGCCGACGAGCTCTGCATCCCCTACGCCTCGCCCTCGCCGTCGAACGATCTTCACTGCAACGCAGGTGAGCTCCCGCCGTGCTGAGGAAGACGATGATCGTGAGCCGTCAGATCTTGATCCAACGATAACTTACCGATTCGGGATTTGTTAAGTGGGCTGACATCGCGACCCCACCTGTCAGCTCCCATTTTATTTCTTTTCCCCCGCGCGAAACGGTATCGGGCCGGCCCGTTCGGGTTTGTTCTGAATAGGGCCCGGCTCGTTTCGAATTCGGTCCGTTTCGTTTCTAATTAATTTCCCGCCCGTTTTATTTATTTCAAATAACTTTCAGATGCTATTTTCAAACTTTAATTCCTAGAGTTTTACAAATCCAAATCTAGCAAATAAATATGCATTGGAAAGCTTATAAAATAATCTACCCAATAGAACTGGTTAGAATTCAAAATAAGTTAAGAATTAAAATCAATATGAATAGTGTGACCATAGCTTGTTTAATAATGAAAGATTTCTAGAAAATTACTTAAGCCATCAAAAATCATGAAAATTAAAATGTGAACTCACTAATGACCCCCTCTTACTGTTAGTCAACACTAATCTACCCCAAACCCTATCAGTGTGATCCATTAGACCCTAACCCAATCCTATTTTGTAGCATAAAATGATAGATCCCTACTTGCACACTTAGAATTAAATTGCCATCCCTACCAACTCACTTAGTTAATCCCTCCCACTTAAACTTGTCTTAGTAACCCTAAATCAATACCAATGCTGCACAAGTGAACCACCTATGCCACTTAGTAAAGAATCTAGCTTGCACACTTGAAGAAAAACTTAGAAGAAAGACTTACAATCCAACACCATAAAAATGCAACATGAATGCTTTGGTTAGCAAACATAGATGTGTGCTTGGTGTGTTGTTAGCTTGGTGAAGTGATGGTGTGCTTTGTGTTTATTCGTTATTAGACGCTAGTGTTGCCGAGGAGGATATTGGAGGGGATTATTATTATCAAGAAGAAGAAGAAAACCCCGGACACTTTGCCAACCAAGGCAAGCCATCTTTTGATTCATACTCCCACTACCTAGTTTTAATATTGCATTCTGCTTGTTTTAAGTAAATTGCATGATTGAATTGCTAGAGTAGAATGATAGAAGTGTATTGATATCTTGATTATCAAGAGCATCAAGCTGAGTTTATCCAACCCTATTTAGTAGTACTATCACTCAATGTAGTTGCTTAGTCGCTAATAAAAGTTGATGCTATCTCTGGAGGAACCCCATTTGAAAGGTGGTGACATGAACTTGAAACTTGAATGGGAGATTGCTCCTACAAAATGGCTTTATAAGGGAAGTTAATCTTGCCTAAGAACTATGAAATATATTTCTCAAATGGCAACGAGTGATGTACTATGGGAGCCAATTTTTCCGTACAACCACACTACCCCTATATGGGAAGGGGCTTAATCCGTAGCTTGTTTATCTTAGTATGGGAGGCCTTGTATCAAATCTTCATGGAAGGACACCGTGAGCGGTTACTTCTGGACCAAGTGGATTCCACTAACCCGGCCTCCAGGATGGGCAGAACTAGAGGCGCCGGAGCGGGGTTCCGTATCCCGGGCTCTAGGGAAGGATCCTATACTAGGATGAGCAAGTGAAAGGTTTTGTTGGATTATCTGAACCTCGCATACTTTGTGTATGTCGAACCGTGGATTTCTCCCGGCAGATGTATCGAATCTTGTGGGTAAAGTGTACCCCTCTGCAGAGGTTGTCAAACTATTCGAATAGCCGCGTCCGCGGTCATGGACGGTTGGCAAGCTGTACTTGACTTTTGTCAGGACTAAAAGTGACAATGGTGAACTTGATGAATGACTTGACTTGACATGTTGTTGACACATTTGAAGTCCTCTTTAGATGGAATTTAGAGAACTAAATCTCTTTCCTATAAATGAACATTCTTGGGAAATAAAACTAGTTTTTGCAAAACAACTTAGTGCTTAGTCCACCATATCAACCTTGCATTTCTACTTCATCTTTTCATTTATAAGATGGTTTGCGAGTGCATCCAATGTACTCACGGCTGTGTCCCTGGCTATCAACTTGGCCAGACTATGGGGAGGAATACCAGGAGGAAGGGTATGAAGAAGAGTACCAGAACTAAGCTCGTCTCCGTGAGTCGCCATTGCCTGTAGGGAGAAGGCATGGGCCGAAGACGTTATTTCCGCTGCTATATTGTGTTGTAATATGACTTGGTCTATATGACCATTGTACTTGAATCATCGTATTGTAATGTCTATGGAACTGAGTACCAACTACGTTATGTATATCGCAACAATGGTTCTGGGATTGCGGTGGAATACATAACGGGCACTTCGAATTTGTATCAAATTTGAGGTCGTCACACACTGGGGATTCCTCCGCTGCTCTGGCGTGAGCTCAAAGTAGTAGTGGTTCGTGATGGCCATCTGGCGCGCCACACCTAGAGGGACAGGAGGGACCGGTACGCCTCCGACGCTCAGCATCCAGCCGGTGGGGACGCGGTAGCCCGGCGGGCAGGGGTAGTTTGAGGCGCAAAGCGCCTCCGCCTCCTGGGGGGTTAGAGATACGATGGAAGCCATGGGAGAGAGTGATGTGGTTTGCAGATATGAGTCTAGATGTGATATGTAAATGGAGACCAGGCCTACATATATATAGTGAAAAAATGGCGGGAAGACGGAGGCGGGAAGCGGTGGAAAGCGCGGGAAGAAAATAGGCGGGAAGCGGTGGAAAGCGCGGGAAGAAAATAGGCGGGAGGCGGGAAGCGGTGGACGCGCGGGAAGAAAAATGGCGGGAAGACGGAGGCGGGAAGCGGTGCAAAGTTGTCGGCTAGTGGGCCCGCAAACCAGTGTTTCAAGGCGGGAATGCCCCGGAGGCGCCAAAAATCCCTCAAAAACTTACATGGACCTATGATATATGGGTAAAAATAAACTAATATGTGGATCGTAGGTGCAACAAATGTGCAGAAATAATAGGAGTAGGCAGAATAACTAGTTTGCCGTGTGCCTTCCAGAAAAGCACACGGCAAACATTTCTATGCCGTGTGCCTTCCAGTAAAGCTCACGGCAAAGAGTGTGTACTGATAATTTTAAATTTGCGAGGCAAATATTTGCAATGGTGGCGGGAAAACAGTTTGCCGTGCGTGACATTTTATGCACACGGCAAATGGCCTCCGTCACACCGAGCCGTTAGACCGGCCTCCAACGTGGGACCAATCACCAGTTTGCCGTGGGCTCGACTCTGCCGTGAGCTTTTATCATATTTCGCCGTGTGCTTTGTTTTGCCGTGAGCTTCTGTTGCAGTATACCGTGCGTCCTACTTTCGCCGTGTGCTTCTGGTTTATTTGCCGTGAGCCGTTGTTTTGCCGTGGGCTGAAGTATATGGCTCACGGTATTATTATCAATGCCGTGCGTCGACCCACGGCAAACGGTCCGCACACGGAAAAGGAGGATTTTCCGGTAGTGTTTAGTGTGTATATTCGAGTGAACCTACACACTAAAAGATGTCTACACACCTTTGCTTCACAAAACTAAAACATCTTATATTTTGAAACGGAGGGAGTACATCAGATGATTCTACAAATCGATGCATTGCTCATGTTTATGATTCTTTGTACTGCAGCGGATGCCTCACGGTTTTGTTGCTGGTAGCAAAAGCACGTAAGATGGCTGTAAGTACATTATTCGTCAGCTTCTCTTATTTGAGTTCATCTAATTTGGATCACTGTGTTTCTTTCACCTCTCAATACCCACGTGAGTGCACCTAGCTTGTTTTATTTAGTCGTTGAATTAGTAGTTAACCAAATTGGAATTATTTGGTCGATGCATGTGAGTGTGTGTCGATGGCTCGCAAGCAGTTGAACTTGTTAATCGGTTGATTGGTTACCCATGGGGAGTTGACTAAAAGACTAAGTAAGGAGGATAGTTGGCTAGAAATTGTCAGAAGGTACAACTCCAGGAAGGAAGCATAGATAATAGATAATGAGAGGGTGAATATCTGAGAAGGGATTTGGTGCACATGGGCACCAGTGCTCTCTTTATTTTTAGAATTTTGAAAATTTTAAAATATCATACTTTATAGCTCTAAAAATTATTGTGTTAAATATATAGATAGATATATACAAGAGAAGTGTATGTAAAGAAGCCCTCTTAAAAATACATTGTATTTTGGGAAATATAAAAAGACAAATTTCTCATAGTAAATAGTATATCTTTTTGTTAGAAATTTGTCTTTTTGTATTTCCCAAAATATAAAGTATTTTTAATGTGACTTTTTATATACGCTCCTTCTGTATATATCTTTCTATATATTTAACGTTATAATTTTGGAGACATAGCAGTGTGAGGTTTTGAAATTTTAAAAAATCTGAAAGTGAAGAGATCACTTGTGCCCATGTGCCAAAAGCACTTTCCGGTGAATTTTTATTGGTCTAGCTACAGTTAAAAAGACAGTTCAGTGGCTTAATATGCTTATGAAAAAACCAAGTTATCTACATGCTAAAATTTTAGTTAAACTGGTGACTTGATTTCCGAAGTGTGTACGCTAGCAAATGCAGTGCTGAGGATATCTTCGAGATAAAATAAGCAATTTGGACTGGGAACACAAATCCTTTCAGTACAAGCCAACCAATCAATGGTGATTTATTCTTGCTGCAAGTGCTTCTTAGCATGCCAGTATGCTAGCTACCACTAGTGTAGCCATGTAACGAGTCTACGTGTGTTGTGTTTACTTTGCAGAAAGAGGAGGAAGAGGAGAGGATCAAAATGTTCTGGAGGATGGAAGCTGCATTAAAATATCGTTTTCCACCTACTAAGACTCCAGTTAAGATAGAGCATTTTTTATATAAAAAGAATATATTATTATCGTGAAGATATCAATTACACCTATCCTTTACAACATAATATCCTAATGGCAGTGTACAACTGAAGTACCTTTTGTTGTGCTCCTTTAATTCACCCCATTAATATCCACATGAGTAAACAATTTCATAGTATAGTACTCCATCCGGCTCGAAAGCTCATATTTGTCTAAATTTAGAAGATATCCTTTTGAGGTCGGAGGGAGTATTTCAACTTAACTCAAACCGCCATTTTGTCATATACTATTACCAAATACAGTTATGTGCTACTACTATACATAGCTGCTTGGAACAACACATATAGTGAATTTCCCTTCCATGCTCGATACTTAAGGTGGCATTTCTTAGCAGCACTTCTTCACTTGACAGGTGCTTAACATATGCTACTAATAATTCATAGGTAATAAATCCGCGTGAACACCAGAAGAGAAATTTGAATTAGACGAGATAAATATTACATGGGTACTTGAGGATGTTACGTATGATCCCTCTTTTAGCACCCATATAGTAGCATATTGCATTGCACCTACCTTAATTATGATTTTTTTTTCTTGATGCAAGTGCTTTTATTTTAATATATATGTCGTATGATATTACTAATATGATGAGCGCGGTGTGCTCTGAAATTACTGTGCAGACAGGGATGGTGTCAGCTTCGCACATGAGAAACGAGCTCTCCAAAAAGAATTGGTGGGTAAAAAACACAAAGGATGTGATTGGTTCGTCGTTATTTAGGCAAAACAACAGGAAATTTCAACGGACCTCCACAATGAAAACACGGCAGGGAGCGGAAAACTATACACACGACGGAAATAAAAACTACTCCCTCCGTTTCAAAATATAAGATGTTTTAGCTTTGTGAAGCAAATGTATTTGGACATCTTTTAATATGTAGGTTCATTCGAATATACACACTAAAACATGTCTAGATATATTTGCTTCACAAACCTAAAACATCTTATATTTTGAAACGGAGGGAGTATCTTCCAAGCGGGGCCAAAAGGGAAATAGGCAGGAAGTATGTTGTGCGCGTTGCTGCGGGATCTGAATGGTCATTTGAACACCATGGACCGTACAACAGCTTGATTGTGTAGGCACGGGTGCTCACAGCTTCGCGATTTCGGTTGGCATGGATCTTATTTTTTTCTTCTGATAATGAGCTTTTTATTACTTAAAGGTTTAAGCAGTATTACACTCGGCCTCTGCATAACAGAATGCACACAGCCGCTCCATACATAAGTTCGAACCATAACGAAATATAAAAAAATGCGAATTACATATCATAATGAGAAAGTGTAAGACGTCTATGGGTCTGGTGGACCAATCCGAAGATTATGTTGCCAACCATGCTGAGAGAAAAGATGTCTCGCAGTGTCCTCTATCCTCGTACACACCTCCATAAAGAGGTCGTGATCCTCCAAACGGTGAAGCTGCGACCAAACCCGGAGTGTTCCGGTACAACGATAGATCACCTGCAAGAGAGAGCAATTTTTATTATTAAAAACTTTGTCATTTCTACATAGCCATAGCGACCAAATCAAAGCCATCGCTCCCACCCTTAGGAGAATCATATACTTGTAATCTATACCATGTAACCAATTTCCAAAGATATTGGCGATACTAGTAGGGGTATACAAGCCAGAAGCTACATGGATGACTGACCATATAGAACGAGCAAAGTTACAATGGAAGAACAAATGTTTAATTGTCTCATCTTGTGAACAAAAAACACATGTTTTATTTCCATGCCAATTGCGCTTGATAAGATTGTCTTTAGTAAGAATAACCCCTCGACGTAAATACCATGCAAATATTTTGTTTTTAAGAGATATTTTCATCTTCCAGATTTTCTTATTGTCATAGACTGGCATATTCGGTAGAATCATTGCATTGTACATGGAAGCTACCAAGAATTTACCATTCTCATGTAGGTTCCATCGGAATATATCTTTCCCAGAAGCTAATTGGATATTAGCCAATCGCAAAAGCAATGCCTCCTAATTAACAAGTCTAGGGCCGAATAAAGTCCTTCTGAACGTCACGTTTGGGGGGTTAGACCCCAATACTTGGGCGAGCGTATCACCCCTCGACGTAAATACCATGCAAATATTTTGTTTTTAAGAGGTATTTTCATCTTCTAGATTTTCTTATTGTCATAGACTGACATATCCGGTAGAATGAGTGCATTGTACATGGAAGCTACCGAGAATTTACCGTTCTCATGTAGGTTCCATCGGAATATATCTTTCCCAGAAGCTAATTGGATATTAGCCAATTGCAAAAGCATTGCCTCCCAATTAACAAGTCTAGGACCGAATAAAGTCCTTCTGAACGTCACGTTTGGGGGGTTAGACCCCAATACTTGGGCGAGCGTATCACCCAATACTTCGGCATGGATCTTACTGTCTACAAGGTTATGCCACTGATTCCATTTTAACAATTATATTGGTGACTAATTTTCTTTGATGACAAAACATGCTTAATTTTATTTATTAGATAGAGTGTTTACACAGTCAATAACAAGATCATATGGTCCCAACTAATGTAGATGGCGATTATAATCCAAAGAAAGAACGGATTTACAAGATTGTGTGTCATCTTGTTTTGTTTGAAGTCCTCTTCTCATCTCATGAACAAAGGAGAACTTATAAAAATCCTTCGACCGAGCAATGATTTAATTATGATCTCATGAATAATGGTGTCATACCTACCTCGTGTACTCTCATGGATATATGTCAGTGATCACTTGTTTACAATCGGAGGCAATGTATAGCCGGTTGTAGCACAATCCTTCAGCCAAGGCC
The DNA here is from genome assembly GCA_007115705.1 of Dactylis glomerata. Taxonomy (NCBI): domain Eukaryota; kingdom Viridiplantae; phylum Streptophyta; class Magnoliopsida; order Poales; family Poaceae; genus Dactylis; species Dactylis glomerata. Next base: position 3,344,353 of record QXEO01000360.1, on the reverse strand, counting down.
ATAGATTCTTGACATGCAAGTGCTTCAAGAATTGGAGGATATGTTATACCCTGAAAAGAAATGGCTGATGCTCCCAAAAAGAGAACTTCATGGTCCTTGCAAATTTTCTCAATTGCCCCCCTTCAGTTCATACCTTCTACAAGACTACAACGACGTCGACGTTAAGTTTTGCTCGTCCGAGCAATCCTGGTTAGCCATATGGTAGTTCTAGTGTGACCAATCTGAGAAGGCATTTATGGCTGGTGAGATGCATCTAGGTCCACCAGGTAGCTAGACCTGTAATATTGAGTTGACAACGAATTTTGAAATTCTGTTTGGGAGACATAGAAATATAGAAACAAATAAATAATTTTGTGAGTTCCCCGCGCGATAATGATTCAATCATCCTAGAAAAAACCATTGCTTGGCATTTGGCTCTATCTTGGCGCTCATGTGCTCTATAAGATTATGGTTTGACAAGGCTCATGCACATCTCGCCAGTGTGCCCATGCGCGCCATGGGCCTTCGACACCACAACAATTTCTTGTGACCGACATGTTCCAATGTTGGAGAAAGTCAGCGAGATGTAGGGAATGTTGCGCCAAATGCTGTAAGAACTTTCAGCTTTGATGGTACTTGCACTTCTGATTGCTGTTTTGCTGGCGTGTAGTTGACATCAGAAAACTTATTGGAAAACCCCAAGAGAAGGTTATAATGAGCATAGAAACAAGTTTCCCTCAGTTGTGAAACTAAGGTTTATCGAACCAGTAGGAGAAAGAACCAAACTTCCAAAGGTTGATGTCCGCTAGTTTTGCGGCACTCCGGACAATGGCGCCAGATAACTTGTCGGCGTATAGCTTTTCACCAGCAGCAACGTGGAACATGCACACAATACAACCAAGTACTTTGTCCCAACTTACGATGAGGTTGTCAATCTCACAGGTTTGCTGTAAACAAATGATTAAGCGTATCGAGTGGTAAAAGGTAATAGTTTGCAAGAATGTAAATATAGCGAGTAAAAGTAAAACGGTAATAGCAATGTAAAAGAATGGAGCGGGGTCCACAGTTCATTAGTGATGTCTCTCAATAAGATAAATAACAACATGCTGGATAAACAAATTATAGTTGGGCAATTGATAGAATAAATATAGCGTACATATGTCATGAGGATCACTATGAGATCTACTCTGAGCATTACAACAAAATACATAGACCGTAATCCAACTGTATCTATGACTAATAATCCACTCTCGAGGTGTCATCCGAGCACCCGTTGAGTATTAAGTTGCAAACAACAGATAACTGCATTAAGCAAAGTGCGTAATGTAAACAATGCAAATGTCCTTGAACACAAGAATGTTGTTTTCTCCCTAGTGGCAACAGCACATCTACAACCTTAGAGGTTTCTGTCACTCCCCCAGATTACTAGAGGCATGAACCCACTATCGAGCATAAATACCCCCTCTTGGAGTCACTAGCATCTACTCGGCCAAGATATCTACTAGCAATGGAGAGCATGCAAGATCATAAACAACATAGAGATAACATAAAGATAATAATTCAGCACATCAACTTGACATAGTACAAATACTCATCGGATCCCAACAAACATAACATGTAGAATTACACAAAGATGATCTTGATCATGATAGGCAGCTCATAAGATCTAAACATGAATTACATGGTGGAGAAGAAAACCATCTAGCTACTGCTATGGACCCATAGTCCAAGGTAGACTACTCACACATCACTCCGGAGGCAACCATGGTGATAAAGAAGGCATCTGATAGGGATTCCCCTCTCCGGCAGGGTACTGGGAAGAGCTTCTGGACCCTCCTGATCTCGCATCGACGACGGCGGCGGCTTGTAGTAGGTTTCATGGAACATTGATCGGGTTTTTGGTTTTTCCCATCGAGGGGAATATATAGGCGGAAGGGCGGCGTCAGGAGGTGGACCAGGGGGCTCACCTCCTGGTGGCGCGGGCCAGGGCTTGGTCGTGCCGCCCTAGGGTGTGGCTATATCTTGGCCCCCCTCTATCTCTGCTTTGGACTCTGACTCGTGTTCTAGAAAAATAGGAGGTTCGGCTTATGTTTCGTCCAATTCCAAGAATATTTCCTATGTAGCTTTTCTAAAACACAAAAATAGCCGAAAACAGGGAACTGGCACTGTGGCGTCTCGTTAGTAGGTTAGTTCCGGAAAATGCATAAAAACACCATGAAGTGTAACAAAACACAAAGCAAGTGGTGTATAAACAAGCATAGAGCATCCAAAATTATAGATACGTTTGAGACGTATCAAGCATCACCAAGCTTAACTCCTGCTCGTCCTCGAGTAGGTAAGTGATAACAAAACAATAATTTTTGAGGTGACATGCACCATCACAATCTTGATCAACGATGTAAAGCATTGAGTGTTGAGATCAAAGTACTATAAACATGGGCATAAAAGACATAATCTTGATAATAAAACTTAGCAACCATGTTATAACATGAAAAGTAACACAAACAAAAGATCATGAGTAATGAAACATTGAAAGTCAAGTGTGTGTTCAAATCATGTAGAGAAATATAGCAAAGTGGTTTTCAGCTTATCCTTCATGGAATAGCAAAACATAAATGCATAGGACACCTTCAAGTTTAAGAGGGTGACTAGATACAAATAATTTAAGAACAAGCAAAACCATAATCATGAATCAATCAATGATAAATTTTGGGACTATGCACATTAAACTCAAAATGACAAATATGCTCTCTTAGACGATACATAAAGGTAGAAGGTGGAGACTCAACATAAAAGTAAAAGAAAGGCCCTTCGCAGAGGGAAGCAGTGATTGCAAGTTTTATAAACCTCCAAAAATTATGATACATACTAGCTTTGAGCTCTCATTGCCCCCATCATAAGCATCTTGAGTGGTTAAGGTTAATGCGAGTACAATTATGAAGCATATGCTTAACAAATCATAAGTTGAAAACCTTGTGTCCCGTGAAGTACGAATACCCAAACCTCATGCTGCTCGACTTAGGTCCCAAGCAAGTTCTTGTCATTGTAAGCATATATGTATCATCGAGAACCACCAACGGGGTACCTCTTGCCCGATGACATGGAACAAGCCCACATCGTCTCAAACGTATCTATAATTTTTGATGCTCCATGCTTGTTCTTACACCATTTGCTTAGTGTTTTGTTACCCTTCGTGGCACTTTTATGCATTTTCTGGAACTAACCTATTAATAAGATGCCACAGTGCCAGTTCCCTGTTTTCTGCTGTTTTTGTGTTTCAGAAAAGTTACACAGGAAATATTCTCAGAATTGAACGAAATAAAAGCCAAACCTCCTATTATTTAATGAAGCTTCCAAAAGACCGAAGAGGAGACAGAGAGAGGCCACGGGCTGGCCACACCATAGGGGGGCGCGGCCCAGCCCCTGGCCGCGCCCACCCATGGTGAGGGCGCCCTCGTCCACCTCTGACGCTGCCCCTTCGCCTATAAAGACCACCCGACGGGAAAAACCTAAACACCCGATCAATTTTCCAGAAACACATCGCGATCCGCCGCCGTCGTCGATCCGAGATCGGGAGGGTCCAGAAGCTCTTCCCGGCACCCTGCCGGAGAGGGGAATCGCCACCGGAGGTCTTCTTCATCGCTATGCTTGCCTCCGGCGTGATGAGTGAGTAGTCTACCTTGGACTATGGGTCCATAGAAGTAGCTAGATGGTTGTCTTCTCCACCATGTGTTTCATGTTTAGATCTCGTGAGCTGCCTTACATGATCGAGATCATCGTTATGTAATTCTACATGTTGTGTTTGTTGGGATCCGATGAATATTGGTGTTATGATTAAGTTGATGTGCTGAATATTATCTTATGTTATCTCTATGTTGTTTATGATCTTGCATGCTCTCTATTGTTAGTAGCTATCTTGGCCAAGTAGATACTAATGACTCCAAGAGGGGGTATTTATGCTCGATAGTTGGGTTCATGCCTCTATTTAATCTGGGGGAGTGACAGAAACCTCTAAGGTTGTAGATGTGTTGTTGCCACTAGGGAGAAAACAACATTCTTGTGTCCAAGGACATTCATTTTGTTTACATTACACACTTTTCTTAATGCAATTATCTGTTGTTCGCAACTTAATACTCGAGGGGTGTTCGGACGATATCCCCACGAGTGGATTATCAGTCATAGATGTAGTTGCATGGCGGTCTATGTATTTTGTTGTAATGCCTAGAGTAAATCTCATAGTGATTCTCTTGACATATGCATGTTATCTTTATTCTATCAATTGCCCAACTGTAATTTGTTTACCCAGCATGTTGTTATTTATCTTATGGAGAGACACCACTAGTGAACTGTGGACCCCAGTCCAATTTCCTTTACATTGCTATCACCTATTTACTTTACTCGCATTGTTTACTTTCTCGCATACTTCTATTGCTTTCCACTCGATACACTCATTCCTTTGTTTACAGCAAACCAGTGAGAATGACAACCTCATCGTAAGTTGGGAGCAAAGTTCTTGGTTGTGTTGTGTGCAGGTTCCGCGTTGCTACTAGTTGAAGACGCGCTAACAAGTGTCGTAAACGGCGCCCTTGTTGGAGTGTCACTAAGCTAGCAAGCATCACCTTCTGGAGTTTGACTTTTTCCTACTGGATTCGATAAACCTTGGTTTCTTACTGAGGGAAAATTTGCTACTGTGCTCATCATACCTTTCTCTTGGGGTTCCCAACTGGACGGTGATTTACATCAACACCGTGCCGCATCAAGCAACAATTTTCTGGCGCCGTTGCCGGGGAAAAAGAAGACTTCTGCAAGGGGAGTTTCGCACGCACATTCTTTACTTTGTTTTAGTTTTGCTTTACTTTATTTTTTCTTGCATCCTTTTGTCAAAAACACAAAATAAATTAGTTTCCTTCATAGTTGCTTTTATTTACTTGCTTTTAGTCTTGTTAGAATGAGTAATCCTGAAGTTGAAATTCGTACTTTTAAGCAACAAGGGGGAGAGAGTTTGAAAGATGCTTGGTACCGTATTAGCACTTCTCATCATAGGTGTACAAAGAAGCATTCTACTATGATCCTCCTTAGAAATTTTTATGTTGGCATATCTAGTTGGAATAGGTATGTTCTTGATACTCTTGCAGGAGGTAATTTTCTGGGTACTCCCGCTCTTGAAGCATGCACGTTAATTGAAAGTTTAGTGGGAGTACCACCTATTCATGTTGTTAAAACCGAGGTCACTTTGGAGGAAGTTTTAGAAAATCTTATCTCTTTAGAATTTTTTTTGCCAAATATCCTTGATAATGCTAGCCGTGTTAATGAATTGATAGAAAGTATCGGTAAGAGAATCACCATTTTATAGGCTAGCACTACTCTTGATAGTCAAAACCTTAGGATTGGAAAACTAGAGGAATCTATGGAAACTTTAAGTTCAATTTTTTCTTCTCTTAAGTTTAAGAAGGAGAAAGCTTTTGTTGGAAAAGAGCAAAAATTTATGTATGTTCCCAAGGTGTCTGTGCCTAAACTGCAGCATGTTTTTAAGATTGGTAAGACTTTTAGTTCAACTAAGAGTGACTTGCAGGTTGAATCATCTTCGGGAACCTCTAAAGTGCCTAGTGTGGTAAGTGGTGATCTTGATGAAACAGTTGATCTTAATGCTTTGCTTGATATTACTTGATACGCACTTTCTGCGCCTAGCTCAAAGGCATTCAAGAAAAGCACTCTTGGGAGATAACCCATTGTTTTACTTTCAGTTCTTTTTCTTTTATTTGAGTCTTGGAAGTTATTACTACTGTAATAACCTCTCCTTATCATTTTTATTTTGTTGTTGTGCCAAGAGAAACCTCTAATTTGAGTGAGGTAAGATTTGGGGAAGTTCCTGTCCTAAAACAGATTTTGGTGCTTCACCGTAAAAATTTGTGAAAATTCTCAGAACATCTTTTTGACCTGAGATTTCTTGTGAATATGCCCCAGGTTATATCCAAACTTTCATTAGTTTTACACTTTTTGATTTGATCAACATAAAACCCTCTAAAAATTTGACCTTTCTCAGCTGTTCTGTTTTGACAGATTTCTGCCACTATTTATGTTTGCCTCTCGATCACTTTCTTTTTAAGTTCTTTTGATCATGGAACTTTTGGGGAAGTTTCTACAGTAGTATATGCTTTATATGTGGTGGTTTTGAGTTGAAATCTGAAGCAAAAGGGGTTGATTCATTATTATGCTTACACTAATGTTGCTAAAAGAATTGTGTTAAGTTTTGTATGAAGGAAGTTTTCAAGTGTAGGGATTGGAGAATGATGAGATGAGTTGAAGAATGGACAAAAGCTCAAGCTTGGGGATACCCACACACCCCAAGAAATATCCAAGAGGTACAAGCATCAAAGCTTGGGGATGCCCCCGAGGCACCCCTTCTTCATCGGCAAAAATCAGGTCACCTTTCAACACACTATATTTTTATTGCTTCATGCACTATGCATTTTTCTTGGAGCGTCAGTTGTTTTAGTTTTCAGTTTTGTTTAGTTTTGTTTGCTGCAATAAATGGTTGTACCCTAACAAATTTCTTTTGGAGAAGTTGCCTTGCTTTTCATTTGTCAAGAACACTCCGTTTTTCACTCTTATCGTTCAACGAGTGTTCTCTTTTTCTAGAACTGCGTTTACCTTTCATTTTTCGCCTTGATTTTTGTTCAGATCTTGTTATATCTTAATATCAAGGTGTATTTTGACCTCTGGTCTATGTTTGTTTTCATCAAAAGAATTGTTTTAAAAAGGTTCGAATGGTGTTGGAAAAGAGAAAAAGTTTCATGCAAAAAAGTAGTATAAAAGGGAGCTTGTGTAGACTGCGGCTTAGGCTTTTGCATATCATGCTTGATGTCTTTTTGATAGTATGCTTTGTGGTTTTGCTATAGCATGACTTGTCTCAAATGACTGAGATTGCTTAATGAGCCTTTGAAAAAATCATGCATTGTTTTTTTATTATTTGGAAGCATTAATTTGGTTTTCTCCTTGATGCTTTATTTGGGTTGACTTGGCGTATGCTTACACATGTTTGACTCATACAAAGTCGCCATAAGCCTCTATGATCATTTAGTTTTTGACTTTTGATGCCATCTTATGCTTCTTTTAATGTTGCTTTGTCGCTTTGCATGATTATGGCCGTTATTGCTCTCTTAGTTTGTCGCTCCCAGTCTTTTGCTAGCCCTCATTTTGTACTAAGTATGAGCTCTACTCGTGCATCCAACTTATAAAAACCAAGTTATGCCAATGTGTCCACTATAAATTCCTATGCATGGTATTTGTAAGCCATTCCAAGTAAATTTTCATGTGCTACCTTTCAAAAAACGTTCAAAATATTTCTCGTTTTGTGACACTGTTTTCAGCTCATGGGAACGTAGTGGTCGGATTTGCTATCTTCCATATTGTTTATTCCAAAAAGAAGAAAAAGAAGAAAAAAAGAAAAAAAGAAAAAAGGCACTATTTCATGGTATGTGAATGTTGGTGGGCACCCGATGGAATCGGTTAGCCATGGTTTGTGAAAGGAAAAAAGGTGGGAAGGAGTGCCAAGCTTTATAAAAGAGCACAAAAGTGCCAATCTCTCTCTCTCAAAAACTTGCTTCATTTTTGTATAGAAGATAGTAAGAACCCTATTGCCAGTCGTTGACAAAAACAACCACCTCTCAAAATCCAATTTTTATCTCTCTGTTTTACAAATGAAAAGCTCTAGCATATGTTTAATCACTGCTTCCCTCTGCGAAGGGCCTTTCTTTTACTTTTATGTTGAGTCACCACCTTCTACCTTTATGCACCGTCTAAGAGAGCATAGTTGTCATTCTTAGTATAATGTGCATTGTCCCAAAGTTTATCATTGATTGATTCATGATTTTGGTTTCACTTGTTCTTAAATTATTTGTATCTAGTCGCCCTCTTAAACTTGAAGGTGTCCTATGCATTTATGTTTTGCTATTCTATGAAGGACAAGCTGAAAACCATTTGCTATGTTTTTCCATATGATTTGAACACACGTTTGACTTTCATTGTTTCATTTTCATGATCTTTCGTTTGTGTTCTTCTTCATGTTATAACATGGTTACTAAGTTTCTTCTATCAAGATTATGTCTTTCATGCCCATGTTTTAAGTTCTTTTGATCCTAGCACTAAATGCCTACATAGATGATCAAGATTATGTAGGTGCATGTCACCTCAAAAATTATTCTTTGTTATCACTTACCTACTGATGTCTACGCACACGTCTGTTCTTGTAGACATCAAGCTCTTTTCTGGCGCCGTTGCCGGGGAGGTAAGGTAAAAGGTACTCGCATCCTCCTGTGTGAGTGCTCAAAGTTATTTCCTTTAGATTCTGCAATTATATCATTTTGTTTCTTGTTTTTATTTTTACTAGTAAGGCTTAATGGAAAGTAAAGAGTTCTTTAGTCTTTTTCCTGAGTTTAGATTTGAAGAGAAATTTGAAAAACCTTTGGAGCTTAATTTGCATGCTAATAGTGTTGTTAGTATGAATGCTTTGAACATCGTTATTGCTAACGCTATAGAAAAGTCTAAGCTTGGGGAAGCTGGTTTTGTTAAGCATGATATTTTTAGTTCCCCAGCTGTAGTGGAGAAAGTTTGCTCTGATGATATTTTATCTCCCATATGTGATAATTCTTATGATGCTTGTGCCCATCTTTTTAAAATACCTATAAAAATTGTCGAACGTGCTATGGATAACTGCTATTTAGGAGATGGAACTGTCCATCCTGGTGATCATTTGCTTTTTATACATGAATTATGCGAGTTGTTCAAGTGTGCATGTATTTCAATGAACCGAGTTAAGAAGAAGCTATTCTCTTTATCATTGAAGGGCAGAGCTGCGGAATGGTATAAGACGCTAAAGGATGGCCGACCTATTGATTGGGAGGAAATTGTACCTCTCTTTTATTTTAAATTCTATCTTTCTAGTGAGGTTTATAAAGATAGGAATTATATTTATAAATTTCATCCACATGAGGGAGAAAGCATTGCCCAAGCGTGGGGAAGATTGAAGTCACTAATGCTCAAATGTCCTATTCATGATCTTCCCCATAATATTGTTATTAATAATTTTTATGCAAGGATTTTAGGATATTACAAGGACTATCTAGATGCATGCTTTGATGGCTCTTTCACAAGCAAGGATGTTGACGTCAAGTGGAATTTGCTTGAAACAATTCAAAGCGATATCGAAGATTGGGATAACGACAAAGGTAAAGGATCAGGTATAAAATATGAGTATGATTGCATTAAGTCTTTCGCTAAAACTTCTGATTTTCAAGAGCTTAGTGCTAAATATGGTCTTGATCCTCAAATTATGGTTGATTGTTTTAGAGCCTTTGCTTCCCATATTAATGTTCCCAAAGGAAATGGGAATGTGTATCATGAACCTTTTAAAGACACTTTCATAGAAAGTGATATTGCTATTGATGATTGCAATAAACATGCTCAAACTTCTGAAAGTACTATTTCTTATAAGAATGTTAATTTTTGTGGAGTACTTAGACCTTATGAAATGAGTCACAAGAAGGAAGATTATTGTATCCACCATGGGAATGAAGAAACCCGAATGTGGCTCAAGGCTCTAGATGATCTTGGTGAAAAGGTTTGTGAGCTTTATCCTTTTCTTTGTGAACTTTGCGATGACAAGGGTCATTTTAATTTTTAATGCTCAGACCCTAATAGTCACCTTTCTAATCGAATGACTACCCCAAGTTTGTATTGTGATGACAAGATTACTCTCAATCAGCATGATGAGCTTACTTTGTTTTTGGGGTGTAAAGAGATATCTAGAAAGACTTCTTTGGTAGATATGAGTGTTTTTGATATTAATAGCACCCTTCGTGGTTGTCGTCTCTATTGTGTTAAAGATTGCCTCACAATTACTTACATACAAAATATTATAAAACATGATGTTTTGCCAAGCTATGACGGGACTAATAGATGTTTCCATCTTGTTAATAGAGAGGAGGAATCCTCCAAAGTTTCTTCTGTTGTTTCTGTCAGTAAACCAGATTATGTGGAGAAGATGCCTTTCAAGTCTCTCCCTCCTAAAGGAGAGAGTGAGAAGAGTAAGAAGAAGAAGAAGAAGAGGAGTAAAAGGCGAGAGGAAACGGTATCTTCCCCTAAGCATGTTGCTCCTATTATAGATTATGATAATTCTGATCTTGATGATGTTCCTATGCATGTTACCTATGTTAGTGATCATGATTGGGAAAAGCACTCTACTTTTGATATTGAAAATCTTTTTGGTACCAATTCTAAGGTTAATAATTGTTGTACCATTAGTACTATCCATGTTTCTTCCTATGATGATATGTTTGATGAATATGCTTTGCAAAATAGTTGTTCTCTAGCTTATGATAATACTAAACCTCTAGTTTATGATGGTTACAATGATGATTATAATATTTTCAGTTCAGCTACTTTTGAGGAGAAAATTAGTTATGACTACAATATGCCTCCTATTTTTGGTGATTATGGTGATGAGAATAATTATTCTGTTGAATCTGCTCCTACTACGATTGTTCATGTGGGGAGTATTAATTCTTTTATGCATGTGGCTCATGAAAGGGATGTTTTATGTGATAGTTGTGTTAGTTCTATTCATGATGCTACTGAAAGTTACTATGAGAGAGGGAAACATGGTTTGATGGATCTCAACAATATTAAGTTTCCCCTCTTTATGTTGCAAATCTTGAAGTGGCACTTGTTTTATCTATCCATGTTTGCTACTATGTGCCTCGTTGATTTATTTTCTTACAAGATTCCTATGCACTGGAAGTGGTTTAGATTTAAATGTGTTTCACATTTGCTTTTTTATGCTCTCTCTTGCTTCAAGTTTCTTTATGGCACCTTTGCCTTAAGTTCTTTTCGGGCGCCTATGTGAGCATTTTCTGAAATCACTGCGCCTAGCGCAAAGGCGTTAAAGAAAAGCACTCTTGGGAGATAACCCAATGTTTTATTTTCAGTACTTTTTCTTTTATTTGAGTCTTGGAAGTTATTACTACTGTAATAACCACTCCTTATCCTTTTTATTTCGTTGTTGTGCCAAGGAGAACCTCTAATTTGAGTGAGGTAAGATTTGGGGAAGTTGCTGTCCTTAAACAGATTTTGGTGTTGCACCGTAAAAATTCGTAAAAATTCTCATAATATCTTTTTGATCTGCGATTTCTTGTGCATATGCCCCAGGTTATATCCAAACTTCCATTAGTATACACTTTTTGATTTGAGCAACAGAAGGTCCTCGAAAAAATCGACCTTTGCCAGCTGTTCAGTTTTGATAGATTTCTACCACTATTTGTGTTTGCCTCTCGTTCGCTTTCTTTTTGAGTTCTTTTGATCCGGGAACTTTTTGAAGAAGTTGCTACAGTAGTAGATGCTTTAATATGTGGTGGGCTTGAGTTTAAACCTGAACCAAAAGTGTTGATTTACTTTCATGCTTATGCTAACGTTGCTAATAGAATTGTGTGAAGTTTTGTATGAAGGAAGTTTTCAAGTGTACGGATTGGAGAATGATGAGATGAGATGAAGAATGGACAAAAGCTCAAGCTTGGGGATGCCCATGCACCCCCAGAAATATCCAAGAAGTATAAGCGTCAAAGCTTGGGGATGCCCCGAGGCACCCCTTCTTCATCGGCAAAAATCAGGTCACCTTTCAAGACACTATATTTTTATTGCTTCATGCACTATGCGTTTTTCTTGGAGCGTCAGTTGTTTTCGCTTTCAGTTTTCTTCTTGTTTTGTTGGCTGCAATAAATGGTTGGATCACATCATGTTTGTTTTGGAGAGAGCTATGCTCCGTTTTTCATTGCCAAGAACACTCTAGTTTTCACTCTTTTCGTTCAACAAGTGTTCTCTTTTTCTGCTACTGCGTTTAGCTTTCGTTTTTCGCCTTGATTTTTGTTCAGATCTTGCTATAACTTTGCATCAAGGTGTATTTGGACCTCTGGTCTATGTTCATTTTCATCAAAAGAGTTGTTTCAAAAGGGTTCGATTGGTGTTGGAAAAGAGAAAAAGTTTCATGCAAAAAGTGGTACAAAAAGGAGCTTGTTTAGACTGTGGCTTAGGCTTTTGTATGTCATGCTTCATGTCATTTTGATAGTATGCTTAGTGGTTTTGCTGTAGCATGACTTGTCTCAAATGACTGAGATTGCTTAATGAGCCTTTGAAAATATCATGCGTTGTTTTTATTATTTGGAAGTATTAATTTGGTTTTCTCCTTTGATGCTTTATTTGGGTTGACTTGGCACATGCTTACACATGTTGACTACAAAATAAGTCACCTATAGCCTCTATGATCATTTGATTTTTGACTTGTGATACCACTTTATGTTTCTTTCAATGATGTTTTGTTGCTATGCATGATTATGGCCGTTATTGCTCTCTTAGTTGGTCGCTCCCAGTCTTTTGCTAGCCCTTATTTTGTACTGAGTATGAGCTCTACTCATGCATCCAACTCCCAAAAACCAAGTTTGCCAATGTGTCCACTATAAATTCCTATGCATGGTATTTGCAAGCCATTCCAAGTAAATTTGCATGTGCTACCTTTAAAAAAAACCTTCAAAACACTTCTCGTTTTGTGATACTGTTTTTAGCTCATGGGGACGTAGTGGTCGGATTTGCTATCTTCCATATTGTTTTATTCCAAAAAGAAAAAAAAGAAAAAAGGCACTCCTCCATGGTATGTGAATGTTGGTGGGCACCCGATGGAATCGGTTAACCATGGTTTGTGAAAGGAAAAAAGGTGGGGAGGAGTGCCAAGCTTTATAAAAGAGCACCAAAGTGCCAATCCCTCACTCAAAAACTTACTTACTTTTTGTATGGAAGATGGTAAGAACCCCATTGCTAGTCGTTGACAAAGACAGCCACCTCTCAAAATCCAGTTTTTATCTCTCTGTTTTACAAATGAAAAGCTCTAGCACATGTTTAATCACTGCTTCCCTCTGCGAAGGGCCTTTCTTTTACTTTTATGTTGAGTCTCCACCTTCTACCTTTATGCACCATCTAAGAGAGCATAGTTGTCATTTTGAGTATAATATGCATAGTCCCAAAGTTTATTATTGATTGATTCATGATTATGGTTTTGATTGTTCCTAAATTACTTGTATCTAGTCACCCTCTTAAACTTGAAGGTGTCTTATGCATTTATGTTTTGCTATTCCATGAGGGACAAGCTGAAAACCATTTGCTATGTTTTCCATATGATCTGAACACACGTTTGACTTTCATTGTTTCATTATTCATGGTCTTTCATTTGTGTTCTTTTTCATGTTATAACATGGTTGCTAAGTTTCTTCTATCAAGATTATGTCTTTCATGCCCATGTTTTCAGTTCTTTGATCTCAGCACTCATTGCTTTACCTAGATGATCAAGATTGTGTAGGTGCATGTCACCTCAAAAATTATTTCTTTGTTATCACTTACCTACTCGAGGACGAGCAGGAGTTAAGCTTGGGGATGCTTGATACGTCTCAAATGTATCTATAATTTTTGATGGTCCATGCTTGTTTTTACACCATTTGCCTTGTGTTTCGTTACACTTCATGGCGTTTTTATGCGATTTCTAGAACTAACCTACTAACAAGATGCCACAGTGTCAGTTCCCTGTTTTCTGCTGTTTTTGTGTTTCAGAAAAGCTACACAGGAAATATTCTCGGAATTGGACGAAACAAGTTTGGAAACTCCTATTTTACCCGGACGAAGGACGCGGACCAAACGGGAGCCGGAGAGGGGCTAGAGGCTGGCCACACAACAGGGGGGCGCGGCCCAGCCCCTGGCCGCACCCACCCATTGTGAGGCCATCCTGGTCCACCTCCGACGATGCCCCTTCGCCTATAAGAAGCCTCCCGACGGAAAACCCTAAAACAATCGGTGAAATTTCTAGAACAGTTCCGCAGCTCTGCCGCCGTCGAAGATAAATTTCGGGGGACAGAAGTCTCTGTTCCGGCACCCTGCCGGGACGGGGAAGTGCCCCCGGAGCCATCTCCATCGCCATCTCCGCCATCTCCATCGACCTCACCACCATCTCCATCAACGTTGCTGCCTCCTATGATGAGGAGGGAGTAGTTCTCCCCCGGGGCTAAGGGCTCTACCGGTATCTATGTGGTTCACCTCTCTCTCCCATGATGTGATATTTATGTGATCATGAGCTTTGTATCTAGTTGAATTGGTAGATGCTATTATTCAGATATTATGCTACTCCCGTGCTTTATATTTGTAAACTCCAGAGATACCTTGTATCATGGTGTGACGGTGACAGTGTGCGCATCATGTGTGTCTTTTTGGCTAATGTCTCTATGAATTGTTGGTGTTTGTTGGAACCATCTAGTGCGTTCACGGTGATAGTGTGGGACAATCTAGTTTGGGGAAATGCAAACTTTAAGGAGTGCTTCATAGCCCTACGCATGATTAGTGTTCGTTTTCCATTAGAGAATTGTTTTGAGTTGCATATTGATGATAGTATCTATTGGTTCAATTATGTTATATTTCTTGGGAGTGTGTCCACTAGTGAAAGTATGATCCCTAGGCCTTGTTTCCAAGCACTGCACACGGTTTCCTTTTAGTTTTGTTACATGTTTGCTCGCAGCGATATTTATTTCAGATTACATTTACTATTTATAATCATCACTACTACTTGTATTTCACTATCTCTTCGCCAAACTAGTGCACCTATACATCTGACAAGTGTATTGGGTGTGTTGGGGATACAAGAGACTTTCTGTATCGTAATTGCAGGGTTATTTGAGAGGGATAGCTTTGACCTCTTCCTCCCTGAATTCGATAAACCTTGGGTGATCCACTTAAGGGAAACTTGCTGTTGCTCTACAAACCTCTGCACTTGGAGGCCCAACACTGTCTACAAGGATAGAAGCATGCGTAGACATCAAGCATAAAAGTGTAACGAAACACAAGGCAAATAGTGTAAAAACAAGCATGGAGCATCAAAAATTATAGATACGTTTGAGACGTATCACCTACTCGAGAACGAGCAGGAGTTAAGCTTGGGAATGCTTGATACGTCTCAAACGTATCTATAATTTTTGATGCTCTATGCTTGTTCTTACACCATTTGCTTAGTGTTTTGTTACACTACATGGCACTTTTATACATTTTCCGGAACTAACCTATTAACAAGATGCCACAGTGCCAGTTCCCTGTTTTCTGCTGTTTTTGTGTTTCAGGAAAGTTACACAGGAAATATTCTCGGAATTGGACGAAACAAAGGCCAAACCTCCTATTATTTAATGAAGCTTCCAGAAGACCAAAGAGGAGACGGAGAGGGGCCACGGGCTGGCCACACCACAGGGGGGCGCGGCCCAGCCCCTGGCCGCGCCCAACCATGGTGAGGGCGCCCTGGTCCGCCTCTGATGCTGCCCCTTCGCCTATAAAGACCCCCCGGCGGTAAAAACCTAAACACCCGATCAATTTTCCAGAAACACATCGCGATCCGCCGCCGTCGTCGACCCGAGATCGGGAGGGTCCAGAAGCTCTTCCCGGCACCCTGCCGAAGAGGGGAATCGCCACCGGAGGTCTTTTTCATCGCCATGTGATTGCTGGGATGATGGCGCCAGAAAAGAGTTGGTGCCTAGTTGAATATCCAGCCCGTTGGGAACCCCAAGAGGAAGGTGTGATGAATACAGCAGCAAGATTTTCCCTCAGTTAAGAAACCAAGGTTTATCGATCAGGAGAGGAGAGACAATGACGACTGAAGGTGATGCAGACTGGCTTAATAACACTCCAACAAGGGCGCCATTTAACGATACTTGTTGACTCGTCTTCGGCCAGTAGCAACGCGGAACCTGCACACAACACAACCAAGTACTTTGTTCCCAACTTACGATGAGGTTGTCAATCTCACCGGTTTGCTTGAAACAAAGGTTATGAGTGTATCGAGTGGAAAACAATATAGTATGCGAGTAAAGTAAACAGGTGATAGCAATATGATGTAAATAGGATCGGGGTCCATAGTTCACTAGTGGTGTCTCTGCATAGATAAAATAACATGTTGGGTAAACAAATTATAGTTGGGCAATTGATAGAATAAAGATAAACGTGATATGTCAAGAAGATCACTATGAGATTTACTCTGGGCATTACAACAAAATACATAGACCGCCATCCAACTGCATCTATGACTAATAATCCACTTCCGGGGATATCAATCTGAACACCCCAGTAGTATTAAGTTGCGAACAACAGATAATTGCATTAAGCAAAGTGTGTAATGTAAACAAAGCATATGCCCTTGAGCATATGAATGTTGTTTTTTCCCTAGTAGCAACAGCACATCTACCACCTTAGAGGTTTCGGTCACTCCCCCAGGTGAAATAGAGGCATGAACCCACTATCGAGCATAAATACCCCCTCTTGGAGTCACTAGCAACTACTCGGCCAAGATAGCTACTAACAACGGAGAGCATGCAAGATCATAAACAACATAGAGATAACAAAAGATAATATTCAGTACAGCAACTTAATCATAAACACCAATATTCATCGGATCCCAACAAACCAAATATGTAGAATTACATAACGGTGATCTCAATCATGTAGGGCAGCTCATGAGATCTAAACATGAAGCACATGGTGGAGAAGACAACCATCTAGCTACTGCTATGGACCCATAGTCCAAGGTAGACTACTCACTCATCGCTCCGGAGGCAAGCATGGCGATGAAGAAGACCTCCGCTGGCGATTCCCCTCTCCGGCAGGGTGCCGGGAAGAGCTTCTGGACCCTCCCGATCTTCAGGTCGACGGCGGCGGCGGATCGCGATGTGTTCTGGAAATCTGATCGGGTACTTAGGTTTTTTCCGTCGGGGGGGGAGGGGGGTCTTTATAGGCGAAGGGTCGATGTCAGAGGAGGGGCCAGGCGCCCTCACACGGGGGTGGCGCGGGCCAGGGCCTGGCCGCGCCGCCCCTGTGTGTGGGGCCCTGGTGGCCCCCCTCCTACTTCTCTTCGGATCTCTGGAAGCTTCCGGGTAAAATAAGACTTCAGGAACTTGTTTCGTCCAATTCCGAGAATATTTCCTGTGTAACTTCTGAAACACAAAAACAGCAGAAAACAGGAAACTGGCACTGTGGCACTTGTTAATAGGTTAGTTCCGGAAAATGCATAAAAGTGCCACTAAGTGTAACGAAACAATAGGCAAATGGTGTAAAAACAAGCATGGAGCATCAAAAATTATAGATACGTTTGAGACGTATCAAGCATCCCCAAGCTTAACTCCTGCTCGTCCTCGAGTAGGTAAGTGATAACAAAAGAATAATTTTTGAGGTGACATGCACCTACACAATCTTGATCATATATGTAAGCATTTGTGAGCTGGGATCATAAGAACTTAAAACATGGGCATGAAGATATAATCATGACAATAAGAACTTAGCAACCATGTCGTAAACATGTAAATGAACACAAACAAAAGATCATGATAATGAAACAATGAAAGTCAAACGTGTGTTCAAATCATAAGGAAAAACATACAAATGGTTTTCAGCTTGTCCTTCAAAGAGAGCAAAACATAAATGCATAGGACACCTTCAAGTTTAAGAGGGCGACTAGATACAAATAATTTAAGAACAAGTGAAACCAATCATCATGAGTCAATCAATGAACTTTGGGACAATGCATATCACACTAAGAATGACAACTATGCTCTCTTAATGGTGCATAAAGAAAGAAGGTGGTGACTCAACATAAAAGTAAAAGAAAGGCCCTTCGCAGAGGGACGCAGTGATTGCAAGTTTTATAACCTTCAAAAATTATGGTACTTACCGGCTCTGAGCTCTCATTGCCCCCATCATAAGCATGTTGAATGGTTAAAGTTAATGCGAGAACAATTATGATGCATATGCTTGACAAATCATAAGTTGAAGACCTCGTGCCCCGTGAATACGAGTACCCAAACCTCATGCTACTTTACTTAGAGTCCCAAGCAAGGCTCTTGTCATTGTAAGTATATGCATATCATTGAGAACCGCCAATGGGGTACCTCCGTGCCTGATGACATGGAACGAGCCCACACCAAAATGACAGGACAAGCAGACAATGAACACCTCGACATCTCTTTTATTTGCCTTTTGTTTAGCTTTTTATTGTGAGATGCATCGTCGTATGTTCACCATGGGTATGCTGCAAATTTCCACCATGAATTATGCATGGCTTAGATTGGCGGCCCGGCGTTTCCCTAACACATATACAAACTCCATGATCCCCACAAGATTCCCAATTCATTTCACACCGCGGGCATCCATAAACAAAAGATCACGATATCAACTCAATTAAGATGTGCAATGTTGAAAGCTTGCCCATGACAGCATGGATGGGCTAGAATCCAACTTACAACTTGCAAGCATAACAACTCAACATAAGAGACCACAATGTCAAATTTTTAAGAACAGGAAAAAGTAAAGTGTGCCTTCCAGTTCGTGAGAGCTTTACTGACCGAATTTCGCATAACACTGGTAAGAGTTTAATTTGAAGAGAAAATAAAAGCAAGTCAAATTTACTTGGAATAAGAAATTGCTAGTAGGTATGTATGGTGGACACTTTGGAAAACTTTGGCTTTTAGGAGTTGGATGCACGAGTAGAGCTCATACTCAGTACAAGGCGAGGGCTAGCAAAAGACTGGGAGCGACCAACTAAGAGAGCAATAATGGCCATAATCATGCAAAGCGACAAAGCGGCATTAAAAGAAGCATAAGATGGCATCAAAAGTCAAAAACTAAATGATCATGAAGGCTATTGGCGACTTTGTAAGAGTCTAACATGTGTGAGCATGCGCCAAGTCAACCCAAATAAAGCATCAAGGAGAAAACCAAAATAATGCTTCCATACAATAAAAACAACGCATGATTTTTTCAAAGGCTCATTAAGCAATCTCAGTTATTTGAGACAAGTCATGCTACAGCAAAACCACTAAGCATACTATCAAAAAGACATCAAGCATGACATGAAAAAGCCTAAGCCGCAGTCTACACAAGCTCCTTCTTGTACCACTATTTTGCATAAAGCTTTTTCTCTTTTCCAACACCATTTGAAATTTTTATAAACACCTCTTTTGATGAAAACCAATAAAGATCAGAGGCAAAAATACACCTTGATGAAAAGATATGACAAGATCTGAATGCAAATCAAGGCGAAAACGAAAACCAAAAGCAGTAGCAGAAAAAGAAGAACACTCGACTTTTAATAAGAGTGAAAACTAGAGCGTTCTTTGCAAATGAAAACGAGTACATCTCCTCCAAAGGAAATTTGTTGGGGTCCAACCATTTATTGCAGCAAACAAACAAACTAAACCAACTAAGAAAACTAAAACAACTGACGCTCCAAGAAAAACACATAGTGCATGAAGCAATAAAAATATAGTGTTTTGAAAGGTGACCTGATTTTTGCCGATGAAGAAGGGGTGCCTCGGGGGCATCCCCAAGCTTTGACGCTTGTACTTCTTGGATATTTCTTGGGGTGATGCATGGGCATCCCCAAGCTTGAGCTTTTTTCCATTCTTCAACTCATCTCATCATTCTCCAATCCCTACACTTGAAAACTTCCTTCATACAAAACTAAACACAATTCTATTAGCAACATTAGTGCAAGCATAACATATAATCAACCCTCTATTTGCTTCAGGTTTCAACTCAAAACCACCACATATATAGCAAATACTACTGTAGCAACCTTCCCAAAAGTTCCGTGATCAAAAGAACTCAAAAGAAAGCGATAAAGTGGCAAACACAAATATTGGCAGAAATCTGTCAAAACTGAACAGCTGACAAAGGTCGAATTTGTGAGGGATTTTCTGTTGCTCAAATCAAAAAGTGTTCAACTAAGAAAAGTTTTCATATAACCTGGGGCATATGCACAAGAAATCGCAGGTCCAAAACATAAATAGAGAATTTTCACGAATTTTTACGGTGCAGCACCGAAAACAGTTTCAGGACAGCAACAATCCCAAATCTTTACCTCACTCAAATTAGAGGCTTCTCTTGGCACAAAAATGAAATAAACAAGATAAGGAGCGGTCATTACAGTAGTAATGACTTCCAAGACTCAAATAAAAGAAAAAGTACTGAAAAGAAAATATTGGGTTATCTCCCAAGAGTGCTTTTCTTTAACGCATTTGAGCTAGGCGCAGAAAATTGCGAATCAAGTATTTTTAGCAGAAGCATTAAGATCAACAGCAGAGGTCTTGTCAATAAGACATTGTATTTCATCCACATAAGTTTTTGAAGACCCTTTGTGATCATGCTTTGGTACACTATTCTCATCAAAAAGATTTTCAGGACAAATCCAGTCAAAATTATTTTCGAAAGCTTCATTCAATCCCAAAAGCTTGCAAGGTATAGGTATCTCGGCCTCCTCATCATTTGTACTAACAACCGTTATAGGTGAACCGAGTTTATTAAAACGTTTAAGAACCTTCCTAGCTTCAATAACGACATCCATAAATTCTAAGCGCAAAGTTTTCAAGATAATAACTTTCTTTTCGGGATCCTCAATTTCATGAAGCTTAAGGAACATGTATTGCATAAAAGGATTAAGACTAACAAACCTAGTTTCCAACATGTCAATTAAATAAACAGAAGCAACTTCAATACTAGGAGCAAGCTCAACCCAAGACTTTTCCTCAACTTCCTCATGCATACTAATGTGATTAAAGAACTCCTCAATGTTACTTTGGCCAATAATCGAACCACTACCTACTGAGAGGTCCTCCAGAACGAACTTAGGGAACGACATGATAAACTAAAGTAAAGAAATATCAACTACCAAGGATTCTAATTTTTTTGGGTTTTTGATATAAAACGATGCAGGTAAAATAAATAAAGTAAAGCAAAACAATAACAAAGTAAAGGATGTGTGTGCGAAAAACTCCCCTCGCAGAAGTCTTCTCTTCCTCCCTGGCAACGGCGCCAGAAAAGAGCTTGATTGCTGGGATGATGGCGCCAGAAAAGAGTTGGTGCCTAGTTGAATGTCCAGCCCGTTGGGAACCCCAAGAGGAAGGTGTGATGAATACAGCAGCAAGATTTTCCCTCAGTTAAGAAACCAAGGTTTATCGATCAGGAGAGGAGAGACAATGACGACTGAAGGTGATGCAGACTGGCTTAATAACACTCCAACAAGGGCGCCGTTTAACGATACTTGTTGACTCGTCTTCGGCCAATAGCAACGCGGAACCTGCACACAACACAACCAAGTACTTTGTTCCCAACTTACGATGAGGTTGTCAATCTCACCGGTTTGCTTGAGACAAAGGTTATGACTGTATCGAGTGGAAAACAATATAGTATGCGCGTAAAGTAAATAGTGCGAGTAAAGTAAACAGGTGATAGCAATATGATGTAAATAGGATCGGGGTCCACAGTTCACTAGTGGTGTCTCTCCATAGATAAAATAACACATGCTGGGTAAACAAATTACAGTTGGGCAATTGATAGAATAAAGATAAATGTGATATGTCAAGAAGATCACTATGAGATTTACTCTGGGCATTACAACAAAATACATAGACCGCCATCCAACTGCATCTATGACTAATAATCCACTCCCGGGGATATCAATCCGAACACCCCAGTAGTATTAAGTTGCGAACAACAGATAATTGCATTAAGCAAAGTGTGTAATGTAAACAAAGCATATGCCCTTGAGCATATGAATGTTGTTTTTTCCCTAGTAGCAACAGCACATCTACCACCTTAGAGGTTTCTGTCACTCCCCCAGGTGAAATAGAGGCATGAACCCACTATCGAGCATAAATACCCCCTCTTGGAGTCACTAGCAACTACTCGGCCAAGATAGCTACTAACAACGGAGAGCATGCAAGATCATAAACAACATAGAGATAACAAAAGATAATATTTAGTACAGCAACTTAATCATAAACACCAATATTCATCGGATCCCAACAAACCAAACATGTAGAATTACATAACGGTGATCTCAATCATGTAGGGCAGCTCATGAGATCTAAACATGAAGCACATGGTGGAGAAGACAACCATCTAGCTACTGCTATGGACCCATAGTCCAAGGTAGACTACTCACTCATCGCTCCGGAGGCAAGCATGGCGATGAAGAAGACCTCCGGTGGCGATTCCCCTCTCCGGCAGGGTGCCGGGAAGAGCTTCTGGACCCTCCCGATCTTCGGGTCGACGGCGGCGGCGGATCGCGATGTGTTCTGGAAATCTGATCGGGTACTTAGGTTTTTTCCGTCGGGGGGGGGTCTTTATAGGCGAAGGGTCGATGTCAGAGGAGGGGCCAGGCGCCCTCACACGGGGGTGGCGCGGGCCAGGGCCTGGCCGCGCCGCCCCTGTGTGTGGGGCCCTGGTGGCCCCCCTCCTACTTCTCTTCGGATCTCTGGAAGCTTCCGGGTAAAATAAGACTTCAGGAACTTGTTTCGTCCAATTCCGAGAATATTTTCTGTGTATCACTTCTGAAACACAAAAACAGCAGAAAACAGGAAACTGGCACTGTGGCACTTGTTAATAGGTTAGTTCCGGAAAATGCATAAAAGTGCCACTAAGTGTAACGAAACAATAGGCAAATGGTGTAAAAACAAGCATGGAGCATCAAAAATTATAGATACGTTGGAGACGTATCACCATGCTTGCCTCCGGCGCGATGAGTGAGTAGTCTACCTTGGACTATGGTCCATAGCAGTAGCTAGATGGTTGTCTTCTCCACCATGTTCTTCATGTTTAGATCTCGTGAGCTGCCTTACATGATCGAGATCACCGTTATGTAATTCTACATGTTGTGTTTGTTGGGATCCGATGAATATTGGTGTTATGATTAAGTTGATGTGCTGAATATTATCTTATGTTATCTCTATGTTGTTTATGATCTTGCATGCTCTCCGTTGTTAGTACCTATCTTGGCCAAGTAGATACTAGTGACTCTAAGAGGGGGTATTTATGCTTGATAGTTGGGTTCATGCCTCTATTTAATCTAGGGGAGTGACAAAAACCTCTAAGGTTGTAGATGTGCTGTTGCCACTAGGGAGAAAACAACATTCTTGTATCCAAGGACATTCTTTTTGGTTACATTACACACTTTGCTTAATGCAATTATCTGTTGTTCGCAACTTAATACTCGAGGGGTGTTCAGACGATATCCCCACGAGTGGATTATTAGTCATAGATGCAGTTGGATGGCGGTCTATGTATTTTGTTGTAATGCCAGAGTAAATCTCATAGTGATCCTCTTGACATATGCATGTTATCTTTATTCTATCAATTGCCCAACTGTAATTTGTTTACCCAGCATGTTGTTATTTATCTTATGGAGAGACACCACTAGTGAACTGTGGACCCCGGTCTAATTTCCTTTACATTGCTATCACCTGTTTACTTTACTCGCACTGTTTACTTTCTCGCATACTACTATTGATTTCCACTCGATATGCTTATTCCTTTGTTTACAGCAAATCAGTGAGATTGACAACCTCATCGTAAGTTGGGAGCAAAGTTCGTGGTTGTGTTGTGTGCAGGTTCCGTGTTGCTACTAGTTGAAGACGCGCTAACAAGTGTCGTAAACGGCACCCTTGTTGGAGTGTCACTAAGCTAGCAAGCATCACCTTCTGTAGTTTGGCTTTTTCCTACTGGATTCGATAAACCTTGGTTTCTTACTGAGGGAAAATTTGCTACTGTGCTTATCATACCTTCCTCTTGGGGTTCCCAACTAGACGGTGATTTACATCAACACCGTGCCGCACCAAGCAGTTCACTATGGGCATGCTGTAAATTTCCACCATGAATGATGCATGGCTTAGATTAGCGGCCCAAGCGTTTCTCTAACACATATACAAACTCCATAAGCTCACAAGATCCCAACTTATTTCACATCGCGAGTATCCATAATCAAAAGATCACGATATCAAATAAATGAAAGAAAGTGCAATGTTGAAAGCTTGCCCCATGACGGCATGGCTGGGCTAATTTCCAACTTACAACTTGCAAGCATAACATCAACATAATAGAGCCGCAATGTCAAAATTATTAAAAATGAGAAAAGTAAAGTGTATCGTCAGGTTCGTGAGAGCTTTACTGACTAATTTTCACATAACACCAAAAAGTTTAATTTGGAGGATAGATAAAAGCAAGTCGAATGTACTTGGAATAGCAAATTGCTAATAGGTATGTATGGTGGACACATTGGAATACTTGGTTTTTGGGAGTTGGATGCACGAGTAGAGCTCATACTCAGTACAAAATGAAGGCTAGCAAAAGACTGGGAGTGACCAACTAAGAGAGCAATAACGGCCATAATCATGTATAGCGACAAAACATCATTAACCGAAGCATACAGTGGTATCAGAAGTCAAAAACCAAATGATCATAGAGGCTTATGGCGACTTTGTTAGAGTCAAACATGTTGTAAGCATGCGCCAAGTCAACCCAAATAAAGCATCAAAGGAGAAAACCACAATAATATGCTCCCATATAACAAAAACAACGCATGATTTTTTTCAAAGGCTCATTAAGCAATCTCAGTCATTTGAGACAAGTCATGCTACAGTAAAAACTACTAAGCATACTACATAACGACATCAAGCATGACATGCAAAAGTCTAAGCCACAGTCTAAACAAGCTCCCATTTGTACCACTATAGGCATAATTTTTTTTTCTCTTTTCCAACACCATTCAAACCTTTTTGAGACAACTCTTTTGATGAAAAACAACATAGACCAGTGGTCTAAATACACCTTGATGCAAAGATATAACAAGATCTGAATAAAAATCAAGGCGAAAAACAAAAGCTAAACGCAGTTCTAGAAAAAGAGAACACTCGTTGAACGATAAAAGTGAAAACTAGAGTGTTCTTGGCAATGAAAAACGGAGTGTGTCTTCTCCAAAAGAAATTTTTTGGAGTCCAACCATTTATTGCAGCAAACAAAACAAAAGAAAACTGAAAGCAAAAGTAAAGACGCACCAAGAAAAACGCATAGAATATGAAGCAATAAAAATATAGTGTGTTGAAAGGTGACCTGATTTTTGCCGATGGAGATGGGGTGCCTCGGGGGCATCCCCAAGCTTTGACGCTTGTACCTCTTGGATATTTCTTGGGGTGACATGGGCATCCCCAAGCTTGAGCTTTTGTCCATACTTCATCTCATCTCATCACTCTCCATTCTCTACACTTGAAAACTTCCTTCATACAAAACTTCACACAATTCTATTAGCAACATTAGTATAAGCATGATAATAAATCTACCCTTTTGGTTCAGTTTCAAACTCAAATATACCAACCATTAAAGCATAAGCTACTGTAGCAACTTCCTCAAAAGTTCTGTGATCAAAAGAACTAAAAAAGAAAGCGATCGAGAGGCAAACACAAATAGTGGCAGAATCTGTCAAAACAGAACAGCTGACAAAGATCGATTTTTTCGAGGACCTTCTGTTGCTCAAATCGAAAAGTCCAAACTAATGGAAGTTTGGACATAACCTGGGGCATATGCACAAGAAATTTCAGATCAAAAATATATTCTGAGAATTTTCACGAATTTGTATGGTGCAGCGTAGAAATCTGTTTCAGGACAGCAACTTCCCCAAATCTTACCTCCCTCAAATTAGAGGTTCTTCTTGGCACAAAAATGAAATAAAAATGATAAGGAGAGGTCATTACAGTAGTAATAACTTCCAGGACTCAAATAAAAGAAAAATTATTGAAAAGAAAACATTGGGTTATCTCCCTAGAGTGCTTTTCTCTAACGCCTTTGAGCTAGGCGCAGAAAGTGGAAATCAAGTATTTTCAAATGAAGCATTAAGATCAATTGCAGAAGTCTTCTCAACAATAAATTGTATTGTATCCAAATGAGTTTTTGAATATCCTTTGTGAACACTCTTGGGTTCACTACTTTCATTAAAAGGGTTTTCAGGACAAATCCAATCGAAATTCTTTTCCAAAGCTTCATGAAATCCTACAAGTTTGCAAGGTATTGGTACTTTAATGTCTTTTTTGGTTGTACCAACAACATTAACACATGAGCCAAGCATATTAAAACGCTCAAAAACTTTTCTAGCTTCAATAGCAACATCTCTAAATTCTCTACGCAAAGTCTCCAAAATAAAATATTTCTTTTCAGAGTCTTCGATATCATGAAGCTTAAGAAACATTTGTTGCATAAAAGGATTAAGGTTAACAAATCTAGCCTCCAACATGTGAACTAAATAAGCAACAGAAACTTCATAACTAGGAGCAAGCTCATCTAAAGATCTATCCTCAACATCTTTATGCATACTAACATGATTAAAGAACTCCTCGATATTACCTTTCCCAATTATAGAACCACTACCTATTGTAAGGTCCTGCAAAGCATACTTAGGGAACAACATAATGAACTAAAAGTAAAAGTAACGGAATACCAACTATCAAAGAAACTAATTTTTTTGTATTTTTGATAAAACAATGCAAGCAAAAATAAAATAAAGCAAAACAATAACAAAGTAAAAGATTGGAAGTGAGAGACTCCCCTTGCAGAAATCTTCTTTCTCCCCGGCAATGGCGCCAGAAAGCTTGATTGCTATTTTGCTGGCGTGTAGTTGACACCAAAAAACTTGTTGGAAAACCCCAAGAGAAGGTTATGATGAGCACAACAACAAGTTTCCCTCAGTTGTGAAACCAAGGTTTATCGAACCAGTAGGAGAAAGAACCAAACTTCCGAAGGTTGATGCCCGCTAGTTTTGCGGCACTCCAGACATTGGCGCCAGATAACTTGTCGATATGTAGCTTTTCACCAGCAGCAACGTGGAACCTGCACACAACACAACCAAGTACTTTGTCCCAACTTACGATGAGGTTGTCAATCTCACCGGTTTGCTGTAAACAAAGGATTAAGCGTATCGAGTGGTAAAAGATAGTAAAAGTAAAACGGTAATAGCAATGTAAAAGAATGGACTGGGGTCCACAGTTCACTAGTGGTGTCTCTCCATAAGATAAATAACAACATGCTAAGCTTCAAAAAAAATAACAGCATGCTAGGTAAATAAATTACAGTTGGGCAATCGATAGAATAAAGATAGCATATATATGTCATGAGGATCACTATGAGATTTACTCTGGGCATTGCGACAAAATACATAGACCGTAATCCAACTGCATCTATGACTAATAATCCACTCTCGAGGTGTCATCCGAGCACCCGTTAAGTATTAAGTTGCGAACAACAGATAACTGCATTAAGAAAAGTACGTAATGTAAACAATGCAAATGTCCTTGAACACAAGAATGTTGTTTCTCCCTAGTGGTAATAACACATCTACAACCTTAGAGGTTTCTGTCACTCCCCCAGATTACTAGAGGCATGAACCCACTATCAAGCATAAATACCCCCTCTTGGAGTCACTAGCATCTACTCGCCCAAAATATCTACTAGCAACGGAGAGCATGCAAGATCATAAACAACATAGAGATAACATAAAGATAATAATTCATCACATTAACTTGACATAGTACCAATACTCATCGGATCCCAACAAACACAACATGTAGAATTACACAAAGATGATCTTGATCATGATAGGCAGCTCACAAGATCTAAACATGAAGCACATGGTGGAGAAGACAACCATCTAGCTACTGCTATGGACCCATAGTCCAAGGTAGACTACTCACACATCACTCCGGAGGCAACCATGGTGATGAAGAAGGCCTCTGGCAGGGATTCCCCTCTCCGGCAGGGTGCCGGGAAGAGCTTCTGGACCCTCCCGATCTCACGTCGACGATGGCGGCGGCTTGCAGTAGGTTTCGTGGAAAATTGATTGGGCTTTAGATTTTTCGCGTCGAGGGGAATATATAGGCGGAAGGGCGGCGTCAGGAGGTGGACTAGGAGGGCTCACCTCCTAGTGGTGCGGGCCAGGGCTTGGCCGCGCCGCCCTAGGGTGTGTCCAGGTCCTGGCCCCCTCCGTCTCTGCTTTGGACTCCGACTCGTGTTCTGGAAAAATAGGAGGTTCGGCTTTTGTTTCGTCCAATTCCGAGAATATTTCCTGTGTAGCTTTTCTGAAACACAAAAACAGTAGAAAACAGGGAACTTGCACTGTGGCGTCTCGTTAGTAGGTTAGTTCCAGAAAATGCATAAAAACGCCACGAAATGTAACAAAAAAATGGTGTATAAACAAGCATGGAGCATCAAAAATTATAGATACGTTTGAGACGTATCAACTTTCCATAATGATGTCCAGTTATGTTGATCACGATTAGGGTTAGACGAGGGATCTCTCCGGACAACCAGGCGTCCCTACGGTTTTTTGTTGAGATAAGCATCTCACGTGTCGATCGAATGGTGACCATATATATACCCTTGGAATCAAAATTCCAATTTCAAAAATCTTACTTCTGATGTATGCATATATATAGCATCATACCAAAGAATAGCGTCTGACTCAAGGGGCGTAAACATTCATGCACCTTAACTCTTATGCCATGAAGCCATTGTTGAACCAATCAACTCACTAAAATGCATGAGGGGGTCATCCGCTAAGTAGGCCGGTCGCAAAGTTTGATCCCTAGGTATCAGGTTGTGTGCTTAAATACTAGTAGGGGAGCCATTACATTTTAGCATATCAATCCATGGGACAATACATCACACCCTCCACAATGGCTCTCTATATCTACGTGGGATGAACATCAAGTTGTGCATCCAAGTCTGATGAAGAATTGAAGATGGATAATATACAACATTGAGGATACTTTCAGGCTAACCAGCTTACGGGTTAGTGAACGTGCATCCTCAGCATGGAGTGCAGTAACTCACGTGCACCATGGCGGTATGAGAGAAAACCAGGGCGACTCTGTACAAGAATCCCACGAGGAGTTCCCGTACAAACTACAGAGATGCCCTCATGTGTCGGACGTGTACAACTAGCATACATGCCGACACTTAATTTGGCCAATATAAATCTGAATCTTGTTCAAACCTAGTTGGTTCTTTGCCAAAAAAGCCATAATATTTGTCACCAAAACCTACATTTTTGGGGTTGACTGAAATCACTGAAATTTCTGTGAAAACGTTGACCTAATTTGTAGCGTCGCCGCTTTTTTTTGACCAAGAGATATTATGCAATGTTCACTGAATCGCAGATTATTTGACGAAAAATGTGAAGAGCCCCCGTAATTAAATAACCGTCACATAATCATGAGATTCTTCATATTCATTCATCTACAACATTACATTTTCTGATTTACACAAATCAGATGCGCTGTACAAGTACAATTCTGCAATCATGCATATTACTACAGGCATGCAGTGAGGCAGAGCTACATTGTGCTCGTTAATTAACCGATGATCATCTCCTCGTAGTCGTAGGGTTGGCCTCCTTGAACCACCGATGCTGCAGCGCTTGCTCCGCCGTGAGCCTCTTCTCCGGGTTGCATCGCAGAAGGCCGCTCAACACCTCGAAACCAGGCTCCGACAGTGTTGGCGGGCCTCTGATCCTGGCCTCCCTTGTACACGGGAATCTGTTGCGCAGAAAGCTTTCTGGTTGGCTTCCGCTGGGCAACCGCCGGCCATCGTAGCCCGACCACTCTTTGATGTCCGCTGTGCCGAGAAGATCCAAGATCTCGCTGAGGTGATCTGCGTCCGAGCTCCCAATGAAAGGGTGCCTGCCGGCAAGGAGCTCTGCCATCATGACGCCGAGCGACCATGTGTCGACACGCTCGTCGTAGTCTGTGGATCCGAGGATGATCTCCGGCGCGCGGTATCCCCGCGACCCGACGGGGTTGGAGTAGGGCGGCCCGTCGGTGATGCTGCACGACAGCCCGAGGTCGCAGATCTTGAGGTTCCCGCGGCCGTCGACGAGCACGTTGTCCGGCTTGAGGTCACGGTGCATGAGGCCGCGACGGTTCATTCTCCTGACGCCGGCGAGGAGCTGCCTCATGATCAGGCGAACCTCCAGCTCCGTGTGCCTCCTCCTGAAGCGGTCGCGCTTGGTGACGTGCCTGAGGGTCGGCCCCACGAACT
The DNA here is from genome assembly GCA_007115705.1 of Dactylis glomerata. Taxonomy (NCBI): domain Eukaryota; kingdom Viridiplantae; phylum Streptophyta; class Magnoliopsida; order Poales; family Poaceae; genus Dactylis; species Dactylis glomerata. The sequence goes on along the minus strand of QXEO01000360.1, from coordinate 3,314,404 downwards.
CCATGGCGAGGAAGGCCTCGCTGCCGAGTAGGCCGGAGCCGCGCCGCTGTACGATCGACGGGTGCCCGCTGCAGGTCTCGAGAGCGGTGACCTCGCTGGCGAAGGCGGCAAAGTAGCGGGTGCCGCGGTCCTGGGTGCGGAGGATCTTCATGGCGACGATCTCGCCGGTGCGGCGTTCCCGTGCCCGGTAGACGATGCCGAACGTTCCCGCGCCGAGCACCTCGAGCCTTTGGAAGCGGCTGTCCATGGCGGAGTTCTTGATCAGTGCCGGCGGTGTGGCGGCAGCAGTCTCGTCGTCTAGGGCAACAGCGCAGCGCGGTGGCGATGACCAGCCCATTGTTTAGATCGCTACTCCAAGTGCCGATCCGATCGAGGCACTTAGATGCTTTGGTTAATGGGTTTAGACTAGCTCCTTATATAGATAGTTGCCGCCTCTAGGTTTGTCACCGCCATCGACTTGTACTCGGTCTGTCAAATTCAAATCCGAGTATGAGTGGGGCTGCGTCCATATTTCTGATCAAACTAATTAAGTCGGTGCATCATCGAACGAAAAGGAGTCGACGCGCGTTTGTGTCTACACCTCACGCGTCGGCGTCGCCAGCTCGAGCTCAGCTAAACTTCCTGCCGTCCGACGAGCCGCACGAGAGAATGTACTGCCGGACTGCCACCGCGCGCTGGGGTTGTCTCGACCACGCCGCCGACGACACTATGGTCCACATGGTCGTGCAGCGCACAGACACGCCAGCAAGTCCGTACGTCAAGGTCGTATATCTCTACTAATAATACGACTTGAGGACGCGATGGTCAGAAAACCGTGGTAGGTCAAAAAACCAGCGGTCTATTTTCGTACGTCAAATAAATCGGCACGTCCCGTCCGTCCGTGTGTTCCTGTCCGTCCGTGTGTTATTTTGGTACGACCGAATCCTACATAATCAAACTGTTCCAGGACTCTATGTCGTTGACCATCGATCAATCTCCCCGGCTCCGGAATCACGCCTTGTCGTCCGGCTCGCTGTTTCGCCTCAATCTCCCCGGCTCCGGAATCACGCCTTGTCGTCCGGCTTGGGGGCTAGACTTACGGCCGCGGGGGTCAAATCCATGGGCGACGACATGTTCATGGAGTGGTCTTTTGAGGCCTTATTCTCCTCCGCGCAGGTGCAGCTGGTGCACACCGCGGCCATGGCTTCGAGGCGCTGAACCGTAGGCTGGGAAGAAGACCGACGCAGCAGGGAATTATTCATCTGCAGCCGGAGCGCCTCGCCGAGATGAGGCTGTTCCACATCGTTCACGATCTCCCTCCAGCAACGCCGACATGAAATTCGTCTAGGTCCCAATCTCCTCTGCAGGTAACATTGAGAGGTCAACTCAATCTGTGCGGCGGAGGATATCCGAATGCAAGCACAAACAGCGAGGTCTCAATTCAGTTCTCCCCTGCAGATTACTGAGTCTACAACATCTATGTACCCTTCCAGAGGCCCACCACGTCTCTTCCTCCAACGCCGCCTAGCTTTTTGGTGATGCCCACTGTGGTGGACGCTAGCTCCAGCGCCTCTTTCTCTCCCCTCCGCTTCTCTCTACGAGCAGTACAGGTACAGATGTGTATTCATACAAAGTTCTTCCAAAGCGGTTCAGCAAACGAGTGCAAAATATTTCCATGTCCGGTTCAGCACGGTAGTGGCAGTGTCTCCAAAATTACTTCTCTGGAAGTAGGGAAAAATAATGGCAGTAGTGTGGAAGATATGCATTGCATTACATACCTGAAAAGTGTGTAGAATTGATGGGATTCAAAAGTTGATGTAGAACCACCAGCTGGTCTAAAGGCACGCTTAGTGTTTCTCTCGCTGAGTACTTTGTACGTAAATGGAGAGATCTCATTCTGTAATTTCAGTTTGCTAATTCATCATCTGTTTTGTACATGCTCTTTGCAAATCTACAATTTTTAAGGGTACCAACGCATGGCGGATGCAATGATCCATGTTGTGGAGTTGAAGTTATTAGGGCAAATCGTTTTGATAAAAAATGTGTTAAACTTTTGTCTTTGATTTGCCAAATGCCAACATATATTTCAAATCTTGCACTGTTTTTAAGTTACAAAGTGTTGAAGTTTGTATATTGGATTAGCATTGCACTACTTCGTGATTGATTTAACGAGCTAAAACTCAGAATTATTCAAATCTATAGAAATCAAGATTTAATTTACTTTGGTTTTCTTGATATAGATATCATGAAATTTTTGCGGCTGTAATACACAATGTAGTGTAGGCGATACAGATCACTTCGTGTTAAATTTTGACATTGAGCTATGTTTTTCTCAGGCTAGATCGTGCGATATTATTTTTTCTCGATGCAACGCACGGACATATTTGCTATCTCTACTAATAATATTGCTAGAGGTATGGTCCGTGGCTCGCAAGTACGCTTTCAATTCACCTAAATACGTTTTTGTTCAAACATAAATTTACCCACCTATACCACCCATAAGTAAAAAAAAAGGTTCGAAGAATGAAAAAATAGCACATCAGCCCTCGCACCCGCCCCCGGACGCCTGGAAAGAACACGCATGCCTGGCGGACAGTGGCGACTGGCGAGTCGCGCTTGCAGAGGAGAGGCATCGGCTAGCTCGCCTCTAGGGATGACGGCAGCGGTGTCCCACTTTGCAGATTGGCGGCTCGGCTAGCTCGCCTCTGCAGATTGCCGGCGGCGCGGAGATGTTCGGCTCCCTATGGCGCCGATCCCCTCGGTTGTGAGGCTAGGGTTGGCTGCAACGGCAGCCAGGTCCGTGGATCAACGGCGGCGAGGTGATGGCCGGATCCATACAGCACCCCCTGGGTCGCATCCGGGGATGGCTGTAGCGACGGCCCAGCTCTACGGATTGGCAGTAGCGAGAAGATGATGCTTCCCTCTGACGCCATCCTCCTAATTTCTACTTGTCACGGCCGGCGTCGCCGTGCTCTCCTCGTGGGTATGGAGAGATGGGTTTGCTCCACCGCGCCGGCTCCCCATCTCCACTAACCTACAACTTACAGGATTACGAAGAAACCTCGTCGATCTGTGTATCTAGACCATTGCCGGTGTTCCTAGCAGCCTCTGCACCCCCGTCCTACTGTGCGCCGCCCGGAGCAGGCAGACACCCCGTCAATCCACACATCGCCAGTCGAGCAGAGCGGTCTTACAGGTCAGCGTCGTGAGGCAATTGCAGCAGCGTCGAGCACTCGAGCATCAGCTTGCCAGCCATGTGCTTGTGCACCTTGTGTGCATAGCAAGCCCAAACTCAAATTCAAGGCTACTATGTAGATGCTCTTTGCGTTTTGAACGTTTTGGAGGCTTTCGAGGTAGGAGGAGAAGCATTTTCTATTCTGAACGATTTGAGTATGTGTTGAATCTTGCTAGAACTGAGGACGATGATTTAAGTGTGAGGCCCTTATTATTCCCCTTTCACTCTTTCGATCAGTATTTTAGGAATAACAGTGAACCGAGTTTTTAGATTCTTTATGTCGATCTGTCCTGACAGTTGGGCTTAATTGATGCCTTATGAGTAATTTTACAAGGAAATCTGTATACTACCATATTTTTCAGATTACATTATTTGACAGCAAGAGAGTGATCATATGTTGGCAGTTTAAGTTGTATGCTTCTACTGCTGGGGGGTGATGATGCTTGGCCGGGTTTTCGCTCTAAGGATAACAACTGAGACTGAGAGGTATGTCATTTTGTCCTACTGATGATCGGCAGGAGCAGGACCTCTTCCTTGCATTGGATTTGTTCCAGTAGTAGTACCACATCTACTTCTGCTCTCCTTTAAAGAGCAAAAAAGGCAAAACACCAAGAAAAATAAGGCTTGATTTGACAAAGAAATAGAAGTTTTCTGTTTTATCTTTCGATAAGATCTATTATTAGTTCATGACCATTTTTGGGGGCTCTTTGGAAATGAAAGTGCGTTCGATACATTCCTTTGTGTGTGTGTGTAAGATTTCTTTCTTGAACGATGCAACCTGATTTTTTTTCATACAATTGTCTGATGGAAGTATTCTACCCATGATTAATCAGGATTTAGTGTACATTTTGTGGAGTAAGATTTATTGCACATGGTTTGCAAGATATGCTTATATTTCTTTCTTGAACAAAATATGTAAGCAAGTGGCAACTTTTTTTCATGGTTAAATTGATTATTCGAAATGTTATACTCCCTCCGATTCCATAATTCTTAACATGATTGTCATTCCAATTTATACAAATTCAAACAACAATACCGTCAAGAATTATGGAACAGAGGGAATACCTGCGAGTTATTACGATTTAGTGAACATGAATTTCCCAAGATATGCATATAAGCTGAATGTTGTTCTCAGATGTCAAGCTAAAACTCAAGGAAACTCACAAGTGACATTATATACGAGATGAATGACTGCAATGATTCTCAGTTGTTGAACTTATATTAAATTTCACCTTACTACCGAGAAGTGGGTGATATAGAAGTTGTTAGGTTGGCTCACTATAAACCTGAGCCCCTTCTAGGCCACTTCATGTTCCGACCTTTAACATGCGTTTGAATTGGACATTTTCATTTGATCTTAAACTTAAGCCTCCTCTCGTAGCTGGAAGCGCTCAGGTATCAGTGAATCACATAGTGCTCAAGTAAGAGGGTGAGAGGCAGGATGTGGAAGAAAAAAATTGTAATGTACTTAGAGGCATTTCTCATTTTTTTCCCGTAGCAACGCACGGGTATTGTGCTAGTATATATATATCCGGCGTTGCCGAGGGCACCATAGGATACACACAATTAAGGAGGACGGGTCCTGGAGAATATGTCAAGCCTCTCAAGCCAAAAGAGCAAGGTTAATATAAATAGCTCGATATCCTGGAAATTTGGAATTCCATTTCAGCCATGTACTTGGGTTATCTCATGGACAAAGATACCCAGCTTGGAATTTTAAAGCATGATGGCATCGAATACACTGGGACTGCTTGAGAGAAAGAAACTTAACCCCAGACATGGTCTTCTCTATCGATCCCACCGTGCGTCTTGTGCCATACCCTATCTTTGAGGTATTTGGAAGGACCATTCTTAGGATTTTCCGGCAACAGTATGCATAAATTAATATTTGTTCGATGGTGACTCATTTGGGATGATGATGGTCCCTTTAACCTCATCCTTGCTTAGGGCACCCTTTGCTAAATTGAAAAGCCTCTTCCACTCCCTTCTCCAATTTCCTTGATAACCAACAAGGTGTCATCTGCAAAAAGCAAGTGAGTCACCGACGGAGTCAATGGAGTCATATTGTATCCACTGAGGTATGAGGACTGGTCTCTATTTTGTAAGAGGCGGAAAAGGCACCTTGATCACTAGGGAGACGTAACATTGTGATGATCTACAATTGACATATGTTGGCAAGTCTACGGCACATTGTTAAGGGGCACTTAATTTTGACATGGTTTGTTATTACTCGCATTATTGATTTATTGTCCCTTGGACATGATTGGTGAAGAATGTATGATATAATACTCCCTCCGTTTTTAAATATAAGATGTTTTAGGTTTATGAAGCAATTGTATCTAGACACCTTTTAGTGTGTATATTCGAGTGAACCTACACACTAAAAGATGCCTAGATACATTTGCTTCACAAAGCTAAAACATCTTATATTTTGAAACGGAGGGAGTTCATAGTTTCCATTGATTAAAGAATTACTTTATTACTTACTACTTTGACATTGTATATCTGTGTCCTCGGGCTGAGTTCTCCAAATTCCTTCTTCGTGTTTATTCTACTTTGGGGCTTTTGTGTTCCATTCCCTTGAGGATTTCATGTTCCATATAGATATTTGAATTTTCAACCACTAGGAATTGAAGCCTTTTTGTGACAAAAAATTGAAACTCTCAACAAATAAAAATATGGTTGTGAACATTAGATTACATAGAGATCGATTATGCAAAGGTTACCCTAACTTCATGAAGGGTGTGAGGGTTCTAACAAGTTCCGTGCACTGAGCTCCACGTGCGGGAGTGTAGTTTATTTATGGTTTCCCTTTCAGATTTTTCCCCATTTATGTGCAATCTTTAAGGTATATCATAAAGACGATACCCGGATTTTCCTTTGTATGTGTATACCTTTTAGGTGCCTCCATTAATGAGATATCACAACCAATCACACAAACCTACCACAAGATGTGAGAGATGGTTTTGTCAGTGGGAACTTAATTTTAATGGTAGGGTATATTAATATCAAACTGATACTAATTACACCCGGGTCCAATAGGGAAAATATGAAAAGAACAAGAAAAGTGAAAAGCGATGACGAAGTGGTTTAGCAACTCAAAACATCAGGAACAACCAACACCATTAGTAACACTTGGGATGAAAAAATGGTTCTCCAAAAGTGATACCTACAGGAAGGGAAAACACACAAGCGTCGACATTGCCCGATCTAACCCTAAAAGTTAGACCATAGGTTTTTACAACAGAGAGAGTCTAAACGATCTCTAGACGATGATTTCAATGAGATAACAACTTAAGGCCTGCCATTTTTAGGTACAACCAATGAAGGTCGAACTTTTGATTTTCACCTTGGAAATTAAGACTTGTTGCTCAAAGAACACCACAAAAACAAAGTCGCCATGTGATGTTTTATCCACTTGTCAAGAACATTGTTGCAAACTTGCAATACATCAATCATCTGACTCACGGTCACCGCACTAACGGTTTTGATGTGGACATCATAACAAAAAGGAAACCATGTTCGGCACTCGGGGAGGTGAAGGTTCGAGGAGACTGTATGAAGGGCACTATCAGTTCGACTGCATAATACAGATTTTCTACATTTTCATACAGAATAAAAGTATGTACTTCCAAAATTTTGATTTCATGCTAAAGGAAGATATTAATTTTTTAGGGTAGAGGTTTGTCACACAAAGAGAAAGATTTATTCTTTACCTAGGGCGGAGTATATAGAAAGGAGACTACTCATAGAAAGTTTTGTTCCGCGCCAAGGATGGATGGGACCTTAAAGAAGTTCTCAAGAAACGATGAATCTTAAGGCCCCTGTATTTTTTTTAGAAAAGGTACACCTGAAAAAAAACCAGACCGGAACATAACACCTAAACCGTAGGTAGGGCCACATGTCTGGAATCCTGGTCGTAGGGAACAAGAAAAGGCGGACAGCTCGCGTGCGTGTTGGTTCCGATCGTTGTAGCAGCGGCGGCGGCATGGCTGACCACTACCAGACGCTAGGGCTTGCGCGCAACGCCAGCAAGACCGACATCAAGGGCGCCTTCTTCCGCCTCACCCATCGATACCACCCGGACCACCACTCCCAAGCTGACGCCGTTGGCCGCGCCGAAGCCGCGCGCCGATTCCGCGAGGCCAAAGCCGCCTACGATGTCCTCTCCGACGTCTGCCGCCGCGCCGAGTACGATCGCCAGCTCCGACGCTCCTCGTTGTCGTCTTCGAGTAGCTATAGGCAAGGCGGTTCCTCATCGTCTTCGAGTGACCACGGGAACTGGCACGGCGGTGGTACCTCGGGCTCCTCCTCCTCGTCTTCGAGTGGCTACAGGCACAGCGCTTCCTCCTCCTCCTCGTCTTCGAGTGCCCACGGGAAGTGGAGCGGGCACGCCGGCAGTTATTGGACCCGGAAACCTCCACCTAAAAAGGGAGGAGGAGGAGGAGTACTCTTGCTGCTCTTTTGGTAAGCTATAAATTGGGGCTCAAAACTTGTTTGATGTCATCATGCCAAAGTTCTAAATAGCGCGCTATAGCATCGCTATAGGGACGCTATATCATTTTTCATCTCGTGATGCTAGGTGTAATAGCACGCTAGAATATATTAAAAACCCTTAAATATCCGGCTATAATGATAATTTAGCTTTGCTATAGCTTTTTTTTTGCTGGATGCCGCTAAATAGCCTGCTATTTAAAACTTTGCATCATGTCCTCCCTAGGATGATTTATCTTGTATACTTGATGATTTTGCAAATCCATGATTTAAATTCTAAAGTATAACTGAAAGTTGAGATATATGGCTCATGTTTATGATTCTGCAGGTGGTGGTTCATATTGGATGAACTTGAGGATGAGAAGCCGGTAAGTATATTATTTTTCCTCGAAACAAGCTTCCATCTCACTTTATAAATAAAACCACACGGCCGGTACAAAGTGATGAGAGAACCCTTTTATACAGCAGATCAAAGATAAAAGAATGATTCAGAAGCAGCCACACCCTCTAAGGAACACCCGGGACTACCGACTTGAGGTGAAGCCACACCTCGTTCTAATATTTAAGTCTCATTTGGAGCACCGTGGTACATTCACATTTCAATGTATATGTTTGTTCCTCCTTCTAATATTTGAGTCACAGGTTTTCCACATCGTCGCCAGGCCTTATGCTCCTATAAATCATGTCGCAGCTTTGGCACCTACGCATCATCCTCTAGGTTGGCGTCCAAGTCCTAACTACTGTGGCAAGAACCAAGTGTATCGGCCACTGCAGCATCGACATGTCGCCTCCTCAACAACATCGACCCCACCGGTTGTGGCTCCTGATCCACCGACCTGGCGTATGCGGCATGATCCTTCAGTCCGCCTCATTCAAGCATGGCACATGCCATGGGCCGCTCCATCTCCATGTGGTGCACCTCCATCCTACACCGGCTCATGGAGTCCCGGCCTTCGACCCTCTACTAGATCACCTAGTCTCCTTGGTGCCTGGCCACCTGCACAAGTATACAATGCACTCTTTGCTCCGCCCTATGTGTATGGCGCTCCCCCAGCTCTTCCGTACACGCATACACCATCGACCATGCCTAGGCCATTGTTAACAACCCCTCTGCCAGGATGGGACCAGGAGGTTTTCATCATCGCCATGAACAGCTTCACCCTGAACAACAAAGGTATGAATTGGGTTTTTGATTCTCGTGCATCCTCACATGTCTTCAAATATGAATTTATATCAGCTTGTTCTCCTTTTTGTTCCATCACCATCGGCAATGGCTCCTCTATCCATATCTTATGCACTGGTCGCTCTTACATTCCCAACTTACTATTGACATGTTTCTTTGGATTTTGACCCTTGTGGTTTATCGGTGAAGGATCTAAAAACGGCAGAGTTTCTCGCTCAGTATAACAGCCTGGGAGATCTTTACCCTCTTCATGGTGCGCCTACTTCCACACCTCATGACATGCTCGCTCCTCTCTATTGATTGATGGCATCATTTGCTTGGTCATCCCAATAAAACTACATTGTCGTCTTTACTACAATAATTGGGCACCCCTAGTTCTAGTTCATCTCATGATGACTCGCTTTGTAATGCCTGTCGATGTGACAAACATGTTAGATTACCATTTGGCACATCCTCCACCGCTAGTTTTTTCCTTTCAAATTACTACATTGTAATCTATTGACATCTCCAATTCCTAGTGTATCCAGCTTTAAATACTATCATGTTATTCTTGATGATTATTCACATTATATATGGACTTTTCCTCTTTGTGCCAAGTCGGATATCCACACTATATTTCTCAACTTTTGTCAATATGTTCTCACGCACTTCGGTCTTCTCATTAGATTTATTCAATGTGACAATGGTCATGAATTTGACAACGCTCGCAATCGCACCTTCTTTCTCTCACATGGCATACTTCTTTATTTTTCTTGTCCATATACCTCTCCCCAAAATGGCAAAGCCGAATGATCTCTTTGCTCTATAAATGACATCATTCATACCTTGCTTATTCAAGCCTCGCGTCCTCCTCATTTTTTGGGCAGAAGCTCTTCGCACTGCCATTTTTCTCCTAAACATTCGACCTACCAAAACTTTTCCACTCTATAATCTGTTTCAATATGTTTTTCTCGATCACCCTGACTATTCTTTGTTGCATGTCTTTGGATGTCTATGTTTTCCCAACACCACTGCCACCACTTCCCACAAACTTGAGCCGAATCCTTGTCATGTTTCTATCTCAGACCTTCTGATGATCATAAGGGATCTAATCATGTTACATGTGATGAGCACACGTTACATTCGATGTTGACACGTTTTCCTATGTCGCTTATTTTGACCCCTCCTCAGTCCATGTGCTTATTTCTCATCATGTTACATTCGATGAGCACACGTTTTCCTATGTCGCTGCCATCTCTCTCTCTCTTTTCCCAACCTCAGCGCCGCCCACTCCCAACCAACGAGCTAGGCTTCCTGCCGTCACCTCTGTCGCCATGTGTGCCATGGAAAAAATCCACTTCTGGGAGCCCACGACGGCCTGTTGTGCCCCAAAACTCTACCGTTGGTTCTACCGCCAGCCCTACCGCGACAGAATACTCTGTCGCCAGCTCTGCAATGCTAGAATATCGCACTGCCACAACCCCCGATAGCATGTTGCCCCACAAACCTCTATCGCGGTTGGCAATCCTGACGTGCCCAACTTCTCCTAGTCTATAGGCTCCAGCCCCGCTTCTTCCTCCGCGTCCCTACTTCCCCTATTCTTAGCCATGTTATTCCAATTCCTATCAAAATAACCATGTTATGTGCACTCATGGCAAGCATGATTTTCATATTCTTGTGTGTTGCCTTAATATTTCTGCCACACCAAGTATTTCTCCCATACCCACGTCTTATAAGCGAGCTCTCCTATATTCCCTCTCGTATTCAATAATGTGTGATGAGTTGGATTCTCACCTACATAATCATACATGTACTCTAGTTCCAAAACCATCGGGTGCCAATGCGTCTCTGGTTATGTACAAGTACCATGCCAATGATACCCTTGCATGTTACAAGGCCTGTTAGGACTGTCGGGAGGTTCTCTCAATAGCATGGTGTTGATTTTAATGAGACATATTCTACTATTGTTAAACCAAGTACTATTCATGTTGTGCTTAGTCTTGTTGTTTCTTCTTCTTGGCTAATTCATCAACTTGATGTTAAAAATGCTTTTCTCGATGGTACCCTCAATGAAACTATTTATTGTCAGCAACCCTCCGATACAATCTGTTTCCTCCTGATTTTCTTTGTCTTCTCTGCAAATCATTGTACATGCTCAAGCTAGCTCCTCACACCTTCTAAATTTAATTCCTCTCTTTTTATTCAATTTCCACTTCCTCTATCGACATTGCCTATCTTCTACTCTATGTTGATGACATAGTTCTCACTGCTTCCTCTAATTCTTTCTTGGAAAAAGATATACAAAGGCACTGCATGAGCTTCCTCTCTATGTGGCTGCAAATTTTGATGCGCTTTTCCTTACAGAGAGCGCACATATATGCATGCAGGAATCTGCCACCACATAGATAACATTTTGGCATTATTTGCTAAATTCAAAAAATTCAGAATAATTTATCTCTTAATCCATTTTTCTGATTAATGATCTGTTTACAACACTAAGTTCTTTTGATGAGGGCTTAGAAATTAGATCTCTTGTTAGTATGTTTCAGCAAAAAAATTGTCACACCAGTTGCCAGATTATTGTACTGTAGTTGTCAGATTAAGAGTGAACAATCACCATGTTCTTGGACAATGCAATGATAAGACATCTAGAGAGTGGGTGTGACAAAATAATCGTCACACGAGTTGCCATACTATGATACTGTGGCGAGCGATTCATAGATGCCACAATAGTTATACATATTACCACAACGTGTTTTTAGATATTGCTATGATATGATAGCAAAAAAGCCGGTGTTTCAGTGTTTTCATAACCTAAGAGATGTTACCATTCTACATAAAGTAGTATCATGCAGTCTTGCATTAGTGCAGAATAAAATACATGAATCTTGCAACCAACTTCTTATATGATCCCATTGTCTTGGGTCTGATGATGATTCTGGTGGGGAGGACGGGTCGGCAGCTGTTGCCCAGGATGCCGCCTTGAGAGTCTTGACCGATGACATGGTCAGTTCTCCTGCGGATCAAAGGACTAGGAGATCTAAGGAGGACCTAGTCCAGGATTTTTGGACCGAGATTGGTTTTCCTACGTCGGCGTCGCGCTTCTGGGAGAGGAGATCGTTGACGTCTTCGGTGACCTTTGCATGTATGCTGGGTTCGTTTGCTTCTGGTTGCAGGGATCAGGGTGCTGAGGTGAGGGATTCGGAGGCTGTGGCGGGATCTTCTCTGTCATCGTCCTCGCAGGGATCGACCATGCCGTCGAGGAATGCCTATTCCCTGTTGGGAATCCAGATGGCTCGGTCACCGGGGATGGGACCATGGAGAGGCCAGTTGCCGCGGTGAAGAATAATGTCCTTACTGGTGGGTCAGTGCTTGCCCCAAGATACCAAAATGATGGCGTGTCCGTCGCTGGTGGCTTCCTCGCCGACGCAGAAGAACGGTCAGGGCGCAGATATTGGGGCGCTAATCACGGGAGGTCAAACGATGCATGCAAAGGAGCCTATCCATCCGTTGGGGGTGTCCCTACACCCTCGGATCACTTCCTTCTGGTCGCGTTGGGATAACCCTAACAGGGATCGACTGGTCTCGCCATTCAAGCCATCTGCTCTCGCCCCGTCTACACCGTCCGCCGCCTCGTCCTCATCCCTGGTCGTCATCCCCGCCTCTCCATCGCCTTCAGGTCTTCTTCGACACTCTCCTTCGACGTCGTCTTCCTCCCGCTCGTTCATCGCGGTAGTAGCTAGGAATCCGCTAGGTGCCATGGCTGGGCAACCACAGCAGCCGCTGCCGCCGGGAGGCAATGCTGGTGCCTTCAATCCGATACTGCAGCAGCAGTAGGGTGCGCCGCAAGCATCCTTCCAAGGTTATGGAGGTCCACCCGGATTCCAGCGCTCGGTCGCCATGTCTGCGCACGGGCAGGTTGTCCTGGGCACCTCTGCTCTCCGCCCACCTGGTCCTTTCATGCAAATGATGCCGATGCCTGCAGCCTACGCTCCGTTCCAGTATTAGCCAGGGCAGTAGCATATGCCATATGGGCCTCCGCAGGGTGCACAGTCATTCCAGGTTGCGCCGTCCGTCCAAAATCTGCAAGCCGGAGGTCAGCAGCAGCAACCGGCAGGGGTCCAGCCGGTTCATTAGGGTGCAGGTCATCTTCTGCTGCCCAAAAGTGCAAGAAAAAGAAGAAGCCGACACCGGAGGCCCAGGTCATTCCTGCATCGGCTTCGGCTATGAATCAGCAACCAGCCTATGGGCCGCCACCGGGTTTCCTGTGTATCAATCCGGGTTCCCTCCCGGACAGTATTTGAGTGCCCCGATGCCTGCTAGAAACCCTTCTATACCTGTTGCACCTTTGGTTCAGAGCTCGGCTGTTTTGCAGGGTGGTTCCACCAGCCAAGTGGATGACTCTAGTAAAGTGAAGAAACCAGTTCGATGTTGGAAGTGTGCCGTTCACTCTCATGCTTCAAAGGATTGCACGGCTATTCATTATTCTCTGGTTTGCAACAATGGGGCGCATCCCACTTGTAGGTGTCCCACTCTCAAGATGCCGAAGCCGCTTGCTTATTTTACTGGCACTGGTAATATTGACATGCTGAATTTGCATCTTCCTGATAATGTCTACAAGCCACACCTTGTCCCATCTGGTGCTCCTACTGCTATGGTAAATGTTTCTAGTGACTGTACCTACGAAGGTTATTGAGTCGCGGATGGCGAGGGTTTGTCCTGGGCATCCCCAATGGAAGTGGGAGGCGATCCCGCATGGTGAAAATGTTTTTACGATTGCGATACCGCCTGCTGAGGATTTTCAAAGAATTGATGGTATGCAATTGGGTGTTCCCGATTCCAAGGCCCAGATTGCTATATCCTCGTGGAAGTTTCAGGACATACCTCCAATGGTTGTGCAGCCGTTCTAGGTTCAGGTTGAAGGGGTTCCCCACTCAGTTCGCCACTTCCATGGGCTTTGGGCGGTTGGCTCTCTCGTTGGTGCTACACAGGACGTTGATTTGGTCACCTTACAAAGTAGAGGTATTGTCCGGATACATGTTGCCATGATGGATACGGCTAATTTTGATACGTCTTTTGATGCTTCAGGAGCCTATGCCAGGGTTGTGGTTTTGATCCGGTTGAATGGTTACGAGTTCCGGTTCTATCGTGAACCTGCTGGTTTCGTTCCTGATCCAAAGTTCAAACCGCTTTTCTAGAAACATAAAGATGATGATGTTGATGGAGATACAGGTAATGACGGTGCCGGAAAAGAGCCAGAGATTTCTTCTCGTCCGGCGGGTGCCTCGGCCACAAGTATGGATGTAGATTCCACACATGGTTCTGGTACTGCTCCTTCTGGTCCTACGGTGGCTAATCTTGCTCAGGCAACCGGGAACTTGACGTTTGTTATTACTCCCTACAACCCGAGCCCACATACGCCTCGGGGTATTGAGATTGTGGAGAAAGCCAAGCGTGTCTCTCCTCCGCTGGTAGCTGCCGCGTCAACACCAACAGGTTCTCAGTCATATTCAGAACGGCAAGTGGATGTGTAGGGGCCAGTCACAGCTTTGAATACTGCCAGGGCGCTATCGCAGGGTTCAGTTTCTAGGCGATCTGTTCCTGCTGGGGATGGGTCTCTGCCATCCTGGTCGGTATCACCTGCAAGGGGGCGGCCCAACATGCTCCATAGAACGGTGTCCCCCGCTCACTCGGCTGGGCCTCCATCGAACCAAAAGGGGGCGTCAGACTGTACAGCAACAAAAGGAGCTTCGCCCCCAAGAGTTGCTACTGGAATGATGACAGATGCTGGTGCTCTCCTCTCAGCTAACGCAACTGCTTCGCCTGATTCGTCTCTGGTGGCCGGGCTAGTTCAGGTTCAGACGTGCTCCAGGCTGTCCCCAGAACCTATAACTGTGCCTTCGCCGCTGTCTTCTCGCAACGACAAGAGCATTCTAATGGAGTTGTTAGCGACTACACCGACTTCGCCGTCGGAGACATGTCAGCCTAGGGCCACTGAGCTTGTCCCTCCTTCGCCTTTGACAACTCCGGTGGCTCTAGGCCGGGAGGTCTGTTCATCACCACAACCGTCTCTTACACCGCTACTGGTTACTCCGGTGAGGCGGAGTGGGAGACACGCGGTGGATGCTGATGGGGTGTCTGCGATGGATGAGGACATGTTGACGAAAGGCATGCGTCGCAAGGCCAGTCAAAATCTTGACTCCATCGGTACATCTCCATCCTCTAAGTCTTTTTTAAAATTTTCTCCATCATGTATAGCTTCAAATTTAAGTAGTGTAGGTGTTTCGCTTGGGAATAATAGTCGTGACATTAAGGTTTCCACAAATGTTCTAAAAAATATGGAATATGATTGTTTAACGTTAGTTCCTAAAGTTTCGAATGTGTTGGATACCTCTCTACTGGAGGATGAGGAGGCACATGCCACAATGGATGGTCAGCTTCTCTCAAGTCTAGTAGGGGTTGTTTTGGAGGCTGTTTTGGATAAGACGGAGCTAAGTTCATTATATGATCTAAGAGTATCTGGTTGCAAGTCTAAAACTTCCACTGAAAAGAAGTCCCGCAAGTGGGCAAAATTTTCAAAATCTCAAGTTGTTCCCCGATGAATGGCATGTTCTCTAATAGCAGAGGTCTAGGTGACTTGGCTAAACATGTATACATTGCTGATTGTTGTCGGGATCATACCTTAGATTTTGTAGCTATTTCAGATACGGGTAGACGGGATTTCTCACCAAGTCTACTTAATCACCTTTCTGGCGGGATTGACTTTGAGTGGGTGTCTCGACCACCTCGTGGCCGTTCGGGTGGCATCCTTGTCGGCATACGAGCTGAAACCATGGAAATTTTGGCTAGTTCGGATGGTGAGTTCCATATCAAACTCCATATCCGTAACAAAGCTGATAATGTCACATGGAGTCTCGTTGTTGTTTATGGTGCTGCTCAAGATGAGTTTAAGGCTAACTTTTTGCGTGAACTGGTCAATCTTGCAAAAGACAATCCATACCCGATCTTAATTGGGGTGATTTTAATTTGCTTAGATTCAATCATGAGAAAAGCAAGGGTCATTTTGACAGCCATTGGCCTTTCTTATTTAACGCTGTTATTGACAGCTTAGATCTAAGAGAGTTTTCAATGGTGGGGAGACAGTTCACTTGGGCTAACAGTCTTCGTGATCCCACATACGAAAAACTAGACCGCGTGTTGATGGACACTGATTGAGAGGACAAATACCCAGCAGTGACCGTCCACGCTCTAGAACGTATCGAGAGACTGTCGGATCATGCTCCCATTCTCTTATCCACTGGAACACCTAGACCTATATGTAGAAAACAGTTCAAGTTTGAACTTGGCTGGCTACATAGGGAAGGGTTTCACGATATGGTAAAGAGTGTATGGGAGCGCCCGGTCACAGGTCGATCCCCAATTGAAAGGTGGAATAACAAATTGCGGGATGTACGCAAACACCTTTCTGGCTGGGCAAGACATGTAACTGGTATTCTTAAGCGTGAAAAGCAAAGGCTCTCAATTATAATTGATGAGCTTGAGGCTATGGCTGACGTTCGCCCACTATCTATGCATGAGATTGAATTGAAGAGTCAATCTAATGCACAAATAGCGAGCCTACTTCGAGAAGAGGAGCTAAAATGGTATCAAAGGTCCAAATCTCAATTTATTCTTGAAGGAGATTCGAATACTAAATACTTCCATAGTGTTGCTAATGGCAGACATAGGAAGAAACATATTCACTCTCTTGTCCAAGATGAGGGGACTATTGAAGGTCATGAGCAACTCAAGTCTTATATCACTAATTATTATAAAAATCTGTTCGGTGAATCTGATGAAGGAAACTTCACTACGGACGAGTCTAGAACAGATGATATTCCCCAAGTTTCCATTGAGGAAAACAACTTACTTACGGCCGCCTACACAGAGGAGGAAGTTAGAAAGGTTGTTTTCCTAATGGAACACAACAAAGCACCGGGACCGGATGATTTTCTAGCTGAGTTTTACCAAACCTTTTGGGATACCATTAAAGCGGACCTTCTGGCCATGTTCAGTTCTTTGCATGCTGGACAACTAGAATTGTTTTGTTTGAATTTTGGCAAAATTAACTTGTTACCTAAGGTGTGAGGCAGAAAGGATACAACAATATAGACCTATCTGTCTCTTGAACATTAGTTTCAAGATTTTCATAAAAGTAGCCACGATTCGACTTAACACGGTGGCAAATCATGTGGTTCAACCATCGTAAACAGCCTTTATGCAAGGATGAAATATTCTTGATGGGGTAGTGGTGTTGCACGAGACCATGAACTACATACAAAAAAGTTGAATGGGGTTATCCTTAAGCTAGATTTCGAGAAGGCTTATGATAAAGTCAAGTGGTCTTTCCTTTAACAAACACTCAGAATGAAAGAATTTTCTGAGGAGTGGCATGCTCTTATTCATAATTTTGTGTCTGGAGGTAGTGTGACCATTAAAGTCAATGATGACGTTGGGCGGTACTTCCAGACTCGAAAGGGTCTTAGGCAAGACGATCCATTATCTCCCATGCTATTTAATATAGTGGTAGATATGCTTGCTATTATGATCGAGCGTGCTAAAGTTGATGGTCAATTTGAAGGGTTGATTCCACACCTTGTGGATGGGGGTCTCTCAATCCTTCAATATGCCGATGACACAATTCTTTTTATGGAGCATGACATCAAAAAAGCTCGGAACCTAAAATTAATCTTGGCAGCATTCGAGCAACTTTCGGGTCTAAAAATTAATTTCCATAAGAGTGAGTTGTTTTGTTTTGGCGAGGTTCAAGATGAGGCCAGCCTCTATGCCGACCTGTTCGATTATGGGCAAGGCCAGTTTCCAATTAGGTATTTGGGCATTCCAATCCACTATCGGAGACTTATTGCTGACTGGAAACTTGTCGAAGAGAGACTACAAAAGCGCTTAAGTGGCTGGAAAGGAAAATTATTGTCCCTAGGTGGCAGATTGATACTCATTAATTTAGTGCTTTCTAACATGGTACTGTATATGATATCTTTCTTCCTATTGCCGAAGGGTGTCCTTCATAGACTTGATTATTATCGGTCTAGATTCTTCTGGCAATGGGATAGTGAGAAAAAGAAATATCGACTGGTCAAATGGAGTGTGGTTTGTACACCAAAAGACCAAGGTGGCTTAGGAATTAATGACCTTCAAGTCAAGAATACTGCCCTCCTAGGCAAATGGTTGTTTAAGCTACTAACCGAAGATGGTATGTGGCAAACCCTCCTAAAACGAAAATATGTTGGCTCAAAAGCGCTATCACAAGTTCTTTGGAAACCTGGTGATTCACATTTTTGGGCTAGCCTGATGGCTACGAAGCCAGAGTTCTTTTGATTCGGACAATTTTCGATTAAAGATGGTTCTCAGATAAGGTTTCGGGAGGATACATGGCTAGGTAATGCCTCCCTCCGAGAACAATATCCTGCATTATACAACATTGTTCATTACAAAAGTGATACCATTGCAAAAGTGATGGCTACCTCACCTCCAGATGTAACGTTCTGGATAGACTTGCTTGGACAAAGGCTGGTTGCATGGAATGCCCTTCTTCAATGAATGGCAACCATTCATCTATCGCCTGGCCCTGACGAGTTTCGTTGGAATCTTCATAAGAATGGCGAATTCTCTGTGGACTCCATGTCTAATGCTCTAATCCATCTTGATATACCAGTTGATAGTAACAAGATGATTTGGAAGATGAAGATACCACTAAAAAATAAGGTTTTTGGGTGGTTTCTTCGTTGAGGAGTGATCCTCACCAAAGACAATCTTGCAAAACGTAATTGGCATGGGAATAAGGGATGTGTTTTTTGTCGTCAGGATGAGACTATTAAACATCTTTCTTTTTTCAATGCCGGTTCGCTAGGTCTATATGGTCAATCATCCAAGTAGCATCTAACCTTTATCCCCCACACAGTGTTGCCAATATCTTCGGGAATTGGCTTCACGGTATTGATAATAGGTTTAGAACGCTTATTAGGGTGGGATCGCTTGCCGTGATTTGGTCGCTATGGCTATGTAGAAATGATGAAGTGTTTAACGATAAAATTTCTTCTCCTTTGCAGGTCATCTACCGGTGTACAGGTATACTCCATTTATGGTCGTCTCTTCAGCGGGTGGAGCATCGCAACCTATTTACGGAGGTCTATGCACGGTTGGAGACTTCGGCGAGGGATACTTTTTCCCGACATGGGTGGCAGCATAATCTAAGGATCGAGCCTCCACCTTCTTAGGCGCTATTTGCAGTTGATCATTATGATA
Source organism: Dactylis glomerata (assembly GCA_007115705.1). Taxonomy (NCBI): domain Eukaryota; kingdom Viridiplantae; phylum Streptophyta; class Magnoliopsida; order Poales; family Poaceae; genus Dactylis; species Dactylis glomerata. The sequence goes on along the minus strand of QXEO01000360.1, from coordinate 3,295,232 downwards.
TGTAATTCACCTTTAATTTTTTGCTTTTGAACTTTTGTAACAGTTGTGTGCATCCTAGTTATACAGAGGCTGGGTGTAATGCTTAAACCTTTTAAGTAATAAAGCGCCCTTTATTGAAAAAAATATGTTGGCAACTAAGTAGTTAATAATTTGGCAAGTTCATGTTAAGAATCTGGCAATTGTCAACAGAAAAAATTATCAAAATATGTCAACATGAGATCTAGTTTTGAATATATTATCGCGACTAAGCTAACAGTGAAAACATAACATCCATCGAATATATGATTTGTAAGCTAAAACTCTCAAATTTGAGTATCAAGAGAATCTTGAATGATGTCACCATTTGCATGCACGGGAGATAGGGTGAGATAGCCCCATGTGAAGACTAATTAGTTGCATGTGAACTAATTAATGACAAGTATATGGGTGTGAGGGACTAGTTAAGTAAATGCATGTGAGTTTAGAAACTAATTAATACATGCATGCATGTGAGGATGAAACCGCCCCATAGGCAACGAATATGTAACACCCCACTTTTTGTAACCCTGTTTAAGCTTTAGTAATGCAAAAATGAGGGCCAATAAAAACTTTTTGGTGCTTAATCGGATTTACTAGAGTATCTTGCATGTTTTCCTTGTTTGATGTGTGATTGTTGTCTTTCAGTTGCTTGTTGTATAAGATTGTGGACCAACCCCTCCTATTTCAAATGGTTTGACTTTGTGTGATGAGTTGACGTTGTGTGAATGGTTTGACTTTGATTGAGTTCCTTGTGTGTAGCTATGATCTACAGGTAGGCCTGTGGTCTAACCTATCTAAAGCAAATCAAAATATAAGATGGCCAGTGGGGATATTCTTATAAACTGCTTTCAATCTATTTTCTATATATATAACCTATTTTGATGTTCCCTCTTTGTAAAACCCTACAACTCTATTCCTTATGGAAGGAGTATTTATTTTAAAAAATCAAGTTTATAAAAAATTTAGTAATGAAGTTCCCTCTTTATGAGCACTCATTACATTTTTCAATATATTCTATAAAAGTATTTTCACAACTACTTTTCCTTTAAAAATAATAATAGCAGAGATAGGAAGAATACCTCTTTGGTATTTTTCTCGTCTCTGAAAATTATGGGAATATTACCCAAGTTTTATAAGAATGTTTATTGATATTTTATTTCACAAACCCCACTTGGATATGGCCACCCTTTCAATGCGAACTCACCAATTTCCAAAGTTGGCCCTATCTTCACTTCTGTTAACAGATTCAATCTTTATGGACTTGTCTTCAATCTCATACTTCCTATCCATAGCAATGCACCTACCTAGAATTCATCATTGTCATCCGATCTTCCATTGTCTTCATTGCCACCTGGCCATTTGAGATCATATGCTAATGTTTCTAACCATGTTTCTGACCCTAATCAGAGCGGTGACCATTTGACACTTTATCATATACCCTCTTGCCCATAACTTTTATTTTCAAAATAAATCTAGTGGGATCCTACCATGGCCTATTTCTCTTCTTGAGGTGCTCCTAACTATCATCTATCTTGATTTCCATTACCATAGACTTTCTTATATAATCCTCAAGGCATAAGCTCATCTTTCCTCTTCTCACCATTATTCAAAATCTTTGTCTTAAATTGTTTTGGTAAATGCTTGGCTTGTGTTTTCTTGTGAGACTTGTTAATCTACTACAAGTCAAGTGGCCTCCTATTCTTTCATACACCACTCAAGTTAAGTTGATATCTCATCCATACTCAAATGGGGATTTCCTTCGTTTGTTCAAACATCCCCTAGGCTATCTCCCTTCTCCTTTTTGTCTACAGGACTACTCCCTTGTTTTATCAAAGTTTTCAAAGGTTTTCCAAAATAAAATGGGAAATGTGATTAGTATATTATATCATATCGTTTCCCACCCAAAAATCATTTCTAGAAAACTATTTTTTATTTATTCTATTTCCTATTTATCAAAATGCATGATAGTGGCATATGTGCCATTTCTTGCACCTTTTGATATCAAATAATTTTGAGAAAATCTACTATGCAAGTAGAACCATTTAAGCTCAAAGGATAATCCCGCCTTTTTCAAAAATTCCAAAGGCTAGTCTATTGGAATTTCTTTCAAATTGGGCCAAACTTTTTTTATATAAACTAATTCAAATAAAGTGCTTATTTAAATGTCATTTTCTACACACACACCTCTATGATCTACAGTATATCATCATCACTTCCTCTATATCTGAATGTAAGAAAATGCCTTAGAGATCATCCTTAGTCGTTATCTCTATTTCCACCTCAATTTCTCTCAAATTTGTTTTATTCTAGCATTTTCCAAAGCCACCTATGAAGTAACCAACACCAGCACAACCCATTATACAACAAGCACCACCTTCTAAACAAACTTCGTGTCCACTTTTGTTTGGCAAAGAGAAGAACCGGCCATGTCATGCATATGCACTTGTGTGCCATATCTTTCCTCTCACTCTCTCTCTCTCCTATCTCCCTCAACCAGTAGAGAGCTATGTACAAGGATGCACACTCGACCTCCTGACCCGCTTATCAACCTCTATGGGCAGCCCTAGCCCCTTTCCCTCTCTCCATTGCTTTGAACACCGATGGCATGGTTCATTTTCTAAACCTACTCCTCTGCACGAGCTGTCTCGCCACAAGACTCCCATGTACATTGTGGATCCTTCCCAGCCAAACCTTTGAAAATTTACTGCTCCTATCGTTCTCTCACGACCGCGCCCTGGTAGACGACGTTTCGTCGAACACGTGGCCGACATCACTTTGGCATTTTCCCTGCGAGCCGACCGGCACTCCCCTGCTCCGTCACGTCGCCAGCGACCGCGCCTCGCTAGCCTTAACCCGCTGGCGCAGCCGTCCCCTCCCCTCGTCATCTTGTTCATGTCTTGTGCGCCGCCCATTCGGCCAGTGAGCGACGAGCGAGTCTGCTCACTGCCAAGCACTCACGCCACCCTCCTGCCGTCCTGAGCCCCTTTTAAACCTTCTACCTCCCCTCCTCACTCTCATCTGCGCCCCAAACCGAGCCCAGCCCTTCCGTCCATTTTTCTTCCATGAGTACGACCGACGCGCCGCCGTGGCCAGCTCCCCATCGCCAGGCCGATAGAGACCGCCTCCGCCCCTCTCTCTCTGTCTCTTTCTTCTTCTCTGAGACATGCCAGCCCTAACCATCCCCTTTTTCTTTTTCCTGCAGCTCGCATGCATCACGCCATTGTCGAGTCCGATGTCTCCGTCGCTGCAGGTGATGCGCCGCTCGTATAGTCGTTCCCGAGTTCGCCTACACGTCTGCGCCATCTGAGGAGAATCCCACTGATCTCCGCTTCTCCTCCAATCTGTCTCCTTCGCCTCCGGGTTTCCCCCACGGTGAGCTCTCCGCCCTCCTCCACCGTCCAGGGCGCGAGCGCCGCTCGCTCCAGGCAACAGCGACTCGCTTCGAGTCGGAAGCTTTTTTTTCTTGCGCCCTGGATTTGCTGTTCGGCCGGTCTCCTGTGGATCTGATCAGATCTTCCCAGATTCGGCCCATTTCTTTTTTTAAGAATCATACTATTAAGAACTGCCAGATCTGAGTTCGAATTTAAATTACCATTTGTTCTATAAACCTGCAAACAACTATGTATAAATTTCTACATGTTCCTGATACAATTCGGTATCACTCAGATCAGTTCCTTTTCCAAAATAATTTCTATATTATTTATGGAATTTACTCTACCATAATGTGTTTATATCATTATAAAATCATTATCTTGAGATCCAGAAACTCTAATGGATTGAATCCAATTTTGTTGGGAACCTATCTTCTTTAACTTTCTTAAGAATCTGGCCATCATGCAAAGAGATCTGTATATTTAGCAGCACATTTTTAGAAAGAAAACTTTAGATCTAACCTTAGGAATTTATAAAACCCTTTTCTGTGAACTATTTTTGAGTGAAACCAAATTTTTTTTGGACATGTACTGTAAATACCTGCTTGTGACCAAATATGGGATTTTTTCGAACTTGTATAAATTTATGGTAGATTTATCACTAAAACTGGAGTTATTTGCACTAGATAAATCTTAGAATGTCCTCTTAACTTAGAAAATTGCAAATCCAATTTTGTTGTGTTCCTTTGATGATAGCTATCTGTTAGTGTCTGGTTTGCATTACTTGAACAACTATGGTTGCCTGTTTCCTATTTAGGGCTTAATAGGGTTTGTTTTCTATTTAAATTCCCCCAAAGTCCATAGAAATAGCTATTGGGGTGAAATCACCTGGAAATGTTCTGAATATTGTTTTCTTTGTTTCTGATACTTGAATGGTGTGATTTTGTTTGCTGCTATGGTGTGTGTGATCTTTGTATGCTTGCATGCTTATATTTGCTATATTTACCGGTGCTAGATTTGAACGACACCGAGTATACCGAGGAAGGGGAAGTCTTTGAATATCAAGAAGAAGACCAGGGAAAAGCTGAGAAAGGTAAGCCATCTAAACTTGTTGCATATCTGATCCTAGTTCTACTTAATGCATCTTTTATCAATGTTTATAAAAATGCATGGTTTTATATTGCTATTGTCTCTAGATAGCACTTATTGGCGACTTGGCTCCACAAGTCAATTGTTATCATCCTTATGGATGACACCCTCTCGACACCTACTTATTCTCTGGGTTAGTGGTATGATGGTTAGCATCATGACCTTTGGAAAACCTTGTAGTGGAGAACACTCAAAATGAGATTTTGAAAATGTATTCGAAAACCTTGGAATGGGAAGCTATTCCATTGATGGATTTCAAAAAAATGGGTTTGAAAATAAGGTGGGGATGTTTATCCCTGAGTTGGAGGCAGGAAGAATTTTATAAAAAGGCATTGGTGTTTCTTTGTAGTCGCTTGAAACAATTAACCCGTGCAACCACAATTACCCTGGTATGGGACGGGGCTTAGCTCGTAGTTTGTTTATTTTAGTACGGGAGTCTCATAACTATATAAGGGTACACGATACCTCGGAATCCGGATTGCTGCGACTGGGCAATAGTGAATCGAGATCTAGTGAGGGATTTATCCGGCCGGAAGACACTATGGGTCTCCTGACGTGGCACTGGAGTTAAGCTCGAACGTGGAGGTAGACTGCCAGGGTGTGCCGGGGAGGTACATACTCCATAGGGTAGATTCCCATACTAAGGTAGATAAGCGGAAGGCTTTGATCGGGTGCTTATCGTGGCATATGATGTTATGCGGGGAAGATGCCCACACGATGATTATCCGGATAATTGTGGGTAAAGTGTACAACCTCTGCAGAGTGTAAACCTATTCGAATAGCCGAGTCCTCGGTTATGGACGGTTGGAAAGATCACTACATTGCCCAATGTCAGTTTTTGGTTTTAAAAGTGGTTTTTGGAAAAATGGAGAAACGTGCCAGACGGAGTACTCGGCGGGTACTGCCGTGGCACGGGTATAGTTTGGAGTACTTGTAGGGTACTACCGAGGAAATGGAGATGGTCATGTGTGATTGACCTGGTTTTATGAATGGAGATGGTCATGTTTGATTGACCTGGGTTTTGAAATACAAAGGGTTTCCCCCTTCCTAGAGATTTTACTAAATTTGTTTTATAAATGTTTTTAATAAGGATATGGAGATGTTGTAGAACATGGTTCTGGACACGCTATATCGACACGAGAAAACCGTGTTTTTGAAGAAAGTAAACTAGACTAGAGCCTATCCTTGCTACAGCCATACTGCATATCAAACTCTCTCCCTTAGATGGTTTGCGAGTACAATTCAAATATACTCACAGCTTTGTCACTGGCTATTAACTTGGTTAGATTATGAAGAAGACTACACGGAAGGTGACGGTGGTTACGACGACGCTGGTGCGAACTAGGAACATCTCCCGGTCAGTTGCCTGTAGGGTAGTAGGCATGACGTGGGTCATTAACGCTGCTTGGTATCCGCTGCTTAGTTGTAGACTTGCCCTGCGTGGCAATATCATTCTTGGTCATGTGACCAATTGTAAGTATATTATTCGGTACTAAAATGGATGATGTAATTCTGTTATCAACTCGGCTATGTGGATTCACGACACACTGATCATGTGATCGTGAATTGTATGCATATCGGGTATTACGGATGGGTAATCCGGGGTCCCCACGGAGTTGGTATCAGAGCCATCCTGACTTTAGGAGACCCTAGTTTAGCATGGGCGTTAGTTAGGAAAAATACTTTTTGAGTAAACTTTTTTTTTCAACACTTATTTTCTTATGAAGCCAATAGAATGGCGTATTCTTTTCTCACCTCTTCAAAACTTCTAATCTCATCTTCTCTGATTGCCAAGGTTTTCACAACTTTAATATTTTATTGTATCCCCTTCAAATTTAATTCATGGACGTTGTACCCCAATTGGACCTGAAGCTTAGCAAAACAAGGTGGATCAAGGACGTCTTCAAACCTCACCAACTGCAAAGAAAGAAGAGTGTCGACAAATATTTTGCCTTTGGTTGACACCAACGGCTCTGTCAATAAACTAATCTTGTTCCTCCTTGGATATGCGCTTTTGCAGTCATCGAGGACCAAGTTCTCGGTTGCTTGACTAGAAATTTTAGGCCTGTCACGAGACATTGTCGCATATGAAGAACTTCAACAGCCTTTCCGAAGACCTCACATCCGCGTGATGTGAGCAAGAGGACCTACAAATATGCACTTCCAAATTAGCATTGATAGCTCATTAGCTTCACTCCCGCTTCATCGACAACTATCATCAAGATTTCAACGGAAGCATGTGCCAAGAAGAAGGAAGACATCAACAACTATGACCAACTATGACCCTAGGATGAATAGGATAAGCTCATGTATTTTGTTTGAGCTACCCTCGAATACCACGAGTATTAGGCGTCTTTAGGTACATGATGTACCCCATATGTTCTTGTGATTGTTTGTAGATTGCCTTGTGTGTTCTTGAGTGTGTGTTATTGCCTTGTGCGTATGCTTGTTTTTGGCATCTTGGCCTCAAAACCCGTGTGGCAAATAAAACCCCAAATAAGAAACCTCTCTAGGACGTGTTTCCCTCTCATCTATTTATGGCATCTTGAGTAGCATAGATGAGTTAAAACTAAAGCGCTAACTCTAACCTCGATAGTAGTGGATAATAACCCTTCCCGCAACACATACCCAAGATCCGATGCAACAATTTTTTCTATGTGCTTCAAGCTTCATCAAGACCTCTCTACAACGTCAAGGGAGCAGAAGATAGACCCGCCTGGACTACAAGGGACTTCTAGAAGACAAAGACTTCACTAACCTGGATCGCCTAACCTTAAATCTAGAGATTGCTAACATTGGCGAGACTCTCTTAACACCCCAACACTTGCTAATCTTCCAACAAGCCAACTAACATTGAGCATAGAAGTATCAAAGCCAAGCCTAACTTTTGTAGTTCAACCCGTTATCGCCACTTGGAGCTCGAAGACTCGTGTGCTTGATCTCCCCTAAGCAAATAGAAGAGTGAAGACTCTCCAGAATCAGGCCATCAATGTCGGCTCCGCATTTAGGAGATACCTAGGGATGTAGAAATGAGAAGAAGCAAAGACTTTTCTAACTAACTCACTCGCTCGTTCAAAATTTTGACAGGTTTGAAACCAAAGCTGACTTATGCCACGGGAAGAAATCCACATGAAGATTTCTCAGAAGATGAAGTCAACTCAAGGTATCCCAATATATCTCAAGATCCTCCAGGCTACAAAAATATGGAGGAGCAAGAAGATCTTCAATGGTCTCCACCAACCCGAAGACAACAAAAAATAGATCATTGACTACTAGAAGACACACCGTGGGTGGTGCACCGCCACCTGAAGAGATTTCAGCTCTAGCCCGAGACTACTCAGAATAATATTTCCGGTTAAGGACTAACATATGCCCTCGACAGTTAGGAAGCGTAGAGGGATTAAGTCTATAGATCTGAAGCACTCTAACAAAACCGACGCTTAAGTGCCTTTATCTATGACCTCTAGAGAACTACACCTCAAGACAGAAGGGTCTACACCAACATCGAGATTCAAGGCGCAACACCAGAAATTGAAGGCTCCATCAAGCTACTCGAAAGGAAGCAATGACTCCAAGCCAACAAAAGCTACTCAAGAACCCTTGACTCTTTAGGACCTCAATCGCGAGCTGAGAACATTCAAACTCTCGTAGGTACGCTAGATAGCATGACACTGCTAACCTTAAAGGTATTTCAATGAGGTTTCGACAAGATACCTTCGGCAACATCAACTCTTCAGTCATCAACTTCCAAAAATAAAGATGATCTACATCTTCGGTAAAAGCAAGTCTTCTACGCAACTAAAGTGTCACCGAGAAGTTAGAAGAGAAATCCCTTGAAGCCTAACTTGAACATTAGTCTGCACACCTCTTACTACTATGCTTAGGAATCTCGGGACGAGATTCTGTTTAAGGGGGGAAGAGCTGTAACACCCCACTTTTTGTAACCCTGTTTAAGCTGAGTTTAGTAATGCAAAAATGAGGGCCAATAAAAACTTTTTGGTGCTTAATCGGATTTACTAGAGTATCTTGCATGTTTTCCTTGTTTGATGTGTGATTGTTGTCTTTAAGTTGCTTGTTGTATAAGATTGTGGACCAACCCCTCCTATTTCAAATGGTTTGACTTTGTGTGATGAGTTGACGTTGTGTGAATGGTTTGACTTTGATTGAGTTCCTTGTGTGTAGCTATGATCTACAGGTAGGCCTGTGGTCTAACCTATCTAAAGCAAATCAAAATATAAGATGGCCAGTGGGGATATTCTTATAAACTGCTTTCAATGTATTTTCTATATATAAAACCTATTTTGATGTTCCCTCTTTGTAAAACCCTACAACTCTATTCCTTATGGAAGGAGTATTTATTTTCAAAACTCAAGTTTATAAAAAAATTAGTAATGAGGTTCCCTCTTTATGAGAACTCATTACATTTTTCAATATATTCTATAAAAGTATTTTCACAACTACTTTTCCTTTAAAAAATAATAATAGCAGAGATAGGAAGAATACCTCTTTGGTATTTTTCTCGTCTCTGAAAATTATGGGAATATTACCCAAGTTTTATAAGAATGTTTATTGATATTTTATTTCACAAACCCCACTTGGATATGGCCACCCTTTCAATGCGAACTCACCAATTTCCAAACTTGGCCCTATCTTCACTTCTGTTAACAGATTCAATCTTTATGGACTTGTCTTAAATCTCATACTTCCTATCCATAGCAATGCACCTACCTAGAATTCATAGTTGTCATCCGATCTTCCATTGTCTTCATTGCCACCTAGCCATTTGAGATCATATGCTAATGTTTCTAACCATGTTTCTGACCCTAATCAGAGCGGTGACCATTTGACACTTTATCATATACCCTCTTGCCCATAACTTTTATTTTCAAAATAAATCTAGTGGGATCCTACCATGGCCTATTTCTCTTCTTGAGGTGCTCCTAGCTATCATCTATCTTGATTTCCATTACCATAAACTTTCTTATATAATCCTCAGGGCATAAGCTCATCTTTCCTCTTCTCACCATTATTCAAAATCTTTGTCTTAAATTGTTTTGGTAAATGCTTGGCTTGTGTTTTCTTGTGAGACTTGTTAATCTACTACAAGTCAAGTGGCCTCCTATTCTTTGATACACCACTCAAGTTAAGTTGCTATCTCATCCATACTCAAATGGGGATTTCCTTCGTTTGTTCAAACATCCCCTAGGCTATCTCCCTTCTCCTTTTTGTCTACAGGACTACTCCCTTGTTTTATCAAAGTTTTCAAAGGTTTTCCAAAATAAAATGGGAAATGTGATTAGTATATTATATCATATCGTTTCCCACCCAAAAATCATTTCTAGAAAACTATTTTTTATTTATTCTATTTCCTATTTATCAAAATGCATGATAGTGGCATATGTGCCATTTCTTGCACCTTTTGATATCAAATAATTTTGAGAAAATCTACTATGCAAGTAGAACCATTTAAGCTCAAAGGATAATCCCGCCTTTTTCAAAAATTCCAAAGGCTAGTCTATTGGAATTTCTTTCAAATTGGGCCAAAATTTTTTTTTTATAAACTAATTCAAATAAAGTGCTTATTTAAATGTCATTTTCTACACACACACCTCTATGATCTACAGTATATCATCATCACTTCCTCTATATCTGAATGTAAGAAAATGCCTTAGAGATCATCCTTAGTCTTTATCTCTATTTCCATCTCAATTTCTCTCAAATTTGTTTTATTCTAGCATTTTCCAAAGCCACCTATGAAGTAACCAACACCAGCACCACCCATTATACAACAAGCACCACCTTCTAAACAAACTTTGTGTCCACTTTTGTTTGGCAAAGAGAAGAACCGGCCATGTCATGCATATGCACTTGTGTGCCATATCTTTCCTCTCACTCTCTCTCCTATCTCCCTCAACCAGTAGAGAGTTGTGTACAAGGATGCACACTCGACCTCCTGACCCGCTTATCAACCTCTATGGGCAGCCCTAGCCCCTTTCCCTCTCTCCATTGCTTTGAACACCGATGGCATGCTTCATTTTCTAAACCTACTCCTCTGCACGAGCTGTCTCGCCACTAGACTCCCCTGTACATTGTGGATCCTTCCCAGCCAAACCTTTGAAAATTTACTGCTCCTATCGTTCTCTCACGACCGCGCCCTGGTAGACAACATTTCGTCGAACACGTGGCCGACATCACTTTGGCGTTTTCCCTGCGAGCCGACCGGCACTCCCCCGCTCCGTCACATCGCCAGCGACCGCGCCTCGCTAGCCTTGACCCGCTGGCGCAGCCCATCCCCTCCCCTCGTTGTCTTGTTCATGTCTTGTGCGCCACCCATTTGGCCAGTGAGCGACGAGCGAGTCTGCTCACGCCGAGCACTCCCGCCACCCTCCTGCCGTCCTGAGCCCCTTTTAAACCCTCTACCTCCCCTCCTCACTCTCATATGCGCCCTAAACTGGGCCCAGCCCTTCCATCCATTTTTCTTCCATGAGTACGACCGACGCGCCGTTGTGGCCAGCTCCCCATCGCCAGGCCGATAGAGACCGCCTCCGCCCCTCTCTCTGTCTCTTTCTTCTTCTCTGAGACATGCCAGCCCTAACCATCCCCTTTTTCTTTTTCCTGCAGCTCGCATGCATCACGCCATCGTCGAGTCCGACGTCTCCATCGCTGCAGGCGACACGCCGCTCGTATAGTCGTTCCCGAGTTCGCCTACACGCCTGCGCCATCTGAAGAGAATCCCATTGATCTCCGCTTCTCCTCCGATTCATCTCCTTCGCCTTCGGGTTTCCCCACAGTGAGCTCTCCGCCCTCCTCCACCGTCTAGGGTGCGAGCGCCGCTCGCTCCAGGCAACAGCGACTCGCTTTGAGTCGGAAGTTTTTTTTTCGTGCGCCCTGGATTTGCTGTTGGACCGGTCTGCTGTGGATCTGATCAGATCTTCCCAGATTCAGCCCATTTCTTTTTTTAAGAATCATACTATTAAGAACTGCCAGATCTGAGTTCAAATTTAAATTACCATATGTTCTATAAACCTGCAAACGACTATGTATAAACTTCTACATGTTCCTGATACAATTCGGTATCACTCAGATCAGTTCCTTTTCCAAAATAATTTCTATATTATTTATGGAATTTACTCTACCATAATGTGTTTATATCATTATAAAATCATTATCTTGAGATCCAGAAACTCTAATGGATTGAATCCAATTTTGTTGGGAACCTATCTTCTTTAACTTTCTTAAGAATTTGGCCATCATGCAAAGAGATCTGTATACATAGCAGCATGTTTTTAGAAAGAAAACATTAGATCTAACCATAGGAATTTATAAAACCCTTTTCTGTGAACTATTTTTGAGTGAAACCAATTTTTTTTGGACATGTACTATAAATACCTGCTTGTGACCAAATATGGGATTTTTCTGAACTTGTATAAATTTATGGTAGATTTATCACTAAAACTGGAGTTATTTGCACTAGATAAATCTTAGAATATCCTCTTAACTTAGAAAATTGCAAATCCAATTTTGTTGTGTTCCTTTTGATGATAGCTATCTGTTAGTGTCTGGTTTGCATTACTTGAACAACTATGGTTGCATGTTTCCTATTTAGGGCTTAATAGGGTTTGTTTTCTATTTAAATTCCCCCAAAGTCCATAGAAATAGCTATTGGGGTGAAATCACCTGGAAATGTTTAGAATATTGTTTTCTTTGTTGCTGATACTTGAATGGTGTGATTTTGTTTGCTGCTATGGTGTGTGTGATCTTTGTATGCTTGCATGCTTATATTTGCTATATTTACCGGCGCTAGATTTGAACGACACCGAGTATAGCGAGGAAGGGGAAGTCTTTGAATATCAGGAAGAAGACCAGGGAAAAGCTGAGAAAGGCAAGCCATCTAAACTTGTTGCATATATGATCCTAGTTATACTTAATGCATCTTTTATCAATGTTTATAAAAATGCATGGTTTTATATTGCTATTGTCTCTAGATAGCACTTATTGGCGACTTGGCTCCACAAGTCAATTGTTATCATCCTTATGGATGACACCCTCTCGACACCTACTTATTCTCTGGGTTAGTGGTATGATGGTTAGCATCATGACCTTTGGAAAACCTTGTAGTGGAGAACACTCAAAATGAGATTTTGAAAATGTATTCGAAAACCTTGGAATGGGAAGCTATTCCATTGATGGATTTCAAAAAAAATGGGTTTGAAAATAAGGTGGGGATGTTTATCCCTGAGTTGGAGGCAGGAATAATTTTATAAAAAGGCATTGGTGTTTCTTTGTAGTCGCTCGAAACAATTAACCCGTGCAACCACAATTACCCTGGTATGGGACAGGGCTTAGCTCATAGTTTGTTTATTTTAGTATGGGAGTCTCATAACTATATAAGGGTACGCGGTACCCCGGAATCCGGATTGTTGCGACTGGGCAATAGTGAATCGGGATCTAGTGAGGGATTTATCCGGCCGGAAGACACTATGGGCCTCCTGACGTGGCACTAGAGTTACGCTCGAACATGGAGGTAGACTGCCAGGGTGTGCCGGGGAGGTACATACTCCATAGGGTAGATTCCCGTACTAAGGTAGATAAGCGAAAGGCTTTGATCGGGTGCTTGTCGTGGCATATGATGTTATGCGGGGAAGATGCCCACATGATGAGTATCCAGATGATTGTGGGTAAAGTGTACAACCTCTGCACAGTGTAAACCTATTCGAATAGCCGAGTCCTCGGTTATGGACGGTTGGAAAGATCACTACATTGCCCAATGTCAGTTTTTGGTTTTAAAAGTGGTTTTCGGAAAAATGGAGAAATGTGTCAGACGGAGTACTCGGAGGGTACTGCCGTGGCACGGGTATGGTTCAGAGTACTTGTAGGGTACTACCGAGGAAATGGAGATGGTCATGTGTGATTGACCTGGTTTTATGAATGGAGATGGTCATGTTTGCTTGACCTGGGTTTTGATATACAAAGGGTTTCCCCCTTCCTAGAGATTTTACTAAATTTGTTTTATAAATGTTTTTAATAAGGATATGGAGATGTCGTAGAACATGGTTCTGGACATGCTATATCGACACGAGAAAACCGTGTTTTTGAAGAAAGTAAACTAGACTAGAGCCTATCCTTGCTACAGCCATACTGCATATCAAACTCTCTCCCTTAGATGGTTTGCGAGTACAATTCAAATGTACTCACAGCTTTGTCACTGGCTATTAACTTCATCAGATTATGAAGAAGACTACACGGAAGGTGACGATGGTTACGACGACGCTGGTGCGAACTAGGAATGTCTCCCGGTCAGTTGCCTATAGGGTAGTAGGCATGACGTGGGTCATCAACGCTGCTTGGTATCCGCTGCTTAGTTGTAGACTTGCCTTGCGTGGCAATATCATACTTGGTCATGTGACCAATTGTAAGTATATTATTCGGTACTAAAATGGATGATGTAATTCTGTTATCAACTCGGGTATATGGATTCACGACACACTGATCATGTGATCGTGAATTGTATGCATATCGGGTATTACGGATGGGTAATCCAGGGTCCCCACAGAGTTGGTATCAGAGCCATCCTGACTTTAGGAGACCCTAGTTTAGCATGGGCGTTAGTTAGGAAAAATACTTTTTGAGTGAACTTTTTTTTTCAACACTTATTTTCTTATGAAGCCAATAGAATGGCGTATTCTTTTCTCACCTCTTCAAAACTTCTAATCTCATCTTCTCTGATTGCCAAGGTTTTCACAACTTTACTATTTTATTGTATCCCCTTCAAATTTAATTCATGGACGTTGTACCCCAATTGGACCTGAAGCTTAGCAAAACAAGGTGGATCAAGGACGTCTTCAAACCTCACCAACTGCAAAGAAAGAAGAGTGTCGACAAATATTTTGCCTTTGGTTGACACCAACGGCTCTGTCAATAAACTAATCTTGTTCCACCTTGGACATGCGCTTTTGCAGTCATCGAGGACTAAGTTCTCGGTTGCTTGACTAGAAATTTTAGGCCTGTCACGAGATATTGTCGCATATGAAGAACTTCAACAGGCTTTCCGAAGACCTCACATCCGCATGATGTGAGCAAGAGGACCTACAAATATGCACTTCCAAATTAGCATTGATAGCTCATTAGCTTCACTCCCGCTTCATTGACAAGTATCATCAAGATTTCAACGGAATCATTTGCCAAGAAGAAGGAAGACATCAACAACTATGACCAACTATGACCCTAGGATGAATAGGATAAGCTCATGTATTTTGTTTGAGCTACCCTCGAATACCACGAGTATTAGGCGTCTTTAGGTACTTGATGTACCCCATATGTTCTTGTGATTGTTTGTAGATTGCCTTGTGTGTTCTTGAGTGTGTGTTATTGCCTTGTGCTTATGCTTGTGCTTATGCTTGTTTTTGGCATCTTGGCCTCAAAACCCATGTGGCAAATAAAACCCCAAATAAGAAACCTCTCTAGGACGTGTTTCCCTCTCATCTATTTATGGCATCTCGAGTAGCATAGATGAGTTAAAACTAAAGCGCTAACTCTAACCTAGATAGTAGTGGATAATAACCCTTCCCGCAACACATACCCAAGATCCGATGCAACAATTTTTGCTATGTGCTTCAAGCTTCATCAAGACCTCTCTACAACGTCAAGGGTGCAGAAGATAGACCCGCCTGGACTACAAGGGACTTCTAGAAGACAAAGACTTCACTAACCCAGATCGCCTAACCTTAAATCTAGAGATCGCTAACATTGGCGATACTCTCTTAACACCCCAACACTTGCTAATCTTCCAACAAGCCAACTAACATTGAGCATAGAAGTATCAAAGCCAAGCCTAACTTTTGTAGTTCAACCCGTTATCGCCACTTGGAGCTCGAAGACTCGTGTGCTTGATCTCCCCTAAGCAAATAGAAGAGTGAAGACTCTCCAAAATCAGGCCATCAATGTCGGCTCCGCATTTAGGAGATACCTAGGGAGGTAGAAATGAGAAGAAGCAAAGACTTTTCTAACTAACTCACTCGCTCGTTCAAAATTTTGACGGGTTTGAAACCAAAGCTGACTTATGCCACAGGTAGAAATCCACATGAAGATTTCTCGGAAGATGAAGTCAACTCAAGGTATCCCAATATATCTCAAGATCCTCCAGGCTACAAAAATATGGAGGAACAAGAAGATCTTCAATGGTCTCCACCAACCCGAAGACAACAAAAAATAGATCATTGACTACTAGAAGACACACCGTGGGTGGTGCACCGCCACCTAAAGAGATTTCAGCTCTAGCCCGAGACTACTCAGAATAATATTTCCGGTTAAGGACTAACATATGCCCTCGACAGTTAGGAAGCGTAGAGGGATTAAGTCTATAGATCTGAAGCACTCTAACAAAACCGACGCTTAAGTGCCTTTATCTGTGACCTCTAGAGCACTACACCTCAAGACAGAAGGGTCTACACCAACATCGAGATTCAAGGCGCAACACCAAAAATTGAAGGCTCCATCAAGCTACTCGAAAGGAAGCAACGACTCCAAGCCAACAAAAGCTACTCAAGAACCCTTGACTCTTTAGGACCTCAATCGCGAGCTGAGAACCTTCAAACTCTCGTAGGCACGCTAGATAGCATGACACTGCTAACCTTAAAGGTATTTCAATGAGGTTTCGACAAGATACCTTCGGCAAGATCAACTTTTCAGTCATCAACTTCCAAAAATAAAGACGATCTACATCTTCGGTAAAAGCAAGTCTTCTACGCAACTAAAGTGTCACCGAGAAGTTAGAAGAGAAATCCCTTGAAGCCTAACTCGAACATTAGTCTGCACACCTCTTACTACTATGCTTAGGAATCTCAGGACGAGATTCTGTTTAAGGGGGGAAGAGCTGTAACACCCCACTTTTTGTAACCCTGTTTAAGCTGAGTTTAGTAATGCAAAAATGAGGGTCAATAAAAACTTTTTGGTGCTTAATCGGATTTACTAGAGTATCTTGCATGTTTTCCTTGTTTGATGCGTGATTGTTGTCTTTAAGTTGCTTGTTGTATAAGATTGTGGACCAACCCCTCCTATTTCAAATGGTTTGACTTTGTGTGATGAGTTGACGTTGTGTGAATGGTTTGACTTTGATTGAGTTCCTTGTGTGTAGCTATGATCTACAGGTAGGCCTGTGGTCTAACCTATCTAAAGCAAATCAAAATATAAGATGGCCAGTGGGGATATTCTTATAAACTGCTTTCAATATATTTTCTATATATAAAACCTATTTTGATGTTCCCTCTTTGTAAAACCCTACAACTCTATTCTTTATGGAAGGAGTATTTATTTTCAAAACTCAAGTTTATAAAAAAATTAGTAATGAGGTTCCCTCTTTATGAGCACTCATTACATTTTTCAATATATTCTATAAAAGTATTTTCACAACTACTTTTCCTTTAAAAAAAATAATAGCAGAGATAGGAAGAATACCTCTTTGGTATTTTTCTCGTCTCTGAAAATTATGGGAATATTACCCAAGTTTTATAAGAATGTTTATTGATATTTTATTTCACAAACCCCACTTGGATATGGCCACCCTTTCAATGCGAACTCACCAATTTCCAAACTTGGCCCTATCTTCACTTCTGTTAACAGATTCAATCTTTATGGACTTGTCTTAAATCTCATACTTCCTATCCATAGCAATGCACCTACCTAGAATTCATCGTTGTCATCCGATCTTCCATTGTCTTCATTGCCACCTGGCCATTTGAGATCATATGCTAACGTTTCTAACCATGTTTCTGACCCTAATCAGAGCGGTGACCATTTGACACTTTATCATATACCCTCTTGCCCATAACTTTTATTTTCAAAATAAATCTAGTGGGATCCTACCATGGCCTATTTCTCTTCTTGAGGTGCTCCTAACTATCATCTATCTTGATTTCCATTACCATAAACTTTCTTATATAATCCTCCAGGCATAAGCTCATCTTTCCTCTTCTCAGCATTATTCAAAATCTTTGTCTTAAATTGTTTTGGTAAATGCTTGGCTTGTGTTTTCTTGTGAGACTTGTTAATCTACTACAAGTCAAGTGGCCTCCTATTCTTTCATACACCACTCAAGTTAAGTTGCTATCTCATCCATACTCAAATGGGGATTTCCTTCAT
Source organism: Dactylis glomerata (assembly GCA_007115705.1). NCBI lineage: Eukaryota > Viridiplantae > Streptophyta > Magnoliopsida > Poales > Poaceae > Dactylis > Dactylis glomerata. The sequence goes on along the minus strand of QXEO01000360.1, from coordinate 3,277,557 downwards.
TTGTTCAAACATCCCCTAGGCTATCTCCCTTCTCCTTTTTGTCTACAGGACTACTCCCTTGTTTTATCAAAGTTTTCAAAGGTTTTCCAAAATAAAATGGGAAATGTGATTAGTATATTATATCATATCGTTTCCCACCCAAAAATCATTTCTAGAAAACTATTTTTTATTTATTCTATTTCCTATTTATCAAAATGCATGATAGTGGCATATGTGCCATTTCTTGCACCTTTTGATATCAAATAATTTTGAGAAAATCTACTATGCAAGTAGAACCATTTAAGCTCAAAGGATAATCCCGCCTTTTTCAAAAATTCCAAAGGCTAGTCTATTGGAATTTCTTTCAAATTGGGCCAAACTTTTTTTTAAATAAACTAATTCAAATAAAGTGCTTATTTAAATGTCATTTTCTACACACTAAACACACCTCTATGATCTACAGTATATCATCATCACTTCCTCTATATCTGAATGTAAGAAAATGCCTTAGAGATCATCCTTAGTCTTTATCTCTATTTCCACCTCAATTTCTCTCAAATTTGTTTTATTCTAGCATTTTCCAAAGCCACCTATGAAGTAACCAACACCAGCACCACCCATTATACAACAAGCACCACCTTCTAAACAAACTTCTTGTCCACTTTTGTTTGGCAAAGAGAAGAACCGGCCATGTCATGCATATGCACTTGTGTGCCATATCTTTCCTCTCACTCTCTCTCCTATCTCCCTCAACCAGTAGAGAGCTGTGTACAAGGATGCACACTTGACCTCCTGACCCGCTTATCAACCTCTATGGGCAGCCCTAGCCCCTTTCCCTCTCTCCATTGCTTTGAACACCGATGGCATGCTTCATTTTCTAAACCTACTCCTCTGCACGAGCTGTCTCGCCACTAGACTCCCCTTTACATTGTGGATCCTTCCCAGCCAAACCTTTGAAAATTTACTGCTCCTATCGTTCTCTCACGACCACGCCCTGGTAGACGACGTTTCGTCGAACACGTGGCCGGCATCACTTTGGCGTTTTCCCTGCGAGCCGAACGACACTCCCCTGCTCCATCACGTCGCCAGCGACCGCGCCTCGCTAGCCTTGACCCACTGGCGCAGCCCGTCCCCTCCCCTCATCGTCTTGTTCATGTCTTGTGCGCCGCCCACTCGGCCAGTGAGCGACGAGCGAGTCTGCTCACTGGCGAGCACTCACGCCACCCTCCTGCCGTCCTGAGCCCCTTTTAAACCCTCTACCTCCCCTCCCCACTCTCATCTGCGCCCCAAACCGAGCCCAGCCCTTCCGTCCATTTTTCTTCCTTGAGTACGACCGACGCGCTGCCGTGGCCAGCTCCCCATTGCCAGGCCGATAGAGACCGCCTCCGCCCCTCTCTCTGTCTCTTTCTTCTTCTCTGAGACATGCCAGCCCTAACCATCCCCTTTTTCTTTTTCCTGCAGCTCGCATGCATCACGCCATCGTCGAGTCCGACGTCTCCGTCGCTGCAGGCGACGCGCCGCTCGTATAGTCGTTCCCGAGTTCGCCTACACGCCTGCGCCATCTGAGGAGAATCCCACTGATCTCCGCTTCTCCTCCGATTTGTCTCCTTCGCCTCCGGGTTTCCCCCACGGTGAGCTCTCCGCCCTCCTCCACCGTCCAGGGCGCGAGCGCCGCTCGCTCCAGGCAACAGCGACTCGCTTCGAGTCGGAAGGTTTTTTTTCGTGTGCCCTGGATTTGCTGTTGGGCCGGTCTCCTGTGGATCTGATCAGATCTTCCCAGATTTGGCCCATTTCTTTTTTTAAGAATCATACTATTAAGAACTGCCAGATCTGAGTTCGAATTTAAATTACCATTTGTTCTATAAACCTGCAAACGACTATGTATAAATTTCTACATGTTCCTGATACAATTCGGTATCACTCAGATCAGCTCCTTTTCCAAAATAATTTCTATATTATTTATGGAATTTACTCTACCATAATGTGTTTATATCATTATAAAATCATTATCTTGAGATCCAGAAACTCTAATGGATTGAATCCAATTTTGTTGGGAACCTATCTTCTTCAACTTTCTTAAGAATCTGGCCATCATGCAAAGAGATCTGTATACTTAGCAGCATGTTTTTAGAAAGAAAACATTAGATCTAACCTTAGGAATTTATAAAACCCTTTTTTGTGAACTATTTTTGAGTGAAACCATTTTTTTGGACATGTACTGTAAATACCTGTGACCAAATATGGGATTTTTCTGAACTTGTATAAATTTATGGTAGATTTATCACTAAAACTGGAGTTATTTGCACTAGATAAATCTTAGAATATCCTCTTAACTTAGAAAATTGCAAATCCAATTTTGTTGTGTTCCTTTTGATGATAGCTATCTGTTAGTGTCTGGTTTGCATTACTTGAACAACTATGGTTGCCTGTTTCCTATTTAGGGCTTAATAGGGTTTGTTTTCTATTTAAATTCCCCCAAAGTCCATAGAAATAGCTATTGGGGTGAAATCACCTGGAAATGTTCTGAATATTGTTTTCTTTGTTTCTGATACTTGAATGGTGTGATTTTGTTTGCTGCTATGGTGTGTGTGATCTTTGTATGCTTGCATGCTTATATTTGCTATATTTACCGGTGCTAGATTTGAACGACACCGAGTATACCGAGGAAGGGGAAGTCTTTGAATATCAAGAAGAAGACCAGGGAAAAGCTGAGAAAGGTAAGCCATCTAAACTTGTTGCATATCTGATCCTAGTTCTACTTAATGCATCTTTTATCAATGTTTATAAAAATGCATGGTTTTATATTGCTATTGTCTCTAGATAGCACTTATTGGCGACTTGGCTCCACAAGTCAATTGTTATCATCCTTATGGATGACATCTTCTCGACACCTACTTATTCTCTGGGTTAGTGGTATGATGGTTAGCATCATGACCTTTGGAAAACCTTGTAGTGGAGAACACTCAAAATGAGATTTTGAAAATGTATTCGAAAACCTTGGAATGGGAAGCTATTCCATTGATGGATTTCAAAAAAAATGGGTTTGAAAATAAGGTGGGGATGTTTATCCCTGAGTTGGAGGCAGGAAGAATTTTATAAAAAGGCATTGGTGTATCTTTGTAGTCGCTCGAAACAATTAACCCGTGCAACCACAATTACCCTGGTATGGGACGGGGCTTAGCTCGTAGTTTGTTTATTTTAGTACGAGAGTCTCATAACTATATAAGGGTACACGGTACCCCGAAATCCGGATTGCTGCGACTGGGTAATAGTGAATCGGGATCTAGTGAGGGATTTATCCGGCCGGAAGACACTATGGGTCTCCTGACATGGCACTGGAGTTACGCTCGAACGTGGAGGTAGACTGCCAGGGTGTGCCGGGGAGGTACATACTCCATAGGGTAGATTCCCGTACTAAGGTAGATAAGCGAAAGGCTTTGATCGGGTGCTTGTCGTGGCATATGATGTTATGCGGGGATGATGCCCACACGATGAGTATCCGGATGATTATGGGTAAAGTGTACAACCTCTGCAGAGTGTAAACCTATTCGAATAGCCGAGTCCTCGGTTATGGACGGTTGGAAAGATCATTACATTGCCCAATGTCAGTTTTTGGTTTTTAAAATGGTTTTCAAAAAAATGGAGAAAGGTGCCGGACGGAGTACTCGGAGGGTACTGCCGTGGTACGGGTATAGTTCGGAGTACTTGTAGGGTACTGCCGAGGAAATGGAGATGGTCATGCGTGATTGACCTGGTTTTATGAATGGAGATGGTCCTGGTTTTATGAATGGAGATAGTCATGTTTGATTGACCTAGGTTTTGAAATACAAAGGGTTTCCCCCTTCCTAGAGATTTTACTAAATTTGTTTTATAAATATTTTTAATAAGGATATGGAGATGTCGTAGAACATGGTTCTGAACATGCTATATCGACACAAGAAAACCGTGTTTTTGAAGAAAGTAAACTAGACTAGAGCATATCCTTGCTACAGCCATACTGCATATCAAACTCTCTCCCTTAGATGGTTTGCGAGTACAATTCAAATGTACTCACGGCTTTGTCCCTAGCTATTAACTTGGTCAGATTATGAAGAAGACTACACGGAAGGTGACGATGGTTACGAGGACGCCGGTGCGAACTAGGAACATCTCCCGGTCAGTTGCCTGTAGGGTAGTAGGCATGACATGGGTCATCAACGCTGCTTTGTATCCGCTGCTTAGTTGTAGACTTGCACTGCGTGGCAATATCATACTTGGTCATGTGACCAATTGTAAGTATATTATTCGGTACTGAAATGGATGATGTAATTCTGTTATCAACTCGGTTATGTGGATTCACGACACACTGATCATGGGATCGTGAATTGTATGCATATCGGGTATTCCGGATGGGTAATCCGGGGTCCCCATAGAATATGCGGCGCCACCGGATAGCACAATCCTATATGGTTGTTTTCCTTTCCTTCCGAACCTTTTCTTCAAAATGATAATGAATTTGGTACACTCAAATTGTATTATTTAAATGCTTATTAAAAAATCCTACTTCTACATTTGGTAGGTCACCGGGTTATTAAAATAAGTCATGTTTTCTGTACTTTTCTATTTTTCATAATACAGATAACCACCATGTTAATTAATCGATTAAAAAATTAGATCAAATTTGTAGTTCTTTTTTCTGCAGTACCTCGACGTGACATAAGCGTGAAAGGGGTTCAAGAATTTATTTTCTTTTTAGACGCGCCTACCCAACGGGTGCTTGTTGGAACCATCTTTGCAACGAGCGACCTAACAACGCTCTAATCAGATTTAGGGTCAAAAAAATATGTTCACACCGGTGCATGCATTATAAGAAAGGCCTAATTTAGATGCTAATTACAACCAAACTGTATGTATGCATATATAAATAAAATTGTTGACATCATCAGCATTTAATGCAATGTCTGAATATTTAAAAAGCTTTATAGGCCAAACTGTTTATCCGATCGAAAATCCGTTTTCATCCTTAGGCTAGTCGCGATAAGATCTTCGAAACTAGATCTCATGTTGATATGTTTTGATGACTTTTTTTATGGATCTAAAAGTTACCCACCCCTAACACGTGAGTTATCTAGCCGTACTACTTAAATTATCCATCCTGTAACATATAAGTTACCCATCATATAAACATGCTCGATGAAGTTATTTTCACGAAGACAAAAAATATTATACACATATAATAAAAATTTCTAATAAATTGAAGCACTAGCCTAGCTGTTCGGCTTCATCGTCAGTCACCGCTCTCGCGATGTACGAACGACTCAGCCTCTGAAATTTACCGCGTTAAACATCAAGCATAATTTTTTTTTTAATAAATCTAAACTTTTTTTGCATATGACATATAAATTGGGGTCTTACGTCCCACCCACCCTCACCATCCTAAGTCATAGTGAACAAATATAATGCGTAACAAATAATCTAGCGGCTTGACTTCGTCAACCGTACCTAGGCTTCATCGCTCGTCAACGATATAGCATCGACGGCGACAAAGTCTCGGTACCCTAACACCTAGGCTACCGCGTCCAAACCGAATAAGTCTAGATCATATTTAATTAACTAAAAATAAGGGTAACCAAGGCTTTATGAAGAACGGGGTTATAAAGTTATCCACCCATATAAAAATAAAATAGTTACACAGGTGGGTACCTTACATGCAAAAGAGTTTTCGCACATTCTTTCATTGGGGTGGATAACTTATGTGTTATTTGGTGGATAACATATATGCTATAATATAGATAACTATTGTGTTAGAAGTGGGTAACTTTTAAACCGAAAAAAAGTTGTCAAAATATATAATATGGAATCTAGTTTCGAAGATCTCGTCGAGACTAGTCCATCAGTGAAAACGAATTTTTAATCGGATAAACGGTTTGAGCTACCAAACATTTTAAATATCCAAATTTTATATTTAATACGGATGATATCAGCAGTTTCGGTTTATAGTGCATGCATGCAGATTAGGAAGAAGAGGAGGGTATCCCGCTGGTGGGTGCGGTGATTGGGTGAGGTGGAAAATAAATTAAGATAGAGTGTGAACGCAATTAAGATGGAATAGAAATACAATTAGGGGGTTTAATCTAGACCACTTACTTTTGATCCAAAGGCCAAAATTTGCTTGCTAGCTAAAATTATTTTTTTAAACGTCCTGAAAATAGATTTCCCCTTTTTTTTTATATAAGGGCTATATGGAATTCTAACATTCTTGAGGGCCTTGGAACAGAGCTGGAAGCTTTTGATGAAAAAACATGTTAGCGAACACCATTGGGCTGGTACAATGGGCTAGCCAAGCCCCGGGCCGGAATCTAACAGCCCTGGGACTGGGAGAACGCGCGGCGAGAAGAGCGCCACGCTGCCCTCCGTCGTCGTCGTTCCCCTCTTCCTCCTCCTCGTGTTTCTTTTGCGATCCATTCTGCCGGCGATACCCTCCGCGCGCCATGGGCGACCACTACGGGACGCTCGGGCTGCAGCGCGACGCCACCAAGGCTGAGGTCAAGGCCGCTTTCCGCCTCCGCGCCCTCCGCGACCACCCCGACCGCCACGTCCAATCTGACGACGCTGGCGCCCGTGCCGACGCGGCGCGGCGCTTCCGCCAGGCCTCGGACGCCTACCACGTCCTCTCCGATGACCGCCTGAGGGCGGAGTACGACCTTCGCCTCCGCTCTTCCTCTTACGGCCGCACATCCTCCTCCACCTGGGCCTCCTCCTCCGCTTCCTCTGCCTACGGCTACGGCCACGGGCATAGCGGAGCATCTTGGCGCCGGCCACCTCCGGGGAGTGGCGGCGCCTCGGTGGGATTCGATTGGGGCTTGTTGCTCAAGGCGGTGACGCGCCGAAGATTCCTTCTCAATCTCGGTTTCTCCAGGTAAAGGCATCGATACTACTGCTATGGTATCTTGCAACTAAAAGTAAAAGGGTTCTTGCTCTGATCCAGTTAGAGCTCTTTTTTTTTGCGAATAATGCAGTTAGAGTCAATTTTCGAAGAGAGGAGCCGTCGCCATTGAATGATTTATGCCCCTGATGGCTTATGAATGCCTGGTTGAGGAAATCAAATACTACTAGTAGTCATCATAGAAATATAGAATAGATACACATAATCTTAAAAAACGTAACAGCAGGTATTGTTAACACTAGCTCATTTAAACACAATCATCTAAGAGTGAGATTGAACAATCTGATGCACTTATAGTCTGATGTAAGTCAAATGGTTGCTCTGCCGATCCACAAATAACAGATGTCCTGCATGACTGCCCGACTGATGATTTATATGTTGCTGCACTTGCACTTGTTAATGTAACTCATCCCGCTCAGCAAAGAGCATGTCCTAGAGGTCACCAGAGTTCGACCAGTCAATGACCGATGTTGCTTGCATAATTTACTTTTAGTTTGTATTGGTAGTAAATTCTGTCAGGTAACATGTGCTGAATGCTGCAAACTCCTATCATCCCCTTTAGTGTTTCATATAGTAAATATATTCTGGTTCTAATTTTATCATTGCAGTATTCTGTTGTCTGGAGCAGTTTTTCTTGATGGAAGTATTCTAGAACTCTGGAATTTGAATAACTCTGGGGTAAGTAATTACATAGCTGGTAAACTTCTAGTACTTAATCTAGAGTGTTAATTATCTTTTCTTTGTTTTCTGGTCCTAGTATCCACATGTGCTCCTTTAGATTAATCAACTCCTTGTTCTTTTGAACATATGTTAATCAAGCGCAAGCTATGCACTGCTTGGCTGATTAGCTGTTTTGATTGTTGATGACAAGAGGGAAAGCTGGGTAAAAATAATTTTACACAGTTGATTATAATGATTGTTATAAAGGAAGTTGATTCAAAGACTGAAAACTGTGAAACCTAGTCATTGTAATTTATCAACGCAATATATTTTCTTTATGTCTTTGTGATGATCACTAAAATGGGGCCAATTTGTTCATTAAAGTAGAAAGATTGCAACTTATTGATAAGTTCAGATTTAGAAGTTCCAAATATGATAGAAATACGATTTGATTTTCGCTGGTTGGTAGTTAAAAAGTGAATAAGTGCCACCATCATGTTAAGGCTGCTGAGATTGGAATGCTTCCCATTCTGGTGCCTTCCATCGGACTTATGTGCTCTTTGACACTTCATGTCTTTCAAAGCTGTTATACTATTTGTTAGAAAATGAACATCAATTGTTGGTAAAAGAATTTATATGTATTTCTACTTAACCCTATGATAAAAGATTGTTCTTGTTTAGGCTTTTCACTCAGCTTAAATATTCTACAGATATATGCAGTTCAGATCGTGTTGACATGTTTAGCAGTTAGCAATAGTAGCTTCTATAGTGAGCTTACACACTTTCTTCTCTTGTTTGTAAGGTTGTAACACGTGTTGTACTTTTACACACACTCTCTTGTTTGAAAAGCAAAGAGGGGGATTGTTATATAAATAGAATGCTGTGTCGGGGCATGATGAACAGATGAACACATAACTTATTCTTGCTGCCAATCGTCTTTTCACCTTTACATGATATTACTATTTACCAGTGACATGAACTCGTTGCTTGTATATTTGTTGTCCAGAAATCATTTGAAGAAGCGATGGAGTCGATTGAGAAGGTGAAAACGGGGAAGGGGGATATGTAGAACTAGAGAGAGGTTCCATCAAATTCTAGTACATAGACTGCATATTGTTGTTCAGATCCTTGTGTAATGATGTGTAAATATGTACAGAATGAATCCCTCAAAAGAAAATGTACAGTCCTGATATGATTTTTGTCACAAACTGACAGACTGATTGAGACCTGATCATTGTATATCTGTGGAGGTCTGTATTCACCCCAACAAACTTCAAGGGAGTGAGAATGATTTTAAAGCCTCAATCAAATTGTTGTAAGAGTTGGTCTTAGCTCAGAGCGAAATCTATGTGCCAGCGAGGTTGTCCAAACTAGCAGCATGTCGTTGACAAGATCATGCATTGCAGATTACTGCCGCAAGCTCGGTGTTTCATCAGTGGCCGTCTCCATGAGTTCACACAGAGTAGCAACGCTAGTGTTTGCATGGTCAATTATTCCTTGGGCTCGATGTGCTTTAATCAGAATCAGGTGTACAACAAGTGCGGTGGACACCTCGATGTTCTATGTTGAAGCTGCGATGTCAGTTTCACCCACAGTTCTCTGAAACACCCACAGTTCTCTGAAACACCAGCAAATATTCAGATTTTACACAAAAGTTCGTCAAAAGTTTCAGGCGTGGCACCGCCACTGCCGCAAGCTTGCGCTATCATAAGACCACTGGTAAGTGAAGCCATGCTAATGCTACTCAGTGTTGATGCTACTAATAGCATCATCGCGTCACCGTGCGGCTGTAAAGTTGACCACGGTCGCTGTCTATCCTCATCCCCTGCGCCGTCCACGTCGCACGACGGCAAGGTTCCAAAGCTCAGTTACGTGCGTTCCTCCATGCATCTCTCTGTCGAAAACGCAAGCTGAAAGGCACAGGCGTTCACACCAGCACAACAGTACTAATGCAGTGGATTAGATTAGACTAAAGAGTGATAAACATCTCCATTAACTAGCTAGCTACTGATGATCCACTTTACAAAAGGCCAACAAGTTCTACCACGATTGATCACAACAAAAAGGGAATTCAATCCAACGACAGCATCACGGGTCATGCTACTCATGAATCCATCGATAATCTAGCTAAATCATCTACCGGCCACTCCCGACCGTTCGATCCTAGCATCGGACGGATAATAATCCTCCCGTCAGATCATTCCCCAGCTCTCCAATGTGGGGAAGGCGGGCGCGGCGGCCGGCGCGCTTATCATCGCCTCCAGCTCCTGCATCATCAGCAGCGACGACTCGTCCGCTCCAGCACCCGCCGCCGCCGCGGCGGTTCCTACCGCCGCTCCGCCCGACGTCTTGTCCTCCCAACGCTGCAGCTGCGGCAGCTGCGCCTGGTCGAGCAGGAAGCAGGCGGACGTGTCCAGCGTGGGGAGCACGAACGGGAGCGGGTCCGGCCTCCGCGACGGCGCCGCCGCGGCGAACGCGTGCTCGGCGCCTGGGTAGCCGAATCCGGTGATCTCCTGCACCATGCGGCTGAAGTCGGCCGGAGAGGCGGTGATGTATGTTGTGGGCGGGCGGCGGGATGCGCGGGGCTTCCGCTTGGCGACGCGGCCCGTGCACTGCCGCGCCGCGGGGCCGCCCGGCCTGCAGGTCGCCGGCCGCGCGTGCGTGGAGAGCGCGTCGTGGGGGACGGAGGAGAGCTCGGAGGCGGAGGAGGTGGTGGTGGTGGTGGAGGAGGAGGACGGGGTCGGGGACGGGGACAACGGCGAGGCTGAGGCGGAGGCCTGGGCGAGCGCCGAGGCGAGCGCGTCGTTCTCGAAGGCGGCGGCGGCGGGGGAGAAGAGGGCGGTGAAAGGCCAGAGAGGCGGGGCGGGCGCCGGGAGGTGGTGGGACTGGGACCAGGTGGCTTCGAGGCTCGCGCAGTGGTTCGCCATGGGAGGGAGGTTTTGCTTCCTGGAGTGGTGCTGAATGTGCCTGCGGGGAGGCGGAGTGAGGGGTCGGCGGGGATTATTTATAGAGGAACGGTGAAATATGAATTATACTACTGGTATTAAAGCCAAACCTGGATTCAAATGAATCTTTTTGCTAAAATTTCACCAAATTTTGGGTGAGAAGAGCAGAGCAGTGGTACCCTTGGCGCGGTAACCGGTGCCGGCGAGGACGAGGGGAGGCGGAGAAAGCGCGTCGCGGCGTGGGGCCGGGCACGCAGAGCATGCGTCGCGGTGGACACGGCGCCGTCTACTTGCTGCCGCAGCCACACCCATCCATCCTGGCGGCTGATAATCATTCCCACCCGCCACGTCGCCTCCTCTCCTTTCCCTCTCTCTGCGTCACTGCTTCTTCCGTTGCAAGCCACGATTATTATTTAATTTTCTCTTCCACCATTCCAGAGTACTGGCGAGCGTGCCAGCCTGTCGCTCTTCTTGCTGCCCAAGCCACTGCCTTGCTCGGCTTGCCATTGATCTGAACGAGACGTACGGGACAAGCCAAGTTATTAAACTGATACCGCCAGTGTTACTACTACAATTATTTAGGAATTTCATGACACCTCAGATCCTCGATCCGTAGATATCAGACCGATCGACGGTCGCCGTTGCAACGACCAGCGGATCGATGCATCTACGCAATGCGAGTGAAACGGCGCCACACAGTATAAATAACCAAGAGAACATTTATCTGCTACCACCGCTGCACAACATAAATTAGCAAGTGTACCAGGGTAGGAGGAGTATGTGGCACGGTGTGAACGAACTTTATCTGCTAACGTTGGATTCTACTACTCGTATATGATGGCGACACGGTCCTGACACAGATGGACTCTCCCCTCGTCTGACGCTAATTTGTACACTACTCCCGTTCCTTCAACAGAAAGGAAGGAAGAAAAGGGTCGCCGCCTCGTCGTGGACGCCGGGTCAAAGCGCGTCGTCAGACCCCCAGCCCCATCTCGCACGACGTGATGCTCGTCTGGCCGTACGGAGGTCGACCGGGTCGGTATCAAGCCGAGCTGGCCGCCGCGGCTTGCTTGCTTCCTCGGGTGAACAAAAGATTCCACCATATTCCATTCCCGTTATCCGCAACCGGTCAATCACGTCGCCTCGGTTCACGAGATCACTGGACCGCGAGGAATCAACTGTCGCATCGCTGGATGCGAGCTGTTACTTTTTACGCTAGTGCCTTTTTCGATTTTTCTCCTACTTTCTATAGTACTGTCCACGTGTATATATGCAAAGCACACGCGCACCTGACTGTGATTTAGGCAAGGCCTTGGTTTTGCTTTCGATCTCACAAGTTAATGAAGTTGTGGTGAAGCCATGCACCCGGCTAGCTAAGCAAGTAATGTCACTATTAGGTGGGTCATTTTGTGTGCCAAGATTTGGAACGCCATGCTTACCGGCTTCATCCGGTCGGAAATCAATATCCGTAGTTTAGTACAGATTTTATATTAAGTTTGCATAAAATTATTAACACTTATTTTTGAACGAAATGAGTAATTAATTAGCTATGGTCGATCTGTATAGGCCTACATAAGATATACTCTAGATTCGCATGTATCTAGAGAGGTTTAGTGTACATGTGAATCTCGACAAAGTTGAATTAAGAATTATGGAACCAAGGTCTATACCAATAAGTTGCCATATACTCAAGTAGTGTTGTCGATGCTTTCCTTGCTATGTTCCTCTTCCATTTTTTTTTTCTTTGCATAGTTACCTTCCGGGGGGGGGACTTCTCCATATCTTTCTGATTATGTCATCTGAAGTCTTCCAGCTAAGATACGGGCAGTGTCTTTCCCATATACAGGGCTAACCGTCTCTAAACTAGCAAGCAAGCCAAAAGCTCTTTACCAAAAAGCGCCTCCGAGCTATGAGCCAACACTTCTCCACTGATAACAAAGGCGGACGACTGTAGTGGCGAGTGCGCCAAGGCCTCAAATGAGTACAGATCCAACGAAAGCACCACCGAAGATTTGGATGTCATGGCGCTCACTGAGTTGCCCGTAATTTGGATCTTCTTTGTGTTGTGGTTTAGATATTGTTTGCTTTAGGTGTTGTTCTTCTTGTGGTTTTATTGTAACGGCTTTCGCCCATTTTTCGTTAATTAACTTGGTAATTTTCTTTCTCTTAGTTAATAGAGGCAAAACTTTTACCACCGACCCATTTCAAAAAAAAGTTGTCATATACAAATACATTGCTTTTTTTTTGAACAGAGAGGGGTCTCGAAGGACCCCGAAACTGCTTCTATACCATTCCTGTCGGTTACACAATTGCAGAAAAGCCCCCCAAAGAAATAAAATTACAAGCTAGCCCTGCAAAAGTGCAGAAAGGACCCTAGATCTATGAACGAAACGCGATCCGGTCTAGGAGCGTCTTCTCCAGATCCGACGAGGACGCCGTCGATAGCCACCGCAGCAAGGGCAGCAGCAAAGAGCACGGCGGGCGAAGCAGAGGGAGCGGTGCCCTACACCCTTGAGTCCGGACGTGACAGGGGACGGCAGCCGCCGTAAGACGCCGGAGATAAGCTCCCGGGAGCTCTCAGGTCGACGCATGCAGCCGCCTCCACCGGAGCGAACCAGCCGCCACCAAGGCGCCAGGGAAGCAGGTGAGGGGAGGATGCAGCCGCCAGACCAGAGAGGGCCATCTCCCCAGCAAGCAGAAGAGCGGGCTGCGCCGAGCCGCTCTCCCTCGCCTCCTCGGCCGGCCGAGAGGGCGCAGCAACAAGCCCACCACACCTCCGCGCAGCTCCACCTCGCCACCACGGCCGGCCGGGAGGAGCGCAGAGGTGCAGGACACTGACCACCAGGAAGACGGAAGGCGGAGGCGACATCGGCTTATTTGAAGCGGCGTCGGTCGGCGGCGCCATAGCTTGCTTCACCGTGAAGCTCGGCCACGGCGGCGTCAACCCTAAGCCCGGATCTGGCCGGACAGATCCGAGGAGCTCCACCGCTGGCGGTGGGGAGGTGCCGGCGGCCGTAGTGATAGGTTTAGAAAAAGCCGGCGGTTGGGCCGGCTCACTCTCTTCACCTCTTGTCTACTGTAGCGAGAAGAGGGGGGGGGGGGGGGGAGTGTTTTCAGTGGTTCATATACAAATACATTGCAGGTACCGCTACAAACATATATCGGGCGGGCAGGGTACAGCGTGAGGTCCACAGGTAGACGACCTAGCTCGCTAGAAACCAGACGGGAATCAATTAGGGGAGGACCATGGTCCATGCATGTGGCCTGGACGGTGCATGTTGACCCTCCAAGTCAAACACCCACAGTTGGAGTACCTCTGTTCCGTTGCGGGCAGCGCGTTCCGACCCAACTGAACACTGTACTGTGGCTGTGGTATACTCTACTGAAAAATGTAAGTACGTAGTACTATAGTATACTCCAGTTGGACTGATGAGTGGACTGGCAAGCCTGGATTAGCTTCTAATTTAAGCTGGGGATTGATTGGGCAGGCTGGCTAATCTAGACTAGTGGTTGCGACCATGCTCACATGCATGCTCTCTCTCCCTGGCCGCCGTCCTTGACGTTGGTCGTGAATGGATCACGTGATATGCGCGGCCCGACGGCGATGTCACGCTCGCGTCAGCGTGACGTACCCCTCCGGCAGTAGCGGGAAGCCAAGAATGGTACAGCAGAACGGATGGACGTTCGGCCAGGCGCCTGCACGCTGACGCCACGGCTAGTTCATGGAGATCACCGGCGGCGGGTTCTGGCGAACCGCATGGTACGGTGTGGCTTCGCATTTCCTTCGAATCGATCAGGCCGGCAGACCTCCTGGTCTGTATTGGTGTGGCTTCGCATGTCCTTGCTGGTCTGCATTGTCGGAAGTTCACTGCTGAAATTAGGATTTTTCGTATAAATGCACTTTGGGTAATTGGATTGGAGTTCTCTCCCATTTTCTAAGAGAATGCGGTTATATGACCAAAGCGTAGTTAAATGCTACGCTTGAAATAGAGTGAATTTCAATTTTTACCCCACGACACATTAGTAAAAGTGTAGCAAAATTCACCATCAAGAAAATTTTCAACACGGTTTTGCCCTGTTTTAGCATTTCGCATGTTTAGTTGGATAAGACCCGGCATGTTAGGTCGGTATGCGCGGCAAAATGTCGTCATCTGTTACATTGCTTGTCGCTGCCATGATATTTTCAAGCTTTAAATATCACCTCACACCTTGTCCACCGGAATATAAGCATCATAAAAAGTGGGTTTAAAGTTTCTAAAATGGGTGGGCTCGTTTGGTTTTGAGCCACAGTTTGCTAAGCTAAATTTTAACAGCCACAAGTCGTTTGGTTTGTGTTTAGTTTTTTATCTTTGCCAACTTTTGCTAAAATTTAGCTTCCAATTTCTTAGCCATGCTTTATAACTACTACAATATCAAACTTTAGCGTAGTAAACTATGGCTAGGAACCAAATAGTCACGCAATCTAAACAAATTTTCACTTTAAATTAGTGTCACCAATGCATGACCATGCGGTATTCAGTCCTTGAAATACCATGTTCTAAAATTATTTACAATTCAGCTTATAACGTAAGAGAATGTTCGTTCTGTTCTTTACAAGCCAGTCTCCCCACAATCAATAAATGGAAAAATGATTATCCGTAATAAAAGCTAGCTACCTTACTTACAATTGCCATAATTATGTGCAACATACTCCTACTAGATGTGCAACTAACGTACAAAATAGTGAAAGAGACAGATCATATAAACTGTCGTTAATCAGAAATTTATTTTGTACCAAGTACTTCCCCTAGTCCTGCTGAGCAAAGGACAAGATTCAACTGCAGTACAGTCCGGTCGAGCACAACTCCATTCCAGAGACAAGACCACATTTCTGACATCTTATTCTAGAAGCATTTCCTGATATAAAGAGTGCTAATTGACAACAGAATAAAAATATATTCTAGAACATCGACATGCTAGTGACCACATTTCTCTGATATCTTATTTCAGCTAATAAACATGCATAACAGGAGAGATATTCACAGGGCTGCTAAATTAAGCCATTTCCCAGAGCTAAGCCAGGCCTTCTACTCCAACCACTTGAAAAAAGAACAATATTGCACAGCACCAAATCGAAATAAATTGGCTACCACGAGCACCCACCTGCGCAAAACCATCAAAAGGGAACATCGACATAGGCAACAAACCATACGAGACGAGCCTGATCTGTACAAAAGATGTTAAGACGGTATTGATGTACACGGAGAAAGATCTCCCCTTTCTCTCAGACTATCATTTTTCACCATTCAGCTAGCCAACATGGCCATTTACATCATTTTCCTTCTAACTTTTTAACCAATGAATTATGTAAGTGAAGACGGTTGCCCCCCTAACAACTTGGGGAAACAGCAATCACGATGAATGTTGCTGTACAAGCAAAGGGATGCAGATCTAAAACAAGTCAGTTCCACCATTCACCATTCTGATTCGAACAAGCTAAGAGATTTACAACTGCATTTCACCGCAGCATGCAGCGACATAACCCTTAATCCTTCAGCCTACGCAAGCTAAACTGATTTTTCTGAGAACAAGTTTTTTCCCAACGAATGGTGATTCCTAAGATGAAAACAAGCTGGGTATTTACAGCAAAGCAGAAGCGCCTCTTCCAACTGGCAACTAATTCTGAACGACTGTTACTTCGCTCGGAAATCATGTCTAAATGTTGTGAGATTCTGAGTGAACCTATCTCTGTTCTTCGGTTCCAAGCTCCTTGTGACATCAGTCATGAGCTTATCAAAACACTGCGATAGGCGTTGTTGCTGCTCTACAGGCTGCATCGAACAAAGGTGCATTAGTTCTCAGGTCAGTGATAATCACCTGTTGTGTTGTTACAGCAGTAACAAAAAAAATAAGTATTGGATGGATCTAAAATGAAAACCTAACTCTAGTTAATGATGACATGTTTCAAATAAGAAAGAATGCAAAATCTGTTAATGAAACAAATAATAGTTCACCCAGTAGGCCATTATGTCATTTGATTTTCAAATTGCTACTTGAACATAGGTGATTCTCATACTATACAAAGTTACCAAAAACAACGGTTCAAATAGAAAGAAATACAAACACTCGTTCCTCACCAACTTGGTACCCACAAGTAAAATCATGACGTCACAACATAAGTTCAATAGACTAGCTGCAGCCTCTAGCATATCCTTTTTACAATAAATATTACTGGTATGTCAAACATATCAAAACTTGGATACTTCATCTTCTGCTAAACATTTCCTGCAAGAACTATTTCTACAGGGGTCGTACTAAAGGGGCCATTTTAAGGAAGTTACTGATTCTCAAGAAAACTATGTCCACTCACAATCGAAATAAATAAAAGGCTTAAACCACTGATAACTCAGAAATCCAACAAGTGAAGAAAAACTAAATAAGAGAGGAAGGGAGAGAGAATGTATAATAAACTCAAAACAAAGGAGCACACTCTAACCTGTGATGCCAATATCTGTGCTCTCAGATCACTAAACATCTGCACAACAAAATAAAAAACAAATCAATATTTACGAAAATGGTATAAACTTGGATGAACCATAATGAGAACAGAAAATGATTAATAATGACATATTAACAATAACATATGCAGGCACCTGTTCACTGATCATTATTAAACTCAGTATTGGTCTGCTGAGACTCCACTGGTTACCCGCATCCTCGAAGATAATGATTTCAAAAAGTGTCTTCAGTATCTGTTGCAGAAACAATTTTATTATTACTTAACCTTTCAGAATGTGATGGACAAAGTTAGCATCACAAACCTGAGGAAACAAACTGGGGAGCTCCCCAATATGCCGAGCAAGATTCAGTGCAGCTGGTGATGGAGGATTATCACCAGCAGTTATATTAGTTATATTGTTAAAATAGAAAGCTGCCAAGCTATCAATGGCGGAAGCGCACTGCCAAAATGAAACAACAGAATTCATTATTCTGATTAGAGAAGTACTATACAAGCTTTCATTGCCAGAAAGAGTAATATAATAAACTAGCTCAAGGCAAACGCGCACTGACAATATGTACAAGTGGTAAAAGATCCATAGCGACATACCTGTGTTGATATCCCAGTATCTAATCCTTTTAGGCCAGATTCAAGCGTGCTGACAATATGCACAAAGGTGCTTGTATCCAAATTGAGAATAGAACTGATAGTGATATGGTTGTTGAACATAACTTCCATGTACCCATAGTATGCTTTTGATAACTGAAACAAACAAATAGATTATTTTAATTGATTCTACAGATGAATGTAAAATAGACATCTCGCTGACCATAAAAGAAAGGCTCGCTGACCACAAAAGGAAGGCCTACCATCCAGACTCCTATTTCACTACGCATACTTAAATGAAACATAGAATTATAGGGATTGGTATGCGGATGCAACATCAAAGATTCCTGAAAATGTTTCAGGAAAAGATCCTGGACCCCAGTACTTCGACATAGATCATTTCGTGTTCCATGTTTGCTTTTTTTCATCACTATGAGCTTTATTCACCATTTTCTGAATTTTCATTTTGGCACATCCATAATTATCAAACGGCACCCCATTAATCTATGCTTATCAAAATAGCACAAATGTGAAACATGCAATTCTGCCCCAAATTTACAATTCATAGCCTTAACCAAGGTCCGAACAAATAAAAACACCCACAATGTCAAACATGGGATTAATTTATAAAACGAATGATACATGTCCATTGTTCCTATGCTCATTCAGTGTTATAGAACTTAGCACAAGTTTTTTCAGATAGCTAACAAACATAATAAGATAAGCAGTCGCATATGACAGCAAACACATGAAAACTAAATCACCAAGGATGGCATGAATAACTGCCTACCTTTTTAAATGTCAAAATATCAGACAAGGGAATCGAGAGGGTCATCTTTAAAGATATATCAAGGGCATCTGCAAGTGCTCTGTCACCATAAAGCTCAAACACACCAAAATTGACATAGTTCCCACATAAGGCTGCAAATACAATTGAAGTGAATGTCAGTCACAAGAACAGTAAATATCAGCAAGAAACTAGAAGTCTGAAGGGTGAGTTAAATATTTCGAAGTGAACAAAGCATAAGCATAGTAATAAGCCCGCAAAGTGGAACACAACCAAATATTCTACTTTGTGTAACAAACTATTATTGTGTTTTAATTACAATAATGCAAAGAAAACTAAGGTTCATAGCATAGCCACGCAAGATAAGATCTTCCTAGAACCTCGCCAAGAATAACAAAACCCGAATGAAATGGTTCCCACCAATAGGCTTCCACAGAACTAGCCAAAAATCGGTGATCCACAAAATTTGCCATTTAAAATCGCAATTCAGAAAACTTTGGTTCAGGGTAACTCAGAAAACTTTGGTTTAGGGTAGCCTTGCATAGATCGTAGCTCTAGTAACTTGTTTCATTGGAATCTAATTCCATTGGGAATAGGGAACTCTTCTTAGCCAGTTTGCGCAGAAACAGGAGGAACCAGCTACTTGCAGTTTTCCATTTGTGTTGCGGTCTGAACGCTCATCGAAACAGTTACAAGGTCCCAACCCAACGTGATTGGTTGGTACTTGGTAGTACAATATTTAAATTATTATATTCACATTCCCGGCAAATCATATCAAAACAGAACTGACTATTAGATATTACATACAAATAAACCAGTAGCAACCCCCTTTCCCCCCAATCACACACACCACCACCACTCGCAACATTCTTGTCAGAATCTTATTACTTTCGTGACTTGCACAAAGACTGTGGTTGCTGGACATATTATATAATCTGCTGTGAAAAAATAGGCAAAGTTGGACGAAAGAGAAAATTACAAAATGGCCGTTGGGGAAGTTGGACTATCATAATCCAGCTCAACGCCAAAGGCAGCTTTTGGCAGTTGAACCGTATTATGTACTGGAACAACACAACAGTCATGTAAATTCTCAACCACTGCCCACTGGAGTCAATTTGAATAACAAAACTACTCCCCCGACCCATATTACCCTTCACTATTACAGATGTATCTAGACATATTTTAATGATAAATACATTCATATAAGCGAAAAGTAATATGTGTCGGAGGAAGTAACAAATTTTCAAACTAGGTTAGTACAGAGTGCACAAGTATAAGGATCGCTTTCAATTGGCTGGAACTAGTTTACCACAAAAGTAATTCAATAGTTTCTGTCAAACAATTAAGATGGCATCAGTATAAAATGTAAGCAACCTGCAGTTATAAAACAACATGCATCAAAACACAATTTAAATCATATACTCACCCCTTGAAAGAACAGTCAATGAAATCCATATGCCTTTGTATTTACTTGCATAAATATTATTGACATTTGGAAGTAATAGAATCCTTGAACCATAAGCCACAATTAGCTTGCTTATCTCTCGAAATAGTAGGATCCCATTTGGTGATGACGAATCAAATGTCAATCGCTGAGCTTTGTTCAAAACAAATTCAGACATGAACTTGAATAAAGGTGTGGTAACCTGCACATGATGATGTTTTAGAGCAACTGAATAAAAGATTCATAGCCTCAGGTTTTAGGTAATAAAGTTAAGCTTGATAACAGCAGAGAGTTCTAAATTTTGAGAAAAGTAAAGATTGGTGACCTCTGGTTCATCGGTCAACAGGGAAATGGCTCTCAATAGAAGTGGCATGCGAGATGGATACAACCAGTCAAATAGGAGCCCGTAAGTCCTGCGGCTGGACAACATTAACAAAGTGCAGTTAGTTTTGAAAACATAGGAGCTGTTACACACTTTATAATCTGTATGTTCAGAGAATTCACCTATTTGTGGCCATCGCAATGCCTCGTAGATCTCTCATCAAACCAGTAAATGCGTACTTTACAACATTAGTCCGGAAAGCAGCATCGGCGCTTGCCTCTAAATTAACTGCAATCTATAGTAAAACAAAGAATGAAGTCAGAAAAGAATATGATAAAAAGTATAATATTAGCATAAAACAGCTAGCTATGGACCTGCAGAAGTGGCTCCATGAAAGTACGGAATTTTATTGGGCCATCCTCCATGAAGACCAGGGAGCCAAGGATGTAGTAGAAGTTTGTTCTACTGCGGACAAGACTGTGTTCTTCAAGAAATGGAAAATTCTCCCGCTGGCAGAATGGATAGTCAAAATGGAAACATTAATAAGACTGGGGAGCACAGAGATCATATGAAACGAAAGCTAGTACAAGCACTTACAGAATGATTTGCAATGATGAACTTTGTACTCTCCAACTTGAGAAGAAGCTTTCCAGTCATATAGCTGCTACGGCAATACAAAGTGAGGAGTTCTCATCATGCTGAATATGGCAACATGACAGAATGAAAACTAAATACATAAATCTACAAGTTTACCCAGATGCGAGCTCCTGGAACAGTGCCAGAGTATGATCAATTACATCTTCACACTGCAAACGCATCTAAGGTCAGCAAAACCTTACAGATCAGAGTCAAAGTCAAAACCAGTAGATACTCACCTCAGCGTAGCACTTGAGATTTGTAGCTATTTTTCCAACGATAACATTGAGTAAAACTAAATGGTCAGTCAGTCCAAGAAGCTCAGACAATCTTGCATACAACTGCTGCAGCAAAGAATCAATGTTTTATGATATGACAGGAAGGTACATCAAAATGCAGCAAACGATATTTAGTGTGTCATCAAATTTAGCTTTTTCTAAACCTTTGAAGAATGCATGGCTTGGTCCCCTACATACGACCTTCTGAAATTTTGAACAAAGATAAGAATAGCTCGATCAAGCCTTTGCTTGCTTAATTCTTGATATCTCTGCAAGGAGAATATAATCAGTTCTCATTCTGCCATTCACCCAATAAGATTTAACGAATGGTTGGGCAAGACATAAAAGGAGGAAAGGAAAACATTAAAATCAGGCGAGTTCAGCAAGATAGCAAATATTGCTGACTTCAAATTTCAAAAGTATTACTAGGACCTATGCATGGAAGAGTTTTGAGTCAACAAGAAGCAATATCTGTCAAGTACAATATCTGCGTATGAAACCAACATTTCTTACATATAAGTCATCTGAAACAGGAGTATTCCTCAAAAGACAGTTTTTTCTATAAAAAAAATGGAAAAGCATCTTACACCCTATACTACGGATACAGCCGCCTATAGCAGATAAGCCAATATTTCATCATGCCTGCAAGCACATTACTAGGCAGCTCGCCATTCATGTCAAGTGACAAAATAAATTTCATCTAACCTGTGCATGCACCCCTGTGTCGGTAATATTTATCAACTGTAACACACGGGCTGCAAGTTCTGCATCGAATAACTCCTGTGAATCTTGGCTGCAGAAGAAAATGAAAAACCTTATTTGTGAAAGGAATAGCAAAAAAATGGCAACCAAGCAAACCAACTCAATTGCTCACCTGCAACCAACAGTCTGTCTTATCTTGAGAATGGCTGCAATTATGTGGACCATCCATGCAATCTGCCCTTCAATGACAGACAGCTCAGCTAAATCTCCAGAAGCTGGTAATCTTGACCTTGCCTGTAAAGTATTGACTTTGAGTCTCTTCTGAAAAAAAATGCATGAAACAACACTGACATACCGTATAAGCTTGTAGAAGAGGCTCCATGATATTTATGATGAAAAGGCTACAGCTTTCGTACTGCAACTCATCAAAAGAAAATAATAATCAGGGCATGCAACATGAAACAATTTATGCAAGTCCAGAAATTCCAAGAAATATTGAGGAATACTGTCTTTTGAGGAATACTCCTGTTTCAGATTTAGAGAATATGCAAAAGCATTGCATGCCACTTTCTCAAAGAAGAGAAACAACAGAAAATACATGAGTAAGCCACCAAGTGGTTACAAAGCCTGGAAACTACTATTAAGTGGTGCATGTAACTCCTGCATCCTAATATTTGAAGGAAATCTTGTGATTTAAGTAAGTCTGTAAAATAAAACTAGATGAAGGGTAACATCTTTCTATGAAAGCATCAGGTTTCCCCGAAAAACTGCAGAGCTAACTCAAGTCTCAAAAGCACAGTCGTGTACAGGAGACGATGAGGTCAGACATAGACCCTCATAGTGGTGACTGGAGAGACACGCATAACAACTCCATCCAATAGACAACCTCCATTTTTTTAAATCATGTAAAATCTATGAGACAGGAGTTTAATGATTACATGAGTTACTAAAACAGCCCCAATACAAGTATCGAACTAGTGGAAGGGCAAACAGCTACCAACTTGCATGGGAACAAATAGTGAGTAGTATTCACAAGAACTTGAGCAGGTAAAGAATTATGGATGAATTACACCTAAAGTCAGTCCACAATACAGATATGGACAAAGCAAGTGCACTTGCTAAAACTTTGTAGGAATATAAACAAATGCTACAAGATTGAAGACTAAGATGCTCATCTGTTCACTCAATCTACAGAATATTGTGTTGTTACCAACACTTTATCAGCATCTTAACAATTAGAAATAATAAACTGTGAGCAGAAAGGTACAACTCATATGCTCAATCCAAAACTTGACACATGCAAACCCTGAACCATGTTTACTGACAAGCTGGAATAGGGGATAAAGACTACTAAAGGCACATGTCGAATTAAAAAAGAAAACAAGTCATCTTACTCTCAGTTGATCACGATTTCAAAAATGGAGTCCAATCAAACTTTTGAACAGAAAAAATCATTTTAGAAAGAAAGAAAAATTCATGGCATAACACAAACCTTGAATCTGCAAAGATAAGGAAGACTCTCCAGCTGATCCTGGAGACCTTCCGCATTATCCAACGGATTATCTAAGTCTGATGAGGCCTGTGATGAACAGAAACAACAAAATAATAAGAATGATGCATTATTCAAATGAAAATAGAAAGAGCAAATGACCCCTCACAGAAGAAAGTACCTGAACAGAATTAATTCTGGAAGTGATAAAACCCTCCGTAATTTTGGGTACAGTTTCATCCAGCAGACTTGGTGTATCACCTTTCAAGTAAGGCAAAGATGTCACCAGCCTTGACCAAAGGCTTAGAAGATAGTATACACTGTTACTGGCCCACTACAAAATAATTAATCAATGGCATACCAAAGTCAGAACACGCAGAACAATTAATAATGATTTAGTAACTGAACAATCAACAATAATTAGTAATTGAGCAAGAGGACAGACAAACCTGCCATGATAGCAAAGATTTAGTTGTAAATTCTGCTACAAGACCAATCCATTCAGCATAAAACTCAACACTCAGAAGCTCAGATAACTGCAAAATATTTTATCACAAATGGGTTTATTCCTAGCCTGAAATATGCCCCTATTATTGTGAGTGTGAGACATCGCACATGGATCATATAACAAGTACAAACATGATGTAAAATATTTTGATTTTTTCCCAAAATGTGTAACAACCAAATTTAAACCAAATAACCTGGAAGTTAATGCTGTTGGCCCTCTCAAGCCAACAGAGATTAGATTCAGAAAACAACTAACATCACAGAACGAATATGACACAATTTGACAAAAGGTTACTTCCGCGACAAAGCATAGATTAAGTTGCTTTATTCTCAGTAAGTATCAAAACCAAACAAACTCTGAATAGGAAAGCAACATTAATATTATATTTTTCACTTTTAGACGTGTAAATCGACAAAAAGAACATAACAGCAAGCAGCGATAAGCCATAGCTCACTGATGTCATGTGTATTTGGTAAGAAAATTTGGACCTTTGCCAATACCAAAGTGAGAAATGCCATTTTCAGGCAACAAGTTTGCAAAAATGAACCCAAAACAATCTTTAGTGAAAGTGTGACACAGAACACATCTGCTCATGCTGTCATGCATGAGGGAGCCATATCCACAACAGTTCAACACTCAAGACATATGACAAGGATAACAAACATGATATGAATTCGTTGTTCCATCAAATACAGCAATGTTTGTTTGGCTCAACGTCATAAAAGAATACAACAGCAGTCACAGCACAGAATGATGAAACTCAAGTGTATGGTTGACAGTTTTTCTTCAAAGATAAAGCTAAAAGATATCAAGTAGCTACAACACAGAAATTTGCTATTCTTGCATCCAACATCACTATGGTTTCCACAAAGGAAAAGTTTGTATGTATTCTAACAGATGCTAAAAGATACAAATACATCTCCTTGGTTACAAAACAGCCAAGAAATGAAGTAGGGTCATTCTTAATTTAATTAACAGAGTCAGAACCTGATAGTTCACTTTAAAACGTCCCAGAAGACGGCAGAACTCATGGTAGTTTCCATGATCAGCAAGACCTGTAAATGGCAAGTCAAAAATTACTTAAAATCGTTTTAAAAAAATCAAGCAAGAAGTGCCTCAACCAGTTTGGATTCTCTTGCAACATACTCCCTCTGTCCCATAATATAAGATGTTATTACAACCAATACAAGTTGTATTTAGTTGTAATAACATCCTATATTATGGGATGTTATTAGCTCCTGGCCTGTAAGCAAAAAAAGTGCAAGTGTTATACCTTGGCCTGTTTGGAGTATCTCCCTGGTGCCTGACATCAGATGAGAGAGAAACTGGGACCTCGCAGGGTCCTCTACAAAAAGACTGCGCCTGACAGAAGCAAGCCTGACAAGACATTCTAAAGCCTGCGGAAAAACAAGTCCATGCACACATACATAAGATATGCATTTCTTGGTAAGGAAACAAATAAGCAGATCAGCCTTTTGAATGTGGGCGAGTCGCTAGATTTAATTGAGCTGCCCCCAAAAGAAGCGTCCAGACAATGTCAAATTCACAGCGAAAATAACATATGCTCCTTAGAAAGATATTGCTGCTACATCAAAGTCAATCAAAATACTCAGCATCAATACTTTGTGACTTACAGGTTGCAGTAGCTATTAACCTACCAATACTATATTTGTAAGTTCTATTAGTAATTAGTCAATCAAAAGGTACTTCAAAAACGCTCTTTGCACTTAACAAACAAAAACAGTCAGTAATAAATCTGCAGCATGGGCTAATGCAATATTCAAATCACTCAAATCAAATTATACCTCTTTTGAAACAGTTGTATCATTGACTTTGTAGTAATCAAAAAAAATCTGGACAGTGGAAGTATCTTGAAGGAGATGCCTCCAGGATGCAGGAAGCTGCATGAAGATAAAAATATGTGTAAACTACGGTGCTGAAGGATGAGAGATTGGTCAGCGCGAAGGAAAGCTAAAATTAAGCAATCAATATACCTGGACTGTTCCAAATTCTTCAGAGCTCTCATCAACTGGTGAACCAACAAAGTCAAATGACAAGCACCTCAATGCAAGTGAAATAGGAACGCGCCTTAGGTCATCTACTACTGCAGTTAAGTAGAATTGTGTTAAATGATGTAAATGAAAGCAGTGGATGTATTCTAATCCGATCTCCTGGAATGACATGTCCTGTCCAGTGTCCACATAATACCTGGAAAGCTACTTTCACTCTTCAGTTGGTGTAATGAGGTAAGAGAAATTTGGAAGATCTGCAGAAGAAACTGGTCTTTGAATGAAGTTGCAATTTTCCTGTGAAGCGTCAACGGCATTGCAGAGTTTGCCTGCGTGCATAAACCAAGAAAATAGGCATTAAAGTTATTTTCCAAAGTGAACAGAGCAGTCAACTGTATGCAGATAAACTTTATTGTCCAACTTTTCATAGCTAGTAGTTCTTCTGAATAGCACAAGCCTTGGTCCGACATGTATGCAAATAGAACTCCCTTTATGAGGAGATAAAGTAACGTTCAATCATCTACCAAGAAGTATACAACAAAAGGCAGAAGAAGAAAAGGAGAATGCCAAAAAAAAGATGTGCATGACGGGCAGGCCATATCAACAGTGGGTGGGTGGGTGGGGGCACGACATGATCAGCAACAGCTTCAAGCAGATAAAAATATCTTTGGCCTTCTCCACTAGTAATTAAGTGAGGTCCCACTTATGTCACCACCTATATTACAATAAATACTAAGGCCCTTCCAAAAATAGTGGACACGCGGAATCCATATATCCATATGGAGTAAAATAGAGTTATCCAAAAATAAAGAGAGCACGCATACATACTAGACACAATCCAGTACTTAATCTTGAATATGAACTAAATATATGATGTCTGGTGAAGAGACTAAATTTGAGTGGTAACCCTTTGATCCGGTGAATGAATGATCAGGATGCCTGGATCTGCTTTCCCCCAAATGTTCTAAACTTTGAACTTGTGACTTTCTATATTAGCATAGAGATAATGAAAATTAAACTTCAATGCACCAACCATCGTTATTAATATATACTCCCTCCGTTTAGAAATATAAGATGTTTTAGCTTTGTGAATGGAATGTATCTAGACATCTTTTAGTGTATAGGTTCACTCGAATCTATACACTAAAAGATGTCTAGATACATCTCATTCACAAAGCTAAAACATCTTATATTTCCGAACGGAGGGAGTACAAACTTATTAATATCAGTGTGATACAGTAACAACTGTGCATGGTCATTTGAATGCAAACAGTAGCTCTTTGTTATGTGCGGACGTAACAACATTTACAGTGTCCTATGAAAATAGGTGCAAGCTAGGCATCTGAGTCAATAACACCATGTGTGACAAATAGTTTTAGAAAACAAGATTTTTTGTAGTGTGATAGAAGCAATCATGTCATCATCTCTTTTTGGGTGCGATATCTGATAACTTACATCAATCAATGTTCTAAGTATTACCTCTGTCCCAAAATGTAAGCCTTTTTAGAAAGCTAACTTAGTTCTCTAAAAAGGCTTACATTCTGGGACGGAGGTAGTATAACATAAATGCCTCATTATACTAAATATGAAAGAAGCCACTTATGGAAACTAGATTTGCAGTACAGTTTTTCCAGATCTCACCTGGTTCATTTCCGTTACGAGAGAACTTAGTATCCTCAATCCTATCAAATAGTGATCCTGGGATGCCTGAAAATAAGCATAAGCAGCATTTCAGTACAAAAAACATGAGGTAACTTTCGACATGGCATGATTTAAAAATTTGCCACATCATTTATTTATTTATTTTTGCAAAAACCTGTTTATCACTCCATTTCCCTTTTCAGTACCAATGTTGCATGCTGAAGATATGCGATCAGGTTTTAGCATGACCAAGACATTGCATGCTAAAAGTGGAGGTGTTTTTAAAAGTACATCTCATCAGAATTGTTACCCCCCTTGGTCTTCTGTAACTAGAAATAACTATACTAAATTGTATAGCAGAAGAATGTGCAATTGGCCAAATTTTGAAGAAGAACATAGATATATAGCAAAATGTAACCAAATAATTTAGAACATATTAATCCTGGATATAATTATCAACTGAAACTAGATATTTCTTTGGCATTACTGGCAGGTATAGAGGTGGTTCTTGACTCTCATGACATTAAGAAAATTAAGTTGGATTTGCCAAGGAATGTGAAACCAAAATAACTCCTCTGTTAAAATCTCCAAAAGAAAAGAAATAAAGTTGCTATTCACACAACTAACGGTTTTGCTAGTTCTCAGTCTACTATGCCATCAGATTTGCATCGTGATTTGTGCACTTGAGTTGCAAGTTGGGTTGCAACTGAGATTTTTTCAGTTGCCAGTTGGGTTGCAACTAAAAAAAATCAGTTGCAAATGAGATTGCAACTAGAAAAATTCCTTCAGACCGTTAGATTTGCTTTGTGATTCATGCTAATCGTGAGTTGCAACATAGGTTGCAACTGCAACTCGATGACGTCATCTTACTAAGAACTAACTTAGTTCTCAGTAGACTGAGAACTAGTCACACCCCACAACTAAACCTATCAAGGATTAAAGCACCATATATTTTACTTACAATTATTTTGATTAAGTTAAAATGATCAAGACTCTAAACAATTTCATACACAAACACAGATTTATCTTGCACAGCTCGCTATATTTTGACTCTCTGTTCAGAAGAAAAGGTTTCACTCACCTATGCTTATCTCATGATAGAAAAACAAATTTAAGCAGCCCTACCTATCCAGCTATGAAGTCCTTACTTAATATTCCTATCTATGTGATAGGCTATTAGGTAACTTCCATACAAAACATAAGGCATACTTACAAGAGTTAAAAAATCTGTTGCTTCTTTGAAAATCTCTTTGAATCTGTCATCATCAAACCATCCAAATTTCGTTATCCGACATACGAGCTGAATTAGGGAAACAATCACGAAGTTCTGCAATTTAGGTCCTCTTGCCGCAAGATAGTTCATGACATAATTCCCTTCACACAGATCACAAACAGATTAGTCCAAAACTAGCAATAGAAGTGGCACGGAACGTAAGTATGTTTAACAAGGTGGCTACAGATAAATAAGTCCATTTCAGCCAAGTTGCAGAAACATAAAATAGAGGATAAAATGGAAATAAATACTCGTACATTCCAGCTATGCTACAGAAGTACAAAAAACAGCAGTATAAAATGAAGTTATGTGAATTATCATTTTCACCTATGCTACACAAGCATAACTGTTTTTTATGACAAAATAAAAGTAAATAAGGAATCAAGAAAACAACAAAACCTATGCATATGGTAACGTAAAACTGAACATGACCTTAAGCATACAGCTACTTTGTATGGTTTCATCAGAAGCACGACACGTGTCTTGTGGGTGAACAGATAGAAAGAGGCATAAATGCGAACATGCCATGCATATGCGACAAAAATGGAAGAACAAAAATTGAATGATATGTGATATATAACGCTATTATGTCGGAAAAGGAACATTACGGATATCCAGGCGCAACTGCAAAGAAAGACTGCGGTCGGAGACTTGCTTCAACAAGCTTGTACTGGCCAACATCAAGGCATATGGAGTTGATGCATTGTCCAATATATATTGACACTGTGAAATGTATTCACTGTTCTCTGAGAAGCACTTGAGGGTGCTTTCTGCATGTGCTCTCTCAGCCGAGTCTCTAGAATTGTATAGCTTTTCACACAACACCTCTAGCTGTGCTAGGCTCTCCATTGAGGACATGAACAAGGAGCTCCAATTTTCCGATAGACGAAGTATCCAGGGGGGTTTAATGTGCCACCGGGTTCTGAATTAATATCCACGAATTTGCATGAATGTTCATCACAGGTTCGAAATTAATGCATTAGGTATTCGATTCAATAGGGAACTTAAAATGTACCATAAGAGCTTTGAAGCTAAAATATATGATTCTAGCACAGGAAGGATTGTCAAAATACATTCATATTACAAGAGAAATGTTTCAACAACAGAGTTTTCTCATGTACAGCCTTTCCAGTGAAGCTTAATCAAAGATCAAGACCCAAGACACAAGAGAAAAGACCTAACAAAGACTTAAATCGCCAATACCAGCCACAATCAGCCTGGGTGAGTGATCTGCACGAATGGAAATGCGAGACTCAGTGACTGCTAAAGGAGCACAATGACAATATAATCATCTACCAATTTTTTGTTGTTGCAGTTGCTAACCATGCTATTTCATAACATGCACAAATACGCTGTAACACAGACATCCAGGGGCAACACAAAACATATAGTGGCACTATGAGCAACTTAAAAATAACTATATGATGCATCTGCTAAGTATGTTCTATTTTATGCAGCATAAACAAACACATACCTAGTTAAATGTATAGCACAACAGAACATAATGAGATGGCAACTATTTAGAACAGGAAATACTTGCTGCGCTTGCTATGCATATCATTCGTATAAAGCACATTTCAGTATTTATGCCCATCAGCACAAGGATTGGAACACAAAAAACTTTTGGTGTCACTCCTAATCATCAAATCACTCATCGGGTTGCAACCAAATAGCGTCAGTGCATCAAGACCGTTTTACTTCGCAACCTTATCCGAGGATCTAAAGCACAATGACAAAGATAATCATCTACCAAAATTTTTTTGTTGCATTTGCTAACCATTCTATTTCCTAACATGCACAAATACGCTGAAACGCAGACATCCAGGGGCAAAGCAAAACATATAGTGGCACTATGAGCAACTTAAAAATTAACTACATGATGCATCGGATAATATGTTCTATTTTATGCAGCATAAACAAACGCATTATGTAATTACATGTTTATAGCACAACAGAACATGATGAGATGGCAACTACTTAGAACAGGGAAATTACTTGCTGAGGTTGCTATGCAGATCATTCGTATAAAGCACATTTCAGCATTGATGCACATGAGCAGAAGGATCGGAACACAAAAAACTTGTGGTATGAGTCCTAATCATCGAATCACTCATCGGATTGCAACCAAACAGCGTCAGTGCATCGAGACCGTTTTACTTCGCCACCTTATCCGAGGATCTAAAGCGCAACAGGAGCCACGGGAAAGCAAAACCGAAGATCCGATCACTATCAGCGAACCAAAGCAAGCTATCATCTACCAATAACCGCCCCGTAAGCGTCCTCTGGAGATCCGGCGAACTCCACAGACGTCGAGATCCCCAGGTTCCCGAGCAACCCCGTCGCGAACGAGCCGAATTCCGTGGCATTCCGATCCTAAAACGCCTAAGCGGGCACCGCGGCGGCGGCCGCCGCCGCCGCCGCGGGCCCGATCAAGCGCCCCCGCCCTGAGGCGAGGCGAAATCGCGGCGCAGGCAAACTCTACGGTAAAGCGTGGGACAGCGAAAGCATGGCGGCCGCTGCGATCGGGGGCGTGCCGTTGTCTATACCTTATCCCCGTGCCTGCTGATTCCGCGGAGGTCACTGTCCGACGGCGGCTGTGGTGGCTAGGTCTAAGGCTGCCGTCTCGGCGTGGGGATCGGAGGCGTGCGTTTTGGGGAGAGGAGGGGGGGGGTGGGGTGTGGGAAACGGAGCTAAATAGGAGGACGACGAGGCAGGCAGCGGTGGGGGGGAGAGTGGGAGGCGATGATGTGCTGCGTGCGCTGTGGTGGTGTTTTCTGGGCCGGGTTGGACTTTGCGTCTGCGGATTTCTCAGCTAGGGTTCATTCGCGCACGCCATCGCCTCTGCTACCATCGGTTACTGCTCATGACAACTGTTTCTGTCTTTTCCTCTTTATTTCCTGCCCAAAATACGGCTTTGCTGATATATTATAACTTTTATTGTTATTTAAGAGCATGCATTTAATAGAAAATATTGGTGAATATTTTCACAAAATTTCCACCATATCTTCCTCCTATATTACATTAATTGTTATTATTAATATTCATTGATTTGCTTGGGTAAACATGATCTACAAAGATATTGTCCATAATCATAGTCCTATGAGATGAGAGTAGAGAAGTATATTCACCAAATTAAAAATAGCCTCCAATATTAAAGCCATGTCTACTTTTTTTTTGTAGACAACCTCCTGACTTTAATAAATCACCACACAACCATTGCAATCTCTAAGACTATTTTGAAGGAAAACGGGGCTTGCCCATGCAGACACCACGCAAAGACGTGCACACTCATGTGCGGAATTATTGGCTGAGCGCCGAGAAAAAGAAATAGTAAAGCTATAAAACTCTAAACTTAATCACAGAGACGCACTAACTCCAAACAGTCAGTCTTGAATAAGACTTGACTGAAGTTGTAAGAATGGGAAAAAAAACCACAACATCATGCAGCGCAAGTGTTCCGATGTAAGAGGGTCCATGACAACAGGGTATGCCTTGCACCAAGCTCCTCTAAACATACATGCAACGTCTCTTGCTACGCCACCACTGCCAGTACCTTATCCCGATCGTTAACTGCACTATCCAGGTTGAGCTTGATAACATCATTGGTCCATGCCAGGTGCATTCCGGTCTAGCCTCCTTTGGTGCTTAATTTTTTGGTGGTAGCTCAAGTTTCAGCAATGTCTCATGAACTGCCTTGATTGCCATACTAGGATCGGAACCCTTTGCACCGTGTGTCCATCTATTCCGTGATGATCAGATGGGCCACATTACTGTGGTCACTTTGGCTTGCTCTTCCTATATCCACCATGATTCGCACAAGATATCTGCCGCCCAAGTATTCGGGTGTAGCCTTGGTAACTTGACATTCAGAATCTCCCTCGTTTCTGGCCAAAACATGCAAGCGTGGGGACATTCAGCTAGCGCATGGAGCGGCGTTTCTAGAGCAGATTTGCATATCGAACGGGTGCTATTATCTCTACACATGTCGTCCGATGAGGGTTGAGTAATCTGGCACAATGCCTCACATAACCCGCCACAAAAATACACGCACCTTCGGTACCACTTTCAACCTCCACAAATCCTCCTTTCCATTGGACGAGGAGATTGTTGCCCTACCTTGCTTATAATAGCACCATCGCTATAGTTTATGTTCTTCTTAAACCTATGGATTTTGTGGAGCACTAGCACTATTAATTGATGACAGGTCATGGTTACATGGGAGAACTTTATGTAATAAGAATATTCATCTACCAAGTTGTAAAAAAGGTCTTGCTCTAGCATGTTTTTGTCTCCAATTGATGATCACATGTGTGATTGACCTAGGTTGTGTTACAACAACAACAATTCCAACATTCTAAATATTTGCATAACATGGATCTGATTTAGCACAAAACAATTCTTCTAAATCACATTATAAACATAAATGGCAATATATATTGTGCAATCACCATTGTCGCTCACAATCATCAAAATGTTGTGTTGCCAATTTATCAAAAAGGTTACTGAAAACAAATAACCATCTTATGTGGAGGTTGTTATAGTACATTTACTTGGATTATACTACACAAAAATAATAGTTGAGGTTTCTATTTATGGTATCATTTTGTGTTTATTATTTTCTCTGTAATTTCATTATTTGTATTCCAACAATGTCTACTTGTAACATAAAACTAGTGTTAACTTAAGATCCCCATATAATTAAGTTTAAAATACACCTACACCATTTTTCATTAATATGACATATTGATTTGGTCCCTAAACAATATGATTATGCGAAGTGCATCACAAAAGGAGGTTTCATAGCATACATTTCCATCGTCAATATGGATTAACTTAACTCTTAACTATATATATAAATTTAAGATAATATGCAATACATCCACTGATAACAAGTGTTGAGGAATATGTATGCGAGCGAAAAAATATTTACTTAAATCCAAACCTAGTTTTGAAGGCCAACCCACGAGTGCTTAGCGGCAACATACCTTGTAAATTTTGTATATGTGCCCTAGGAAAAAACGTAATGGGCAAGAAAACATGGAAAGTTAGCTACATATGTAACCACTTTATGTGCACTATGTTTTGGGAATTGTCCATTAAAATATAAAGGATAAATAAGGTTTTAGAGCATATTTGATTTGTAGTCTTCATCATTTATCAAAACACAACTATTCTTCTTGTTTCGCCACAACGCAGGTCTGTGTCCTTTTTATTCATGGAAGCTGATTGAAGGCATTTGACCTAACATGCCTCAAGGAGGCATTTAAAACTAACCAAGGAAAGATATATTCTTGATTGAATCTTACTAGTCGTCTACAAGTGAGACAACTTGTCATAGGAAGAAGTTTGTGCGAGCTTCTTCCATATCAAGTAACCCACATAAATTACTATTGGTCAAGCTATCACGTGTTCATGGTCGAAGCAAAATGGGGAGAAAATGAATCACATAAGATCCAACAAACCTATTGAAGACTTGAGCCTAGAGGAGCACAACTATTAAATACCCGACAAAACTATCAATTATGAAAACAAAGATGAGGTTTAAGAATGCATGTTGGTATAGTCATATATGAATCTTGCCCATGTT
Organism: Dactylis glomerata; assembly: GCA_007115705.1. Taxonomy (NCBI): domain Eukaryota; kingdom Viridiplantae; phylum Streptophyta; class Magnoliopsida; order Poales; family Poaceae; genus Dactylis; species Dactylis glomerata. Next base: position 3,243,288 of record QXEO01000360.1, on the reverse strand, counting down.
GGATTCAAACATTAATTGCTATAGTTTATGTTATCAACTTCTTAAACCTAAGATTTCATGGGCACTATCAAAATTGATGATCGATCATGGTTACATGGAGAACTTTATGCAATCAGGTCGGGCCCTGGGGCAGGGCGGTACCGCAGTAGGGACGACCGCCCTGGCCCCCAACACAAAGGGACACTGATATGTCCTCTCTACTATACTGGGTTGGCTGATAAAAATCGGGACACCACCAGGCCTTGGCTGCTGGGCAGGAGGTGAGAGGCAAACTGACACCATGTGCGGGCACAATTCGCGTCGAGACTCCAGAGATGGCTATGTCAGGATAATCAATTGAAAAAAGATCCAGATTTGGAGGAAGCGTCTTCACCGTCTGGAGAGATCAAAAGTTGTTTCCTAGACCAAATCATGTTTTCTCATTAGATTGTTGTTGTTTCGTTGCGTGCAATTAGACTTGTTGGATGAGGATAATAGCCTAGCCCTTCAAGGTGATTGCCAACTCTTTATGATGATATTTCTACTATACACCCTGATGGAGGATTTGGCTTGTTCGGTGAGCAACATACAATAATACACTATAATTTAACCTAACCTAAGGTAATTTTGTTCTTGATCATGATGGGGTATATCCTAAGTAAGATTTTCTTTTTGGTGATTCAGTATTATCGACATTTCTGGATGTAAAGTTATTTTTTACCTTAATAAATTTACATGTTCATTATCCAAGATAACATATATGCATAAATTTGCCGATAATACACTTGATTTGTTGGTGATATTTAATGTATGCTACATCGATAAATATTGTACTCCCTCCGATCGGAGTGAGTAATATTTATATCAAAGGGCCCACATTTTGGTTTCGCCTTGGGCCCATAAAATCTCAGGACCAACCCTGTATGCAATAAGAATTAATCTCCTTCTACCAATTTTGTTAGAAAGGTATCCTTCTAGCATGTTCTGTCTTCGGCTGATGATCACATGTGTGACTGATTTAGGTTATCTTACAACCATAAGAAGATCGAACATTCTAAATTTATGTTAACATGGATCCAGTTTAATACAAAACAATTCATCTGAATCACATAACAAACATAAATGGAAAAATATAATATGTAATCACAATTATTGTTTGATCTACACAATCATCATTATTGTGACACCAATCTATTGAAAAGGTTCCTGAAACAAATAACCATGTTATTGTGGAGGTTGTTAGAGTACCTTCATTTGGATTATACTACAAGAAATAAAAGGTGAATTTATCAATTTTATGGTATCATTTGTACTTATTTTAATTTTCTATAATTTCCATTTTTTGTATTTGCAAAAATGTCTACTTGTTAACAATATCGTGCATCCATTTTTGTATTGCACAGCTGCAGGTGAATCTTTAGCTCTAGCTTATTTCTATCATCGACACACAACCCTATAGTAAACGCAAAGGTCTGGTGAGACGAAGACACTACCGGTAAACAAGGTCTTGCTACAGTAAATCACCACAACATTTGCTTCCCAAGGATTTGAGTACATAAAGCAAGTGCTAACATAAGATCCCCATACAAAATAGTTTAAACTACACCTACAAACTTTTTCATTAATATGCCATATTTATTTGGCCCCTAAATGCTACTCCCTCCATTCCTATATATAGGGTGTATAGTTTTTGGCACGAAAATTAAAGAACCCACATGGAGGGAATAGTATACTAGGTTTAGAAGGGATTACCCATTGTTAATTGACATGAAAAGGTAGAGGAGTTTGCATGAGATGTGAATGCATAAGGTTTAGAAGGGATTACCCATTGTTAATTGACATGAAAAGGTAGAGGAGTTTGCATGAGATATAAAGGCATGATCAAATCCGTACAATTTTTTCCCACATGAGTGGTGCAACGCAATGAACCTTATATTTTGGAATTTTTCTCAAAAAACTATACACGTTATATCTAGGAACACATGGAGTATGATTTTGTAAAGTGCACCACAAAAGGAGGTTGCCCAAAATTCATTACAATTGTCAACATTGATTAACTTAACTCTTAACCATGCATACTATAAACTAAAGATGGTATGCCATATATCCACACCTCTTGGATATAGTTTAATTTTTCTGTGGAAGTTATGTAACCAACTTCAAGGAAACACGATAGACATACATTCCTAATTCTCCTTAACTTTGTTCATTTTAGTACCATGCAAAAAATCACAAACTTTGATAACGCACAAAATGATTTTTCCCACTAGTTGTTTATTAGTAGTCATGTGCCTTTGTCTCTCTTTCTCTCTGCGTGTTACTGTTGTACTGCTCAAGATCAATGATGATCTTACATGATGGGGGAAGTTCAAAAATGGAGATGTCATGTGAGTGTATGTGTGTAGAGAACTCTTATGTCCATTCTAGAAATATGGCAACAATATCGCAAGATGCGGTAGATCTCTCATTAGTCCTGGTTTGATCGGTTCTCTTTTGGCGGGAGATACACATCTCATCTTTCGGACTTGTCATTGGTTACTCCATAGATATCACATGTAACGTGACCCACAACCACCTAATTTTTTACCCTTTTGGTATCACACCTTACAACTATCCTCACTTACACCATAATGCAATAGGCATGTCTGAGAAGCATCACCACTTCCACCACTTTGCTCGATCAAGGTGATGGATAGTGGAATATTATGTGTTGACTCGCGTACCACCCTCATCATATAAACCCCCTCGAGTCAGTTCAAGAATACGATGAATAGCGTACCTAGCTCTATTGTAATTTCTACTCTATGTTGAGGCACATATGAGCATGTGGCACGTTAGATAAATCCAAAGCCTAGCAAATTTTAGTCACATGTTGCTAAGAAATAAGGTGGGGGACCCTATATACTGGAGCTTTAACCATGTTCTAAATTCTTAATTGGCATAGCATGAGCGAGACTTCCACTAAGCAGACAACCATGTGTGAATGCTAATCAGAAAACCATATGAATCATCACATTTCTGGATGAATATCCATGCAAACTAGTTATTAACAAATAGTTTTGTCTAGTTTTTGATAAATCATGTAATTTTGCTCCTCGTAATTTTGTCATTAAAGTATGTTAAAAAATAAACATGAGCATTAACCTTGACTTATACGAGGCAATATTGCAAAGTGAAATTCCTCTTACTAGTGTATTTAATGGCCCTTGCCACACATGTTATAAGAGATTGGTAGTACTTAAGGACCATGAGACGGCCTTGGTTTATACACATGAAATCACAAGTCAACCTATTGCATCTAACTCCCCATGTAAACTTGCTTTGTTTGCTAATAGATCTAGTTTTTTCATCATTAGCCTACTATGAATTATTCCCGAAAATTAAAATAGTGAATCTACTTCTACAAGATTCATAGGCGAGTAAATCCTAGAATAATGTCATTGTAAGTGAGCAGCCATGCAACCTTGTAACCAAGGTTTTCAGTATCGGGATACTAGGTAGTATCGTTTTCTTATCAGCAGTATCGTATCGTAGTATCACGATACTATGAGATTTTTATTTTTAATAAAATATATGTATACAGTAGTAATATACCTAAAAAATATATCTAAATTTAATTTTTATCTGAATTTTAAGAATATTTATTGTATTTCATAGAGTCTGATTATGTAAAATGATGCATTTATAATATAAATATGGGCCCACCCATACAATACATAATACAAACATAATCAATTAGGAATCCGCAAAACAAAAGACCGGGTTTAAGAAAATGAATACACACAAGTCGTTAATTGACTTCTTTCTTGCATGTACGAAGTCCTTTTTTAAACCCATATCAATCAAACTAATGGATGTTGTATTGTTTATATACTTAGATAGCCTTGAGATTACAAAACCAATTTTAATCTTAAGCTTGCCACAGTTGCGTGTCCTTATTTTTTACTATAGGTGTGGGATCGTATGGTATCGTTTTTATATCGGGATACTAAAGATACCACGATACATATCGGGATACGAGTATGATACTACCCAGATTAAGATACCATCACGATACGTATCGTTTTACCATGGTAGTATCGTAAAATCGTAAGATACTAAGATACGTATCGGGATACTGACAACCATGCTTGTAACCATCATGTCGCCCCATTGATATACTTGTGTTCCATCAACCATTTATAAAACAGACACACACCAGCACCGTATTTTGCTCCATGGGCTAAATGAAGACACAAGGTTGATCTTATGGTGGTTTCCACATTGAATTTAATTGAGTGTTTGTGGTGATATTTTGTCACGCTAGTTTGTTAGACTACTTGTTGACATTATTGTTGTTTGTTCTTCGTTTCAATGTGCTGAGATGCAATGGCATCTCTAAATCACATGTTGTGATCATTTATAATATTTTCTAATTCATGTCTCGTGAGGACAATGATGGAGCTTGACTAATTTTTTCTTGGGGTGGGGCGGGGGAGTTGAAGTGGTGGAATAGAAGACAATTTGTACATAACCTTTAAGTAATGTTTTATATCCAAGGTATAAAGTTTAGGATATTGCTAAAACTTGTTTTATAGTAGGGGAGGAGGCAAGGGCCACTTTGTCCATAGAAAAGCTTTGGGTCTAGGTATTGATTTGATCAATTGCTTGCGACCTAGCTACTTTTTTTTTGAAAAGTCAAGCAAAGTAACGTCCGGTCAAAGTTTAAGAAACCTTATTAACATCTACAATGTTATATAGATATCATATGAAAATATATTTCATGATATATCTAACAATATAGATGTTGTAGTGTATATATTAATAATTCATTCTAAACTTGGTCATAAACTTTACTTAGTTTAAGTTTTCAGAAAAAGTATAAGCTTAATTTATTGGAATGGTGGTAGTATTTTTTTTATTGTTGGTAAACAATCAAAAGTAATCTTAGTGAAAGTTCATAGTATGCTAAGGGTTAGAAGTGACCCTACCGCCCTTTATCCCTCTATAAACTTTCTTCATGAAAAGCAAAAACATCCAAAAGGGGCAAATGACCATGTAAGGAAACCAAAAAAAAAATTCAAAGGGGGGGGGAAGGCACATGAGTGGACGAGGTAAACCTAAAGGATAAGTTAAAAAAATTATATGATGTCTATTTCATAGGGTCATTGTCTAGTTCACCCAAACTCTTGATTATAGTATGGTATTTTGTGATGATTTAAGATTCATAGGTGTGATGTCAATTGACACCATAAGTTGTGTGTAACTCCTCCGCAAGATCTTGGGTATAATTTGCAATTTTCTCCTAATTCCAAAATAAAATTTGGATGTAATAGTATGAAACAATATGAATCATCCACATGTGAAATAACAGATTGACTACACTTACATAGTCTAAATTAGGTAGTCTTTCCTTATTTTATTTGTTATTACATATCACAAAATTATGTATTTTTGGCTCTAGTTTTATACTTCCAAACTCTATCCAACAATGTATTCCCTAACTAATAGTTTGTAAATTCTATAGACGTATCTCGAAAACGCAAAGTGCATTTATCCCAAGGCGAATGATTACAGACAATGCAACCATTGCTTTTGAATGTATCCATGCCCTACAAAATGGCTCCTCTAACGCTGGAAAATTCTGCGCTTATAAAATTGACCTAATGAAGGCATACGATCGGGTGGATTGGAACTATCTAGAGAGTGCCATGAGGAAAATTGGATTCAATGACCAATGGATTCAATGGATCATGACATGTGTTCGTACGGTAAGGTTCTTCGTCCGTTTCAACGGGAAACTACTTGAGAGCTTTACTCTGACCCGGGGACTAAGACAGGGCGACCCCCTTTCGCCATATCTGTTTCTATTTGTGGCTGAAGGTTTATCCTCTTTAATACATAACCAGATCAACAATGGTAATCTCCAAGAATTGCAAATTTGCAAAAGAATCCTAGGGATTTCTCACCTCCTTTTCGCCGATGATAGCTTACTTTTCTTCAAAGCAAAGCTTGATCAAGCCAATGTAATAAAGAAGGTGTTGCATGAATATGAGTCTGGTACTGGACAACTTCTTAGTCCCACCAAATGCTCTCTGATGCTTGGCCAAAATTGTGATGTGGAGGATGGTGAGGCGGTGGTCCTAGCTCTGGTTGTGGAGAACAGGTCATTAGATGACAAGTACCTTGGGCTTCCTATTCCGGAGGGCCGAATGAACGATGATAAATTCCAACGAACAAAAGAGCGTATTCGAAAGAAATGCTTGGATTGGTCCAAAAAATACATGTCGGGAGCTGCAAAAGAAGCCTTGATAAAAATCTATCGCTCAAGCTATCTCTACTTATGCCATGAGTATCTTTAAATTCTCTGCTGGATTATGTGATGAATTGTCACAAATTATTAGAGATTTTTGGTGGGGAGACGAATTAGATAGGAAAAAAGTCCATTGGCTCAGATGGGACAAGATGACAAGACCGAAAATTCAAGGGGGGATCGGTTTCAGATACTTGAGGATTTTTAATCAAGCTCTTTTAGCTAAACAAGCCTAGAGATTACTCGAACACCCAGAAAGCTTATGTGCTAGATTATTAAAAGCAAAGTACTATCCCGCAGGAGAACTACTTGATACAGTATTCCCCAAGAATGAATCAAAAACCTGGCAAGGCATAACTCATGGCCTGGAGCTCCTTAAGCATGGCATGATCTGGAGAGTAAACTCAGGCTCAAAAATAAGGGTATGGATAGACAATTGGCTGCCAAGGGGAAATCTGAAACCAATAGGTAATGCAAGTAAGCTGAGGATCAAATGGGTCTCTGAATTAATTGATCCATCAACAAAAATGTGGAAGGAGGAATTAGTGAGAACAGTTTTCTACCCTCCGGATGCAGAAACGATCCTTCAAATAAAGATCCCATCTTTTGAGGGAGAGGATTGGCTTGCATGGTTCTATGACCAAACTGGAATTTTCTCAGTTAAAAGTGCATACAGACTAGGTCTCGACCAAAAAAACAAAGAAATGGGAACATGTGGAAGTAGCAGACCTGCAGGGGAAAGAGAGATGTGGAATACTATTTGGAGGGCAAATGTACCACCAAAAATTTGGGTGTTCGGCTGGAAATTGGCTACAAACTCTCTTGGAGTCCAAGCTACAAGATGCAATAGAAACATGGATGTGCTCCCTGATGTCTACGCACGCGTCTGTTCTTGTAGACAGTGTTGGGCCTCCAAGTGCAGAGGTTTGTAGAGCAGTAGCAAGTTTCCCTTAAGTGGATCACCCAAGGTTTATCGAACTCAGGGAGGAGGAGGTCAAAGCTATCCCTCTCAAGCAACCCTGCAATTACGATACAAGAAGTCTCTTGTGTCCCCAACACATCTAATACACTTGTGAGATGTATAGGTGCACTAGTTCGGCGAAGAGATAGTGAAATACAAGTGATATGGATGGTTATAAGTAGTAAATGTAGTCTGAAATATATATCGCTGCGAGCAAACATGTAACAAAACTGAATGTAAACGATGTTTCAATGCTTGGAAACAAGGCCTAGGGATCATACTTTCACTAGTGGTCACTCTCAACAAACATAACATAACTGAACACATAAATACTAACTTCACTATGCCACTCTAAACTATTCTCCAATGGATAACAAACACTAATCATGCGTAGGGCTACGAAGCACTCCTCAAATTTCGCATGTCCCCAAACTAGATTGCCCCACACTGTCACCTCGAGCGCACTAGATGGTTCCAACAAACACCAACAAATCATAGAGACACTAGCCAAAAAGACACACATAATGCGCACACTATCACCTTCACATTACGATACAAGGTGTCTCCAGAGATTACAATAATAAAGCACGAGAGTAGCATAATATATGAAGAATAGCATCTACCAATTCAACTAGATACAAAGCTCACGATATAGATCACATCATGGGAGAGAGAGATAAACCACATAGCTACCGGTAGAGCCCTTAGCCCCGGGGGAGAACTACTCCCTCCTCATCATAGGAGACAACAACGTTGGTGGAGATGGCAGTGAAGTCGATGGAGACGACGATGGAGGCGACAGCGTCGATGGAGATGGCTCCGGAGGCACTTCCCCGTCCCGGCAGGGTACCGGAACAGAGACTTTTGTCCCCCGAAATTGGTCTTCGATGGCGGCGGTGCTGTGGAACTTTTACTGGGAAAACGCCGATCGATCTAGGGTTTTCAGTCGGGGGACTTTATATAGGCGGAGAGGCAGCGTCAGAGGGCCACCAGGGGGCCCACACCATAGGGTGGCGCGCCCCAGGGGTCACCCACGCCGCCCTAGGGTGTGGCCGACCCCTGGCCCGCCTCCGGCTGTCGTTTGGTCTTCGTCCTTCGTTCGGGAAAAATAGGAGTTTCGGCTTTGTTTCGTCCAATTCCGAGAATATTTCTTGTATAGCTTTTCTGAAACACAAAAACAGCAGAAAACAGGGAACTGGCACTGTGGCATCTCGTCAATAGGTTAGTTCCGGAAAACGCATAAAAACGCCACGAAGTGTAACAAAACACAAAGCAAATGGTGCATAAACAAGCATGGAGCATCAAAAATTATAGATATGTTTGATACGTATCAAGCATCCCCAAGCTTAACTCTTGCTCGTCCTCGAGTAGGTAAGTGATAACAAAACAATAATTTTTGGGTGACATGCACCATCACAATCTTGATCAACGATGTAAAGCATTGAGTGCTGGGATCAAAGTACTTAAAACAAGGGCATAAGGGACATAATCTTGACAATAAAACTTAGCAACCACGTTATAACATGAAAAGTAACACAAACAAAAGATCATGACTAGTGAAGCATTGAAAGTCAAGTGTGTGTATCAACCATATAGAAAAACATAGCAAAGTGGTTTTCAGCTTGTCCCTCATGGAGTAGCAAAACATAAATGCATAGGACACCTTCAAGTTTAAGAGGGCGACTAGATACAAATAATTTAAGAACAAGCAAAACCATAATCATGAATCAATCAATGATAAATTTTGGGACTATGCACATTGTACTCAGAATGACAACTATGCTCTCTTAGATGGTGCATAAAGGTAGAAGGTGGAGACTCAACATAAAAGTAAAAGAAAGGCCCTTTACAGAGGGAAGCAGTGATTGCAAGTTTTATAAACCTCCAAAAATTATGATACTTACTAGCTTTGAGCTCTCATTGCCCCCATAATAGGCATCTTGAATGGTTAAGGTAAATGCGAGTACAATTATGAAGCATATGCTTAACAAATCATAAGTTGAAAATCTTGTGTCCCGTTAAGTACGAATACCCAAACCTCATGCTACTCGACTTAGGTCCCAAGCAAGTTCTTGTCATTGTAAGCATACGTGTATCATCGAGAACCACCAACGGGGTACCTCTTGCCCGATGATATGGAACAATCCCACATCAAAATGACAAGACAAACAGACAATGAACACCTCGGCATCTCTTTTATTTACCATTGGTATAGCTTTTTATTGTGAGATGCGTCGTCGAATGTCCACTATGGGCATGCTGTAAAATTCCACCATGAATGATGCATGGCTTAGATTAGCGGCCCAGGTGTTTCTCTAACACATATACAAACTCCATGAGCTCACAAGATCCCAACTTATTTCACATCGCGAGTATCCATAAAAAAAAGATCACGATATCAACTAAATGAAAGAGAGTGCAATGTTGAAAGCTTGCCCCATGACGGCATGGCTGGGCTAATTTCCAACTTACAACTTGCAAGCATAACATCAACATAAGAGAGCCACGATGTCAAAATTATTAAAAGCGAGAAAATTAAAGTGTGCCGTCAGGTTCGTGAGAGCTTTACTGACTAATTTTCACATAACACCAAAAAGTTTAATTTGAAGGATAGATAAAAGCAAGTCGAATGTACTCGGAATAGCAAATTGCTAATAGGTATGTATGGTGGACACATTGGAAAACTTGGTTTTTAGGAGTTGGATGCAAGAGTAGAGCTCATACTCAGTACAAAATGAAGGCTAGCAAAAGACTGGGAGCGACCAACTAAGAGAGTAATAACGGCCATAATCATGCATAGTGACAAAACATCATTAACCGAAGCATAAAGTGGTATCACAAGTCAAAAACCAAATGATCATAGAGGCTTATGGCGACTTTGTTAGAGTCAAACATGTTGTAAGCATGCGCCAATTCATCCCAAATAAAGCATCAAAGGAGAAAACCACAATAATATGCTCCCATATAACAAAAACAATGCATGATTTTTTTAAAGGCTCATTAAGCAATCTCAGTCATTTGAGACAAGTCATGCTACAGCAAAAACTACTAAGTATACTATCAAAACGAAATCAAGCATGACATGCAAAAGTCTAAGCCGCAGTCTAAACAAGCTCCCATTTGTACCACTATAGGCATGAATTTTTTTTCTCTTTTCCAACACCATTCAAACCTTTTTGAAACTACTATTTTGATGAAAAACAACATAGACCAGTGGTCTAAATACACCTTGATGCAAATATATAACAAGATCTGAGCAAAAATCAAGGCGAAAAATGAAAGCCAAACGCAATACTAGAAAAAGAGAAAACTCGTTGAACGATAAGAGTGAAAACTAGAGTGTTCTTGGCAATGAAAACAGAGCGTCTCTCTCCCAAACAAACATGATGTGATCCAACCATTTATTGCAGCAAACAAAACAAAAGAAAACTGAAAGCGAAAATAAAGACACTCCAAGAAAAATACATAGAATATGAAGCAATAAAAATATAGTGTCTTGAAAGGTGACCTGATTTTTGCCGATGAAGAAGGGGTGCCTCGGGGGCATCCCCAAGCTTTGAAGCTTGTACCTCTTGGATATTTCTTGGGGTTACATGGGCATCCCCAAGCTTAAGCTTTTGTCCATACTTCATCTCATCTTATCACTCTGCTTTCCCTACACTTGAAAACTTCCTTCATACAAAACTTCACACGATTCTATTAGCAACATTAGTGTAAGCATGATAGTAAATCTACTCTTTTGGTTCAGTTTCAAACTCAAATATACCATACATTAAAGCATAAGCTACTGTAGCAACTTCCTCAAAAGTTCCATGATCAAAAGAACTCAAAAAGAAAGCGATCGAGAGGCAAACACAAATAGTAGCAGAAATCTGTCAAAACAGAATAGCTGACAAAGATCGATTTTTTTCGAGGACCTTCTGTTGCTCAAATCAAAAAGTGCAAAACTAATGAAAGTTTGGAAATAACCTGGGTCATGTGAACAAGAAATTTCAGATCAAAAAGATATTCTGAGAATTTTCACGAATTTTTATGGTGCAGCGCAGAAATCTGTTTCAGGACAGCAACTTCCCCAAATCTTACCTCCCTCAAATTAGAGGTTCTTCTTGGCACAAAAACGAAATAAAAATGATAAGGAGAGGTCATTACAGTAGTAATAACTTCCAAGACTCAAATAAAATAAAAGGTACTGAAAAGAAAACATTGGGTTATCTCCCAAGAGTGCTTTTCTTTAACGCCTTTGAGCTAGGCACAGTAATTTGAAAATATGCTCATGTAGGCGCCTGATACGTCTCCAACTATCTATAATTTTTGATGCTCCATGCTTGTTTTTACACCATTTGCCTACTGTTTCGTTACACTTCGTGGCACTTTTATGCATTTTCCGGAACTAACCTACTAACGAGTTGCCACAGTGCCAGTTCCCTGTTTTCTGCTGTTTTTGTGTTTGAGAAGTGATACACAGGAAATATTCTCGGAATTGGACAAAACAAGTTCCTGAAGTCTTATTTTACCCGGAAGCTTCCAGAGATCCGAAGGAGAGTAGGAGGCGGGCCACCAGGGGCCCACTGAAACGTCTTCAACGTATCTATAATTTTTGATGCTCCATGCTTGTTTTTACACCATTTGCCTATTGTTTCGTTACACTTAGTGGCACTTTTATGCATTTTCCGGAACTAACCTATTAACGAAGTGCCACAGTGCCAGTTTCCTGTTTTCTGCTATTTTTGTGTTTCAGAAGTGATACACAGGAAATATTCTCGGAATTGGACGAAACAAGTTCCTAAAGTCTTATTTTACCCGGAAGCTTCCAGAGATCCGAAGAGGAGTAGGAGGGGGGCCACCAGGGGCCCACACACAGGGGTGGCGCGGCCAGCCCCTGGCCCGCGCCACCACCGTGTGAGGCCACCTGGCCCCACCTCTGACGACGTCCCTTCGCCTATAAAGACCCCCCGACGGAAAAAACCTAAGGGCCCGATCAGTTTTCCAGAATACATCGCGATCCGCCGCCGCCGTCGACCCGAAGATTGGGAGGGTCCAGAAGCTCTTCCCGGCACCCTGCCGGAGAGGGGAATCGCCACCGGAGGTCTCCTTCATCGCCATGCTTGCCTCCGGAGCGATGAGTGAGTAGTCTACCTTGGACTATGGGTCCATAGCAGTAGCTAGATGGTTGTCTTCTCCACTATGTGCTTCATGTTTAGATCTCATGAGCTGCCATACATGATTGAGATCACCGTTATGTAATTCTACATGTTTGGTTTGTTGGGATCCGATGAATATTGGTGTTTATGATTAAGTTGCTGTATTGAATATTATCTTTTGTTATCTCTATGTTGTTTATGATCTTGCATGCTCTCCGTTGTTAGTAGCTATCTTGGCCGAGTAGTTGCTAGTGACTCCAAGAGGGGGTATTTATGCTCGATAGTGGGTTCATGTCTCTATTTCACCTGGGGGAGTGACAGAAACCTCTAAGGTGGTAGATGTGCTGTTGCTACTAGGGAGAAAACAACATTCATATGCTCAAGGGCATATGCTTTGTTTACATTACACACTTTGCTTAATGCAATTATCTGTTGTTCGCAACTTAATACTTGTGGAGTTCTCGGATTGATTCACCACAAGTGGATTATTAGTCATAGATGCAGTTGGATGGCGGTCTATGTATTTTGTTGTAATGCCCAGAGTAAATCTCATAGTGATCTTCTTGACATATCACGTTATCTTTATTCTATCAATTGCCCAACTGTAATTTGTTTACCCAGCATGTGTTATTTTATCTATGGAGAGACACCACTAGTGAACTGTGGACCCCGGTCCTATTTATATCATATTGCTATCACCTGTTTACTTTACTCGTACTGTTTACTTTACTCGCATACTATATTGTTTTCCACTCGATACACTCATAACCTTTGTTTCAAGCAAACCGGTGAGATTGACAACCTCATCGCAAGTTGGGAACAAAGTATTTGTTTGTGTGTATGCAGGTTCCACAACACCTTCAGTCGTCATTGTCTCTCTTCTCCTGTTCGATAAACCTTGGTTTCTTAAACTGAGGGAAAACTTGCTGCTGCACTCATCATACCTTCCTCTTGGGGTTCCCAACGGGCTGGTTATTCACCACGCACAAGGACAGTCTAGTCGCCATCAGAGGCATCAGCTATTTTTCTGGCGCCGTTGCTGGGGAAGAGAGAAGACTTCTGCGAGGGGAGTTCTTCGCACACACATTCTTTACTTTGTTATTTGTTTTGCTTTACTTTATTTTATTTTACCTGCATTGCTTTTTATATCAAAAACCCAAAAAAAATAGAATCCTTGGTAGCTGTTTTTACTTGTTTACTTTCGTTTTGCTGAAATGGCCAATCCTGAAAACACCAAGTTGTGTGACTTCACTAGCACAAACAATAGTGATTTTATCTGCACTCCTATTGCACCACCTGCTACTGCTGCAAACTTTTATGAGATTAAGCCTGCTTTATTGAACCTTGTTATGAAAGAGCAATTTTCTGGTGCTAGTACTGAAGATGCTGCAGCTCATCTCAACAATTTTGTTGAGCTATGTGAGATGCAGAAATATAAGGATGTTGATAGTGATATTATTAAGCTCAAGTTGTTTCCTTTTTCTTTGAGAGGAAAAGCTAAAGATTGGTTGCTGTCTTTGACTAAGAATAGTATTGATTCATGGGCTAAGTGTAAGGATGCTTTTATTGGTAGATACTATCCTCCTGCTAAGATTATAGCTTTGCGTAGCAATATTATGAAGTTTACTCAGTTTGATAATGAACATGTTGCTCAAGCTTGGGAAAGAATGAAGTCTATGATAAAGAATTGCCCCACTCATGGACTGACTACTTGGATGATTATCCAAACTTTTTATGCAGGACTGAATTTTTCTTCAAGGAACCTACTTGATTCAGCTGCTGGAGGCACTTTTATGACCCTTAGCTTGGGCGCCGCATCGAAGCTACTCGACAATATGATGGTAAATTATTCTGAATGGCACACCGAGAGAGCTCCACAAGGTAAGAAGGTAAATTCTGTTGAGGAAACCTCTTCCTTGAATGATAAGATTGATACCATTATGGCTATGCTTGCTAATGATAGGACTCATGTTGATCCTAATAATGTTCCTCTAGCCTCTCTGGTTGCTCAGGAAGAGCATGTTGATGTGAATTTCATTAGAAACAATAATTTTAACAACAATGCTTATAGGAACAATTTTGCTAGTAACAATTATAGGCCGTTTCCTTCTAATGGTGATAATAGCTATCTTGGTAGACCTAAAATGCCTAGTGAAGAAAGACTTTTTGAACTTGAAAAGGCTACCAAGAATTTTATGCAGATGCAATATGAGCAGAACAGGGCTTTCACCAAGACTATGGAGGAGCAATCAGCTCTGTTGAGGACTATAAGTCATCAACTTGAAAATTTAAATAAGGCTATTCCTGAATTGCAAGCTAAGGTTTCCAAAGCTGAAACCGATATTTCATTATTGTCTAATGTGCAATCTTCCTTGGTTAATAGAATGTCCGCTAAGCCCGATCCTTTTGCTGCCGCTAATGCTATCCAAGTTGGAATTGATGAAAATATTAGATTATTAGCGGAATTGCATGCCAGGTGGGAAAGAGAAGATGAGATGGCTAGAGAGATGAAGGTATGTACTATTACTACCTCTAATGATGTTGCTCTTACTGGTAGCAATCCTCTTACTTTGATGGGTGTAGAGAAAACTCCCGCTCCTTGTGTTAAAAAGCCTAAAACTGCCAAAACTTTTTCTCAAAAGAGTGCTGAAATTTTTCGGAGTGTGGGAGATGATAGCTCTATTTATTTTAATGATTTTGATGTTGATGGCTGCAATATATCTGAAGTTATTTTGATCTTGCAAAAGCTTGCTTTGACTCCCAATGCTAGTTCTTTAAATATTGCTTTTACTAAGCATATTACCAATGCTCTCATAAAGTTTAGGGATGAAAAGTTGAAGCAAAAAGCCTCTGTTCCCAAGAAGTTAGAAGATGGTTGGGAACCCATCATTGATATGCATGTTAATGTTTATGATTGCCATGCTTTATGTGATCTAGGTGCTAGTATTTCTATCATGCCTAGAAAGATTTATGACATGCTTGATTTACCACCGCTTGAAAAGTGTTATTTTGATGTTCCTATTGCTGATGTTGCTAAAAAAGAAACCTTTGGGAAGGATTAATGATGTTCTTATTGTGGTTAACAATAACCTTGTTCCTGTTGATTTTCTTGTTATGGACGTTGAATGCCATGCTTCATGTCCTATTATTTTGGGAAGACCCTTTCTTCGAACTGTAGGTGCTATCATTGATATGAGGGAAGGCACTATCAAATATCAATTCCCACTTAAGAATGGTATGGAACACTTCCCTAGGAAAAGAAAGAAATTACTTTTTGACTCTATTCTTAGAGCAAATTATGAGCTTGATGCTTCATCTCTTGATATTACTTGATTCGCACTTTTCTGCGCCTAGCTCAAAGGCGTTAAAGAAAAGCACTCTTGGGAGATAACCCAATGTTTTCTTTTCAGTACTTTTTCTTTTATTTGAGTCTTGGAAGTCATTACTACTGTAATGACCGCTCCTTATCTTGTTTATTTCGTTTTTGTGCCAAGAGAAGCCTCTAATTTGAGTGAGGTAAAGATTTGGGGATGTTGCTGTCCTGAAACTGTTTTCGGTGCTGCACCGTAAAAATTCGTGAAAATTCTCTGTTTATCTTTTGGACCTGCGATTTCTTGTGCATATGCCCCAGTTTATATCCAAACTTTTCTTAGTTGAACACTTTTTGATTTGAGCAACATAAAATCCCTCAAAAATTCGACCTTTGTCAGCTGTTCAGTTTTGACAGATTTCTGCCAATATTTGTGTTTGCCACTTTATCGCTTTCTTTTGAGTTCTTTTGATCATGGAACTTTTAGGGAGGTTGCTACAGTAGTATATGCTATATATTTGGTGGTTTTGAGTTGAAACCTGAAGCAAATAGAGGATTTATTATATGTTATGCTTGCACTAATGTTGCTAATAGATTTGTGTTTAGTTTTGTATGAAGGAAGTTTTCAAGTGTAGGGATTGGAGAATGATGAGATGAGTTGAAGAATGGACAAAAGCTCAAGCTTGGGGATGCCCATGCATCACCCCAAGAAATATCCAAGAAGTACAAGCGTCAAAGCTTGGGGATGCCCCCGAGGAACCCCTTCTTCATCGGCAAAAATCAGGTCACCTTTCAAAACACTATATTTTTATTGCTTCATGCACTATGTGTTTTTCTTGGAGCGTCAGTTATTTTAGTTTTCTTAGTTGGTTTAGTTTGTTTGTTTGCTGCAATAAATGGTTGGACCCCAACAAATTTCTTTTGGAGGAGATGTACTCGTTTTTCATTTGCAAAGAATGCTCAGTTTTTCACTCTTATCGTTCATCGAGCGTTCTTCTTTTTCTGCTACTGCTTTTGGTTTTCGTTTTCACCTTGATTTGCATTCAGATATTGTCATATATTTTCATCAAGGTGTATTTTTGCCTCTGATCTTCATTGGTTTTCATCAAAAGAGGTGTTTATAAAAATTTCAAATGGTGTTGGAAAAGAGAAAAAGCTTTGTGCAAAATAGTGGTACAAGAAGGAGCTTGTGTAGACTACGGCTTAGGCTTTTTCATGTCATGCTTGATGTAGTTTTGATAGTATGCTTAGTGGTTTTGCTGTAGCATGACTTGTCTCAAATAACTGAGATTGCTTAATGAGCCTTTGAAAAAATCATGCGTTGTTTTTATTGTATGGAAGCATTATTTTGGTTTTCTCCTTGATGCTTTATTTGGGTTGACTTGGCGCATGCTCACACATGTCAGACTCTTACAAAGTCGCCAATAGCCTTCATGATCATTTAGTTTTTTACTTTTGATGCCATCTTATGCTTCTTTTAATGTCGCTTTGCATGATTATGGCCATTATTGCTCTCTTAGTTGGTCGCTCCCAGTCCTTTGCTAGCCCTCGCCTTGTGCTGAGTATGAGCTCTACTCGTGCATCCAACTCCTAAAAGCCAAAGTTTTCCAAAGTGTACACCATACATACCTACTAGCAATTTGCTATTCCAAGTAAATTTGACTTGCTTTTATTTTCTCTTCAAATTAAACTCTTACCAGTGTTATGCGAAACTCGGTTAGTAAAGCTCTCACAAACCGGAAGGCACACTTTACTTTTTCCTGTTCTTAAAATTTGACATTGTGGTCTCTTAAGTTGAGTTGTTATGCTTGCAAGTTGTAAGTTGGATTCTAGCCCAGCCATGCTGTCATGGGGCAAGCTTTCAACATTGCACTTCTTATTTGAGTTGATATCGTGATCTTTTGTTTATGGATGCCCGCGGTGTGAAATGAATTGGGAATCTTGTGGGGATCATGGAGTTTGTATATGTGTTAGGGAAACGCCGGGCCGCCAATCTAAGCCATGCATAATTCATGGTGGAAATTTGCAGCATACCCATGGTGAACATTCGACGACGCATCTCACAATAAAAAGCTAAACAATATAGCAAATAAAAGAGATGTCGAGGTGTTCATTGTCTGCTTGTTCTGTCATTTTGGTGTGGGCTTGTTCCATGTCATCGGGCACGGAGGTACCCCATTGGCGGTTCTCAATGATATGCATATACTTACAATGACAAGAGCCTTGCTTGGGACTCTAAGTAAAGTAGCATGAGGTTTGGGTACTCGTATTCACGGGGCACGAGGTTTTCAACTTATGATTTGTCAAGCATATGCATCATAATTGTTCTCGCATTAACTTTAACCATTCAAGATGCTTATGATGGGGGCAATGAGAGCTCAAAGCCGGTAAGTACCATAATTTTTGAAGGTTATAAAACTTGCAATCACTGCTTCCCTCTGCGAAGGGCCTTTCTTTTACTTTTATGTTGAGTCACCACATTCTTTCTTTATGCACCATTAAGAGAGCATAGTTGTCATTCTTAGTGTGATATGCATTGTCCCAAAGTTCATTGATTGACTCATATTGTTGGTTTCACTTGTTCTTAAATTACTTGTATCTAGTCGCCCTCTTAAACTTGAAGGTGTCCTATGCATTTATGTTTTGCTCTCTTTGAAGGACAAGCTGAAAACCTTTTGTATGTTTTTCCTTATGATTTGAACACACATTTGACTTTCATTGTTTCATTTTCATGATCTTTTGTTTGTGTTCATTTGCATGTTTACAACATGGTTGCTAAGTTCTTATTGTCATGATTATATCTTCATGCCCATGTTTTAAGTTCTATTGATCCCAGCTCACCAATGCTTACATATATGATCAAGATTGTGTAGGTGCATGTCACCTCAAAAATTATTCTTTTGTTATCACTTACCTACTCGAGGACGAGCAGGAGTTAAGCTTGGGGATGCTTGATACGTCTTCAACGTATCTATAATTTTTGATGCTCCATGCTTGTTTTTACACCATTTGCCTATTGTTTCGTTACACTTAGTGGCACTTTTATGCATTTTCCGTAACTAACCTATTAACGAAGTGCCACAGTGCCAGTTTCCTGTTTTCTGCTGTTTTGGTGTTTCAGAAGTGATACACAGGAAATGTTCTCGGAATTGGACGAAACAAGTTCCTGAAGTCTTATTTTTCCCGGAAGCTTCCAGAGATCCGAAAAGGAGTAGGAG
The DNA here is from genome assembly GCA_007115705.1 of Dactylis glomerata. NCBI lineage: Eukaryota > Viridiplantae > Streptophyta > Magnoliopsida > Poales > Poaceae > Dactylis > Dactylis glomerata. The sequence goes on along the minus strand of QXEO01000360.1, from coordinate 3,224,387 downwards.
GGGGGCCACCAGGGGCCCACACACAGGGGTGGCGCGGCCAGCCCCTGGCCCGCGCCACCACCGTGTGAGGCCACCTGGCCCCACCTCTGACGACGTCCCTTCGCCTATAAAGACCCCCCGACGGAAAAAACCTAAGGGCCCGATCAGTTTTCCAGAATACATCGCGATCCGCCGCCGCCGTCGACCCGAAGATCGGGAGGGTCCAGAAGCTCTTCCCGGCACCCTGCCGGAGAGGGGAATCGCCACCGGAGGTCTCCTTCATCGCCATGCTTGCCTCCGGAGCGATGAGTGAGTAGTCTACCTTGGACTATGGGTCCATAGCAGTAGCTAGATGGTTGTCTTCTCCACTATGTGCTTCATGTTTAGATCTCATGAGCTGCCATACATGATTGAGATCACCGTTATGTAATTCTACATGTTTGGTTTGTTGGGATCCGATGAATATTGGTGTTTATGATTAAGTTGCTGTACTAAATATTATCTTTTGTTATCTCTATGTTGTTTATGATCTTGCATGCTCTCCGTTGTTAGTAGCTATCTTGGCCGAGTAGTTGCTAGTGACTCCAAGAGGGGGTATTTATGCTCGATAGTGGGTTCATGTCTCTATTTCACCTGGGGGAGTGACAGAAACCTCTAAGGTGGTAGATGTGCTGTTGCTGCTAGGGAGAAAACAACATTCATATGCTCAAGGGCATATGCTTTGTTTACATTACACACTTTGCTTAATGCAATTATCTGTTGTTCGCAACTTAATACTTGTGGAGTTCTCGGATTGATTCACCACAAGTGGATTATTAGTCATAGATGCAGTTGGATGGCGGTCTATGTATTTTGTTGTAATGCCCAGAGTAAATCTCATAGTGATCTTCTTGACATATCACGTTATCTTTATTCTATCAATTGCCCAACTGTAATTTGTTTACCCAGCATGTGTTATTTTATCTATGGAGAGACACCACTAGTGAACTGTGGACCCCGGTCCTATTTACATCATATTGCTATCACCTGTTTACTTTACTCGTACTATTTACTTTACTCGCATACTATATTGTTTTCCACTCGATACACTCATAACCTTTGTTTCAAGCAAACCGGTGAGATTGACAACCTCATCGCAAGTTGGGAACAAAATATTTGTTTGTGTGTGTGCAGGTTCCATAACACCTTCAGTCGTCATTGTCTCTCTTCTCCTGTTCGATAAACCTTGGTTTCTTAAACTGAGGGAAAACTTGCTGCTGCACTCATCATACCTTCCTCTTGGGGTTCCCAACGGGCTGGTTATTCACCACGCACAAGGATAGTCTGGTCGCCATCAGAGGCATCACCCACACACAGGGGTGGCGCTGGCCAGCCCCTGGCCCGCGCCACCATGGTGTGAGGACACCTGGCCCCTCCTCTGACATCGCCCCTTCGCCTATAAAGACCCCCCGGCGGAAAAAACCTAAGTACCCGATCACTTTTTCAGAACACATCGCGATCCGCCACCGCCGTCGACCCGAAGATCGGGAGGGTCCAGAAGCTCTTCCCGACACCCTGCCGGAGAGGGGAATCGCCACCGGAGGTCTTCTTCATCGCCATGCTTGCCTCCGGAGCGATGAGTGAGTAGTCTACCTTGGACCATGGGTCCATAGCAGTAGCTAGATGGTTGTCGTCTCCACCATGTGCTTCATGTTTAGATCTCATGAGCTGCCCTACATGATTAAGATCACCGTTATGTAATTCTACATGTTTGGTTTGTTGGGATCCGATGAATATTGGTGTTTATGATTGAGTTGTTTTACTGAATATTATCTTTTGTTATCTCTATGTTGTTTATGATCTTGCATGCTCTCCGTTGTTAGTAGCTATCTTGGCCGAGTAGTTGCTAGTGACTCCAAGAGGGGGTATTTATGCTTGATAGTGGGTTCATGCCTCTATTTAACCTGGGGGAGTGACAGAAACCTCTATGGTTGTAGATGTGCTGTTGCTACTAGGGAGAAAACAACATTCATATGCTCAAGGGCATATGCTTTGTTTACATTACACACTTTGCTTAATGCAATTATCTGTTGTTCGCAACTTAATACTTGTGGAGTTCTCGGATTGATTCGCCACAAGTGGATTATTAGTCATAGATGCAGTTGGATGGCGGTCTATGTATTTTGTTGTAATGCCCAGAGTAAATCTCATAGTGATCTTCTTGACATATCACGTTTATCTTTATTCTATCAATTGCCCAACTGTAATTTGTCTACCCAGCATGTGTTATTTATCTTATGGAGAGACACCACTAGTGAACTGTGGATCCCGGTCCTATTTCCATCATATTGCTATCACCTGTTTACTTTACTTGCACTGTTTACTTTACTCGCATACTCTATTGTTTTCCACTCGATACGCTCATAACCTTTGTTTCAAGCAAACCGGTGAGATTGACAACCTCATCGCAAGTTGGGAACAAAGTACTTGGTTGTGTTGTGTGCAGGTTCCGCGTTGCAGCCAGCAAGCAAAGCTTGGACGAGGCGCCATATATAAATTGTCCGAAGCTATCGCAAGCTAGCAAGCATCACCTTCAGTCGTTTGTCTCTCCTCTCCAAGAACGATAAACCTTGGTTTCTTAACTGAGGGAAAACTAGCTGCTATACTCATCACACCTTCCTCTTGGGGTTCCCAACGGGCTGGTCATTCACCACACATCAAGCTAATTTTCTGGCGCCGTTGCCGGGGAGGAAGTAGAAGACTTCTGCGAGGGGAGTTTTCGCACGCACATCCTTTACTTTGTTATTGCTTTGCTTTACTTTATTTATTTTACCTGCATCGTTTTATATCAAAAACCCAAAAAAATTAGAATCCTTGGTAGTTGTTTTTACTTGTTTACTTTCGTTTTGCTGAAATGGCCAATTCCGAAAACACCAAGTTGTGTGACTTTACTAGCACGAACAATAGTGATTTTATCTGCACTCCTATTGCACCACCTGCTCCTGCTACAAACTTTTATGAGATTAAGCCTGCTTTGTTGAACCTTGTTATGAAAGAGCAATTCTCTGGTGCTAGTATTAAAGATGCTGTAGCTCATCTCAACAATTTTGTTGAGCTATGTGAGATGCAGAAATATAAGGATGTAGAAAGTGATATTATTAAGCTCAAGTTGTTTCCTTTTTCTTTGAGAGGAAAAGCTAAAGATTGGTTGCTGTCTTTGACTAAGAATAGTATTGATTCATGGGCTAAGTGCAAGGATGCTTTTATTGGTAGATACTATCCTCCTGCTAAGATTATATCCTTGCGTAGCAATATTATGAAGTTTACTCAGTTTGATAATGAACATGTTGCTCAAGCTTGGGAAAGAATGAAATCTATGATAAAGAATTGCCCCACTCATGGACTGACTACTTGGATGATTGTCCAAACTTTTTATGCAGGACTGAATTTTTCTTCGAGGAACCTATTAGATTCAGCTGCTGGAGGCACTTTTATGTCCCTTACCTTGGGCGCCGCAACAAAGCTACTCGACAACATGATGGTAAATTATTTTGAATGGCACACCGAGAGAGCTCCACAAGGTAAGAAGGTAAATTTTGTTGAGGAAACCTCTTCCTTGAATGATAAGATTGATACCATTAAGGCTATGCTTGCTAATGATAGGACTCATGTTGATCCTAATAATGTTCCTTTGGCCTCTCTGGTTGCTCAAGAAGAGCATGTTGATGTGAATTTCATTAGAAATAATAATTTTAACAACAATGCTTATAGGAACAATTTTGCTAGTAACAATTATAGGCCGTATCATTCTACCAATGGTAATGGTTATGGTAATTCTTATGGTAATACCTACAACAACACTAGGGCTGCGCCCTCCGAGCTTGAGGTAATGCTCAAGGATTTCATCGGTAAGCAAACTGCTTTTAACAAGTCTGTTGAGGAAAAGTTAGGCAAAATTGATATTCTTGCTTCTAAAGTTGATAGCCTTGCTCATGATGTTGAGCTTCTAAAATTAAAATTGTTGCCTAATGATGCGAAAGAGAACAATGTTTTTGCTACCGCTAATGCTATTCAAGTTGGAATTGATGAAAATATTAGATTGTTAGCGGAATTGCATGCCAGGTGGGAAAGAGAAGATGATATGGCTGGAGAGATGAAGGTATGTACCATTACTACCTCAAATGATGTTGCTCCTAATGCTAGCAATCCTCTTACTTTGATCGGTGTAGAGAAAACTCCCACTCCTTGTGTTAAAAAGCCTAAAACTGCCAAAACTTTTTCTCAAAAGAGTGCTGAAATTTTTCAGAGTGTGGGAGATGATAGCTCTACTTCTTTTAATGATTTTGATGTTGATAGCTACAATATATCTGAAGTAATTTTGTTCTTGCAAAAGCTTGCTTTGACTCCCAATGCTAGTTCTTTAAATATTGCTTTTACTAAGCATATTACCAATGCTCTCATGAAAATTAGGGATGAAAAGTTGAAGCAAAAAGCTTCCGTTCCCTAGAAGTTAGAAGATGGTTGGGAACCCATCATTGATATGCATGTTAATGGTTATGATTGCCATGCTTTATGTGATCTAGGTGCTAGTATTTCTATCATGCCTAGAAAGATTTATGACATGCTTGATTTACCACCGCTTGAAAAATGTTATTTTGATGTTCCTATTGCTGATGTTGCTAAGAAGAAACCTTTGGGAAGGATTAATGATGTTCTTATTGTGGTTAATAATAACCTTGTTCCCATTGATTTTCTTGTTATGGACGTTGAATGCCATGCTTCATGTCCTATTATTTTGGGAAGACCCTTTCTTCGAACTGTAGGTGCTATCATTGATATGAGGGAAGGCACTATCAAATATCAATTCCCACTAAAGAAAGGTATGGAACACTTCCCTAGGAAAAGAAAGAAATTACTTTTTGACTCTATTCTTAGAGCAAATTATGATCTTAATGCTCCTTCTGATGTTACTTGATTCGCAATTTTCTGCGCCTAGCTCAAAGGCGTTAAAGAAAAGCACTCTTGGGAGATAACCCAATGTTTTTATTTTCAATAATTTTTATTTTATTTGAGTCTTGGAAGTCATTACTGCTGTAATGACCGCTCCTTATCTTGTTTATTTCGTTTTTGTGCCAAGAGAAGCCTCTAATTCGAGTGAGGTAAAGATTTGGGGATGTTGCTGTCCTGAAACTATTTTCGGTGCTGCACCGTAAAAATTCGTATAAATTATCTGTATATCTTTTGGACCTGCTATTTCTTGTGCATATGCCCCAGGTTATATCCAAACTTTCATTAGTTGAACAATTTTTGATTTGAGCAACAGAAAACCCCTCAAAAATTCGACCTTTGTCAGCTGTTCTGTTTTGACAGATTTCTGCCAATATTTGTGTTTGCCGCTTTATTGCTTTCTTTTGAGTTCTTTTGATCACGGAACTTTTGGGGAAGTTGCTACAGTAGTATGTGCTATATATGTGGTGGTTTTGAGTTGAAACCTGAAGCAAAAAGAGGTTGATTATATGTTATGCTACACTAATGTTGCTAATAGATTTGTGTTTAGTTTTGTATGAAGGAAGTTTTCAAGTATAGGGATTGGAGAATGATGAGATGAGTTGAAGAATGGACAAAAGCTCAAGCTTGGGGATGCCCATGCATCACCCCAAGAAATATCCAAGAAATACAAGCGTCAAAGCTTGGGGATGCCCCCGAGGCACCCCTTCTTCATCGGCAAAAATCAGGTCACCTTTCAAAACACTATATTTTTATTGCTTCATGCACTATGTGTTTTTCTTGGAGTGTCAGTTGTTTTAGTTTTCTTAGTTGGTTTTGTTTTTTTTGCTGCAATAAATGGTTGGACCCTGTAACGGCCCAGAAAAATCCCCTTTATTAGATTTATTTGTTCTTTTGTTTTTGTGCATCTTCATGCATTTAACACCTTGCATGTTTTGTTTGTCAAATAAAAATTGTTTGGAATAAAATCTTTTTTTTACTATTTATCTTTTATGGTTTTATAATAAACCCTCCTCTTCTTATCTTATTTTATATTGAAACAAAGAAAAACTATAATATTTTCAAAGTTGAAAATTGTTTCAATTCAAGTTTTTAAAAATATTGTACATAACCAAGTTTTGCAAATCTTTTCAAACCTCTCTCTATTTCTCTCGTTTCTCTCCTCATTCAAAACAGCAGAAGGGAGAAGAAGATTTAGAAGAATTAGAATAGAAGAAGAACGAAGCCTAGCGTTGCAGCCCATCTATCCCTTCAGAAAAACAGCCCACTTCTTTGCCTTCTTCCTGCTTGTACGGCAGCGCATCGGAGGCAGCCACGTCGGGCACCTGATCGATGGGACGGCCAGAACGTCGCTCCTCCTAGCCTATAAATCCCCCCAGGTGCTTCTCTGCAACCCTAGCCTAGACCCTTCCCTGCAGCGCCGCCGCCACTCCCTCTTGTTCTAGCTCTCTCTTTCCCGGCGCCCACCTCTGCCGCGTGCGTGCACGTCTATTCCCCTGCGAGCTCTTGAACGGGTGCAGGCTCTACCGGCGTCCTCTTCATCCGCATCCATGTGAGCTCCTCTCCCAATTCCCAAATCTTCCCCTTTTGGTTTGCCTCCGGTAATCTATCTTCTCGCTCACGTTCGAGGGCGTCTCCGCGATGAACGACTTCAAGACGAGCAAGAGCTCATGATGCTACTGTCGCTCAAGCCCTGCGCCTCTCCGTGCCAATATCGCTCCGCCTCCTGCTTCCTCTCGCCCCCAAGCCCGCTCCGTCTTCTCTTGTTCATCTCCAAGCACCTTCACCTCCTGCGCGTCCTCGCGGTCGTGTTCTCCTCCGGCCGTGCGTCACCGCAGGACACCGACGCCATCCAAGCTCGCCGTCCGCCTCCACTCTCTGTTCATCTGCAAGTAGTTGTCACGTCTCCCCGCAAGACGTCGATGGGCGTCCTCCGGTGGTGCTCTACCGCCTGCGCCATTCCTCTCCTTCGCTGGCGCCCTCCACTGGTTCCCGTCGCCGGCTCTGCATGTCCGCGTCCGCTGCTTCTCGAGTCCAAAGTCGCGGCCTTCAGGTTTATCTAGCAGTGCACCTTAACACGTTCAACAATCATTGCCATCTCTACTGGTTAGTTCCTCGATACACTTTGCAGCTGATCACGAGTTCGATTCCCGGCCTGGCCAAAAGGCCACCTTTTCTTTTTGTTGAACTTGACTGACGTGTGGGCAATTCCTGTCAGCGATGTCTGGTGCCAGCGCAGCAGGCGCAGTACAGTCCGCGCCCAGTCAGCTACTCCGGGGGCCCGCTATCAGCCTCGCCGGCTGGTTCCCGTGGGTGAGAAAAAGTCTCAGCCCATTCTCTGTTTTTTCTGAAAAATTGCTGCAAGCGTGTTAATATTGCAAAATTAATATCTCTTAATCTATAACTCGAAATGAAAAGTATTTTATATGAAAGTTTATCAGAAAAATGTGTAGAATCTGAATATGCCATTCATATTACTGTTTGCATCTCGCATCATGTAATTACGTGGTAGCTTGCATATTACCTAATAAGTAACATATGGAGTATTTGGGTATTATCAAATATGATTACCCCACTTCATTTAATTTTGTGTAGCTCACACCTGCCTTGTTTTTGCCATGCTAATCAACATTTAAATTTGACGAGTAGTAAAACAACTTGAACCATATATGTGTGTGTGTCGGAATTCGATTCCGTTTAATTTGGATAAGTTGCATTGCATCATACTTGCCATGTCATGCATACATACTTCACATGATCATGCCGATTCTTTTTCCGTAGTAGTAAGTGTTGCATCCGTTGTTTGTTGTAGCGATTTGCTTCTTCCCGGATAGGACGCTTCGTGATGTTGTGAGCAACGACAAGTTCTTCGAGTGTTCATCGACAATCTTGCCAGGCAAGCTTTCCCACCCCTTACCTACCTATAGGGGTACTTATTACCTATTTGTGTTTATGGTTTATGCTTTATGCTAGCCTTGTGTTCCGATGCTTTGTTCGAGTCACGTATCCTATCCACCTGTTTCCCCAAAGCAAAACTATATACTCGCCACCTCCCGCCTATTACCTTTTGCTTGTTGTTTGAGTTGGCCTTGCGAGTCGTAGGCATGCTTAGGTTGTTTCCAGTTGTTTTATCTTATCGGGTTGTTGGGAAGTTATCACATGCTTTACTTTATGGTTATGAGATGGATATGAATTGGAGTTAAGTTGGTTATTAGATGTTGGAAATAAACATGATTTATTTATGTTACAACTACACTTGATTAAGCAGAGGCATCGGTGAGTCATTTTGCCCATTTTACGACGGCTCACTTGTGTCCCCTAGGACCCCGAGTTCGCATGAACTGTTCTAAGCTGAGCGCACTAACCACTCGTGGAGATGCCGTGGGGTCTCCCTTGACTTACTACTTTTTCTCGAGTTAGTTTACCGGGGGCCACAACACCGTATTTACATTTGGATCTGCATTTGGTTTGGGCTACCAGTGATGGTGCTTTAGGTTCTAAGCCCCCCTCCGATGGGTGTGGTTGTGCCGCCTCCGATGGTTGGCAGGTTTATTTGACTGCGGCGCGTTTTTATGTGAAGCTGGCGGATCCCTCCGATGGGCTCTCTTCTAGTCTTCTCCGTTCTCGCAAACTTCTGAGTCCGTCTTCGTTACGGGTAGCTTAGTAGGGTGGCCCCCCTAAACTCTCTCGTAGAATTAGCAACGGTCTCGTCGTGATATCCATCCCTTGTCTAGGTTGGATTGATCGAGCGTGTATGGGTACATTGGTGCACCCCTGCAGGGTAAATCTTTTCGAAAAGCCGTGTCCGCGGTTATGGACGACTTGGAGCCGTTCTACTCGATCATAGAACAACTTGCACCTAATTGATGATTAAATATGGCGTAGTAAATAGTTCTACTACAATATTAAATTGCTATAAAATTGTCAACCGTGTGAGTGCCTTTGATATTGCTTCTTCGTGTGGTTGCGATGAGGTGATCCATTGGCTGGGTTATATTTGCTTAGTATTTTAGTTGGTTCCTTTATGCGCTCTCTTATCTTATTCTGATTAGACGGAAGTTGTAGAGTGTCTCTATAGGTTCTTTAGTGCTTGCTCGCTGCCGCTTAACCCCACCATATAGCTGACGTCCTTTTGAGTCTCTCGAGTTGTCTGCGTACCTCACGTACAAAGGCCGCTTGTTGACTACGCTTTATACGTCTTGAAGTCTTGCTAAGTACTTTTGTACTTATTGCTGCTCGTCTCGGATTTCTCGCCGGAGCAGGTTTGAAGACAGGTACATGGAAGCGACGACGTTAGCAAGGTTACCCTTCCGGCTTGGCCTGGGCAGGGTTATGGACGCCATCGTTTATCTTCAGGCCTCTTAGGCCCATTTGTATTCTTGTCCGTACTCGGATATATTTGCTTTATGTATGATTTGGATCTTTGTATGTATATTTGGATCTTGACTCGTGGAGTCATCGTGGTTATATTATATGTCTTTTGTGGGTTCCATCGTGAACTGGTGCAATGTTACTACCTTGATTCCACCCGCATAATGTGTATGTTGTGACGTGCACATTTTGCTTGGTGGGCGTTTCCAAAGCGACATCGTGCGAATTGTGGCGTGTTTGCTGTAATTCGCAAGGTGCCGATTTTGGGGCGTCACAAGTGGTATCAGAGCCCAGGTTTTGTCGATACCTGCGGGTCCCCTCTGCCTGTAGGTTAACCTTGCCAATGGTCGTTGTTGTGTCTAGTGTCAAAACTATTTTATTAAAAACTCGTTGGATAGTTCTGAGTAGGTCTGCATTTTACTCCTTACCTCTGTGCTTCTCTCCTCTTACCTTTGCGAGTTTTGAGTCGTCTCTCTTACCTACCGCTTTGAGTTTAGGTTTCTGCGTGGGTGGACGATCTCTTGCCTTCAACCTAATAGGTCTGCTCTTCGAAGTTCATCATCGTCAACGTGAGCAAGAATCCTTTGTTGGTGGTGTCGAGAAGAAACCTCTTGTTGGTGGTGTCGAGAAGAAACCTCTTGTTGGTGGTGTCGACGAGTTTGAGACAGTGAACGAAGATCCGATAGCTTAACCAACTCTTTCCCCCCTACACGAGCGTGGATCTCGGGGCGAGATCCCTTGTTGGTGGTGTCGATTGTAACGGCCCAGAAAAATCCCCTTTATTAGATTTATTTGTTCTTTTGTTTTTGTGCATCTTCATGCATTTAACACCTTGCATGTTTTGTTTGTCAAATAAAAATTGTTTGGAATAAAATCTTTTTTTTACTATTTATCTTTTATGGTTTTATAATAAACCCTCCTCTTCTTATCTTATTTTATATTGAAACAAAGAAAAACTATAATATTTTCAAAGTTGAAAATTGTTTCAATTCAAGTTTTTAAAAATATTGTACATAACCAAGTTTTGCAAATCTTTTCAAACCTCTCTCTATTTCTCTCGTTTCTCTCCTCATTCAAAACAGCAGAAGGGAGAAGAAGATTTAGAAGAATTAGAATAGAAGAAGAACGAAGCCTAGCGTTGCAGCCCATCTATCCCTTCAGAAAAACAGCCCACTTCTTTGCCTTCTTCCTGCTTGTACGGCAGCGCATCGGAGGCAGCCACGTCGGGCACCTGATCGATGGGACGGCCAGAACGTCGCTCCTCCTAGCCTATAAATCCCCCCAGGTGCTTCTCTGCAACCCTAGCCTAGACCCTTCCCTGCAGCGCCGCCGCCACTCCCTCTTGTTCTAGCTCTCTCTTTCCCGGCGCCCACCTCTGCCGCGTGCGTGCACGTCTATTCCCCTGCGAGCTCTTGAACGGGTGCAGGCTCTACCGGCGTCCTCTTCATCCGCATCCATGTGAGCTCCTCTCCCAATTCCCAAATCTTCCCCTTTTGGTTTGCCTCCGGTAATCTATCTTCTCGCTCACGTTCGAGGGCGTCTCCGCGATGAACGACTTCAAGACGAGCAAGAGCTCATGATGCTACTGTCGCTCAAGCCCTGCGCCTCTCCGTGCCAATATCGCTCCGCCTCCTGCTTCCTCTCGCCCCCAAGCCCGCTCCGTCTTCTCTTGTTCATCTCCAAGCACCTTCACCTCCTGCGCGTCCTCGCGGTCGTGTTCTCCTCCGGCCGTGCGTCACCGCAGGACACCGACGCCATCCAAGCTCGCCGTCCGCCTCCACTCTCTGTTCATCTGCAAGTAGTTGTCACGTCTCCCCGCAAGACGTCGATGGGCGTCCTCCGGTGGTGCTCTACCGCCTGCGCCATTCCTCTCCTTCGCTGGCGCCCTCCACTGGTTCCCGTCGCCGGCTCTGCATGTCCGCGTCCGCTGCTTCTCGAGTCCAAAGTCGCGGCCTTCAGGTTTATCTAGCAGTGCACCTTAACACGTTCAACAATCATTGCCATCTCTACTGGTTAGTTCCTCGATACACTTTGCAGCTGATCACGAGTTCGATTCCCGGCCTGGCCAAAAGGCCACCTTTTCTTTTTGTTGAACTTGACTGACGTGTGGGCAATTCCTGTCAGCGATGTCTGGTGCCAGCGCAGCAGGCGCAGTACAGTCCGCGCCCAGTCAGCTACTCCGGGGGCCCGCTATCAGCCTCGCCGGCTGGTTCCCGTGGGTGAGAAAAAGTCTCAGCCCATTCTCTGTTTTTTCTGAAAAATTGCTGCAAGCGTGTTAATATTGCAAAATTAATATCTCTTAATCTATAACTCGAAATGAAAAGTATTTTATATGAAAGTTTATCAGAAAAATGTGTAGAATCTGAATATGCCATTCATATTACTGTTTGCATCTCGCATCATGTAATTACGTGGTAGCTTGCATATTACCTAATAAGTAACATATGGAGTATTTGGGTATTATCAAATATGATTACCCCACTTCATTTAATTTTGTGTAGCTCACACCTGCCTTGTTTTTGCCATGCTAATCAACATTTAAATTTGACGAGTAGTAAAACAACTTGAACCATATATGTGTGTGTGTCGGAATTCGATTCCGTTTAATTTGGATAAGTTGCATTGCATCATACTTGCCATGTCATGCATACATACTTCACATGATCATGCCGATTCTTTTTCCGTAGTAGTAAGTGTTGCATCCGTTGTTTGTTGTAGCGATTTGCTTCTTCCCGGATAGGACGCTTCGTGATGTTGTGAGCAACGACAAGTTCTTCGAGTGTTCATCGACAATCTTGCCAGGCAAGCTTTCCCACCCCTTACCTACCTATAGGGGTACTTATTACCTATTTGTGTTTATGGTTTATGCTTTATGCTAGCCTTGTGTTCCGATGCTTTGTTCGAGTCACGTATCCTATCCACCTGTTTCCCCAAAGCAAAACTATATACTCGCCACCTCCCGCCTATTACCTTTTGCTTGTTGTTTGAGTTGGCCTTGCGAGTCGTAGGCATGCTTAGGTTGTTTCCAGTTGTTTTATCTTATCGGGTTGTTGGGAAGTTATCACATGCTTTACTTTATGGTTATGAGATGGATATGAATTGGAGTTAAGTTGGTTATTAGATGTTGGAAATAAACATGATTTATTTATGTTACAACTACACTTGATTAAGCAGAGGCATCGGTGAGTCATTTTGCCCATTTTACGACGGCTCACTTGTGTCCCCTAGGACCCCGAGTTCGCATGAACTGTTCTAAGCTGAGCGCACTAACCACTCGTGGAGATGCCGTGGGGTCTCCCTTGACTTACTACTTTTTCTCGAGTTAGTTTACCGGGGGCCACAACACCGTATTTACATTTGGATCTGCATTTGGTTTGGGCTACCAGTGATGGTGCTTTAGGTTCTAAGCCCCCCTCCGATGGGTGTGGTTGTGCCGCCTCCGATGGTTGGCAGGTTTATTTGACTGCGGCGCGTTTTTATGTGAAGCTGGCGGATCCCTCCGATGGGCTCTCTTCTAGTCTTCTCCGTTCTCGCAAACTTCTGAGTCCGTCTTCGTTACGGGTAGCTTAGTAGGGTGGCCCCCCTAAACTCTCTCGTAGAATTAGCAACGGTCTCGTCGTGATATCCATCCCTTGTCTAGGTTGGATTGATCGAGCGTGTATGGGTACATTGGTGCACCCCTGCAGGGTAAATCTTTTCGAAAAGCCGTGTCCGCGGTTATGGACGACTTGGAGCCGTTCTACTCGATCATAGAACAACTTGCACCTAATTGATGATTAAATATGGCGTAGTAAATAGTTCTACTACAATATTAAATTGCTATAAAATTGTCAACCGTGTGAGTGCCTTTGATATTGCTTCTTCGTGTGGTTGCGATGAGGTGATCCATTGGCTGGGTTATATTTGCTTAGTATTTTAGTTGGTTCCTTTATGCGCTCTCTTATCTTATTCTGATTAGACGGAAGTTGTAGAGTGTCTCTATAGGTTCTTTAGTGCTTGCTCGCTGCCGCTTAACCCCACCATATAGCTGACGTCCTTTTGAGTCTCTCGAGTTGTCTGCGTACCTCACGTACAAAGGCCGCTTGTTGACTACGCTTTATACGTCTTGAAGTCTTGCTAAGTACTTTTGTACTTATTGCTGCTCGTCTCGGATTTCTCGCCGGAGCAGGTTTGAAGACAGGTACATGGAAGCGACGACGTTAGCAAGGTTACCCTTCCGGCTTGGCCTGGGCAGGGTTATGGACGCCATCGTTTATCTTCAGGCCTCTTAGGCCCATTTGTATTCTTGTCCGTACTCGGATATATTTGCTTTATGTATGATTTGGATCTTTGTATGTATATTTGGATCTTGACTCGTGGAGTCATCGTGGTTATATTATATGTCTTTTGTGGGTTCCATCGTGAACTGGTGCAATGTTACTACCTTGATTCCACCCGCATAATGTGTATGTTGTGACGTGCACATTTTGCTTGGTGGGCGTTTCCAAAGCGACATCGTGCGAATTGTGGCGTGTTTGCTGTAATTCGCAAGGTGCCGATTTTGGGGCGTCACAAGTGGTATCAGAGCCCAGGTTTTGTCGATACCTGCGGGTCCCCTCTGCCTGTAGGTTAACCTTGCCAATGGTCGTTGTTGTGTCTAGTGTCAAAACTATTTTATTAAAAACTCGTTGGATAGTTCTGAGTAGGTCTGCATTTTACTCCTTACCTCTGTGCTTCTCTCCTCTTACCTTTGCGAGTTTTGAGTCGTCTCTCTTACCTACCGCTTTGAGTTTAGGTTTCTGCGTGGGTGGACGATCTCTTGCCTTCAACCTAATAGGTCTGCTCTTCGAAGTTCATCATCGTCAACGTGAGCAAGAATCCTTTGTTGGTGGTGTCGAGAAGAAACCTCTTGTTGGTGGTGTCGAGAAGAAACCTCTTGTTGGTGGTGTCGACGAGTTTGAGACAGTGAACGAAGATCCGATAGCTTAACCAACTCTTTCCCCCCTACACGAGCGTGGATCTCGGGGCGAGATCCCTTGTTGGTGGTGTCGATTGTAACGGCCCAGAAAAATCCCCTTTATTAGATTTATTTGTTCTTTTGTTTTTGTGCATCTTCATGCATTTAACACCTTGCATGTTTTGTTTGTCAAATAAAAATTGTTTGGAATAAAATCTTTTTTTTACTATTTATCTTTTATGGTTTTATAATAAACCCTCCTCTTCTTATCTTATTTTATATTGAAACAAAGAAAAACTATAATATTTTCAAAGTTGAAAATTGTTTCAATTCAAGTTTTTAAAAATATTGTACATAACCAAGTTTTGCAAATCTTTTCAAACCTCTCTCTATTTCTCTCGTTTCTCTCCTCATTCAAAACAGCAGAAGGGAGAAGAAGATTTAGAAGAATTAGAATAGAAGAAGAACGAAGCCTAGCGTTGCAGCCCATCTATCCCTTCAGAAAAACAGCCCACTTCTTTGCCTTCTTCCTGCTTGTACGGCAGCGCATCGGAGGCAGCCACGTCGGGCACCTGATCGATGGGACGGCCAGAACGTCGCTCCTCCTAGCCTATAAATCCCCCCAGGTGCTTCTCTGCAACCCTAGCCTAGACCCTTCCCTGCAGCGCCGCCGCCACTCCCTCTTGTTCTAGCTCTCTCTTTCCCGGCGCCCACCTCTGCCGCGTGCGTGCACGTCTATTCCCCTGCGAGCTCTTGAACGGGTGCAGGCTCTACCGGCGTCCTCTTCATCCGCATCCATGTGAGCTCCTCTCCCAATTCCCAAATCTTCCCCTTTTGGTTTGCCTCCGGTAATCTATCTTCTCGCTCACGTTCGAGGGCGTCTCCGCGATGAACGACTTCAAGACGAGCAAGAGCTCATGATGCTACTGTCGCTCAAGCCCTGCGCCTCTCCGTGCCAATATCGCTCTGCCTCCTGCTTCCTCTCGCCCCCAAGCCCGCTCCGTCTTCTCTTGTTCATCTCCAAGCACCTTCACCTCCTGCGCGTCCTCGCGGTCGTGTTCTCCTCCGGCCGTGCGTCACCGCAGGACACCGACGCCATCCAAGCTCGCCGTCCGCCTCCACTCTCTGTTCATCTGCAAGTAGTTGTCACGTCTCCCCGCAAGACGTCGATGGGCGTCCTCCGGTGGTGCTCTACCGCCTGCGCCATTCCTCTCCTTCGCTGGCGCCCTCCACTGGTTCCCGTCGCCGGCTCTGCATGTCCGCGTCCGCTGCTTCTCGAGTCCAAAGTCGCGGCCTTCAGGTTTATCTAGCAGTGCACCTTAACACGTTCAACAATAATTGCCATCTCTACTGGTTAGTTCCTCAATACACTTTGCAGCTGATCACGAGTTCGATTCCCGGCCTGGCCAAAAGGCCACCTTTTCTTTTTGTTGAACTTGACTGACGTGTGGGCAATTCCTGTCAGCGATGTCTGGTGCCAGCGCAGCAGGCGCAGTACAGTCCGCGCCCAGTCAGCTACTCCGGGGGCCCGCTATCAGCCTCGCCGGCTGGTTCCCGTGGGTGAGAAAAAGTCTCAGCCCATTCTCTGTTTTTTCTGAAAAATTGCTGCAAGCGTGTTAATATTGCAAAATTAATATCTCTTAATCTATAACTCGAAATGAAAAGTATTTTATATGAAAGTTTATCAGAAAAATGTGTAGAATCTGAATATGCCATTCATATTACTGTTTGCATCTCGCATCATGTAATTACGTGGTAGCTTGCATATTACCTAATAAGTAACATATGGAGTATTTGGGTATTATCAAATATGATTACCCCACTTCATTTAATTTTGTGTAGCTCACACCTGCCTTGTTTTTGCCATGCTAATCAACATTTAAATTTGACGAGTAGTAAAACAACTTGAACCATATATGTGTGTGTGTCGGAATTCGATTCCGTTTAATTTGGATAAGTTGCATTGCATCATACTTGCCATGTCATGCATACATACTTCACATGATCATGCCGATTCTTTTTCCGTAGTAGTAAGTGTTGCATCCGTTGTTTGTTGTAGCGATTTGCTTCTTCCCGGATAGGACGCTTCGTGATGTTGTGAGCAACGACAAGTTCTTCGAGTGTTCATCGACAATCTTGCCAGGCAAGCTTTCCCACCCCTTACCTACCTATAGGGGTACTTATTACCTATTTGTGTTTATGGTTTATGCTTTATGCTAGCCTTGTGTTCCGATGCTTTGTTCGAGTCACGTATCCTATCCACCTGTTTCCCCAAAGCAAAACTATATACTCGCCACCTCCCGCCTATTACCTTTTGCTTGTTGTTTGAGTTGGCCTTGCGAGTCGTAGGCATGCTTAGGTTGTTTCCAGTTGTTTTATCTTATCGGGTTGTTGGGAAGTTATCACATGCTTTACTTTATGGTTATGAGATGGATATGAATTGGAGTTAAGTTGGTTATTAGATGTTGGAAATAAACATGATTTATTTATGTTACAACTACACTTGATTAAGCAGAGGCATCGGTGAGTCATTTTGCCCATTTTACGACGGCTCACTTGTGTCCCCTAGGACCCCGAGTTCGCATGAACTGTTCTAAGCTGAGCGCACTAACCACTCGTGGAGATGCCGTGGGGTCTCCCTTGACTTACTACTTTTTCTCGAGTTAGTTTACCGGGGGCCACAACACCGTATTTACATTTGGATCTGCATTTGGTTTGGGCTACCAGTGATGGTGCTTTAGGTTCTAAGCCCCCCTCCGATGGGTGTGGTTGTGCCGCCTCCGATGGTTGGCAGGTTTATTTGACTGCGGCGCGTTTTTATGTGAAGCTGGCGGATCCCTCCGATGGGCTCTCTTCTAGTCTTCTCCGTTCTCGCAAACTTCTGAGTCCGTCTTCGTTACGGGTAGCTTAGTAGGGTGGCCCCCCTAAACTCTCTCGTAGAATTAGCAACGGTCTCGTCGTGATATCCATCCCTTGTCTAGGTTGGATTGATCGAGCGTGTATGGGTACATTGGTGCACCCCTGCAGGGTAAATCTTTTCGAAAAGCCGTGTCCGCGGTTATGGACGACTTGGAGCCGTTCTACTCGATCATAGAACAACTTGCACCTAATTGATGATTAAATATGGCGTAGTAAATAGTTCTACTACAATATTAAATTGCTATAAAATTGTCAACCGTGTGAGTGCCTTTGATATTGCTTCTTCGTGTGGTTGCGATGAGGTGATCCATTGGCTGGGTTATGTTTGCTTAGTATTTTAGTTGGTTCCTTTATGCGCTCTCTTATCTTATTCTGATTAGACGGAAGTTGTAGAGTGTCTCTATAGGTTCTTTAGTGCTTGCTCGCTGCCGCTTAACCCCACCATACAGCTGACGTCCTTTTGAGTCTCTCGAGTTGTCTGCGTACCTCACGTACAAAGGCCGCTTGTTGACTACGCTTTATACGTCTTGAAGTCTTGCTAAGTACTTTTGTACTTATTGCTGCTCGTCTCGGATTTCTCGCTGGAGCAGGTTTGAAGACAGGTACATGGAAGCGACGGCGTTAGCAAGGTTACCCTTCCGGCTTGGCCTGGGCAGGGTTATGGACGCCATCGTTTATCTTCAGGCCTCTTAGGCCCATTTGTATTCTTGTCCGTACTCGGATATATTTGCTTTATGTATGATTTGGATCTTTGTATGTATATTTGGATCTTGACTCGTGGAGTCATCGTGGTTATATTATATGTCTTTTGTGGGTTCCATCGTGAACTGGTGCAATGTTACTACCTTGATTCCACCCGCATAATGTGTATGTTGTGACGTGCACATTTTGCTTGGTGGGCGTTTCCAAAGCGACATCGTGCGAATTGTGGCGTGTTTGCTGTAATTCGCAAGGTGCCGATTTTGGGGCGTCACAGACCCTAACAAATTTCCTTTGGAGAAGTTGCCTTGCTTTTCATTTGCCAAGAACGCTCTAGTTTTCACTCTTATTAAAAATCGAGTGTTCTTCTTTTTCCGCTACTGCTTTTGGTTTTCGTTTTCGCCTTGATTTGCGTTCAGACCTTGTCATATCTTTTCATCAAGGTGTATTTTTGCCTCTGATCTTTATTGGATTTCATCAAAAGAGGTGTCTTTAAAAATTTCAAATGGTGTTGGAAAAGAGAAAAAGCTTTGTGCAAAATAGTGGTACAAGAAGGAGCTTGTGTAGACTGCGGCTTAGGCTTTTTCATGTCATGCTTGATGTCTTTTTGATAGTATGCTTAGTGGTTTTGCTGTAGCATGACTTGTCTCAAATAACTGAGATTGCTTAATGAGCCTTTGAAAAAATCATGCGTTGTTTTTATTGTATGGAAGCATTATTTTGGTTTTCTCCTTGATGCTTTATTTGGGTTGACTTGGCGCATGCTCACACATGTTAGACTCTTACAAAGTCGCCAATAGCCTCTATGATCATTTAGTTTTTGACTTTTGATGCCATCTTATGCTTCTTTTAATGTCGCTTTGTCGCTTTGCATGATTATGGCCATTATTGCTCTCTTAGTTGGTCGCTCCCAGTCTTTTGCTAGCCCTCGCCTTGTACTGAGTATGAGCTCTACTCGTGCATCCAACTCCTAAAAGCCAAAGTTTTCCAAAGTGTCCACCATACATACCTACTAGCAATTTGCTATTCCAAGTAAATTTGACTTGCTTTTATTTTCTCTTCAAATTAAACTCTTACCAGTGTTATGCGAAATTCGGTCAGTAAAGCTCTCACGAACCGGAAGGCACACTTTACTTTTCCTGTTCTTAAAAATTTGACATTGTGGTCTCTTATGTTGAGTTGTTATGCTTGCAAGTTGTAAGTTGGAGACTAGCCCAGCCATGCAGTCATGGGCAAGCTTTCAACATTGCACTTCTTATTTGAGTTGATATCATGATCTTTTGTTTATGGATGCCCGCGGTGTGAAATGAATAGGGAATCTTGTGGGGATCATGGAGTTTGTATATGTGTTAGGGAAACGCTGGGCCGCTAATCTAAGCCATGCATAATTCATGGTGGAAATTTGCAGCATACCCATGGTGAACATTCGATGACGCATCTCACAATAAAAAGCTAAACAAATGGTAAATAAAAGAGATGTCGAGATGTTCATTGTCTGCTTGTTCTGTCATTTTGGTGTGGGCTTGTTCCATGTCATCGGGCACGGAGGTACCCCATTGGCGGTTCTCAATGATATGCATATACTTACAATGACAAGAGCCTTGCTTGGGACTCTAAGTAAAGTAGCATGAGGTTTGGGTACTCGTATTCACGGGGCACGAGGTTTTCAACTTATGATTTGTCAAGCATATGCATCATAATTGTTCTCGCATTAACTTTAACCATTCAAGATGCTTATGATGGGGGCAATGAGAGCTCAAAGCCGGTAAGTACCATAATTTTTGAAGGTTATAAAACTTGCAATCACTGCTTCCCTCCGCGAAGGGCCTTTCTTCTACTTTTATGTTGAGTCACCACCTTCTATCTTTATGCACCATTAAGAGAGCATAGTTGCCATTCTTAGTGTAATATGCATTGTCCCAAAGTTCATTGATTGATTCATATTGTTGGTTTCACTTGTTCTCAAATTATTTGTATCTACTCGCCCTCTTAAACTTGAAGGTGTCCTTTGCATTTATGTTTTGCTCTCTTTGAAGGACAAGCCGAAAACCATTTGTATGTTTTCCTTATGATTTGAACACACGTTTGACTTTCATTGTTTCATTTTCATGATCTTTTGTTTGTATTCATTTGCATGTTTACAACATGGTTGCTAAGTTTTTTATTGTCAAGATTATATCTTTCATGCCCATGTTTTAAGTTCTTATGATCCCAGCTCACAAATGCTTACATATATGATCAAGATTGTGTAGGTGCATGTCATCTCAAAAATTATTCTTTTGTTATCACTTACCTACTCGAGGACGAGCAGGAGTTAAGCTTGGGGATGCTTGATACGTCTCCAACGTATCTATAATTTTTGATGCTCCATGCTTGTTTTTACACCATTTGCCTACTGTTTCGTTACACTTCGTGGCACTTTTATGCATTTTTCGGAACTAACCTACTAACGAGTTGCCACAGTGCCAGTTCCCTGTTTTCTGCCGTTTTTGTGTTTCAGAAGTGATACATAGGAAATATTCTCGGAATTGGACGAAACAAGTTCCTGAAGTCTTATTTTACCCGGAAGCTTCCAGAGATCCGAATGAGAGTAGGAGGCGGGCCACCAGGGGCCCACACATAGGGGTGGCGCGGCCAGCCCCTGGCCCGCGCCACCATGGTGTGAGGCCACCTGGCCCCTCCTCTGACATCGCCCCTTCGCCTATAAAGACCCCCCGACGGAAAAAACCTAAGTACCCGATCACTTTTCCAGAACACATCGCGATCCGTCGCCGCCGTCGACCCAAAGATCGGGAGGGTCCAGAAGCTCTTCCCGGCACCCTGCCGGAGAGGGGAATCGCCACCGGAGGTCTTCTTCATCGCCATGCTTGCCTCCAGAGCGATGAGTGAGTAGTCTACCTTGGACCATGGGTCCATAGCAGTAGCTAGATGGTTGTCTTCTCCACCATGTGCTTCATGTTTAGATCTCATGAGCTGCCCTACATGATTGAGATCACCGTTATGTAATTCTACATGTTTGGTTTGTTGGGATCCGATGAATATTGGTGTTTATGATTGAGTTGCTGTACTGAATATTATCTTTTGTTATCTCTATGTTGTTTATGATCTTGCATGCTCTCCGTTGTTAGTAGCTATCTTGGCCGAGTAGTTGCTAGTGACTCCAAGAGGGGGTATTTATGCGCGATAGTGGGTTCATGCCTCTATTTAACCTGGGGGAGTGACAGAAACCTCTAAGGTTGTAGATGTGCTGTTGCTACTAGGGAGAAAACAACATTCATATGCTCAAGGGCATATGCTTTGTTTACATTGCACACTTTGCTTAATGCAATTATCTGTTGTTCGCAACTTAATACTTGTGGAGTTCTCGGATTGATTCGCCACAAGTGGATTATTAGTCATAGATGCAGTTGGATGGCGGTCTATGTATTTTGTTGTAATGCCCAGAGTAAATCTCATAGTGATCTTCTTGACATATCACGTTTATCTTTATTCTATCAATTGCCCAACTGTAATTTGTTTACCCAGCATGTGTTATTTATCTTATGGAGAGACACCACTAGTGAACTGTGGATCCCGGTCCTATTTCCATCATATTGCTATCACCTGTTTACTTTACTCGTACTGTTTACTTTACTCGCATACTCTATTGTTTTCCACTCGATACGCTCATAACCTTTGTTTCAAGCAAACCGGTGAGATTGACAACCTCATCGCAAGTTGGGAACGAAGTACTTGGTTGTGTTGTGTGCAGGTTCCGCGTTGCAGCCAGCAAGCAAAGCTTGGACGAGGCGCCATATATAAATTGTCTGAAGCTGTCGCAAGCTAGCAAGCATCACCTTCAGTCGTTTGTCTCTCCTCTCCAAGAACGATAAACCTTGGTTTCTTAACTGAGGGAAAACTAGCTGCTATACTCATCACACCTTCCTCTTGGGGTTCCCAACGGGCTGGTCATTCACCACGCATCAGCGCCAGAAAAGAGCTTAAGGCAAAGGCGCCATAAAAGAACTTGAAGCAAGAGAGAGCATCAAAAAGCAAATATGAAATATATTTAAATCTAAAACTTCCTATGCATAGGAATCTTGTAAGAAAATAAATCAACGAGGCACATAGTAACAAGCATGGGTAGATAAAACAAGTGCAACTTCAAGATTTGCAACATAAAGAGGGGAAACTTAATATTGTTGAGATCCATCAAACAATGTTTCCGTCTCTCATAATAACTTTCAGTAACGTCATGAATAGAATTAACAATATAACTGTCACATAAAACATACTTATCATGAGCCATATGCATAAAAGAATTAATACTCCCTACATGAACAATAGTAGGAGAAAATTCACCAACATAATTATTCTCATCACCATAATCATCAAAAATAGGAGGCATATTATAATCATACCTTGCTTCCTCCTCAATAGTAGGTAAACTGAAAATAGTATACTCATCATTGTAATCATCATAAGTAATAGAATAGCTATCTTCCAAAGTGTGTTCATATGTAAACATATTATCATTGGAAGGAACATGGATAGCACTAATGGTACAACAGTTATTAACCTCATAATCTTCATAATTGGTACCAAAAAGATTTTCAATCTCAAAAGTAGAGTGCTTTTCCCAATAATGATCACTAATATAGGTAACAGGCATAAGAACATCATCGAGTTCAGACTCATCAAAAACTATAATAGGAGCAACATGCTTAGGGGAAGATACTGTTTTCTCTCTCCTTTTACTCTTCTTCTTCTTCTTCTTCTTCTTCTCTTCTTTAGGAGGGAGAGGCTTGAAAGGAAGTGATACGTCCAAAACGTATCTACTTTCCCAAACACTTTTGCTATTGTTTCTCCTCTAATTTGTGTGTTTTGAATACAACTAACACGGACTGACGCTGTTTTCAGCAGAATTGCTCTGGTGTCTCGTTTTGTGCAGAAATCCAACTTTCAGTAAAAATTCGAGAAAAATCATCAAAAATCCTATTTCACCAGAAGACCCACGGAGCCAGAAGACGAGACGGAGGGGAGGCTCGAGGGCCCCACACGCACAGGGGGCGCGGCCCAGCCCTGGCCGCGCCCACCTGGTGTGAGGACGCCTCGGCTGTTCCCTCGACCTCTCCTTTCGTCTACATATACCCCCTGACTCGATTATATCAGGGAGATGGCGTTTTTCCCAGATAGACTTCCGCTGCGCTGCCGCCATCAGAAACCGTGATTCGAAACCAGAAACTCTGTTCTGGCACCCTGCCGGGACGGGGATTCGGAGGAGATCTTCATCACCATCATCACCGACGCTCCTCCATCGACCATCCATGACTCCCCCATCCATGTGTGAGTAATTCCCCCGCTGTAGGTGAGGGGATGGTAGGGATTGGATGAGATTGTTCATGTAATTTGATATGAGATTGTTAGGGCATAGTGCCTAGTATCTTTATTTAGTGCCTATGACATTGTTGCAACTTGTTGTGCTTAATGCTTGTCACTTTGGGCCCGAGTGCCATGATTTCAGATCTGAACATGTTATTATTTCTATGATGATACTTGTTGTTTATGGTCTTACCTACAAGTTGTATACACATATTGTTGTCCGGAACCCGAGGCCCCAAAGTGACAGAAATTGGGATAACCGGAGGGGATGGCTACGATGTGAGGATCACATGTGTTCACCGCGTGCTAATGCTTTGCTCCGGTACTTTATTAAAAGGAGTACCTTAATTACCAGTAGTTTCCCTTGAGGCCCTGCTGCAACAGGCTGGTAGGACAAAAGATGTCGTGCAAGTTTCTCCTTGTGAGCACGTACGACTATATACAGAACGCATGCCTATGATTGTTTGTACTAGGATGATTTATCATTATTTATCTGCAATGCCCATGTCCCATTGATTTCATGAATTATCTTATCCATGCAACGCCCGTACATCCATCCCTATGCCTACAGTATTTGTTCCTACTGTTTACTACTATTACTATTACCGCTGCTATTTTACTGCTGCTGTTACTGTTTCACTACTATCACCACTATAAAACTGTTGCTACTGATAAACTACTGTGAGCAAGACTGTTTCCAGGTGCAGCTGAATTGACAACTCATCTGTTAAGGCTTACATATATTCTTTGGCTCCCCTTGTGTCGAATCAATAAATTAGGGTTTTACTTCCCTAGAAGACTGTTGCGATCCCCTATACTTGTGGGTCATCAAGACTATTTTCTGGCGCCGTTGCCGGGGAGCATAGCTTTATTTGTAAGTTTACTTGGTATTCATATTGTTCGCTGCAATCCTTTCATCATGGGTAAACCTTGTGATGGAAAAGTTCCTATATTGCCATCCACTACAAGAAGAGGTACGACTCTCAACACTTCTGCTGCTCTTGATTCACCATCTGTTATGAGTAAGTTGCTTACACCACCACACCCACACGCTACTGCTACTACTTCTGCTGAGATTGAAAATGCCACTGATAATTTAGATTTTGCTTCTACTGTGCTTGATGAGAGTGGTTCACTAGGTTCCTTTTTAGATGCTACTATTGCTAGAGCTAAGTTGGGAAACACCACTGTTACACCTGTTAGTTCACCTGAGTCTAGGGAATATCCTAGTGATGATTTTGATGATGATGCTTATATTGAGCTTAATGATGATTTTATTGCTGAAGCACGTGCTACTCGTAATGCTGCTGAGGTTAAAGAACTTCTTGCAAGACGTTCTGTTAGATATAATTTGTCTCCTGATCCTAAGTTTGCTGCTTCTCCCATAAATATTAGAGACAAGGATTATGATTTCTCTTTGGATTTATCTTACATATCTATTGTTGAGAAAACTCCTTTTTGTGGTACTAAAGATGAGAGTGCTATGGAGCACATGAATGAGCTTTCTACTTTGAGTAATTTGTTTTCTGATGATATTAAGCTCCGCACTTACTTTGTTGCTAAGATTTTTCTTTCTCGTTGAAAGATGCAGCTAAAACTTGGTTTAATAGCTTGTCTCCTGGATCTCTTAATAGTCATATTGCTTTGGTTAATGCTTTCTTTCAGAAATATTTTCCTGCTAGTGCTCAACATGCTGCTGTGCAGAAAATCTTTGATTTTGAACAGGGAAAAGGAGAGATATTGCCTGAATCTTGGACAAGGTTTTGTTCTTTAATTAGAGCTTTACCTAAAGAACCATTGCCTAAAAATGAACTCCTTGATATATTTTATAATGGACTAACTGATGAATCTAAGTCATATTTGGATAGTTG
This sequence comes from Dactylis glomerata, assembly GCA_007115705.1. NCBI lineage: Eukaryota > Viridiplantae > Streptophyta > Magnoliopsida > Poales > Poaceae > Dactylis > Dactylis glomerata. The sequence continues at coordinate 3,199,265 of QXEO01000360.1, read as the reverse complement.
TGCTGGTTGTGTTTTTAGGGAAAGAACTCCGACTAAAGCTGAAGAATTAATGGCTAAAATAAGTCGGAATCATGATGATTGGACTCTAGTTGAGCCAACACCAGCGCCATCACCTGCGCCAGTCCCAGAGCCTACACCGAAGAAGAGAGGGATAATTGAATTAAATGATGAAGTGATGAGGGAAGCTAAGAAATCTCTTAAGAAGAAAGGTATTAAGGCCAAAGATGTGAAGAATTTACCTCCTATAGAAGAATTATGTAAGCCAATCCCTCACTCATCTACTATTGAGGTACACTCTCTCCAACGCTTTGATGAAAGAGATATTTCTTATTCTAAACCTCCTGATCAATGCTTAGATGAGTTTGATAATTTTATTGTTAAGCAAGAAAATTTTAATAGAATGGTGCATAATTATCTGTTGGAAAATTCTAGAGCTATTAACAACTTGCAGGATATTGTGGAGAGAACCGCCAATGATGTGAAGATACTTGTTAAACATTTTCAAATGGTTCAAACACAAATTGATCAGCTTACCAAGGTGCAAAAAGACTTGCTAGTTAATGCCGCAAGAGAGAAGCAAGCATGTGAAATACGCACAAGAAGTGGCGCTGCTACTCAAGATCCATTATATCCTGAAGGACATCCTAAGAGGGTCGAGCAAGATTCTCAACGTACTTCAAGTGATGATATTCCTTCTAAGAAGAAGAAGAAGCATAAAACGACTACAGAATCATCTGATGCAGGTAAAGATCCTAACAGTGTTTCTATTTCTGATGCTGAAACTGAACCAGGAGATGCTTCTGATAAAGAAGAAGTTGAAGAAGAACCAGAAAAGATTGATAAGAATGCAAAGTACACCAAAGAAGACTTCATTGCCAACAAGCATGGTAATGAGAGAGAGCCTTGGGTGCAGAAACCAATGCCTTTTCCTAGTAAGAAACACAAGTCCAAGGAAGAAGAACACTACAACAGGTTTTGTGAATGGATGAGACCTTTATTTTTGCAAATTCCTTTGACTGATGCTATTAGAATGCCTCCTTATGCAAAGTATATGAAAGATATTGTCACTAACAAAAGGAAAATTCCTAATGAGGAAATTTCCACCTTACTTACTAATTATTCTTTTGATGGTAAAGTACCGGAGAAGCTTGGAGATCCAGGTATACCAACTATTCCTTGCTCCATTAAAAATAACTATGTTAGCACTGTTTTATGTGATTTGGGAGCCGGAGTTAGTGTCATGCCTTTTTCTCTTTATAAGAGACTTGATCTAGAAAAATTGGTATCAACTGATATATCTTTGCAAATGGCTGATAAGTCTACTACTATTCCTATTGGTATATGTGAAAATGTTCCTGTTCAAGTTGCTAACAGTTGTTTAATATTAACTGACTTTGTTGTGTTGGAAATGCCTGAAGATGATAATATGTCTATTATTCTTGGGAGACCTTTTATAAACACCGCAGGTGCTGTTATTAATTGCAATCAAGGATAAAGAGTACACGGTTTATTTTCCCAAGAAGATTGATAGGAAGAATGCTCTAAATTCCGTCAAGAATGTTGAGACCATCAAAGTTGGTCAAATTATTTGTTCAGAGCGAAAGCCCAATGAAGAATATAAAATTGTTATGATTGGGACTATGCCTATCAGAGTTGAGGTAACATAAGCATTAAGTGAAGTGCAAAGTTTTGCCTCATATAAAGTTAGTTTGGGAACAAGACTTGATCAACCTTGTTAACAAAGTGATTTTATATGAACGAAACTTCATTTTCACCGCATCCGCTCCACCTCACTTATATTTACTTTCATCAATTTTGTTCCTTTAGTTAGCTACATGATTAAGAGTATCTCAGAGCTGCTGCATGCTTGGTTTTGATTTGCTTGAAATCATTTCATCTTTGTTTTTCTGAGTTTTATCGATATGCCAATTTCTGAAAAATCCTCGAAAATAAAGTTTCTCGAAAAATTCCAGAAAATTCTTTATAAATTTTTATGTCAAAAATGGGGCAGAGAGGCACCTGGGAGACACCAGGAGGGGCTGCCACGCCATCTCCCACACAGGGGGCGCGGCCCAGCCTGGGGCGCGCCCACCTGGTGTGAGGAGGCCCCACCTGGCCTCTCACTTATCTCTTCCTCTCCAGCTCTTTCTCTCTCCCGAAAACAACAACACACCCAGCTCAAACCCGAGTTCTTGCTGTTTTTCACTTCGATTTTTCGATCTCCTTGCTCAGCCCATCATTTCTGCTGAGATTTGGAGCATTTGTTCTCCGGTATGTGACTCCTCCGCTTGTCCAAGTAGAATTTCTTTTGGTGAAGTATCTCTTGAGTATTTTAGCATTGTAGGTGGCAGGATAAATGAGTATGCATGCTTGTTCTATTGCTTAGAAATGATATTTTGATGCATGTTAGCTCTCTAGTAACTCACTATAGTAGTTCCCTACATTTGCTTATCTCAAAATCATATTTTATGAGTTTTGTTAAAAAATTCAGAAAAGGGACATGGATAACTACACCTATGGAGAAGTGTTTGAAAGAGAAGCACCAAGGTCCTCAAGGCCTTCAAGATCCACTGCTCAATATAGGATATCCTACAATGAAGATCTTATGTCACCGAACCTTGAGGGGGACGATGGAGATGCACATCCATCGACCTTCCCTTGTACTAATTTCTTAAGTGATGCAGGGATTCTTAATGATTTCTTGCTCCTTGTTAACAGGGTTGGATTGACTACATACATGATGGATGAGAGTAATCAATATGCCATTCTCACAAAGATTTGCGTTGAAAGCTTTAAATTCACTAATGCTCATTACAATCCTTCCATTGCATTCAAGATTTATGATAGACCTATCACCATGTCTTTAGAGAGATTTTGTAACATTTTAGGTATACCCATGTTTGGGACGGCGAGGAAGATGCTGCAGCAGCCCGCTGATTTAGTGGAGCTCTACCGAGGAGTAACCAACGATGATGACCGCACCGCACAGCGCGGCAAGATAAGAAACATTCAACTCCCAGCTATTAGATATTTTACTTACTATCTTGCCACTAGTGTACTTGGTAGAGGAAACACTAGCAATATCTCCAAATATCATTTAGCTTTTCTAGCTACTGCTCTTGATGTTAGTAGGAAGTATAACCTCGGTGCTATTATTGCTCGTCGCCTAGCTGCTAAGGGACCTATTTATGGAGGTATTATTGCTGCGCGCATTGTTGCCGCTCTTGAACTTCCTATTGCTCCTCATGATATATTGTTGACTCCACAGAGGATTGATCTTGCTGCCATGAAGCTCCATCATTTTGTTACTGCTAACTCACGTGTAGGGAAATTAGTTTACAGGATGTTATTCACTGATGGAGAGGAAAGGGAAGTGCCTTTACCACAACCCAGTTTGTTTAGCATTGATAACAGACCATGGTCACGCACGAAGGAGGAGTTGGATGAGCGGCTTAGGGTGCTCGGCTTCAACGTACAGCATGGCATCGTGGACCAGGAGGAAGAGGAGGAGCCGGCCTATCACTTCACCACATACCACTCCGGGGCATCCTCGAACTCATATCAGGACGATGGTGCTTCTTCGTCGCACTACGGAGGCGCCACCTCGTCGTCGAGTTGGCCGAGTTGGGATTGATCTCCACTTAGGCCAAAAGCCTAAGCTTGGGGGGAGGTACGCCGACGATACACTCATCTACATATCATGTTTTGTCGGTCCTATGTATATCCATGATTCGCTTTCTTTATTGTTCTCGTTCTTATTCCTACTTTCCCAAACACAAAAAGACCAAAAATATTTCCGTTGTTTCTCTTTGTTTGCCTTTTTAGTTTGCTACCCTTGGTTTGCTTTACTTGCTATTTTTGGTTTGCTATTTGAAAAATCCAAAAATATTTTGCTTTGTTTGCTATTTCCTTTGTTCTTGTTTCAAAAATCGAAAACCCAAAAATATTTGTTGCTCTTCTTCGGTTTTGTAAAGTTTGTTGCAGAGTTCAGTCCCCCGTTACTCCATTGGAGCTTGGTATTCACTTTATATTATTCAAGCCACACCAGTGAAGAGCAATAATGATGACATATGACAATCCGAGATGTGGTAAGAGGCTGGTATGAACTCTATTTGTTTTCATTTTTGTACATATACTCACTTATGTGGACATGCTTAGTCGGTTCATGTAAGATATATGTTATCTAATGGATGCTTTGTAGTTCTTGCTTTCATATGATTAGTTCCAATTTACTAATAGTTTGTAGCATGTCATGTAGACGCTTGCATGCATTGTTTTATTCATAATATGGTATGTTATTGTGGTATCCTCCTCTGAAAGCTTAATTTGAATCGACTTGGCACATGCTCAAGCATGCATATGACTGAACAAAAAGTCAATTAAGCCTCGATGATTTACTTTACCTCAGAGTTCTTGTATCATTTTTATGCCTATATTAACGTTGCTTTGTCGCAAGCATGATTATGATAGTTATTGCACTCTCGATTGTCGCTTCCCAGTCTTTTGCTAGCCTTCACTTGTACTGAGTATGAGCTCTACTCGTGCATCCAATTACCAAAAACCAAGTCTACCAAAGAGTCCACTATAAATTCCTATGCATGGTATTTGTAAGCCATTCCAAGTAAATTTTCATGTGCTACCTTTCAAACTTTCAACTACTTCTCATTTTGTGCCACTATTTTTAGCTCATGAGGACGTAGTGGTCGGAGTTGCTATCTTCCATATTAAATTAAGTACCCCTCGACTAGGCAGATTCATCTGCTCGTCATTAATTTTGCATGAGAGCTGGTCAGACTATTATAATCCAATTCTAAAAAGAAAGAAAAAGGCACTCCTCCATGGAATGTGAAAGTTGGTGGGCACCCGATGGAATCGGTTAGCCATGGTTTGAAAAAGAAAAAAGGTGGGGAGGAGTGCCAAAGCTTTATAAAAAGAGCACCAATGTGCCAAAATTTCAAAGAACTCGGAACCGCTCTCACTTGTTTATTATGGAAGATAGCAAGTCCCCATTGCCAGTCGTTGACATGAAACAACCACCTCTCAAAATAAATTTTTATCTCTGTTTTACAAATGAAAAGATCTAGCACATGTTAAATCCCTGCTTCCCTCTGCGAAGGGCCATTCGTTTACTTTTATGTTGAGTCTGATGGGTTCGTAGCATAGAAAAGAAAAAATTTCCTACGCAAGAACACATAAACTAGCCAAGATACTCTACGAGTTGGTAGCAACGGAGACTAACCCTCGATGACCGTAAGCGGGGATTACGTTCCCGCACAAACGTTGACGATGGAGAGTCGATGAAGACGCACGTAGTCGACGTAGTTGTTCACTTGACGTAGTCGACGTAGTGGTTCACTTGACGATCACAAGATCGTGTACACGGTGCCACAAGTGGCAGCGCCCCCGTACTCAGATACACGTACGGTTCGGTGATGACCTCCATGCCCTCGGTCCAGCGGGGTAGCGGAAGTAGGGATCCGCCGGAACTCCTCCTCCTCCACTTCTCCAAGTGTTGGTGGCTAACAATTTCGGCAGCGCTTCGCTTAAGCAACATCCATGGTGTGGAGCAACAAGCTAGGGGATGGAAGCAACTAAGTGTAGGGAGAAGAGGAGCATGTCCAACATATATATAGGAGAGAGGGGGCAGCCATCCATGAGGGTGCGGCCAGCCCCTCCCCCTTTTCTCCTCTTCATGGTGGTGGTAACCCCCTCCTTCATGGAAAGGTACCCCCCCTCATCAAATGAGTAACCCCCATTTTAATTTTGCATGACATTCATGTTAATTAAAATCCACACTTATTGAATTAATAAAACATTTTTATTTCTTTAATATTTGTTAATTCAATCAATTAACAAATATTAACATTTACCCCCTTGAGTCATTTCGATATACCGAAACAGTTTCGGTGCTTTTCTGAAACAACCCCTGTGCTGTCCAATAATTTAGCCGGAGTTCCAAATCCACTCAAAACGCGTCAACGAACCTTAAGTGTGTCACCCTACAGTTCGTGAATAAAGTGGACATGATCGAGACTCCTCTCTGATCAATAATCAACAGCGGGATCTGGAAATCCATGATGACTCCCACTTACTCAACGATGAACTAGTGATCGTGTGAACCAATAACGAACATAGTTAATTCCTTTTGTCTCGCGATATTATTACTTGTCCGAGATCCGATCATTTGGTATCAACCATACCTAGTTCGATCTCGTTCCTGACAAGTCTCTTTACTCGTTCCGTGATAATGCATTCCTGTGACCTAGTCACATGCTTGCAAGCGATTCTAATGCAATATCACCGAGAAGGGCCCAGAGAATATCTTCCCGTCATCGGGTCAGACAAATTCCACTCTTGATCCATGAGCCTCAACTAATACTTTCAGAATACCCAAATCAACCTTTATAATCACCCTGTGATGGTGTGACGTTTGATATCATCAAAGCACTCTTCCGGTATCAGTGATTAACATGATCTCATGGTCTGAGGATTAGAACTATTTCGTATGAGTTTGAGATAGCAATGAACTTGATGACTTGATCGTTTTTCTATTCATACTATGGGTGTGAGTGTTCATCATATCAGTCTTCTAATGATATGACCCCGTTATTAACAACATCCAATGTTCATGATCAGGAAACCTTGATCATCAGTTAATCAACGAGCTAGTATAAAAGAGAGGCTTTACTAGGAACCTTTTAAGTTTATTAATCACACAAGTATTAATGTTTCCGATTAATACAATTCTAGCATGAGAAAAAAACATTTATCATAAACATGGAATATGATAATAACCACTTTATTATTGCCTCTCGGGCATATTCCCTTCAGTCTCCCACTTGCACTAGAGTCAATAATCTAGTTGATACTTGCGTATATAACACTTATGGCTTTCACGTGTTATCCGTACGCGTTGCAGTGGTTAATCTGATCTCCAGATCTGACACTTTCAGTTCTGTGTGTATTTGCATGTCTTTGCGTCTCTACGCATCACTCATTCTCAAATGAGATAGTTGGGTATAAATTTGGTCCTTTGGTGAGACCTTAGTTCCTTTAGCTAAAATCATGTTGTCACTATTATCGCACAATAGATCTTCACAGTAATAGCCAGCTTGGAACTACACCTAGTTTGATAACAAACTTCTTGACACAAATGCCCTCTTTTGCTACTTCTAAAGTAGCCATATACTCAACCTTTGTTGTAGAATCCATCACAATGTCTTAACTTTGGAACTCATCCAAATCCATCATGGAACTTCCTTCCATTACATTGGGCCACCTAAACATACAGCTAAAATTGAGATAAACTTAATTTGTATCTTGTGACAAACTTAGTATCAATGTAACACTTTACAATGAATTATGTATCACTTTGTCATACATAATATATATCCTTAGTCCTTCCAAATCACATAAGGATATCTCTACTATTGTCCAGTGATCATCTTATGACTTTTATCACTCTGGTATATGCTCATAACATTTAGAGCATAGGACATATCTGGATATGTATATATCATGGTATACATGATCGATCAAATCATTCATGTGGCTTCACTCATCAAGTGTCAAAAACACATGAATCTTGTTTCAACCTCTTCCATGCGGCAAGAACTTTTCTCGTCGTTTCCATATTGAACTTCATTCAATATTTCATCTATGTACTTTGGCACAACCATATTGGCACCTTGATCTATCTATATAGACATCGAGACCCAATATTTTGGTTTTGCCTAAGTCTTTCATTGAAATCTAGTTTTAATGAAATTCTTAACCTATGTCAATAAAAGATACATCATTTCCAATTAACAATATGTCTTCTACATAATGTACTGAAAATATGTCTCAGCGCTCCCACTTAATTTCTTGCAAATGCAAGCATATTCATCGTATCTGATGAAACTAAACCTTTTAATTATTTCATCACGGTGAATATTCCAACTCCGCGATGCTTACTTCAACCATTGAAGTTTGCATGCCTTTTAGCATCCTTTGAATTTACAAAACCCATTGGACCATGTCATGTACATGTCCTAGGTAACCATTCTATTAGAAGAATGTTGTCTTGTTTGTTCAACTAACATATACCAAATTTGGCATATGTAGTGGTTGCTACAGTAATCCTTCCAGACAAAATATCGCTATGAAAGATCAAATCTTGTCATAGTCAACTCATTGAACACAATCGTAAACTCTTTTAACGATGTGTCGACTATTTCAAAGATGTTAAACATCCATGTCTGTCTTTATAGATCCAAATACGTTCATTAGGCTTCATGCCTTTTGAGGGTCTTCCAAGTTCATAAACTTGGTTTCTCGTGTATGGAACTATCATGGATTTTATGGCTTCTAGCCATTTGACGGAGTCAGGGCCCATCATTGCTTCTTTGCATGCAGTCGGTTCATCATTGTCAAACAATAATGATTCATTCTCAAATCTAACTATTTGATTGTTACCCGACTCACGCGGTTCAATAGGAACTTTGATCTATGTGACCACAACCTTTGAGGTACGACAACCATGCGCATTGTGGCCGCCTCTGGGACACTTCCCAGCGCTGCGCTACTCAGCACATATAGCTTAGGTTCAACAACCTAATCAAAGTTCTATTGTCCTCCCACTTGACTTTTTGCGAAAAATTCCTTCTCAAGAAACTTGACGTTTTCGGTGACAAACACTTTTGTCTTAGGTGTTCTGGAGGAATACCCAACATTTATTTTGGGATAACCTACAAAGACGTATTTATCCGACTTTGGTTGTAAATATTTTACATATGCCTAGCATACCAAAATTTCAGAAAAGACAACTTGGGTTTTATCCCATGCCATATCTCATATGGTGTCATTTCAATGGATCATGATGGTGCTCTTTTCAGTGTAAAAAGCGGTAGTCTCTAAAGCTTTATCCTTAAAATATAATGGCAGTTTTATAGACGACACCTTTGATCCAACGATGTCAAACAAAGTTTGATTTTATCTCTCGAACACTCCATACTCCTATGGTGTTTCGGGAAATACAAGTCTATGGAACGATTCCTCAACTTTTAGGTGTTTGCTAAACTTGTAACTCAAATATCTTCCTTTATGATCAAATCATAAATTCTTTATTCTCTTGTTACAATGATTTTCAACTTCAACTAGAAATACTTTGAACAATATTCAAATATTTCATGCTTCTTCCTTATCAAGTAAATATACACATATATCTACTCAAATCATCGGTTAAAGTAAATGAAGTTCAAGAATTCACCACACACGGCTACACATAATGGACTATATACATCAACATGTACAATATCCAATAAGTTAGTCGTCCGTTCTTCTTTGGCCTATGAACGGAGTTTTAATCATATCTAGGAAATTCTCACAAGTGTCAATTGATTCAAAATCAAAAGGCTCCAGAATTCCATCAATATGGAGTTCCTTCACGTTTTCTTTCCAATATAATTTAAACGGTGGTGTCACTCATAAGTGATCTTCTAATCATTTGTCTTAAGACATTTTTAGCATCAGTGTTATGGAAGTGATTTCTCCAACAAGATAAGCGTTCATTCATCTTTTATGAATGCGGTAATAATTTGAACAACCATTGTTCTCATAATACCAGAACAAAATAACAATTATTCAAATAAATCTTGAAGGCTAGGTTTAATTCCAATGAAACACAATAACACTTTATTTGTTTTCGATGAGAATCATCCGATATTCATTTGCTAGTTAATTAGGCCATTGTAGTTCTTGTATTGCATTGTATGACAGTTCATACCAACCAATTTAGTATCAAATACCCAAGAACCACATTGTTTTAACAAGCAACGAATACAACCATAACATGTATATCTTCTATATACCTGAGCTGGACATTTCCAGTCTTTTCTTTTCCGCCAGAATAAATTTTGGATTCTCTTTTAGCAATTCTTTTTCATCTAGAAGAATCTATCAACATCAATAGTGGCACCATACACATGGCACATAGTTCAAGGCATGATTAGTCAAACACTAATACCCTTGGACTCGCACTTTGAAGTAGATCACCATTATCAAATATTTGGCGTTCTTCCAAATTCCATTCTTTAGTAATCTTTTAATGTAGTAAACATTTTACCTACATTTTCCATTCATCCTATCATGACAACTTTCATGATCAAGCTACTATAGCTCATGAGGATGAATTGTGAGTATAATGTTAGTTCCTAAACCTTTTAGGAGATCTGGACGCCTGGCGTCTCTAATCTTCGCAAATTCTCATACAATACGAGAACATGTGTCTTACTAAATTATACTCTATCACTTTGCAATCAAACATTGTTTCAGATATCACAATATCTTCCACACATGATAGTTTATAAAACAATTCTTTCAACTCCTAGATAACCTTGATACTAAAAACAACTTTTGAATATCAAGGATCATGGAGGCAAGTGTGATACTTAGATACTAACACTGGAATTGTTACTCTTGATTTAATACTACTTATTAAATTTTATCGAGTAAATAAGGTTTGCTAAAAGTTTGCAATAGGAGTTTAAACTTTAGATTGACATTCAAACAATACGATACCAGTTCGTAAAGTTAACATCCAGAATTCTATAGTTCTATTATCTCAATTATAGCTAAACACAAGGTAATAAACGGATGCCAATGCCTACAACAAACTATGCAAATTCACTTTGATTTAGTTCATGATAAATTGAGTTCTATAATTCAAAATTACTAGGTGAACTCCCACTTAAAATCAAAACATCCCTCTTAGTTTTCTTAAGTGATTACACGAACCAAATTCACTATACCGCAACCGATCATCACGTGCAACGGCATAGTTTCAAAGGCGAACATCACCATGTTCATCATATCAACCATATGACTCATGCTTAACCTTTCGGTTCGTGTTCTGAGGCCATGTCTGTACATGCTAGGCTCGCCAAGTAGAACCATAGCACTCGCGTGTGTAAAACTGTCTTACACCCGTCGTATGTGAACGTAGAGTCTGTCATACCCGATCATCACGTGGTGTCTCGAAACGATGAACTTTCTTGACGGTGCATGCTATGGAAGAACACATTTTTATCTTGATATTTATGTGAGAGGGATCATCTTATAATGCTACCGCGCGATCAAATCTAAGCAAAATAAGATGCATAAAAGGATAAACATCACATGCATATATAATGTGATATGATATGGTCCTTGACGCATTCGATCTCCATCTTGTGCGTTATGGCATGATCTCCATATGACTCATGCTTAACCTTTCGGTTCGTGTTCCGAGGCCATGTCTGTACATGCTAGGCTCGCCAAGTAGAACCATAGCACTCGCGTGTGTAAAACTGTCTTACACCCGTCGTATGTGAATGTAGAGTCTGTCACACCCGATCATCACGTGGTGTCTCGAAACGACGAACTTTCTTGACGGTGCATGCTATGGAAGAACACATTTTTATCTTGATATTTATGTGAGAGGGATCATCTTATAATGCTACCGTGCGATCAAATCTAAGCAAAATAAGATGCATAAAAGGATAAACATCACATGCATAAATAATGTGATATGATATGGTCCTTCACGCATTCGATCTCCATCTTGTGCGTCATGGCATGATCTCCATCATTCCACCGGCGTAGCACCAAGGTCCATGGCGCGCCACCTTGGTTGTCTTCCTCCATTACAATATATCACTTGGATATATATATTCGGCACGCAGGCCATTTAAATGTAAAGACAACCATATGGCTCCTGCCGGTTGTTTATAACTTACAAAAAGGATCATTGCATACAATTTGTAACATAAACAATTTAACCATATCACATCACATGCCCTGCAAAAATAAGTTAGACGTTTCTAATTTGTCTTGCATATTTTACGTGGTTTGGGGCTTTCTAGGAAGAACCGTTCTTACCTACGAACATGTAACCACAACGGTGATAAAAATATTATTAACAACTCTTTGTAAAATAGATCATAACTATAGTGGGAGAAACGTGCACCCGCAAAGCCACATATGCCGAAGCATGTCAAGTGTGGGACAAGTCTCGTGAACGCGGTCACGTAATGTTAGTCTCGGGCAGCTTCAATCCCACTATGCCACTATGATCCAAAATACAAAAAATTGCAATAACATGATCATCAACGCCCACATCCATATGTGTTCTAACCGTGCATACCAACTACGCATAGAGATGGCTCTGATACCACTGATGGGTTCGTAGCATAGAAAACAAAAAAATTCCTACGCAAGAACACATAAACTAGCCAAGATACTCTACGAGTTGGTAGCAACGGAGACTAACCCTCGATGACCGTAAGCGGGGATTACGTTCCCGCACAAACGTTGACGATGGAGAGTCGATGAAGACGCACGTAGTCGACGTAGTTGTTCACTTGACGTAGTCGACGTAGTGGTTCACTTGACGATCACAAGATCGTGTACACGGCGCCACAAGTGGCAGCGCCCCCGTACTCGGATACACGTACGGTTCGGTGACGACCTCCATGCCCTCGGTCCAGCGGGGCAGTGGAAGTAGGGATCCGCCGGAACTCCTCCTCCTCCACTTCTCCAAGTGTTGGTGGCTAACAATTTCGGCAGCGCTTCGCTTAAGCAACAGCCATGGTGTGGAGCAACAAGCTAGGGGATGGAAGCAACTAAGTGTAGGGAGAAGAGGAGCATGTCCAACATATATATATAGGAGAGAGGGGGCAGCCATCCATGAGGGTGCGGCCAGCCCCTCCCCCTTTTCTCCTCTTCATGGTGGTGGTAACCCCCTCCTTCATGGAAAGGTAACCCCCCTCATCAAATGAGTAACCCCCATTTTAATTTTGCATGACATTCATGTTAATTAAAATCCACACTTATTGAATTAATAAAACATTTTTATTTCTTTAATATTTGTTAATTCAATCAATTAACAAACATTAACATTTACCCCCTTGGGTCATTTTGATATACTGAAATAGTTTCGGTGCTTTTCTGAAACAACCCCTATGCTGTCCAATAATTTAGCCGGAGTTCCAAATCTACTCAAAACGCGTCAGTGAACCTTAAGTGTGTCACCCTACGGTTCGTGAATAAAGTGGACATGATCGAGACTCCTCTCTGATCAATAATCAACAGCGGGATCTGGAAATCCATGATGACTCCCACTTACTCAACGATGAACTAGTGATCGTGTGAACCAATAACGAACATAGTTAATTCCTTTTGTCTCGCGATATTATTACTTGTTCGAGATCCGATCATTTGGTATCAACCATACCTAGTTCGATCTCGTTCCTGACAAGTCTCTTTACTCATTCCATGATAATGCATTCCTGTGACCTAGTCACATGCTTGCAAGCGATTCTAATGCAATATCACCGAGAAGGGCCCAGAGAATATCTTCCCGTCATCGGGTCGGACAAATTCCACTCTTGATCCATGAGCCTCAACTAATACTTTCAGAATACCCAAATCAACCTTTATAATCACCCTGTGATGGTGTGACGTTTGATATCATCAAAGCACTCTTCCGGTATCAGTGATTAACATGATCTCATGGTCTGAGGATTAGAACTATTTCGTATGAGTTTGAGATAGCAATGAACTTGATGACTTGATCGTTTTTCTATTCATACTATGGGTGTGAGTGTTCATCATATCAGTCTTCTAATGATATGACCCCGTTATTAACAACATCCAATGTTCATGATCAGGAAACCTTGATCATCAGTTAATCAACGAGCTAGTATAAAAGAGAGGCTTTACTAGGAACCTTTTAAGTTTATTAATCACACAAGTATTAATGTTTCCGATTAATACAATTCTAGCATGAGAAAAAAACATTTATCATAAACATGGAATATGATAATAACCACTTTATTATTGCCTCTCGGGCATATTCCCTTCAGTCTCCCACTTGCACTAGAGTCAATAATCTAGTTGATACTTGCGTATATAACACTTATGGCTTTCACGTGTTATCCGTACGCGTTGCAGTGGTTAATCTGATCTCCAGATCTGACACTTTCAGTTCTGTGTGTATTTGCATGTCTTTGCGTCTCTACGCATCACTCATTCTCAAATGAGATAGTTGGGTATAAATTTGGTCCTTTGGTGAGACCTTAGTTCCTTTAGCTAAAATCATGTTGTCACTATTATCGCACAATAGATCTTCACAGTAATAGCCAGCTTGGAACTACACCTAGTTTGATAACAAACTTCTTGACACAAATGCCCTCTTTTGCTACTTCTAAAGTAGCCATATACTCAACCTTTGTTGTAGAATCCATCACAATGTCTTAACTTTGGAACTCATCCAAATCCATCATGGAACTTCCTTCCATTACATTGGGCCACCTAAACATACAGCTAAAATTGAGATAAACTTAATTTGTATCTTGTGACAAACTTAGTATCAATGTAACACTTTACAATGAATTATGTGTCACTTTGTCATACATAATATATATCCTTAGTCCTTCCAAATCACATAAGGATATCTCTACTATTGTCCAGTGATCATCTTATGACTTTTATCACTCTGGTATATGCTCATAACATTTAGAGCATAGGACATATCTGGATATGTATATATCATGGTATACATGATCGATCAAATCATTCATGTGGCTTCACTCATCAAGTGTCAAAAACACCTGAATCTTGTTTCAACCTCTTCCATGCGGCAAGAACTTTTCTCGTCGTTTCCATATTGAACTTCATTCAATATTTCATCTATGTACTTTGGCACAACCATATTGGCACCTTGATCTATCTATATAGACATCGAGACCCAATATTTTGGTTTTGCCTAAGTCTTTCATTGAAATCTAGTTTTAATGAAATTCTTAACCTATGTCAATAAAAGATACATCATTTCCAATTAACAATATGTCTTCTACATAATGTACTGAAAATATGTCTCAGCGCTCCCACTTAATTTCTTGCAAATGCAAGCATATTCATCGTATCTGATGAAACTAAACCTTTTAATTATTTCATCACGGTGAATATTCCAACTCCGCGATGCTTACTTCAACCATTGAAGTTTGCATGCCTTTTAGCATCCTTTGAATTTACAAAACCCATTGGACCATGTCATGTACATGTCCTAGGTAACCATTCTATTAGAAGAATGTTGTCTTGTTTGTTCAACTAACATATACCAAATTTGGCATATGTAGTGGTTGCTACAGTAATCCTTCCAGACAAAATATCGCTATGAAAGATCAAATCTTGTCATAGTCAACTCATTGAACACAATCGTAAACTCTTTTAACGATGTGTCGACTATTTCAAAGATGTTAAACATCCATGTCTGTCTTTATAGATCCAAATACGTTCATTAGGCTTCATGTTGAGGGTCTTCCAAGTTCATAAACTTGGTTTCTCGTGTATGGAACTATCATGGATTTTATGGCTTCTAGCCATTTGACGGAGTCAGGGCCCATCATTGCTTCTTTGCATGCAGTCGGTTCATCATTGTCAAACAATAATGATTCATTCTCAAATCTAACTATTTGATTGTTACCCGACTCACGCGGTTCAATAGGAACTTTGATCTATGTGACCACAACCTTTGAGGTACGACAACCATGCGCATTGTGGCCGCCTCTGGGACACTTCCCAGCGCTGCGCTACTCAGCACATATAGCTTAGGTTCAACAACCTAATCAAAGTTCTATTGTCCTCCCACTTGACTTTTTGTGAAAAATTCCTTCTCAAGAAACTTGACGTTTTCGGTGACAAACACTTTTGTCTTAGGTGTTCTGGAGGAATACCCAACATTTATTTTGGGATAACCTACAAAGACGTATTTATCTGACTTTGGTTGTAAACATTTTACATATGCCTAGCATACCAAAATTTCAGAAAAGACAACTTGGGTTTTATCCCATGCCATATCTCATATGGTGTCATTTCAATGGATCATGATGGTGCTCTTTTCAGTGTAAAAAGCGGTAGTCTCTAAAGCTTTATCCTTAAAATATAATGGCAGTTTTATAGACGACACCTTTGATCCAACGATGTCAAACAAAGTTTGATTTTATCTCTCGAACACTCTATACTCCTATGGTGTTTCGGGAAATACAAGTCTATGGAACGATTCCTCAACTTTTAGGTGTTTGCTAAACTTGTAACTCAAATATCTTCCTTTATGATCAAATCATAAATTCTTTATTCTCTTGTTACAATGATTTTGAACTTCAACTAGAAATACTTTGAACAATATTCAAATATTTCATGCTTCTTCCTTATCAAGTAAATATACACATATATCTACTCAAATCATCGGTTAAAGTAAATGAAGTTCAAGAATTCACCACACACGGCTACACATAATGGACTATATACATCAACATGTACAATATCCAATAAGTTAGTCATCCGTTCTTCTTTGGCCTATGAACGGAGTTTTAATCATATCTAGGAAATTCTCACAAGTGTCAATTGATTCAAAATCAAAAGGCTCCAGAATTCCATCAATATGGAGTTCCTTCACGTTTTCTTTCCAATATGATTTAAACGGTGGTGTCACTCATAAGTGATCTTCTAATCATTTGTCTTAAGACATTTTTAGCATCAGTGTTATGGAAGTGATTTCTCCAACAAGATAAGCGTTCATTCATCTTTTATGAATGCGGTAATAATTTGAACAACCATTATTCTCATAATACCAGAACAAAATAACAATTATTCAAATAAATCTTGAAGGCTAGGTTTAATTCCAATGAAACACAATAACACTTTATTTGTTTTCGATGAGAATCATCCGATATTCATTTGCTAGTTAATTAGGCCATTGTAGTTCTTGTATTGCATTGTATGACAGTTCATACCAACCAATTTAGTATCAAATACCCAAGAACCACATTGTTTTAACAAGCAACGAATACAACCATAACATGTATATCTTCTATATACCTGAGCTGGACATTTCCAGTCTTTTCTTTTCCGCCAGAATAAATTTTGGATTCTCTTTTAGCAATTCTTTTTCGTCTAGAAGAATCTATCAACATCAATAGTGGCACCATACACATGGCACATAGTTCAAGGCATGATTAGTCAAACACTAATACCCTTGGACTCGCACTTTGAAGTAGATCACCATTATCAAATATTTGGCATTCTTCCAAATTCCATTCTTTAGTAATCTTTTAATGTAGTAAACATTTTACCTACATTTTCCATTCATCCTATCATGACAACTTTCATGATCAAGCTACTATAGCTCATGAGGATGAATTGTGAGTATAATGTTAGTTCCTAAACCTTTTAGGAGATCTGGACGCCTGGCGTCTCTAATCTTCGCAAATTCTCATACAATACGAGAACATGTGTCTTACTAAATTATACTCTATCACTTTGCAATCAAACATTGTTTCAGATATCACAATATCTTCCACACATGATAGTTTATAAAACAATTCTTTCAACTCCTAGATAACCTTGATACTAAAAACAACTTTTGAATATCAAGGATCATGGAGGCAAGTGTGATACTTAGATACTAACACTGGAATTGTTACTCTTGATTTAATACTACTTATTAAATTTTATCGAGTAAATAAGGTTTGCTAAAAGTTTGCAATAGGAGTTTAAACTTTAGATTGACATTCAAACAATACGATACCAGTTCGTAAAGTTAACATCCAGAATTCTATAGTTCTATTATCTCAATTATAGCTAAACACAAGGTAATAAACGGATGCCAATGCCTACAACAAACTATGCAAATTCACTTTGATTTAGTTCATGATAAATTGAGTTCTATAATTCAAAATTACTAGGTGAACTCCCACTTAAAAACAACATCCCTCTTAGTTTTCTTAAGTGATTACACGAACCAAATTCACTATACCGCAACCGATCATCACGTGCAACGGCATAGTTTCAAAGGCGAACATCACCATGTTCATCATATCAACCATATGACTCATGCTTAACCTTTCGGTTCGTGTTCTGAGGCCATGTCTGTACATGCTAGGCTCGCCAAGTAGAACCATAGCACTCGCGTGTGTAAAACTGTCTTACACCCGTCGTATGTGAACGTAGAGTCTGTCACACCCGATCATCACGTGGTGTCTCGAAACGACGAACTTTCTTGACGGTGCATGCTATGGAAGAACACATTTTTATCTTGATATTTATGTGAGAGGGATCATCTTATAATGCTAGCGCGCGATCAAATCTAAGCAAAATAAGATGCATAAAAGGATAAACATCACATGCATATATAATGTGATATGATATGGTCCTTCACGCATTCGATCTCCATCTTGTGCGTTATGGCATGATCTCCATATGACTCATGCTTAACCTTTCGGTTTGTGTTCCGAGGCCGTGTCTGTACATGCTAGGCTCGCCAAGTAGAACCATAGCACTCGCGTGTGTAAAACTGTCTTACACCCGTCGTATGTGAATGTAGAGTCTGTCACACCCGATCATCACGTGGTGTCTCGAAACGACGAACTTTCTTGACGGTGCATGCTATGGAAGAACACATTTTTATCTTGATATTTATGTGAGAGGGATCATCTTATAATGCTACCGTGCGATCAAATCTAAGCAAAATAAGATGCATAAAAGGATAAACATCACATGCATATATAATGTGATATGATATGGTCCTTCACGCATTCGATCTCCATCTTGTGCGTCATGGCATGATCTCCATCATTCCACCGGCGTAGCACCAAGGTCCATGGCGCGCCACCTTGGTTGTCTTCCTCCATTACAATATATCACTTGGATATATATATTCGGCACGCAGGCCATTTAAATGTAAAGACAACCATATGGCTCCTGCCGGTTGTTTATAACTTACAAAAAGGATCATTGCATACAATTTGTAACATAAACAATTTAGCCATATCACATCACATGCCCTGCAAAAATAAGTTAGACGTTTCTAATTTGTCTTGCATATTTTACGTGGTTTGGGGCTTTCTAGGAAGAACCGTTCTTACCTACGAACATGTAACCACAACGGTGATAAAAATATTATTAACAACTCTTTGTAAAATAGATCATAACTATAGTGGGAGAAACGTGCACCCGCAAAGCCACATATGCCGAAGCATGTCAAGTGTGGGACAAGTCTCGTGAACGCGGTCACGTAATGTTAGTCTCGGGCAGCTTCAATCCCACTATGCCACTATGATCCAAAATACAAAAAATTGCAATAACATGATCATCAACGCCCACATCCATATGTGTTCTAACCGTGCATACCAACTACGCATAGAGATGGCTCTGATACCACTGATGGGTTTGTAGCATAGAAAACAAAAAAATTCCTACGCAAGAACACATAAACTAGCCAAGATACTCTACGAGTTGGTAGCAACGGAGACTAACCCTCGATGACCGTAAGCGGGGATTACGTTCCCGCACAAACGTTGACGATGGAGAGTCGATGAAGACGCACGTAGTCGACGTAGTTGTTCACTTGACGTAGTCGACGTAGTGGTTCACTTGACGATCACAAGATCGTGTACACGGCGCCACAAGTGGCAGCGCCCCCGTACTCGGATACACGTACGGTTCGGTGACGACCTCCATGCCCTCGGTCCAGCGGGGCAGTGGAAGTAGGGATCCGCCGGAACTCCTCCTCCTCCACTTCTCCAAGTGTTGGTGGCTAACAATTTCGGCAGCGCTTCGCTTAAGCAACAGCCATGGTGTGGAGCAACAAGCTAGGGGATGGAAGCAACTAAGTGTAGGGAGAAGAGGAGCATGTCCAACATATATATAGGAGAGAGGGGGCAGCCATCCATGAGGGTGCGGCCAGCCCCTCCCCCTTTTCTCCTCTTCATGGTGGTGGTAACCCCCTCCTTCATGGAAAGGTAACCCCCCTCATCAAATGAGTAACCCCCATTTTAATTTTGCATGACATTCATGTTAATTAAAATCCACACTTATTGAATTAATAAAACATTTTTATTTCTTTAATATTTGTTAATTCAATCAATTAACAAACATTAACATTTACCCCCTTGAGTCATTTCGATATACCGAAATAGTTTCGGTGCTTTTCTGAAACAACCCCTATGCTGTCCAATAATTTAGCCGGAGTTCCAAATCTACTCAAAACGCGTCAGCGAACCATAAGTGTGTCACCCTACGGTTCGTGAATAAAGTGGACATGATCGAGACTCCTCTCTGATCAATAATCAACAGCGGGATCTGGAAATCCATGATGACTCCCACTTACTCAACGATGAACTAGTGATCGTGTGAACCAATAACGAACATAGTTAATTCCTTTTGTCTCGCGATATTATTACTTGTTCGAGATCCGATCATTTGGTATCAACCATACCTAGTTCGATCTCGTTCCTGACAAGTCTCTTTACTCATTCCGTTATAATGCATTCCTGTGACCTAGTCACATGCTTGCAAGCGATTCTAATGCAATATCACCGAGAAGGGCCCAGAGAATATCTTCCCGTCATCGGGTCGGACAAATTCCACTCTTGATCCATGAGCCTCAACTAATACTTTCAGAATACCCAAATCAACCTTTATAATCACCCTATGACGGTGTGACGTTTGATATCATCAAAGCACTCTTCCGGTATCAGTGATTAACATGATCTCATGGTCTGAGGATTAGAACTATTTCGTATGAGTTTGAGATAGCAATGAACTTGATGACTTGATCGTTTTTCTATTCATACTATGGGTGTGAGTGTTCATCATATCAGTCTTCTAATGATATGACCCCGTTATTAACAACATCCAATGTTCATGATCAGGAAACCTTGATCATCAGTTAATCAACGAGCTAGTATAAAAGAGAGGCTTTACTAGGAACCTTTTAAGTTTATTAATCACACAAGTATTAATGTTTCCAATTAATACAATTCTAGCATGAGAAAAAAACATTTATCATAAACATGGAATATGATAATAACCACTTTATTATTGCCTCTCGGGCATATTCCCTTCAGTCTCCCACTTGCACTAGAGTCAATAATCTAGTTGATACTTGCGTATATAACACTTATGGCTTTCACGTGTTATCCGTACGCGTTGCAGTGGTTAATCTGATCTCCAGATCTGACACTTTCAGTTCTGTGTGTATTTGCATGTCTTTGCGTCTCTACGCATCACTCATTCTCAAATGAGATAGTTGGGTATAAATTTGGTCCTTTGGTGAGACCTTAGTTCCTTTAGCTAAAATCATGTTGTCACTATTATCGCACAATAGATCTTCACAGTAATAGCCAGCTTGGAACTACACCTAGTTTGATAACAAACTTCTTGACACAAATGCCCTCTTTTGCTACTTCTAAAGTAGCCATATACTCAACCTTTGTTGTAGAATCCATCACAATGTCTTAACTTTGGAACTCATCCAAATCCATCATGGAACTTCCTTCCATTACATTGGGCCACCTAAACATACAGCTAAAATTGAGATAAACTTAATTTGTATCTTGTGACAAACTTAGTATCAATGTAACACTTTACAATGAATTATGTGTCACTTTGTCATACATAATATATATCCTTAGTCCTTCCAAAGCACATAAGGATATCTCTACTATTGTCCAGTGATCATCTTATGACTTTTATCACTCTGGTATATGCTCATAACATTTAGAGCATAGGACATATCTGGATATGTATATATCATGGTATACATGATCGATCAAATCATTCATGTGGCTTCACTCATCAAGTGTCAAAAACACCTGAATCTTGTTTCAACCTCTTCCATGCGGCAAGAACTTTTCTCGTCGTTTCCATATTGAACTTCATTCAATATTTCATCTATGTACTTTGGCACAACCATATTGGCACCTTGATCTATCTATATAGACATCGAGACCCAATATTTTGGTTTTGCCTAAGTCTTTCATTGAAATCTAATTTTAATGAAATTCTTAACCTATGTCAATAAAAGATACATCATTTCCAATTAACAATATGTCTTCTACATAATGTACTAAAAATATGTCTCAGCGCTCCCACTTAATTTCTTGCAAATGCAAGCATATTCATCATATCTGATGAAACTAAACCTTTTAATTATTTCATCACGGTGAATATTCCAACTCCGCGATGCTTACTTCAACCATTGAAGTTTGCATGCCTTTTATCATCCTTTGAATTTACAAAACCCATTGGACCATGTCATGTACATGTCCTAGGTAACCATTCTATTAGAAGAATGTTGTCTTGTTTGTTCAACTAACATATACCAAATTTGGCATATGTAGTGGTTGCTACAGTAATCCTTCCAGACAAAATATCGCTATGAAAGATCAAATCTTGTCATAGTCAACTCATTGAACACAATCGTAAACTCTTTTAACGATGTGTCGACTATTTCAAAGATGTTAAACATCCATGTCTGTCTTTATAGATCCAAATACGTTCATTAGGCTTCATGCCTTTTGAGGGTCTTCCAAGTTCATAAACTTGGTTTCTCGTGTATGGAACTATCATGGATTTTATGGCTTCTAGCCATTTGATGGAGTCAGGGCCCATCATTGCTTCTTTGCATGCAGTCGGTTCATCATTGTCAAACAATAATGATTCATTCTCAAATCTAACTATTTGATTGTTACCCGACTCACGCGGTTCAATAGGAACTTTGATCTATGTGACCACAACCTTTGAGGTACGACAACCATGCGCATTGTGGCCGCCTCTGGGACACTTCCCAGCGCTGCACTACTCAGCACATATAGCTTAGGTTCAACAACCTAATCAAAGTTCTATTGTCCTCCCACTTGACTTTTTGCGAAAAATTCCTTCTCAAGAAACTTGACGTTTTCGGTGATAAACACTTTTGTCTTAGGTGTTCTGGAGGAATACCCAACATTTATTTTGGGATAACCTACAAAGACGTATTTATCCGACGGTGCATGCTATGGAAGAACACATTTTTATATTGATATTTATGTGAGAGGGATCATCTTATAATGCTACCGCGCGATCAAATCTAAGCAAAATAAGATGCATAAAAGGATAAACATCACATGCATATATAATGTGATATGATATGGTCCTTCACGCATTTGATCTCCATCTTGTGCGTTATGGCATGATCTCCATATGACTCATGCTTAACCTTTCGGTTCGTGTTCCGAGGCCATGTCTGTACATGCTAGGCTCGCCAAGTAGAACCATAGCACTCGCGTGTGTAAAACTGTCTTACACCCGTCGTATGTGAATGTAGAGTCTGTCACACCCGATCATCACGTGGTGTCTCGAAACGACGAACTTTCTTGACGGTGCATGCTATGGAAGAACACATTTTTATCTTGATATTTATGTGAGAGGGATCATCTTATAATGCTACCGTGCGATCAAATCTAAGCAAAATAAGATGCATAAAAGGATAAACATCACATGCATATATAATGTGATATGATATGGTCCTTCACGCATTCGATCTCCATCTTGTGCATCATGGCATGATCTCCATCATTCCACCGGCGTAGCACCAAGGTCCATGGCGCGCCACCTTGGTTGTCTTCCTCCATTACAATATATCACTTGGATATATATATTCGGCACGCAGGCCATTTAAATGTAAAGACAACCATATGGCTCCTGCCGGTTGTTTATAACTTACAAAAAGGATCATTGCATACAATTTGTAACATAAACAATTTAACCATATCACATCACATGCCCTACAAAAATAAGTTAGACGTTTCTAATTTGTCTTGCATATTTTACGTGGTTTGGGGCTTTCTAGGAAGAACCGTTCTTACCTATGAACATGTAACCACAACGGTGATAAAAATATTATTAACAACTCTTTGTAAAATAGATCATAACTATAGTGGGAGAAACGTGCACCCGCAAAGCCACATATGCCGAAGCATGTCAAGTGTGGGACAAGTCTCGTGAACGCGGTCACGTAATGTTAGTCTCGGGCAGCTTCAATCCCACTATGCCACTATGATCCAAAATACAAAAAATTGCAATAACATGATCATCAACGCCCACATCCATATGTGTTCTAACCGTGCATACCAACTACGCATAGAGATGGCTCTGATACCACTGATGGGTTCGTAGCAAAGAAAACAAAAAAATTCCTACGCAAGAACACATAAACTAGCCAAGATACTCTACGAGTTGGTAGCAACGGAGACTAACCCTCGATGACCGTAAGCGGGGATTACGTTCCCGCACAAACGTTGACGATGGAGAGTCGATGATGACGCACATAGTCGACGTAGTTGTTCACTTGACGTAGTCGACGTAGTGGTTCACTTGACGATCACAAGATCGTGTACACGGCGCCACAAGTGGCAGCGCCCCCGTACTCGGATACACGTACGGTTCGGTGACGACCTCCATGCCCTCGGTCCAGCGGGGCAGCGGAAGTAGGGATCCGCCGGAACTCCTCCTCCTCCACTTCTCCAAGTGTTGGTGGCTAACAATTTTGGCAGCGCTTCGCTTAAGCAACAGCCATGGTGTGGAGCAACAAGGTAGGGGATGGAAGCAAATTAGTGTAGGGAGAAGAGGAGCATGTCCAACATATATATAGGAGAGAGGGGGCAGCCATCCATGAGGGTGCGGCCAGCCCCTCCCCCTTTTCTCCTCTTCATGGTGGTGGTAACCCCCTCCTTCATGGAAAGGTAACCCCCCTCATCAAATGAGTAACCCCCATTTTAATTTTGCATGACATTCATGTTAATTAAAATCCACACTTATTGAATTAATAAAACATTTTTATTTCTTTAATATTTGTTAATTCAATCAATTAACAAACATTAACATTTACCCCCTTGAGTCATTTTGATATACCGAAACAGTTTCGGTGCTTTTCTGAAACAACCCCTATGCTGTCCAATAATTTAGCCGGAGTTCCAAATCCACTCAAAACGCGTCAGCGAACCTTAAGTGTGTCACCCTACGGTTCGTGAATAAAGTGGACATGATCGAGACTCCTCCCTGATCAATAATCAACATCGGGATCTGGAAATCCATGATGACTCCCACTTACTCAACGATGAACTAGTGATCGTGTGAACCAATAACGAACATAGTTAATTCCTTTTGTCTCGCGATATTATTACTTGTTCGAGATCCGATCATTTGGTATCAACCGTACCTAGTTCGATCTTGTTCCTGACAAGTCTCTTTACTCGTTCCGTGATAATGCATTCCTGTGACCTAGTCACATGCTTGCAAGCGATTCTAATGCAATATCACCGAGAAGGGCCCAGAGAATATCTTCCCGTCATCGGGTCAGACAAATTCCACTCTTGATCCATGAGCCTGAACTAATACTTTCAGAATACCCAAATCAACCTTTATAATCACCCTGTGACGGTGTGACGTTTGATATCATCAAAGCACTCTTCCGGTATCAGTGATTAACATGATCTCATGGTCTGAGGATTAGAACTATTTCGTATGAGTTTGATATAGCAATGAACTTGATGACTTGATCGTTTTGCTATTCATACTATGGGTGTGAGTGTTCATCATATCAGTCTTCTAATGATATGACCCCGTTATTAACAACATCTAATGTTCATGATCAGGAAACCTTGATCATCAGTTAATCAACGAGCTAGTATAAAAGAGAGGCTTTACTAGGAACCTTTTAAGTTTATTAATCACACAAGTATTAATGTTTCCGATTAATACAATTCTAGCATGAGAAATAAACATTTATCATAAACATGGAATATGATAATAACCACTTTATTATTGCCTCTCGGGCATATTCCCTTCAGAGTCATCATCTTCTAACTTTAAAGCACTTCTTGAGAGCATAGTTGTTATTCTTAGTGTAATGTGCTTGTCCCAGAACACGGTTAATTGTGGTATAACTTTGATTCTTGTATCTTTGATATTTTTACTTCTAGTCTTCCCTTGGACTTCAGAGGTGCCTCAGCATTTATGTTTTGCTCCACAAATAAAGGCAAGCTAGATACCACTCTTTCATATCATTTATGCATATTACAGTCTTGTAGTTTCTTATGTACATGTTACTTGTTATTAGTGCATTGGCACTCTTTCATAGCTTGCTTGACTATGAGGTGACATTAGTTGCATATTCCTTATTATAAATTGCCTGAGTACTTGATCACATAGTTAGTATATATACATCATATGAAGCAAATGTGTTCGTGAAAGTTTCTTTGATCGCTCTCAGTTGTTAACTGAATTGCTTGAGGACAAGCAAATAGCTAAGCTTGGGGGGAGTTGATACGTCCAAAACGTATCTACTTTACCGAACACTTTTGCTATTGTTTCTCCTCTAATTTGTGTGTTTTGAATACAACTAACACGAACTGACGCTGTTTTCAGCAGAATTGCTTTGGTGTCTCGTTTTGTGCAGAAATCCAACTTTCGGTAAAAATTCAGGAAAAATCATCAAAAATCCTATTTCACCAGAAGATCCACGGAGCCAGAAGACGAGACGGAGGGGAGGCTCGAGGGCCCCACACGCACAGGGGCGCGGCCCAGCCCTGGCCGCGCCCACCTGGTGTGAGGACGCCTCGGCCGTCCCCTCGACCTCTCCTTTCGCCTACATATACCCCCTGACTCGATTATATCAGGGAGACGGCGTTTTCCCAGATAGACTTCCGCTGCGCCGCCGCCATCAGAAACCGCGATTCGGATCCAGAAACTCCGTTCTGGCACCCTGCCGGGATGGGGATTCGGAGGAGATCTTCATCACCATCATCACCGATGCTCCTCCATCGACCATCCATGACTCCCCCATCCATGTGTGAGTAATTCCCCCGCTGTAGGTGAGGGGATGGTAGGGATTGGATGAGATTGTTCATGTAATTTGATATGAGATTGTTAGGGCATAGTGCCTAGTATCTTTATTTAGTGCCTATGACATTGTTGCAACTTGTTGTGCTTAATGCTTGTCACTTTGGGCCCGAGTGCCATGATTTCAGATCTGAACATGTTATTATTTCTATGATGATACTTGTTGTTTATGGTCTTACCTACAAGTTGTATACACATATTGTTGTCCGGAACCCGAGGCCCCAAAGTGACAGAAATTGGGATAACCGGAGGGGATGGCTACGATGTGAGGATCACATGTGTTCACCGCGTACTAATGCTTTGCTCCGGTACTTTATTAAAAGGAGTACCTTAATTACCAGTAGTTTCCCTTGAGGCCCTGCTGCAACAGGCTGGTAGGACAAAAGATGTCGTGCAAGTTTCTCCTTGTGAGCACGTACGACTATATACAGAACGCATGCCTATGATTGTTTGTACTAGAATGCTTTATCATTATTTATCTGCAATGCCCATGTCCCATTGATTTCATGAATTATCTTATCCATGCAACGCCCGTACATCCATCCCTATGCCTACAGTATTTGTTCCTACTGTTTACTACTGTTACTATTACCGCTGCTATTTTACTGCTGCTGTTACTGTTTCACTACTATCACCACTATAAAACTGTTGCTACTGATAAACTACTGCGAGCAAGACTGTTTCTAGGTGCAGCTGAATTGACAACTCATCTGTTAAGGCTTACATATATTCTTTGGCTCCCCTTATGTCGAATCAATAAATTTGGGTTTTACTTCCCTCGAAGACTGTTGCGATCCCCTATACTTGTGGGTCATCAGGAAGCTTCTCCACATAATCTGGTTTATTGACAGAAACGACAGAAGAAACTTTGGAGGATTCCTCCTTTTTATTAATAAGATTGAAACACATATCAGACCTGTCATAATTTGGTAAAGCATCCTCTTTTATAACATTTTGTATGTAAGTATTTGCGCAACAATCTTTAACACAATAAAGATGGCAACCACGCAGGATGCTAATAGTATCAAAAGCACTCATATCTACCAAAGAAGTTTTTCTAGATCTTGTCATCACAATACAAACTTGCGGTACTCATTGGATTAGAAAGGTCATTATTATGGCCTGAGCATTGAAAATTAAAATTACCCTCTTCATAGCAAAGTTCACAAATAAAAGGATAAAGGGCACAAACCTTTTCACCAAGCTCATCTAGAGCCTTGCCCCACATTCGGGTTTCTTTATTCCTGTGGTGGATATAATAATCTTCTTTGTCGTGACTCTTTTCACAAGGTCTAAGTACTCCACAAAAATTAACATGCTTATAAGAAATAGTACTTTCAGAAGTTTGAGCATGTTCATTGCAATCATCAATAACAATTACATTTTCCATGCAAGTGTCTTTAAAAGGTTCATGATACACGTCCCCATTTACCTTAGGAACATTAATATGGGAAGCAAAGGCTCTAAAGCAATCAACTATAATTTGAGGATCAAGACCATATTTAGCACTAAGCTCTTGAAAATCAGCAATTTCAGCGAAAGACTTAATGCAATTATACTTATAATTTATACATGATCCTTTACCTTTGTTGCTATCCCAATCTTCGGTATTGCTTTGAATTGTTTCAAGCAGATCCCACTTGGCGTCAACCTCCTTGCTTGTGAAAGACCCCTCAAAACAGGCATCTAGATAGTCCTTGTAATATCCTAAAAGCCTTGCATAAAAATTATTAACATTAATATTACGAGGAAGTTCATGAATGGGACATTTGAGCATTAGTGACTTCAATCTTCCCCACGCTTGGGCAATGCTTTCTCCATCATGAGGATGAAAATTATAAATATAATTCCTATCTTTATGAATCTCACTAGAAGGATAGAATTTAGAATAAAAGAGAGGTACAATTTCCTCCCAGCCAATAGGTTGGCCATCCTTCAGCGTCTTATACCATTCCGCAGCTCTGCCCTTTAGTGATGAAGAGAATAGCTTCCTCTTAACTTCACTTGTAGAAATACCTGCACACTTGAACAAGTCGCATAATTCATGTATAAAGAGCAAATGATCACTGGGATGGACAGTTCCATCCCTTAAATAGTAGTTATTCATAGCACGTTCAACAATTTTCATAGGTATTTTAAAGGAACGAGGATCACAAACATCATTAGAATCATCACATATGGGAGATAAAATATCATCAGAGCGAATTTCTCCACTAAAGCTGGGGAACTAAAAATACCATGCTTAACAAAACCAGCTTCCCCAAGCTTAGACCTTTCTATAGCATTAGCAATAACGGTGTTCAAAGAATTCATACAAATAACATTGCTATGCGAATAAAGCTCCAAAGGTTTTTCAAACACTTCATGTCTTAACTCAGGAAAAATACTATAAAACTCTTTGTTTTCCATTAAGCCTAGCTAGTGAAAATAAAAACAAGAAACAAAAAGATATAATTGCAGAATCTAAAGGAAATACCTTCAAGCACCCACACACGAGGATGTGAGTGAAGGGAATATGCCCGAGAGGCAATAATAAAGTGGTTATTATCATATTCCATGTTTATGATAAATGTTTATTTCTCATGCTAGAATTGTATTAATCGGAAACATTAATACTTGTGTGATTAATAAACTTAAAAGGTTCCTAGTAAAGCCTCTCTTTTATACTAGCTCGTTGATTAACTGATGATCAAGGTTTCCTGATCATGAACATTGGATGTTGTTAATAACGGGGTCATATCATTAGAAGACTGATATGATGAACACTCACACCCATAGTATGAATAGCAAAACGATCAAGTCATCAAGTTCATTGCTATATCAAACTCATACGAAATAGTTCTAATCCTCAGACCATGAGATCATGTTAATCACTGATACCGGAAGAGTGCTTTGATGATATCAAACGTCACACCGTCACAGGGTGATTATAAAGGTTGATTTGGGTATTCTGAAAGTATTAGTTGAGGCTCATGGATCATGAGTGGAATTTGTCCAACCCGATGACGGGAAGATATTCTCTGGGCCCTTCTCGGTGATATTGCATTAGAATCGCTTGCAAGCATGTGACTAGGTCACAGGAATGCATTATCACGGAACGAGTAAAGAGACTTGTCAGGAACGAGATCGAACTAGGTATGGTTGATACCAAATGATCGGATCTCGGACAAGTAATAATATCGCGAGACAAAAGGAATTAACTATGTTCGTTATTGGTTCACACGATCACTAGTTCATCGTTGAGTAAGTGGGAGTCATCATGGATTTCCAGATCCTGCTGTTGATTATTGATCAAAGAGGAGTCTCAATCATGTCCACTTTATTCACGAACCATAGGGTGACACACTTAAGGTTCTCTGATGCGTTTTGAGTGGATTTGGAACTCCGGCTAAATTATTGGACATCATAGGGGTTGTTTCAGAAAAGCACCGAAACTGTTTCGGTATATCGAAATGACTCAAGGGGGTAAATGTTAATGTTTGTTAATTGATTGAATTAACAAATATTAAAGAAATAAAAATGTTTTATTAATTCAATAAGTGTGGATTTTAATTAACATGAATGTCATGCAAAATTAAAATGGGGGTTACTCATTTGATGAGGGGGTTACCTTTCCATGAAGGAGGGGGTTACCACCGCCATGAAGAGGAGAAAAGGGGGAGGGGCTGGCCGCACCCTCATGGATGACTGCCCCCTCTCTCCTATATATATGTTGGACATGCTCCTCTTCTCCCTACACTAAGTTGCTTCCATCCCCTACCTTGTTGCTCCACACCATGGCTGTTGCTTAAGCGAAGCGCTGCCGAAATTGTTAGCCACCAACACTTGGAGAAGTGGAGGAGGAGGAGTTCCGGCGGATCCCTACTTCCGATGCCCCGCTGGACCGAGGGCATGGAGGTCGTCACCGAACCGTACGTGTATCCGAGTACGGGGGCGCTGCCACTTGTGGCGCCGTGTACACGATCTTGTGATCGTCAAGTGAACCACTACGTCGACTACGTCAAGTGAACAACTACGTCGACTACGTGCGTCTTCATCGACTCTCCATCGTCAACGTTTGTGCAGGAACGTAATCCCCGCTTACGGTCATCGAGGGTTAGTCTCCGTTGCTACCAACTCGTAGAGTATCTTGGCTAGTTTATATGTTCTTGCGTAGGAAATTTTTTTTGTTTTCTATGCTACGAACCCATCAGTGGTATCAGAGCCATCTCTATGCGTAGTTGGTATGCACGGTTAGAACACATGTGGATGTGGGCGTTGATGATCATGTTATTGCTATTTTTTTTGTATTTTTGGATCATAGTGGCATAGTGGGATTGAAGCTGCCCGAGACTAACCTTACGTGACCGCGTTCACGAGACTTGTCCCACACTTGACATGCTTCGGCATATGTGGCTTTGCGGGTGTACGTTTCTCCCACTATAGTTATGATCTATTTTACAAAGAGTTGTTAATAATATTTTTATCACCGTTGTGGTTACATGTTCGTAGGTAAGAATGGTTCTTCCTAGAAAGCCCCAAACCACGTAAAATATGCAAGACAAATTAGAAGCGTCTAACTTGTTTTTGCAGGGCATGTGATGTGATATGGTTAAATTGTTTATGTTACAAATTGTATGCAATGATCCTTTTTGTAAGTTATAAACAACCGGCAGGAGCCATATGGTTGTCTTTACATTTAAATGGCCTGCGTGCCGAATATATATATCCAAGTGATATATTGTAATGGAGGAAGACAACCAAGGTGGCGCACCATGGACCTTGGTGCTACGCCGGTGGAATGATGGAGATCATGCCATGACGCACAAGATGGAGATCGAATGCGTGAAGGACCATATCATATCACATTATATATGCATGTGATGTTTATCCTTTTATGCATCTTATTTTGCTTAGATTTGATCGCGTGGTAGCATTATAAGATGATCCCTCTCACATAAATATCAAGATAAAATGTGTTCTTCCATAGCATGCACCGTCAAAAAAAGTTCGTCGTTTCGAGACACCACGTGATGATCGGGTGTGACAGACTTTACGTTCACATACGACGGGTGTAAGACAGTTTTACACACGCGAGTGCTATGGTTCTACTTGGCGAGCCTAGCATGTACAGACATGGCCTCGGAACACGAACCGAAAGGTTAAGCACGAGTCATATGGTTGATATGATGAACATGGTGATGTTCGCCTTTGAAACTATGACGTTGCACGTGATGATCGGTTGCGGTATAGTGAATTTGGTTCGTGTAATCACATAAGAAAACTAAGAGGGATGTTGTTTTTAAGTGGGAGTTCACTTAGTAATTTTGAATTATAGAACTCAATTTATCATGAACTAAATCAAAGTGAATTTGCATAGTTTGTTGTAGGCATTGGCATCCGTTTACTACCTTGCATTTAGCTATAATTGAGATAATAGAACTATAGAATTCTGGATGTTAACTTTACGAACTGGTATCGTATTGTTTGAATGTCAATCTAAAGTTTAAAGTCCTATTGCAAACTTTTAGAAAACCTTGTTTACTCGATGAATTTTAATAAGTAGTATTAAATCAAGAGTAACAATTCCAGTGTTAGTATCTAAGTATCACACTTGCCTCCATGATCCTTGATATTCAAAAGTTGTTTTTAGTATCAAGGTTATCTAGGAGTTGAAAGAATTGTTTCATAAACTATCATGTGTGGAAGATATTGTGATATCTGAAACAATGTTTGGTTGCAAAGTGATAGAGTATAATTTAGTAAGACACATGTTCTCGTATTGTATGAGAATTTGCGAAGATTAGAGACGCCAGGCGTCCAGATCTCCTAAAAGGTTTAGGAACTAATATTATACTCGCAATTCGTCCTCATGAGCTATAGTAGCTTGATCATGAAAGTTGTCATGATAGGATGAATGGAAGATGTAGGTAAAATGTTTACTACACTAAAAGATTACTAAAGAATGGAATTTGGAAGAACGCCAAATATTTGATTATGGTGATCTACTTCAAAGTGTGAGTCCAAGGATATTAGTGTTTGACTAATCATGCCTTGAACTATGTGCCATGTGTATGGCACCACTATTGATGTTGATAGATTCTTCTAGACGAAAAAGAATTGCTAAAAGAGAATCCAAAATTTATTCTGGCGGAAAAGAAAAGACTGGAAATGTCCAGCTCAGGTATATAGAAGATATACATGTTATGGTTGTATTCGTTGCTTGTTAAAACAATGTGGTTCTTGGGTATTTGATACTAAATTGGTTGGTATGAACTGTCATACAATGCAATACAAGAACTACAATGGCCTAATTAACTAGCAAATGAATATCGGATGATTCTCATCGAAAACAAATAAAGTGTTATTGTGTTTCATTGGAATTAAACCTAGCCTTCAAGATTTATTTGAATAATTGTTATTTTGTTCTGGTATTATGAGAACAATGGTTGTTCAAATTATTACCGCATTCATAAAAGATGAATGAACGCTTATCTTGTTGGAGAAATCACATCCATAACACTGATGCTAAAAATGTCTTAAGACAAATGATTAGAAGATCACTTATGAGTGACACCACCATTTAAATCATATTGGAAAGAAAACATGAAGGAACTCCATATTGATGGAATTCTGGAGCCTTTTGATTTTGAATCAATTGACACTTGTGAGAATTTCCTAGATATGATTAAAACTCCGTTCATAGGCCAAAGAAGAACGGACGACTAACTTATTGGATATTGTACATGTTGGTGTATAGTCCATTATGTGTAGCCGTGTGTGGTGAATTCTTGAACTTCATTTACTTTAACCGATGATTTGAGTAGATATATGTGTATATTTACTTGATAAGGAAGAAGCATGAAATATTTGAATATTGTTCAAAGTATTTCTAGTTGAAGTTCAAAATCATTGTAACAAGAGAATAAAGAATTTATGATTTGATCATAAAGGAAGATATTTGAGTTACAAGTTTAGCAAACACCTAAAAGTTGAGGAATCGTTCCATAGACTTGTATTTCCCGAAACACCATAGGAGTATGGAGTGTTCGAGAGATAAAATTAAACTTTGTTTGACATCGTTGGATCAAAGGTGCCGTCTATAAAACTGCCATTATATTTTAAGGATAAAGCTTTAGAGACTACCGCTTTTTACACTGAAAAGAGCGCCATCATGATCCATTGAAATGATACCATATGAGATATGGCATGGGATAAAACCCAAGTTGTCTTTTCTGAAATTTTGGTATGCTAGGCATATGTAAAATGTTTACAACCAAAGTCGGATTAATACGTCTTTGTAGGTTATCCCAAAATAAATGTTGGGTATTCCTCCAGAACACCTAAGACAAAAGTGTTTGTCGCCGAAAACGTCAAGTTTCTTGAGAAGGAATTTTTCGCAAAAAGTCAAGTGGGAGGACAATAGAACTTTGATTAGGTTGTTGAACCTAAGCTATATGTGCTGAGTAGCGCAGTGCTGGGAAGTGTCCCAGAGGCAGCCACAATACGCATGGCTGTCGTACCTCAAAGGTTGTGGTCACATAGATCAAAGTTCCTATTGAACCGCGTGAGTCGGGTAACAATCAAATAGTTAGATTTGAGAATGAATCATTATTGTTTGACAATGATGAACCGACTGCATGCAAAGAAGCAATGATGGGCCCTGACTCCGTCAAATGGCTAGAAGCCATAAAATCCATGATAGTTCCATACACGAGAAACCAAGTTTATGAACTTGGAAGACCCTCAAAAGGCATGAAGCCTAATGAACGTATTTGGATCTATAAAGACAGACATGGATGTTTAACATCTTTGAAATAGTCGACACATCGTTAAAAGAGTTTACGATTGTGTTCAACGAGTTGACTATGACAAGATTTGATCTTTCATCGCGATATTTTGTCTGGAAGGATTACTGTAGCAACCACTACATATGCCAAGTTTGGTATATGTTAGTTGAACAAACAAGACAACATTCTTCTAATAGAATGGTTACCTAGGATATGTACATGACATGGTCCAATGGGTTTTGTAAATTCAAAGGATGCTAAAAGGCATGCAAACTTCAATGGTTGAAGTAAGCATCGCGGAGTTGGAATATTCACCGTGATGAAATAATTAAAAGGTTTAGTTTCATCAGATACGATGAATATGCTTGCATTTGCAAGAAATTAAGTGGGAGCGCTGAGACATATTTTCAGTACATTATGTAGAAGACATATTGTTAATTGGAAATGATGTATCTTTTATTGGCATAGGTTAAGAATTTCATTAAAATTAGATTTCAATGAAAGACTTAGGCAAAACCAAAATATTGGGTCTCGATGTCTATATAGATAGATCGAGGTACCAATATGGTTGTGCCAAAGTACATAGATGAAATATTGAATGAAGTTCAATATGGAAACGACAAGAAAAGTTCTTGTCGCATGGAAGAGGTTGAAACAAGATTCAGGTATTTTTAATACTTGATGAGTGAAGCTACATGAATGATTTGATCGATCATGTATACCGTGATATGTACATATCCAGATATGTTCTATGCTCTAAATGTTATGAGCATATACCAGAGTGATAAAAGTCATAAGATGATCACTGGACAATAGTAGAGATATCCTTATGTGCTTTGGAAGGACTAAGGATATATATTATAAAGTGACACATAATTCATTGTAAAGTGTTACATTGATACTAAGTTTGTCACAAGATACAAATTAAGTTTATCTCAATTTTAGCTGTATGTTTAGGTGGCACAATGTAATGGAAGGAATTTCCATGATGGATTTGGATGAGTTCCAAAGTTAAGACATTGTGATGGATTCTACAACAAAGGTTGAGTATATGGCTACTTTAGAAGTAGCAAAAGAGGGCATTTGTGTCAAGAAGTTTGTTATCAAACTAGGTGTAGTTCCAAGCTGGCTATTACTGTGAAGATCTATTGTGCGACAATAGTGACAACATGATTTTAGCTAAAGGAACTAAGGTCTCACCAAAGGACCAAATTTATACCCAACTATCTCATTTGAGAATGAGTGATGCGTAGAGACGCAAAGACATGCAAATACACACAGAACTGAAAGTGTCAGATCTGGAGATCAGATTAACCACTGCAACGCATACGAATAACACGTGAAAGCCATAAGTGTTATATACGCAAGTATCAACTAGATTATTGACTCTAGTGCAAGTGGGAGACTGAAGGGAATATGCCCGAGAGGCAATAATAAAGTGGTTATTATCATATTCCATGTTTATGATAAATGTTTATTTCTCATGCTAGAATTGTATTAATCGGAAACATTAATACTTGTGTGATTAATAAACTTAAAAGGTTCCTAGTAAAGCCTCTCTTTTATACTAGCTCGTTGATTAACTGATGATCAAGGTTTCCTGATCATGAACATTGGATGTTGTTAATAACGGGGTCATATCATTAGAAGACAGATATGATGAACACTCACACCCATAGTATGAATAGCAAAACGATCAAGTCATCAAGTTCATTGCTATATCAAACTCATACGAAATAGTTCTAATCCTCAGACCATGAGATCATGTTAATCACTGATACCGGAAGAGTGCTTTGATGATATCAAACGTCACACCGTCACAGGGTGATTATAAAGGTTGATTTGGGTATTCTGAAAGTATTAGTTGAGGCTCATGGATCAAGAGTGAAATTTGTCCGACCCGATGATGGGAAGATATTCTCTGGGCCCTTCTCGGTGATATTGCATTAGAATCGCTTGCAAGCATGTGACTAGGTCACATGAATGCATTATCACGGAACGAGTAAAGAGACTTGTCAGGAACAAGATCGAACTAGGTATGGTTGATACCAAATGATCGGATCTCGGACAAGTAATAATATCGCGAGACAAAAGGAATTAACTATGTTCGTTGTTGGTTCACATGATCACTAGTTCATCGTTGAGTAAGTGGGAGTCATCATGGATTTCCAGATCCCGCTGTTGATTATTGATCAAAGAGGAGTCTCGATCATGTCCACTTTATTCACGAACCGTAGGGTGACACACTTAAGGTTCGCTGACGCGTTTTGAGTGGATTTGGAACTCCGGCTAAATTATTGGACAACACAGGGGTTGTTTCAGAATAGCACCGAAACTGTTTCGGTATATCGAAATGACTCAAGGGGGTAAATGTTAATGTTTGTTAATTGATTGAATTAACAAATATTAAAGAAATAAAAATGTTTTATTAATTCAATAAGTGTGGATTTTAATTAACATGAATGTCATGCAAAATTAAAATGGGGGTTACTCATTTGATGAGGGGGGTTACCTTTCCATGAAGGAGGGGGTTACCACCACCATGAAGAGGAGAAAAGGGGGAGGGGCTGGCCGCACCCTCATGGATGGCTGCCCCCTCTCTCCTATATATATGTTGGACATGCTCCTCTTCTCCCTACACTAATTTGCTTCCATCCCCTACCTTGTTGCTCCACACCATGGCTGTTGCTTAAGCGAAGCGCTGCCAAAATTGTTAGCCACCAACACTTGGAGAAGTGGAGGAGGAGGAGTTCCGGCGGATCCCTACTTCCGCTGCCCCGCTGGACCGAGGGCATGGAGGTCGTCACCGAACCGTACGTGTATCCGAGTACGGGGGCGCTGCCACTTGTGGCGCCGTGTACACGATCTTGTGATCATCAAGTGAACCACTACATCGACTACGTCAAGTGAACAACTACGTCGACTACGTGCGTCTTCATCGACTCTCCATCATCAACGTTTGTGCGGGAACGTAATCCCCGCTTACGGTCATCGAGGGTTAGTCTCCGTTGCTACCAACTCGTAGAGTATCTTGGCTAGTTTATGTGTTCTTGCGTAGGAAATTTTTTGTTTTCTATGCTACAAACCCATCAGTGAGTACCTTTTACCTTACATCCCCGGCAACGGCGCCAGAAAAGAGCTTGATGTCTACGCACGCGTCTATTCTTGTAGACAGTGTTGGGCCTCCAAGTGCAGAGATTTGTAGAGCAGCAGCAAGTTTTCCTTAAGTGGATCACCCAAGGTTTTTTGAACTCAGGGAGGAGGAGGTCAAAGCTATCCCTCTCAAGCAACCCTGCAATTACGATACAAGAAGTCTCTTGTGTCCCCAACACACCTAATGCACTTGTGAGATGCATAGGTGCACTACTTCGACGAAGAGATAGTGAAATACAAGTGATATGGATGGTTATAAGTAGTAAATGTAATCTGAAATAAATATCGCTGCGAGCAAACATGTAACAAAACTGAATGTAAACGGTGTTCCAATGCCTGGAAACAAGGCCTAGGGATCATACTTTCACTAGTGGTCACTCTCAACAAAGATAACATAATTGAACACATAAATACTAACTTCACTATGCCACTCTAAACTATTCTCCAATGGATAACGAACACTAATCATGCGTAGGGCTACGAAGCACTCCTCAAAGTTCGCATGTCCCCAAAATAGATTGTCGTGGTTTCGTCAACAGATCTGCCATAGGGGTAGGTGTATGGCGGTTTGTGAAAGGGGGTGAACACGGCGGAGCGATCCGGGACGGTGATAGCACGAGTTTACCCAGCTTCAGATCCCGCAACGGTGGCGAGACCCTACGTGCTGCTATAATTCACTATATGGCAACAAGTGCTCGATTACAATGATGAGGTTGGCTGTTTAACTATGCGATTGGCCGTATGACTAAGTTGTGTCTCAAGGGCTTCTCCACGCCGGCTTATAAAGGCGCCTGGCGTGGGTAACACGATGGTACCGGAGCGGATACAACTTGGAGTCCTAGACTAAGTCCTATGCGTATACTACAAGGCAACCCGCCATGTGCCTGTCTGCGGATCCGCCATGAGCTCCTGCGTCCAATACCGCCATGGTCTTTCCAGCAACTGGGCTGCCCGGTAGGCAATCCGCCATACCACCCTGATGGGCCACCCTGGCTTGCTGGTTTAGGACTACGTCGCTGGTATACCTATTTGGTATATCCCCAATAGTAGCCCCCAGGGAACTTCAAGATCGCCACCTTCATTCGCCATGCCTTGTTTTTGGGGAGGTCCATCTGTCATAACTCGTCTTCTTTTTTGCGTCTAGATGGCGGTTTCTTGATGTTCCTCTTTTCTTCATCTCTCAATCCGCCGTAGATAGCGGATTATGCGATGTAGTTTCAATTCAGCGAGATTTCTGGGATCCGTTGGATCATACCATAAAAATCCGCCGTAACTTTCGGCATGTAGTTCCTTCTAGGGCAAGATTCACAGCACACGTACTGTTAAGAATAGTTACCATTTTACCCTTGGACACGTGTAGCCGATCTAGGGTTTCGCGATCAGGATGAATAATGCTGATGGCGGGCACGAATCTCGAGGCCCGGGGCCTATATATACCCCGACCGCTCACCCCCAGCCGGTTCACACTTCATTCACCCCCGCGCATTCTCTCTCCTCAGCGCCACCACGAGAGCTCCGCGATCTCCGACGAGCCACCGCCCGGAACTTCTCGCCGTCGGTCGCTTTTCCGCCACAAGCTGGCTTCATCTTCCTCTTCTTCTTTTGAGATCCTAGACATTATTTCCGCCACACCTCTCACTGCCATGGATCCAGAATCACCTCATCAGGCCGCAGCATCTGAAGCTGCTGAGAGTTCAGCAAGGTCATCTGACACGGAATCCGCTATGCCTGAAACTTCGGGAGGTAGCTGGGATCCCTGCAACCTGGACGAAGGAACCTTGTCTTCTTTGGAGCAAGAGGGACGGATAGCGGCCAAGGAGATCTTGAGATGGTGAGTAGATCCCGGTGCAGCAATGCCAGCCCCTTCAGATGGAGAGATCGTGATGCTCAAATCTCACATCGACCGAGGCTTCAGCCTTCTGCCATCCTACTTCTTAAAGGGCGTGCTTCGGCATTACAGGTTACAGCTACACCACATTGCCCCGAATAGCTTCACTATCATAGCGGGATTTGTCGCGCTGTGTGAGGGATATCTGGGTATCTATCCACGCGGAGACTTATTCTGCTTGTATTTCAATATCCGCCATAACCGGGATTCAAATGGAGACCCTCGCAACTGCGGATCAGTCTTATTTGTACCTCGTAGTGGAAAATCATACCCTTATATCAAACCGCATGATTCTGCAAAGGGATGGGGGGATCTTCTATCAGGCTGACCAGGCCCCTCCTGAAAGGAAGTACGGCCTGCGGTCTTTTGTTGATGGCCCTGCCAAGGAGCAGGATAGCTGGGGCATTATGGACGATTTTACTATGGATGACGAATGCCAACTCTGCTCACGACAAATTTCCAAACTTGTATTTTCTGGACTGACAGGTGCAGACACCATCCATTGCTAGATCTCATGGCGGATTCAGCCTCTTCAATACCGCTCAGTCCTGATGTGCGAGTATAGCGGGATTGACGATCCGCAATGCTACTCCAAGGAAGAATTGTCTTCCGAAGAGATCGAGCGTCGAATCCGCAACATCATCAAGGTGGGGCGAGATGAGAAGTTGGAGCTGAAGATCCCCATGTACGAGAACGACAATTGTCTAGAGGTGAGTGCCTTCTTGTTCCACTATAATCGTTTATTTTTCTTGACTAACTTGCATTTTCCTGCAGCTTTCCTCCCTTCCCCCTTCCGAGCTGAGCCGTCTGGTCCGCTATCCCCGATCAAAGGAACTTACCGACGATGAGGATGAGACATCCTCATCACCCAAAAGACACAAGCCTTCGCCGGTGGCGGAAGAGGAGACAGTGACGGAGGAGCCTGTAGCGACTGTGCACCACGGTGTTCGTGGCTCGGGCGGGCGCGTTCGTGGCTTAGGCAAGAGAGTTATCTCCCGCCATCCATCCCCAGCACTGCGCGGCCACCTGGAGACCGTTCCCGAACATACCGCTACCATCAAGCTGCCAGAACGGAAGTAAGCGAGTCAATCTTTTAATTTCATATCATCTCTAACTTAACCTGTTCTGATCTGTGACTTTGTGCATAGGAGGAGGAAAACTTCTGGCCAAAAGCCCCCAAGGGCAAAACCATCTCCTGCAATTGTTCCACCTACACCCGATGCTCCTGTCCGCCCCACTGGACCTTCCACTTCTGCCCAAAAGTCTAGCAAGATGGCGGATGCCTCGACAAAGGATGCTAGGCCTACCGCTAATCCTGTTAAGGGCCCAAAGAAGGTGAGTTTTGGCGGAAAGGCAGTCGAGATGGGCGCGGGAGTTGGAGAGGCTTCAAAATGGAAAAAGAAGGCAGATGCTTTTTTCGTCTTGATAGCCTGCAGGAGGAGGCCAGCAACCATGTGTCAACCACTATGTCATCTTTTGTCCAGAGAACTAGTATTGTGAAAGAGGTATGTACTCCCAGTAGCCCCCGAGCAACATGGCGGATTTTCATAGATGATCCGTTATGGTGCTCTAAGAGAAACTACTTTATATCTTGCATAACATAGCCCCCGAGTGTCATCATATTCTGCGGTGCTCTTAGAGAACTTAAATTTTGCACTGAGTAGCCCCCGAGTGTTATGGCGGATAACTGTCCGGCATAAAGCTCTAAGAAGACCAAAAAATCATCATGAGTAACCCCCGAGCGTTATGGCGGATTACTATCCGGCATAAAGCTCTAAGAGTGACTAAGTTAAAAAAATCATCATGAGTAGCCCCCAAGCGTTATGGCGGATTGCTGTCTGGCATAAAGCTCTAAGAGTGACTAACACATAGTAACGTTTTACCAGAATTACAAGAAAGTTGTGGAGGACCTGGTCTAAGTCGTCAGCTCACAGGAGAAGGAGCTGGCGGAAAAGAGCACGCTCATGGCGGACTTGCAGAAGCAACTCGAGAATAGCGGTAATTTTCTTTTGCCTTTGACAAGTTCAAGTACCTTTACGCTAGCCGATCAATACTCTGCTATTATTTCCGCCATGCAGATGCTCCCAAGCTGAAGTCCACACTCGAGGGGGTGGAAAAGGGCCATGCTATCGCGATGGAGGGGTTGCACCAGCAGCTCCAAAAATCTTTGGCCTCGAATACCCTCCTCGAAGAGAAGCTCAAGGACCAGGAACGCCAGAACCGCCAGAAACAAAAGGAGGTAGAGGATCTCCGTAAATCTGCCGCTGAGTTTGAAAAGTGGCAGGATGGCTTCAACGAGGTCCTCGATCATTTCCAGAAGACCCTGCTAGGTAGCGATGGCTCTCTATACTGTGTAGTTTGTGATAATATGATGTGTCCAGCTATGGCACTGCACTTGCTTCCGTCATGCAGCTACTCTGGAGCAAGGCGAGGTGGATTCCGCCACGGGCTTGCGCATGGCTACAGATGCCGCGAAGAAGGAGCTGGATGGCCTTCTCAATGCTAGTCGTCAGGCATGCGAAAGCCTACAGATAGCGGGTTCATCCAGCCTTACCGCCATTGGGCTCACCAAGAAGCTCCTGCTCGTACCTAGGCTGGTAGCGGATTGGAAGCAGTCTTCCGCCCGGGGTGGTGCCAGAACCGCACTTACACTGGCAAAGGACCACTACCCCGAGATGGATCTTGATCTCATCACTTTCGGCATCCCAGAGAGCGGCGAGGACGGAGCGCCAGTGGACGAAGCCGCCATCCGGCAGAGCGTGCTGGGATATGATGCGTGGTTGATGACCAGCCCGTTGGGAACCCCAAGAGGAAGGTGTGATGAATATAGCAGGAAGATTTTCCCTCAGTTAAGAAACCAAGGTTTATCATTCAGGAGAGGAGAGACAAACAACTGAAGGTGATGCTTGCAAGCTTCGCGACAGCTTTGGACAATTTATATATGGCGCCTCGTCCAAGCTTTGCTTTGCTAGCAGCAACGTGGAACCTGCACACAACACAACCAAATACTTTGTTCCCAACTTGCGATGAGGTTGTCAATCTCACCGGTTTGCTTGAAACAAAGGGTATGAGCGTATCGAGTGGAAAGCAGTGAAAGTATGCGAGTAAAGTAAACAGTGCGAGTAAAGTAAACAGGTGATAGCAATATGATGGAAATAGGACCGGGGTCCACAGTTCACTAGTGGTGTCTCTCCATAGATAAAATAACACATGCCGGGTAAACAAATTATAGTTGGGCAATTGATAGAATAAAGATAAACGTGGTATGCCAAGAAGATCACTATGCGATTTACTCTGGGCATTACAACAAAATACATAGACCGCCATCCAACTGCATCTATGACTAATAATCCACTCCCAGGGATATCATCCGAACACCCCATGAGTATTAAGTTGCGAACAACAGATAATTGCATTAAGCAAAGTGTGTAATGTAAACAAAGCATATGCCCTTGAGCATATGAATGTTGTTTTCTCCCTAGTAGCAACAACACATCTACAACCTTAGAGGTTTTTGTCACTCCCCCAGGTTAAATAGAGGCATGAACCCACTATCGAGCATAAATACCCCCTCTTGGAGTCACTAGCAACTACTCGGCCAAGATAGCTACTAACAACGGAGAGCATGCAAGATCATAAACAACATAGAGATAACATAAGATATATTTCAGTATAGCAACTCAATCATAATACCAATATTCATCAGATCCCAACAAACCAAACATGTAGAATTACATAACGGTGATCTCAATCATGTAGGGCAGCTCATGAGATCTAAACATGAAGCACATGGTGGAGAGGACAACCATCTAGCTACTGCTATGGACCCATAGTCCAAGGTAGACTACTCACTCATCGCTCCGGAGGCAAGCATGGCGGTGAAGAAGACCTCCGGTGGCGATTCCCCTCTCCGGCAGGGTGCCGGGAAGAGCTTCTGGACCCTCCCGATCTCGGGTCGACGACGGCGGCGGATCGCGATGTGTTTCTGGAAAATTGATCGGGTACTTAGGTTTTTCCCGTCGGGGGGTCTTTATAGGCGAAGGGGCATCGTCAGAAGTGGACCCAGGCATCCTCACACATATGGGGCGCGGCCAGGGGCTGGGCCACGCCGCCCTTGTGTGAGGGTGGCCTGTGGCCCCTCTCCGTCTCCTCTTCGGATCACTGGAAGCTTCCGGGAAAAATAAGACTTCAGGAACTTGTTTCATCCAATTCCGAGAATATTTCCTGTGTAGCACTTCTGAAACACAAAAACAGCAGAAAACAGGGAACTGGCACTGTGGCGACTTGTTAGTAGGTTAGTTCCGAGAAATACATAAAAGTGCCACGAAGTGTAACAAAACAGTAGGCAAATGGTGTAAAAACAAGCATGGAGCATCAAAAATTATAGATACGTTGGAGACGTATCAAGCATCCCCAAGCTTAACTCCTGCTCGTCCTCGAGTATGTAAGTGATAACAAAAGAATAATTTTTGAGGTGACATGCACCTACACAATCTTGATCACATATGTAAGCATTTGTGAGCTGGGATCAAAAGAACTTAAAACATGGGCATGAAAGATATAATCTTGACAATAGAAACTTAGCAACCATGTTATAAACATGAAAATGAACACAAACAAAAGATCATGAAAATGAAACAATGAAAGTCAAACGTGTGTTCAAATCATAAGGAAAAACATACAAATGGTTTTCAGCTTGTCCTTAATAGAGAGCAAAACATAAATGCATAGGACACCTTCAAGTTTAACAGGGCGACTAGATACAAATAATTTGAGAATAAGTGAAACCAACAATATGAATCAATCAATGAAAACTTTGGGACAATGCACATTATACTAAGAATGGCAACTATGCTCTCCTAATGGTGCATAAAGATAGAAGGTGGTGACTCAACATAAAAGTAGAAGAAAGGCCCTTCGCGGAGGGAAGCAGTGATTGCAAGTTTTATAACCTTCAAAAATTATGTTACTTACCGGCTTTGAGCTCTCATTGCCCCCATCATAAGCATCTTGAATGGTTAGAGTTAATGCGAGAACAATTATGATGCATATGCTTGACAAATCATAAGTTGAAAACCTCGTGTCCCATGAATACGAGTACCCAAACCTCATGCTACTCAACTTAGAATCCCAAGCAAGGCTCTTGTCATTGTAAGTATATATGTATCATCGAGAACCGCCAATGGGGTACCTCCGTGCCCGATGACATGGAACAAGCCCACATCAAAATGACAGGACAAGCAGACAATGAACACCTCGACATCTCTTTTATTTACCATTTGTATAGCTTTTTATTTTGAGATGCGTCGTCGAATGTCCACTATGGGTATGCTGCAAATTTCCACCATGAATTATGCATGGCTTAGATTGGCGGCCCAGGCGTTTCCCTAACACATATACAAACTCCATGATCCCCGCAAG
This sequence comes from Dactylis glomerata, assembly GCA_007115705.1. NCBI lineage: Eukaryota > Viridiplantae > Streptophyta > Magnoliopsida > Poales > Poaceae > Dactylis > Dactylis glomerata. The sequence goes on along the minus strand of QXEO01000360.1, from coordinate 3,154,292 downwards.
ATTCCCAATTCATTTCACACCACGGGCATCCATAAACAAAAGATCACGATATCAACTCAAATAAGAAGTGCAATGTTGAAAGCTTGCCCATGACTGCATGGCTGGGCAAGTCTCCAACTTACAACTTGCAAGCATAACAACTCAACATAAGAGACCACAATGTCAAAATTTTAAGAACAGGAAAAAAAGTAAAGTGTGCCTTCCGGTTCGTGAGAGCTTTACTGACCAATTTTCGCATAACACTGGTAAGAGTTTAATTTGAAGAGAAAATAAAAGCAAGTCAAATTTACTTGGAATAGCAAATTGCTAGTAGGTATGTATGGTGGACACTTTGGCAAACTTGGTTTTTAGGAGTTGGATGCACGAGTAGAGCTCATACTCAGTACAAGGCGAGGGCTAGCAAAAGACTGGGAGCGACCAACTAAGAGAGCAATAATGGCCATAATCATGCAAAGCGACAAAGTGACATTAAAAGAAGCATAAGATGGCATCAAAAGTCAAAAACTAAATGATCATAGAGGCTATTGGCGACTTTGTATGAGTCTAACATGTGTGAGCATGCACCAAGTCAACCCAAATAAAGCATCAAGGAGAAAACCAAAATAATGCTTCCAAATAATTAAAACAACGCATGATTTTTTTCAAAGGCTCATTAAGCAATCTCAGTTATTTGAGACAAGTCATGCTACAGCAAAACCACTAATGGTTTGTTTGGATGTTTGCTTTGAGCCTCGGTATTGGACATTAGGTGGCATTGATGCCCGAATACCCCGAACTCTAATGTTTGGCAGGTCTGTGTATTAGAGCTGGACATTCGGGACCAATATCTAGATCCAGTCCGTAGGACAAAAAAAGAAGAAGCGAATGTTGAAGGGTTACGCTCGACATCGCTCGATATTCGTTCGCTACCCGCACCGCTTCGCTGTGTCCGCATCCCTCTGCTCTCGTCAGGGGCACGCGGAGCGGTAACCTAGCGCTGCCTGGAGTCAGTTGGAAATTGGACCACGAGTCGCAAGATTAAACTACAAGAAAAATCAGTCTGCTATTGATCGGTGTAACTAGCTAATCATGCATGAATTTCCCGGCTAGCGTGCTAATCTGCATGCGCGCTGCCCATGGAGAGGTACCTTTCCGGCTTGCAATCATAAAATAGTACCCAGATCGGATCGTTGCACGCTTTACAGAAGTCCATGGCATTTATGTATAGGTGCTCAGCAGTAGCTCAGATAAAATCAGTGCTAAGTCAGCAAGGCTGCGTCAAATTAAAACGTTATATATACGGAAATGTACGTGAGACAATCAGAGCAAATCAACCAAAACCAAGATATTTCTGGATCAAACCCCGAATACAAGAACAAACAAGAAATGGCTATTCATATTGGCTGGATTCATGTCCGAGACTATATATGAGACCACGTATACGACTATGTATGAGATTATGTAATGTGTCTATTTTATTCCATGTATCAGTCTATGTATCATCTTTATGTGCTAGCTTTTGATGGATTATGCTGGGATTATATTATGTTGTTAAAATATTCAAGAATATTATTGCTGGTATCATAGTGTTCGCAATATATTATTTGCGGGTGCAGAAACAGTATAATGCTTCAATGTATTGTGGAACTGGAATTCCTCACTTGTACCGTCCAAACAACATTTGGCATTCAACTTCAATATCTAGTCTGGGTTCCTAATATCTAACACATCCAAACAGAAATATTGGCATTGGCATTCAATATCAATATCCTGAATATTGGACATTCAACCCAATACAATACCTAGCCCCTCAATGCAAACATCCAAACGAAGCATAAGCATATTGTCAAAAAGACATCAAGCATGACATGAAAAATCCTAAGCCGCAGTCTACACAAGCTCCTTCTTGTACCACTTTTTTACATAAAGCTTTTTCTCTTTTCCAACACCATTTGAATTTTTTTTAAGACGCCTCTTTTGATGAAAACCAATAAAGATCAGAGGCAAAAATACACCTTGATGAATAAATATAAGAAGATCTGAACGCAAATCAAGGCGAAAATGAAAACCAAAAGCAGTAGCAGAAAAAGAAGAACACTCGGTTTTTGATAAGAGTGAAAACTAGAGCGTTCTTGGCAAATGAAAAGCAAGACAACTTCTCCAAAAGAAATTTGTTGGGGTCCAACCATTTATTGCAGCAAACATACAAACTAATAAAGAAAAATAAAACAACTTACGCTCCAAGAAAAACACATAGTGCATGAAGCAATAAAAATATAGTGTCTTGAAAGGTGACCTGATTTTTGCCGATGAAGAAGGGGTGCCTCGGGGGCATCCCCAAGCTTTGATGCTTGTACTTCTTGGATATTTCTTGGGGTGATGCATGGGCATCCCCAAGCTTGAGCTTTTGTCCATTCTTCAACTCATCTCATCATTCTCCAATCCCTACACTTGAAAACTTCCTTCATACAAAACTAAACACAAATCTATTAGCAACATTAGTGTAGCATAACATATAATCAACCTCTTTTTGCTTCAGGTTTCAACCTAAAACCACCACATATAAAGTATATACTACTGTAGCAACTTCCCCAAAAGTTCCGTGATCAAAAGAACTCAAAAGAAAGCGATAAAGCGGCAAACACAAATATTGGCAGAAATCTGTCAAAACAGAACAGCTGACAAAGGCCGAATTTTTGAGGGGTTTTATGTTGCTCAAATAAAAAAGTGTTCAACTAATGAAAGTTTTGATATAACTTGGGGCATATGCACAAGAAATCTCAGGTCCAAAAGATATACAGAGAATTTATACGAATGTTTACGGTGCAGCACCGAAAACAGTTTCAGGACAGCAACATCCCCAAATCTTACCTCACTCAAATTAGAGGCTTCTCTTGGCACAACAATGAAATAAAAAGGATAAGGAGCGGTCATTACAGTAGTAATGACTTCCAAGACTCAAATAAAAGAAAAAGTACTGAATGTAAAAACATTGGGTTATCTCCCAAGAGTGCTTTTCTTTAACGTCTTTGAGCTAGGCGCAGAAAATTGCGAATCAAGTAACATCAAGTGATGAAGTGCTAGGATCAGCGGGCGCCTTACGTCTTCCTTTCTTACCTTTGCTCTTGACTTTAGGAAAGACATGGCTGACGGCGCCCAGGAGCTTCAGTAGGGATCTTCCAAGTGTGATTTGTCCTTTTCCTACACATTCAATAACAAGATAATCAGTAGATATCGTTCTTCCTAGGACTTTTGTAAAAACTCCTCTAGCTATTCCAATGGGAAATATAGTGGCATTGTTAGTAAGAGAAATTCCTTCTCCCCCCTCAGAAAGCTTCCAAAGACTCAAAGATTCATAAACATCCTTTGGCATAAGACAAAATTCAGACATAATATCACAACGAGCATGAAAAGTTTCACCACTAATGGTGATTTTTACCGTAGGATACCAACTCGAAGATTCAGAATTTGTTGGCACATAATCAAAATGCTGGCGCAAAGTATTGTAGCAAGTATTTAAACTAGCAGTGCGAGTCTCAAGAGTATCAAGTCTATTAAAAATGCACACAAGAGAGGAATCAAAATAGGTTGGCATGCTATAAATTGTAATTAACTTTTTTATAATATTGAAGGCTTGATCTCCATCACAATGAAGGAAATCTCCTTCTGCAGTAGCATCCAAAGCATATCTATAACGAAGAGCAAGTCCAAAGTAAAAACTACTAAGAAGCAAACTCAAGGTCATTTTAGGTTCAGTTTTTCCATGCCAATCATAAATTCTAGACCAAGCTTCTTTAAAACTTTCCTCATCCTTTTGTTTAAAAGTGAAAATCATATCCTTGGGCGACATAGTAGTAACAACTGAACTAGACATAATAAACAACTACCAAGGATTCTAATTTTTTTGGGTTTTTGATAAAACAATGCAGGTAAAATAAATAAAGTAAAGCAAAACAATAACAAAGTAAAGGATGTGCGTGCGAAAATTCCTCTCGAAGAAGTCTTCTACTTCCTCCCTGGCAACGGCGCCAGAAAATAGCTTGATGCGTGGTTGATGACCAGCCCGTTGGGAACCCCAAGAGGAAGGTGTGATGAATATAGCAGCAAGATTTTCCCTCAGTTAAGAAACCAAGGTTTATCATTCAGGAGAGGAGAGACAAACAACTGAAGGTGATGCTTGCAAGCTTCGCGATAGCTTCGGACAATTTATAGATGGCGCCTCGTCCAAGCTTTGCTTTGCTAGCAGCAACATGGAACCCGCACACAACACAACCAAATACTTTGTTCCCAACTTGCGATGAGGTTGTCAATCTCACCGGTTTGCTTGAAACAAAGGGTATGAGCGTATCGAGTGGAAAGCAGTGAAAGTATGCGAGTAAAGTAAACAGTGCGAGTAAAGTAAACATGTGATAGCAATATGATGGAAATAGGACCGGGGTCCACAGTTCACTAGTGGTGTCTCTCCATAGATAAAATAACACATGCTGGGTAAACAAATTACAGTTGGGCAATTGATAGAATAAAGATAAACGTGATATGTCAACAAGATCACTATGCGATTTACTCTGGGCATTACAACAAAATACATAGACCGCCATCCAACTGCATCTATGACTAATAATCCACTCCCGGGGATATCATCCGAACATCCCATGAGTATTAAGTTGCGAACAACAGATAATTGCATTAAGCAAAGTGTGTAATGTAAACAAAGCATATGCCCTTGAGCATATGAATGTTGTTTTCTCCCTAGTAGCAACAGCACATCTACAACCTTAGAGGTTTCTGTCACTCCCCCAAGTTAAATAGAGGCATGAACCCACTATCGAGCATAAATACCCCCTCTTGGAGTCACTAGCAAGTACTCGGCCAAGATAGCTACTAACAACGGAGAGCATGCAAGATCATAAATAACATAGAGATAACATAAGATATATTTTAGTATAGCAACTCAATCATAACACCAATATTCATCGGATCCCAACAAACCAAACATGTAGAATTACATAACGGTGATCTCAATCATGTAGGGCAGCTCATGAGATCTAAACATGAAGCACATGGTGGAGAGGACAACCATCTAGCTACTGCTATGGACCCATAGTCCACGGTAGACTACTCACTCATCGCTCCGGAGGCAAGCATGGCGATGAAGAAGACCTCCGGTGGCGATTCCCCTCTCCGGCAGGGTGCCGGGAAGAGCTTCTGGACCCTCCCGATCTCGGGTCGATGACGGCGGCGGATCGCGATGTGTTTCTGGAAAATTGATCGGGTACTTAGGTTTTGTCCCGTCGGGGGGTCTTTATAGGCGAAGGGGCATCATCAGAAGTGGACCCAGGCATCCTCACACATAGGGGGCGCGGCCAGGGGCTGGGCCGCACCGCCCTTGCGTGAGGGTGGCCTGTGGCCCCTCTCTGTCTCCTCTTCGGATCACAGGAAGCTTCCGGGAAAAATAAGACTTCAGGAACTTGTTTCGTCCAATTCCGAGAATATTTCCTGTGTAGCACTTCTGAAACACAAAAACAGCAGAAAACAGAGAACTGGCACTATGGCGACTTGTTAGTAGGTTAGTTCCGGGAAATGCATAAAAGTGCCACGAAGTGTAACGAAACAGTAGGCAAATGGTATAAAAACAAGCATGGAGCATCAAAAATTATAGATACGTTGCAGACGTATCAGGATACGATCAGCTTTGTACCTTGGGCACTCAGCTGAACGTATACTATGAAGCATACGATCTGCCAGGGTCTCCAAGCCAAGCTTCGGCGTCGGTCTCTGTAGCCACTGCAGGTGCTGATGGCGGTGATGATGTCACCTCTGCTGTTCCGCCATCCTGAGTTAGACCCTGCGATGTGGTAGGAAGAAACAATTGCATCAATTCAGCCCCTGAGTGGGTCTGTAAGTTTAAACTTTAAACTGCGTGTATGCTTGTACTATGCCTGATCTGCCTGTGGCGGATCAGAGAATGCTTTTGAACTTGTGGCACAGTTTTATCAAGTCTTTTAAGTGGTTTATGTGCGAAAAAACTGCCAGGCCTATTTTTATGCAACTTGCAGCAGTTTGACATGCAATCCGCCATCCGGCTCTTTGTGCTTGAATTTTCATGAGATGGCGGAATCTTTGCATGAACAATCCGTCAGGGCGACGATACCTAATAGCAACCGTCCAAAACCCTTAGCAAATAGCGGCTTAGATCGTCAAAAAGTCACTACTCAGGAATCCACACAAAGAGCATTAGATGGAGATTAAAACATGAATATGCTACTCGGACCGCTTATGGCGGATTTAAAAGACACAAGTGCAGAGCAAAATTGTGCAAAGGTTCCACACGATCTAAATGAACAATAAATGAGGTAAAAGACTCAAAAAAAAATCAAGAGTGAACCAGATGCTTTATTTCATTGATCATATAGAGAGTGCCTGTTACATAGCCTAGAAAAGTGCTAAGTGTAGAAAGGACGTAGCTGTACGATGTTCCATGGACGATCTGTTTTGTCGTAGATATCGTCAGGGTCTCTTCATTTGCGCTTCTTACTGGGTCGCTTATCTAGCTCGCGAACATCAACGAGGTAGTAGGAACCATTCAGTAGAGCTTTGCTGATGACGAAGGGTCCTTCCCAAGGCGGGGATAGCTTATGTGACTTCTGCTGTTTGAGGCGTAGCACCAGTTCCCCTTCTTTGAACGAGCGTTTGCGAACTCGGCGGCTGTGATAGCGGCGGAGGTTCTGCTGGTAGATGGCAGATCTCTGGGCTGCTAGGTCTCGTTCTTCTTCCAGCAGGTCCACGAATAGTTGTCTGGACGCTTCTGCATCTTCTTCCTCATAGGCCTCGACTCTTGGAGAATCGTACTGGACATCACTTGGCAGGATTGCCTCTGCTCCATAGACTAAGAAGAAAGGGCTGTGGCCTGTTGATCTGTTTGGCGTGGTCTGTAGACTCCATAGCACAGATGGCAACTCTTCTGCCCAGGCTCCTGCTGCTCTATGTAGCGGTGCTTCTAGGCGTGGCTTGATCCCTGATATGTCTCCAACGTATCCATAATTTTTGATGCTCCATGCTTGTTTTTACACCATTTGCTTAGTGTTTCGTTACAATTCGTGGCGTTTTTATGCATTTTCCGGAACTAACCTATTAACGAGATGCCACAGTGCCAGTTCCCTGTTTTCTACTATTTTTGTGTTTTAGAAAAGTTACACAGGAAATATTCACAGAATTGATCAAAACAAAAGCCAGAAGTCCAGATATTCACAGGAGCTTCCAGAACACCGAAGAGGAGACGGACCCGAGCCAGAGGGTGGCCACACCACCAGGGGGCGCGGCCCGCCCCTGGCCCGCGCCGGCCTGTGGTGTGGGCCCCCTGGTCCACCTCTGACGCTGCCCCTTCGCCTATAAAGACCCCCCGACGGGAAAAACCTAAACACCCGATCACTTTTCCAGAATACATCGCGATCCGCCGCTGCCATCGACCCGAAGATCGGGAGGGTCCAGAAGCTCTTCCCGGCACCCTGCCAGAGAGGGGAATCGCCACCGGAGGTCTTCTTCATCGCCATGCTTGCCTCCGGCGCGATGAGTGAGTAGTCTACCTTGGACTATGGGTCCATAGCAGTAGCTAGTTGGTTGTCTTCTCCACCATGTGCTTCATTTTTAGATCTCGTGAGTTGCCTTACATGATCGAGATCACCGTTATGTAATTCTACATGTTGTGTTTGTTGGGATCCGATGAATATTGGTGTTATGATTGAGTTGATGTACTGAATTTTATCTTATGTTATCTCTATATTGTTTATGATCTTGCATGCTCTCCGTTGTTAGTAGCTATCTTGGCCGAGTAGTTCCTAGTGACTCCAAGAGGGGGTATTTATGCTCGATAGTGGGTTCATGCCTCTATTTAATCTGGGGGAGTGACATAAACCTCTAAGGTTGTAGATGTGCTGTTGCTACTAGGGGGAAAACAACATTCATATGCTCGAGGGCATATGCTTTGTTTACATTACACACTTTGCTTAATGCAGTTATCTGTTGTTCGCAACTTAATACTTGTGGAGTTCTCGGATTGATTCACCACAAGTGGATTATTAGTCATAGATGCAATTGGATGGCGGTCTATGTATCTTGTTGTAATGCCCCGAGTAAATCTCATAGTGATCCTCTTGACATATCACGTTGTCTTTATTCTATCAATTGCCCAACTGTAATTTGTTTACCCAGCATGTGTTATTTTATCTTATGGAGAGACACCACTAGTGAACTGTGGACCCTGGTCCTATTTCCTTTATATTGCTATCACCTGTTTACTTTACTCGCATACTATTACTATTTTCCACTCGATACGCTCATTCCTTTGTTTACAGCAAACCGGTGAGACTGACAACCTCATCGTAAGTTAGGAGCAAAGTATTTGGTTGTGTTGTGTGCAGGTTCCACGTTGCTACTAGTTGAAGACGTGCTAACTCGTTTTATCGTAAACGGCACCCTTGTTGGAGTGTCACTAGGCTATCAAGCATCACCTTCAGTCGTTTGGCTTCTTTCCCTTCGGATCGATAAACCTTGGTTTCTTACTGAGGGAAAACCTTGCTGCTATATTCATCATACCTTCCTCTTGGGGTTCCCAACTGGACAGTGCTTTACATTATCAACACCATGCCGCATCAAGCTCTTTTCTGGTGCCGTTGCCGGGGAGGAAAAAGAAGACTGCTGCAAGGGGAGTTTCGCATGCACATCCTTTACTTTGTTTTAAGTTTTGCTTTACTTTATTTTTACTTGCATCGTTTTATCAAAAACACGAAAAAATAGTATCCTTGATAGTTGTTTTTAATTGTCTACTTTTAGTTTTGCTAGAATGGCTACTCCTGCGAACACGAAGTTGTGTGATTTTACTAGCACTAATAATAGTGATTTTATCTGCACTCCTATTGCGCCACCTGCTCCTGCTGCAAATTTTTATGAGATTAAGCCTGCTTTGTTGAACCTTGTTATGAATGCGCAATTTTCTGGTGCTAGTACTGATGATGCTGCAGCTCATCTCAACAATTTTTTTGAGCTATGTGAGATGCAGAAATATAAGGATGTAGAAAGTGATATTATTAAGCTTAAGTTGTTTCCTTTTTCTTTGAGAGGAAAAGCTAAGGATTGGTTGCTTTCTTTGCCTAAAAATAGTATTGATTCATGGGCTAAGTGTAAGGATGCTTTTATTGGTAGATACTATCCTCCTACTAAGATTATAGCTTTGCGTAGCAATATTATGAAGTTTAGTCAGTTTGATAATGAACATGTTGCTCAAGCTTGGGAAAGAATGAAATCTATGATCAAGAATTGTCCCACTCATGGACTGACTACTTGGATGATTGTCCAAACTTTTTATGCAGGACTGAATTTTTCTTCAAGGAACCTACTTGATTCAGCTGCTGGAGGCACTTTTATGTCCCTTACCTTGGGCGCCGCAACAAAGCTTCTCAACAATATGATGGTAAATTACTCTGAATGGCACACCGAGAGAGCTCCACAAGGTAAGAAGGTAAATTCTGTTGAGGAAACCTCTTCCTTGAGTGATAAGATTGATGCTATTATGCTTATGCTTTCTAATGATAGAACTCATGTTGATCCTAATAATGTTCCTTTAGCCTCTTTGGTTGCCCAAGAAGAGCATGTTGATGTAAACTTCATTAGAAATAATAATTTTAACAACAATGCTTATAGGAACAATTTTGCTAGTAACAATTATAGGCCGTATCCTTCTACCAATGGTAATGGTTATGGTAACTCTTATGGTAATTCCTCCAACAACACTAGGGCCGTGCCCTCCGATCTTGAGGTAATGCTTAAGGACTTCATCGGTAAGCAAAATGCTTTTAACAGGTCTGTTGAGGAAAAGCTAGGCAAAACTGATATTCTTGCTTCTAAAGTTGATAGCCTTGCTCATGATGTTGAACTTCTGAAATTAAAAGTGTTGCCTAATGATGTGAAAGAGAACAATACTTTTGCTACTGCTAATGCTATCCAAGTTAGAATTGATGAAAATGTTAGGATGCTAGCAGAATTACATGCCAGGTGGGAAAGAGATGGCTAGAAAGATGAAGGTATGTACCATTACTACCTCTAATGATGTTGCTCCTAATGCTAAAAAACCTCTTACTTTGAGTGGTGTAGAGAAAACTCCCACTCCTTGTGTTAAAAAGCCTAAAACTGCCAAAACTTTTTCTCAAAAGAGTGCTGAAATTTTTCGGAGTGTGGGAGATGATAGCTCTATTTCCTTTAATGATTTTGATGTTGATGGCTGCAATATATCTGAAGTTATTTTGTTCTTGCAAAAGCTTGCTTTGACTCCCAATGCAAGTTCTTTAAATGTTGCTTTTACTAAGCATATTACCAATGCTCTCATGAAAATTAGGGATGAAAAGTTGAAGCAAAAAGCTTCTATTCCCAAGAAGTTAGAAGATGGTTGGGAACCCATCATTGATATGCATGTTAATGGTTTTGATTGCCATGCTTTATGTGATCTAGGTGCTAGTATTTCTATTATGCCTAGAAAGATTTATGACATGCTTCATTTACCACCGCTTGAAAAGTGTTATTATGATGTTCCTATTGCTGATTTTGCTAAGAAGAAACCTTTGGGAATAATTAACAATGTTCTTATTATGGTTAACAATAATCTTGTTCCCATTGATTTTCTTGTCATGGATGTTGAATGCAATGCTTCATGTCCTATTATTTTGGGAAGACCCTTTCTTCGAACTGTAGGTGCCATCATTGATATGAGGGAAGGCACCATCAAATATCAATTCCCACTCAAGAAAGGTATGGAACACTTCCCTAGAAAGAGGAAGAAATTACTTTTTGACTCTATTCTTAGAGCAAATTATGAGCTTGATGCTTCATCACTTGATATTACTTGATTCGCACTTTCTGCGCCTAGCTCAAAGGCGTTAAAGAAAAGCACTCTTGGGAGATAATCCAATGTTTTTACATTCAGTTCTTTTTCTTTTATTTGAGTCTTGGAAGTTATTACTACTGTAATGACCTCTCCATATCATTTTTATTTCGTTTTTGTGCCAAGAGAAGCCTCTAATTTGAGTGAGGTAAGATTTGGGGATGTTGCTGTCCTGAAATAGTTTTCGGTGCTGCACCGTAAAAATTCGTGAAAATTCTCTGTATATCTTTTGGACCTGATATTTCTTGTGCATATGACCCAGGTTATATCCAAACTTTCATTATTTTAACACTTTTTTATTTGAGCAACAGAAAACCCTCTAAAAATTCGACCTTTGTCAGCTGTTCTGTTTTGACAGATTTCTGCCAATATTTGTGTTTGCCGCTTTATCGCTTTCTTTTTGAGTTCTTTTGATCACGGAACTTTTGGGGAAGTTGCTACAGAAGTATATGCTTTATATGTGGTGGTTTTGAGTTGAAACCTGAAGCAAAAAGGGGTTGATTCAATGTTATACTTACACTAATGTTGCTAATAGATTTGTGTTTAGTTTTGTATGAAAGAAGTTTTCAAGTGTAGGGATTGGAGAATGATGAGATGAGTTGAAGAATGGACAAAAGCTCAAGCTTGGGGATGCCCATGTCACCCCAAGAAATATCCAAGAAGTACAAGCGTCAAAGCTTGGGGATGCCCCCGAGGCACCTCTTCTTCATCGGCAAAAATCAGGTCACCTTTCAACGCACTATATTTTTATTGCTTCATGCATTATGCGTTTTTCTTGGAGCGTCGGTTGTTTTTAGTTTTTAGTTTAGTTTAGTTTTGTTTGCTGCAATAAATGGTTGGACCTCAACAAATTTCTTTTGGAGAAGTTGCCTTGCTTTTCATTTGCCAAGAGCACTCAGTTTTTCACTCTATTCGTTTCCACGAGTGTTCTCTTTTTCTAGAACTGTGTTTAGCTTTCGATTTTTGCCTTGATTTATGTTTAGATCTTGTTATATCTTTTTATTAAGGTGTATTTTTGCCTCTGGTCCATATTGGTTTTCATCAAAAGAGTTGTTTATAAAAAGTTCGAATGGTGTTGGAAAAGAGAAAAAGTTTTATGCAAAAAAGTGGTACAAGAAGGAGCTTGTGTAGACTGCGGCCTAGGCTTTTGTATGTCGTACTTGATGTGTTTTTGATAATATGCTTAGTGGTTTTGCTGTAGCATGACTTGTCTCAAATGACTGAGATTGCTTAATGAGCCTTTGAAAAAATCATGCGTTGTTTTAATTATTTGGAAGCATTATTTTGGTTTTCTCCTCGATGCTTTATTTGGGTTGACTTGGCACATGCTCACACATGTTAGACTCATACAAAGTCGCCATTGCCTCTATGATCATTTAGTTTTTGACTTTTGATGCCATCTTATGCTTCTTTTAATGTCGCTTTGTCGCTTTGCATGATTATGGCCATTATTGCTCTCTTAGTTGGTCGCTCCCAGTCTTTTGCTAGCCCTCATTTTGTACTGAGTATGAGCTCTACTCGTGCATCCAACTCCTAAAAACCAAGTTGTTCCAAAGTGTCCACCATACATACCTATTAGCAATTTGCTATTCCAAAGTACATTTGACTTGCTTTTATCTATTCTTCAAATTAAACTCTCTTTTGGTGTTATGCGAAAATTGGTCAGTAAAGCTCTCACGAACCTGATGGCACACTTTACTTTTCTTGTTTTCAAATTTTGACATTGTGGCTCTCTTATGTTGAGTTGTTATGCTTGCAAGTTGTAAGTTGGAAATTAGCCCAGCCATGCCGTCATGGGCAAGCTTTCAAAATTGCACTATCTTTTATTTGAGTTGATATCGTGATCTTTTGTTTATGGATACTCGTGATGTGAAATAAGTTGGGAATCTTGCGGGATCATGGAGTTTTTATATGTGTTAGGGAAACGCCTGGGCCGCTAATCTAAGCCATGCATAATTCATGGTGGAAATTTACAGCATGCCCATAGTGAACATTCGACGATGCATCTCACAATAAAATGCTATACCAATGGTAAATAAAAGAGATGTCGAGGTGTTCATTGTCTGTTTGACTTGTCATTTTGATGTGGGCTTGTTCCATGTCATCGGGCAGGAGGTACCCCATTGGCGGTTCTCGATGATACACATATAATTACAATGACAAGAGCTTGCTTGGGACTCTAAGTCGAGTAGCATGAGTTTTGGGTATTCGTACTTCACGGGACATGAGGTTTTCAACTTATGATTTGTCAAGCATATGCACCATAAGTGTTTTCGCATTAACTTTAACCATTCAAGATGCCTATGATGGGGGCAATGAGAGCTCAAAGTCGGTAAGTACCATAATTTTTGAAGGTTTATAAAACTTGCAATAACTGCTTCCCTCCGTGAATGGCCTTTCTTTTACCTTTTATGTTGAGTCACCACCTTCTATCTTTATGCACCGTCTAAGAGAGCATAGTTGTCATTCTGAGTATAATGTGCATTGTCCCAAAGTTTTCATTGATCGATTCATGACGTTTGGTTTCACTTGTTCTTAAATTATTTGTATCTAGTCGCCCTCTTAAACTTGAAGGTGTCCTATGCATTTATGTTTTGCTCTCTCATGAAGGACAAGCTGAAAACCATTTGTATATTTTTCCATATGATTTGAACACACGTTTGACTTTCATTGTTTTGTTTTCATGATCTTTTGTTTGTGTTCTTTTTCATGTTATAACATGGTTGCTAAGTTTCTTCTATCAAGATTATATCTTTCATGCCCATGTTTTAAGTTCTTTTGATCCCAGCGCACAACGCTTACATATATGATCAAGATTGTGTAGGTGCATGTCACCTCAAAAATTATTTCTTTTGTTATCACTTACCTACTCGAGGACGAGCAGGAGTTAAGCTTGGGGATGCTGATACGTCTCCAACGTATCCATAATTTTTGATGCTCCATGCTTGTTTTTACACCATTTGCTTAGTGTTTCGTTACAATTTGTGGCGTTTTTATGCATTTTCCGGAACTAACCTATTAACGAGATGCCACGGTGCCAGTTCCCTGTTTTCTGCTATTTTTGTGTTTTAGAAAAGTTACACAGGAAATATTCACAGAATTGGACGAAACAAAAGCCAGAAGTCCAGATATTCACAGCAGCTTCCAGAACACCGAAGAGGAGACGGAGCCGAGCTAGAGGGTGGCCACACCACCAGGGGGCGCGGCCTGCCCCTGGCCCGCGCCGGCCTGTGGTGTGGGCCACCTGGTCAACCTCTGACGCTGCCCCTTCGCCTATAAAGACCCCCCGACGGGAAAAACCTAAACACCCGATCACTTTTCCAGAATACATCGTGATCCGCCGCCGGCGTCGACCCGAAGATCGGGAGGGTCCAGAAGCTCTTCCCGGCACCCTGCCGGAGAGGGGAATCGCCACCGGAGGTCTTCTTCATCGCCATGCTTGCCTCCGGCGCGATGAGTGAGTAGTCTACCTTGGACTATGGGTCCATAGCAGTAGCTAGTTTGTTGTCTTCTCCACCATGTGCTTCATTTTTAGATCTCGTGAGTTGCCTTACATGATCGAGATCACCGTTATGTAATTCTACATGTTGTGTTTGTTGGGATCCGATGAATATTGGTGTTATGATTGAGTTGATGTACTGAATTTTATCTTATGTTATCTCTATGTTGTTTATGATCTTGCATGCTCTCCGTTGTTAGTAGCTATCTTGGCCGAGTAGTTGCTAGTGACTCCAAGAGGGGGTATTTATGCTCGATAGTGGGTTCATGCCTCTATTTAATCTGGGGGAGTGACAGAAACCTCTAAGGTTGTAGATGTGTTGTTGCTACTAGGGGGAAAACAACATTCATATGCTCGAGGGCATATGCTTTGTTTACATTACACACTTTGCTTAATGCAGTTATCTGTTGTTTGCAACTTAATACTTGTGGAGTTCTCGGATTGATTCACCACAAGTGGATTATTAGTCATAGAAGTAGTTGGATGGCGCTCTATGTATCTTGTTGTAATGCCCCGAGTAAATCTCATAGTGATCCTCTTGACATATCACGTTGTCTTTATTCTATCAATTGCCCAACTGTAATTTGTTTACCCAGCATGTGTTATTTTATCTTATGGAGAGACACCACTAGTGAACTGTGGACCCCGGTCCTATTTCCTTTATATTGCTATCACCTGTTTACTTTACTCGCATACTATTACTGTTTTCCACTCGATACGCTCATTCCTTTGTTTACAGCAAACCGGTGAGATTGACAACCTCATCGTAAGTTAGGAGCAAAGTATTTGGTTGTGTTGTGTGCAGGTTCCACGTTGCTACTAGTTGAAGATGTGCTAACTCGTTTTATCGTAAACGGCACCCTTGTTGGAGTGTCACTAGGCTATCAAGCATCACCTTCAGTTGTTTGGCTTCTTTCCCTTCGGATCGATAAACCTTGGTTTCTTACTGAGGGAAAACCTTGCTGCTATATTCATCATACCTTCCTCTTGGGGTTCCCAACTGGACGGTGCTTTACATTATCAACACCGTGCCGCATCAAGCTCTTTTCTGGTGCCGTTGCCGGGGAGGAAAAAGAAGACTGCTGCAAGGGGAGTTTCGCATGCACATCCTTTACTTTGTTTTAAGTTTTGCTTTACTTTATTTTTACTTGCGTCGTTTTATCAAAAACACAAAAAAATTAGTATCCTTGATAGTTGTTTTTACTTGTCTGCTTTTAGTTTTGCTAGAATGGCTACTCCTGAGAACACCAAGTTGTGTGATTTTACTAGCACTAATAATAGTGATTTTATCTGCACTCCTATTGCGCCACGTGCTCCAGCTGCAAATTTTTATGAGATTAAGCCTGCTTTGTTGAACCTTGTTATGAAAGAGCAATTTTCTGGTGCTAGTACTGATGATGCTGCAGCTCATCTCAACAATTTTTTTGAGCTATGTGAGATGCAGAAATATAAGGATGTAGAAAGTGATATTATTAAGCTTAAGTTGTTTCCTTTTTCTTTCAGAGGAAAAGCTAAGGATTGGTTGCTTTCTTTGCCTAAAAATAGTATTGATTCATGGGCTAAGTGTAAGGATGCTTTTATTGGTAGATACTATCCTCCTACTAAGATTATAGCTTTGCGTAGCAATATTATGAAGTTTAGTCAGTTTGATAATGAACATGTTGCTCAACCTTGGGAAAGAATGAAATCTATGATCAAGAATTGTCCCACTCATGGACTGACTACTTGGATGATTGTCCAAACTTTTTATGCAGGACTGAATTTTTCTTCAAGGAACCTACTTGATTCAGCTGCTGGAGGCACTTTTATGTCCCTTACCTTGGGCGCCGCAACAAAGCTTCTCAACAATATGATGGTAAATTACTCTGAATGGCACACCGAGAGAGCTCCACAAGGTAAGAAGGTAAATTCTGTTGAGGAAACCTCTTCCTTGAGTGATAAGATTGATGCTATTATGCTTATGCTTTCTAATGATAGAACTCATGTTGATCCTAATAATGTTCCTTTAGCCTCTTTGGTTGCCCAAGAAGAGCATGTTGATGTAAACTTCATTAGAAATAATAATTTTAACAACAATGCTTATAGGAACAATTTTGCTAGTAACAATTATAGGCCGTATCCTTCTACCAATGGTAATGGTTATGGTAACTCTTATGGTAATTCCTCCAACAACACTAGGGCCGTGCCCTCCGATCTTGAGGTAATGCTTAAGGACTTCATCAGTAAGCAAAATGCTTTTAACAGGTCTGTTGAGGAAAAGCTAGGCAAAATTGATATTCTTGCTTCTAAAGTTGATAGCCTTGCTCATGATGTTGAACTTCTGAAATTAAAAGTGTTGCCTAATGATGTGAAAGGGAACAATACTTTTGCTACTGCTAATGCTATCCAAGTTAGAATTGATGAAAATGTTAGGATGCTAGCAGAATTGCATGCCAGGTGGGAAAGAGATGGCAAGAAAGATGAAGGTATGTACCATTACTACCTCTAATGATGTTGCTCCTAATGCTAAAAAACCTCTTACTTTGAGTGGTGTAGAGAAAACTCCCACTCCTTGTGTTAAAAAGCCTAAAACTGCCAAAACTTTTTCTCAAAAGAGTGCTGAAATTTTTCGGAGTGTGGGAGATGATAGCTCTATTTCCTTTAATGATTTTGATGTTGATGGCTACAATATATCTGAAGTTATTTTGTTCTTGCAAAAGCTTGCTTTGACTCCCAATGCAAGTTCTTTAAATGTTGCTTTTACTAAGCATATTACCAATGCTCTCATGAAAATTAGGGATGAAAAGTTGAAGCAAAAAGCTTCTATTCCCAAGAAGTTAGAAGATGGTTGGGAACCCATCATTGATATGCATGTTAATGGTTTTGATTGCCATGCTTTATGTGATCTAGGTGCTAGTATTTCTATTATGCCTAGAAAGATTTATGACATGCTTGATTTACCACCGCTTGAAAAGTGTTATTATGATGTTCCTATTGCTGATTTTGCTAAGAAGAAACCTTTGGGAATAATTAACAATGTTCTTATTATGGTTAACAATAATCTTGTTCCCGTTGATTTTCTTATCATGGATGTTGAATGCAATGCTTCATGTCCTATTATTTTGGGAAGACCCTTTCTTCGAACTGTAGGTGCCATCATTGATATGAGGGAAGGCACCATAAAATATCAATTCCCACTCAAGAAAGGTATGGAACACTTCCCTAGAAAGAGGAAGAAATTACTTTTTGACTCTATTCTTAGAGCAAATTATGAGCTTGATGCTTCATCACTTGATATTACTTGATTCGCACTTTCTGCGCCTAGCTCAAAGGCGTTAAAGAAAAGCACTCTTGGGAGATAATCCAATGTTAAACATTCAGTTCTTTTTCTTTTATTTGAGTCTTGGAAGTTATTACTACTGTAATGACCTCTCCATATCATTTTTATTTCGTTTTTGTGCCAAGAGAAGCCTCTAATTTGAGTGAGGTAAGATTTGGGGATGTTGCTGTCCTGAAACAGTTTTCGGTGCTGCACCGTAAAAATTCGTGAAAATCCTCTGTATATCTTTTGGACCTGCGATTTCTTGTGCATATGCCCCAGGTTATATTCAAACTTTCATTATTTGAACACTTTTTGATTTGAGCAACAGAAAACCCGCAAAAAATTCGACCTTTGTCAGCTGTTCTGTTTTGACAGATTTCTGCCAATATTTGTGTTTGCCGCTTTATCGCTTTCTTTTTGAGTTCTTTTGATCACGGAACTTTTGGGGAAGTTGCTACAGAAGTATATGCTTTACATGTGGTGGTTTTGAGTTGAAACCTGAAGCAAAAAGGGGTTGATTCAATGTTATACTTACACTAATGTTGCTAATAGATTTGTGTTTAGTTTTGTATGAAAGAAGTTTTCAAGTGTAGGGATTGGAGAATGATGAGATGAGTTGAAGAATGGACAAAAGCTCAAGCTTGGGTATGCCCATGTCACCCCAATAAATATCCAATAAGTACAAGCGTCAAAGCTTGGGGATGCCCCCGAGGCACCTCTTCTTCATCGGCAAAAATCAGGTCACCTTTCAACGCACTATATTTTTATTGCTTCATGCATTATGCGTTTTTCTTGGAGCATCGGTTGTTTTTAGTTTTAGTTTAGTTTAGTTTTGTTTGCTGCAATAAATGGTTGGACCTCAACAAATTTCTTTTGGAGAAGTTGCCTTGCTTTTCATTTGCCAAGAGCACTCAGTTTTTCACTCTATTCGTTTCCACGAGTGTTCTCTTTTTCTAGAACTGTGTTTAGCTTTCGATTTTTGCCTTGATTTATGTTTAGATCTTGTTATATCTTTTTATCAAGGTGTATTTTTGCCTCTGGTCCATATTGGTTTTCATCAAAAGAGTTGTTTATAAAAAGTTCGAATGGTGTTGGAAAAGAGAAAAAGCTTTATGCAAAAAAGTGGTACAAGAAGGAGCTTGTGTAGACTGCGGCCTAGGCTTTTGCATGTCGTGCTTGATGTCTTTTTGATAGTATGCTTAGTGGTTTTTCTGTAGCATGACTTGTCTCAAATGACTGAGATTGCTTAATGAGCCTTTGAAAAAATCATGCGTTGTTTTAATTATTTAGAAGCATTATTTTGGTTTTCTCCTTGATGCTTTATTTGGGTTGACTTGGCCCATGCTCACACATGTTAGACTCATACAAAGTCGCCATTGCCTCTATGATCATTTAGTTTTTGACTTTTGATGCCATCTTATGCTTCTTTTAATGTCGCTTTATCGCTTTGCATGATTATGGCCGTTATTGCTCTCTTAGTTGGTCGCTCCCAGTCTTTTGCTAGCCCTCATTTTGTACTGAGTATGAGCTCTACTCGTGCATCCAACTCCTAAAAACCAAGTTGTTCCAAAGTGTCCACCATACATACCTATTAGCAATTTGCTATTCCAAAGTACATTTGACTTGCTTTTATCTATCCTTCAAATTAAACTCTCTTTTGGTGTTATGCGAAAATTGGTCAGTAAAGCTCTCACGAACCTGATGGCACACTTTACTTTTCTCGTTTTAAAATTTGGACATTGTGGCTCTCTTATGTTGAGTTGTTATGCTTGCAAGTTGTAAGTTGGAAATTAGCCCAGCCATGCCGTCATGGGGCAAGCTTTCAACATTGCACTATCTTTCATTTGAGTTGATATCGTGATCTTTTGTTTATGGATACTCGCGATGTGAAATAAGTTGGGAATCTTGCGGGATCATGGAGTTTTTATATGTGTTAGGGAAACGCCTGGGCCGCTAATCTAAGCCATGCATAATTCATGGTGGAAATTTATAGCATGCCCATAGTGAACATTTGATGACGCATATCACAATAAAAAGCTATACCAATGGTAAATAAAAGAGATGTCGAGGTGTTCATTGTATGTTTGTCTTGTCATTTTGATGTGGGCTTGTTCCATGTCATCGGGCAGGAGGTACCCCGTTGGCGGTTCTCGATGATACACATATAATTACAATGACAAGAGCTTGCTTGGGACTCTAAGTCGAGTAGCATGAGGTTTGGGTATTCGTACTTCACGGGACACGAGGTTTTCAACTTATGATTTGTCAAGCATATGCACCATAAGTGTTTTTGCATTAACTTTAACTATTCAAGATGCCTATGATGGGGGCAATGAGAGCTCAAAGCCGGTAAGTACCATAATTTTTGAAGGTTTATATAACTTGCAATCACTGCTTCCCTCCGCGAAGGGCCTTTCTTTTACCTTTTATGTTGAGTCACCACCTTCTATCTTTATGCACCGTCTAAGAGAGCATAGTTGTCATTCTGAGTATAATGTGCATTGTCCCAAAGTTTTCATTGATCGATTCATGATGTTTGGTTTCACTTGTTCTTAAATTATTTGTATCTAGTCGCCCTCTTAAACTTGAAGGTCTCCTATGCATTTATGTTTTGCTCTCTCATGAAGGACAAGCTGAAAACCGTTTGTATGTTTTTCCATATGATTTGAACAAACTTTTGACTTTCATTGTTTCATTTTCATGATCTTTTGTTTGTGTTCTTTTTCATGTTATAACATGGTTGCTAAGTTTCTTCTATCAAGATTATATCTTTCATGCCCATGTTTTAAGTTCTTTTGATCCCAGCGCACAACGCTTACATATATGATCAAGATTGTGTAGGTGCATGTCACCTCAAAAATTATTTCTTTTGTTATCACTTACCTCCTCGAGGACGAGCAGGAGTTAAGCTTGGGGATGCTGATACGTCTCCAACGTATCCATAATTTTTGATGCTCCATGCTTGTTTTTACACCATTTGCTTAGTGTTTTGTTACACTTCGTGGCATTTTTATGCATTTTCTGGAACTAACCTATTAACGAGATGCCACAGTGCCAGTTCCCTGTTTTCTGCTGTTTTTGTGTTTCAGAAAAGTTACACAGGAAATATTCTCGGAATTAGACGAAACAAAAGCCAGAAGTCCAGATATTCACAGGAGCTTCCAGAACACCGAAGAGGAGACGAAGCCGAGCCAGAGGGTGGCCACACCACCAGGGGGCGCGGCCTGCCCTTGGCCCGTGCCGGCCTGTGGTGTGGGCCCCCTGGTCCACCTCTGACGCCGCCCCTTTGCCTATAAAGACCCCCGACGGGAAAAACCTAAACACCCGATCACTTTTCCAGAATACATCGTGATCCACCGCCGCCGTTGACCCGAAGATCGGGAGTGTCCAGAAGCTCTTCCCGGCACCCTGCCGGAGAGGGGAATCGCCACCGGAGGTCTTCTTCATCGCCATGCTTGCCTTCGGCGCGATGTGTGAGTAGTCTACCTTGGACTATGGGTCCATAGCAGTAGCTAGTTGGTTGTCTTCTCCACCATGTGCTTCATGTTTAGATCTCATGAGCTGCCTTACATGATCGAGATCACCGTTATGTAATTCTACATGTTGTGTTTGTTGGGATCCGATGAATATTGGTGTTATGATTGAGTTGATGTACTGAATTTTATCTTATGTTATCTCTATGTTGTTTATGATCTTGCATGCTCTCCGTTGTTAGTAGCTATCTTGGCCGAGTAGTTGCTAGTGACTCCAAGAGGGGGTATTTATGCTCGATAGTGGGTTCATGCCTCTATTTAATCTGGGGGAGTGACAGAAACCTCTAAGGTTGTAGATGTGCTGTTGCTACTAGGGGAAAAACAACATTCATATGCTCGAGGGCATATGCTTTGTTTACATTACACACTTTGCTTAATGCAGTTATCTGTTGTTTGCAACTTAATACTTGTGGAGTTCTCGGATTGATTCGCCACAAGTGGATTATTAGTCATAGATGCAGTTGGATGGCGGTCTATGTATCTTGTTGTAATGCCCCGAGTAAATCTCATAGTGATCCTCTTGACACATCACGTTGTCTTTATTCTATCAATTGCCCAACTGTATTTTGTTTACCCAGCATGTGTTATTTTATCTTATGGAGAGACACCACTAGTGAACTGTGGACCCCAGTCCTATTTCCTTTATATTGCTATCACCTGTTTACTTTACTCACATACTATTACTGTTTTCCACTCGATACGCTCATTCCTTTGTTTACAGCAAACCGGTGAGATTGACAACCTCATCGTAAGTTGGGAGCAAAGTATTTGGTTGTGTTGTGTGCAGGTTCCACGTTGCTACTAGTTGAAGACGCGCTAACTCGTTTTATCGTAAACAGCGCCCTTGTTGGAGTGTCACTAGGCTATCAAGCATCACCTTCAGTCGTTTGGCTTCTTCCCCTTCGGATCGATAAACCTTGGTTTCTTACTGAGGGAAAACCTTGCTGCTATATTCATCATACCTTCCTCTTGGGGTTCCCAACTGGACGGTGCTTCACATTATCAACACCGTGCCGCATCAAGCTCTTTTCCGGCGTCGTTGCCGGGGAGGAAAAAAAAGACTTCTGCAAGGGGAGTTTCGCACGCACATCCTTTACTTTGTTTTAAGTTTTGCTTTACTTTATTTTTACTTGCATCGTTTTATCAAAAACACAAAAAATAGTATCCTTGATAGTTGTTTTTACTTGTCTGCTTTTAGTTTTGCTAGAATGGCTACTCCTGAGAACACCAAGTTGTGTGATTTTACTAGCACTAATAATAGTGATTTTATCTGCACTCCTATTGTGCCACCTGCTCCTGCTGCAAATTTTTATGAGATTAAGCCTGCTTTGTTGAACCTTGTTATGAAAGAGCAATTTTCTGGTGCTAGTACTGATGATGCTGTAGCTCATCTCAACAATTTTGTTGAGCTATGTGAGATGCAGAAATATAAGGATGTAGAAAGTGATATTATTAAGCTTAAGTTGTTTCCTTTTTCTTTGAGAGGAAAAGCTAAGGATTGGTTGCTTTCTTTGCCTAAAAATAGTATTGATTCATGGGCTAAGTGTAAGGATGCTTTTATTGGTAGATACTATCCTCCTGCTAAGATTATAGCTTTGCATAGCAATATTATGAAGTTTAGTCAGTTTGATAATGAACATGTTGCTCAAGCTTGGGAAAGAATGAAATCTATGATCAAGAATTGTCCCACTCATGGACTGACTACTTGGATGATTGTCCAAACTTTTTATGCAGGACTGAATTTTTCTTCAAGGAACCTACTTGATTCAGCTGCTGGAGGCACTTTTATGTCCCTTACCTTGGGCGCCGCAACAAAGCTTCTCGACAATATGATGGTAAATTACTCTGAATGGCACACCGAGAGAGCTCCACAAGGTAAGAAGGTAAATTCTGTTGAGGAAACCTCTTCCTTGAGTGATAAGATTGATGCTATTATGCTTATGCTTTCTAATGATAGAACTCATGTTGATCCTAATAATGTTCCTTTAGCCTCTTTGGTTGCCCAAGAAGAGCATGTTGATGTAAACTTCATTAGAAATAATAATTTTAACAACAATGCTTATAGGAACAATTTTGCTAGTAACAATTATAGGCCGTATCCTTCTACCAATGGTAATGGTTATGGTAACTCTTATGGTAATTCCTCCAACAACACTAGGGTCGCGCCCTTCGATCTTGAGGTAATGCTCAAGGACTTCATCGGTAAGCAAAATGCTTTTAACAGGTCTGTTGAGGAAAAGCTAGGCAAAATTGATATTCTTTCTTCTAAAGTTGATAGCCTTGCTCATGATGTTGAACTTCTGAAATTAAAAGTGTTGCCTAATGATGTGAAAGAGAACAATACTTTTGCTACTGCTAATGCTATCCAAGTTAGAATTGATGAAAATGTTAGGATGCTAGCAGAATTGCATGCCAGGTGGGAAAGAGATGGCTAGAAAGATGAAGGTATATACCATTACTACCTCTAATGATGTTGCTCCTAATTGATACGTCTCAAATGTATCTATAATTTTTGATGCTCCATGCTTGTTTTTACACCATTTGCCTTGTGTTTCGTTACACTTCGTAGCGTTTTTATGCGATTTCCGAAACTAACCTATTGACAAGATGCCACAGTGCGAGTTCCCTGTTTTCTGCTGTTTTTGTGTTTCAGAAAAGCTACACAAGAAATATTCTCGGAATTGGATGAAACAAGTTCTAGAAGTCTTATTTTTCCCGGAAGCTTCCAGAGAGCCGAAGAGGAGGCGGAGTGGGGCCATGAGGGCCCCACACACCAGGGCGGCGCAGCCCAGGCCCTGGCCGCGCCCCCTATGTGTGAGGAGCCCCTGGCAGCCCCCTGACGACGCCCCTTCGCCTATATAAAGCCTCGGGACGGAAAACCCTAGGGGAGTCGGCAATTTTCCAGAAAGAGTTCCGCAGTTCCGCCGCCGCCGTCGACGAATTTCGGGGGACAGAAGTCTCTGTTCCGGCACCCTGCCGGGATGGGGAAGTGCCCCCGGAGCCATCTCCATCGGTCTCCATCGCCGTCTCCGCCGTCTCCATCGACCTTGCTGCCATCTCCATCAACCTTGCTGTCTCCTATGATGAGGAGGGAGTAGTTCATCCCCGGGGCTGAGGGCTCTACCGGTAGCTATGTGGTTCACCTCTCTCTCCCATGATGTGATCTTTATGTGATCGTGAGCTTTGTATCATGTTGAATAAGTAGATGCTACTCTTCATCATTATGTGTACTCTAGTGGTGTTATTAAAGTAATCTATTCCTCCTGCCATGGTGTAACGGTGACAGTGTGTGCATCATGGTGGTACTTGGTCTAGGCTACGATTGTGATCTCTTATGGATTATGAGAATAATTATCACTATGATAGTATTGAAGTGATCTATTCCTCCTTTCATGGTGTAATGTTGACAGTGTGTGCACCGTGTTAGTACTTGGTCTAAGTTGCAATAATATTTATCTTGAGTTGTGATTTGATTTGGGTATCTCTATGAGCGGTGTTTGTCAAGTACTTGATGAACTTTAAGGGGTGCTTCTGTAGCCACTATGCAATGATTAGTGTTATTCAATAGGAGAGTAATTCAGAGTAGGATGGTGAAGAGAAGTTATTTATTTGTTCAATTATGTTATATTTGTTGGGAGTGTGTCCACTAGTGAAAGTATGATCCCTAGGCCTTGTTTCCAAGCTTTGCACACCGTTTACTTGCTGTTTTGTTACTTGTTTGCTTGCTGCCATTTTTATTCCAGATTGCATTTACTACTTATAATCATCTATACCACTTGTATTTCACTATCTGTTCGCCGAACTAGTGCACCTATACTTCTGACAAGTGTACTGGGTGTGTTGGGGACACAAGAGACTTTCTGTATCGTAATTGCAGGGTTGCTTGAGAGGGATAGCTTTGACCTCTTCCTTCCTGAGTTCGATAAACCTTGGGTGATCCACTTAAGGGAAACTTGCTGCTGCTCTACAAACCTCTGCACTTGGAGGCTCAACACTGTCTACAAGAACATACGCGTGTGTAGACATCAAGCTCTTTTCTGGCGCCGTTGCCGGGGAGGTAAGGTAAAACGTACTCGCATCCTCCTGTGTGAGTACTCTGAGTTATTTCCTTTAGATTCTGCAATTACATCTTTTTGTTTCTTGTTTTTATTTTCACTAGTTAGGCTTAATGGAAAATAAAGAGTTCTTTAGTCTTTTTCCTGAGTTTAGATTTGAAGAGAAAATTGAAAAACCTTTGGAGCTTATTTCGCATAGCAATGTTATTAGTACGAATGCTTTGAATATCGTTACTGCTAATGCTATAGAAAAGTCTAAGCTTGGGGAAGCTGGTTTTGTTAAGTATGATATTTTTAGTTCCCCAGCTTTAGTGGAGAAAGTTTGCTCTGATGATATTTTATCTCCCATATGTGTTGTTTCTAATGATGCTTGTGCTCCTCATCCTTTTAAAATACCTATGAAGATTGTTGATCATGCTAAGAATAACTGCTATTTAGGAGATGGAACTGTCCATCCTGGTGATCATTTGCTCTTTATACATGAATTATGCGAGTTGTTCCAGTGTGCAGGTATTTCGATGAACCAAGTTAAGAAGAAGCTATTTTCTTTATCACTGAAAGGCAGAGCTGAGGAATGGTATCGGCTTCTTAAAGATGGTCCATCTATTACATGGGAGGAAATTGTGCCTCTCTTTTATTCCAAGTTTTATCCTCCAAGTGAAATTCATAAAGATCGTAATCAGATATATAACTTTTGGCCTCATGAGGGAGAAAGCATTGCCCAAGCGTGGGGAAGATTGAAGTTACTAATACACAAATGTCCTATTCATGATCTTCCCCGTAATATTGTTATTAATAATTTTTATGCAAGGCTTTCAGGATATTACAAGGACTATCTAGATGCATGCTTTGATGGGTCTTTCACAAGCAAGGATGTTGACACCAAGTGGGATCTGCTTGAAACAATTCAAAACAATATTGAAGGTTGGGATAGCGACAAAGGTAAAGGATCAGGTATGAATTACGAGTTTGATTGCATTAAGTCTTTCGCTGAAACTGCTAATTTTCAATAGCTTAGTGCTAAATATGGCCTTGATTCTCAAATTATGGTTGATTGCTTTAAAGCCTTTGCTTCCCATATGAATGTTCCTAAAGGAAATGGGGACGTGTATCATGAACCTTTTAAGGACACTTGCATAGAAAGTGATATTGTTATTGATGATTGCAATAAACATGCTCAAACTTCTAAAAGTCCTATTTCTTATAAGCATGTTAATTTTTGTGGAATACATAGACCTTGTGAATAGAGTTACAACAAGGAAGATTATTGCATCACCCACGCAAATGAAGAAACCAGTATGTGGCTCAAGGATCTAGATGTGCTTGGTGAAAGGGTTTGTGAGCTTTATCCTTTTCTTTGTGAATTTTGCGGTAAAAAGGGTCACTTTAATTTTCAATGCCCAATTAATCGAGTGAGTACCGCAGATTTGTATAGTGATGATAAGATTACTTTCAATCAGTATGATGAGCTTACTTTGTTTTTGAATTGTGAAGAGATATCTAGAAAGATTTCTTTGGTTGATATGAGAGATGTTGATATTAATAGCACCCTTCGTGGTTGTCATCTCTATTGTGCTAAAGATTGCCTCACAAATACTTACTTACAGGATCTTATAAAACATGATGTTTTGCCAAGCTATGACAGGACTAATAGATGTTTCGATCTTATTAATAGAGAGGAGGAATCCTCCAAAGTTTCTTCTGTTGTTTCTGTCAGCAAATCAGATTATGTGGAGAAGATGCCTTTCCCTCCTAAAGAATATGTGGAGAAGATGCCCTTCAAGTCTCTCCCTCCTAAAGGAGAGAGTAAGAAGAGTATGAAGAAGAAGAAGAAGAGGAGTAAGAGGCGAGAGGATATGGTACCTTCCCCTAAGCGTTATGATCCTGCTATAGATTATGATAATTCTGATTGGGATGATGTTCCTATGCCTGTTACCTATGTTAGTGATCATGATTGGGAAAATCACTCTACTTTTGATATTGAAAATCTTTTTGGTACCCATTCTAAGGTTAATAATTGTTGTACCATTAGTACTATCCATGTTCCTTCTTATGATGATATGTTTGATGAGTATGCTTTGCGAAATAGCTGTTCTCTAGCTTGTGATGATACTAAACCTCTAGTTTATGATGGTTATGATGATGGGTATAATATTTTCAGTTCACCTACTTTTGAGGAGAAAATTAGTTATGATTACAATATGCCTCCTGTTTTTGATGATTATGGTGATGAGAATAATTATTCTGTTGAATCTGCTCCTACTCCGATTGTTCATGTGGGGAGTATTAATTCTTTTATGCATGTAGCTCATGATAGAGATGCTTTATGTGATAGTTATATTGTTAGTTCTATTCATGATGCTATTGAAAGTTATTATGAGAGAGGGAAACATGGTTTGATGGATCTCAACAATATTGAGTTTCCCCTCTTTATGTTGCAATTCTTGAAGTTGTACTTGTTTGGCCTTCCTATGCTTTTTGCTTTGTGCTTTCATGACTTGTCTCTTTACAAGACTATTTTTCATAGGAAGTGGTTTAGATTTAAATGTCTTTCACATTTGCTTTTTGATGCTCTCTATTGCTTTAAGTTCCTATATGGCGCCTTTGCCTCAAGCTCTTATATGGCGCCCACATGAGCATCTTTGCAAATTACTGCGCCTAGCTCAAAGGCGTTAAAGAAAAGCACTCTTGGGAGATACCCATTGTTTATTTTTAGTACTTTTTCTTTTATTTGAGTCTTAGAAGTTATTACTACTGTAATAACTGCTCCTTATCATTTTTATTTCGTTGTTGTGCCAAGATAAGCCTCTAATTTGAGTGAGATAAGATTTGGGGATGTTGCTGTCCTGAAACAGTTTTCGGTGCTGCACCGTAAAAATTCGTGACAATTCTCTGTATATCTTTTGGACCTGCGATTTCTTGTGCATATGCCCCAGGTTATATTCAAACTTTTAATTAGTTGAACACTTTTTGATTTGAGCAACAGAAAACCACTCAAAAATTCGACCTTTGTCAGCTGTTCTGTTTTGACAGATTTCTGCCAATATTTGTGTTTGCCGCTTTATCGCTTTCTTTTTGAGTTCTTTTGATCACGGAACTTTTGGGGAAGTTGCTACAGTAGTATATGCTTAATATGTGGTGGTTTTAGGTTGAAACCTGAAGCAAAAAGGGTTGATTCAATGTCATGCTTACACTAATATTGCTCATAGAATTGTGTTTAGTTTTGTATGAAGGAAGTTTTCAAGTGTAGGGATTGGAGAATGATGAGATGAGATGAAGAATGGACAAAAGCTCAAGCTTGGGGATGCCCATGCACCCCAAGAAATATCCAAGAAGCCCAAGCGTCAAAGCTTGGGGATGCCCCGAGGCACCCCCTTCTTCATCGGCAAAAATCAGGTCACCTTTCAAGACACTATATTTTTATTGCTTCATGCACTATGCATTTTTCTTGGAGCGTCTTTACTTTTGCTTTCAGTTTTCTTTTGTTTTGTTTGCTGCAATAAATGGTTAGATCACATCAAATTTCTTTTGGAGAAGTTGCCTTGCTTTTCATTTGCCAAGAACGCTCTAGTTTTCACTCTTATCAAAAACCGAGTGTTCTTCTTTTTCTGCTACTGCTTTTGGTTTTCATTTTCGCCTTGATTTGCATTCAGATCTTCTTATATTTATTTATCAAGGTGTATTTTTGCCTCTGGACCATGTTGGTTTTCCTCCAAAGAGTTGGATTAGAAATTTTTAATGGTGTTGGAAAAGAGAAAAAGATTTATGCAAAAAAGTGGTACAAGAAGGAGCTTGTGTAGACTGCGGCTTAGGCTTTTTCATGTCATGCTTGATGTCTTTTTGATAGTATGCTTAGTGGTATTGCTATAGCATGACTTGTCTCAAATAACTGAGATTGCTTAATGAGCCTTTGAAAAAAAAATCATGCGTTGTTTTAATTATTTGGAAGCATTATTTTGGTTTTCTCCTTGATGCTTTATTTGGGTTGACTTGGCACATGCTCACACATGTTAGACTCTTACAAAGTTGCCATTAGCCTCTATAATCATTTAGTTTTTGACTTTTGATGCCATCTTATGCTTCTTTTAATGTCGCTTTGTCGCTCTGCATGATTATGGCCGTTATTGCTCTCTTAGTTGGTCGCTCCCAGTCTTTTGCTAGCGTTCGCCTTGTACTGAGTATGAGCTCTACTCGTGCATCCAACTCCTAAAAACCAAGTTTTCCAAAGTGTCCACCATACATATCTATTAGCAATTTGCTATTCCAAGTAAATTTGACTTGCTTTTATTTTCTATTCAAATTAAACTCTTACCAGTGTTATGCGAAAATTGGTCAGTAAGCTCTCACGAACCGGAAGGCACACTTTACTTTTTCTTGTCCTTAAAAATTTGACATTGTGGTCTCTTATGTTGAGTTGTTATGCTTGCAAGTTGTAAGTTGGAGACTAGCCCAACCATGTTGTCATGGGGCAAGCTTTCAACATTGCACTTCTTATTTGAGTTGATATCGCGATCTTTTGTTTATGGATGCCCGCGGTGTGAAATGAATTGAGAATCTTGCGGGGATCATGGAGTTTGTATATGTGTTAGGAAAATGCCTGGGCCGCCAATCTAAGCCATGCATAATTCATGGTTGAAATTTGCAGCATACCCATAGTGGACATTCGACGACGCATCTCACAATAAAAAGCTAAACAAATGGTAAATAAAAGAGATGTCGAGGTGTTCATTGTCTGCCTATCCTGTCATTTTGATGTGGGCTTGTTCCATGTCATCGGGCACGGAGGTACCCCGTTGGCGGTTCTCGATGATACATATATACTTACAATGACAAGAGCCTTGCTTGGGACTCTAAGTAAAGTAGCATGAGGTTTGGGTACTCGTATTCACGGGACACGAGGTTTTCGACTTATGATTTGTCAAGCATATGCATCATAATTGTTCTCGCATTAACTTTAACCATTCAAGATGCTTATGATGCGGGCAATGAGAGCTCAAAGCCGGTAAGTACCATAATTTTTGAAGGTCTATAAAACTTGCAAACACTGCTTCCCTCCGCGAAGGGCCTTTCTTTTACTTTTATGTTGAGTCACCACCTTCTACCTTTATGCACCATTAAGAGAGCATAGTTGTCATTCTTAGTATAATGTGCATTGTCCCAAAGTTTTCATTTATTGATTCATATTGTTGGTTTCACTTGTTCTCAAATTATTTATATCTAGTCGCCCTCTTAAACTTGAACGTGTCCTATGCATTTATGTTTTGCTCTCTATGAAGGACAAGCTGAAAACCATTTGTATGTTTTTCCTTATGATTTGAACACACGTTTGACTTTCATTGTTTCATTTTCATGATCTTTTGTTTGTGTTCATTTTCATGTTATAACATGGTTGGTAAGTTTCTATTATCAAGATTATGTCTTTCATGCCCATGTTTTAAGTTCTTTGATCTCAGCACTCAATGCTTTACCTATATGATCAAGATTGTGATGGTGCATGTCACCTCAAAAATTATTTCTTTTGTTATCACTTACCTACTCGAGGACGAGCAGAAATTAAGCTTGGGGATGCTGATACATCTCAAACGTATCTATAATTTTTGATGCTCCATGCTTGTTTTTACACCATTTGCCTTGTGTTTCGTTACACTTCGTGGCGTTTTTATGCGATTTTCGGAACTAACCTATTGACAAGATGCCATAGTGCCAGTTCCCTGTTTTCTGATGTTTTTGTGTTCAGAAAAGCTACACAAGAAATATTCTCGGAATTGGACGAAACAAGTTCCAGAAGTCTTATTTTCCCCGGAAGCTTCCAGAGAGCCGAAGAGGAGGCGGAGTGGGGCCACAAGGGCCCCACACACCAGGGCGGCGCGACCCAGGCCCTGGCTGTGCCCCCTATATGTGAGGAGCCCCTGGCAGCCCCCTGACGATGCCCCTTCGCCTATATAAAGCCTCGGGACAGAAAACCCTAGGGGAGTCGGCAATTTTCCAGAAAGAGTTCCGCAGTTCCGCCGCCGCCGTCGACGAATTTCGGGGGACAGAAGTCTCTGTTCCGGCACCCTGCCGGGACGGGGAAGTGCCCCCGGAGCCATCTCCATTGGTCTCCATCGCCGTCTCCGCCGTCTCCATCGACCTTGCTGCCATCTCCATCAACCTTGCTGTCTCCTATGATGAGGAGGGAGTAGTTCATCCCCGGGGCTGAGGGCTCTACCGATAGCTATGTGGTTCACCTCTCTCTCCCATGATGTGATCTTTATGTGATCGTGAGCTTTGTATCATGTTGAATAAGTAGATGCTACTCTTCATCATTATGTGTACTCTAGTGGTGTTATTAAAGTAATCTATTCCTCCTGCCATGGTGTAACGGTGACAGTGTGTGCATCATGGTGGTACTTGGTCTAGGCTACGATTGTGATCTCTTATGGATTATGAGAATAATTATCACTATGATAGTATTGAAGTGATCTATTTCTCCTTTCATGGTGTAATGTTGACAGTGTGTGCACCGTGTTAGTACTTGGTCTAAGTTGCAATAATATTTATCTTGAGTTGTGATTTGATTTGGGTATCTCTATGAGCGGTGTTTGTCAAGTACTTGATGAACTTTAAGGGGTGCTTCTGTAGCCACTACGCAATGATTAGTGTTATTCAATAGGAGAGTAATTCAGAGTAGCATGGTGAAGAGAAGTTATTTATTTGTTCAATTATGTTATATTTGTTGGGAGTGTGTCCACTAGTGAAAGTATGATCCCTAGGCCTTGTTTCCAAGCTTTGCACACCGTTTACTTGCTGTTTTGATCCTTGTTTGCTTGCTGCCATTTTTATTCCAGATTGCATTTACTACTTATAATCATCTATACCACTTGTATTTCACTATCTCTTCGCCGAACTAGTGCACCTATACATCTGACAAGTGTATTGGGTGTGTTGGGGACACAAGAGACTTTCTGTATCGTAATTGCAGGGTTGCTTGAGAGGGATAGCTTTGACCTCTTCCTCCCTGAGTTCGATAAACCTTGGGTGATCCATTTAAGGGAAACTTGCTGCTGCTCTACAAACCTCTGCACTTGGAGGCCCAACACTGTCTACAAGAACAGACGCATGCATAGATATCACTAATGCTAGCAATCCTCTTACTTTGAGTGGTGTAGAGAAAACTCCCACTCCTTGTGTTAAAAAGCCTAAAACTGCCAAAACTTTTTCTCAAAAGAGTGCTGAAATTTTTCGGAGTGTGGGAGATGATAGCTCTATTTCCTTTAATGATTTTGATGTTGATGCCTGCAATATATCTGAAGTTATTTTGTTCTTGCAAAAGCTTGCTTTGACTCCCAACGCTAGTTCTTTAAATGTTGCTTTTACTAAGCATATTACCAATGCTCTCATGAAAATTAGGGATGAAAAGTTGAAGCAAAAAGCTTCTATTCCCAAGAAGTTAGAAAATGGTTGGGAACCCATCATTGATATGCATGTTAATGGTTTTGATTGCCATGCTTTATGTGATCTAGGTGCTACTATTTCTATCATGCCTAGAAAGATTTATGACATGCTTGATTTACCACCGCTTGAAAAGTGTTATTATGATGTTCCTATTGCTGATGTTGCTAAGAAGAAACCTTTGGGAAGAATTAATGATGTTCTTATTATGGTTAACAATAACCTTGTTCCCGTTGATTTTCTTGTCATGGATGTTGAATACAATGCTTCATGTCCTATTATTTTGGGAAGACCCTTTCTTCGAACTGTAGGTGCCATCATTGATATGAGGGAAGGCACCATCAAATATCAATTCCCACTCAAGAAAGGTATGGAACACTTCCCTAGAAAGAGGAAGAAATTAATTTTTGACTCTATTCTTAGAGCAAATTATGAGCTTGATGCTTCATCACTTGATATTACTTGATTCGCACTTTCTGCGCCTAGCTCAAAGGCGTTAAAGAAAAGCACTCTTGGGAGATAACCCAATGTTTTTACATTCAGTTCTTTTTCTTTTATTTGAGTCTTGGAAGTTATTACTACTGTAATGACCTCTCCTTATCATTTTTATTTCGTTTTTGTGCCAAGAGAAGCCTCTAATTTGAGTGAGGTAAGATTTGGGGATGTTGCTGTCCTAAAACAGTTTTCGGTGCTGCACCGTACAAATTCGTGAAAATTCTCTGTATATCTTTTGGATCTGCGATTTCTTGTGCATATGCCCCAGGTTATATCAAAACTTTCATTAGTTGAACACTTTTTGATTTGAGCAACAGAAAACCCTCTAAAAATTCGACCTTTGTCAGCTGTTCTGTTTTGACAGATTTCTGCCAATATTTGTGTTTGCCGCTTTATCGCTTTCTTTTTGAGTTCTTTTGATCACGGAACTTTTGGGGAAGTTGCCACAGTAGTATATGCTTTATATGTGGTGGTTTTGAGTTGAAACCTGAAGCAAAAAGGGTTGATTCAATGTTATGCTTACACCAATGTTGCTAATAGATTTGTATTTAGTTTTGTATGAAGGAAGTTTTCAAGTGTAGGGATTGGAGAATGATGAGATGAGTTGAAAAATGGACAAAAGCTCAAAGCTTAGGGATGCCCCCGAGGCACCCCTTCTTCATCGGCAAAAATCAGGTCACCTTTCAATGCACTATATTTTTATTACTTCATGCATAATGCGTTTTTCTTGGAGCGTCGGTTGTTTTTAGTTTTTAGTTTTGTTTAGTTTTGTTTGCTGCAATAAATGGTTGGACCCCAACAAATTTCTTTTGGAGAAGTTGCCTTCCTTTTCATTTGCCAAGAACACTCCGTTTTTCACTTTATTCGTTTCCACGAGTGTTCTCTTTTTCTAGAACTGCATTTAGCTTTTGATTTTCACCTTGATTTATGTTCAGATCTTGTTATATCTTTTTATCAAGGTGTATTTTTGCCTCTGGTCCATATTGGTTTTCATCAAAAGAGTTGTTTATAAAAAGTTCGAATGGTGTTGGAAAAGAGAAAAAGTTTTATACAAAAAAGTGGTACAAGAAGGAGCTTGTGTAGACTGCGGCCTAGGCTTTTGTATATCGTACTTGATGTCTTTTTGATAGTATGCTTAGTGGTTTTGCTGTAGCATGACTTGTCTCAAATGACTGAGATTGCTTAATGAGCCTTTGAAAAAATCATGCGTTGTTTTAATTATTTGGAAGCATTATTTTGGTTTTCTCCTCGATGCTTTATTTGGGTTGACTTGGCGCATGCTCACACATGTTAGACTCATACAAAGTCGCCATTGCCTCTATGATCATTTAGTTTTTGACTTTTGATGCCATCTTATGCTTCTTTTAATGTCGCTTTGTCGCTTTGCATGATTATGGCCATTATTGCTCTCTTAGTTGGTCGCTCCCAGTCTTTTGCTAGCCCTCATTTTGTACTGAGTATGAGCTCTACTCGTGCATCCAACTCCTAAAAACCAAGTTGTTCCAAAGTGTCCACCATACATACCTATTAGCAATTTGCTATTCCAAAGTACATTTGACTTGCTTTTATCTATTCTTCAAATTAAACTCTCTTTTGGTGTTATGCGAAAATTGGTCAGTAAAGCTCTCACGAACCTGATGGCACACTTTACTTTTCTTGTTTTAAAATTTTGACATTGTGGCTCTCTTATGTTGAGTTGTTATGCTTGCAAGCTGTAAGTTGGAAATTAGCCCAGCCATGCCGTCATGGGCAAGCTTTCAACATTGCACTATCTTTCATTTGAGTTGATATCGTGATCTTTTGTTTATGGATACTCGCGATGTGAAATAAGTTGGGAATCTTGCGGGATCATGGAGTTTTTATATGTGTTAGGGAAACGCCTGGGCCGCTAATCTAAGCCATGCATAATTCATGGTGGAAATTTACAGCATGCCCATAGTGAACATTCGACGATGCATCTCACAATAAAAAGCTATACCAATGGTAAATAAAAGAGATGTCGAGGTGTTCATTGTCTGTTTGTCTTGTCATTTTGATGTGGGCTTGTTCCATGTCATCGGGCAGGAGGTACCCCATTGGTGGTTCTCGATGATACACATATAATTACAATGACAAGAGCTTGCTTGGGACTCTAAGTCGAGTAGCATGAGGTTTGGGTATTCGTACTTCACGGGACATGAGGTTTTCAACTTATGATTTGTCAAGCATATGCACCATAAGTGTTTTCGCATTAACTTTAACCATTCAAGATGCCTATGATGGGGGCAATGAGAGCTCAAAGTCGGTAAGTACCATAATTTTTGAAGGTTTATAAAACTTGCAATAACTGCTTCCCTCCGCGAATGGCCTTTCTTTTACCTTTTATGTTGAGTCACCACCTTCTATCTTTATGCACCGTCTAAGAGAGCATAGTTGTCATTCTGAGTTTAATGTGCATTGTCCCAAAGTTTTCATTGATCGATTCATGACGTTTGGTTTCAGTTGTTCTTAAATTATTTGTATCTAGTCGCCCTCTTAAACTTGAAGGTGTCCTATGCATTTATGTTTTGCTCTCTCATGAAGGACAAGCTGAAAACCATTTGTATGTTTTTCCATATGATTTGAACACACGTTTGACTTTCATTGTTTCGTTTTCATGATCTTTTGTTTGTGTTCTTTTTCATGTCATAACATGGTTGCTAAGTTTCTTCTATCAAGATTATATCTTTCATGCCCATGTTTTAAGTTCTTTTGATCCCAGCGCACAACGCTTACATATATGATCAAGATTGTGTAGGTGCATGTCACCTCAAAAATTATTTCTTTTGTTATCACTTACCTACTCGAGGACGAGCAGGAGTTAAGCTTGGGGATGCTGATACGTCTCCAACGTATCCATAATTTTTGATGCTCCATGCTTGTTTTTACACCATTTGCTTAGTATTTCGTTACACTTCGTGGCGTTTTTATGCTTTTTCCGAAACTAACTTATTAACGAGATGCCACAGTGCCAGTTCCCTGTTTTCTGCTGTTTGTGTGTTTTAGAAAAGTTACACAGGAAATATTCTCGGAATTGGACGAAACAAAAGCCAGAAGTCCAGATATTCACAGGAGCTTCCAGAACAACGAAGAGGAGACGGAGCCAAGACAGAGGGTGGCCACACCACCAGGGGGCGCGGCCTGCCCCTGGCCCACGCCGTCCTGTGGTGTGGGCCCCCTGGTCCACCTCTGACGCCGCCCCTTTGCCTATAAAGACCCCCCGACGGGAAAAACCTAAACACCCGATCTCTTTTCCAGAATACATCGCGATCCGCCGCCGCCGTCGACCTAAAGATCGGGAGGGTCCAGAAGCTCTTCCTGGCACCCTATCGGAGAGAGGAATCACCACCGGAGGTCTTCTTCATCGCCATGCTTGCCTCCGGTGCGATGAGTGAGTAGTCTACCTTGGACTATGGGTCCATAGCAGTAGCTTGTTGGTTGTCTTCTCCACCATGTGCTTCATGTTTAGATCTTGTGAGCTGCCTTACATGATCGAGATCACCGTTATGTAATTCTACATGTTGTGTTTGTTGGGATCCGATGAATATTGGTGTTATGATTGAGTTGATGTACTGAATTTTATCTTATGTTATCTCTATGTTGTTTATGATCTTGCATGCTCTCCGTTGTTAGTAGCTATCTTGGCCGAGTAGTTGCTAGTGACTCCAAGAGGGGGTATTTATGCTCGATAGTGGGTTCATGCCTCTATTTAATCTGGGGGAGTGACAGAAACCTCTAAGGTTGTAGATGTGCTGTTGCTACTAGGGGGAAACAACATTCATATGCTCGAGGGCATATGCTTTGTTTACATTACACACTTTGCTTAATGCAGTTATCTATTGTTCGCAACTTAATACTTGTGGAGTTCTCAGATTGATTCGCCACAAGTGGATTATTAGTCATAGATGCAGTTGGATGGCGGTCTATGTATCTTGTTGTAATGCCCCGAGTAAATCTCATAGTGATCCTCTTGACATATCACGTTGTCTTTATTCTATTAATTGCCCAACTGTAATTTGTTTACCCAGCATGTGTTATTTTATCTTATGGAGAGACACGACTAGTGAACTGTGGACCACGGTCCTATTTCTTTTATATTTGAAAGAGCATTTGCCCCCATGTGTGGTTTTGGTAATTAATGACAATCCCTATGGACTAATGTTTGCATCGAGTTATATTTGTAGGACTTGTCCGTAGACAACGCTTGAGCCATATCTTGGTTTCAAGGTTGTAAGAAGATGCAAATAAGGAAGTTTATGTGATGATCAAGGGAGTTGAGCCTATAGAAGACATCATCATTATGAAGGAAGAAGATGAAGTCCAATGTTGATCAAGTCGAAGCGCAAGTTCAAGATTGGCATATAGAGGATATCATTTGCTTGAAGCTCGGTGTCCATTTGGTGTTAATGGACATGTGAAGATATTTCTACTAGTGTCTCTCCCATAGTAAAGTATGGGGGAGCAATCCGCAAGACTTCACCGAGCAAGCGCAATCAAGAAAGGTAGTCCAACTTGAGAAGATAAAGATCGTCACTATCTAGCTCAAGTGGAAGGCGCAAGGCAAAGGTATGATCTTGATAGGGTTTCTTTCTTACCGGTCTCATAGTGTTTGGGAGACCGGGTTTTAGGATCGATAGCCGTACTATCAAGAGGGGCTCTCGAGTGAGTAACTTATTCGTATTGTTCGGAGAGAGCTCAAACCTTTGCATACTTGGCATTATCTTTCTTGGTTCTTATTTGGCTTTTATCCATGTGAGGTTCTAGAGCTTGTGGTTATTTCCATGACAAGCTCTAGCTCATCAAAAACGGATTTTGTATGGAACTCTAATTGCGTTTTTAGTGTTTGGAGGTTTTACCGGTTCATCTTTATAGCTAAGTCAAACCTTTTATCATTTGGTTTCATCCTCCTTTGTTGGACTATGATGTTTCTATGGATGATGGTGTAGAGCTCATCATGGTGATTCCAACGAGCCCAAGATCATCGAAAACGGAGTCCGGATGCAAAAGTTATCGCTGTTTTCGTGTTGCTCACTTTTCTTGGGCGGATTATCTGGCCCAGTTTTGGAAAAATCCGGCCCAAAAATCTGGCCTTGAATCTGAGTGACGCGCACTTTGCCAACTTCTGGTCCTTAGCCATTTTCAGGGGGGTCGGATTATCCGGCCCAGTTTTGGAAATATCCGGCCGAAATATCCGGCCGCCGGATTATCCGGCCCAGTTTTGGAAATATCCGGCCGAAATATCCGGCCCCGGATCTGGATGACGCGCGTGAAGTCCTTAGCAGTTTCTGGGGGGAGGGCGGATTATCCGGTCCAAACTTGGACCGGATTATCCGGCCCTGCTGTACATCAACGGCTACATTCCCGGGAGGGGTATAAATACCCCTCCCCTTCTTCAAGCTTGGGTTAGCTCGTTTTCCCCTCTCTCTCCCTCCATTGTTGACCTTGGAAAGCTTGCCCATCTCTCAATTCCTCCCATGATTCTTGCATATCTTTGAGGGAAAAGAGAGAGGAGATCTAGATCTACATTTCCACCAATCACTTTCTCCTCTTTGTGAGGGGAACCCTTTGGATCTAGATCTTGGAGTTCTTTGTGGATTTCTTCCTTTGTTCTTCCTCTCATATCCCTCCATAGCATTTGTTGCTTTGGTAGGATTTGGGAGAGAAGGATTTGAGCACTTCGTGTGTTCTTGCCATTGCATTTGGTGCATCGGTTTGAGTTCTCCTCGGAGATTCGGTAGTGAAAGTTCGTTGAGCTTTTTACTCTTGGGTTCTTGGAACCCTAGACGGCTTAGTGGCTTAGTGGTTTCTTGGGGACCTCCAATTGAGTTGTGGAGATCTTCCCAAGCTTTGTGGTGCCTCCATGGCAATTACTTGGGGACCTCCAATTAAGTTGTGGAGATCTTCCCAAGCTTTGTGGTGCCTCCGTGGCAATTACTTGGGGACCTCCAATTAAGTTGTGGAGATCTTCCCAAGCTTTGTGGTGCCTCAGTGGCGATTCTTGGGAGCCTCCAATTGAGTTGTGGAGATTGCCCCAAGCTTGTACGGGTTCGGTGACCTCCCTCAAGTGTCCCATAGTGGTCGGGTCTTCCATCTTGGTGGGAGGGCTCGAGGAGATTACGGTGAGCCTCCGTGGCGTTTGGGGAGCCTTGTGCCTCCACACCGCTCCAACGGAGATTAGCACTCGCAAGGGTGTGAACTTCGGGATACATCATTGTCTCCGCGTCCCTCGGTTATTTCTATACCCGAGCTCTTTTACTTATGCAGTTTACTTTGTGATAGCCTTCGTGCTTGAAGTTATATATATCTTGCTATCTCATAGTTGCTTATCTTGTCTAGCATAAGTTGTTGGTGCACATAGGTGAACCTAGTTTGTTTAGGTTTTGTATGCTTGGCAAATTAAACGTTAGTTTTATTCCGCATTTGTCAAGCCACTTGTGAAAGTTTTAAATCGCCTATTCACCCCCCCTCTAGGCGACATCCTTGTACTTTCATTTGGTATCAGAGCAAGGTCTCTCATTTTAGGGCTTCACCGCCTTGAGAGCAAAGATGTCGGCTAGGGGATTAGTGCACAATGACACCTTTATATTTGATGGCACTAATTATGATATATGGAAAACTTGCATGCTTATCCACTTTCGAGATATGGACCCAAATATAGAGAGAATTTTAGATATGGGTTTCTCTCCTCCTAAGGATCCCCAAAGTCTATCTTTAGAGGAGAAGAGAAACTCTTATCTTAATTCTCGAGCTACTAATGTGCTTGTTGACTTTGTGAGCAATGCAGTTATTCTTGCAATCATGCCTTTCCGTAGCGCTCATGAGGTTTGGACAAAGATTCAAGACAAATATGACATGTCCAACAAGATTGAGGATGATTGTATTCCCTCCACTTCCGGTCGTGATGAACTCTCTTCCACTTCACCAAAGTGTAGCAAGACACAAGGTAACTCTATGGTGAGTGGTGATGGAAATTGCAATGTTGATAGTGAGCTTACTTGTGATGATCATTCTCCTCTATCTCATTGCCATGATTCATCTTTGGACTTAAACACTTCTAGCACCATAAATGCTTTACATGCTTGTGTTGATAGTCCTTGCATATCATGTGTATGCTCCTTGAACACATCTCATAATGATATGCTTACTTCGTCTTGTTGCCATGATATAAATGCCTCTAGTTCCTCTAGTTGTTGTGTGTCTAACAATGTAGAGGAAACCGGAAATTCTATTGGCCAAGACATGATCTCGCTTGGTGCTTCAAGTATTTATTCTTCATTATCAATTGCTTCCCACATTTGCCTTATGGCTAGGGCTTCAAAGGTATCTCCTTCTTTGGAACCCAATATATCTAGTGATGATGAGAATGAGGATAATGAAGAAGAATATGATGATCTTGCTTCTTTATTTGAGAAGAGTGAAATGTTTTTTCATGCTATTCGTAAGAATAAAATTGCTTGCTCTTACTTCTATAAGATTTTGGCTATTGCCACCGAGAGCAATAAAATTATTGAGGAGCATGAGAATACCATTTTTAAAATGCAAGGTCATGCCCGTGATTACGCGGATGAGATTGCGGATCTAAAAGAAGCTCTAGAAGAAGAACAAACCACCAAGGAATCTCTTGAGGAGACCTTTACTTTAGAATTATCTAAAATAAAGAAATCCTATGATAGAACTCTTGTGGTGGCAAATGATTTTGAAACTAAATATGAAGAGCTTGTAGTTACTTATGCTAAACTCCTTGAGAATGTTGTGCTTCTTAAAAAGAACTCTAGGGTCATTTCGTGTGAGCCCATCATTCTCACCGAGTCGCATGAGCAACTTAAAGCTTCAAATTCAAATGAGCTTACTAAATTGTCTTCTCCGCTTTCCATTAGTGATGATGCTTGTGCTACTAACTCTACTTCTTGTGAAGCATCCATCTTGAAGGAGAATGTTGAGCTAAGGGCTCAACTTGATTTGCTAACTAGCAAATATGGGAAATTGGAAGAAAATCATGGAAAGCTCTCTAGCTCCCATGAGGATCTTCTAGCTTCCCATGATAGGCTAAAATTAGCTCATGAGGCTGTTATGTCAAAGGTAACATCTAGTGAGCCTCATGTGGACATTTGCACTACTTCTCAAAATGCCATATTGCCTTGTGCTAGTCCTAGTAATTCATCCACTCATAACATTGCTACATCTTGTGATGAATTACTTTCCTTTCCTTGTTGCTCTAACAATGAAGCTTCTACTTCCTCTAGTACTTGTGTTGTTACTAACCATGTAGAGGAAATCGAAGAGCTCAAGGCCCAAGTCTCTTCTTTGAAGAAAGACTTGGTAAAGAGTCATGAAGGGAAATCCAAACTCGACAATATGTTGAGTGTGCAAAAATCCCCCAATGACAAGAGTGGACTTGGGTTTATCTCCAACAACAACAAGAAGTCCACGGTTAACAAGAAGAAGAAGGGCCAAGGACAAGTCAAAGATCCGGCCAAGATTGTCTGCTTCAAGTGCAAAATTGAAGGGCACCATGTTAGATCTTGCCCTTTGAAGAAGAAGGCATTAGTTGAGAAGCAACAAGGGAAGCGGCCTCAAGTTCAAGGGCACGCTCAACCTCGTGTTGAAGAAATGCCACTTCCCAAGAAGAATCAAGCTAATGCTCCCATTGCGGAGAAATCAAGTGAGAAGAAGGTGAAGAAAAGAACTTGCTACACATGCCGTGAGAAGGGCCACCTATCTTCTTCATGCACTATGGGTAACTCATCCAACCCTATCATAATTGATGATGCTTATTCCCTTTGCAAAGATAAGGTTGGCAATGTGTTTGCCAAATTTGTTGGTACTCCATGTGGTGTCAAGAAAAGAACCATTTGGGTGGCCAAGCCTATTGTGACTAACCTCTTAGGACCCAACTTAGTTGGGGACCATCACACCAAAACTTGATCAATAGGTGTTTGTTGGAGGGCATTGGAGACTTGGCTATATCATGAAGAATTAAGGGATCTTCATCAATATATTGTCTCAAGTCAAGTCAATTGGATTATCTTGTTTATATCATATATCCAATGTTCCTCTTTGCGGTAACATGTACTCAACTTATCTACATTGAAAGTTACTCGCCCCTTTTGCATGTGTTGGTTGTGTTCCATTACATGTGTTGGTATATGTTGTGCTACCTACTTGTTTTATTTTGGTTAATCAAGTATGTACTTGTGGGTTTGCATACCATGCATGTGTGTTTGTGTTTGAGCCTTATTGCATCTTCGTTTATATTATTTGGCTTTTTGAGAGACTAATGGACTATCCATTTTGGGGGAGTGATATGCTTTGGCACTTCACAATCCTAAATATGTGTGCACATGAGGAATACCACTTAGTGTTTATTTTTTAAATTATCGAGTCTCTATGTGGTATGTCATGCTCATGAGAAATTCAAATTCTATAATGTCCATTAATCATCTCATGTTGGATTTTATTTGCCTCTTGTGAAAATAAATGCTTTACCACATTATGGGGGAGAAATATGCTTTGTGCATACTTCAAACCAATAAAATGTGTATATTTGAAGTTGTGTCACATAGTGTTGATATTGCAAATTATCTTTCTTCTATGTGACATATTTGCTCAAACAAGTTTCAATTTGCCAAATTGTTTTATTGCTCTTGTTTTGGATCTTGTTTGTGAGATACATTCTTGGTAGGGTTTTCCTAAAATGTGGAATTCTATACCAAAGTTGGAAAACCAGTTGCTTCAAGTTAT
The DNA here is from genome assembly GCA_007115705.1 of Dactylis glomerata. Lineage (NCBI taxonomy): Eukaryota > Viridiplantae > Streptophyta > Magnoliopsida > Poales > Poaceae > Dactylis > Dactylis glomerata. Next base: position 3,111,310 of record QXEO01000360.1, on the reverse strand, counting down.
CCTAATCATTGCTTTGCGTGATTGTTTAGCTATTTGAGTCTATCAAGAATATCTTCTTTAGCATGGTGTTTAATTCTTATCCTTTTCATATGCTTCTCGTTGTGAAGATGATCTTGGATTTATGTGTAAAATACCACCGGGAAATTAATAACTCCAAATACCTCTTGTCCTTGGACAATTGGTACTCTATCATGTGGTATATATATTGATCATCTTTTTATTGGCTATTGCTTTTAATTACCTTATCTCTTGCCAAGGAATGTATTTGTTTTAAATTCCCATTGTCTTCCTTGACTCTTGTGATTCCATTTGATTTTGTTGAACTTGTTTTGTGTTATTCTTAATGTAGGTTGAGATGATGATCCCATTTGTGTGCATTGTGTATTTAAATGCAAAATCATAAATAATGCACTAATCTTGGGGGAGCTCTCCTATATTTTCTATAACATACTCTTGCGGCTTATTTCAATTGGTATTGGTTTTTGTTGGAAGACAAATCTTTTTGTTTTTGGTACTTTGTGTGCCATCATAAAAGAGTGGAGAGTTTGGTTTGTTTGTTGGAACCTTGCTCTCTTTGGGAGAATGGCTATCTCTTTTCTTGATTTTGCTCTATATTCTTAAAATGAGATAAGTCATTGGGCATGTGTGTTTTAGTGATCCTTTATGCTCATTGGTGTTTGCTTTGTTCACTTGGTGGACTTTGGAGTCAATTTTGTGTTGAGTTGATTCTTTGATATAATTTTGGACAACCTTTAGTTCTTCACACCTTTGTGTGACTTCTTGGTCTTCTTGGTGTTTTGTCCAAATTGTATCTTTTTTGGATCTTGAAAGTCTTGTGCATGCATATTTACTAAATGTATACTTTATGGCATGCTTTGCTTTCTTTTGTCCAATATATAGGGTAAACTCCAATAAATCCTAAATCGGCTAAGATGTGCATGAAATTCAAGTTCATATCTATATGCACATATTTATGTGGAGCTTGTCCTATATATTGTAGTGTCTCTAACTACTTTGGACCCAATGAGTTTGGGAACCATATTGTACTTGAATTTGTTTTAGGTACATGGGAGATATATTGGTGCTTGTCTCAATAATAAGCATGAAGCGGTGTCTAGTTGATAATTTGTGGCAAGCTAGGATTATTGAAGAACTCCTACCTACTACATCCTTCCAATGGTATCTCGGTAACAAGTATCTTATTCATGCATACTTTTCTAGCATCTAACCTTGTGTGGGTCATTTCATGGCATGAAAATCTTTATTTGCAATGATCTTAATGAAACCTCTTTATTGTAAATGTGAGTAATTTGAGATGAGTGCATATTTTGGGGAACTCTTCCCAAATATGTCTATCTAGCAATTTTATTGCATATCATTTCCTCAAGTTCCTCACATGTGCAATATTGATGAAAGTGCAAATTTAGTTCTTTCTTTTGGTATACTTATTCATGATATTTGTTGCGTTTCTCAAAACATCCCAACTATCTTCTTCCCTTGTTGATATTTGTGATGTCTTTGATATGTTTGTGGTTGAAGTTCTTCAATATGCAATAAGATAAATTGAGCCTTTGGCCATACTCTAAAAGTAAAAAAAAATCTCATTGGTATATTGCATGAACTTGTTTGGATATCATGTTCTATTCTTTGTATCTATTTTATGTGTACATGTTTCTTTGTGATAATTATCTTTGTGATGTTGTCTACTTAGAAACTTATACACATGAGAGATGATATCTCCTTATTTGATATCTTTTTAAACCTTGTGTGTTGGGATGGAATGCTAAGCAATATCATTCATTGAGGACTATGTGGATGCTCTATGTACATCTTTGTACTAGTCTTATAATATGCTTTGTCATTCCTATGTTGGTTCCTTATTTGTTGCTCAACCATTTCCTTGATGCAAGTGTTAAGCTTGATTTCTTTTCTATGGTCTCTTGCTAATGGTTCCTTTTAAATGGTATTGAAGGAGTGAGGATTCCATGTTGTGCAAATTGTATTCAAATGCAAACATTCTATCTTGTGCATGTACCTTGGGGAGCTTCCTCATTTCATTTTAAAGCACCATTTTGTGGTTATCATAGTATTTGATGTCACTTGGTATCATTATGTTTTGAATAATATCGAGGGAGTGATGATTCCATGTTTGTGCACCTTATACTTTAATTTAGATAGAATATGTTGTGCACAAACCTTGGGGAGCTTCTTCATATTATTTAGAGCATTGTTTTGGTCTTCTCATAATATCTTTATTTGTTTTGCTATTTGGATCTTTTGATTGCTATCTTCATTTGTTGGAAGTTTAACCATCATGTCATCCTTTTTGTTTGCAATCTTTGATCCTCAATATAGTTTGATTTCCTCCAAATTTGTCTTTGCATTTGTGCATATGTTTTCACTCTTTATGGGCCATGCACACCTTGAGGAGGAACTCTCACTATTGGCCTTCTAAGCTTTTTCGCCCATTTTGGCAATGGATGCCAATGGGGGAGAAGTTTCGAGGGTTTGAAGGGAATTGGGCTTCACGCTTTTGTTTTGTTCTTAAGCATTTGCCTTGCATGCTTTGCATGGTTGAGTATATATAGTGGAAACTCCACCAACAATATTGGTTGGTAATATATGCAATGAAATTCAAGTTCATTCACATGTGCATAGATTGTGGGGGAGTTTGCTCTATATATGATGGTTCTACTAACATCACATACTTTTGTAGTATTTGATGTTAGTGTAACCATCTTAGTCCTTTAAATTCATTATATATACCCTCTCAAAGAGATTGTCATCAATTACCAAAATGGGGGAGATTGAAAGAGCATTTGCCCCCATGTGTGGTTTTGGTAATTAATGACAATCCCTATGGACTAATGTTTGCATCGAGTTATATTTGTAGGACTTGTCCGTAGACAACGCTTGAGCCATATCTTGGTTTCAAGGTTGTAAGAAGATGCAAATAAAGAAGTTTATGTGATGATCAAGGGAGTTGAGCCTATAGAAGACATCATCATTATGAAGGAAGAAGATGAAGTCCAATGTTGATCAAGTCGAAGCGCAAGTTCAAGATTGGCATATAGAGGATATCATTTCCTTGAAGCTCGGTGTCCATTTGGTGTTAATGGACATGTGAAGATATTTCTACTAGTGTCTCTCCCATAGTAAAGTATGGGGGAGCAATCCGCAAGACTTCACCGAGCAAGCGCAATCAAGAAAGGTAGTCCAACTTGAGAAGATCAAGATCGTCACTATCTAGCTCAAGTGGAAGGCGCAAGGCAAAGGTATGATCTTGATAGGGTTTCTTTCTTACCGGTCTCATAGTGTTTGGGAGACCGGGTTTTAGGATCGATAGCCGTACTATCAAGAGGGGCTCTCGAGTGAGTAACTTATTCGTATTGTTCGGAGAGAGCTCAAACCTTTGCATACTTGGCATTATCTTTCTTGGTTCTTATTTGGCTTTTATCCATGTGAGGTTCTAGAGCTTGTGGTTATTTCCATGACAAGCTCTAGCTCATCAAAAACGGATTTTGTATGGAACTCTAATTGCGTTTTTAGTGTTTGGAGGTTTTACCGGTTCATCTTTATAGCTAAGTCAAACCTTTTATCATTTGGTTTCATCCTCCTTTGTTGGACTATGATGTTTCTATGGATGATGGTGTAGAGCTCATCATGGTGATTCCAACGAGCCCAAGATCATCGAAAACGGAGTCCGGATGCAAAAGTTATCGCTGTTTTCATGTTGCTCACTTTTCTTGGGCGGATTATCCGGCCCAGTTTTGGAAAAATCCGGCCCAAAAATCCGGCCTTGAATCTGAGTGACGCGCACTTTGCCAACTTCTGGTCCTTAGCCATTTTCAGGGGGGTCGGATTATCCGGCCCAGTTTTGGAAATATCCGGCCGAAATATCTGGCCGCCGGATTATCCGGCCCAGTTTTGGAAATATCCGGCCGAAATATCCGGCCCCGGATCTGGACGACGCGCATGAAGTCCTTAGCAGTTTCTGGGGGGAGGGCGGATTATCCGGTCCAAACTTGGACCGGATTATCCGGCCCTGCTGTACATCAACGGCTACATTCCCGGGAGGGGTATAAATACCCCTCCCCTTCTTCAAGCTTGGGTTAGCTCGTTTTCCCCTCTCTCTCCCTCCATTGTTGACCTTGGAAAGCTTGCCCATCTCTCAATTCCTCCCATGATTCTTGCATATCTTTGAGGGAAAAGAGAGAGGAGATCTAGATCTACATTTCCACCAATCACTTTCTCCTCTTTGTGAGGGGAACCCTTTGGATCTAGATCTTGGAGTTCTTTGTGGATTTCTTCCTTTGTTCTTCCTCTCATATCCCTCCATAGCATTTGTTGCTTTGGTAGGATTTGGGAGAGAAGGATTTGAGCACTTCGTGTGTTCTTGCCATTGCATTTGGTGCATCGGTTTGAGTTCTCCTCGGAGATTCGGTAGTGAAAGTTCGTTGAGCTTTTTACTCTTGGGTTCTTGGAACCCTAGACGGCTTAGTGGCTTAGTGGTTTCTTGGGGACCTCCAATTGAGTTGTGGAGATCTTCCCAAGCTTTGTGGTGCCTCCGTGGTAATTACTTGGGGACCTCCAATTAAGTTGTGGAGATCTTCCCAAGCTTTGTGGTGCCTCCGTGGCAATTACTTGGGGACCTCCAATTAAGTTGTGGAGATCTTCCCAAGCTTTGTGGTGCCTCAGTGGCGATTCTTGGGAGCCTCCAATTGAGTTGTGGAGATTGCCCCAAGCTTGTACGGGTTCGGTGACCTCCCTTAAGTGTCCCATAGTGGTCGGGTCTTCCATCTTGGTGGGAGGGCTCGAGGAGATTACGGTGAGCCTCCGTGGCGTTTGGGGAGCCTTGTGCCTCCACACCGCTCCAACGGAGATTAGCACTCGCAAGGGTGTGAACTTCGGGATACATCATTGTCTCCGCGTCCCTCGGTTATTTCTATACCCGAGCTCTTTTACTTATGCAATTTACTTTGTGATAGCCTTCGTGCTTGAAGTTATATATATCTTGCTATCTCATAGTTGCTTATCTTGTCTAGCATAAGTTGTTGGTGCACATAGGTGAACCTAGTTTGTTTAGGTTTTGTATGCTTGGCAAATTAAACGTTAGTTTTATTCCGCATTTGTCAAGCCACTCGTAAAAGTTTTAAATCGCCTATTCACCCCCCTCTAGGCGACATCCTTGTACTTTCAATATTGCTATCACCTGTTTACTTTACTCGCATACTATTACTGTTTTCCACTCGATACGCTCATTCCTTTGTTTACAGCAAACCGGTGAGATTGACAACCTCATCGTAAGTTGGGAGCAAAGTATTTGGTTGTGTTGTGTGCAGGTTCCACGTTGCTACTAGTTGAAGACGCGCTAACTCGTTTTATCGTAAACGGCGCCCTTGTTGGAGTGTCACTAGGCTATCAAGCATCACCTTCAATCGTTTGGCTTCTTCCCCTTCGGATTGATAAACCTTGGTTTCTTACTGAGGGAAAACCCTGCTGCTATATTCATCATACCTTCCTCTTGGGGTTCCCAACTGGACGGTGCTTTACATTATCAACACCGTGCCGCATCAATCCCTGACATGATTAGTCCTTTGGTCCTTTCAACTTGGCCATTGGACTGCGGATGTGCCACAGATGCAAGGTCAAGGCAGATTCCGTTGTGATGGCAGTATTCTTCAACTTCTCCCTGAGACAAGTTAGTGCCGTTGTCGGTGATGATGCTATGTGGGATGCCGAATCTAACCACAATGTCCTTGACGAATTTTAGGGCAGTTTTGCCATCAAGTTTCCTGATGGGCTTAGCTTCCACCCACTTCGTGAATTTGTCTACCGCTACCAAGAGGTGCGTAAATCCCAAAGGTGCTATTTTTAGCGGACCCACCATGTCCAGCCCCCAGACCGCGAAAGGCCAAGTTATAGGTATCGTGTGCAGTGCTGTGGCGGGCATGTGGGTTTGCTTGGAGTACATCTGGCAACCTTGGCAGAGCTCCACGATATGGTCTGCATCTGCCTTGGCTGTTGGCTAGTAGAACCCATGGCGGAATGCCTTGGCTACTAGGGATCTGGCGGCGGCGTGATGCCCACATTTGCCTTCGTGGATCTCCCTTAGTATTTCAATTCCGTCCACTTGGGATATGCACTTCATGAATACTCCCGAGGTGCTTCGCATGTAGAGCTGGCCATCTATGATGGTGTACGCTTTTGCTCTACGCTCGGTTTGTCTCTTTTCGACTTCGTCTTCGGGTAGTTTCTTGTTCGTCAGATATTCCAGGTAGGGCTCTGCCCATGGCGGGTTGCTTGGCAAAACCGCCATAACGGGGGAGCTTGCTAGTTTTGGATTTTCTAGATCCACCATCTTGACTGATGGTACGTGCAGGTGCTCAAGGAATACGCCTGGCGGGACTGCCTTGCGGCTAGACCCTAGCTTGGACAGGGTGTCGGCTGCCATGTTATCCTCTTGCCGTACGTGCTTTATGTCATAGAAGAGGAAACTTTTGGCCATCTCATCCACTTCGTCTCTGTAGGTCGCCATGACTTCGTTCCGAGCCTTGTATGTGCCAGCCACCTGCTGAGCGACAAGGTCAGAGTCTCCGCAACACATTATGTGTTGTACGCTGATCTCTTTTGCAACGCGTAGCCCGTGTAGTAGCGCTTCATACTCCGCGATGTTGTTGGTGGTGGGGAAGTGGATTTGGAGGACATAGCTGAGCTCATCTCCCTTATGAGATTTGAGCGTGACTCCAGCCCCCGAGCCATGTAGCAGCTTTGATCCACAAAGTGCATCACCCAATGCTCTGGTTCTGGGACAGGCGTTGTCTCCTGCGCCTCCTTCCAATCCGCCATAAATTCCGCCAAAGCCTGAGACTTGATGGCGGTGTGAGGCTTGTAGTCGATGTCAAAGGAGGCCAGTTCAATGCCCCACTTTGCAACTCGTCCCGTTGCATCGCTGTTGTTGATGATGTCCTTCAGTGGAGCCTTGCTCACCACTGTGATCTTATGGTCATAGAAGTAATGTCGTAACTTACGAGAAGCTAGGAAAACTCCGCATGCCAACTTTTGGTAGTGAGGGTAGCGCTGCTTAGATTCTGTCAGGACCTCGCTGACATAGTAGACTGGTCTCTGTACGCCATACTCCTGCGCTTCTTCCTTGCGTTCTACCACGATGATGATGCTGACGACCCTGTTGGTTGCCGCCATGTATAGTAACATGGGCTCCTGGTCTTCGGGAGCTGCTAGGACTGGTGCAGTGGATAGCACTCTCTTCAGATCCTTGAGCGCAACGTCTGCCTCGTCGGTCCAGACGAATTCGTCTGATTTCTTCATCAGCTTGTAGAGTGGCAAAGCCTTCTCGCCAAGACGACTGATGAATCTGCTCACTGCTGCCATGCAGCTTGTGAGTCGCTGTACGTCCTTCAAGTCATTAGGCCGGGAGATTTTGAGGATGGCCTTGATTTTCTCCGGGTTGACTTCAATACCGCGGTGGGAGAAGATGAATCCTAGGAGTTGTCCAGCTGGTACCCTGAAGACGCACTTCGTGGGGTTGAGCATCATGTTGTATTTCCTTAGGTTGTTAAAGGTCTCCTGCAAATCTGCTATAAGGTCATCCTGCTTCTTGGACATGACGGCTATGTCGTCCACGTATGCGTGGATGTTACATCTGATTTGATCCGCCAGGCACTTTTGCATGGTGCGTTGGTACGTCGCTCCTACGTTCTTCGGACCGAATGGCATTGTCACATAGCAATATGTGCCATAAGGTGTTACAAATGAGGTAGCGAGCTGATCGGACTCCTTCATCTTGATCTGGTGGTAACCTGAGTAGGCATCTAAGAAACACAACAGCTCCGATCCCGCTGTCGAGTTAATGACTTGGTCAATGCGCGGCAAGGGAAAAGGGTCTTTGGGACATGCTTTGTTCAGGCCGGTGTAATCTACACACATGCGCAGAACCTTTGTGTTTTTCTTAGGAACTAACACGGCATTTGCCACCCACTTTGTATGAATTACTTCTTTGATGAAGCCTGCTTTCAACAGCTTGGAATTTTCCTTTGCTATGGCGCGGCATTTTTCATCTCCGAAGCGCCTCATTGCTTGTCTTACTGGCTTGGAGCCAGGAATTATTTGCAGGGCATGCTCGGCGAGTTCCCTGGGTACACCTGTCATGTCAGATGGCTGCCATGCGAAGATGTCCCGGTTCTCACGGAGGAACTCGACGAGCGCGCTTTCCTATTTGGGGGACAGGTTTATCCCTATTGAGGTGGTCTTGGCGGCGGCGCGAGCGACAAGTTCCACCTGTTTTGTATCAATCATAGGCTTGAAGGTGGGCGGGGAGGCGAATACTTCGTGCTTAGATGCCGGCATCTCCGCGGGGTCCGTGGCGGCATGGATTTCCTTGAACTCCTCGCCGAAGAACACTGCTTCCGCGAAGGCGGCTTCTCCGTCCTCGCACTCCTTGGCCTTCCTGAAGCTGCCATAAACTGTGATGATGCCTTCAGGTCCTGGCATTTTCAGCTAGTTGTAGATGTAGCACGGCCTGGCGTGAAAGCTGTGGAAGGCGGGGCGGCCGAAGATCACGTGGTATGTACTCTTGAAAGGGACCACCTCAAAGGTTATGGGCTCTTCGCGGTAGTTATTTTCATCGCCGAAGGCAACCTTGAGGGTGATGGACCCGAGGCACTTTGCTTGGCGGCCAGGAACCACTCCATAGAAAGTGACAACACTATGGCGGAGTTGGGTCTTGGTAAGGCCTAGCTTTGTCAGGGTTTCCACATACATGATGTTCAGGCTACTTCCGCCATCCATCAGGCACTTGGAGAACTCGTAGCCTTGGATCACGGGGTTAACCACCATGGCGTAGTATCCATCCGGGATGTGCTCTAGGTGATCATCGCGGCTCCATTGCACCGGCATCTCGGACCATCGGACATACTGGTGGACCTTAGGTACGGTGGCGTTTAGGGAGCGCATGGTGGCTCGCTGTGCCTTAGCCGTGGGAGGTCCAAGGAAGGTGTGGAATGCTCCCTTCTTGGTTCTCTTGTATGGGTTGCCCGTGCCAGTTCCACCCTCTGCCTTTTCGGCGGGTTTTGGCGCAGGGTCTTCATCCATGTCACTGCTATCCTTGGACTCCTTTTCCTTGTCCGCTTTTCCTTTGCCACGAGGCCGTTGTCGCCGGGTGCATTTGTAGCCGGCTTCTTGGTCCGCCTTGATGTCGTTGACAAATTTGTAGTTCCGGTTGGTGTGGTTGCACTTTCCTGAAGCGTCCCGATGGGCAAAGCATGGCATGTCACGGTATTCATCATAGGACACAGGTGCAGCCGGCGTCGTAGCGGAAGCTGGAGAGCTTCGCGGCTGGCCGCTGTTGGATCCTCATCCCCGACCGTGTTGGCTGCTCTGTCCTTTGTCGGAGAAGGTTGTGGCCACCATGTCTGGAGTTTGCTGCTCTTCTGGCAGATTTTTCCGTTTGTTGCTACTGTTCCGCTTTCCGGTGTTCTGGATGGCGGAAGCCTTCAGAGATTCGCGGGCGTCGGCGGCAGCGGCCGCGTAGTTGCTTGCAATGGTGATCATGGAATTTAGGGTTAGTTGCCCTTCGTTCCTTTCTCGTAACAGGCGATGGCGGAGTAGCTGGCCTCTCTCCAGACTATCAATGAATGCAAGGATGGCGTATTCGTCGATAACCCCTTCACAGGAGTTCTTCATATCCAGCCAACGTGCGAGGAAAGTTCGGGAGGTCTCGTCATCTGCTCGCCGACACCGTTGGAGGTCACCTATATTGTGAGGTCTCTTGTAGGTACCCTCGAAGTTTTCAGTGAACGCAGTCTGCATATCGAACCAGGTTTGGATGGAAATTTCTGCCAAGTCATTGATCCACTGCCGCGCTATGCTGGATAGCATCAGGGGTAGATAGCGGACATCGACATTGGGTGATCCTCCTACGAACTGCACTGCATTGAAGTAGTCTTGCAGCCAAGTTAAGGGACTGTCGACTCCGTTGTACTGGCGGGTGTTTTTCTCGATCTTGAACCCATGTGGGATGGGCTCATCACGAATCCGTTGTCCAAAGCACTTTGGGCCGAGGAAGAAGGCTGTTTGAGACTTGGCAATCTCGTTTAGGTGGGTTCACGCGTCGTATGGCTTCTTGTCCTGCGGATCTTTTCGAGAGGCACATGACCTGACTGGGCTGCCACCGCCATCGCCGCCGCCATGGGGGCTGCTTGGTGGGGATGGCGAGGGATCACGCCTTTTACTCTCGGCGTCCTGCAATGGATCTCTGCAACTGCGACGGCTTCCCTCTGCTCTTCGTGGAGCTGGGTCATCGTCATGGCGACGGGAGCCTTGCCCTTTGTCATCGCGGCGGCGTGAAGAGCGATGCTTATCCTTATCGCCGCTGCGGTGCACGCCGTCGTCATGGCAAGATGGTTCCCTATGCTTGGATCTGCCATCCCGACTGGTTTCACGTCGTGGCAGCTCATCTCTCCGGCCAACGTCACGACTTCTTCCCCGCTTGCCATCATTGTCGCGTATGACGATTCCTCGCTGTGGGATTTCGAACGTCTTATACTTTGGTGGCGGCATGTTGGTCTTATGGCGGGGCAGGGCCTTGTCTTGGTGGTATCCGTATGCGGGATAGTTCTTGTGAGGTGGTGATGGATTCCTTTGCTGGCCTTTGCCATGTGGTCTATCGTCAGAGGATATTGGGATGGCGTTTGCCCTGTTGCGAGCTTCTCTTCTTCGGGCCTCGGAGGATCCGGTATGAGATTCGTTATCAGGGCGAGCACCATGATTGCCATCACCCCGGGCCTTGGAAGCAGTACTGGACCGGCATAATGCAGGATCAGATTCGAGCCTTCGTGAAGACGTAGCTTTCTCCTGCTGCACCAGTGCCTTGGTCATGAGTTTCACCGCTATCTCTAGGGCTGCCGGGCTTTGGTTGTTTTCCAATAGCTCCTTTGCTGCCACGATGTTCTCAATGGGCGTAGCCCTAACTTCATCGCAGTTCTTGTCCACGTATGGCGGATTCTTGATGTATATCTTGGCCAGTGTCTCCGCGATTGGCACGGTAAACGCAAGGTTTCGTGCTAGCTGCGGGTCGCCACCCTCGTTCATTTGGTTCTGGATGAGGGTAACATACTTTTCCTCCATGTTCCTTGCGCATTTAAGCGTGTCTTGAGCTTTAGCAATGTCGCCATCCAGCTTTTCGCCCATCTTCTCGACTCGCTTTGCTTCTTTAAGGATTGCTCGCCTCTTCTGCTCGAGATCGTTCACGTCTCTGACATAGTCAGGGGTGATTGGGTCTCCTAGAGTTTCGTAGATGACTTTGTCCAGCGGGGTCGTGAAGTCTTCGGGCAGTTGTTTCATGGCGGGATCAACAGCTTGTGGCGGGTTACCCTGCTCTTTGCCGACATCTCCGTCATGGGCTGCTTGAGATGGTGGATCGCCGGTTCTCTGCCCAGCGTCATCTCCTTTGTTGGTCATGAACACCTGCTTGGCGGCTGGCTTCTGCTCTTCTAGTGCTTGCTGAGCTAACTCCGCCTCGATCCTTCTCATGGCGGCATCATAGTGATCAGAGTCATATCCTTTGCTATCCCAGTCATCCGATTCACCACTTTCGTTAAGTGCCTCTAGGATGGACTCACCTGGGCTGTCATCTCCATTGGAGGCAGATCCCGAAGTGGTTCCTGCGAAAGCAACAAGGCAATACCACGGTGCTTCTAACGCCAGATTGCTCATGGCTGATTCACAGCGGTCCTCCACCACTTCCTCCACCTCTAGGGCGGGTTGGGTGGGATTGTTTTTTAGATCCGATCTAGATAACTTGGAAAGTTCCAGATCAGATGATTCCTCCTCCGTATCCAGCTCGAAAGCGGTCCATTTGGGGGTTTCAGCCATACCAATCCGCCAGAAATTGGTTTCCGTGGTGGGGGTAAGGTCCGTTTCTCCGATGAAGATGTGGATGTCTCCGATCGGAACGACGGTAAATCGGGTAGGGTCTTCTCTAGCCGGCACCCAGAGGTTATCCGCTGGGACGATGGGGAAGCCGGAATCGTAGAGGACACGCCTGATGGCAACAGTGTCACCGATGCCTACGAAGGCGGATCCAGCCTAGATCCGCGCTCCTGACGCGTTATGCCCCACGGTGGGTGCCAACTGTCGTGGTTTCGTCAACAGATCTGCCATAGGGGTAGGTGTATGGCGGTTTGTGGAAGGGGGTGAACACGACGGAGCGATCCAGGATGGTGATAGCACGAGTTTACCCAGCTTCAGATCCCGCAACGGTGGCGAGACCCTACGTGCTGCTATAATTCACTATATGGCAACAAGTGCTCGATTACAATGATGAGGTTGGCTGTTTCGCTATGCGATTGGTCGTATGACTAAGTTGTGTCTCAAGGGCTTCTCCACGCCGGCTTATAAAGGTGCCTAGCGTGGGTAACACGATGGTACCGGAGCGGATACAACTTGGAGTCCTAGACTAAGTCCTATGCGTATACTACAAGGCAACCCGCCATGGGCCTATCTGCGGATCCGCCATGAGCTCCTGCGTCCAATACCGCCATGGTCTTTCCAGCAACTGGGCCGCCCGGTAGGCAATCCGCCATACCACCCTGATGGGCCACCCTGGCTTGCTGGTTTAGGACTACGTCGCTGGTATACCTATTTGGTATATCCCCAACATAGATTGCCCCACACTGTCACCTTGAGCGCACTGGATGGTTCCAACAAACACCAACAAATCATAGAGACACTAGCCAAAGAGACACACATAATGCGCACACTGTCACCTTCACATTACGATACAAGGTGTCTCCAGAGATTACAATAATAAAGCATGGGATTAGCATAATATATGAAGAATAGCATCTACCAATTCAACTAGATACAAAGCTCACGATATAGATCACATCATGGGAGAGAGAGATGAACCACATAGCTACCGGTAGAGCCCTTAGCCCTGGGGGAGAACTACTCCCTCCTTATCATAGGAGACAGCAACGTTGGTGGAGATGGCGGTGAAGTCGATGGAGACGGCGATGGAGGCGACAACGTCGATGGAGATGGCTCCGGAGGCACTTCCCCGTCCCGGCAGGGTACCGGAACAGAGACTTTTGTCCCCCGAAATTGGTCTTCGATGGCGGCGGCACTGCGGAACTTTTAAAACGCCGATCGATCTAGGGTTTTCAGTCGGGGGACTTTATATAGGCGGAGAGGCGGCATCAGAGGGCCACCAGGGGGCCCACACCATAGGGTGGCGCGCCCTAGGGGTCACCCGCGCCGCCCTAGGGTGTGGCCGACCCCTGGCCCGCCTCCGGCTCTCGTTTGGTCTTCGTCCTTCGTCCGGGAAAAATAGGAGTTTCGGCTTTGTTTCGTCCAATTCCGAGAATATTTACTATGTAGCTTTTCTGAAACACAAAAACAGCAGAAAATAGAAAACTGGCACTGTGGCATCTCGTCAATAGGTTAGTTCCGGAAAACGCATAAAAATGCCACGAAGTGTAACAAAACACAAAGCAAATGGTGCATAAATAAACATGGAGCATAAAAAATTATAGATACGTTTGAGACGTATCACTCCCTACTTGCTCTATATGTGGAAGAGGTGAAGAAACAAGTCACCATGCTCTGGTGGAATGCACAAAAGCAAAAGCTCTACGACAGAGGTTAAGACAGTCATGGTTACTACCTGATGAAGAAATCCTTCGGGACACAGGAAAAGATTGGGCATTGATTCTGCTTAGCCAACTAGACAAGGGAACAAGAGAAAAAATGCTCTTCATCTGGTGGAGAGCATGGCACTTGAGAAATAACATAATTTTTGGGGATGGGAAGTGTGGTATTGAACAATCAGCTCTTTTCTTGGTCTCCTACCATGATGCTTTTCAAGGACTCAGAAATGAAAAAGTGGAGCAAGACAGTGCAAAAGGAAAAAATATCGTTGATAACCATAAACCAATTCAGGAGAAAAGGGTTTATGTACCAGTGGAAACTTGGAAGAAACCAGAGCCGGGTTGGGCCAAGCTAAATAGTGATGCTTCTTTTATGGATTCTAAAGGATCAGGGGCATGGGGGGCAATCCTTCGGGACGATCAGGGATACTTAATCATGTCTTCCTGGGGTCCAATTCAAAACTGCTCAAATACAGTCACAGCAGAGGTTATGGGTATGCTATATGGAATCAAAAATACGCTGCCAATTTATTCCGGACCAATACATCTCGAAAGCGACAACTCCTTCTTAGTAAGCGAACTTTTGAGAAATGAGAGCAGCAAATCGGTGATTGCAGATACAGTACAGGACATCAAGATCTCCATGGAATCCTTCCAGGAGTGCCTCGTTTCCAAAATACAGAGAACGGCAAATGAAGCTGCAGATGGTCTAGCAAAATTAGGACTGCGTACATCACGTGTACAAGTCTTACATGGCTGTGTTCCTCCCTGCGTGGTGGACAGGCTAAATAGTGACTGTAATGTTAACATTGTTGTCCGTAATTGATAGTTTTGTCCAAGGTTTCAAAAAAAAGTGTGATTTGATTATTTTAATAAAACACGTGCACCAAATCATCTCTTTCCATAATGCAACTTTATTTAATTTTATAACTCCACATCATCTAGAGATGATGCATGCATAGTTGCATGCCACATAATAATTTTATTTAATATTACTATGGACAATATTCCCATGAAATTGACATCAACATGAGAAAAATATGGAAATAAAGATTTAACAAAATATACAAGATAGAAATATACATTTAGCTGTCATGAATGTCCAACAATAAGTGTTTATGATATTTGGTATAGTATACCAAAAACAATCATGCCAATTTTAATGGTCCATTTTGTTGGATTAAAGAGGGCCTTAGCCTCACAAGTTGCAAGCCACTATTTTTCTTGTTCATGTATTTTTTTAATCACGGGGAATAAAAAGGTATCCTTAATTTGTTAATCAAACGATCAATAGTGTATTAATTTGTTTGCTTAAAACTAAACTAATCTTTGGAAAATAATATCAGTTCATTCATTGTGACTTTGTGAGTATGCTTATTATTATATCAATCTAACTAAATTTCTTCTAATAATAGTTTTCTACATTATAACTCTTTTGAGAGTCTAGGTGGCAAAGAATAATATTTTTTAAAAATATTTTAAAATTATATATCATCATTTTGATAAAAATTATTTATCACCACAATGCATTATTAGCCCGTGTAAAACTAAGCATGAGTTGATGACTAGCATGAATAACGAGTAGTTGGTATGTATAACAATGAAATGGGGCAAATTTTGGCTTTGTTCACAAGCATTAGATGGAGATTTTTTAGATCAAATCAAGGTTGCAAAAAGCACTAGGCGTAAGCGAGGCGGTTGGCATTCACCTAGTGCCTAGGCAGTGCTTACGCGCGCTAGGTGTGTCCTAGGCGATCATATAATTTTTACCATCAAACATGTATATGGTTATTATATATGAATACACATTAATTTAGAGAATCTAAATGAGTTAACAATTAACAACTACCATTGAAATATGACCCATCTGACTCGTCAATGCAATATGGCATAATTTTTTGTTAGGGAAGACTATTCCTTGATCGCCCTGCCTAGACTTCCGCTTAAGCCCTAAGTGAGGCATTTGTTCATGGCCTCGTGCCTAAGCATGCTAAAGCTTGTACATCTGAACACAAAGAAAAAATTACCAAAATCATTAAAGCTTGTACATCGTTGAGCCGGATGTCATAAATTACCAAGAGTCCTTGTACTTTAGCAAGATTATCGCTTGTTTGCTTCATTATTCTACTTAAGATATTACAGAATATCAGGGGTTATGACTATGCATCTTATAGCTTTTGTTCTCAAACTTCAATAGTACTCATGTATATGCAGCTATGTTTGTTTAAACTAATGATAATTATGAAATAAGATCTTGACAGAAACTGATTTATATTCAGTCTCAGGTTTCTCTTATGGCTCTTTTTGCGGGTAAAAGTAGATCTTCATTAAGCATTAGGGATTACACCATTTACTTTGTCTTGAAGGCCTTCTGATCCATTCCCTCAAGAATGTGAGACAAATGTTTTCTTGCTGACAGTAGCTGTAGTGACTGTATATGAGGTACAAGAGAGGCTTTACTTTCGATACGTCAAAGTTCACAAGGTCTTAGGAACAAAGGGAGGCATTGCAAAATATGTGAATTAGCAATGAAAAATATCTAAATCACGTCTCTCTTCAGCCTATAGTATCAAATTGAAGAAAGAACAAAGCCTCAGGTTTTCAGTTAAATGTACTTCCAGAATGTGCAGATCATGCACTTACGTTGCGTATCACCCAGTACTGAGGTGTGAGCTAAATTCAAGCATGCACCTTCATGTAAATATATCTGAGCCCTTGACATATGTGTACATGATCCTAGCATATTTGGATTTTCCTAATGTTTCAAGAGGCATTTTTTGTGTGTATCCTGTGTTGAAGTATCAATATTTGTAGGTTGTAGTGTATGGTGTATGTATGTGCTTTGATAGAGGTTTGTGTATCCTGATGGTGGGGTTGCAATTTGTCATGTGTACGGTATGCGGGGTGTGTTTAGAACAGAACGAGTTCGCTCATTCTGCTCTTGTGTCATTGTGTGTGTCCGTGTGTGAAGTGTGTTCAACTGAACATGATCAAAACACATTTTATATTTTAGAGCATTTGCTGCTTCACAAAGAAATTCACGTATTCAGTAGCAAGCCGGATAACCTGTGCCTCAACATTGCTCTGCTGCTTGCACTTACCCTCTGCATTAAGCTTGTTTCTTGTCTTCCACCAGGTCCATAACAGAGCAATGCATTTTAATTTGGTTTTGATGTCCTGCTGCATAATCTCTTTTAATGACCTGTTTTAGGCCAATGCAAGACACCAATTTGATCCAGAGATGGTCCAAACGAAAACTGCTCCAGATAACTTTCACACCCTTGCACCGGAAAGAGAGATGCGTTCCATTCCATCTTCGTTTAGTCCCTTACGGTTACAGAGACCGGGCATGCTGGATCAATTTCACCTGGACAGTCTGTTATGGCTTCATTATGAGTTGTCCAATAATTTGTAGATTGAAAAAAGTATTAATGTGTTCAATTCTCTTGAAAAGTGTTTGTCTCCTCTTTTGTGTGTGAACAGTGATCAACTGAACATGATCAAAACAAATGAAATTAGCCTGAGGCCCCTCAAAAAATTCGTCAGGTGACATACATGACATTAAACTTTCGTCAGGTGACATACATGACACTAAACTACACAAGAACATAAAAACATATCTATCTAGATGTAGTTCAGCTTTCAGCTTTCAGAATTCATCTCGTTCATTGGGCGGATGGGTGTCTTGTAGTTGTGTCGCGCCGCCATGGCTGAACTCCATGTGGCCGCCGCCCAGAGTCCTGCCGCCGCCCGAGTGGTAGAAGGCTAGAAGCCATCGTCGAAGTCGCGAGCGAAGTCCTCCCCGGTTTGTAGCAAATTCAGAAAGCCTCCTCCCATGCCACCGTCATTGTCGCCGTAGCAGGAAGCGTCATGGGCTTGGCTGCCGTCGCTGAACCGCTCGCCACCACCGAACATCATGTCGGCAGGGAAGTCGAGGTAACTCTGTCCTGCTTGGTCCTGGTATAGGAATTCCTCGCCGGCTTGGCTGCCGTCGCTGAACCCGGTGCCACCCATGTCGAGAGGTTGGTGGTAGTAGATGGGCTCCTGGTAAGAGAAGTTCTGGTGGTGGCTCGGCCCTGCTTGCACCAGCTGGGATGGGAAATCATGGTAGTCGTGGCTTGGACCTGGCTGCTCCTGGTGTGGGAAATCGTCCTGGTAGAAGGGCTGGAGGAGCTGGTGCTGCTGATCGAAGAATTCGGCGGGGTGCTGGTCCTGTGCGTCGGCGGCTTGCTGCTGGTCCTCCTTGATCTTGCCCTTGGTGAGGTGTATGTGGCTGAGGACGGTGGTCTGGAGCGGTGGCGAGACGATGGTGTACTCGTGCATGACCCAGCCGGACGGTGAGCCGCCCTGCGTCCTCTTCCTCTTCTTGCTCGTTTTCTCCTCCGCCTCCTCGTCGAAGGTCTTGTAGGTTAGATCGTAGCGCTTGTACTTGATGTCCATCTCGCCGCCGCCGGGGCGCAGCAGGGTGAGGGTCCGGTAGTGGCCCTGCTGGCCGCGCCACAGCCCGCCGGCGCCGCCCTTGACGACGCGCCCCCGGGGTCCCCCTTTCTTGGTCGTCACGTCGAGGAAGAAGGCGTGGTGGCTGGCGGCGTGGCCGTGCCGCGCCAGGAGGTCCGGCGGCGGGAGGCTGGCCGGGTCAGCGTCAACGATGGCGTGGGCGAAGGGCGGGTTGGGGACGCCGAGCGCGCGTGGGAGGAGGTAGTGGGCGACGAGGTCGTCGTCGGTGGGATCAAACTTGAACGCCGGCGGCATGGCCGGGTCGAAGCCGAATCTGAAAGCCTCCATGGTTCTTTGGCGGGAGGATGGATTGCTGGGTCTGGCCCGGTGCGCCGGCTGGGTTTAAGTAGACTACGGGTCGAGATCTCCAGTTAACTATGAACCGACATACTACCAAAAACTTTCCAAAGTCTCCCTCAAAAACTTTCCAAAGTCAATTATTATTTCCAAACATAACGCCTGTACGCGCGGGAGCATCGACCGCTTTCAACGCGCATGACCCAACAAGTGGCTCGCGCGCCCATGTACGCGGAGATCTCATCGTAACCGACCTCGATATCGAAGGGAAATCTCCATGTTGCAGTCGGAGTCGGACTCGCCCGCTGTCGAGTATCCTAGTAGTATAAATTAAGGGGCAGATCCGATCCGTAGATGTCACCGATCTCAATCAACCGCAAGACAGATCGAGATCGATCGACCCCTCTCCAGAAACCAACGCTAGAGCTTCATTGACAAACTGATCCATCCAAGAATGAAGAAGGCAGCGGAATGCTCCATTGATCGTGCTTACAGTTTACTCCATAATCTAACCATGAAGAAGCCAATGAAAAGAGCAGCGCGTCAAGGAGAAGCCATCTCATACGACGAGGTGTCCAGGTCCTTCTACTATTTTGATTTGTCCCCGTCCATCCCCGTAAATCAAATCAGCCGGAGCTCCTCCACCAATCGCGCGAAAGATTCGACCTATGATGAACTCGCTGCAGACCCGGCGATGACCGATACGGCGTCCAGCTTCTTGGGCCAGGACTGGGCGTTCGGCTTCGACGCCAATACAGCAGAGCAGTGCTCCGTCCATCCCGCGAGCGATTCGACCTGCCAAGAACTCGCCGCGGACTCCATGAGGGATGACGAGACGAACGAGTCGTACTCCGATATGTTCTACTCCATCAGAGTCGAGGAGTGGCAAGAGACGATCAAGCTCTTGGAGATTTCAGGCGAGGTGTCGGCGGCGGCGATTCAACCAGGCGACCTCGAAGTTTTGGATTGGACCAAGGACGAGGTGGACAGCAAGCCGGCGGCCGTGATGACAGGAGAGCAGAGCCGCGCAATCACGGATAGTTTTCAGCATTTGGGGATTCGGTGATCCCTCTTTTCCCACAGATTCATCATAGATGTATTGATCCATCGATCGATCTTATGATGTGTAGACGATGTGGTGTTAAACTGAATATTTGTTCAATTTAACTATACTCGACTTTCAAATTTTACTTTCCCGTTACAACAATTGCCACGAACAAATATAATCGTCTCCATCTATTTTTTGCATGAAGTTGTTTGATTATATAAGTCGAAAGGATATTTATCTCGATGAAATTTTGGATGCAAGCTTTTCTTTCTAGATACATCGACACTTATTTCCGATCGGAGGGAGTATAAAATATTCATCCTTTATATAAAGTAAGTACTAAAGCTTGTCAAAAGGAACTCGTTTATATTCGTAAGCATCTCTCTTAATACTTTGCGTTATACATGCTTTAATGGGTAGGTCTCAATCGTCATTTCTAAATTCTGTTCTGAATTTAACTTACTCATTACCTTCTATGTTTGGTACGCCCCTTCCAGTCACCGTAAATGTTTATCTAGCTTGGCCCTCTCACCCCGGACGAGTTCTCCAAGTCCCAACGCCAAACGACCAATACTCGACGCTACGTGCATTTACGAATAATTTCACCGGGTCGACTAGCTCACGTCTCGTTTCATGATTTGGTGAGTTTTGACTCCAATAAAGTGTTGGTTCTTCACATGTTTGTTCGTGCAAAATCACATCCTTGCAGCAGATCACCTAATGGTTAGCATGATCTAACTTCTATTCCTACCCTCTTGCTTGAAGTGTCTTGTCTTTTTCTACCCTGAATGCCCCTACTCACAACGTGTTTGGTCGTTAGTTGCTGAAAATTCATGAGTATCATTCCCCTGCCCTAGGCCTAGGATCCTGGCAGCACCCTCTTGGCGGCACCCTCTCGGACTATCTGGACAAACTACCCCAACATAAATGGATCAGAAATGCCCTCGCCAGGGGCAGAGGCAAAATCTCAGTTAAGGGGGAAAACAAAGGTTATTTTTTCATTAGGAGGCCAGCCAAACAACTATATATTTTGGTGTTAGACCACATAATCCTATCTTAATCACCCATTGCCCCTTTCATATAAGGTGAAGCTTTTTATTAGATCGTTTGTTTGTTTGGGTTGCTCATCAAGCACATCGCTCGATAAGGTGAAGCTTTTTAGTTGCTTTATTTTCAACATGTTTAGTTGCATTTGCTTCAACTAGTATTTTCCTAAAGGTTTGGAACCCTACGATGCATTTGATGTCATATGTGTCATACTTTTCTTTACTTATTTGTTCGGATTGGCGTGCTAACGTCATATCTAGCACAACCAATCCCCTCGCACAGTGAAGAACACCGACCATAATTATACGCATGCATGTCTTTGGAGAATTGGGGGGGGGGGGGGGGGGGGGTGCAATGTGCCCTACATCTACTCAACCAAATCAAGGAGATGAGGATTATACTTGAACAAAAGGCATGTATGCATCCATGCCATTTTAATACACATTTTTCTTCTTTCAGTTGAAGTTTTTTCCCTTTGCTTTGATTTAGACTCTTTGAAAGTGTCTACCTATTCATATGTTGGATATATTAAGATCTAAGATTGAAGATTTAAAGGTTCATTCTTAGGCCATTCTTTACCAACAATTTGTATGTGCATCTAAGATTGACATTTCAGGATAAACATGATCTTTTTCCCATAACTAGATAAGCTTATTTTCCCATGCCAAGATATAGTAGATCCATTCTTGGCTATTTCTTTCTGATTATCTTGCAAGATGATTGCCCATTGAAAGAACAACATGTCGCCTAGAAAGGGGGATAGAAGTTTCAAAAACAATTACTAATTTGACTTAGAAGAATGCGGAACTAAACTAATATTTATTTTTGAAGCATAAATCTAAATAAGCTAGGATCAACTAAGTGCACCAACAACAACTAGATCTAAGCAATATATCAAAATATATATTATCAAGATATAAATATATCAAGATGTTTGGCTATCACAAGGAAATGTATTCGGATATAGATAACCGAGGCACACAGAGACAAAGATTTATCCTGATGTTCAATCACACGAAGTAGGCTAATAACCGTCGGAGAGGTGCGGGTTACCATGAAGGACCCTTGAATGCCATGAAATCTCACCGTCTTGTTCGAGCCCCTCATGAAGTTAGAGACCCCTTATTATGGTTAGATTTTCCTCAACCCCGAAGATGACAAGCTCCACAACCATTTCACAAATCCCACCAAGGGGAAAGCCCTGACCTATTCACAATCTTCCACAAAGCGGTCACCGCGATACCATCCGCCAAGCCAACTAGGAGGCCACTCTCCAAAAGTGAGAAGCTCATAGTCTCTCACTCAAACAAAATCGTAATGGAGAACTCAACACTATGCAAGAATGCAACGCAAAAACACATAGAAATATGCTAAAATCCTTCCGTCCCAAATCCCACCATAGCAAAAAATGCTAGAAAGGTAGAAAGGAAGAACAATGGTGGAGATCAACTAATGACTCTAAGATCTATATCAAATGGGTTCTCCTCACTTAGAGGATAAATTCTTTGGTGGATATTGTAGATTTAGATCTCCTCTTCTAAAGCCCTTAACAATATACAAGAACTATAGGAGTGACAGGGAGAAAGCAAGATTAAGAAGGTCAACAATGGTGTTAAAAACATGCTCAATAACCCTAAAATTTTTGGGGAAGAAGACACCTCCTCGTTTTATAGGAAACTCAAAATATGATTGTTGGAGGCAAAACTAGGATTTTTTATTCAAGTCATGCCCAAACTCGACTAGACCGATTTTTTATAACCTATCCTAGGACCTGACAAAATTATAAATGGGAATAGGAGACTTTCGGTTTTCAAGTTGGTTCAAAACTCGGTGCAAACCAGATTTTTTGGATGGAAATCCGTTTGACCAATTTTGGAAAAAAATGGTTCCAGATCCGGTTGGACTAAACCTAGAATAAACATAAACTACCCTCACAAAAAATTTCATAACTTTTTCATCTAGACTCCAATTTTTAGCAAACTTGCGTTTTTGAGAAGCTAAGAACAAACTCTATCTAATGAAGACTATAAAACCCAAGAAATAGCAATAGAAAACCAAATTTGGAGAGGTGCAAAACTTTCCAAAATAAAGAACTGGTAAAACCTCCAAACTTGAAAATGCAATAAAATATGCCATTTTTTTGATAAACTTTGGACTTGTTGAAAAGATAGTAACAATCTCAAGAAGCTCACACAGAGAAACACTAAGAAACTACAAAAAGTAGGGAGATGCAAAGTATGTAAATGATTGATCTCCTTATGACGATGCGATGAAGTTACTCATCCGAAATCCCCTCTTGATAGTGTGGCTATCTATCCTATAACCCGGTCTCCCAACAAAAACATTGAGACCGGTAAAAGTAAAACCTAGCAAGGCTATAACTTTGCCTTGTGCATCCCGCTTGATCTTTATGATGATGATTCATGCTTCACTTGATCATTATTGCTAGATGAGGACTTACAGTTTTCTCCCCTATAAACCAATATGGGATAACATCATTAAAGCGCATCTTCTCATGTCCACTATCACCAAATGGATGAAAAGATTCAAGCATATGATATTCTTGAGATACTTATCTTAAACTTTCACTTCTCAAACTTGATGACGATCACCACTCGATGTCATACACTCACAGGCTTTATGAAATCCTTTTTTTGATGCAAGCCCATGGAAAGATATCTAACCCCACATAGAAAAGCAAGGAACATAGATCTTGTGTTAGTTCACAAAGCATAGTTGACAAAACCTACTGACAAGGGTATAGCCAATAGAGCCCGCTAGTTGAGTACCCCTGAGGCCCGTTAAGCTAGGCCCAATGGTAATGATAGTCGAGATACGAGTTCTTACCGTATGTCGATATTGTAATCTGTATCGGACCCTACCCGATCCTCGAGACCTGGCCGCCTATATATAGGGGCCAGGAGGGGACGGTGTAGCCCAGATTGAAAGCAAGCCAGGTTCAACACCCAAGTTTACTTTCGATATACACCTATTTCGACTAAACCTTACATTCGAGTTCATCCGACGCCCTATCTCCCCGATCCTAAGTCCTTCATCTAGGACATTTGCCTAGTTAACCCTCGTCAATTGGCACCGACCGTGGGGACTCTGGGCGTTGGAATCATGAATTCGACGGCTTTTTCGCTTTTAGCCAATAGCAGTACAGAAGTCGACGAAAATCAAGAGATGGAGTTGACAATCGGAAGTTTAAGCATCTTCATCGGGCCATCGGGTTCATCTCGCCTTTCAGATCCGACGAAACAAGATATGTCGGCAAGCGAGCCCAAAATAGTAGCAATGATGGAATATTCTGAAGGCTCTTCCAGCGAGGTAAACTCGCCGGTCAGCTTAGGAGAAGTGCAAAAAGGAAAAATCGCAGAAGACGACGAAGCAATGGAAAATTTCGACGTAGGGGTCCAACTCGAAGACCTCATGATCTGCCTCGACGATATCTCAGACAAGTCAACAGATACGTGGAAGATAGGGTTAGAGCTTTCTAAAGATGGTGACTCGATCTTCTCAAGCTTTAATAGTAACACCGGCAAACAATGCCATGTGCTCGCCATTGTAGGAGACAATTCAGAAGAATTCGACGAAAACAACAATCCAGTGCTAAACCCAGCAAATATCAACAGAGGAGCAAATCATCTAGCAGAAGGGCAAACAACAGAGTCCCTCACAACCAGGGAAAAAATTCGACTATCAGCCGACGAATGGAGAGTAATAAGGGAAGCTGTGAAAAATGGCACACCAATACCATCCAATTCCAGCAAGGACATGCTCCTGGGGTATCACTATGCCCTAAGGCAGCAGGCAAAGCAACTGGCAAAGGACAAAATAGAGATACAAAAAAGAAAAGACTCAGCCATCGTAGCCAGCAACGCTGCTCGCAGGGCACGAAGCGATGCGTCACATACTAACGCAAAGAGAAATCGTCGACATGGTTCAAGGTACGAAAACCTCGAGTACTCAGAAAGGCAAAGCATCTCCAAAAATCTCGACTCGTCCTTCCTATCGGTCGACGAGCAGGGGAACATCGTACCAAAAACCCCTGAAGCAGCACTAGTGGCAGCACAAGCATATCTGCTTACAACTCGACCAAGCCCAGGGGATCCTAGGGAACATATGCATAGAGCAGCATTGAACGGACTAAACATGGTGAGTCACAAGCTATCAGCAAAAGGAGAGGAAGCATATCACCATAAGGAAGCGCACAAGCCAAGGTCACCTCGCCGTCACAATAGTCCTCGGCACAGAAGTAGTAATCAACGATCTCGATCGCCATCACCAAGACAACATGGAGGAACCCGAAGATCTCGATCTCCAAACGGAAAGCGCGACTATGAAGACAACGAAAAGGAGATGGGAGCATCGTGCTTTACCCGCAGGATTCGCACTACACCAGTACCCAAGGGGTTCAAATTACCTCATGATCAACAAAAGTACGACGGATCACAGGAACCACAATCATGGCTCTCAGACTATCTGCAAGCAGTACAAATATTGGGAGGAACCAAAGAAACAACAATGCAAAGTTTGCAACTACACCTCACCGGCGCAGCAAGGTCATGGTTGAGCAAACTAGAGAAAGAAACTATTGGAAGCTGGGAAGACCTCACGAAGCAATTCACAAGCAACTTCAGGTCGACATACAAGCGGCCGGCATCAATAGAAGAAGTCAAAGCGTGTGTGCAACAACGCGACAAAACCTTACGGGCATACATCCAAAGATGGAGTCTTATCAAAAACTCAGCAGTTGAAGTCTCAGACGAAAGAGCAATAGACGCGTTCATAATTGGATTAAGGCGAAGGGACCTAGTCGAAGAGATGGGCAGAATTAAGCCGGAAACAGTGTCAGACCTCATGGACGTAGCAAACAGATTTGCAGACGGAGAAGACACATACAACAACAAGCGGACACGATCCCCAGAGGACGATAGAAGAAATGGATATGGAAGTCAAAGAAGACGGTCCCGCAATTACGACAACTACGGCTCCCACAGCCAAGTAGCCGCGGGATATAAGGACAACAGCTATCAGGGAAGCGATCGCAGAAGCTCGGGATATCGAAGCTACGGGAAAGAGGACTATAAAAAGTTTCCCACAAGAGAATCCAGAGAGTATAACCCGTCGCCAGAAGACATGCTAAACGGACCTTGTCATATACACTCAGCATTCGTCGATGGAAAGCGGGTATCCAGGCATGCAATGAAAGATTGCATAACATTCTTGAAGCTACAAGAGGCAGCATTAAATAAGCAAACCGAAGCAAGGCGACAAGGATACGAAGGAAGCAGCAAACCTCCCACAAATCAACATGGGAACAATGGAGCCCCTCCAGGACAAGACCAGCCAAACCAGGGACATGATGACGACGAAGGGTACGTTCCATCTAAGGGACACATCACAGCAATGATACAACCCGTGCCCAAGTCGAACAAAGAGGAAAAAAGTATTACTCGACAAGTCAATCTAGCAGTTACTTCACCTCCAGCTACAACAGAATATCTACACTAGTCAGAACAACCAATCGAGTTCAACAGGGAAGATCACCCTATAACAGTACCTCGGCCGGGAAACGCGCCCTTGGTACTCAAAGCTCAAATCGGCGCATACGATGTCGACAGAATATTCATGGACGCAGGAAGCAGAATTAATTTGATATATGCAAAAACGCTCAGAGCAATGCATATATCACTAGAGTTCCGGAAGCCAACAGACTGTTCCTTCCATGGAATCGTACCAGGAAGTGCCAATTATCCACTAGGGCGGATAGCACTCAACGTTTGCTTCGGCAACCGACAAAACTACAGAAGAGAAAAGCTAGACTTCGAAGTCATGGATTGGCCATCTCAGTATCATGCGATCCTCGGGCGACCCGCGTTTTCGCGATTCATGGCAGTGCCCCACTATACATATCTAGTACTCAAGATGCCAGGACCAAGGGGAATCATCATAGTAAAGGGAAGCTTTGAGGTTTCAGACCTCTGCGACAAGGAGTTCCACAAGATGGCGCAAAACTTTGGCATGATAGCCAACTATGCAGAGAAGGTGAAAAGCACGACTACGGAAGGTGTCAAGCTACCCAAAGGACGTGCTGCGGAGCCAGAGACGAAGAAACCACGAGTAGAAGCATCAGGAGAAGACAAAGTTACAGAAGAAGAAGAGAAGGCCACGATGGTATAAGCATCAAGAACAACAAAGTAGAGTAGAAGAATAAGGCTGTAAAAGCCACGAGTTATACCAGGGGCAATGCCCTCTAGATCTAGAACACAGGTCATAGGCCGGATCTCTTGGGTCACCCCATGTATCTTACATTACAAGTACAATAAAGACAAAACGTTCCTCATATTCGAGTTTACGAGTCTTTCAAAGGGAAAATACGGCAAACGCACGAATCGTACAAAAACGCTCTGAGAATAAATTTTAGACATACAGTCGTGAAATAAGAAACTCTCGCGTTCCACATATACACAAGTATTACAACATCGGGTTATCAGAATTGTCTACACCTAAAGGATCTAAATAGTGATACTCGCGGAAAAACACGGCATCCTCTTGCAACAGCCTGGCTATAATTTGTCGAGTAGGCTGCAAGGTACTCTCCAAATGTACTCGAAGGCTAGCTCCACCTAGAGGATAGCTCAGCGACATAGAACTATAATTGAGCCTTGGGTGCCACTTACGCATCCACCCAAGAGCAAAGTTGGCACCCGCCACTAAGTTCAGTTCAATCAACCGATGAATACGCTGAATGGATCTGAAAGTATCAAGAAGCAGTGGGAAACTTCTAGGCAGAGGATTGCGAGGAAGCATGACAGAATGCATAGTTATGAGAGCTCTTTGGCAACCATCAACTGACTCGCCGATATGCTGGGCGCGGTCCTGAAGTAATACAATAGCGTGGCGGCGGCGAGGATCAGACCACAAAGTCTTGATACCCGTTGACATCTTTTCAAGAGCCGCATTTCGCTCGGTAACCCGACGATCTTCAGCAGCAAAATCCAAACAAGTGCCTAAGATGGCAAAGGATATCACAAAGCAGCAGTGGAACAAAAGGGAAAAAAAAGAGGAGTCGCAGGAACCTTACATCGCAACATCTCGCAGGCAGACTCGATAATACCAATGACAAAAGAGTCGCATTCTTCATGATGCACAATCTTCGCCATCAGACTAGATACCTTATCGTCAAGAATAGATATCTGCTTCATCAAACCAGAAGCTTTGCTAGCTTTATCAAATGCCATCTGTGCTTGGCGTTTGGCCAAAGTTAAGCGATTCTCCAGATCAGAAATCCTTGAAGAATATTCCGCGCATTGACAGCAGCGGCGAGGAGGCGACGAAACCTTAGAGTCGAACGCGCGGGCAAAAGAAGGAGCATGATCGTGACTCAAAGGATCATTGGTGTGCATAGACTGGAAGTCAAAAAGAAAAGAAAGGAGAAACATTTCAGAAGCTAGCACAACATATCATAGAAAAGAAGCATATTTACACAAATGCAAACCCTCTGACTAAGCTTCTCGGGTTGCATGCGACTAAAGGTTTTTACATCAAAAGCAGAAATTGAAAACTACAAAGAAGCCGAGTCTACGCCACCTCAGCATTTTGCTCCATGTCAGCGGAAGGCATGGTAAATTCATCGCCAACAGTTGAAGGAGGCACGGGTTCTTCCGTTGCTGGAGTTGGCGCAGTAGATGTCGCGAAAGCCGCCGAAGGAGAAATAATTGACGCTAGGGCAGGCGCCAACTTCTTCGCCTTCTCGAAGAAAGCCTTCAACTCAGAGCGGGTGCGGCCATGAGGAGAGCTCACCTTCTCCCAGTCGACATCTGCACCATCTGCATAAGAAAGTGCGATAGCACCCTCAACACCACGCTTCAGAGAAAGCCCCTTCAGCTGGAGGATGGGGTCTTCAGTCGTATCGAAGGCTTTGGCAAGCTTCTTCAAGTCACCTTTCGGAACCTCCGCCTTTTTCTTCGGCCACAACCCGATGAACATCCGCGTCAGAACGCGGCTCACCAACTCAAAGATCTCCTGGATAGATATCCAGTTTGCTTCGAGTAAGTTAACCGCGGTCATCAGAGGATCATCGCCCGGTTGCAGAGTTGACAAAGACACCCCGGTAAATCCTGCACAATAAAAGGGGGACAAAGGAAAAGAAGGAAAGGAAAGCATTAGCAAGTGCAAGAATACAACAGAAGTCGAAGAAGAGGACAAGGCGAGTATTTACCTCCAGCAGCAGCAGACATCGTGCGAAGACGTTCTATCACGGCTTGCTCTCGCTGAGAATGCTCTTTGTTAGCATCGGCCAAAGCCTTTTCTGTTTTCTTCGCCTTAGCCAGCGCTGACTTCTGCGACTTCTCAGCACTTGCTTTGGCGGCGGTCGCAACATCATAGGCTTTCCGCGAAGCGCTGAGCTCGGCTTCCAGCGATGCAATGCGGGCATTGGCCGTTGTTAGAGCATCTGCAGTCCAGCAAAGATAGAAAGGAAATCAAATAAACAACAAAAAGAAGCATACAGGGAAAGTAAAGACAGGATGTCGAGCACACCTTCGGAAGCTTTCGCAACCTTTAGGTACTCAGCACATTCAGTGCCCAAGACGACAAATCTCTTCAACAATGCCTGGGAAGAAGGACGCGTAAGAGCATAGTCTATGCAAGGAAAACAGGTCAAGGACATTCACTCACATCATCGGGGGAAACCGCGGATTCATGGGCTTCAAGAGAAACGTCGACTTCCTTGGCCTTCTTCGAGCGCTTGTTGCCTCGGGCCACAGGAACCTTCTTGACAGAAGCCCTGGTGGTCCTCGGCGCAGTCTCTTGGGCAGAAGGCTCATCAGCAACTACAGGTGGAGTCGAAGGAGCAGCCGTAGTATCTTTTGGCGGCTCCTCGTCATCACTACAAGAAGAAACAAGTTATATACAACACGAAAGAAAGAGGGCAAGTACGGTGCAATCGCAGAACTCGAAAGAACACTTATGATGCCAGGAGGTCGAAATATTCAATATCTTCTTCTAGAACAGGGGCTTTATTAGCAGCTGTTCTCTGAGAGGTACTCGAAGAAGTAAAGTCGTCGACACGCTTCCTCTTCTTGTCCGCACCAGTGTCTTCAGAGAGCGTAGGAGGAGGCGATGTCGTTGAGCTGGTGTCTTCTTCTGATTCTTCGGCATCATCTCCGTCCTGATTTTCTTCAGCCTCGGGGGCTTCAGATACAGAAGAGGCCAGATCAGCCGGAAGAGGCCCTTCCTCCGGGAGGTGGGGGCGTGAGACAAGGAACAGGTGGTCCTATAAACGAATAAATCAGAGAAGAAATCGACACAAGGATTAAACACAGCTGGAAGCCGATGAACTCGATAAAAAGTATACAAAGCAAACAAATATATACCTCGGGTAGGGGTGCACAGAGTCGAAGTAACCAGCGGCCAATTCAGCAACCGCATGATCCTTGGTGAGCTTGGTGAGGCTCCTAACTCGCTTGTCGATATCTTGCTTCTCTATTAGATCTTCAGAGATGTGAGAAGGATCCTCCAAGCCAGAGTAGCTCCAAAGTTTGGTAAGGCGATGCTGCAGGGGTTGAACTTGACGTTGCACAAAGAACGCCATGAGCTGAATACCCGACAATGCGCCTCATTTACCTCCTTTCAGAGCTTGAATGCGAGTCAGTAGAGGAGCAATCTGTTCCATTTCAGCATCTGAGGGAGGCGAATCCCACGATGCCAATTTCTTCAGCTCCTTGTAGGCGTCGAAGGGGGCTAGACCATATTCGTCTTCGGGGGAGGCCTTACGGTCTTTGATGTAGAACCATTTTGTCCTCCACCCTTGGACAGATGCAGCCATAGAAAATTCGAGATATTGCGCCTCAGGGCGCACAGAGACAACAGCACCGCCCAGTTCGGGTTTTCTGGATAAAGCAACGTTGGGGCGGAGCTGGAAGATTGACCTCCAAAGAAGAAAGTGGGGCTCAATGCCCAGGAATGACTCGCAAAGAGTCACAAAGCAAGCGATGTGGAGGATGGAGTTAGGTGTGAGATGGTGAAGCTGCACACCATAAACAAAGAGAAGCCCACGAAGAAACTCGTGGGTAGGAAGAGAAAGTCCGCGGAAGAGGAAGGCAAGGAACATTACCCGATAACCGCTCGGGGGCTACGGGATCCGCTCGGTGCTGGGGAACTTAATGGAGTCGCTGCTGGAGATGAGGCCGTCCGTCCTGGCCTTCTCCACTTCCTTCTGTGCGATGGCAGAGGACACCCAACTAGTCACGGAGGTTGTCTTTCCCTTAGCCATGGTGTTCTTGGTCGCAAGGTGCTTCACGCGCATCTACCAATCCGCGCCTGGGGGCTATGCACGAGAGGAGAAGGAAGCAGAGATCGACAATGGCGGCGACGGCGGAGAGAAAGAACTGGTAAATAGTATAAATCCCCACTATCCCTTTATATACCTTCTCGGTGAAGGAACGTGGGCTGAGACGTAGCGAAAGAAGCGGAAGCGGCAGCCCACTAACGGGCAGAGAAATATAAAAATTACCGTGCTACCCATGAAACGGTACGCGCTCAGTAAAGATGATGTATAGCTAAATTTGGCCACTGACGTCACGAAGAGGACGAAAGATTAGAGATCAATTCAACAGATGCATATAATCGACGAGTATCAAATATGGCGACTATCAAATATAAAGATGATAGAAAAGAGCAAGGTTGGCGCCGACAATACAAAAACCAAGTTAGAAGACTATACCCGATAACATTCGACTATAGCCTTGGGGGCTACTACCATCGGGAGCGCTGAACGCGCACCCGATGAAAATTATCGCTAAAGTTTTCGAGTTGAAGCATGATGATGAAGTATACTATATTTGAGCCTATACTCAAAAAAAGTTTTGTTCGACTATAGCCTCGGGGGCTACTCCCATCGGGAGCGCTGAGCGCGCATCCGACGATGTTTATTGACAAGCACTAGTGAATGGGAAGTGAAAGAGTATGAGGTGGAACATTGTTACTTCCATCGGGAGCGAGTTTTTATGGTTGTATAACCCGAATATTTTTAGTCAAATAAGACTGCGACATGAGATTCTCGAGTTGCGTTATCGCAACGAAACTCGAATGCCGTGATTTATCACGAAGGTAAGACCCCGGGATCCGTCCTGTGTGGCCTAGTATACGCACATGGATGCGCTCTGCTGGTATGTATCCATGTCTACGACGCGAAGAAAATCCTGGTGGATGCACTGGGTACCCTGAGAACCACTGGGACTCATTCTTTGTAAGTCCTAAATACGGCAAAAGAATGGGTTTGACCGGTATCCCGAATTCAAGTCCAAGGGGATTGAATTTGAAGTAGGTGGCAAGTATCTGTTCCGACAGTTAACTGACCTCTTGATCCATCAGAGTTGTCAGGCTTGTTCATCAAAACCTCTTGTGAAATATTATCAGGAAAATAAGTCGAAAGACCAAGTCGAAGATTTGAAGATATGAAGAAGTCGAAGAGTTGATCAAGTCGAAGATTGAAAGATTAGAGATTCAACCTGAATCTGCAATTCTGATAGAATCTCAGGGGCTACTGACAAGGGTATAGCCAATATAGCCCGCTAGTTGAGTACCCCTGAGGCCCGTTAAGCTAGGCCCAATTGTAATGATAGTCGAGATACGAGTTCTTACCGTATGTCGATATTGAAATCTGTATCGGACCCTACCCGATCCTCGAGACCTGGCTGCCTATATATAGGGGCCAGGAGGGGACGGTGTAGCCCAGATTGAAAGCAAGCCAGGTTCAACACCCAAGTTTACTTTCGATATACACCTATTTCGACTAAACCTTACCTTCGAGTTCATCCAACGCCCTATCTCCCCGATCCTAAGTCCTTCATCTAGGACATTTGCCGAGTTAACCCTCGTCACCTACCATACCATGAGACACAAGATCCCACTTGGTAAAGTCTTTGTGCTTTGTGCATTGACCAAGTTGAATACATTATTCTCTCTTGATTTGCTCAACCACAAATATTCCCATGCTCTATCACAATATCTTGAGGTACATAAATAATTCTTTATTTGATTGCATGCTCTAAACCTTGGCCAATTATAGCTCCATTCATGACCCCAACATGACATCGACAAAGAGTTACATCTTGAATTCTTCCCATGTAATCAAAATCACAAGATCTTCGACCTCCTTGGCTTAACACATAAGCTAGAGCATGGATTACATGGAGTTCCAGGCAAAAACTCCATCTTCATTTTTTCTTCTTGATCATATCATATTCATCTCTTCAAATCTATGATCTTGATGCAAATACTCAAGGTATACCTATATCATCATGCCATCCAACCTTGATTCTAACACACAGACTTCAAGCATCCTATGGAAAGTTCCTTCATATAAAGCTCAATGATAACATTATTTCATAGGGATTGTCATTAATTACCAAAAACACATTTAGGGGCTAAGTATACTTTGACTGTCAGTGTATTCTAAGTGTATGATCCAATTAGATCGTGTCAACGAATGCTACAAAAATATGTCCATCTACGACGATTGGATTCGTGGTAAAAGGTCAATTTTATGTGGTTAAAACGTCCTTAACTACAAAATACACACTGTGGACCATGCAGCCTCATGGATTGTTTTACCACTTTTTTTGAATCCGTGGTAGAAGTGTGCCATCAACCATAAAGTTTGCTATCCTGTTAGATGGGTTTTGCAAGACCATCATAATGCTGACATCACGCTAACTGATACATGGTAAATGTTGTTAACGCGGTTACCAATGAATCATCTAGGTCACCGCTGATGTCATATCATTTACCATTAACCGTTACATTAACTCTCTTATGTAAGTGGTCAAAATCCAGGACTTGACCCCTTGACTTTTAGACGGATAAAGAACTTTTGCGGACTCAGCGACAAATTTGGCTTACCTTGCTGATAAAGCATATAATTTGTTTGTTAGTGCGATAAGATGACCACACAACATTACTAACATTAAGCCAACAGGCAAGAGTGGGAGTCAACATCGTTTTGTTCTTTCTAGCAGGTATGATTTTTTAAATATGGAAATCAATATAACAACTATTAGTTATCAATGAATATGCTGAATCACTTACACAAATATTTTGTCTCTCAGTTAGCATTGATTTATCATTTCCACATGTGACACTGCATTTTGTGGGTGGTGTTGCCATGCAACTGAAGCCAAGGATTTATCCGCCGCTCTATAAGTTCAAATCTTTATGGCGAGCTTCTTTTCAGTTACATATATGGATTAATGTTACCAAACTTGTTTTCTGAAATGGAAATAAGTTATGTTGTGATAATAAATTATGGGAGGGGGCATATGCCCCCCACAACAACTTATATTATTGTTTGTTCTAACTTTATGCTAATCATATTATTTAATCGTGGGTTCAACCATTGAAATAACAAATTAAGATGTTTCCATCACCAACTCGTAGGTGAAGCTGCATCCTAGGATCATGGCTATCCTCAATGAACTCCCCTCACCATTGAGATCCTCGCCGTCCCATTGGATCAGAAGCATAGCCGAGACCATGAGCTAATCAGAATCATGAGGATCTTGATGTTTGTCTTAGTGATCTTGTTGCAATCGTATAATTAGGGTTGAGAGATGGAATTCGGTGCGACGGACGTTTGCACCGCACAACGACAACCATGCCTAGGAGGAACATATCGGACTAGAAAAAAATCTGACCCACATGATTTGAACATGTTTTGTTGCGCTGCGATTTTAGATGTATATTGTAACACTATACACACGGTCGTAACAAATAGGTAGATCATCCCAAAGTGGTAGCGAATGTGGGGAAACACTTATATTTGCTGGAACATAACAGTACACACAGTGAATACTTTAATAAATCAATCAACACTATACTAGAGCAGAATAGACTACTAGTGGCATGGCGAAATAGTTTGGCATTACTAATATTTTATACTAGTGGCGTGTCCTGTGTCCTCGACTCGCCATATTAGTGGTGTGTTGGAGCCATGTCATTAGTATCAGACATACTAATGGCGTTTCTGTGAGACACCATGCACTCTGTATATACTTTTCAGCAACAAATAAAAGTAAAACTAGATTACAACGTAAATGTATACATTTTGGCTAATTTCACCAACAACGTAAGATCACATATGATAAGTTCACCATCAAACTACTAGTAGGGTAAGTAGAGTTAATATTTGAAAATGATAAACTACTAAGGGATAAATACTGGAGTTTGTTCAAGAAAATAGGATAATATCGTATGCTCGAATGCTCGATCGTCTTTTATTCGGTGAGACTTAGAGCCTCTCACCCCTTTCAAGTGTGATGACTAAATCTAACGGTTGATTTCTGATCAGAGCGCAGCCCCACTCACCCCGCACAAGCTTATCTTCCTGGGGGAGGTGGTCTTCTTCGGCCATAGGATAGGCCAGAGCCCAAATCCGCCCCCATGGCGCTCCTCCTATCCCCCACTGTCTCCTTCCTAGCCTCCTCATCTGCCTCTCCTCTTCGTGCCCGAGCTCTCTCCACCGCTTCCGCCGCCAACAATGTCGTCCCCTGTTCCGGTAAGCAGCCCTTGCGCCTCCTCTCCCTGGCATCGGCTCTGTCCATTGCCCCGTACGCTCGCTGAGGGTTGATATCTTAGGTAGGCAAGTGCTTAACAGAGCGATTCCTCCTTGCAAAATCTAATGAAGAAATCGGTGGGGAATTAGTTTGAGCGTGCGCAATTCGAGTCGCGATATTTCCGCCTCTTCCACGGTGGAATGGCTCGTCGGGGAATTTCTTCAAGCACTTTGTCTGCAACAGTTTCTTGGAAGATTTATGTTTGTTTTCCTCTGCTAGGCTACATATTGCCTCAGTTAGGTGTTGTGAAAATGCCTTACGAGCGCAGGCCATGGGCAGCTGATGATATATCAGTAAGCACACTGCGGCAAGCAACTCGTAGTATGCTAGTTTCCACAGATGAGTAAGTGAATACACCGGCCATCCTAATCTATAGCCCTATCTGATGGTATTAGCGAGCATCCTAAGGTGCATTTCATATGCTATGACCCATGCGACATACATGAGCTCAGAATTTCATTGTTTACAGTAGTGTAAGAAGGGACCCACTAAGTACTGTTTGCCGTTGCTTTTCTTGTAGCCCCAAGACTGCAGTGCAGGAATACTGCCTCCATCAGCCATGTATCTCTTGCCAAGAAGATGCCGGTAATTGTCCATGCATCCGCGGATGCTGGTGCAGCTGATGCAGCAGAGCAACCGGAGAAGCCAAAACCAGCGGCCAAAATGTCGATGGAAGATATGCCACTCGAGTCCAAGCAGCAGATGATCCTGGAGCAGAGGGCGAAGATGAAGGTAGCCAAGAAGCTGAGGCAGCGGCGCAGGCGGCTCCTCCAGAAGAGGAAGCTGAGGAAGAAGGGCAGCTGGCCACCGTCCAAGATGAAGAAGCTCAAGAACATCTGAATGGCACATCATGTCGGACAGCCGGCGGTACCGTTCTGGTGCAAACCTGCGTGTTTCGTTCCTCCAGTGCTGTCTTTACTTAACTGATGCATTGGTGTTTGTTTGGTCTGTACATTTTGTTGTTCTAAGACACACTATTGGTATAATGCAATTATAATTTCATGATAATGATTTTTTTTACTTGTATACAGCAGCAGATTCCTGTAGTTTTATCTGTGGTTACTCGATGTTGTACAACTACCCGCCACAAGCAAGTTTGAGGGTGGCTTTTTTTTTCCTTTTGTTATTCATATCCTTTTTAATTCCAAATATCGTAGCATATTCTACTGGAACGCCTACAAGTCATTTGACACTGTCTGCCCTCAAATATGCAGTGGCTTCTGATTTGAACGAAACATGGTTTTCTTGTTCCCAAAATAACACACTGGGATGGCTGTGTGTATCATTTTGATGCAGAGGCCAGGGGTTCAACCTCCATTTTCGAAAAAGAAATAACACACTGGGTTTCAGATAAGTTTCTTGCTTTCTGAGTGTCAGCTCTTTCAGACATTTTTGCACTTGCTTTGATAAGTTGCTCAGGCGAATCTCCGTTTGCTTGCTCAGTTTCTTACGCTGTGCAGTACTGCACCCGGCCCTCACTTTTGTGGCCCCTTGACGCTCAAGGAAGGAACAACAATAACGTGCGCCCTCTGAAACTCTTCAGTCTTGTAGTACCTCCAGTTCTCTGAACTACAATTGCCTCAATTTTTTAAATCTGTCTACGTAGAATCCTCATGACCTCGATCCCTCGGATGCATCAGTTTCCAGTGAAATAACTGACGAAGAGGAACGCCATTCTCAGTCTGCCTGGTCATTCACTACCCTGAAAGAAGATGGTAGGCAGGCATGCAGAACACCGAGAACTGGATGCCGCATTGTCATGGAATGCATTGGCCGGTGGAAGCAAAAGCCAGGATGGTGAGGGTGCTGCTGTGAATCAAAAAAGCTTTTGCTCATGTGCTGGCATTTGACACTTTTATCTCTCCTTCTCTCGCATCTCCAGCGGTAATGATTTCCTGATTCCGATCCCGTCTTGGATCTCCAGCTAGATGAAAATTTAAACAATCATCATCACATGATCCGATGTTGCGGTACCTAATAAATAAGAAGAAAAAGAGGCAGTTATCCGGAAAGAACAGGAAGCCCACATCCTTAAGAAGAAAGAAACAGTATTCAGAAACGAAGAAGAAACACATTGCTACGAGAATTAATGTGTCTTCATGCTGACTGACGTGAGAGCTCAACTACCAGAAAAGCAGTGTCACCAGCGCAAGGCAAGCCGATGAGCTATCTGAAAACGACCTGCTCCAGCGCTGTTCAACAATTGCTCAGCCACATTAGGCAGCACCGACACTGTTAGCACTGACACGCAGCTCATCGACATGTGTGGTTCGAAGCGCGCGACGACACGGCAGCAGATTCTTCGCCAACTTTGCGTTCTCTAATACTTTCCTTATGATATTATCCGTCCAAATTTTCAGTTATCTTCATGATCTGCAACCACTGACGAAGCAGATGGGCGAAACAGTAGAGTCCAAATTAATGTTCACTTGTTAGCTCTAATCATGCGCAGATGCACTAACCAAAGCTTTACAGGAAGCATCGGAATCACTGGCTGGAACAGTAAGTGCAGGAGGTCGATCAGGAAAGCAAGGATCCGTCTCCACCGATGATCGAAAGCGCCGGACGGCCGGAGCGCACATATTCCATTCCGCAATGCCAAGCAATCTCTCCAGATACCAGAAGAAAAAAAGTCGCAATAATAATCTATGTAGCATTTAGATATGATTTCAGACAGGCATGTGGTTGATCAGGATTTGTCCGTGAGAAGTTTCTATCCGCTGTGCGAGGCTAAAGCGGCAGCACCGGAGAAAAGGAACATAAAGAGAGACCAGTCAGATGTTCAGATGAATCGGATTCCTTTAAACAAACCAAAACAGAAGCTACAAATTGGGCCCAGGCATGCTGCGAGTGATCACTCCATCAGCAGGAGACTGGTAGCGATCGAGCATTGATCAATGGTGAACCGCGCGCACTTCGTCGTCCTCGTCCTCGCCTACCGCCTCCTGGTATCCCTCTCAGCTGAAGCACAGCACGCCAAAGAGGTAGAATTATCACTGTCACTAGACTGCATCCTGCAGACATGCCTGAAATGCCCCAACTGAAATTTAACGACGCTTGGATTGTCATCCTGCTTTGCTTGATTGATTGCTGGGTGTGATTGATTCAGTCGTATGTCGTCTACCTGGGGAGTCCATCCGGCGGCGACGTGGAGGCGGTGCGGGCCTCCCACCTGCAGATGCTGTCGTCCGTCGTCGTCCAGAGCGACGATCAGGAACGGGCGCCGACGGTGACGCAGAGCTACCACCACGCGTTCGAGGGCTTCGCCGCCGAGCTCACCGAGGAGGAGGCCGCCGCGCTGTCCGGTTCGGCTCCCGGTTCCGACGTCCAGTTGTTTGTTGCCATCGTGCGCTGACTGATGGCGATTTTGTTCGGTTGTTGCGCGCATGTCCAGGGCACGAGAGGGTGGTGTCGGTGTTCCGGGACCGCGCGCTGCAGCTGCACACGACGCGGTCGTGGGACTTCCTCGACGCGCAGTCCGGCCTCCGCACCGAACGCCTCGGCCGCCGGGCCTCCGGCGATGTCATCATCGGCGTCATCGATACCGGTACGACACGATCGGCAAGCCGGCAAGGCAATACTACGTCGTGATGAGTCGTGCCACTGATCACCTGCATTTTGATTTCGCATCGCCGATCGCCAGGTGTCTGGCCGGAGGCGCCGAGCTTCAACGACGACGGGATGCCGGGCGTGCCGGCGAGGTGGCGCGGCGTGTGCATGGAAGGCCCGGACTTCAAGAAGAGCAACTGCAACAAGTAAGAAAAAACACTTGCAATGTTGCTGTCGGACGCACGGCTAAACTTGTGCGATCGCCCACATTGCCCCGCAGGAAGCTCATCGGTGCACGGTACTACGGCAGCCAGCCCGGCACGGCGGCGTTGGCTTCGTCAAACGCCTCGCTGTCCGAGGCGGCTCCGTTTCCTGCCGAGACGGAAGGCTCGGCGCGGGACACCGTCGGTCACGGCACGCACTGCGCGTCGACGGCGGCTGGCGCGGCCGTGGCGGACGCGGACTACTACGGCCTCGCCAGGGGCGCGGCCAAGGGCGGCGCACCGGCGAGCCGCGTGGCCACGTACAAGGTGTGCACCCTGGGCGGGTGCTCCAGCTCGGCGCTGCTCAAGGCTGTGGACGACGCGGTGAGCGACGGCGTGGACGTGATCTCAATCTCCATCGGCATGAGCTCCGCCTTCGCCTCCGATTTCCTATCCGACCCCATCGCGCTCGGCGCGTTCCACGCGCACCAGAGGGGCGTCCTGGTGGTTTGCTCCGGCGGAAACGACGGGCCCAACCCCTACACCGTCGTCAACTCCGCGCCGTGGATCCTCACCGTCGCCGCCTCCACTATCGACCGCACCTTCCAGTCCAGCATCGTCCTCGGCAACGGGAACGTCATGAAGGTACGTTTCACCGCGCGCGCACGATTCTGCAATATTGCCAGCCATGCTTTCTAGTCTCAGCTAGCAACCTCAACTCAACTTTGTGTCGCTGTCAGGGAGTCGCCATTAACTTCTCCAACCAAAGCCTCAGTGGAGAGCGCTACCCTCTGGTGTCTGGCGCCGAAGCGGCAGGCCGGTACACGCCGGTGTCCGAGGCCAGGTACTACGTGACCATTTTTTTGAGGACTTCTCAACGTCATCGTCAAGCCTGCAAAAAAATTTGATCATTGTTGATCTTGTCGTGTCACGAGTTGAATCGCAGCAACTGTTATCCTGGATCGCTGGACGCGCAGAAGGTGGCCGGGAAGATCGTGGTGTGCGTGGGCACCAACTCCATGGTGTCGCGGCGGGTGAAGAAACTAGTCGCGGAGGGGTCCGGGGCGAGCGGGCTGGTGCTGATCGACGACGCAGAGAAGGACGTGCCGTTCGACGCCGGCAGCTTCGCCTTCTCCCAGGTCGGAAAAGACGTCGGCGCCCAGATCCTCGGGTACATGATCTCCACTGAGTGAGTCACGAAAACGAGGATTTTTCTATTATTTTCAGTGTATAAGTAGAGGCATGTGGTTGTTAATGAAACGACGATCTTTCTGTGATTCAGGAATGCGACGGCAGTGATCCTCCCGACCGAGGACGTCAAGGAGTTCAAGCCTGCGCCCATGGTGGCGTCCTTCTCGGCCCGTGGCCCTGGTGGTCTCACCGAATCCGTCCTCAAGGTTAGCACTGAAATTAATTCAAAGATTCACTTGATTAATGAGCACCAGTGATGAAGTCTTTGTCCGACAGATTAGTTAGCATCAGTTCTGATAGCGATGTTGTATGTGTGGCAGCCTGATCTGATGGCGCCAGGGGTGAGCATCCTCGCCGCCGCAATGCCGTCCACGGACAAGGCGGAAGTCCCCGCCGGAAAGAAGCCTTCGGCCTTCGCCATCAAGTCCGGCACCTCCATGGCCTGCCCACACGTCGCCGGCGCCGGCGCCTTTGTCAAGTCGGCCCACCCGGGCTGGTCCCCGTCCATGATCAGATCAGCTCTCATGACTACAGGCACGTGCCTAAATCGATAACGCGATTAATTTGGTCTTCCCATCAAGCAAATTAAGGAGATCGCCTGGGTTTTGCATTTCTAACCAGAATGATCTTGCCTGCAGCGACCACGACAAACAACCTCGGGAAGCCGGTGGCGAGCAGCACCGGCGCAGTGGCGACCGGGCACGACATGGGCGCCGGGGAGATCAGCCCGCTTCGGGCACTCAGCCCGGGCCTGGTGTTCGACACCACCACCAAGGACTACCTCAACTTCCTCTGCTACTACGGCTACAAGGACAAGCTCGTCCGCATGGTCTCCGGCGACGCCGGGTTCGCCTGCCCACCCGGCGCGCCATCGCCGGACCTTATCGCGACGGGCCTTAACTACCCGTCCATCTCAGTGCAAAGGCTCGTGTCCGGTAAGCCGGTCGCCGTGTCGCGTACCGCCATGAATGTGGGGCCGTCGAACGCGAAGTACAAGGTGGCCGTCGAGGCGCCGCCGGGCCTGTCCGTGAAGGTGTCGCCGGAGCGGCTGGTGTTCTCAAAGCGGTGGACCACGGCGGCGTACGAGGTGACCTTCGCAACCGCCACCGGGGTCAGCAAGGGGTACGTGTACGGCGCCGTCACCTGGTCGGATGGCGCGCACTCGGTCCGGACGCCTTTCGCTGTGAATGTTGTGTGATTGTGCTCGCCTCTTCAGTCTTTTTTTTTTGTTTTTCTTCAAAAAATGGTACAGTCTGTTCTTGGTAAATTTGTGGATGTTTTTGGTATTCCGTTATGTAACTAGTTTTGACATAAACAGTGCTGAGCGTTGGAGCCATCAATTCATTTCAATTTGGCATGTCGTTCTGTAGTTTATAATTTGTTCTTTTCCTAGATAGAAGGTTTATTTCTCCGGATAATAGTACTATTTTGTTGCTCATACCTAGAGTTAACATGAGCTAAAAGAAGCTTTGAAACAGACTCCGTTGGATGATGCGCTCAACAAGTGGTACACCCTAGATCATCACCATGACTAGCTAGCATTCTTTTTAGTAAATGCATAAAATATATTAATAGCAAGATGATAGTCAGCTTCTAAACCCACGCGTTACAAGAGACATGAACGATGCACACTTTGAAAAAATTATTAAAAGAAAAATAAAGAAAAACGATCAACACAACAACTGCATCAACCACCAATGATGCTAACCGAGGGCAACTCTAGGAACAGAACAATGTAGACGCCAATATGCCGACCCCGCTAGATCCAATCATTAGCGCCACCCCTTGTTCTCCTTCAATGTTTTTTACTTCTATGTAAGGTAGTTAGAATCCTAATTCTGTTATACGATTCTATGACTTTACGATCTAAATTGATTGCATCGATTATGCAGTGGAGGGGAGTGGAAGAGGCACATGAGCAATGCAGTGGTCTCTCGATCACCAAAAGCGGTCAACCTACTGTCGTGAGCAGAGCACAAAGATGTGCTGGCCCACATGTTATATTGTGAACCAAATTCTTCAAAAGTGATAAAGGCCAACTTCTGAGGAGCGGAGCGAGGCCTGTCGCCGGGAGGCTTGGGCCTAGCGTATCAATGTCTGACGGGACGTCTACGGATGCGCGAGGGGGGGGGGGGCGAAGCCCCCCTCGGTATGGATCACTATCATGCCACAAACCGACGGAATCTGCCGTAGCTACTACGGAGAACCACCGCTTGGGGCAGAGAGACCTCGCCGTCATCCCCAACCGGTCTTTGCCGGGTGGAGCCACCCGGCGGTTGTGAGGAGGAGGGAGGGAAGTGAGAGCTGCTGGGTGATGGCTGTGAAAAACAACCACCTTTTTCCATGTTAAAAACCTGATGTGCGTCAAGTAATTGAAGAAATATCTATCACCTTGCTACTAATGACATTATTGCAAAGATGTGCAAATTCTTTCTTTTATTTTTTCCTTTGGAGATTTGGACACTTTTTGAATAGAATGAAGGCTAATTAAAAGGTTCTACTGGGGCAGTGAAGTTTACACTTTGGCAAAATTCTACACCTTCATTTTCCAAGCTCTGCCGCAACATAAAAGCCTCTATTATATTTGGAAATCAAAATGTTTACCCAAGCTTTGAGTCTTTGTATGGCTTTTGATGATGGACATATTGAACACTAAAGATCTTATGATTAGGAAATCATGGCACATCGATGACACACATGTTCGTGTGCTTTGTGATCAGCATGCATTAGAAACTAGAGATCATCTTTTCTTTAGCTGCCCTTTTGCTCAATTCTGCTGGACAAGAACTGGGATCTAGCCAAACCCATGCAGGAAAGAATCGTCACGGCTAAAAATCTTTTCAGAGGTCCATGTTTTTATTTGGAAATTTTCGCATGTGTGACTTGGAATATTTGGAAAAAGGGAAACGGTTGTATCTTCAATTTGCACCCTCCCTCCTTGCCCAGATGGCTTGTCAGATTCAAATGTGACCTGGAGCTCCATAAGTATAGAATCAAAGACAGTCTAATGCAGCCCGGTATTTCTTGGATTCATTCGTGTGATCTCTATTGATTTACCTTCTTTGTTTTTTTATCTTGCTTTTCTTCCCCCATGA
Source organism: Dactylis glomerata (assembly GCA_007115705.1). Taxonomy (NCBI): domain Eukaryota; kingdom Viridiplantae; phylum Streptophyta; class Magnoliopsida; order Poales; family Poaceae; genus Dactylis; species Dactylis glomerata. The sequence goes on along the minus strand of QXEO01000360.1, from coordinate 3,068,095 downwards.
TTGTATCTCTCTAGCTTACTTGTATTCCTTGTACTCCTACTAGTAAACATGCACGCTCAAGCGCGCCTTAAATACAGTGAACAAAACACATTACATGTCCATTATGAATGAATCTGAGAAGAACATTAGTATGGTAGTAATGTTCATTTCGTAAGAATGGTAGTACAGTAACAAATCCATAGACTTGTTAAAAAAACACATACATAGACAACTTATTACTCATCAGTTCCATATTTTCCATAATCCATATTATAATATAGCAAAAAATATGTTAAAAACATGAGCATGATTCTTACATGCTCATAATTACTATTCGTCCCCTAATAATGTTATTTCAATAATATAGTATTTAATATGTTAATAATAATTTCTTATGTCATGAGGTAGAGGGAGTATGTATTTTTACAATAGCAACAAAGTAGCACTAACTTTCATATGTTATCATTATTTCTCATAACTTTCATATGCAAGTATGTATTAGTAAGTGTTTGCACGAATATCTAACAACTAACATGTACCTCTAACTCCTCCATAATGTGTAGACTTGGTTCATTCTTTGTACAATATGTGTAGACAGCTGCTTCACTGTCACCACCCTTTCATCACTTAACTTACCCTGCAAGGAAGTTTCAGTGATCAACTTTTGTACTTTGGCTCAAAATTAGGGATATCACCAAGAGGGGATCATATTAGTGATTTGTTCAATAATGTGATATCTTGAGTACTTCAGTAATTACATATTTTCATGTACTTGATTGGAGAAGCAATGCCATGGATGGTGATAATATTTTCAGGAAATCTTCTAGCATCTAGCGAGCACAAACAAATTACCGAAATCCCAATTGGTGTGATTGTTTAGCAATGAGTTAAAATCTTCTGAATGTTGCAGACCAAAAAAATGAATGTAACCAGCGCGACATTTCTTCGAGCACTTAAAGAGCATAAATTAATCTGAGAGCTAGCTGATTTTATAATATAAGGTAGACAATTAATACATGTATATCGATCAACAATTCAGACTATTACACACGTCTGCATTCTACAGATGAGTATTTGTAATTTGAGATTCATTTGGCAAAGTACAGATCAACAATAGTATATAAAAATAGACAAGAGACGGGGGATATATTGCATCACTTCTCACCTTAAAAGAGTGTCACCTCCTTGCAAAGATGAACTTTACATCTGGTGGTTGGTTCCAAGAATTTGTTTCCTTTTGCCTACATCCACTTGATGAAACTCATATTCCGAGGAAATAAAGGACAGTGAGATGACTTTCACTACAGTACATTGAACAATAATGTGCATCCATGGCAACAAAGCACAATAAAAAAATCAGCTGCCCATCCCTCGGCATCGAACTCCTCAATAGAGAAGGGAAAAGCACGACACAAAAGGTAATATTTAGTAAAGTAAAACACTTCATACCAATTTCTACAACAGCTGAGTTGCAATCCTGTATAATCTCCATGTGAGCAAGCCAGGGAGGATCAAAACCTCCTAAATCTACCTAAGGTTCGAATGTAATTAGAGGTATCCAATTTATCAACGTGCACTTAGGTAGCTGAAGGAAAATCATCCCAAGATTGAATGAGAAAGACAAATTACAGCAAGTCCTGTGATCGCAAAAATAGTTTTTTTTAGTGAAAGGGGGCACTAAACTTTGTACCCTTCGAAGCTCCCCAGCACGGACTTGCAGTCGTCATATGTGCTCCATAATCTTGACCAGTCTCTTCGTGTGAGCATAACATTACAACTGCCGAGGCACAGTCAAGTTCTAGAATGACCTTTGACTGATACTTCTCGGCAAGAATCTTGATTCCCAGCAGTGCAGCTTTAGCTTCAGCATCCTCCACATCATTGCATGCGTAACCCAGCAGTAAGCAACACCGTCCCAAGTGATCCCAGTCGATGAATCCTGCACCCACCGAACTGTCTTTGGCAAGGAAAGAACCATTAGTATTCACTTTAATCCAACCTTCCGGAGGGGCAGACCAGTTTGGGTAGTCTGTAGATTTAGCCACTGTCGACCTGGTATCATTTGCGCACACGGGTTCAGAGCTTACGCAAGAATCTAGAGTTTGATAGGTTGAAAGGAACAACACCGAGTCTGCAATTTTTGCTTTGCCATCATGGTGTATGACATCATTCCTTAAGTCCCCAGGTGACATAAAAAATAGTTTGAAACCATATTCATTTTGTTTCTCCTGTCTGTAACATATTCATGACTTCCCGCATTTGGTTCCTTCCCTAAAATCACCAAAAAAATCTCAAGCATGGGCAAAAACTTCATCACTGGCATCATCCAAACACTATTGCGGTAATGTGTAAATAACAAAGATAAATCAACCTGAAGGGAAAATCTACCTCACATGAAAAAGCAATCTGACTGTCAGAATTATGGATCGGACCAGGAACACATCTGCTCCTATCTTGAAGTGTGTGGGTGATCCTCCACCATTCCATCTCGATGGGGACGTCACCATGTCGATGCGTTCGAAGGGACCTCTGGACTGTACGCGGCTGGAGACGATGGCAAGGCACTGCGGGCAACGACAATCTGCGGGCAGCCTCAATCTTGGTCATGGCAGGCGGCGGCCTCGAGCTTGGTCGTGGCGGGCGGCGTCGATGCAGGCGCGAGCGGGCGGCGTCGACCTCTGGCGGCCGGCATAGGGACGTCCAGGAGACAGGGAAAGCTGGCGGCCGACGGGGATCAGTGACAGGAGCTCAGGGGAGAAGGACAGCGGTTGCGCACAAATGGGATGAGGATTTCTGGTGCTATTGTTCCTCGCGTGGTCGTGAATTATGAGCTGGTATGGATCCGCGAAATCAGAGCATGCTGGTGCGGCAGTGTGGAATAAAGGTATCAGCGTGATTTAAGGGGGGGAAAGGGGAGGGGGAGAACAAATAATTCTGGGTCATCCGATGAAGTTGTATGTATGACTGAGATCTTATTTTACATCTAAGTTTGTGCCTTTATAAGTAGTAGAGATCAAGTAATTGAAGAAATATCTATCACCTTGCTACTAATGACATTATTGCAAAGATGTGCAAATTCTTTCTTTTATTTTTTCCTTTGGAGATTTGGACACTTTTTGAATAGAATGAAGGCTAATTAAAAGGTTCTACTCGGGCAGTGAAGTTTACACTTTGGCAAAATTCTACACCTTCATTCTCCAAGCTCTGCCGCAAGATAAAAGCCTCTATTATATTTGGAAATCAAAATGTTTACCCAAGCTTTGAGTCTTTGTATGGCTTTTGATGATGGACAGATTGAACACTAAGATCTTATGATTAGGAAATCATGGCACATCGATGACACGCATGTTCGTGTGCTTTGTGATCAGCATGCATTAGAAACCAGAGATCATCTTTTCTTTAGCTGCCCTTTTTCTCAATTCTGCTGGACAAGAACTAGGATCTAGCCAAACCCATGCAGGAAAGAATCGTCATGGCTAAAAATCTTTTCAGAGGTCCATGTTTTTATTTGGAAATTTTCGCATGTGTGACTTGGAATATTTGGAAAAAGAGAAATGGCTGTATGTTCAATTTGCACCCTCCCTCCTTGCCCAGATGGCTTGTCAGATTCAAATGTGACCTAGAGCTCCATAAGTATAGAATCAAAGACAGTCTAGTGCAGCCCGGTATTTCTTGGATTCATTCTTGTGTTCTCTAATGATTTACCTTCTTTGTTTTTTAATCTTGCTTTTCTTCCCCCATGATTGTATCTCTCTAGCTTACTTGTATTCCTTGTACTCCTACTAGTAAACATGCACGCGCAACGCGCGCCTTAAATATAGTGAACAAAACACATTACATGTCCATTATGAACGAATCTGAGAAGAACATTAGTATGGTAGTAATGTTCATTTGGTAAGAATGGTAGTACAGTAACAAATCCATAGACTTGTTAAAAAACACATACATAGACAACTTATTACTCATTAGTTCCATATTTTCCATAATCCATATAATAACATAGCAAAAAATATGTTAAAAATATGAGCATGATTCTTACATGCTCATAATTACTCTCCGTCCCCTAATAATGTTATTTCAATAATATAGTATTTAATATGTTAATAATAATATCTTATGTCATGAGATAGAGGGAGTACGTATTTTTACAATAGCAACAAAGTAGCACTAACTTTCATATGTTATCATTATTTCTCATAACTTTCATATGCAAGTATGTATTAGTAAGTGTTTGCACGAATATCTAACAACTAACATGTACCTCTTACTCCTCTATAATGTGTAGACTTGGTTCATTCCTTGTACAATATGTATAGACAGCTGCTTCACTGCCACCACCCTTTCATCACTTAACTTACCCTGCGAGCAAGTTTCAGTGATCAACTTTTGTACTTTGGCTCAAAATTAGGGATATCACCAAGAGGGGATCACATTAGTGATTTGTTCAATAATGTGATATCCTGAGTACTTAAGTAATTACATATTTTCATGTACTTGATTGGAGAAGCAATGCCATGGATGGTGATAATATTTTCAGCAAATTTTCTAGCATCTAGCAAGCACAAACAAATTACCGAAATTCCAATTGGTGTGATTATTTAGCAATGAGTTAAAATCTTCTAAATGTTGCAGACCAAAAAAATCAACGTAACCAGCGCGACATTTCTTCGAGCACTTAAAGAGCATAAATTAATTTGAGAGCTAGCTGATTTTATAATACACGCTAGACAATTAATACATGTATCTCGATCAACAATTCAGACTATTACACACGTCTGCATTCTACAGATGAGTATTTGTAATATGAGATTCATTTGGCAAAGTATAGATCAACAACAATATATAAAAATAGACAAGAGACGGGGGATATGTTGCATCACTTCTCACCTTAAAAGAGTGTCACCTCCTTGCAAAGATGAACTTTACATCTGGTGGTTGGTTCCAAGAATTTGTTTCCTTTTGCCTACATCCACTTGGTGAAACTCATATTCCGAGGAAATAAAGGACAGTGAGATGAATTTCACTACAGTACATTGAACAATAGTGTGCATCCATGGCAACAAAGGACAATAAAAAAAATCAGCTGCCCATCCCTCGGCATCGAACTCCTCAATAGAGAAGGGAAAAGCATAACACAAAAGGCAATGTTTAGTAAAGTGAAACACTTAATACCAATTTCTACAACAGCTAAGTTGCAATCCTGTATAATCTCCATGTGAGCAAGCCAGGGAGGATCAAAACCTCCTAAATCTACCTAAGGTTCGAATGTAATTAGAGGTATCAAATTTATCAACGTGCACTTAGGCAGCTGAAGGAAAATCATCCTAGGATTGAATGAGAAAGACAAATTACAGCAAGTCCTGTGATCGCAAAAATAGTTTTTTTTAGTGAAAGGGGGCACTAAACTTTGTACCCTTCGAAGCTCCCAGCACGGACTTGCAGTCGTCATATGTGCTCCATAATCTTGACCAGTCTCTTCGTGTGAGCATAACGTTACAACTGCCGAGGCGCAGTCAAGTTCTAGAATGACCTTTGACTGATACTTGTCGGCAAGCATCTTGATTCCCAGTAGTGCAGCTTTAGCTTCAGCATCCTCCGCATCATTGCATGTGTAACCCAGCAGTAAGCAACACCGTCCTAGGTGATCCCGGTCGATGAATCCTGCACCCGCCGAACTGTCTTTGGCAAGGAAAGAACCATCAGTATTCAGTTTAATCCAACCTTCCGGAGGGGCAGACCAGTTTGGGTATTCTGTAGATTTAGCCACTGTCGACCTGGTATCATTTGCGCACACGGGTTCAGAGCTTACGCAAGAATATGGAGTTTGATAGGCTAAAAGGAACAGCACCGAGTCTGCAATTTTTTCTTTGCCATCATGGTGTATGACATCATTCCTTAAGTCCCCAGGTGACATAAAAAATAGTTTGAAACCATATTCTTTTTGTTTCTCCTGTCTGTAACATATTCATGACTACCCGCATATGGTTCCTTCCCTAAAATCAACAAAAAAAATCTCAAGCATGGGCAAAAACTTCATCACTGGCATCATCCAAACACTATTGCGGTAATGTTCGAATAACGAAGATAAATCAACCTGAAGGGAAAATCCACCTCACATGAAAAAGCAATCTGACTATCAGAATTATGGATCGGACCAGGAACACATCTGCTCCTATCTTGAAGTGTGTGGGTGATCCTCCACCATTCCATCTCGATGGGGATGTCACCATGTCGATGCGTTCGTAGGGACCTCTAGACTGTACGCGGCTGGAGATGATGGCAAGGCACTGTGGGCAACGGCAATCTGCGGGCGGCCTCGATCTAGGTCGTGGCGGGGGCGGCCTCGAGCTTGGTCATGGCGGGCGGCGTCGATGCAGTCGCGAGCGGGCGGCGTCGACCTCGGGCGGCCGACATAGGGACGTCCAGGAGATAGGGAAGGCTGGCGGCCGGTGGAGATCGGCGACAGGAGCTCGGGGGAGAAGGACAGTGGTGGCTCATAGACGGGATGGGGATTTCTTTGTGCTAGTGTTCCTCGCGTGGTCATGAATTATGAGCTGGTATGGATCCGCAAAATCAGAGCATGCTGGTGCGGCAGTGTGGAATAAAGGTATCAGCGTGATTTAAGGGGGGAAAGGAGAGGGTGCTGCGTTTGATGGCGTGTGGTTAACGTGGGAGCAGACGGTCCTTGTGCGTGGTGAATAACCAGCCCGTTGGGAACCCCAAGAGGAAGGTATGATGAGTATAGCAGCTAGTTTTCCCTCAGTTAAGAAACCAAGGTATGTCAATCTTGGAGAGGAGAGACAAACGACTGAAGGTGATGCGGAACCTGCACACACACAACCAAGTACTTTGTTCCCAACTTGCGATGAGGTTGTCAATCTCACCGGTTTGCTTGAAGCAAAGGTTATGAGCGTATCGAGTGGAAAACAATATATTATGCGAGTAAAATAAACTGTGCGAGTAAAGTAAACAGGTGATAGCAATATGATGTAAATAGGACCGGGGTCCACAGTTCACTAGTGGTGTCTCTCCATAAGATAAATAACACATGCTGGGTAAACAAATTACAGTTGGGCAATTGATAGAATAAAGATAAACGTGATATGTCAAGAAGATCACTATGAGATTTACTCTGGGCATTACAACAAAATACATAGACCGCCATCCAACTGCATCTATGACTAATAATCCACTTGTGGTGAATCAATCTGAGAACTCCACAAGTATTAAGTTGCGAACAACAGATAATTGCATTAAGCAAAGTGTGTAATGTAAACAAAGCATATGCCCTTGAGCATATGAATGTTGTTTTCTCCCTAGTAGCAACAGCACATCTACAACCTTAGAGGTTTCTGTCACTCCCCCAGGTTAAATAGAGGCATGAACCAACTATCGAGCATAAATACCCCCTCTTGGAGTCACTAGCAACTACTCGGCCAAGATAGCTACTAACAATGGAGAGCATGCAAGATCATAAACAACATAAAGATAACAAAAGATATAATTCAGTACAGCAACTTAATCATAAACACCAATATTCATCGGATCCCAACAAACCAAACATGTAGAATTACATAACGGTGATCTCAATCATGTAGGGCAGCTCATGAGATCTAAACATGAAGCACATGGTGGAGGAGACAACCATCTAGCTACTGCTATGGACCCATAGTCCAAGGTAGACTACTCACTCATCGCTCCGGAGGCAAGCATGGCGATGAAGAAGACCTCCGGTGGCGATTCCCCTCTCCGGTAGGGTGCCGGGAAGAGCTTCTGGACCCTCCCGATCTTTGGGTCGACGGCGGCGGCGGATCGCGACGTGTTCTGGAAAATTGATTGGGTACTTAGATTTTTTCCGTCGGGGGGTCTTTATAGGCGAAGGGGCAATGTCAGAGGAGGGACCAGGCGGCTCACGCCAGGCTCACGCGGCCAGGGGCCTGGCCGCGCCGCCCTGGCATGTGGGCCCCTGGTGGCCCACCTCCTACTCCTCTTCGGATCTCTGGAAGCTTCCGGGTAAAATAAGACTTCAGGAACTTGTTTCGTCTAATTCCGAGAATATTTTCTGTGTATCACTTCTGAAACACAAAAACAGCAGAAAACAGGGAACTGGCACTATGGCAACTCGTTAATAGGTTAGTTCCGGAAAATGCATAAAAGTGCCACGAAGTGTAACGAAACAATAGACAAATGGTGTAAAAACAAGCATGGAGCATCAAAAATTATAGATACGTGGGAGACGTATCAAGCATCCCCAAGCTTAACTCCTGCTCGTCCTCGAGTAGGTAAGTGATAACAAAAGAATAATTTTTGAGGTGACATGCACCTACACAATCTTGATCATATATGTAAGCATTTGTGAGCTGGGATCATAAGAACTTAAAACATGGGCATGAAAGATATAATCTTGACAATAAGAACTTAGCAACCATGTTGTAAACATGCAAATGAACACAAACAAAAGATCATGAAAATGAAACAATGAAAGTCAAACGTGTGTTCAAATCATAAGGAAAAACATACAAATGGTTTTCAGCTTGTCCTTCAAAGAGAGCAAAACATAAATGCATAGGACACCTTCAAGTTTAAGAGGGCGACTAGATACAAATAATTTAAGAACAAGTGAAACCAACAATATGAATCAATCAATGAACTTTGGGACAATGCATATTACACTAAGAATGACAACTATGCTCTCTTAATGGTGCATAAAGATAGAAGGTGGTGACTCAACATAAAAGTAAAAGAAAGGCCCTTCGCAGAGGGAAGCAGTGATTAAACATGTGCTAGAGCTTTTCATTTGTAAAACAGAGAGATAAAAATTGGTTTTGAGAGGTGGTTGTCTTTGTCAACGACTGGCAATGGGGTTCTTACTATCTTCCATACAAAAATGAAGCAAGTTTTTGAGAGAGAGATTGGCACTTTTTGTGCTCTTTTTATAAAACTTGGCACTCCTCCCCACCTTTTTTCCTTTCTCAAACCATGGCTAACCGATTCCATCGGGTGCCCACCAACATACACATTCCATGGAGGAGTGCCTTTTTCTTTCTTTTTTCTCTTTTTTTTTCTTTTTGGAATAAGCAATATGGAAGATAGCAAATCCGACCACTACATCCCCATGAGCTAAAAATAGTGGCACAAAACAAGAAGTAGTTGAAAGTTTTTGAAAGGTAGCACATGAAATTTACTTTGGAATGGCTTACGAATACCATGCATAGGAGTTTATAGTGGACACAATGGCAAACTTTGGCTTTTAGGAGTTGGATGCACGAGTAGAGCTCATACTCAGTACAAGGCGAGGGCTAGCAAAAGACTGGGAGCGACCAACTAAGAGAGCAATAATGGCCATAATCATGCAAAGCGACAAAGCGACATTAAAAGAAGCATAAGATGGCATCAAAAGTCAAAAACTAAATGATCATGAAGGTTATTGGCGACTTTGTAAGAGTCTAACATGTGTGAGCATGCGCCAAGTCAACCCAAATAAAGCATCAAGGAGAAAACCAAAATAATGCTTCCATACAATAAAAACAACGCATGATTTTTTTAAAGGCTCATTAAGCAATCTCAGTTATTTGAGACAAGTCATGCTACAGAAAAACCACTAAGCATACTATCAAAAATACATCAAGCATGACATGAAAAAGCCTAAGCCGCAGTCTACACAAGCTCCTTCTTGTACCACTATTTTGCACAAAGCTTTTTCTCTTTTCCAACACCATTTGAAATTTTTATAGACACATCTTTTGATGAAAACCAATAAAGATCAGAGGCAAAAATACACCTTGATGAAAAGATATGACAAGGTCTGAACGCATATCAAGGCAAAAACGAAAACCCAAAGCAGTAGCAGAAAAAGAAGAACACTCGATTTTTAATAAGAGTGAAAACTAGAGAGTTCTTGGCAAATGAAAAGCAAGGCAACTTCTCCAAAAGAAATTTGTTGGGGTCCAACCATTTATTGCAGCAAACAAACAAACTAAACTAACTAAGAAAACTAAAACAACTGACGCTCCAAGAAAAACACATAGTGCATGAAGCAATAAAAATATAGCGTCTTGAAAGGTGACCTGATTTTTGCCGATGAAGAAGGGGTGCCTCGGGGGCATCCCCAAGTTTTGACGCTTGTACTTCTTGGATATTTCTTGGGGTGATGCATGGGCATCCCCAAGCTTGAGCTTTTGTCCATTCTTCAACTCATCTCATCATTCTCCAATCCCTACACTTGAAAACTTCCTTCATACAAAACTAAACACAATTCTATTAGCAACATTAGTGCAAGCATAACATATAATCAACCTCTTTTTGCTTCAGGTTTCAACTCAAAACCACCACATATATAGCAAATACTACTGTAGAAACTTCTCTAAAAGTTCCGTGATCAAAAGAACTCAAAAGAAAGCGATAAAGTGGCAAACACAAATATTGGCAGAAATCTGTCAAAACTGAACAGCTGACAAAGGTCGAATTTTTGAGGGGTTTTCTGTTGCTCAAATCAAAAAGTGTTCAACTAAAAAAAGTTTGGATATAACCTGGGGCATATGCACAAGAAATCGCAGGTCCAAAAGATATACAGAGAATTTATACGAATTTTTACGATGCAGAACCGAAAACAGTTTCAGGACAGCAACATCCCCAAATCTTTACCTCACTCAAATTAGAGGCTTCTCTTGGCACAAAAACGAAATAAACAAGATAAGGAGCGGTCATTACAGTAGTAATGACTTCCAAGACTCAAATAAAAGAAAAAGTACTGAAAGTAAAAACATTGGGTTATCTCCCAAGAGTGCTTTTCTTTAACGCCTTTGAGCTAGGCGCAGAAAATTGCGAATCAAGTAATATCAAGTGATGAAGCATCAAGATCAACCGCAGAGATCTTTTCAACATTGAAGGAAAATATGTTCAACTGAGTTTTTGAAAATCCTTTATGATCACGCTTTGGCACACTACCTTCATCAAAAAGATTTTCAGGACAGATCCAGTCAAAATTATTTTCGAAAGCTTCACACAATCCCAAGAGCTTGCAAGGTATAGGTACTTCGGCTCCTTCATGTTTTGTACTAATAACCTTTATAGGTGAACCGAGTTTATTAAAACGTTTAAGAACTTTTCTAGCTTCAATAACGACATCTTTAAATTCTATGCGCAAGGTTTCTAAGATAAAAGCTTTCTTTTCGGGATCCTCAATTTCATGAAGCTTAAGGAACATGTATTGCATAAAAGGATTAAGACTAGCAAACCTAGCTTCTAACATGTGAACTAAATGAGCAGAAGCAACTTCATAACTAGGAGCTAGCTCAACCAAAGACTTTTCCTCAACTTCCTTATGCATACTAATGTGATTAAAGAACTCCTCAATGTTACTTTTTCCAATAATCGAACCACTACCTACTGAGAGGTCCTCCAGAATGTACTTAGGAAATAGCATGATGAACTAAAAGCAAAGAAATAACAACTACCAAGGATTCTAAATTTTTTGGGTTTTTGATATAAAACGATGCAGGTAAAATAAATAAAGCAAAGCAAAACAATAACAAAGTAAAGGATGTGCGTGCGAAAACTCCCCTCGCAGAAGTCTTCTACTTCCTCCCCGGCAACGGCGCCAGAAAATAAGCTGCTGCGTTTGATGGCGTGTGGTTAACGTGGGAGCAGACGGTCCTTGTGCGTGGTGAATAACCAGCCCGTTGGGAACCCCAAGAGGAAGGTATGATGAGTATAGCAGCTAGTTTTCCCTTAGTTAAGAAACCAAGGTATGTCGATCTTGGAGAGGAGAGACAAACGACTGAAGGTGATGCGGAACCTACACACACACAACCAAGTACTTTGTTCCCAACTTGCGATGAGGTTGTCAATCTCACCGGTTTGCTTGAAACAAAGGTTATGAGCGTATCGAGTGGAAAACAATATATTATGCGAGTAAAATAAACTGTGCGAGTAAAGTAAACAGATGATAGCAATATGATGTAAATAGGACCGGGGTCCACAGTTCACTAGTGGTGTCTCTCCATAAGATAAATAACACATGCTGGGTAAACAAATTACAGTTGGGCAATTGATAGAATAAAGATAAACGTGATATGTCAAGAAGATCACTATGAGATTTACTCTGGGCATTACAACAAAATACATAGACCGCCATCCAACTGCATCAATGACTAATAATCAACTTGTGGTGAATCAATCCGAGAACTCCACAAGTATTAAGTTGCGAACAACAGATAATTGCATTAAGCAAAGTGTGTAATGTAAACAAAGCATATGCCCTTGAGCATATGAATGTTGTTTTCTCCCTAGTAGCAACAACACATCTACAACCTTAGAGGTTTCTGTCACTCCCCCGGGTTAAATAGAGGCATGAACCCACTATCGAGCATAAATACCCCCTCTTGGAGTCACTAGCAACTACTCGGCCAAGATAGCTACTAACAACGGAGAGCATGCAAGATCATAAACAACATAGAGATAACAAAAGATATAATTCAGTACAACAACTTAATCATAAACACCAATATCCATCGGATCCCAACAAACCAAACATGTAGAATTACATAACGGTGATCTCAATCATGTAGGGCAGCTCATGAGATCTAAACATGAAGCACATGGTGGAGGAGACAACCATCTAGCTACTGCTATGGACCCATAGTCCAAGGTAGACTACTCACTCATCGCTTCGGAGGCAAGCATGGCGATGAAGAAGACCTCCGGTGGCGATTCCCCTCTCCGGCAGGGTGCCGGGAAGAGCTTCTGGACCCTCCCGATCTTCGGGTCGACGGCGGCGGCGGATCGCGATGTGTTCTGGAAAATTGATCGGGTACTTAGGTTTTTTCCGTCGGGGGGTCTTTATAGGCGAAGGGGCGATGTCAGAGGAGGGACCAGGCGGCCTCACGCCAGGCTCGCACGGCCAGGGGCCTGGCCGCGCCGCCCTGGCGTGTGGCCCCCTAGTGGCCCACCTCCTACTCCTCTTCGGATCTCTGGAAGCTTCCGGGTAAAATAAGACTTCAGGAACTTGTTTCGTCCAATTCCGAGAATATTTCCTGTGTATCACTTCTGAAACACAAAAATAGCAGAAAACAGGGAACTGACACTGTGGCAACTCGTTAATAGGTTAGTTCCAAAAAATGCATAAAAGTGCCACGAAGTGTAACGAAACAATAGACAAATGGTGTAAAAACAAGCATGGAGCATAAAAAATTATAGATACGTGGGAGACGTATCAGAGGGGGAGAACAAATAATTCTGGGTCATCGGATGCAGTTGTATGTACGGCTAAGATCTTATTTTCCAGCTAAGTTTGTGCCTTTATAAGTAGTAAAGATAAAGATAAAGATAGAGATTACAACCTATCTATCTATTATATACTAAAAGTAATATACGGATGTCTAAAATAGAGACACTATATTAATCCACATAGACTAAATTATTTAACCCGTTAATTGTATTGTGGGACCAAATTATAACAGCTGAGATTTACTAGAAAATACGTTACATAGGTGTACAGTTTGATGTGGATGGACACGTCTCATTTAGATTCTGACTAGAAGGACCTAGCGCGCTTTGTTGCGCCGCTTTCTCCCTAAACAGCTAATGAAAAAGTTTAATCAGCAATGGCGATCAAACAGCTAGGCAATGACATGCAAACTATCTTTTCACCCCAAACATCAATCAGAACCCTGAACCCTGCCTTGAACGCCACCGCTACATTCTTTCCTCATGTGATGTCACTATGGGGGAACCAGATTTCACTTTCAGTTATTAGAGCACTGTAATAATCTCCTTCAGGACTCACTTGACCAGATGTGTCAACATACTGCTTCACAATTTCTTGTACTCAAAGATGTTTAAATAATCTGCTAGAAGATACTTGTTACTTCTCATAATTTATGAAATGCAAGTAAATTTGTCCAAAAATGAGCGGTGGCACTACTCTTGTTCTCATCATACTCATTACCCAATACATATATGTCATAGAGTCACTCATTTGTAAGCAAAACAAATGAGGATTATTTTTGTGGGACTCTCAAAGTATGTAATATTAAAGTAACACGTCGTATGTACCAATATAAGATTATCTTGTACCGGCGGAGACACTGATGGTGCTGACTGTTCAGGTACACATCCCGCGTTAGATAGGGAAAACCGGACATACACAGAAACTACTACACTTAGACCTTGTCTCATACAATAGAGAAATAAGAAATGTGAAGGAATCTAAATACCTCAAGCTCAAATCATAAGAGTAGATGATAAATCCAACAATACAGTGTATGGAAAATCATGCCATAGCAAGACTCTGATCAAAGATTTGAAATAACTCTTGCCCAAATATTGATGGGATAATGGCAGTGGCGGACCCAGAGAAAATATTCAGTGGGGGCATAAAGTTTGAGTGGGGGCACTTCTCTTGTAAATTCAAAAAATATGAATATTTTTTATACAAAATTTAAATGATTTGCCAAATTTGAGTGGGGGCCTAGGCTCCCACTCAGCTCTACTTGGGTCCGCCCATGGATAATGCAGTATTTCCCTGGTTATAGGTATATTTAATGAAATGGTTAAACTCTTAATATTTAGATTAGAATGAATCGATCGAGTATTAATCCTTATGATACAAACCCGATCAAGCTAAAATGTTTTTTTTCAAGAGATACTTCATACTTAGTAAGTCAACAAATCATAATGCTACATCAGTCCCAAATAAGGCACCTAGTTCTAGCTAGGTTAAAAATGGGAGGGGCCATGTCTGGTTGTTAAAACAAACAATGCTTTGTTTGCTAAAACCATCTATGGGTGCAGACTGATAGAACTACCCTATTTCTCAAATAAACACCAGAGAATATTACATTATGAAGTAAGTGTATTTTTGCAAACCACCTTTGATCAGTGAGGATACTACCATTAAAGAGAAATACCATTAAACGTGATCAGTAGTCAGGATCCCTTTTACCATTCATGAAGAAAATAGAGCCACCAAGGTATACACTGCATCCTAATTATTAGAGATATTTAGTTATTTGAGTTGTATTCTATATCTATCTCTTTGTATTCTTGCACTCCAAGTCTTGTACTCTATATAAACCGGCCCCTTGAGCCTAGATCAATACAATCAATCATACAATTATCAATCATAAACCGGCCCCTCTCTCTCGCTGACACCATAGCCGACGTCTCACCTTTTATGCCAATCACATTAGATCTCGCCGCCCACAACTTCTACCATTGGCGGCATCTCTTCCATGTTCACCTCGGTCGCTGCGGCCTTCGCCACCACATCCACCCATCATCAATCCTGCAGCCCTCTGATCCTCGTTGGGTTAAGGACGATCTCACGATCATCCAGTCGATTTACACTTGGATTTCTACCGAGCTCTTCAACCTCGTCTCCAACAATGATGCCACCGCCGCCGAACTCTGGAATTCTCTCCAGCAGCTGTTTTGGGACAACTCCGATACGCGTATCAACGCGCTTCACATCGAGCTATGCACCACCGCTCAAGGCGACTCCCCGGTCACCGTCTTCTGCCAACGCATCAAGGCGATCGGCGATGAAATTCGAGAGCTCGACGATCATGTCTCCGACCGGGCCCTCATCAATGCCTTGCTTGTCGGTCTTCATGAGCAGTTCGAGAAACAGGTTGCGTTCATCTCCTTGATGCGACCCTATCCGTCCTTCGCCGACGTCCGGTCTATTCTCCAGCTTGAGGCTCAGAATCAGGCACGCAAGGTTACTCGTCCTCCTCAGGTGTTCACTGCTATCAGGGCACCGGCGCCACCACCTCCTCTGAGTGCCCCACCTGCTGCGCCCTCGGCTCCTGCTGGTTGGCGCCCTAGCCCTAACTACAAGGGCAAAAACCCTGTCTACCGGCCGCCTACATCTACACCGCCGCCTCGACCTCCGGCTCTTACTCCATCAGCACCCCCGGTGGCTTCATCGACTCCTGCATGGCACCCACCACATGACCCCTGGATGGGCCTTGTTCAGGCATGGCCAATGCCCTGGACGGCTCCCTCTCCGTATGGTGCTCCTCCTGTGTACTCGCGACACTGGAGTCCCGGCCTACGCCCCGCCACAGGCTCTCTCGGACTGCTTGGACCACGTCCACCGGCTCATGTCTACACTGCGACACCGACACCGCACTCAGCAGCGCCCGCACCTTCGCCAAGCTACCTCAACATGATGGCTCCCTATGTGACCAGCTCCCTCACTCCGTCGCCCTACGTCTACGGGCCACCGCAGATGTACTCGCTGCCATCACCTTCCACGCCCGGACCATCCACTGCTGCAACTCAGCCAACCTGGGATTAGGCCGCCTTCATCAACGCCATGAACAACTTCACCCTAAACAACGAAGGTATGGATTGGATTTTTGATTCTGGTGCATCTTCTCACATGTCTTCAAATATGAATTTTCTGTCAGCTTGTTTTCCCTCTCCTTATTCCTCCATCACCATTGGCGATGGTTCCACTGTTCCTGTCACTTTCACCGATCATTCTACCATACCCAATTCTAATTTTTAGCTTCAGAATATTCTTGTTGTTCCTTCTTTAATCAAAAATCTTATTTCTGTTTGCCGATTCACTACCGATAACCAAGTTATTTTGGCCTTTGACCCCTTTAATTTATCTATGAAGGATCTAAAAACGGAGGAGGTTCTCGCTTGCTACAATAGCACCAGTGATCTCTATCCACTTCCTGGCGCCAGCGCTTCCACTCCGCATGCCATGATCGCCTCCGTTCATCTATGGCATCGCTGGCTTGGTCACCCCAATAAAACCACATTGTCGTCGCTTCTTCAAGATTTTGATATACCTAGCTCTACTGTGTCTCATGATTCTTCTCTCTGTAATGCCTGTCAATGCGGCAAACATGTTAGATTGCCTTTTGGCACCTCCTCTACCTTAAGTACTTCTCCGTTTGAACTACTACATTGTGATTTGTGGACATCTCCAATTCCTAGTGTTTCGGGCTACAAATATTATCTTGTTATCTTGGATGATTACTCTCATTATGTTTGGACGTTTCCTTTCCGTGCTAAATCCGAAGTGCACAACATATTTCTTAATTTTTGTCAATATGTCCAAACTCACTTTTGTTTGCCCATTCGATTTATACAATGTGACAACGGAAAAGAATTTGACAACATAGCCAACCGCACCTTTTTCCTCTCCCATGGTATTCTCCTGCATTTTTCATGTCCTTAGACCTCTTC
This sequence comes from Dactylis glomerata, assembly GCA_007115705.1. Taxonomy (NCBI): domain Eukaryota; kingdom Viridiplantae; phylum Streptophyta; class Magnoliopsida; order Poales; family Poaceae; genus Dactylis; species Dactylis glomerata. The sequence continues at coordinate 3,050,908 of QXEO01000360.1, read as the reverse complement.
TCAAAATGGCAGGGCCGAATGTTCTCTTTGATCTATCAATGATATTCTTCGCACACTGCTTCTCCAAGCTTCTCTTCCGTCGTGTTTTTGGGTTGAAGCTCTTCGCACAGTTACTCTTCTTCTCAACATTCGGCCTACAAAAACATGTCCACTTTATTCACCGTTTCAATCCCTTTTACTTTCTCATCCTGACTATCTTGCTTTATGTGTCTTTGGTTGTCTCTATTTTCCCAATACCGCCGCCACTTCTCCCCATAAATTAGCTCCTCGCTCTCTACCCTTTGTTCATCTTGGTCTCTCCGATGATCACAAAGGCTATCGTTGCTTTGATCCCTCCTCTGGTCGTGTTTTTGTCTCTCGGCATGTCACGTTTGACGAAACCACCTTTCCCTATGCAGCTGTCACACCTCCCTCCGAACCCACAACCTCGCCACCAAACACCTCTCCTACACCCACCATCCTACCTGCCGCCATCTCTACCGCGGTAGGAAATACTCCTGCCGCGCCTCCACCCTCTGCCATGATAGACCCTTTCTCTGCCGCGACGCCGGCCGCGTCACCCGCCGCGTCCCCAGCTGAGACACCAACTTCTTCTGCCACGACACCTGCTGAGACACCTGCCGCATCGCCTGTCACGCCAACTTCTTCTACCGCGGTAGCTGATACGTCTCAAACGTATCTATAATTTTTGATGCTCTATGCTTGTTCTTACACCATTTGCTTTGTGTTTTGTTACACTTCGTGGCGTTTTTATGCATTTTCCAGAACTAACCTATTAACAAGATGCCACATTGCCAGTTCCCTGTTTTATGCTGTTTTTTTGTGTTTTAGAAAAGTTACACAGGAAATATTCTCGGAATTGGACGAAACAAAAGACGAACCTCTTATTTTTACCGAAGCTTCGCGTACACCAAAGATGAGATGGAGGGGGGCCAGGGGCTAGCCTCACCACCAGGGGCGCAACCCAGCCCCTGGCCGCGCCCACCGGTGGTGAGACCGCCTAGTCCACCTCCTAACGCTGCCCCTTCGCCTATAAAGTCCCCTCGACGGGAAAAAACCTAAGGGATGGATCACTTTTCCTCGAAACATACTGCAAGCCACCACCGTCGTCGAAACGAGATCGGGAGGATCTAGGAGCTCTTCCCGGCACCCTGCCGGAGAGGGGAATCCCTGCCGGAGGCCTTCTCCACCACCATGGTCGCCTCCGGAGTGATGTGTGAGTAGTCTACCTTGGACTATGGGTCCATAGCAGTAGCTAGATGGTTGTCTTATCCACCATGTGCTTCATGTTTAGATCTTGTGAGCTGCCCTACATGATCAAGATCATCTTTATGTAATCATACATGTTGTGTTTGTTGGGATCCGATGAGTATTGGTACTATGTTAAGTTGATGTGCTGAATTATATATCTTATGTTATCTCTATGTTTTTTATGATCTTGCATGCTTTCCGTTGCTAGTAGCTATCTTAGCCAAGTATATGCTAGTGACTCCAAGAGGGAGTATTTATGCTCGATAGTTGGGTTCATGCCTCTATTTAATCTGGGGGAGTGACAGAAACCTCTAAGGTTGTAGATGTGCTGTTGCCACTAGGGAGAAAACAACATTCTTATGTCCAAGGACATTTGCTTTGTTTAAATTACGCACTTTGCTTAATGCAATTATCTGTTGTTTGCAACTTAATACTCAAGGGGTACTCGGACGACTCCCCGCGAGTGGATTATTAGTCATAGATGCAGTTGGATTACGGTCTATGTATTTTGTCGTAATGCCAAGAGTGAACCTCATAGTGATCCTCGTGACGTATGTACGTTATCTTTACTCTATCAATTGCCCAACTGTAATTTTTTTACCCAGCATATTATTATTTATCTTATGGAGAGACAGCACTAGTGAACTGTGGACCCCGGTCCAATTTCCTTTACATTGCTTTACCGTTTTACTATTACTCGCTCTGTTTACTTTACTTGCGTTACTATTATTCTTTTATACCTCGATACGCTCAATCCTTTGTTTAAAGCAAACCAGTGAGATTGACAACCTCATCGTAAGTTGGGAACAAAGTACTTGTTTGTGTTGTGTGCAGGTTTCACGTTGCTGCTGGGTGAAGACATGCCGACAAACAGTTTATCTGGCGCCATTGTCCGGAGTGTCACGAAGCTAGCAAGCATCACCTTCTGAAGTTTGGCTTTCTCCTACTGGTTCGATAAACCTTGGTTTCACAACTAAGGGAAGACTTGCTACTGTGCTCATCATACCTTCCTCTTGGGGTTCCCAACGGGCTGTACTTACAAGCCATCAAGCAGTTTTCTGGCGCCGTTGCCGGGGAGGAAGAAGACTTCTGCAAGGGGAGTCTCACACGCACAATCTTTTACTTTGTCTTTGTTTTGTTTTGCTTTACTTTATTTTTGCTTGCATCTTTTTATCAAAAATACAAAAAAATTAGTTTCCTTTATACTTGCTTTTACTTGCTTGCTTTTAGTTTTGCTAGAATGGGTACGCCTGAAAACACCAAGTTGTGTGTCTTTACTAGCACCAAAGACAATGATTTTATCTGCACTCCTATTGCGCCACCTGCTGCTGAGGCAAATTTTTATGAGATCAAACCTGCTTTATTAAATCTTGTTATGAAAGAGCAATTTTCTGGTGCCAGTTCTGATGATGCTGCAGCTCATCTCAACAATTCTGTTGAGCTATGTGAGATGAAAAAGTATAAGGATGTAGATGGTAATATTATTAAGCTTAAGTTGTTTTCTTTCTCTTTAAGAGGAAGAGCTAAGGATTGGTTGCTATCTTTGCCTAGAAATAGTATTGATTCTTGGAATAAGTGTAAAGAAGCTTTTATTGGAAAATACTACCCTCCTGCTAAGATTATAGCTTTGTGTAGTGATATCATGAAGTTTAGACAGTTTGATAATGAACATGTTGCTCAAGCTTGGGAAAGAATAAAATCTATGATAAAGAATTGCCCTACTTATGGACTGACTACTTGGATGATTGTCCAAACTTTTTATGCAGGACTGAATTTTTCTTCAAGAAACCTATTGGATTCAGCTGCTCGAGGCACTTTTATGTCCCTTATCTTGGGCGCTGCAACAAAGCTTCTTGACAATATGATGGTAAATTATTCTGAGTGGCACACCGAGAGAGCTCCATAAGTTAAGAAGGTAAATTCTATTGAGGAAACCTCTTCCTTGAGTGATAAGATTGATGCTATTATGCTTACGCTTTCTAATGATAGAACTCATGTTGATCCTAATAATGTTCCTTTGGCCTCTTTGGTTGCTCAAGAAGAGCATGTTGATGTAAACTTCATTAGAAATAATAATTTCAACAACAGTGCTTATAGAAACAATTTTGCTAGCAACAATTATAGACCGTATCCTTCTACCAATGGTAATGGTTATGGTAACTCTTATGGTAATTCCTCCAACAACACTAGGGGTGTGCCCTTTGAGCTTGAAGGCATGCTCAAGGACTTCATCGGTAAGAAAACTGCTTTTAATAAGTCTGTTGAGGAAAAGTTGGGCAAAATTGATATTCTTGCTTCTAAAGTTGATAGCCTTGCTCTTGATGTTGAACTTCTGAAACTAAAAGTGTTGCCTAATGATGTGAAAGAAAGCAATACTTTTGCAGAAATCCACTTTGGCTCCTAGGTGTAGATGCATCCATTGGCGAAAAATCATTTTTCTAAATGTCCAAAAATTCTAAAAAAAAATTGTTGGCATGCATCTACACATTTTATGTTCACTCACCAAGTTTTGTAAGAAAAAAATATTTTTTGGGGCCTATGTAAAAAAGACAAATTTTTATGGTACAAAATTACTATTTACGTAACATTTTTTTGCCTTTTTTTTACAGGCCACAAAAAATGACTTTTCACACCAAAACTTTTGTGGATGGACATAGTATGTTTAGATGCATACTCGGAATATTTTGTCTGAATTTTTTAATTTTTTTAAAATGCATTTCAAATGTAATTTCATAATAGGAGCATTTGCTCCTATGAGCCAAAACATACTTTTGCTGCTACTAATTCCATTCAAGTTAAGATTGATGAAAATGTTAGGATGTTACCAGAATTGCATGCCAGGTGGGAAAGAGAAGATGAGATGGCTAGAAAGATGAAGGTATATACCATTACTACCTCTAATGATGTTACTCCAAATGCTAGCAATCCTCTTACTTTGATTGGTGTAGAGAAAACTCCTACTCCTTGTGTTAAAAAGCCCAAAACTGAAGAAAAAAATTCTCAAAAGAGTGCTAAATTTTTTCGGAGTGTGGGAGATGATAGCTCTATTTCTTTTAATGATTTTGATGTTTATGGCTGCAATATATCGGAAGTTATTTTGTTCTTGCAAAAGCTTACTTTGAGTCCTAATGCTATTTCTTTGAATATTGCTTTTACAAATCATATTACAAATGCTCTCATGAAAATTAGGGAGGAAAAGTTGAAGCAAAAGGCTTCTATTCCCAAGAAGTTAGAAGATGGTTGGGAGCCCATCATTGATATGCATGTTAATGGTTTTGATTGCCATGCTTTATGTGATCTAGGTGCTAGTATTTCTGTTATGCCTAGAAAGATTTATGATATGCTTGGTTTACCACTGCTTGAAAAGTGTTATTTTGATGTTCCTCTTGCTGATATTGCTAAGAAGAAACCTTTGGGAAGGATTAATGATGTTCTTATTATGGTTAACAATAACCTTGTTCCCGTTGATTTTCTTATTATGGATGTTGAATGCAATGCTTCATGTCCTATTATTTTGGGAAGACCTTTTCTTTGAACTATAGGTGCCATCATTGATATGAAGGAAGGCACCATCAAATATCAATTCCCACTCAAGAAAGGTATGGAACACTTCCCTAGAAGGAGGAAGAAATTACTTTTTGACTCTATTCTTAGAGCAAATTATGAACTTGATGCTTCATCGCTTGATATTACTTGATTTCCAATTTCTGCGTCTAGCTCAAAGGCGTTAAAGAAAAGCACTCTTGGGAGATAACCCAATGTTTTCTTTTAAGTACTTTTTATTTTATTTGAGTCTTGGAAGTTATTACTACTGTAATAACCGCTCCTTATCCTTTTTATTTTGTTGTTGTGCCAAGATGAACCTCTAATTTGAGGGAGGTAAGATTTGGGGAAGTTGCTGTCCTGAAACAGATTTTGGTGCTGCACAGTAAAAATTCGCGAAAATTCTCAGTATATCTTTTTGACCTGTGATTTCTTGTGCATATGACCCAGGTTGTATCCAAACTTTCATTAGTTTTGTACTTTTCGATTTGAGCAATAGAAGGTCCTCGAAAAATTCGACCTTTGTCAGTTGTTCTGTTTTGACAGATTTCTGCCACTATTTGTGTTTGCCTCTCGATCGCTTTCTTTTTGAGTTCTTTTGATTATGGAACTTTTGGGGAAGTTGCTACAGTAGTATATGCTTTATATGTGGTGTTTTTGAGTTGAAACCTGAACCAAAAAGGGTTGATCTACTATTATGTTTATGCTAACATTGCTAATAGAATTGTGTGAAGTTTTGTATGAAGGAAGTTTTCAAGTGTAGGGATTGGAGAATGATGAGATGAGATGAAGTATGGATAAAAGCTCAAGCTTGGGGATGCCCATGCACCCCAATAAATATCCAAGAGGTACTAGCGTCAAAGCTTGGGGATGCCCCCGAGGCACCCCTTCTTCATCGGCAAAAATCAGGTCACCTTTCAACACACTATATTTTTATTGCTTCATGCACTATACGTTTTTCTTGGAGCGTCTTTACTTTTGCTTTCAGTTTTCTTTTCTTTTGTTTTCTGCAATAATTGGTTGGACCCCAACAAATTTCTTTTGGAGGAGATTTACTTGCTTTTCATTTGCCAAGAACACTCTGTTTTTCACTCTTATCGTTCAACGAGTGTTCTCTTTTTCTAGAACTGCGTTTAGCTTTTGTTTTTGCCTTGATTTTTGTTCAGATCTTGTTTTATATTTGCATCAAGTTGTATTTGGACCTCTGGTCTATGTTGGTATTCTTCAAAAGAATTTTCTCAAAAAGGTTTGAATGGTGTTGGAAAAGGGAAAAAGTTTCATGCAAAAAAGTGGTACAAAAAGGAGCTTGTTTAGACTGCGGCTTAGACTTTTTCATGCCATGCTTGATGTCATTTTGATAGTATGCTTAGTGATTTTTGTTGTAGCATGACTTGTCTCAAATGACTGAGATTGCTTAATGAGCCTTTGACAGAAAAATCATGCGTTGTTTTTATTATTTGGAAGCATTAATTTGGTTTTCTCCTTGATGCTTTATTTGGGTTGACTTGGCGCATCCTTACAACATGTTAGACTTTTACAAAGTCGCCATAAGCCTTTATGATCATTTAGTTTTTGACTTTTGATGTCATTTTATGCTTCTTTTAATGATGTTTTGTCGCTATGAATGATTATGGCCGTTATTGCTCTCTTAGTTGGTCGCTCCCAGTCTTTTGCTAGCCCTCATTTTGTACTGAGTATGAGCTCTACTCATGCATCCAACTCCCAAAAACCAAGTTATTCCAATGTGTCCACCATACATACCTATTAGCAATTTGCTATTCCAAAGTACATTTGACTTGCTTTTATCTATCATTCGAATTAAACTCTTTTGGTGTTATGTGAAAATTGGTCAGTAAAGCTCTCACGAACCTGATGGCACACTTTACTTTTCTCGCTTTTAAAATTTTGACATTCTGGCTCTTTTATGTTGACGTTATGCTTGCAAGTTGTAAGTTGGAAATTAGCGAAACCATGCCATCATGGGGAAAGCTTTCAACATTGCACTTCTCTTATTTGAGTTGATATCGTGATCTTTTGTTTATGGATACTCACGATGTGAAACAAGTTGGGAATCTTGCGGGATCATGGAGTTTGTATATGTGTTAGAGAAACGCCTGGGCCGCTAATCTAAGCCATGCATCATTCATGGTGGAAATTTACAGCATGCCCATAGTGGACATACGACAACGCATCTTAAAATAAAAAGCTATACCAATGGTAAATAAAAGAGATGTCGAGGTGTTCATTGTCTGTTTGTCCTGTCATTTTGCTGTGGGCTTGTTCCATGTCATCAGGCAAGGAGGTACCCCGTTGACGGTTCTCGATCATACGTGTATACTTACAATGACAAGAGCTTGCTTGGGACCCTAAGTCGAGTAGCATGAGGTTTGGGTATTCGTACTTCATGGGACACGAGGTTTTCAACTTATGATTTGTCAAGCATATGCTCATAAACCTTCTCGCATTTACTTTAACCATTCAAGATGCCTATGATGGTGGCAATGAGAGCTCAAAGCTAGTAAGTACCATAATTTTTGAAGGTTTATAAAACTTGCAATCACTACTTCCCTCTGCGAAGGGCCTTTCTTTTACTTTTATGTTGAGTCTCCACCTTCTACCTTTATGCACCGTCTAAGAGAGCATAGTTGCCATTCTGAGTTTTATGTGCATAGTCCCAAAGTTTATCATTGATTGATTCATGATTATGGTTTCACTTGTTCTTAAATTATTTGTATCTAGTCGCCCTCTTAAACTTGAAGGTGTCCTATGCATTTATGTTTTCTATTCCATGAAGGACAAGCTGAAAACTATTTACTATGTTTTCCATATGATTTGAACACACGTTTGACTTTCATTGTTTCATTATTCATGATCTTTCGTTTGTGTTTCTTTTCATGTTATAACATGGTTGCTAAGTTCTTATTGTCAAGATTATGTCTCTTATGCCCATGTTTTAAGTTCTTTGATCCCATCACTCAATGCTTACTTAGATGATCAAGATTGCGATGGTGCATGTCACCTAAAAAATTATTCTTTTGTTATCACTTACCTACTCGAGGACGAGAAGGAGTTAAGCTTGGGGATGCTTGATACGTCTCAAACGTATCTATAATTTTTGATGCTCCATGCTTGTTCTTACACCATTTGCTTTGTGTTTTGCTACACTTCGTGGCGTTTTTATGCATTTTCCGGAACTAACCTATTAACAAGATGCCACAGTGCCAGTTTCCTGTTTTCTGCTATTTTTCTGTTTCAGAAAAGTTACACAGGAAATATTCTCGGAATTGGACAAAACAAAAGCCAAACCTCCTATTTTTACCGGAGCTTCGTGAAGACCGAAGATGAGACGGAGGGGGGCCAGGGGCCAGCCTCACCACCAGGGGGCGCGGCCCAGCCCTTGGCCGCGCCCACCTGTGGTGAGACCGCCTGGTCCACCTCCCGACGCTGCCCCTTTGCGTATAAAGTCCCCTCGACGGGAAAAACCTAAGGGACGGATCGCTTTTCCTCGAAACATACTACAAGCCGCCGCCATCGTCGAAACGAGATCGGGAGGATCCAAGAGCTCTTCCTGGCACCCTGCCGGAGGCCTTCTCCACCACCATGGTCACCTCCGGAGTGATGTGTGAGTAGTCTACCTTGGACTATGGGTCCATAGCAGTAGCTAGATAGTTGTCTTCTCTACCATGTGCTTTATGTTTAGATCTTGTGAGTTGCCCTACATGATCAAGATCATCTTTATGTAATCATACATGTTGTGTTTGTTGGGATCCGATGAGTATTGGTACTATGTTAAGTTGATGTGCTGAATTATATATCTTATGTTATCTCTATGTTGTTTATGATCTTGCATGCTTTCCATTGCTAGTAGCTATCTTGGCCGAGTAGATGCTAGTGACTCCAAGAGGGAGTATTTATGCTCGATAGTTGGGTTCATGCCTCTATTTAATCTGGGGGAGTGACAGAAACCTCTAAGGTTGTAGATATGCTGTTGCCACTAGGGACAAAACAACATTCTTGTGTCCAAGGACATTTGCTTTGTTTACATTATGCACTTTGCTTAATGCAATTATCTGTTGTTCGCAACTTAATACTCAAGGGGTACTCGGACAACTCCCCGCGAGTGGATTATTAGTCATAGATGCAGTTGGATTATGGTCTATGTATTTTGTCGTAATGCCCAGAGTGAACCTCATAGTGATCCTCGTGATGTATGTACGTTATCTTTACGCTATCAATTGCCCAACTGTAATTTGTTTACCCAGCATGTTATTATTTATCTTATGGAGAGATGCCACTAGTGAACTGTGGACCCCGGTCCAATTTCCTTTACATTGCTTTACCGTTTTATTATTACTCGCTCTGTTTACTTTACTTGCATTACTATTATTCTTTTACACCTCGATACGCTCAATCCTTTGTTTACATCAAACCAGTGAGATTGACAACCTCATCGTAAGTTGGGAGCAAAGTACTTGTTTGTGTTGTGTGTAGGTTTCACACTGCTGCTGGGTGAAGACATGCCGACAAGCAGTTTATCTGGCGCCATTGTCCGGAGTGTCACGAAGCTAGCAAGCATCACCTTCTGAAGTTTGGCTTTCTCCTACTGGTTCGATAAACCTTGGTTTCACAACTGAGGGAAGACTTGCTACTGTGCTCATCATACCTTCCTCTTGGGGTTCCCAACGGGCTGTACTTACAAGCCATCAGCAGCTCCCACGCCTTCTTCCACGCCAGATACATCTTCTTCTCTACCACCACCTCCTCCGAATGCCGTTCCTATTTAGCCCCCTACAAATGACCACATGATGTGTACTCGTGGTAAGCGCGGCTTTCACATTCCCAAACAACGTCTCAATCTCCATACCACAGCCACAATTTCACCTATTCCCTCCTCCTACAAGCTTGCTCTTCTTGATCCTCTTTGGCTCTCCGCCATGCGCGACGAGTTTGATGCCCTTCAACAAAATAACATGTGGTCTCTTGTTTCCAAACCATCTAGTGTTAATATTGTCTCTGGCAAGTGGGTTTTTCGCCACAAATTTCATGCGGATGGTACTCTTGCACGCTACAAAGCCCGTTGGGTATGTCATGGTATTTCCCAACAGCAGGGAGTTGATTTTGAAGAAATTTTTTCTCCTGTTTGCAAGCCTAGCACTATTCATGTTGTTCTAAGTCTTGTCGTCTCCTCCGCATGGCCTATTCATCAACTTGATGTCAAAAATGCTTTTCTCCATGGTACCCTTAATGAGACAGTCTATTGTCAGCAACCTTCAGGTTTCGAGAATTCATCATCCTCTGACCTAGTTTGTCTTCTTCACAAATCTCTCTACGGCCTCAAACAGGCGCCCCGTGCCTGGTTTCAGCGTTTTGCCACTTTCATTCAAACCATTTGATTTATTCCTTCAAAAAGCGACACCTCTCTTTTCATCTTCAAATCCACTGAACATACAACATATCTTCTACTCTATGTTGATGACATCATTCTTACTGCTTCTTCTTCCACCTTTCTTCATCAAATTATTTCTTCCCTTCATTCAGAATTTTCCATGACTGATCTTGGTCCTTTGCATCATTTTCTTGGCATAAACGTCACTCGTTCCACAAATTCTCTTTTTCTCTCCCAACGCCAATATATTCTTGATTTAATCTCTCGTGCTGGCATGAGCGATTGTCAGCCATGTCGTACACCCGCTGATACAGGTGCCAAATTGTCTTCCTCCGGTGATCCTGTTCCTGATCCCAGTCTTTATCGTAGCCTTACTGGTGCTCTTCAGTATGTCACCCACACTCGTCCAGATATTTCTTATTTTGTTCAGCAAGCATGTCTTTTTATGCATGATCCTCGCACTCCTCATCTGGCTCATGTTAAACAAATTCTTCGCTATCTCAAAGGCACACTTGATCACGGTCTTCAAATTAACTCTTCTTCTCCAACAAGCTTGACAGTTTATTCTGATGCAGACTGGGCAGGATGTCTAGATACTCGGAGATCCACTTCCGGCTATTGTGTTTATTTAGGTGACAATGTTGTTTCTTGGTCTTCAAAAAGGCAGGTCACGGTCTCCAGGTCCTCCGCTGAGGCTGAGTATCGCTCTGTTGCGCATGTCATTGCCGAAGCGGTTTGGCTTCGTCAACTACTCGTCGAGCTTCATCGCCCCATTGAGCGCGCCACCATTGTCTAGTGTGACAACATCTCTGCAATCTACATGGCCTCCAATCTAGTGCAACATCGACGTACTAAACATATTGAGATTGATATTCACTTTGTGCGAGAAAAGGTGGCACTCGACGAAGTTCATGTTCTACATGTTCCTACGAGTGCACAGTTTGCTGATATATTCACCAAAGGACTACCTACTGCATCATTCATCGACATTCGCTCCAGTCTCAACGTCATCGATCTTGACGTTGCCACTGCGGGGGGTATTAGAGATATTTAGTTATTTGAGTTGTATTCTATCTCTATCTCTTTGTATTCTTGCACTCCAAGTCTTGTACTCTATATAAACCGGCCCCTTGAGCCTAGATCAATACAATCAATCATACAATTATCACTAATACTTCATCTAAAATCAATCATCTTTAACATGTAATGTGTATCTAAGGAAACTTCAAGACCGTGAAATATAATGGAAGAAAATATGCTCAGTATGGAATGCATCCTATATATTTGCCGGGTTTTTGAAGCCATGGCCTGCAATATAATTCAAGAGAACAATCTGGCTTGCCTCTAAAAAACATTTTGATGCAAAAGTACAAAATTCATTATATATATCTTCACGGTGAAGTATTCAAAAAGCGAGTTAAACTTATAATAGCTAAAGTTGATTCACTATGTAAGTAGGCAAGCCTTTACCAAAGTGCTCAAGCAAATGGTCGTGGATGCATGACTTATAAAACTAAAGAACCATAGAATGCAGCACTCAGTTTGTTTTCAGCCATTGGAAACTCAAGCTTTCTCAACCAGAATCTATGATCCAGTTCCACTGAACAAAAAGAAAGATCTGAATTCAATCCGATAGTTTTAGGCGAGCATCTCTCACTATTCAAGTCATTCCCAAGAAAACATTATATTTCATTCGTTGTTATTAGGAAGCCATACCTTGTTGGAACATCGTAGGAGAAGGTAAATGAGCGTGAAAGATCCCGAGGTGGCACAAGCACACGTGCAAAATATCACGAGAGAGTAGGCAAGTGAATCCATAAACCCGGTCTAATTTAAACCATAAGAAACATCTTTCCAACGCATTCATGCACTCTTTTATTTTCAGCATCATTTTATTCCGAAAATAAAAAAACATATTTACTTTCTTGCACACACAACTAAAACCCAAAAACACCATTACCGCATCATATTTCTTTTATTGCATTGTTATTTACTTTACCGTATTGCATATTATATTATATTTTACTTACATTTACACCTTATGTTTGACAACCACTTGGTGGAGTTGGGGACACAAGACAAGAAGATTGTTTTGCAGGTTGCTTGAAGAAGAACGAGCGGAGCTTTTTGACTATTCCCTGAGAGTTCAATATTAAACCCCAAGTTCCCTCATGGGGAAAATTTACTCTTACTACAACACTCTATAGTTGGAGTCCCGACGAGTTGGCACCTTTGCTTAGTGTCGTCATCGCCGTTGTCATCTCCTCGGACAAGGAGGAGTGATATTCTGAGAGTAACTTTAATTAGCTAATAATATATAGGTAGTTGTTTATATATACGTACGAGCACAATTTTTTGTAAGGCGCAATGCGCTATATATTAGTATGTAATAGCACAATCTTTTATGATGCGCTATATATTATATAAAGTGTTCTTCAAGTTGCGCAATGTTACAGAGAATAATTTGTGTAATTTCCACGTAGTAGCCTAAACAGAAAGAAACAATTTCAAAAACAAAAAAGGTGTGCGATACTATCTAACGGAAATGATTTTATGCTTGCTGACTGTGGGCGATATGTCATCTCACATACGAGTTCTACCTATCATGTGCGTCATTAGGAACACACTCGGTCGTATGCATGATAACCGTCAGGGAATATTAGTATCGCACACGCTTTTTCCAGCCAAAATAGTTTGCGAGTATGGCCCGTTTTTAACCCAACAAGTGTAACCCTATAATCCACACAGTATATATATTTAAGAAGAGCAGTGTGATCACTCCACCCGAGAGTCGCCTCCACCTATTTGGTCGATTGGAGCCAAGATCTAAAAGCTAGCCCTAGCTCTTGGAGATCTTCCGCACCGCACCGCTGATGACCTCACCGGCGGGTACTCCGTCGGTCATCCACCGGAGCCCTCCACCTCCGCCGTGGTTGCCTTCCTGAAGGTAAAAGTTGCTGAATCTTTACCGGATCTATGTGTTACATATATTTAGATGACTCATATTTTGATGGATCGCAATCGTGTTCTTGATTAGCTCGCACTTCTGTTCTCAGCCGCGTCGATTATCTATAGTTTACTCTCATATCTTAATATGTATGACTGGATCTATGTGTTACTTTACTTTAGTGCAGTTGTGTTATTGATTAGCTCGTATTTCTGTTCTCAACCGCGTTGATTACCTATAGTCTACTCCTATACTCTCATATTTTAGTGTGTATGATCGGATCTAAGTGCTACAATAGTCTACTTTACCATGAGTTCACTTATATCCAGATTTGTTTCGTTTGTTACAATAGATCTGTTTGTTTCGTATTCTACATTTGGTCCAGTTTATGAGCATCAATATATATTTTTCCTAGGTTTACATTGCAATTTTCTTTTCATAGATATATATTGGTGGCACTACATAAGAAGGAATGGTTACCGATCTTGACTCATGTTATTAGCATCTTCAAATAACATAGAGAAGATGGCGTAACCAAGATTGAAGGCCTGCGAGGTTTTCTACTTGTTAGAATTTGCACCAGCAAATTGTTTACAAGATAGTCCTTGCATCTTCATCTCCGTGACCTTCACGATCCCAAGCAGCAGGTAAGATGTCAGCAATGATTTGTCTTGCATTTATTTATTTTAGCTTCTATTTGCTTATATATTCTGACATGCGCAGTATGCCCTTTAAGTGGAGAGAAGAATTGCACTTCTCTTGAGAGGTTAACCACCACTGCAACTGCGAGGAGTTCGTGTTGAAACGAGAATCAACAAGGGCTATGTCAGGGTCTTGGGAAGACTGCGGTAGATAGGATCGTTTCATGAAGACGGTGACGTAACCAAGAAATTGTCTACTTTATACATGTTCCTCCTTTGTATAGCTAGCAAAGAATCCATGAAGAAATGAAACTACATGTACTGTTTTATCAAATATATAAACAAATAATATTAATAGCATATTATTGTTGCTTGCTGGTTCAACTTGGGATACACCTGCTAGCATGGACGTGTGAACTACTTCCAATAAATATACCTGTAGTTTAAAAGAAACGTCTGCGAACTGAAATCAACACAGACGATAAAGCTACCATAATCGTGGGCGACGTGTTCAACCTACATACAACTTATGTATAAATCCCGTCTATGAAGGTCCTCCCATTGGCAAATGTTTTAGGTCTGCAAATCGTCAGCGAATGTTTCCTTTCACACACGGTTTAGTTAACCCACTAGTAGAAAAAAGGGCTTCCATTCGCCCCCATTAGTCCCCAACGTGTTCGGTCCGCGGCTAAAGGGGTCATTAGTCCCGGTTCATTTGAAAATGTGGGCTAGGGGGCATTAGTCCCGGTTCAAATGGGCCCTTAGGTCCCAGTTTGCGCCACCAACCAGGACTAATGCCTTAGGGCCTTTAGTACCGGCTCGTGGCGCAAACTAGGACTATAGGGCACCCTTTAGTCCTGGTTTTCTCCACGAGCCGGGACTAAAGGGCAGTTCAAATGAACCGCCGCTCTCCCGCGCCAGTTACGCATGGTCGCCGATCGCTTCAGGAAATCGTTGTGGCCATTAACTTGATCGCTTCGGTAATTGAACGACGCATCGGGACCTCATCGCCGGTGGGCTAATCACACCGCCGGCCAGCCTCTTCTTCTTCCCTCTCTCTAGTATATAAGGATGTATCTATAAGCAATTCTTCATCCTCTCCTAATCTCTCCTCCAAAACGCCATAGCATCTCCTAAAAAACACCATAGCATCACCGGCGGCGAGCTCTCTCTCTCCCTCTCATTTCAATGGAGCCGGCGACGCGGGTGCATAATCTTGCCGCTGAAGGGATGGAATTCACCATCACGGAAACCCTCCGTACATCAACGGTGGAGATGTGGCTCCACGCTGTCAATCAGCGGTTCCTCGACGCCGCACCGATCAAATGTGTGGGCTTGGACTGTGAGTTCACCACCCCTCGCGATAAGCCTCATCAGCGTGCCGCCGTCCTTCAACTCTCGGTGGCGTCCGAGGTTTTGCTCTTCCAAATATGTCGGGCCGATCATGTGCCGCAGCTGCTCAGGGATTTCTTGGGGGACCCCACCATTAGATTCTGCGGTGCGGCTATCGGCAATAACGTGCGCATGCTGCAACCATACGGAATTCAAATTCCGTCGGTGCATGATACGTCTCAAACATATCTATAATTTTTGATGCTCCATGGTTGTTCTTACACCATTTGCTTAGTGTTTTGTTACACTTCGTGGCATTTTTATGCATTTTTCGGGACTAACCTATTAACAAGATGCCACAGTGCCAGTTCCCTGTTTTCTGCTGTTTTTGTGTTTCAGAAAAGTTACACAGGAAATATTCTCAGAATTGGACGAAACAAAAGCCGAACATCCCAATATTCAACGAAGCTTCCAGAAGACCGAAGAGGAGATGGAGAGGGGCCAGGGGCCAGCCTCACCACCAGGGGGCGCGGCCCAGCCCCTGGCCAAGCCGCCCTGTGGTGAGGGCCCCCTGGTCCACTTCTGACGCTGCCCCTTCGCCTATAAAGACCCCCCAACGGGAAAAACCTAAACACCCGATCAATTTTCCAGAAACACATCGCGATCCGCCGTCGTCGTTGACCCGAGATTGGGAGGGTCTAGAAGCTCTTCCCGGCACCCTGCCGGAGAGGGGAATCGCCACCGGAGGTCTTCTTCATCGCCATGCTTGCCTCTAGCGCGATGAGTGAGTAGTCTACCTTGGACTATGGGTCCATACCAGTAGCTAGATGGTTGTCTTCTCCACCATGTGCTTCATGTTTAGATCTCGTGAGCTGCCTTACATGATCGAGATCACCTTTGTGTAATTCTACATGTTGTGTTTGTTGGGATCCGATGAATATTGGTGTTATGTTAAGTTGATGTGCTAAATTTTATCTTATGTTATATCTATGTTGTTTATGATCTTGCATGCTCTCCGTTGTTAGTAGCTATCTTGGCCAAGTAGATAATAGTGACTCCAAGAGGGGGTATTTATGCTCGATAGTTGGGTTCATGCCTCTATTTAATCTGGGGGAGTGACAGAAACCTCTAAGGTTGTAGATGTGCTGTTGCCACTAGGGAGAAAACAACATTCTTGTGTCCAAGGACATTCATCATAGTGATCCTCGTGACATATGCACGTTATCTTTATTCTATCAATTGCCCAACTGTAATTTGTTTACCCAGCATGTTGTTATTTATCTTATGGAGAGACACCACTAGTGAACTATGGACCCCGGTCCAATTTTCTTTACATTGTTTACACCATTTTACTTTTACTCGCACTGCTTACTTTCTCGCATACCACTATTGTTTTCCACTCGATACGCTCAATCCTTTGTTTACAGCAAACCGGTGAGATTGACAACCTCATCGTAAGTTGGGAGCAAAGTTCTTGGTTATGTTGTGTGCAGGTTCCACGTTGTTGCTGGTGCAAAGCAAAGCACTGGACGAGGCACCTTATAAATTGTCCAGAGCTGTCGTGAAGCTAGCAGACATCACCTTCTGAAGTATTGGCTTTTTCCTACTGGATCGATAAACCTTGGTTTCTTACTGAGGGAAAACTTGCTGTTGTGCTCATCATACCTTCCTCTTGGGGTTCCCAACTGGGCAGTCATTTACATCAATACCGCACCACAATCAGTGCACGACCTCCAAGTGATTATACCGAACCCCACCACGAAACCAATTCTGAGTCTATACGATCTGTCCAATGCTACTATTGGGACAAAGCTTGAGAAGAAGAAGAGGATCAAGAAGAACAAGAAGAAGGGCGACGAGGAAGAAGAAGAAGAACTTATATATGGTTAGGCCAAAGTTCCATTAAGCGACAAGCAAGTGTTGTATGCCGCTCTAGACGCTCGCTTGGGCTTTGAGATTGCTAGGAGTTATTGGAACCTAGAAGGCTACTAGCTAGATGTGTTTGTGGTGTGGTGTGCAAGTGCATATATATATGAAAAAATGTACTCCCTCTTGTTTGGTTAACAAGTCTATTAATTTTCAAATTTTGGATTTTTCAAGTTTTTTAGCCTTTTTTGAATATTTTAATTATTAAAAATTAATAATTAAATTATGTATAAAAATTATTTGGAATTCATTCATGCCTATTATTACTTAATCATTGTTGCTTAATTTGTGAATTTATTTGGAATTTAAAAAAGTAATATTATATGTTTCCAAAGTGTATATGTTAATAGAATTGGAGAGCCATATAAGTATCTAATTTGATATGAGAATAGATGTGATTAGATATTAGAGAAATAAAGAAAATAGAGAAATTCCGAAAAAGAAAATACAAATTTTATTCTGAACGGACCTTTAGTCCCGGTCTGTGTTACAAACCGGGACCAAAGGTCCTCCAGCCGCAGCACATGACCCGGGCCACGTGGAGGCTCATTGATCACGATTCGTAAATAACCGGGACTAAAGGCTGGAGCCTTTAGTCCCGCTTTGTTAGTCCCGGTTGCTACAACCGAGACTAATGGGCGTTACAAACCGAGATTGAAGACCTTTTTTTTTCTCCAGTGACCGTTTGTGAAAAAACGCCCATCGCACATCCCTTCGTAGAGACGGTTAATCAACCTTGTGCGATAGACTGATTCGGCCGTGTGTAAAGGTTTGATGTATACTAGTGAGACCGCCAATTTTTATATCGGGCTTTTTACTTGCCCGGTCCGATCCGACCCGGCCTGAAATTATGCCCAGGTATAAGCTGCACCATAATCATGTCCGCGGTCCACCGGCCGACCGGCCCCAATACATGAATGTGCCGATCCTCCTGTCTAATATGATCGCCCAGGAGTCCCAAGTCCCCCAACCCGACGTGTCTCTTCCGCGGCTCGCGGGAGCGGCCCTACTAAACCTATCGACGCGTATTTTCCGCGATGTATACTAGATTGCACAGGTTTATATTTCGTAATGACACTGGATCAGTGACCAGCGTAGGCAGATTCTAGAAGAAGAAAAGACAGCACCGGTGGCCCTATCTAATTATGATCTGTACTACGTACAGTACTATACTAGGTCTCAGTTTACTTAGAGGATGGGATTCTAGATTTTAGTATACGAGTTTTTGAGGTTTGCTCCGGTATAATCTCTCCTCGAAACTCAAGTAAATTGAATCGGTTTTGTCCAAGTTTATATCCAAAAATCAGTATTCCACATACAGGTATATCGTATTTCCTCAACCTCTGTCCCATGTGAGCGATATTTATCTCACATACGTGCCAGCACCAATCACCGCTGCTGGCGGCCAACCGTGCGATCACCGCTGCAGCCACCCAACCTCGCCATCGGCGCCGCAAGACAGTCCGGCGCGGGCACCGCAAGAAAGTCTTGCGGGTGTCCAGCGGGACTATCAAGATAGTCCGGCGGGCACCACAAGATAGTCCGGCGCGATTGCCGCCAACGAAAGACACAGTCTGGCATGGGCATCGCAAGACAGTCCGGCGGCTGTCTAGCGAGACTGTCAAGACAGTCTGGCGGACGCCGCAAGACAATTCGGCGTGACCGCCGCCGCGAGCAGTGGAGGACTGTTGAGCCGCGCCGTGACTCTTTGCAGCTTGCACACTGTTGCCAACCTAGCCAGCACAAACCTGCGAGGCACTATTGAGGCTCCTGTCAACACTGCCTTACTGTTTGGCTATGCCCCATGGCCTGCCAACACCGCCTGCCATCCTCCCGCTCACCAGCCACCGCGAGGAAGAGTCATCGTCGATAACATATATTCATGCTCATATCCGTATATATGCTACATATATGTATAATTTAGTTGGGCTATACGGGTATTTACAGATCTAAGTATACCCGTTTAGTATTAATAACGAAGGGGTATCGAGCGATCTTAGCCGTCCTTATATTTAAGTTTATCTAAGTTCATGAGAGGGGGTTGTACTGAAGCAAACCTGCTATTTTTTTTTGAAGTACTCGTAGGATTAACCACCAGTCCACCACTGAGGATGAATTTCTGCAGACAGGCGTGCTTGATTGTATGACTTCTGCATGCTGTCGATTCCAAGCAGAAACACAGTTTTCTTTTTTGCAGGTGAACAACAATAAGAAGTGACAAACAAAGATGGTATATGACCTTTAGTGACTAACTAACTCATGGATAATGGCGGGAGAGTGTGCCTTAGTTTGGCAATGACAAGAACAAAAATACAAGTGAGCTGGGAACCATCATATGGAATTGATATTCGAGATAAGATTCACGCAAAATGAAAATTTTCTTAGGAGAGACGTTCCTCCCGCAAACTAGAACTACTAAGAGCATGTCTAACAGAGCCTTTAAAGCTCCAGTACCCGTAAAATCTCGCCCGTTTCACGGGTTATGGGCCACGTGTGCGAGCTAGCGGAACCCGTGAAAGGCCTGGCTCGTAAATTTTTTTCACGGGCTCCCGTACTCGGCCCGTTCTGAACGGTACAAGTACCGGCTCGAGCGGCGGAGACGGGTCGAACCCGTACTCCCTCCGCCATGAACCCTAGCCGCCGCCGTGATACTTAGAGCAGCTCCAGCGAGCAATTAGCGCACCTACGGCAAGCAATCGATGGCGTACAGGAGCGGTGCCTCGGGCCTCGGCGGCGGCCGGGCTAGTGGGGGAGGAGGAGGAGGAGGGGTTGCCAGCGAGCACCCGACGGCGGCGACGAGGAGGAGCGGCGCCGCATCCGCTCCGTCGCGGCCAAGAAGCGGGCGAGCAGGCGGTGGACCAACTGGGGGAGGACCCCCCCCCCCACCATCGCTCGCCTCCTACGCCGTCGGCGCGCGCACGGCACCGGCGTGAGCTCGCGAGCCGGTGCTCCGGCTCCCTCCTCCACCGGCGACATGGGACGTCGGGGAGGCCTCCTCCTCGGCCTCCTCGTCCCAGCCCATCGCCGGTCGGCGCCGCGGCCACCAGGAGGAGGAGGCCCAGCTCGCTGCGGCCTTAGCGGAGTCCGCGGCGACGGCCGCGGCTAAGAAGCGGCGGGAGGAGGAGGAGACCGTCATTGCCGTCACCGCGGTCGAGCTCTTCAAGCAACAGGAGGAGCTGGAGGCGGGCACCTGGGCGGAGGGAGACAACGAGGCGGCCACCGGCGAGGGCGACGCGGAGGGCGACGTGATCGTCATCCACTCCGACTAGATCCTCGTCGACGGCGGCGACTACGAGCTCGCATTTTGGGCATCTGAGGACGCGGCGTCCTCCGGCGAGCTCGCCACTACTATTTTTCTCTTTTTTTAGCTGTAATTTTGCTGTAAAAAAACCTAATATGAACTACGATCCGTCGCTGAAAATCTCGCGCGAATAAATCTTCCGGGGTTTTTTGAATTTTCTGTTTTTACGGATTACGTTTGTAGGTGCTGATCACCGCCGCTGTTGAAGAACCTGTGTATCGTGATATACAGGTCGCCTGTTTACAGGCTCTGTTAGTCATGCTCTAACGTACGTAACAATATTTGTCTGTAGCTCAGATGGCAATCTCCTTTGATTCGATGGCATTAAAGGCTTCGTGCGATGGTGCGAAGCAACGCGGCAGGAACGTGGGTTCATACATTGGACATTCGATGACACTGAATTGAAGGCTTCGAGGACTGGGTGTCGCGCGCTGGCCTAAACGCGCGGACTTCGCGGCTTATTAGCGTATAGCCATAGAAGACATTCCCGTATGCCTACTCCTCAAGCTCCGCCGTAGGACACGCCGGCACCTCCGCAGGCCACCACCGCGCCACCACATCGCGCCCGAGGACCCCGTGTTCACCGCTGCTCTCCCACGCCACCATCGGAGCCGGGGGCCGCCGCCACTGCGGTGAAGTAAGTGGCAACGGCGACGGGGAGAGAGAGCCCGGAGGGTGTGCTAGGGGCGGCGCTAGGGTTTCTCTCAAGTCGCCCGTGAGTGGCGACGCGAGAGACGGGAGAGCTCAGGATTTTTCTTTTTTTTGATAATTTCGGGAAAACTCAGGTCAGGTGCAGAAGGTAGAGCGGTAACTTTTTTCACCAAGACATCGAACCGGGAGGGTACCGAGCAACGGGACCAGCGCCAGTCGAGAGCCAGTTACAGCGACGGGAGAATGACAGTCCAGGTAAGAAAAATTAATTCAACGATTGACATCTGGCCGTTCCTGCCCAGTATCCTACGGCCTTGAATGCTCGCTCGAGAGTGGCCTCACAATCGTGGGTCATCACCCCGTTTAAAGCTTGGAGTAATTACAGCTAGTAGATCTCAGTGAGCTCCAGCAACTGATCACCTCCTTTAGTACTTTCACTGCGACTTACAGTTTGAAGATGGCATTCGGGCAAGACGCTGTAGAGCAACTGTCGAGGGAGCTCCTCGGCGGCTACAATCTCAACACAAGGCTCCTGGCCTTGCTCGGCGGCGGACCCCTCGACGGCCGTCGCCAGGAGGCGGCTGTTGCGATGATCCAAGAGCTCTCTGGCGTGTTCAGGAACCTCATGGTGTCTCTGTTCATGCTCAATTCACCGCCCGAGGCAAAGATCACTCCCGCGAAATATAAGCGCATCAGGTACGCTTCAATTATTCAGATCTTTCCTTGGGGAGGTTAGTTTTTTTATTGTTTTCGGGCGACTGACTTATTCTGTTTGCTTCCATGAAACCATTTAGTCGAGGTCCCCACAGAGAAGTTAGAGGAAACGTGGTTAGGGAGGAGATCACTGCCTCGCCTCTCATGGATGCTTACAAATGGAGAAAATATGGGCAAAAGAACATTCACAACAGAGAATTCGCAAGGTGAATCAGTTTTTTAATACTACGAGTTATGCCCTTGTATATCTGCAATATCATTCATATTATTTCCAACAGATAAATAGGTGGGAATCAAAATTAATATAATTTGTGGACATGCATGCATGCTTAAACAAATTTTGACTACTATGCGCGTAGGGTGTACTACAGATGCATGTATAGCCATGGCCGCGGCTGCAGGGCGAAGAAGCAAGTGCAGCAGCGGGATAACAGCAGCCGTCGTCCAATGTACCAGGTCACCTACGTGAACCAGCACACGTGCCACCAAGTACTTCCCAACGAACCCACAAGGGCTACCCCAACTTTAACCCCGAAGGAGAACAATAGTACGGCAATGAGCGGCCATTTCGATCATCCTCATCACCACATCGTTGACGGCAACGCCGAATTTGAAAACGAAATAATGACCTCCACGCTCACCACGGTCATCGGCGGAGCTCCGTCAACGTCGTCCTTGACGTTGCCGCCGGTCCTGGAATCGAGTCAGCCGAGAGACTTGGCGTCGACTTACATGCCGGGCGGCGCGCATTTGCCGAGCCAGGTGGACGCGAACTTGGACCTGGACGAGACGACGTTTGTCTTGCGCCGCTCGCCATTACCTCCCGTCAAGGCACCTGCAGCTCCATGGTCGCCGCCGCTGCCGGTGCAAGTGGGGTCGTCGAGTAATTCGGGGTCGGCGTCGGCCGTCGGCGGATACTGGTCGACCCTGGACCCTATGATCATTGAGGAGATATTCCAGCAATTTTCTCCGGTGGCGGCTCAGTCGATCAGCCAGTACTGCTGGGACGATATGCCGCCCATGGCTGTCATCCGGTTTCCAGACTCGACGTCAGCATGGCCACAGTTCTACTCCTGAATACTCTCCTTGGTCGAT
Organism: Dactylis glomerata; assembly: GCA_007115705.1. Lineage (NCBI taxonomy): Eukaryota > Viridiplantae > Streptophyta > Magnoliopsida > Poales > Poaceae > Dactylis > Dactylis glomerata. The sequence goes on along the minus strand of QXEO01000360.1, from coordinate 3,028,121 downwards.
CAGCATGGCGTCCCTGTCGTGTGCTTTGCTTTCGTTGAACTGTGGAAGTAGTACGGGTGTTGACTATTGATCAACCGACTCGTGAGTCGCGACTACCGTATGAGGAAAGCTAGTACGGTTGGATTTGGATCCACCGCACGAATGGTCCCGCCATATCCTCTCCTGGATTTTCCGCCAACATTCTCTAGCTAGAGTTTGCACCCTTTTTTGTTGTTGTTGTTGAAGAAAGGGCTTTTTACCCTGCTTTGCCAAGAAAGAAATAAGGTTCACCTGGCTTTTGCCAGCTACGAACAACGGAATTTAACAAGTCCAATCGCCATGTATTTTTATTTTTCTAGAAACAAGGCAAAAGTATTGCCTATAAATCAATGATTAAGAATAGTTTAGAATACAAGAACTAGCCCAACGGCTCGGTTACAAAGCCTGCACTCGCGGCATGAGAGAGCTCGAATGTTTCGTACCCGCTAAGAGCACATTTCTTTTAGTACTTGCGATAACAATGGATGACATAGAAGCAAAACTCCTGAACACCATTGGCTTTCGTTTATTCGAAATTTCCCAATTGACTAGAAGCACCAAAGAAGATGAACCCTTGCACCGCTGACCATGCACCCGGTGATGGAGCACCACCACTACCCCATTGTGGCAAAATTATTCCATTGGGAGGTGTCAAAATCCACCAAGCTCAGACATTCATTTATGCCTCTCCATAAGGGGGTGTCTGCACTTTAACATAAATGTCTCGTGGTCTCCAGTTCCCTCTTGCTGCAAAGTTGGCAAATGCCATAATTAACCAACCTCGACGAGTAAGCCATTAAGGTGGTCCTCCGTCCACACTCTATTTCATAGGTTGAACCAAGAAAATAATTTGCATTTTGGAGAGGCCCGATTGTCCCATACCGTCGGTTTCAAGATCGATGTGGGGCTAGTCTCGAATTGCACCAAATATTTCGAGGCCCCGGAATACTTTCCATTGTTGTTGAGCACCCGAGAGATTGTGATATGTTCATGCACTGCCTATTGTAGAAAAAAAGATGTTTGTGCAAGTGTGGTGATATAATTGTTGTAGAGATATAACATTAGTAGGATAATTGTTGTGATAAAGGGTATGTTGGTGTTAGGATAAATGATGTGAATAGTGAGTATTTTGAGGCTAGTAGGGGGTAAGACAAGGTGACCCTATCTCCCCCATTGACGAGGGTTAACTTGGCAAATGTCCAATACGATGGACTTAGGATCGGGGGAGAGGACGTAGGATGAACTCGAAGGTAGGGTTTCAGACAAACAAGGCAAATACTGTGTATCGAAAGTAAACTTGGGACTGATCTTAGCTCAATTCGATGTGTCCCCCGCCGACCTCTCCTGGCTCCTACTTATAGGTGGCCAGGTCCCGAGGAACCGGTCGGGTTCGATACAAATTAGTCTACATCATATAGTTTACAATACAAGTCTATATCGGCTTACCTATTTATAGGCCGCTACCCAAACAGGCCTCAGGGGTACTAACATCGTAGGCCTTGGTAGTTATACCCTTGTCAGTAGCCCCCGAGATTCTACCAGAATCATAGATTCGGGTTGAATCTCAAATCTCGAATCTTCGGCTTGTATTCTTCGAGTAACTTTCCTCTTTGTCTCTCTTTGTAATTCTTCGACTTCTTCATGAATGTTCAACTTCTTTTATTTTCAATCTTTCATATTCTAAAATAGTTCATGGGGATTTTGGTAAAGAAGCCTGGTGAGCAAATACTTGTTACCTACTTCAAACTCGAGTCCCCAGACTCGAACTTGGTACCTGATATGTCTCAGATGTATCTATAATTTTTGATGCTCCATGCTTGTTTATACACCATTTGCTTTGTGTTTTGTTACACTTCGTGGTGTTTTTATGCATTTTTCGGAACTAACCTACTAACGAGACGCGACAGTGCCAGTTCCCTGTTTCTGCTGTTTTTGTGTTTCAGAAAAGCTACACGGGAAATATTCTCGGAATTGGACGAAACAAAAGCCAAACCTCCTAGTTTTCCCGAAGCGTCGCGAAGTCTGAAGATGAGACGGAGGGGGGCCAGAGGCCAGCCACACCCTAGGGTGGCGCGGCCTGGCCCTGGCCCGTGCCACCAGGGGGTGAGGCCGCCTGATCCACCTCCTGACGCCGCCCTTCCGCCTATATATTCCCCTCGACGGGAAAAACTTAAAGACCCAATCAATTTTCCTTGAAACATACTGCAAGCCACCGCCGTCATCGACGCGAGATCGGGAGGGTCCAGAAGCTCTTCCCGGCACCCTGCCAGAGAGGGGAATCCCCGCCGGAGGCCTTCTCCACCACCATGGTCGCCTCCGGAGTGATGTGTGAGTAGTCTACCTTGGACTATGGGTCCATAGCAGTAGCTAGATGGTCGTCTTCTCCACCATGTGCTTCATGTTTAGATCTTGTGAGCTGCCTATCATGCTCAAGATCATCTTTGTGTAATTCTACATGTTGTGTTTGTTGGGATCCGATGAGTATTGGTACTGTGTCAAGTTGATGTGCTGAATTATTATCTTTATGTTATCTCTATGTTGTTTATGATCTTGCATGCTCTTCGTTGCTAGTAGATATCTTGGCCGAGTAGATGCTAGTGACTCCAAGAGGGAGTATTTATGCTCGATAGTTGGGTTCATGCCTCTAGTAATCTGGAAGAGTGACAGAAACCTCTAAGGTTGTAGATGTGCTGTTGCCACTAGGGAGAAAACAACATTCTTATGTCCAAGGACATTTGTATTGTTTACATTACGCACTTTGCTTAAGGCGATAATCTGTTGCTTGCAACTTAATACTCGATGGTTGCTTAGATGACATCCGGAGGGTGGATTATTAGTCATAGATGAAGTTGGATTACGATCTATATATTTTATCGTAATGCCCAAAGTGAATCTTATAGTGATCCTCATGACATATGTACGTTATCTTTATTCTATCAATTGCCCAACTGTAATTTGTTCACCCAACATGTTTTTATCTTATGGAGAGACACCACTAATGTACTGTGGACCCCCGTCCATTCCTTTTATATTGCTATTCCTATTTTACTTTTACTCGCATCATTTACATTCTTGCATACTATTACCTTTTACCACTCGATACGCTTAATCCTTTGTTTATAGCAAACCGGTGAGATTGATAACCTCATCGTAAGTTGGGACAAAGTAATTTGTTATGTTGTGTACAGATTCCACGTTGCTGTTGGTGAAAAGCTACACGCCGACAAGCATTTATCTGGCGCCATTATCCGGAGTGTCGCAAAGCTAGCGGGCATCAACCTTCAGAAGTGTGGTTCTTTCTCCTACTGGTTCGATTAAACCTTGGTTTCACAACTGAGGGAAACTTACTGTTGTGCTCATCATACCTTCCTCCTGGGGTTCCCAACTAGGTTCCTACTAAGCACCATCAAGCATTTTTCTGGCGCTATTGCTGGGGAGAAAGAAGATTTCTGCAAGGGGAGTCTCTCACGCTCAATCATTTACTTTGTTATTGTTTTGCTTTATTTTATTTTTGCTTGCATCGTTTTATCAAAAATATATAAAAAATTACTATTTCAATTTGCTTTGTATGTCTAGCTTAGTTGCTGTTACTATGTCGCCTGAGGAAATGATCTTCACTTTCAAATGAAAGAGTGAGGAGAGTTTCATAGAAGCTTGGTCTAGAATTTATGATTGCCATGGAAAAACTGAACCAAAAATGACTTTGAGTTTGCTTCTTAGTAGCTTTTACTTTGGTCTTGCTCTTCGTTATAGATATGCTTTGGATGCTATAGCAGGAGGAGATTTCCTTCATTTTGATGGAGATCAAGCTTTCAATATTATAAAAAAGTTGATTACAATTTATAGCTTGCCAAGTGATTTTGATTCTTCTCTTGTGAGCATTTTTGCTAGACTTAATACCCTTCAGACTCAAATTGCTTGTTTAAAAGATTGTTATGGTATGTTGCGCGAGGATCATGATTATGTGCCACTAAATTCTGAACCATCAAGTTGGTTCCCTACGGTGAAAATCATTATCAATGGTGAAACTTTTCATGCTTGTTGTGATATTATGTCTGAATTTTGTCTCATGCCTAAGGATGTTTATGAATCTTTGAATCTTTGGAAGCTTTCTGAGGGAGGAGAAGAAATTTCTCTTACTAATAATGCCACTATATTTCCCGTTGGAATAGCTGAAGGAGTATTTACAAAAATCCTAGGAAGCATGGTATCTACTGATTATCTTGTTATTGAATCTGTACGAAAGGGACAAATCACGCTTGGAAGGTCTCTACTAAAACTCCTGGACGCCACTATAGATGTGGGAAAAGGCACTATAATATTCATCTCTCCACCTTGCAATAGTCACGTCTTTCCTAGAGTTAAGAGCAAAGGTAAGAAAGGAACATGTAAGGCATCCAGTGATCTTAATGCTTCACTTGATATTACTTGATTTCCACTTTCTGCGCCTAGCTCAAAGGCGTTAAAGAAAAGCACTCTTGGGAGATAACCCAATGTTTTCTTTTCAGTACTTTTTCTTTATTTGAGTCTTGGAAGTTATTACTACTGTAATGACCTCTCCTTATCTTTTTTTATTTCGTTGTTGTGCCAAGAAGAACCTCTAATTTGAGGGAGGTAAGATTTGGGGAAGTTGCTGTCCTAAAACAGATTTTGGTGCTGTACCATAAAAATTCATGAAAATTCTCAGAATATCTTTTTATCTGTGATTTCTTGTGCATATGCCCCAGGTTATATCCAAACTTTCATTAGTTTTGCACTTCTCGATTCGAGCAACAGAAGGTCCTCAAAAAAATCGATCTTTGTCAGCTGTTCTGTTTTGACAGATTTCTGCCACTATTTGTGTTTGCCTCTCGATCGCTTTCTTTTTGAGTTCTTTTGATCACGGAACTTTTGAGGAAGTTGCTACAGTAGTATATGCTTTATATGTGGTGTATTTGAGTTAGAAACTGAACCAAAAGGGTTGATTTACTATCATGTTTATGCTAACGTTGCTAATAGAATTGTGTAAAGTTTTGTATGAAGGAAGTTTTCAAGTGTAGGGAATGGAGAGTGATGAGATGAGCTGAAGTATGGAAAAAAGCTCAATCTTGGGGATGCCCATGTCACCCCAAGAAATATCCAAGAGGTACAAGCGTCAAAGCTTGGGGATGCCCACGAGGCACCCCTTCTTCATCGGCAAAAATCAGATCACCTTTCAACACACTATATTTTTATTGCTTCATATTCTATGCGTTTTTCTTGGAGCATCTTTACTTTTGCTTTCAGTTTTATTTTGTTTTGTTTGCTGCAATAAATGGTTGGACCCCAACAAAATTTCTTTTGGAGGAGACGCACTCCGTTTTTCATTGCCAAGAACACTCTAGTTTTCACTTTTATCGTTCAACGAGTGTTCTCTTTTTCTAGAACTACGTTTAGCTTTTGTTTTTCACCTTGATTTTTGTTCAGATCTTGCTATATATTTGAATCAAGGTGTATTTAGACCACTGGTCTATGTTTGTTTTCATCAAAAGAGTTGTCTCAAAAAGGTTTGAATGGTGTTGGAAAAGAGAAAAAAGTTTCATGCAAAAAGTGGTACAAAAGGGAGCTTGTTTAGACTGCGGCTTAGACTTTTACATGCCATGCTTGATGTCGTTTTGATAGTATGCTTAGTAGTTTTTGCTGTAGCATGACTTATCTCAAATGGCTGAGATTGCTTAATGAGCCTTTGAAAAAAAATCATGCGTTGTTTTTATTATATGGAAGCATTTTATTGTCGTTTTCTCCTTGATGCTTTATTTGTGTTGACTTGGCGCATGCTTACAACATGTTTGACTCTAACAAGTCGCCATTAGTCTCTATGATCATTTGGTTTTTGACTTGTGATACCACTTTATGCTTCGGTTGATGATGTTTTGTCGCTATGCATGATTATGGCCGTTATTGCTCTCTTAGTTGGTCGCTCCCAGTCTTTTGCTAGCCTTTGTTTTGTACTGAGTATGAGCTCTACTCGTGCATCCAACTCTCAAAAACCAAGTTTGCCAATGTGTCTACCATACATACCTATTAGCAATTTTCTATTCCAAGTACATTTGACTTGCTTTTATCTATCCTTCGAATTAAACTCTTTTTGCTGTTATGTGAAAATTAGTCAGTAAAGCTCTCACGAAACTGACATCACACTTTACTTTTCTCGTTTTTAAAATTTTGACATTGTGGCTCTCTTATGTTGATGTTATGCTTGCAAGCTGTAAGTTGGAGATTAGCCCAACCATGCTGTCATGGGGCAAGCTTTCAACATTGCACTTTCTTTCATTGAGTTGATATCGTGATCTTTTGTTTATGGATACTCGCGATGTGAAATAAGTTGGGATCTTGTGAGGTCCTGGAGTTTGTATATGTGCTAGAGAAACGCCTGGGCCGCTAATCTAAGCCATGCATCATTCATGGTGGAAATTTATAGCATGCCCATAGTGGACATTCGACGACGCATCTCACAATAAAAAGCTATACCAATGGTAAATAAAAGAGATGCCGAGGTTCATTGTCTGTTTGTCTTGTCATTTTGATGTGGGCTTGTTCCATGTCAGCGGGCAAGAGGTACCCCGTTGGCGGTTCTCGATGATACGTGTATGCTTACAATGACAAGAGCTTGCTTGGGACCTAAGTCGAGTAGCATGAGGTTTGGGTATTCGTACTTCACGAGACACGAGGTTTTCAACTTATGATTTGTTAAGCATATGCTTCGTAATTGTACTCGCATTTACCTTAACCATTCAAGATGACTATGATGGGGGCAATGAGAGCTCAAAGCTAGTAAGTATCATAATTTTTGGAGGTTTATAAAACTTGCAATCACTGCTTCTCTCTGCGAAGGGCCTTTCTTTTACTTTTATGTTGAGTCACCACCTTCTACATTTATGCACCGTCTAAGAGAGCATAGTTGTCATTCTGAGTTTAATGTGCATAGTCCCAAAGTTTATTATTGATTGATTCATGATTTTGGTTTTGCTTGTTCTTAAATTATTTGTATCTAGTCGCCTGATACGTCTCAAACGTATCTATAATTTTTGATGCTTCATGCTTGTTTTTACACCATTTGCTTAGTGTTTCGTTACACTTCATGACATTTTTATGCATTTTCTGGAACTAACCTATTAACGAGATGCCATAGTGCCAGTTCCCTATTTTATGCTATTTTTGTGTTTCAGAAAAGTTACACAGGAAATATTCTCGGAATCGGACGAAACAAAAGCTAAACATCCAGATATTTAACGAAGCTTCCAGAACACCGAAGAGGAGACAGAGAGAAGCCACAAGGTGGTCTCACCACCAGGGGGCGCGGCCCAGGGCCTGGCCATGCCGCCCTATGGTGAGCCCCACCTGGTCCACTTCTGACACTGCCCCTTCGCCTATAAAGACCCCCCGACGGGAAAAACCTAAAGACCCGATCAATTTTCCAGAAACACATCGCGATCCGCCGCCGTCGTCAACCCGAGATCGGGAGGGTCCAGAAGCTCTTCCCGGCACCCTGTCGGAGAGGGGAAGCACCACCAGAGGTCTTCTTCATCACCATGCTTGCCTCCGGCGCGATGAGTGAGTAGTCTACCTTGGACTATGGGTCCATAGCAGTAGCTAGATGGTTGTCTTCTCCACCATGTGCTTCATGTTTAGATCTCGTGAGATGCCTTACATGATCAAGATCACCGTTATGTAAATCTACATGTTGTGTTTGTTGGGATCCGATGAATATTGGTGTTATGATTGAGTTGATGTGCTGAATATTATCTTATGTTATCTCTATGTTGTTTATGATCTTGCATGCTCTCCGTTGTTAGTAGCTATCTTGGCCAAGTAGATACTAGTGACTCCAAGAGGGGGTATTTATGCTCGATAGTTGGGTTCATGCCTCTATTTAATCTAGGGAAGTGACAGAAACCTCTAAGGTTGTAGATGTGATGTTGCCACTAGGGAGAAAACAACATTCATATGTCCAAGGGCATATGCTTTGTTTACATTACACACTTTGCTTAATGCAGTTATCTGTTGTTCGCAACTTAATACTTGTGGAGTTCTCGGATTGATTCGCCACAAGTGGATTATTAGTCATAGATGCAGTTGGATGGCGGTCTATGTATCTTGTTATAATGCCCAGAGTAAATCTCATAGTGATCCTCTCGACATATGCACGTTATCTTTATTCTATCAATTGCCCAACTGTAATTTGTTTACCCGGCATGTCTGTTATTTATCTTATGGAGAGACACCACTAGTGAACTATGGACCCCGGTCCTATTTCCTTTACATTGCTATCACTTGTTTACTTTACTCGCACTGTTTACTTTCTCGCATACTACTATTGTTTTCCACTCGATATGCTCATTCCTTTGTTTACAGCAAACCGGTGAGATTGACAACCTCATCGTAAGTTGGGAGCAAAGTATTTGGTTGTGTTGTGTGCAGGTTCCACGTTGCAGCTGGCAAAGCAAAGCACTGGACGAGGCGCCTTATAAATTGTCCAGAGCTGTCACGAAGCTAGCAAGCATCACCTTCTGGAGTTTGGCTTTTTCCTGGATACGATAAACCTTGGTTTCTTACTGAGGGAAAAACTTGCTGCTGTGCTCATCATACCTTCCTCTTGGGGTTCCCAACGGGACGGTGATTTACATCAACACACCGTGCCACATCAAGACTCTTTTCTGGTGTCGTTGCCGGGGAAAAAGAAGACTTCTGCAAGGGGAGTTTCGCACGCACATCCTTTACTTTGTTTTAAGTTTTGCTTTACTTTATTTTTGCTTGCATCATTTTATCAAAAATACAAAAAAATTTGTTTCCTTTATAGTTGTTACTTTATTACTTCTAGTTCATTATGTTGTTCCCTAAGTACGTTTTGGAGGATCTCTTAGTAGGTAGTGGTTCTATTATTGGGAAAAGTAACATCGAGGAGTTCTTTAATCATATTAGTATGCATAAAGATGTTGAGGAAAAATCTTTGGCTGAGCTTGCTCCTAGTTATGAAGTTGCTTCTGCTTATTTAGTTCACATGTTGGAAGCTAGGTTTTCTAGCCTTAATCCTTTTATGCAACACATGTTTCTTAAGCTTCATGATATTGAGGATCCCGAAAAGAAAGCTTTTATCTTGGAAACTTTGCGTATAGAATTTAGAGATGTTGCCATTGAAGCTAGGAAAGTTCTTAAGCGTTTCAATAAGCTTGGCTCGCATATAAAGGTTGTTAGTACAAACAATGAACAAACCAAAATACCAATACCTAGCAAACTCTTGGGATTGTATGAAGCTTTTGAAAATAATTTTGATTGGATCTGTCCTGCAAATCTTCTTAATGAATTGAGTGAACCAAAGTGTGATCACAAGGGGTATTCAAAAACTTATGTGGATGAAATACAATGCCTTATTGAAAAGACTTCTGCAGTTGATCTTAATGCTTCTTTCGAAAATACTTGATTCGCACTTTCTGCGCCTAGCTCAAAGGCGTTAAAGAAAAGCACTCTTGGGAGATAACCCAATGTTTTTAATTTCAGTTCTTTTTCTTTTATTTGAGTCTTGGAAGTTATTACTACTGTAATAACCTCTCCTTATTATTTTTATTTCGTTTTTGTGCCAAGAGAAGCCTCTAATTTGAGTGAGGTAAGATTTGGGGATATTGCTGTCCTGAAACGGATTTCGGTGCTGCACCGTAAAAATTCGTGAAAATTATCTGTATATCTTTTGGACCTGAAATTTCTTGTGCATATGCCCCAGGTTATATCCAAACTTTCATTAGTTTAACACTTTTTGATTTGAGCAACAGAAAACCCTCTAAAAATTCGACCTTTGTCAGCTGTTCTGTTTTGACAGATTTCTGCCAATATTTGTGTTTGCCGCTCGATCGCTTTCTTTTTTAGTTCTTTTGATCACGGAACTTTTGGGGAAGTTGCTACAGTAGTATATGCTTTATATGTGGTGGTTTTGAGTTGAAAGCTGAAGCAAAAAGGGTTGATTCATTGTTATGCTTACACTAATGTTGCTAATAGAATTGTGTTGAGTTTGGTATGAAGGAAGTTTTCAAGTGTAGGGATTGGAGAATGATGAGATGAGTTGAAGAATGGACAAAAGCTCAAGCTTGGGGATGCCTACGCACCCCAAGAAATATCCAAGAGGTACAAGCGTCAAAGCTAGAGGATGCCCCCGAGGCACCCCTTCTTCATCGGCAAAAATCAGGTCACCTTTCAACACACTATATTTTTATTGCTTTATGCACTATGCGTTTTTCTTGGAGTGTCAGTTGTTTTAGTTTTCAGTTTTGTTTAGTTTTGTTTGCTGAAATAAATGGTTGGACCCCAACAAATTTCTTTTGGAGAAGTTGCCTTGCTTTTCATTTGCTAAGAACACTCCGTTTTTCACTCTTATCGTTCAATGAGTGTTCTCTTTTTCTGCTACTGCGTTTAGTTTTCCATTTTTTCCTTGATTTGTGTTCATATCTTGTTATATATTTGAATCAAGGTGTATTTTGACCTCTGGTCCATGTTGGTTTTCATCAAAAGAGTTGTTTCAAAAAGGTTCGAATGGTGTTGGAAAAGAGAAAAAGTTTCATGCAAAAAAGTGGTACAAAAAGGAGCTTGTGTAGACTGCAGCCTAGGCTTTTGCATGTCGTGCCTAATGTCGTTTTGATAGTATGCTTAGTGGTTTTGCTGTAGCATGACTTGTCTCAAATGACTGAGATTGCTTAATGAGCCTTTGAAAAAATCATGCGTTGTTTTTATTATTTGGAAGCATTATTTTGGTTTTCTCCTTGATGCTTTATTTGGGTTGACTTGGCGCATGCTCACACATGTTAGACTCATACAAAGTCACCATAAGCCTCTATGATCATTTATTTTTTGACTTTTGATGCCATCTTATGCTTCTTTTAATGTCGCTTTGCATGATTATGGCCGTTATTGCTCTCTTAGTTGGTCGCTCCCAGTCTTTTGCTAGCCCTCATTTTGTACTGAGTATGAGCTCTACTCGTGCATCCAACTCCTAAAAACCAAGTTTGCCATTGTGTCCACCATACATACCTATTAGCAATTTGCTATTCCAAAGTACATTTGACTTGCTTTTATCTATCCTTCAAATTAAACTCTTTTTGGTGTTATGCGAAAATTGGTCAGTAAAGCTCTCATGAACCTGATGGCACACTTTACTTTTCTCGTTTTAAAATTTTGACATTGTGGCTCTCTTATGTTGAGTTGTTATGCTTGCAAGTTGTAAGTTAGAAATTAGCCCAACCATGCCGTCATGGGGCAAGCTTTCAACATTGCACTTCTTATTTGAGTTGATATTGTGATCTTTTGTTTATGGATACTCACGATGTGAAATAAGTTGGGAATCTTGCGGGATCATGGAGTTTTTATATGTGTTAGGGAAACGCCTGGGCCGCTAATCTAAGCCATGCATCATTCATGGTGGAAATTTACAGCATGCCCATAGTGGACATTCGATGATGCATCTCACAATAAAAAGCTATACCAATGGTAAATAAAAGAGATGTCGAGGTGTTCATTGTCTGTTTGTCTTGTCATTTTGATGTGGGCTTGTTCCATGTCATCGGGCAGGAGGTACCCCGTTGGCGGTTCTCGATGATACACATATATTTAAAATGACAAGAGCCTACTTGGGACTCTAAGTCGAGTAGCATGAGGTTTGGGTATTCGTACTTCACGGGACACGAGGTTTTCAACTTATGATTTGTCAAGCATATGCTTCATAATTGTACTCACATTAACTCTAACCATTCAAGATGCTTATTATGGGGGCAATGAGAGCTCAAAGCTAGTAAGTACCATAATTTTTGAAGGTTTATAAAACGTGCAATCACTGCTTCCCTCCGCGAAGGGCCTTTCTTTTACTTTTATGTTGAGTCTCCACCTTCTATCTTTATGCACCGTCTAAGAGAGCATAGTTGTCATTCTTAGTATAATATGCATTGTCCCAAAGTTTTCATTGATTGATTCATAATTTTGGTTTCACTTGTTCTTAAATTATTTGTATCTAGTTGCCCTCTTAATCTTGAAGGTGTCCTATGCATTTATGTTTTGCTCTTCCATGAAGGACAAGCTGAAAACCATTTGCTATGTTTTTCCTTATGATTTGAACACATGTTTGACTTTCATTGTTTCATTTTCATGATCTTTTGTTTGTGTTCTTTCTCATGTTATAACATGCTTGCTAAGTTTCTCCTATCAAGATTATATCTTTCATGCCCATGTTTTAAGTTCTTTTGATCCCAGCACATAACGCTTATATAGATGGTCAAGATTGTGTAGGTGCATGTCACCTCAAAAATTATATCTTTGTTATCACTTACCTACTCGAGGACGAGCAGGAGTTAAGCTTGGGGATGCTGATACGTCTCAAACGTATCTATAATTTTTGATGCTCCATGCTTGTTTTTACACTATTTGCTTAGTGTTTCGTTACACTTCGTGGCATTTTTATGCATTTTCCAGAACTAACCTATTAACGAGATGCCACAGTGCCAGTTCCCTGTTTTCTGCTGTTTTTGTGTTTCAGAAAAGTTACACAGGAAATATTCTCAGAATCGGACGAAACAAAAGCCGAATATCCAGATATTTAACGAAGCTTCCAGAACACCGAAGAGGAGACGGAGAGAAGCCACAGGGTGGTCTCACCACCAGGGGGCGCGGCCCAGGGCCTGGCCACGCCGCCCTATGGTGAGCCCCACCTGGTCCACTTTTGACACTGCCCCTTTGCGTATAAAGACCCCCCGACGGGAAAAACCTAAAGACCCAATCAATTTTCCAGAAACACATCGTGATCCGCCGCCGTCGTCGACCCGAGATCGGGAGAGTCCAGAAGCTCTTCCCGGCACCCTGCCGGAGAGGGGAATCGCCACCGGAGGTCTTCTTCATCGCCATGCTTGCCTCCGGAGCGATGAGTGAGTAGTCTATCTTGGACTATGGACCATAGCAGTAGCTAGATGGTTGTCTTCTCCACCATGTGCTTCATGTTTAGATCTCGTGAGCTGCCTTATATGATCGAGATCACCGTTATGTAATTCTACATGTTGTGTTTGTTGGGATCCGATGAATATTGGAGTTATGATTGAGTTGATGTGCTGAATATTATCTTATGTTATCTCTATGTTGTTTATGATCTTACATGCTCTCCGTTGTTAGTAGCTATCTTGGCCGAGTAGATACTAGTGACTCCAAGAGGGGGTATTTATGCTTGATACTTGGGTTCATGCCTCTATTTAATATGGGGGAGTGACAGAAGCCTCTAAGGTTGTAGATGTGCTGTTGCCACTAGGGAGAAAACAACATTCTTATGTCCAAGGACATATGCTTTGTTTACATTACACACTTTGCTTAATGCAGTTATCTGTTGTTCGCAAATTAGTACTCAAGGGGTCCTCGGATTGATTCCCCGTGAGTGGATTATTAGTCATAGATGCAGTTGGATGGCGGTCTATGTATCTTGTTCTAATGCCCAGAGAGTAAATTTCATAGTGATCCTCTCGACATATGCATGTTATCTTTATTCTATCAATTGCCCAACTGTAATTTGTTTACCCAGCATGTCATTATTTATCTTATGGAGAGACACCACTAGTGAACTATGGACCCCGGTCCTATTTCCTTTACATTGCTATCACATGTTTACTTTACTCGCAGTGTTTACTTTCTCGCATACTACTATTATTTTCCACTCCATACGCTCATTCCTTTGTTTACAGCAAACCGGTGCGATTGACAACCTCATCGTAAGTTGGGAGCAAAGTATTTGGTTGTGTTGTGTGCCGGTTCCGCGTTGCAGCTGGCAAAGCAAAGCACTGGGCGAGGTGCCTTATAAATTGTCCGGAGCTGTCGCGAAGCTAGCAAGAATCACCTTCTGGAGTTTGGCTTTTTCCTGGATACGATAAACCTTGGTTTCTTACTGAGGGAAAAACTTGCTGCTGTGCTCATCATACATTCCTCTTGGGGTTCCCAACTGGACGGTGATTTACATCAACACACCGTGCCGCATCATCGCCCTCTTAAACTTGAAGGTGTCCTATGCATTTATATTTTGCTATTCCATGAAAGGCAAGCTGAAAACCACTTTGCTATGTTTTTCTATATGATTTGAACACACACTTGACTTTCAATGTTTCATTATTCATGATCTTTCGTTTGTGTTACTTTTCATGTTATAACATGGTTGCTAAGTTTTATTGTCAAGATTATGTCTCTTATGCCCATGTTTTAAGTACTTTGATCTCAGCACTCAATGCTTTACTTCGTTGATCAAGATTGTGATGGTGCATGTCACCTCAAAAATTATTGTTTTGTTATCACTTACCTACTCGAGGACAAGCAGGAGTTAAGCTTGGGGATGCTTGATACGTCTCAAACGTATCTATAATTTTTGATGCTCCATGATTGTTTATACACCATTTGCTTTGTGTTTTGTTACACTTCGTGGAGTTTTTATGTGTTTTCCGGAACTAACCTACTAACGAGACGCCACAGTGCCAGTTCCCTATTTTCTGCTGTTTTTGTGTTTCAGAAAAGGTACATAGGAAATATTCTCGGAATTGGACGAAACAAAAGCCAAACCTCCTATTTTTCCCGAAGTGTCGCGAAGTCCAAAGATGAGACGGAGGGTGGCCAGAGGCCAGCCACACCCTAGGGTGGCGTGGCCTAGCCCTGGCCCACGCCACCAGGGGGTGAGGCCGCCTGGTCCACCTCCTGACGCCGCCCTTCCGCCTATATATTCCCCTCGATGGGAAAAACCTAATGACCCGATCAATTTTCCTCGAAACATACTACAAGCCGCCGCCGTCGTCGACGCGAGATCGGGAGGGTCCAGAAGCTCTTCCCGGCACCCTACCGGAGAGGGGAATCCCTGCCGAAGGCCTTCTCCACCACCATGGTCGCCTCCGGAGTGATGTGTGAGTAGTCTACCTTGGACTACGGGTCCATAGCAGTAGCTAGATGGTCGTCTTCTCCACCATGTGCTTCATGTTTAGATCTTGTGAGCTGCCTATCATGATCAAGATCATCTTTGTGTAATTCTACATGTTGTGTTTGTTGGGATCCGATGAGTATTGGTACTATGTCAAGATGATGTGCTGAATTATTATCTTTATGTTATCTCTATGTTGTTTATGATCTTGCATGCTCTCTGTTGCTAGTAGATATCTTGGCTGAGTAGATGCTAGTGACTCCAAGAGGGAGTATTTATGCTCGATAGTTGGGTTCATGCCTCTAGTAATCTGGGGGAGTGAGAGAAACCTCTAAGGTTGTAGATGTGCTGTTGCCACTAGGGAGAAAACAACATTCTTGTGTCCAAGGACATTTGTATTGTGTACATTATGCACTTTGCTTAAGGCGATAATCTATTGCTTGCAACTTAATACCCGATGGTTGCTCGGACGACATCCAGAGGGTGGATTATTAGTCATAGATGCAGTTGGCTGACGGTCTATGTATTTTGTCGTAATGCCCATAGTGAATCTCATAGTGATCCTCATGACATATGTATGTTATCTTTATTCTATCAATTGCCCACCTGTAATTTGATCACCCAGCATGTTGTTATTTATCTTATGGAGAGACACCACTAGTGAACTGTGGACCCCCGTCCATTCCTTTTACATTGATATTCATGTTTTACTTTTACTCGCATTATTTACATTCTTACATACTATTACCTTTTACCACTCGATACGCTTAATCCTTTGTTTACAGCAAACTGGTGAGATTGACAATCTCATCGTAAGTTGGGGCAAAGTACTTGGTTGTGTTGTGTGCAGGTTCCACGTTGCTTCTGGTGAAAAGCTACACGCCGACAATCATTTATCTGGCGCCGTTGTCCGGAGTGTCGCAAAGCTAGTGGGCATCAACCTTTGGAACTGTGGTTCTTTCTCCTACTGGTTTGATTAAACCTTGGTTTCACAACTGAGGGAAACTTGCTCCTGTGCTCATCATACCTTCCTCTTGGGGTTCCCAACTGGGTGCCTACTAAGCACCATCAGTACCTGGCGTAATTCAACTTGCGCCGCATTTAGGACTTACCAAAGCATGAATTCCAGTATTTCTTAGGGCACCGAGTGCGTCCACTGGGATTTTCTTCATATCATGGATACGGGAATATACTATCAGAGCGCATTCTTGTGCGTATACTAGGCCATCCAGGACGGATCCTGAGGTCTTACCTTCATGATCTTTGCGATCACGACATTCAAGCATATGTTCGCGGCGGACGCGGCTTGAGAATATAATTTTACTGAGAGCCTTGTTTGGTTGTTTGATAACCCAAATTTCTCGAGTTGTTTTATTTCAACTAGTTGCAAATCACTCGCGATGGGAGTAAAATGTGAGTTTATGATCCGATGCTGAGCATCGATGATGAAGTCGAATTTTACTCTTTGCAGAAAAGACAGTACTTGTCAATTTAATTGGGTGCGCGATCAGCGCTCCCGATGGGAGTAGCCCCTGTGGCTATAGTCGAATTTTTATTCAAGTATAGGCTCAATCATATCTGCTCCATCAGTTATACGATGGAACTCATAGAATATAACTCTTTGTTTCTTCGATAATCATCGGGTAGCGAGCAGCGCTCCCGATGGGAGTAGCCCCCGAGGCTATAGGGGGATGCTTACAGCCTTTTATTGTCTAAAAATGTTACGAATCTGCTGATAGTAATCAACTAGCTGGCATACTCACTTCTTTTCATCCTTCTAGGATCATCAACATGTGATATGCTGATGATATTCTGATTTTCCTAGAAAAGAAGTTGGGTTATTTATTCGTTTGCCACTAAAGGCTGCCATATGCTCAGTTTTGCCACTAGCGTGGAATGGTGCTCAGTTTTGCCACTACATCGAGTGTAGCTGCTAGTGCGAGGCCAAATGACCAGGTTTGGCCTGATTCCGTCCATTGGCATTAGTGATAGGACGGGTCTTACAGGTGGGACCATGCAACATGCCAAATCGGACAGAGCTGGGTGGGTCTTATAGGTGGGACCACCGGATAGAGCTCCCCTTGCACACCACCCCCGCTACCACCTGCGCCGCCACCACCAGCGACGCCGCGGCCGTCCCGCGTCTCCACCTGCTCCACCACAGCCTCCTCAGACGTCACATGCTCTGCTGCCACCTGCTCCACCACCACCGTCCAGCGACACAACCGTTCAGGCGCTCTTTCCGGCAGTGCGCCCACCACATGCTCGATAAAATGGCGAGCAGCAGCGATGACCTTGGTGAGGCAGGCATCAGGCCGGAGACCCTCCGCGTCCACGACTGGGTTCCCAAGGGGTAAGTATTCTTACCGCTGAGCTTTTTTTTGCATTGTTTTTTATTGACTTTACAGTTGATTTTGGTTTTGGTGTGCTAATTTCATTTGATTTTCGTGGTTTAGGATGGAGTTGCTTTTTGCATTCTTGGTGACAAGGGTATAGTTAATAGAGCCCGTATGTTGAGTACCCCTGAGGCCCGTTAAGCTAGGTCCAATTGTAATGATAGTCGAATACGAGTTCTTACCGTATGTCGATATTGTAATCTGTATCGGACCCTACCCGATCCTCGAGACCTGGCCATCTATATATAGGGGCCAGGAGGGGACGGTGTAGGCCAGATTGAAAGCAAGCCAGGTTGAACACCCACGTTTACTTTCGACATACACTTATTTCAACTAACTTTACCTTCGAGTTCATCTGATGCCCTATCTCCCCGATCCTAAGTCCTTCATTTAGGACATTTGTCGAGTTAACACCTCGTCAATTGGCGCCAACCGTGGGGAGCTGGGCGTTGGAGTCATGAATTCGATGGCTTTTTCACTTTTAGCCAACAGCAGTTCAGAACTCGACGGAAGTCAGGAGATGGAGTTAACAATTGGAAGTTTGAGCATCTTCGTCGAACCATCGGGTTCGTCCCGCCTCTCAGATTCGACGAAACAAGATCCGTCGGCAAGCAAGCCCAAAACAGAGATAATACTGGAATCATCAGAAGGCTCTTCCAGCGAGGTAAACTCGCTGGTCAGCCTAGAAAAAGCACCAATCGCAGAAGGTGACAAAATTCGGGAAAATTTCGACTCAGAAGAAAAGATAAGTCAAACATACAACGGTGCAAGGGACTTCGCCGTTGGAAGCAATGGCGTCTCCAAAGTGCATCAGCTATGCGTCATTATCACCGAGGCAGAAGAAGAGAACAACAACGAAGGAAGTAAAGAGGTCGACAGGCAAGTCGACAAAATAAAAGAATACAGCAAAAAGGATAAGGAGAAAGTCCACGTTTCGGCTGGCGAATGGAGAATGATCAAGTCAGCTATTAATCATGGTACAGAAGTACCCGAAGGATCGAGAAGAGAAGTTCTAATGGGATATCAGTATGCATTATACCAACACAGGAAGAAACTAAGGGAGGAAAGAGACATGGTTTTTCAAGACGATAACAGTATATCAAAGGAAGAATACTGGGAAGATTATAGTGAAGATTCAGAGTACAGCAGAGAAAGGCGCGGAGATCCAAAACACAACAGGGGCAACAGCATGCAGTAGAGAAGAAAGGTACTCAAGGAGCCCTACCCCACAGCTAGAAGAGGAGGAAGATGACTTTATACAAGAAACGCCAGAAGCAGCGTTGGTAGCAGCACAGGCGTATTTACTAACTACAAGACCAGATCCTGGGGATCCGCGAGAAAATATGCACCAAGCCGCGATACGAAGCCTTGAAATAGTGGAGAGCAAGATCAGGGAAAAAGGCCCAGAGACAAAGTCGACAAACTACAAGGAAAATCAAAAGGAGAAGCTCAGATACAACTTCACAGATAACGAGTATAGCGAATCATCAGAAGAGGAAAGGCGACACAAGAGGAAGGAGGACGCAAGAAGTATAATAGCACAAGCTCGAGTAAATAAATCACGCCACACCTGGAGGGAAGAAAATTATGAAGACAACGATAAAGAGATGGGCGCGTTATGCTTTACCCGCAGGGTTCGCAAAACATGGGTACCCAAAGGATTCAAATTGCCACACGACCAGCATAAGTATGACGGGTCGCAAGAACCTACCCTATGGTTATCGGACTATTTGCAGGCAGTGCAGATATTATGAGGAACAAAAGCGACTGCAATGCAAAGTTTGCAACTACACCTCACCGGCGCAGCACGGTCATGGTTAAATACCCTACCCAACGAATCCATCGGAAGTTGGGGAGAACTCGAAAGCCAGTTCACAAGAAATTTTTGTTCAACATACAAGCGCCCAGCATCACTGGAGGAAGTTAAGGCGTGTGTGCAAAGGAAAGGCGAAACTCTGCGTTCTTATATACAACGATGGAGTATAATCAAAAACTCAGCAGAGGACGTCTCCGACGAACGAGCAATAGACGCTTTTTCGGCTGGACTTCGTCGCTCAGATCTCGTGGAAGAAATAGGAAGAACAAGACCTACAACAGTAGCCGAGCTAATGGAAGATGCCAACAAATTTGCTGATGGAGAAGACGCATACAATAACAAAAGGGGACGCTCACCAGAAGTCGACAGAATAAGCAAACAGAGGAGACGTTACCGCAGCAGGGATAACCAAGGAAGGCGAAGTCAGGTAGCCGCGGGCTACGCAGCAGAAGAAGAGGAAGGATATGTAAGTTGGAGGTTTCAGGCAAAAGGAGCAGAAACATCGAGATACTCCGGCCCTTCGGCCGAGGATATGTTATACAGACCTTGTCGAATCCACTACGCATATCTTGATGGGAAAAGAGTCTCAAATCACCAGATGAAGGATTGTAGAACGTTCCTAAGGCTACAAAGCGCCATGGGTTCAAACCAAGGAGGATGGCAAGGAAAGAAGCACACAACTCAAGGATATCAAATGCAAAGGCTAGCAAGGCACCTAGAGTCAAAATTTTACATATCAGCTATGATTCAACCGGTGCCCAAGTCAAAGAAAGAGCGAAAGAGCATATCCAGGCAAGTAAACCTAGCAATATCATCACCACCAGCTACCACAGAGTACCTACGGTGGTCAGATCAACCAGTTAAGTTCAGTAGAGCAGACTAGCCGAGGAAAGTTCCCAGGCCAGGCCAGGCCACTCGCCTATGGTCTTAAAGGCGCAAATAGGAGGGTACGACATCGGAAGAGTGTTCATGGATGCAGGGAGTGGCATAAACTTAATATATGCAAGAACACTGAAGGCAATGTGTATCTCGCTGTCGAGTCTAAAGCCAACAGACTACTCCTTCCATGGAATAGTACCAAGAGCCGCAAACCACCCTTTGGGAAGAATAGAACTCGACGTCTGCTTTGGCAGTAGCAGCAATTACCGCAGAGAGAAGCTGGAATTTGAAGTTATGGACTGGCCGTCACAATACCACGCAATCCTGGGGCGCCCAGCATTTGCAAAATTCATGGCAGTGCCTCATTACGCGTATCTTACGCTAAAAATCCTAGGACCCAAAGGAACAATTACAGTGCAAGGGAGCTTTGAAGTAGCCAACACATGTGACAGAGAATTCAATAGGATGGCGCAAACATTCGGCATGACAGCAGAATATGAGAGGCTAAAAGGAGAAACGGATCATAATGTTCTACCCGACATTGGACGATCCCTGCCAGATCAGGCTTTCGACACAACTCAGGACTCGAAGAAGGTCCAGGTCCACCCTACAGATCCAAACAAGACGACATCAATTGCGGTGAACTTGGATCCCGCATAGGAAAGCGCGCTCGTCGAGTTCCTCCGTGTGCACTGGGAAATCTTCGCCTGGTGTCCATCAGACATGCCAGGGGTTCCCAGGGAACTCGTCGAGCACGCATTAAATGTAGATCCCAAGGCAAAGCCAGTCAAGCAGCCATTGCGATGATTTGATGAACCTAAAAGGAAGGCGAGAGCATCAGAATTGCACAGACTAGAAAATGCCGGATTTATCAGAGAAATCAAAATTTCGAGTTGGGTGTCGAACCCAGTCATCGTACCCAAGAAGAACACAGACGTACAAAGAGTATGTGTCGACTACACATCTCTCAATAAGCATTGTCCAAAGGATCCCTTCCCTCTACCCCGCATCGATCAGATAATCGATTCAACAGCGAGATGTGCGAGGCTTTCCTTTTTGGACGCATATTTTGGTTACAATCAGATCAAATTGAAGAAAGAAGATGAAAAAAATGGCCTTCATCACACCGTACGGAGTGTTTTGCTACCAAGTAATGTCGTTTGGCCTAAAAAATGCAGGAGCAACTTATCAACAGATGATACAAAATTGCCTCGGAAGCCAAATAGGACGCAACATCCAAGTCTACATTGATGATGTAGTCATCACCACAAGAGAGGAGAACTCTTTAATCAGCGACTTGGCAGAAACCTTTGACAACCTGAGCAGGTATAAACTTAAGCTTAACCCGACAAAATGTTTCTTCGGCGTATCAGCAGGGCAACTTCTGGGGTTTCTGGTATCGGCACGAGGAATAGAGGTGAACCCAGAGAAGATTCAAGCAATTTTAACAATGGGGAAACCCACGAAGCTGCACGACGTACAGAAACTCGCGGGACGCGTTGCGGCATTAAGTCGCTTCGTTGCTCGATTGGGAGAAAAGGCGCTTCCTTTCTATGCACTTATGAAGAAGTCAGATGATAAATTTGAATGGACAGAAGAAGCAGACGCAGCTTTTGCACAGTTGAAAAAAGTGCTTTCCACGCCGCCAGTGCTGGTCGCACCAAAAGAAAAAGAACCACTACTACTCTACATCGCCGCAACCCACCAGGTGGTAAGCACAGTACTAGTAGTCGAAAGAAATGAAGAAGGAAAAGCCCACGGCATCCAGAGGCCGGTATATTTCATCAGTGAAGTATTATCTCCGACAAAACAGAGGTACCCGCATTATCAGAAACTTGCGTATAGTGTTTTCACAACTACACGAAAACTGCGACAGTACTTTGCGGTGCATCCAATTATAGTGGTCAATGAAGCGCCACTGTCGAATATATTGAACAATCCTTCAGCAACAGGACGTGTCTCTTTGTGGGGAATCGAGCTATCTCCCATGGACATCACGTACGAAAAAAGGAAGGCGATTAAGTCGCAAGTCTTGCCAGATTTTACGGCAGAGTGGCTGGAGCTGCAGAGCACGGGACCACCAGACTTATCCAGTGTTTGGACAATGTACTTCGACGGTTCTAAAAGACTCCAAGGCGCAGGCGCAGGAGTGGTCTTGATATCGCCCCACGGCGACAAATTGAAGTATGTCTTAAGGATGAGTTTTCCACAGGCTTCTAATAACGAAGCAGAATACGAGGCTTTGTTGCACGGAATGAAGATGGCTAAAGCATATGGAGCAACTCGCCTAAAAATATTTGGAGATTCTAACCTCGTTGTCCAGCAAGTTATGAACAGATGTGACACAATCAATGACAACATGATGGCTTACAAGAATCTATATCATTATTTCGAAGGAACATTCGATGGATGCGAAGTCTCGCACATAAGCAGGAATAGTAATGAAGAAGCCGACAATTTAGCAAATATCGGGTCACAATGCTTACCCGTGCCATCCGGAGTATTTTGGGAAGAAATAGTACAAAGATCAATAAAAAGTGGAAAAAGCTCGACTACTGCAGCAGACTCGGGGGCTACGTCGGAGCCAGAGGAGGTCATGATGATAGAAGAAACCTGGATGTAGCCATATCTTGCATACATGATAAATAAACAATTACCAGACGATGCAGTGGAAGCCAAGAGGATAACTCGACGATCGAAAGCGTTTGTCGTGTTGCAGGGGAAATTGTACAAGAAGAGTATTACTGGCGTTTTGCAGCGTTGTGTAACGCCCCAGGAAGGACAAAAAATATTAAAAGATATACACGGCGGAGTGTGCGGCCATCATGCTAGCAGCAGAGCAATAGCGGCAAAGGCTTTCCGAGTAGGATTTTATTGGCTAACAGCCATCGAAGACGCGAAAGATATAGTTCGAAAGTGTGAAGCATGTCAAAGATTTGCATCTAGACCGCATGCACCAGCAGCAGAGCTACAAACAATACCATTGTCTTGGCCCTTTGCGCAATGGGGCCTCGATATGGTGGGAAAGTTGCACAAATCCTGGCCAGGAGGGCATGTTTACATGCTAGTGGCAGTCGATAAATTTACCAAGTGGGTGGAAGCGGCCCCGGTAACAACTCAAGATTCGACAGCAGCAATCAGCTTCATCAAGTCTATAGTATTCCGTTTTGGTGTACCATATAGCATCATCATAGACAACGGGACAAACTTCACTTCAAAGGAATTCAAGAATTATTGCGAAGGACTGGGGATCAAGCTCAAATTCGCAGCTGTGGCACACCCGAAGACAAATAGGCAAGTCGAAAAAGCCAATGGCCTAATATGTAGTGGGATAAAAAAGAGGCTCTTAGCACCTCTCGAGAAAGCCAAGAGCGCTTGGGTAGAAGAATTGCCCTCCGTTCTTTGGAGCCTAAGAACTACGCCTAACGCAGCAACTCAAGAAACTCCTTTCTTCCTGGTCCATGGCGCATAAGCCGTGCTTCCAGTCGAAGTTACACACGAGGCCCCAAGAGTGACGGCTACGACGAGACAACATCAACAGAAGCATTGCAAAATGATGTCGATGCGCTAGATGAAGCAAGAGATAAGGCCTTGGAAAGAGCGACTCAGTATCAACAGAGTCTACGAAACTACCACAGCAGTCGAGTTCATCCGCGATCCTTCGTGGTGGGAGACTTAGTTTTGCGGCTCAGGCAAGACAGCCACGGCAAATTGGAGTCCCCTTGGGTGGGACCTTACATCGTCACAGAAGTAATACCAGGAGGAGCATATCGACTACAAGACAAGAAGACAGGGAAAGACGAGAGCAACCCATGGAATGCAGAGCAGCTACGGCGTTTTTACGCGTAGAATAAATCTAGTGGTATCAGTGAACTCGAGTTAACCTTCTGAACCCAGAACATGAGGCCACAGGTCGGGCTCTTTGGGTTGAACTCGACAAAATTGTACAAGTATTTTTACTTCTCCGCTCGGGGGCTTCAACCCTCGGGTCGTACGAAAGGAATTTTTATCGCGACTTGGAGATCTTTTTTCACTATAAGGTTGTGCAGACAACCCGATAAATATTCAAACAACCTGGTTCACAAAAGAACCCGATATTCTTCATATCAATTGGTTCGCAAAGAACCCGATATATGGAAAGCATACCTCAGAACAAAGATTTGTTTTCATGGTACTAGTAAAAACATCAAAATAGAGTACGAATATTCATTACAGATAACATGGCAGCAAGGACATTATCAAACGAAATTACATAAAAAAAGAGATCCTAATGGAAGTGGACTTCAGCTTCATACTTCTTCTGGCACTGGGTGCCGTCATAAATCTTCACGTCGAACTTCGACGTGCCGATGTGGAAGTCGAAGGCCATGAAGAAGCCTTGGTGGATGTCGTGGTCTTCTGCAAACTGCGACCAGCCACCCTTAAAGTACTGCTCACCGTTGCCATCATACCAAACCTCCACTTCATATGGAGTCCTACTGCCAGATTGCTCGCGAAGAACCGCTTCTCGCAGTTCACGCCCATCCATGAACTTTGTGAAATTCAGCGGCTGACGCTGAATCTCACGGCACTGCGCCATGGCAATGCAGAAGAAAGAGAAGATCCTGGGAAGAGCAACAGGAGCAGCAGGAGGAGGAGCGCTCGGACCTGGGGCAGCGCCAGTCACCTTGAGCTTGTTTTTGCTACCAAGTGGGCGGCCGGGACGACGCTTAACCGGAGCGGCTGATGATGCTCCTGCGGCGATCGGAGTGGTGTTGCTCTTGTTCTTGCTTCCACGAGGGCGACCACGACCTCGCGGCGCCACCGGAGAGCCAAGGTTTAGACGAGAACCATCTGCGTCAGCCATGTGGACAAGGGAAAAGGCTAGAAAACCCTAGATGAGAGAGAGAAGATGATGCGGCGGAGGAGGAATCTAATTAGGGTTTTTACCCTTGCCAGAAGGTGCTTTATTAATAAGCACGTATTATCGGGCCCCCATGATAAGCAAAGCCCATCAACGTATTCTACAAAAGAGTTAAATTCTGCACGAAGCAGACGATAAACACCAAAGGAGAAAAAAATAATAAGAAGGGGAGAGTGTGGTTGCATGATACAAAAGACCTCGCCTTGGGCTCGGGGGCTTGTACACAGGAGATATTACAAGGGAAAATACGAAGTAAATTTTGAGCCTATGCTTGTCTACAAGTATTCAAACATAGCCTCGGGGGCTACTCCCATCGGGAGCGCTGAGCGCGCACCCGATAGAGGATGAGATAATCAATATCGAGGATGAAGAAAGTATATCATACAAACTTCGACTATATAGTCGACAAAATGCAAAGAGATTACTCCCATCGGGAGCGAGTTCTATGGTTGTTGAAACCCGAATATTTTCAGTCGAAATTTGACTGCGACATAAGATTCTCGAGTTATGTTATCGCAACGCAACTCGAATGCCGTGACTTGTCGCGAAGGTAAGACCCCGGGATCCGTCCTGTGTGGCCTGGTATACGCACATGGATGCGCTCTGCTGGTATGTATCCGTGTCTACGACGCGAAGAAAATCCTGGTGGACGCACTGGGTACCCTGAGAATCACTGGGATTCATTCTTTATAAGTCCTAAATGCGGCAAAAGAATGGGG
Organism: Dactylis glomerata; assembly: GCA_007115705.1. Taxonomy (NCBI): domain Eukaryota; kingdom Viridiplantae; phylum Streptophyta; class Magnoliopsida; order Poales; family Poaceae; genus Dactylis; species Dactylis glomerata. The sequence continues at coordinate 3,002,464 of QXEO01000360.1, read as the reverse complement.
TTGACCAGTATCCCAAATTCAAATCCAAGGGGATTGAATTTGAAGTAGGTGGCAAGTATCTGTTCCGGCAGTTAACTGGCCTCTTGATCCGTCAGAGTTGTCAGGCTTGTTCATCAAAACCCCTTGCGAAAAAATATCATGAAAATAAGTCGAAAGACCGAGTCAAAGATTTGAAGATAAGAAGAAGTCGAAGAATTGATTAAGTTGAAGATTTAAAGATTAGAGATTCAACCCGAATCTGCAATTCTGGTAGAATTTCGGGGGCTACTGACAAGGGTATAGTTAATAGAGCCCGTATGTTGAGTACCCCTGAGGCCCGTTAAGCTAGGCCCGATTGTAATGATAGTCGAATACGAGTTCTTACCGTATGTCGATATTGTAATCTGTATCGGACCCTACCCGATCCTCGAGACCTGGCCATCTATATATAGGGGCCAGGAGGGGACGGTGTAGGCCAGATTGAAAGCAAGCCAGGTTGAACACCCACGTTTACTTTCGACATAGACTTATTTCAACTAACTTTACCTTCGAGTTCATCCGACGCCCTATCTCCCCGATCCTAAGTCCTTCATTTAGGACATTTGTCAAGTTAACACCTCGTCACTTGGTGAACATTAGAAGGGACCGGTACATCGTGGATGAAAAGAAAAAGAAGAAATTCAAAGGAGGGTTCGATTATCCATTGGCTATGGACTATAATTGGAGTTTTAGACAATTTAGCGAGGTAATCTGCAGTCCATATCCTTGGGGTTTGCATGATGAAGTGGAATTCAGATACTACGATGGAGGAAGTGAATGGGTGAAAGTTAGTAATGATATAGAGCTCGCTACCATGTTTGCTAAGCATAAGGAGAAAGGGCAGTTTCATGTGAGGTTGCAAAATGATGTGGTTGTGCCCTTCTCGGGCAGAATCTTGTCATCGTAATAGCAACTCTAGCCAAAACAGTTTAGGACCTTCAGTTAGTGCACGACGACGTGGTGGCTCGACAAGCGTGGGCACCGGCAGTAGGGTCCCCGAGAAGTGGAGCCTGACTATGTAGATGATGAAGAGAGGTTGTATTATGATGTTGTTTAGAATTTACGACGGGCATGTCATGGTGAAAACCAAGATGAGGCTGACATTGAGGCTTTTGTGATTGATGATGAGGAGGGTGAGGACGAAGACCTTCCACCTGTGCAATGGGACCGTGAGAACCCTTAGATGGAAGAAGGTTCTATCTTTGCATCCATGAATACGTATAGAAATGCACTTGTGGTGTACTGCATCAAGGCAGAACGTACATTCGAAGTTGACAAGAGCAACACTATTCGTTACAGAGTGCACTGTCTGACTAATGATTGTCCATGGAGGATGCACGCATCTAAAATGCGAAATAGCAAAAATATTCAGGTCAAAGTAAGCCCTTTTAGGCACACATACATGGAATCAACCCTTATAAAGGAGACAATTAGTAGAGCCAAGTCAAGATGGGTGGCTGAATAAGTAAAGTGATGGGTGACAGAAAACCATCAAGTGGGTACAAAGGAGTTGCAGAAGAAGCTAAAAGAGAAGTTTAAGATAGATTTACCATACATGAGGGTGTTTAATGGTAAACAACATGCTATGGAATCTATTTATGGTAATTGGCATGAAAGTTTCAAATTGTTGTATTCATTCAAGGGTGAAGTGGAGAGGACCATGATACGTCTCAAACGTATCTATAATTTTTGATGCTCCATGCTTGTTTTATACCAATTGCTTTGTGTTTTGATTACACTTTGTGGCATTTTTATGCATTTTCCAGAACTAACCTATTAACGAGATGCCACAGTGCCAGTTCCTTTTTTTGCTGTTTTTGTGTTTCAGAGAAGTTACACCGGAAATATTCTCGGAATTGGACAAAACAAAATCCGACGTTCCTATTTACCTGACACGAAGACGGAGTCCAGAGGAGAGACAGAGACGGACCAAGGGGCAGCCGCACCATAGGGTGGCGCGGGCCACCCCCTGGCCACGCCACCAGGTGGTGTGACCACCTGGTCCACCTCCTGACATTGCCCTTCCGCCTATAAATTCCCTTCGACGGGAAAATCCTGAGGAGACAAACACTTTTCCAGAAAACATACTGCAAGCCGCCATCGTCGTCGTCCCGAGATTGGGAGGATCCAGAAGCTCTTCCCGGCACCCTGCCGGAGAGGGGAATCATCACCGGAGGCCTTCTTCATCACCATGCCAGCCTCCGGAGTGATGCGTGAGTAGTCTACCTTGGACTATGGGTCCATAGCAGTAGCTAGATGGTTGTCTTCTCCACCATGTGTTTCATGTCTAGATCTTGTGAGCTGCCTATCATGATCAAGATCATCGTTATGTAATTCTACATGTTGTGTTTGTTGGGATCTGATACGTCTCCAACGTATCCATAATATTTGATGCTCCATGCTTGTTTTTACACCATTTGCTTAGTGTTTCGTTACACTTCGTGGCATTTTTAAGCATTTTCCGGAACTAACCTATTAACGAGATGCCACAGTACCAGTTCCCTGTTTTCTGCTGTTTTCTGATATTTTTGTGTTTCAGAAAAGTTACACAAGAAATATTCTCAAAATTGGACGAAACAAAAGCCAGACGTCCAGAACACCGAAGAGGAGACGGAGAGGAGCCACTGGTGGGCCACACCACCAGGGGGCACGGCCTGGGGCTGGCCCGCGCCCCCTATGGTGAGCCCCACTAAGTCCACTTCTGACGATGCCCCTTTGCCTATAAAGACCCCCCGACGGGAAAAACCTAAAGACCCGATCACTTTTCCAGAACACATCGCGATCCGCCGCCGCCATCGACCCGAAGATCGGGAGGGTCCAGAAGCTCTTCCCAACACCCTGCTGGAGAGGGGAATCACCACCGGAGGTCTTTTTCATCGCCATGCTTGCCTCTGGCGCAATGAGTGAGTAGTCTATCTTGGACTATGGGTCCATAGCAGTAGCTAGATGGTTGTCTTCTCCACCATGTGCTTCATGTTTAGATCTCGTGAGCTGCCTTACATGATCGAGATCACCGTTATGTAATTCTACATGTTGTGTTTGTTGGGATCCGATGAATATTGGTGTTATGATTGAGTTGATGTGCTGAATATTATCTTATGTTATCTCTATGTTGTTTATGATCTTGCATGCTCTCCGTTGTTAGTAGCTATCTTGGCCGAGTAGTTGCTAGTGACTCCAAGAGGGGGTATTTATGCTCGATAGTGGGTTCATGCCTCTATTTAATCTGGGGGAGTGATAGAAACCTCTAAGGTTGTAGATGTGATGTTGCTACTAGGGGGAAAACAACATTCATATGCTCGAGGGCATATGCTTTGTTTACATTACACACTTTGCTTAATGCAATTATCTGTTGTTCGCAACTTAATACTTGTGGAGTTCTCGGATTGATTCGCCACAAGTGGATTATTAGTCATAGATGCAGTTGGATGGTGGTCTATGTATCTTGTTGTAATGCCCAGAGTAAATCTCATAGTGATCCTCTCGACATATGCACGTTGTCTTTATTCTATCAATTGCCCAACTGTAATTTGTTTACCCAGCATGTGTTATTTTATCTTATGGAGAGATACCGCTAATGAACTGTGGACCCCGGTCCTATTTCCTTTATATTGTTATCACCTGTTTACTTTACTCGCACTGTTTACTTTACTCGCATACTATCATCACTTTCCACTCGATACGCTCATACCCTTTGTTTCAAGCAAACCGGTGAGATTGACAACCTCATCGTAAGTTGGGAACAAAGTATTTGGTTGTATTGTGTGCAGGTTCCACGTTGCTACTGGTTGAAGACGCGCTAACAAGTTATCGTTAACGGCGTCCTTGTTAGAGCATCACGCAGCTAGCGGGCATTACCTTCAGTCGTAATCATCCTCCTACTGGATTGATAACCTTGGTTTCATAACTGAGGGAAAACTTGCTGCTATATTCATCAAACCTTCTCTTGGGGTTTTCCAACTGGCCAGTCATTTACTACATATTCCCACGTCAACTTGGCACAGAAGTTTCTGTCGTCGTTGCCGTGTATTAAAGAAGAAGCTTTCACACCATCATAACCGCGCCATCAACAAGTTTTCTGGCGCCGTTGCCGGGGAGGAAAGAATACTTCTGCAAGGGGAGTTTCGCACGCACATCCTTTACTTTGTTTTAAGTTTTGCTTTACTTTATTTTTACTTGCATCATTTTATCAAAAACACAAAAAAATTAGTTTCCTTTATAGTTGTTGCTTTATTACTTTTAGTTCATTATGTTGTTCCCTAAGTACGTTTTGGAGGACCTCTCAGTAGGTAGTGGTTCAATTATTGGAAAAAGTAACATTGAGGAGTTCCTTAATCATATTAGTATGCATAAAGATGTTGAGAAGAAGTCTTTGGCTGAACTTGCTCCTAGTTATGAAGTTGCTTCTGCTTATTTGATTCACATGTTAGAAACCAGGTTTGCTAGCCTTAATCCTTTTATGCAATACATGTTCCTTAAGCTTCATGATATTGAGGATCCTGAAAAGAAAGCTTTTATCCTTGAAACTTTGCGCATAGAATTTAGAGATGTTGCTATTGAGGCTAGGGAAGTTTTTAAGAAATTTAATAAGCTTGGCTCGCCTGTTGAAGTTGTTGGTACACCCAATGAAGATTTTAGAGTGCCAATACCTTGTAAACTTGTAGGAATTTATGATGCTTTGGAAAAGAATTTTAGTTGGATTTGTCCTGAAAACTTTTTTGATGAAAGTAGTATACCAAAGAGTGATCACAAAGGGTCTTCAAAAACTCATTTGGACGCAATTCAATTCATTGTTGAAAAGACTCCTATAGTGGATCTTAATGCTTCTTTTGATATTACTTGATTCGCATTTTCTGCGCCTAGCTCAAAGGCGTTAAAGAAAAGCACTCTTGGGAGAAAACCCAATGTTTTTATATTCAGTTATTTTTCGTTTATTTGAGTCTTGGAAGTTATTACTACTGTAATAACCTCTCCTTATCCTTTTTATTTCGTTTTTGTGCCAAGAGAAGCCTCTAATTTGAGTGAGGTAAGATTTGGGGATGTTGCTGTCCTAAAACAGTTTTTGGTGCTGCACCGTAAAAATTCGTGAAAATTATCTGTATATCTTTTGGACCTGCTATTTCTTGTGCATATGCCCCAGGTTATATCCAAACTTTCATTAGTTTAACACTTTTTGATTTGAGCAACAGAAAACCCTCTAAAAATTCGACCTTTGTCAGCTGTTCTGTTTTGAGAGATTTCTGCCAATATTTGTGTTTGCCGCTTTATCACTTTCTTTTTTAGTTCTTTTGATCACGAAACTTTTGGAGAAGTTGCTACAGTAGTCTATGCTTTATATGTGGTGGTTTTGAGTTGAAACCTGAAGCAAAAAAAGGGTTGATTCAATGTTATGCTTACACTAATGTTGCTAATAGATTTGTGTTTAGTTTTGTATGAAGGAAGTTTTCAAGTGTAGGGATTGGAGAATGATGAGATGAGTTGAAGAATGGACAAAAGCTCAAGCTTGGGGATGCCCATGCACCCCAAGAAATATCCAAGAGGTACAAGCGTCAAAGCTTGGGGATGCCCCCGAGGCACCCCTTCTTCATCGGCAAAAATCAGGTCACCTTTCAACACACTATATTTTTATTGCTTCATGCATTATGCATTTTTCTTGGAGCGTCAGTTGTTTTTAGTTTTCAATTTTGCTTAGTTTTGTTTGCTGCAATAAATGGTTGGACCCTAACAAATTTCTTTTGGAGAAGTTGCCTTGCTTTTCATTTGCCAAGAACACTCCGTTTTTCATTCTTATAATTTCAACGAGTGTTCTCTTTTTCTAGAACTGCCTTTAGCTTTCGATTTTCGCCTTGATTTGTGTTCAGATCTTGTTATATCTTTTTATCAAGGTGTATTTTTTCCTCTGGTCCATATTGGTTTTCATCAAAAGAGTTGGTTATAAAAAGTTTGAATGGTGTTGGAAAAGAGAAAAAGCTTTATGCAAAAAAGTGGTACAAGAAGGAGCTTGTGTAGACTGCGGCCTAGGATTTTGCATGACGTGCTTGATGTCTTTTTGATAGTATGCTTAGTGGTTTTGCTGTAGCATGACTTGTCTCAAATGACTGATATTGCTTAATGAGCCTTTGAAAAAATCATGCGTTGTTTTAATTATTTGGAAGCATTATTTTGGTCTTCTCCTTTGATGCTTTATTTGGGTTGACTTGGCGCATGCTCACACATGTTAGACTCATACAAAGTCGCCATAAGCCTCTATGATCATTTAGTTTTTGACTTTTGATGCCATCTTATGCTTCTTTTAATGTCGCTTTGTCGCTTTGCATGATTATGGCCGTTATTGCTCTCTTAGTTGGTCGCTCCCAGTCTTTTGCTAGCCCTCATTTTGTACTGAGTATGAGCTCTACTCGTGCATCCAATTCCTAAAAACCAAGTTTGCCATTGTGTCCACTATAAATTTCTATGCATGGTATTTGTAAGCCATTCCAAAGTAAATTTTCATGTGCTACCTTTCAAAACTTTCAACTACTTCTCGTTTTGTGCCACTATTTTTAGCTCATGGGGATGTAGTGGTCGGAATTGCTATCTTCCATATTAAATTAAGTACCCCTCGACTAGGCAGCTTCATCTGCTCATCATTAATTTTGCATGAGAGCTGGTCAGACCATTGCAATCTAATTTTAAAAGAAAAGAAAAATGACACTCCTCCATGGTACGTGAATGTTGGTGGGCACCCGATGGAATCGGTTAGCCATGGTGTGAGAAAGGAAAAAAGGTGGGGAGGAGTGCCAAAGCTTTATAAAAGAGCACCAATGTGCCAAATTTTCAAAGAACTCAGAACCGCTCTCACTTGTTTATTATGGAAGATAGTAAGACCCCATTGCCAGTCGTTGACATGAAACAACCACCTCTCAAAACCTAATTTTTATCTCTATTTTACAAATGAAAAGCTCTAGCACATGTTTAATCACTGCTTCCCTCCGCGAAGGGCCTTTCCTTTACTTTTATGTTGAGTCTCCACCTTCTACCTTTATGCACCGTCTAAGAGAGCATAGTTGTGATTCTGAGTATAATGTGCACTTGTTCTCAAATTACTTGTATCTTGTCGCCCTCTTAAACTTGAAGGTGTCCTATGCATTTATGTTTTGCTCTCTCATGAAGGACAAGCTGAAAACCATTTGTATGTTTTTCCTTATGATTTGAACACACATTTGACTTTCATTGTTTCATTTTCATGATCTTTCATTTGTGTTCTTTTTCATGTTATAACATGGTTGCTAAGTTTCTTCTATCAAGATTATATCTTTCATGCCCATGTTTTAAGTTATTTTGATCCTAGCGCACAACGCTTACATATATGATCAAGATTGTGTAGGTGCATGTCACCTCAAAAATTATTTCTTTTGTTATCACTTACCTACTCAAGGACGAGCAGGAGTTAAACTTGGGGATGCTGATACGTCTCCAACGTATCCATAATTTTTGATGCTCCATGCTTATTTTTACACCATTTGCTTAGTGTTTCGTTACACTTCGTGGCATTTTTATGCATTTTCTGGAACTAACCTATTAATGAGATGCCACAGTGCCAGTTCCCTGTTTTCTGCTGTTTTTGTGATTCAGAAAAGTTACACAGGAAATATTCTTGGAATTGGACGAAACAAAAGCCAGATGTCGAGATATTTCACGGAGCTTCTAGAACACCGAAGAGGAGACGAAGAGGAGCCACTGGTGGGCCACACCACCAGGGGGTGCGGCCTAGGGCTGGCCCGCGCCCCCCTATGGTGAGCCCCACCAGGGGCACTTCTGACGACGCCTCTTTGCCTATAAAGACCCCCCGACGGGAGAAACCTAAAGACCCGATCACTTTTCCAGAACACATCGCGATCCGCTGCCGCCATCGACCCAAAGATCGGGAGGGTCCAGAAGCTCTTCCCGGCACCCTGCCGGAGAAGGGAATCGCCACCGGAGGTCTTCTTCATCGCCATGCTTGCCTCCGGCGCGATGAGTGAGTAGTCTACCTTGGACTATGGGTCCATAGCAGTAGCTAGATGGTTGTCTTCTCCACCATGTGCTTCATGTTTAGATCTCGTGAGCTGCCTTACATGATCGAGATCACCGTTATGTAATTCTACATGTTGTGTTTGTTGGGATCCGATGAATATTGGTGTTATGATTGAGTTGATGTGCTGAATATTATCTTATGTTATCTCTATGTTGTTTATGATCTTGCATGTTCTCCGTTGTTAGTAGCTATCTTGGCCGAGTAGTTGCTAGTGACTCCAAGAGGGGGTATTTATGCTCGATAGTGGGTTCATGCCTCTATTTAATCTGGGGGAGTGACAGAAACCTCTAAGGTTGTAGATGTGCTGTTGCTACTAGGGGGAAAACAACATTCATATGCTCGAGGGCATATGCTTTGTTTACATTACACACTTTGCTTAATGCAATTATCTGTTGTTCGCAACTTAATACTTGTGAAGTTCTCGGATTGATTCGCCACAAGTGGATTATTAGTCATAGATGCAGTTGGATGGCGTTCTATGTATCTTGTTGTAATACCTAGAGTAAATCTCATAGTGATCCTCTCGACATATGCACGTTGTCTTTATTCTATCAATTGCCCAACTATAATTTGTTTACCCAACATGTGTTATTTTATCTTATGGAGAGACACCGCTAGTGAACTGTGGACCCCGGTCCTATTTCCTTTATATTGCTATCACCTGTTTACTTTACTCGCACTGTTTACTTTACTCGCATACTATCATCACTTTCCACTCGATACGCTCATACCCTTTGTTTCAAGCAAACCGGTGAGATTGACAACCTCATCGTAAGTTGGGAACAAAGTATTTGGTTGTGTTGTGTGCAGGTTCCAGGTTGCTACTGGTTGAAGACGCGCTAACAAGTTATCGTTAACGGCGCCCTTGTTAGAGCATCACGCAGCTAGCGGGCATCACCTTCAGTCGTATTCATCCTCCTACTGGATTGATAACCTTGGTTTCATAACTGAGGGAAAACTTGCTGCTATATTCATCAAACCTTATCTTGGGGTTTTCCAACTGGCCGGTCATTTACTATATATTCCCACGTCAACTAAGCACAGAAGTTTCTGTCGCCGTTGCCGTGTATTCAAGAAGAAGCTTTCACACCATCATCACCGCGCCATCAGGATCCAATGAATATTGAGTACTATGTCAAGTTAATTTGTTGATTTATCATATCTATGTTATTTATGATCTTGCATTCTCTCCGTTGCTAGTAGATATCTTGGCCGAGTGGATGCTAGTGACTCCAAGAGGGAGTATTTATGCTCGATAGTGGGTTCATGCCTCTAGTAATCTGGGAGAGTGACAATAACTTCTAAGGTTGTAGATGTGTTGTTGCTACTAGGGAGAAAACAAAAATCTTGTGTTCAAGGACATTTGTATTGTTTACATTACACACTTTGCTTAAGGCGATAATTTGTTGCTTGCAACTTAATACCCAACGGTTGTTCGGATGATATCCGGTGGGTGGATTATTAGTTATAGATGCAGTTGGATTACGGTCTATGTATTATGTTGTAATGCTGATACGTCTTAAACGTATCTATAATTTTTGATGCTTCATGCTTGTTTATACACCATTTGCTTTGTGTTTTGTTACACTTCATGGAATTTTTATGCATTTTCTAGAACTAACCTACTAACGAGATGCCATAGTGCCAGTTTCCTGTTTTCTGCTGTTTTTGTGTTTCAGAAAAGCTACACAGGAAATATTCTCGGAATTGGACGAAACAAAAGCCAAAGTTCCTATTTTTTCCGACACGAGATGGAGTCCAAAGCAGAGACGGAGGGGAACCAGGGGCCAGGCGCACCATAGGGTGGCGCGGCCCAGCCCCTGGCCGCGCCACCAGGTGGTGTGGCCCCCTGGCCCACCTCTCGACGCCGCCCTTCCGCCTATATATTCTCCTCGGTGAGAAAACCTAAAAGCCCCGATCAATTTCCACGAAACATACTGCAAGCCACCGTCGTCATCGATGCGAGATCGGGAGGGTCCAGAAGCTCTTCCCGGCACCCTGCCGGAGAGGGGAATCACCGCCGGAGGCCTTCTTCATCACCATGCCTGCCTCCGGAGTGATGCATGAGTAGTCTACCTTGGACTACGGATCCATAGCAGTAGCTAGATGGTTGTCATCTCCTCCATATGCTTCATGTTTAGATCTTGTGAGCTGCCTATCATGATCAAGATCATCGTTGTGTAATTCTACATGTTGTGTTTGTTGGGATCCGATGAATATTGATACTTTGTCAAGTTGAATTATTGATTTATCATATCTATGTTATCTCTATGTTGTTTATGATCTTGCATGCTCTCCATTGCTAGTAGATATCTTGGCCGAGTAGATGCTAGTGAGTCCAAGAGGGAGTATTTATGCTCGATAGTGGGTTCATGCCTCTAGTAATCTGGGGGAGTGAGAGAAACCTCTAATGTTGTAGATATGCTGTTGCTACTAGGGATAAAACAACAATCTTGTGTTCAAGGATATTTGTATTGTTTACATTACACACTTTGCTTAAGGCGATAATCTGTTGCTTGCAACTTAATACCCAACGGTTGTTCGGATGACATCCGGCGGGTGGATTATTAGTCATAGATGCAGTTGGATTACGGTCTATGTATTATGTTGTAATGCCCACGTGAATCTCATAGTGATTCTCATGACATTTGTATGCTTGCTTTATTCTATCAATTGCCCAACTGTAATTTGTTTACCCAGCATGTTATTTATCTTATGGAGAGACACCACCAGTGAACCGTGGACTCCGGTCCATTCTTTCACACTGTTATTACCGTTTACCATTTACTCGCTTTTATTACATTATTGCAAACTACTATCTTTTACCACTCGATACGCTTAATCCTTTGTTTACAGCAAACCGGTGAGATTGACAACCTCACTGTAAGTTGGGGCAAAGTACTTGGTTGTGTTGTGTGCAGGTTCCACGTTGTTGCTGGTGCAAAGCTATGCCCTGGACGAGGTGCCATATATAAATTGTCCGGATCTGTCGCGAATCTAGCAATCATCAACCTTCGGAAGTTGGTTCTTTCTCCTACTGGTTCGATAATCCTTGGTTTCATACTGAGGGAAGACTTGCTGCTGTGCTCATCATACCTTCCTCTTGGGGTTCCCAACTGGGCGTTCATATACACGCCATCAAATGCCCAAGTGAATCTCATAGTGATCTTCACGACATGTACATGCGTTGTTTTGCATTCTTTATTCTGTCAATTGCCCAACTATAATTTGTTTACCCAGCATGTTATTAATCTTTATGGAGAGACACCTCTAGTGAACTATGGACCCTGGTCCATTCTCTTACATATATATTACCATTTACTTTCTACAAGCATTATTTACTTTATTGCAAACAAATACCTTTTTCCACACGATACGTTTCATCCTTTGTTTTTAGTAAACGGTGAAATTGACAACCTCACTGCAAGTTGGGGCAAAGTATCTTGGTTGTGTTGTGTGCAGGTTCCACGTTGTTGCTGGCGCTGGTAGTGCGTCCTACCAAAAGTCAGCTAGCATCTACCTTCGGAAGTGGTTTCTTTCTCCTACTGGTCGATTAAACTTGGTTTCATAAATGAGGGAGAACTTACTGCTGCGCTCATCATACCTTGCTCTTGGGGTTCCCAACTGGCCTACATCAACTACATGCCATTTATACGTCCATTTTGCATCACTATTTTGTATCATAACTTTCTATTATTCATTGATATATTTCACATTTAGATATGATACTTATGTTGTTTCCTCTGTTTTTACATGTTTGATCATCATTGGAGGATTTGCTGCTGGAGTAAGGATTCTGCTAGAAAAAGGACCATCAAGACACCATGTTTCGGAAGATCAGGAAATTCCAGAAAAATACCAGAAAATTATACTTTACCAGCAGACTGAAGAAGCCAGATGGAGGAGGCGAGAGGAGCCATAGGGTGGGCTCACCCACAGGGGGCGCGGGCCCACCCCTGGCCGCGCCGGCCTATGGTGGGGCCACCCTAGCCCACTTCTGCCATTGCCCCTTCGCGTATATGGTCGTCCCTGAAAACCTAAGTGGGGGGGACTCAGAGATAGACACCGCCGCCTCTGCGGGGCGGAAAACACCAGAGAGAGAAAAGCTCTCCAGCAGGCAGGAATCTGCCGGGGAAATTCCTTCCCGGAGAGGGAAGATCGTCGCCATCGTCATCGCCATCGCACCGGACTTCATCGGGATCATCATCATCATCTCCATCACCAGCACCTTCATCTCCACCATCACCACGCCATCCCGCTGTAACATCTTGAGTTGAATCTTGTTAAATTCTTAGGGGAAACTTTCCCGGTGTTGATTACTCTTGTGGTTGATGCTATTGAGTGGAACCATTGAATTAAGGTTTATGTTCATATTGTTATTTACCATTATTTCACCTCTGATCATGATCCATATGATGTTTTGTGAGTAGTTTGGTTAGTTCTTGAGGACATGGGAGAAGTCAAGATGTTAGTAGTGGAATTATGTTGAGTAATATTTAATGGTTTGATATTTATTTATTGTGGTGCTATTTCACTAGTGGTGTCATGTGAATGTCGACTACATGATACTTCACCATTTATGGGCCTAGTGAGATGCATTGTGTATTTGGCTACTAATTGTGGGGTTGCTGGAGTGACAGAAACCTAAACCTCCGTTAGGAAACTATTGCACCAGGGAGCATAGCATCTTAGAGTTTAAGGCTGTGGTTAGATTTATCTTAATTACTTTCTTGTAGTTGTGGATGCTCGCAAGGGGTATAATCACAAGTGTGTATTTATCCTAGAAAGGGTAGTGCGCTAGCACAGGTTCACCCCCATAACACTTATCAAACCAATAAAGATTATTTAGCGGCATGAAGCAAAAGCTCTTGACAGAAACTCCTGTGTGTCCTCGAGAACGTTTGGTCATCATAAGTTACACAACCTGGCTTGTCCTTTGCTCTAGAAAGGATTGGGCCACTCGCTATAATTGTTATTACTATCTTTTATTTACTCGTACTTTATTTACTTGCATTACCAAATACCCCTGAAAACCCGTTTGCTAGTATTTACAGTGAATCCTTGATCAAAACCACTTGTCAACACCTTCTTCTCCTTGTTGGGTTCGACACTCTTATTTATCGAAAGTACTATGATACACCCCCCTATACTTGTGGGTCATCAAGACTATTTTCTGGCGCCGTTGCCGGGGAGTGAAGCGCTATTGAAGAGTGGAATTGTTAAAGGTAACCGTCGCTGTGAGTATTGTTTTTATTTATATCTTTTATTTTTATTTTATTTTGCTATGGAGAGTTCTCCATTTGGGTTCCTATTTGGGAACACTACTATCACTGTTGCGGATGTGGATGAACCACAACCACCACCTGCTCAATTAGATCCTTTTAAAATACCTATGAAAATTGTTGAACGTGTTATGGATAACTGCTATTCAGGATATGGAACTGTCCATCCGGGTGATCACTTACTCTTTATACATGAATTATGCAAGTTGTTCAAGTGTGCAGGTATTTCATTGAGCCAGGTTAAGAGGAAGTTATTCTCTTTATCACTGAAAGGCAGAGCTGAGGAGTGGTATCGGCTGCTAAAAGATGGTCCATCTATTGCTTGGGAGGAAATTGTACCTCTCTTTTATTCCAAATTTTATCCTCCAAGTGAAATTCATAAAGATCGTAATCGAATATATAACTTTTGGCCTCATGATGGAGAGAGTATTGCCCAAGCGTGGGGGAGATTGAAGTCACTAATGCTCAAATGCCCCACTCATGAGCTTCCCAGTAATATTGTTATTAATAATTTTTATGTGAGGCTTGCTCTTCACGATAAGGATTTATTGGATGCTTCTTGCTCTAGATCATTTACATGCATGAAAGAAGAAGCTAAGTGGGATCTTCTTGACCGTATTCAAGAAAATGCTGAAGGATGGGAAAACGACAAAGGTAGGAAGTCAGGTATAAATTATGATTATGAATGCATTAAAGCTTTTATGGGAACCGATGACTTTCATAATGTTAGCACTGTTTATGGCCTTGATTGTCAGATACTTGCTAAGTGTTTTAAGGCCTTTGCCTCTTATCTTGATGTTCCAAAGAAAGATTGGAACAAGTATCATGCGCCTTATAAAGATTCTATTAGTCATATTCCTACTAAAACTACTAAAGTTTGTACTGTTGATCATATTTTGCCTAAACCTTATTTCAAGAAGACGCCTTTCCCTGCTAAGGTAAAGAAGCATTCCACTCTGGTAAGTGTGCTTAATAAAAGTACTAAGAAAGCTGCAGAACCTGATGAGCAAATTACTATTAAGTCTCCTGTAGCTATAGTGAAGGACCTTATTACTAAAGATGTAGGAGATGAACATATTGTCTTTTGTGAAGATGCTTCTAACATTGTTTCACATCCTAGTAGGCGTAGGAAAACAAGTGTTCCTATTATTTCTGTTAGGATTGGCGATCATTGCTATTATGGTTTATGTGACATTGGTGCAAGTTCAAGTGCTATTCCTATAGAGCTTTACAGAGAAATTATGCATGAAATTGCCCCTTGTGAACTTGAGAATATTGATGTGGTTATTCAACTTGCTAGCAGAGAGACTGTCTAGCCACTTGGTATTGTTCGAGATGTGGAAGTTTTATGCGGTAAGACTAAATATCCCACTGATTTTCTTGTACTAGGTAAGGAAGCTAGTAAAACTTGTCGTATTATTTTTGGAAGACCCTTTTTGAATACTTGTGGTGCTACGATAGATTGTAAGAAGGATAAATTTTTTACTAAGTTTGATGGAGAATCTTATGAGTTTAATTTTTCCAAGTTCGCTAAAACTCCTTTTGAAAATGAATTGCCTAATGAAAATTTTTGAGTTGAACAACTTGCCTCTATTGCTCTTGCTCCTAATAATGCTTTGCAGCAATTTATGGAGGACCATGAAAGTGATGTCTTCAGGGAGGAAAGAGAAGAGATTGACGATATACTTCTTCATGAACCACCGTTGATTAAGCACAATTTACCTGTGGAGGATCTTGGTACCACTTTGCCACCTAAGGAAGATCCTGTTTTTGAATTAAAACCTTTACCTGATGATCTTAAGTATGCTTATATAGATGATAAGAAAATATATCCTGTTATTATCAGTTCTAAGCTTTCAGGAAAGGAAGAAGAAAGGTTATTGGAAATATTGAGGAAACACCGAGGAGCTATGGGATACACTCTTGATGATTTAAATGGGATTTCTCCCACTGTATGTCAGCATGCTATTAACATGGAGGAAGATGCAAAGCCAGTTGTTGAACATCAATGCCGCTTAATTCCCAATATGAAGGAAGTGGTAAGAAATGAGGTATTGAAGCTCCTTGACTCTGGTATTATTTATCCTATTGCTGATAGTAGATGGGTTAGTCCTGTTCATTGTGTTCCTAAGAAAGGAGGTATCACTGTTGTGCCTAATGAGAATAATGAGCTTATTCCTCAAAGGGTAGTAGTTGGTTATAGGATGTGCATTGATTTTAGAAAGGTTAACAAAGTTACTAAGAAAGATCATTATCCTTTACCGTTTATAGATCAAATGTTAGAGAGGTTGTCTAAGAAGACTCATTTTTGTTTTCTTGATGGTTATTCTGGTTTCTCTCAGATTGCTATTAAAAAGCAAGATCAAGAGAAAACCACTTTTACTTGTCCTTATGGAACTTATGCTTATAGATGCATGCCATTTGGTTTGTGCAATGCTCCTGCTACTTTTCAAAGATGTATGTCTGCTATTTTTCATGGTTTTTGTGAAGAAATTGTGGAGGTTTTCATAGATGATTTCTCCGTCTATGGAAGTTCTTTTGATAATTGTTTGCACAATCTTGATAAAGTTTTGCAGAGGTGTGAAGAAACTAATCTTATTCTTAATTGGGAGAAATTCCACTTTATGGTGAATGAAGGAATTGTTCTTGGACATAAAATTTATGAAAGAGGTATTGAAGTTGACAGAGCAAAGGTTGAAGCAATTGAGAAAATGCCCTGTCCTAGAGACGTTAAAGGTATTCATAGTATTCTTGGTCATCCGGGTTTCTATAGGAGGTTTATTAAAGATTTCTCTAAGATTTCAAAGCCTCTTACTAATCTTCTTCAAAAAGATATACCATTTGTTTTGGATGATGATTGTAAGGAAGCTTTTGAAACTCTTAAGAAGGCTTTAACTACTGCTCCTATTGTTCAACCACCTGATTGGAATTTACCCTTTGAAATTATGTGTGATGCTAGTGATTTTACTGTTGGTGCTATTCTTGGATAGCGCGTAGATAAGAAGTTAAACGTTATTCATTGTGCTAGTAAGACTCTTGATGCTGCTCAGAAGAATTATGCTACTACTGGGAAGGAGTTTCTTGCTGTTGTTTTTGCTTGTGATAAGTTTAGACCTTACATTGTTGATTCTAAAGTTACTATTCATACTGATCACGCTGCTATTATATATCTTATGTCAGAGAAGGATGCTAAGCCTAGGCTTATTAGATGGGTGTTGCTTTTACAAGAGTTTGATTTGCATATTGTAGATAGGAAAGGTGCTGAAAATCCTGTTGCTGACAATTTGTCTAGATTGGAAAACATTTCTTTTGATCCTATTCCTGTTAATGATAGTTTTCCAAATGAATAGTTGGCTTCAATAAATGAAACTTCGTGAGAGAATCTGTGGTATGCTGATTATGCTAACTTTATTATTTCCAAGTATTTGCCTCCAACCTTTACAGCTCAGAAAAGAAGAAAATTCTTTTATGATTTGAGGCATTATTTTTGGGATGGCCCACACTTATATAAGGAAGGAGTTGATGGAATTATGCGAAGTTGTGTTCCAGAATATGAGCAACAAGAAATATTGAGAAAGTGCCATGGTAGTGCTTATGGACGACATCATGCTGGAGATAGAACTGCACAAAAGGTTCTACAATCAGGTTTTTATTGGCCAGCCCTTTTTTAAAGATGCTAGAAGGTATGTTTTATCTTGTGATGAATGTCAAAGAGTTGGTAATATTTCTAGACGTAATGAAATGCCTATGAGTTACACTCTTGTTATAGAATCATTTGATTGTTGGGGATTTGACTTTATGGGTCCTTTTCCCCCTTCAAAAGGTTATACTCATATACTAGTTGCTGTTGATTATGTTACCAAGAGGGTAGAAGCCATACCTACAAAGAGTACCGATGGAGAGACTTTGTTAAAAATGCTTAAGGATGTTATTTTTCCTAGGTTTGGTGTGCCTAGATATCTTATGACTGACGGAGGTTCTCATTTTATTCATGGCGGTTTTAGAAAAACTCTTGCTAGATATGACGTTAATCATAGAATTGCTTCTGCTTATCATCCCCAAACTAGTGGGCAGGTAGAACTTTCAAATAGAGAGATCAAGTCTATCTTGCAGAAGACTATCAATAGATCTAGGAAAAAACTGGGCTAGCAAGTTAAACGATACTTTATAGGCTTATAGAACTGCTTATAAAAACCCCATGGGCATGTCTCCATACAAGATGGTTTATGGAAAAGCGTGTCACTTGCCCTTAGAATTAGAACACAAAGCTTTTTGGGCAGTGAAAGAGCTTAATAGGGATTTTAAACTCGCCAGTAAGAAAAGGTTGCTTGATTTGAGTTCCCTAGATGAGTGGAGAAATGAAGCTTATGAGAATGCCAGACTTTTCAAAGAGAAAGTCAAACAATGGCATGATAAGAGAATTCTTAAGAGAGAGTTTCATGTTGGTGAGAAGGTTCTATTATATAGGTCTCATCTCAGATTTTTTGCAGGAAAATTGCTCTCGAAATGGGAAGGACCCTATGTTATTGAAGAGGTATACCACTCAGGTGCAATAAAGATTGTTTCATTAAAAGATAACACTACACAAGTGGTGAATGGTCAAAGACTCAAACATTATATTGCTGGAGATTCTTATAATGAAGATGTTGATGTTATTCAAATGGTTTCTCCGGAAGAATTCATCCAGGACAATATGCAGGAACCTACAGAATTCGTTTTCGAATAGGTAACAGTTCTAGTCAGAAAAGGTTCGCGTTAAACTTTTCCATGAATATTTTTGTTGTTTTTATTAAATATGAAAAATCACGAGACGAAAACGGGCAGGAGATGGAGTCCGGTGGCTCCTCACCACCAGGGGGTGCGGGCCCACTCCAGGCCACGCCGCCCTGTGGTGAGACCACCCCGGAGCTCGTTTCCATCCCGTTTTCCTCCTGTGATTTCGCTTTGTTGTTTAATTTTTGCCTATATAACCCCCCGGACTGCCTGAGGTTTGTATATCGTGTTTTCGTAGTGTTTTCATTTTGAGCTGTTTCTGTCTGGATTTGTTCTCGGTTCTAGGAGGATCATTGCTCCTTCAAGCATATGGAAGAGGACCACCAAGACCTCAAGCTGAAGGAAGAACAGGTTGCTGGAGGATCAAGGGCGAGAAACCCTACTTTTATAGGATCAATGAACGCTGGACGTGCCTTTTCTTATAATATGCAGGGACCAACATTTCCAGTCTTGGATCTAAATTTCATGCCGGTAATAAAAGAGGGTATGCTGGTCACTGACGAGCTTTGTGCCCAATACCGAGTTCTAGAGAGGGAGATACAGATACTTCAAGAAGAGAATCTCAGGCTTCGCAGGATGCTGGAACTTTCACTTGGTCCAAGGATGATCTTACCACCACTGCCTAAGGAGTAATTCATCATTGGTATAGGCATCCCCTTGGCTTGTTCCAAGCTTGGGGGAGTGCCGCAGTATCACATCATTATCTTTTGCTCATTTACTTTTCAAGTAGAGTCATATCATGAATAGAGAAGTTATCTTATAGAATAGTTTGCAGTGTGGAAGTATCCTCCTTAGTTGGTTATCTATGTATCCCTTGGTGTGAGTTGTGGTAATGAAATATTAATGAGAAGTTCTATCGTTTACTTTCCGCACACTTTATTTTAGATTGCAATCTCTCTTATACGATTAGTCTTGTTGATTAGTATTGGTATCACTTTAGGAGCATGAGTAAATTTAGTTGGTTTTGGCAAACTTAGCTTGGTCAGTAGCAGCATTACCTTGAGTTTTGAGTAGAAAAAGAAGAAAGAAGTGCTAGTAGATACATCATTTCAGCTTTCCTTCATGTTTGGCTCATAAGCAATGGTATTCTCAAGTTAAAATCGTTGTACTTTCAAGGAAGTTTGCATGATTGTTCCTATTATATGTATGTTTGTTTGTTTGTTTCATGCAACTCTTATGCTTGCTACCCAGCCTTGCTAGCCAAAAACCTATACTGAGAGGGAATACTTCTCATGCATCCAATTCCCAAAAACTAAGTTACTTCCAAAGAGTCCACTATAAATTCCTATGCATGGTATTTCAAACCATTCCAAGTAAATTTTCATGTGCTACCTTTCAAAAACCTTCAAATACTTCTCATTTTGTGCCACTGTTTTTAGCTCATGAGGACGTAGTGGTTGGGTTTGTTATCTTCCATACTAAATTGAGTACCCCTCGACTAGGCAGCTTCATCTGCTCGTCATTAATTTTGTAATGGAGCTGGTCAGACCATTGTAATCTAAACAAGAAAAGAAAAAAAGAGCACTCCTCCTTGGTATGTGAAAGTTGGTGGGCACCCGATGGAATCGGTTAGCCATGGTTTGAGAAAGGAAAAGGTGGGGAGGAGTGCCAAGCTATAAAAGAGCACAATTGTGCCAATTAATCAAATATCTCAAAATCACTCTCACTTGTTTAGTATGGAAGATATCAAGAACTCCGTTGCTAGTCGTTGACAAAAGCAACCACCTCTCAAAACAACTTTTACCTCTGTTTTACAAATGAAAAGCTCTAGCACATGTTTAATCCCTGCTTCCCTCTGCGAAGGGCCTGTCTTTTACTTTTATGTTGAGTCAACCTATTCCCTTCTATCTCAAGCAAGCATTTGAGTTGTTATGTTTCACTCATCCATATGTTGATCCATTCAACCATGTTTACTATCTTCCATTATTTAGTATAATGCTTTTACTTGAAGGAATCTATCTTTGAAAGCTTTCTATGATTGCAAAAAGTTTGTCTTGTTGAGCATATAGTTTTTGCTATATTAGCTCTGTTATAAAAGGCTCCATTCAAAAGTAAGTATAGTTTGTTCATTGTTCTCTGACCAAGAACTAAGGTTTGCCATCACCAATTATAGTTTACCTTGTGCATCTTTATTTGTGATTCCCTTTTACTTATTGCAAGTCTATATCATATAAAGGGAAGTTGCTGCCTATTATAATTTGTGCCTTGGTGAATGTTGCTGCCTATTATATTGCAAGTCTATATCACTCCATAAACCTGTGGTCATGTTTACCGAGTTTAGTTTTTGCTTGGGGACAAGCGAGGTCTAAGCTTGGGGGGGTTGATACGTCCATTTTGCATCACTATTTTGTATCATAACTTTCTATTATTCATTGATATATTTCACATTTAGAGATGATACTTATGTTGTTTCCTCTGTTTTTACATGTTTGATGATCATTGGAGGATTTGCTGCTGGAGTCAGGATTCTGCTGGAAAAAGGACCGTCAAGACACCATGTTTCGGAAGATCAGGAAATTCTAGAAAAATACCAGAAAATTATACTTTACTAGAGGACTGAAGAAGCCAGAAGGAGGAGGCGAGAGGAGCCACAGGGTGGGCTCACCCATGATACGTATCAAACGTATCTATAATTTTTTATGCTTCATGCTTGTTTTTACACCATTTGCTTAGTGTTTCGTTACACTTCGTGGCATTTTTATGTATTTTCTGGAACTAACCTATTGACGAGATGCCACAGTGCCAGGTCCCTGTTTTCTGCTGTTTTTGTGTTTCAGAAAAGTTACACAGGAAATATTCTCGGAATTGGACGAAACAAAAGCCGAACATCCAGAAATTTACCGAAGCTTCCAGAGAACCGAAGAGGAGACGGAGAGAAGCCACAGGGCGGTCTCACCACCAGGGGGCGCGGCCTAGGGCCTGGCCGCGCCGCCCTATGGTGAGAGCCCCCTGGTCCACTTCTGACGCTGCCCCTTCGCCTATAAAGACCCCCCGACGGGAAAAACCTAAATACCCGATCATTTTTCCAGAAACACATCGCGATCCGCCGCCATCGTCGACCCAAGATCGGGAGGGTCCAGAAGCTCTTCCCGGCACCCTGCCGGAGAGGGGAATCGCCACCGGAGGTCTTCTTTGTCGCCATGCTTGCCTCCGGCGCGATGAGTGAGTAGTCTACCTTGGACTATCGGTCCATAGCAGTAGCTAGATGGTTGTCTTTTCCACCATGTGCTTCATGTTTAGATCTCGTGAGCTGCCTTACATGATCGAGACTACCTTTATGTAATTATACATGTTGTGTTTGTTGGGATCCGATGAATATTGGTGTTATGATTGAGTTGATGTGCTGAATATTATCTTATGTTATCTCTATGTTGTTTATGATCTTGCATGCTCTCCGTTGTTAGTAGCTATCTCGGCCGAGTAGATACTAGTGACTCCAAGAGGGGGTATTTATGCTCGATAGTTGGGTTCATGCCTCTATTTAATCTGGGGGAGTGACAGAAACCTCTAAGTTTGTAGATGTGCTGTTGCCACTAGGGAGAAAACAACATTCATATGTCCAAGGGCATATGCTTTGTTTACATTACACACTTTGCTTAATGCAGTTATCTATTGTTCGCAACTTAATACTTGTGGAGTTCTCGGATTGATTCGCCACGAGTGGATTATTAGTCATAGATGCAGTTGGATGGCGGTCTATGTATCTTGTTGTAATGCCCAGAGTAAATCTCATAGTGATCCTCTCGACATATGCACGTTATCTTTATTCTATCAATTGCCCAACTGTAATTTGTTTACCCAGCATGTGTTATTTTATCTTATGGAGAGACACCACTAGTGAACTGTGGACCCCAGTCCTATTTCCTTTATATTGCTATCACCTATTTACTTTACTTGCACTGTTTACTTTACTCGCATACTACTATTGCTTTCCACTCGATACGCTTATTCCTTTGTTTACAGCAAACCGGTGAGATTGACAACCTCATCGTAAGTTGGGAACAAAGTATTTGGTTGTGTTGTGTGCAGGTTCCATGTTGCTACTAGTTAAAGACGCGCTAACAAGATATTGTTAACGGCGCCCTTGTTGGAGTGTCACTAGGCTAGCAAACATCACCTTCTTGAGTTTGGATTTTTCCTACTGGATTGACATACCTTGGTTTCATAACTGAGGGAAAACTTGCTGCTATATTCATCAAACCTTCTCTTGGGGTTTCCAACTGGTCGGTCATTTACTTCATCAACTACACACCAACAAGTTTTATGGCACCATTCATCACCACGCCATCAACAAGTTTTCTGGCGCCGTTGCCGGGGAAAAAGAAGACTTCTGCAAGGGGTGTTTCGCACGCATATCCTTTACTTTGTTTTAAGTTTTGCTTTACTTTATTTTTACTTGCTTCGTTTTATCAAAAAGACAAAAAAATTAGTATCCTTTATAGTTCATTATGTTGTTCCCTAAGTACGTTTTGGAGGACCTCTCAGTAGGTAGTGGTTCTATTATTGGGAAAAGTAACATCGAGGAGTTCTTTAATCATATTAGCATGCATAAAGATGTTGAGGATAAGTCTTTGGCTGAGCTTGCTCCTAGTTATGAAGTTGCTTCTGCTTATTTAGTTCACATGTTGGAAGCTAGGTTTGCTAGCCTTAATCCTTTTATGCAACACATGTATCTTAAGCTTCATGATATTGAGGATCCCGAAAAGAAAGCTTTTATCTTGAAAACTTTGCGTATAGAATTTAGAGATGTGGCCATTGAAGCTAGGAAAGTTTTTAAGAGATTTAATAAGCTTGGCTCGCCTGTAGAGGTTGTTGGTACAACCAATGAAGATTTCAGAGTACCAATACCTTGTAAACTTGTAGGAATTCATGATGCTTTGGAAAATAATTTTAATTGGATTTGTCCTGAAAATCTTTTTGATGAAAGTAGTGTACCAAAGTGTGATCATAAAGGATCTTCAAAAACTCACTTGGACACAATTCAATTCATTATTGAAAAGACTCCTACGATTGATCTTAATGCCTCTTTTGATATTACTTGATTCGCACTTTCTGCGCCTAGCTCAAAGGCGTTAAAGAAAAGCACTCTTGGGAGATAACCCAATGTTTTTACTTTCGGTTATTTTTCTTTTATTGGAGACTTGGAAGTTATTACTACTGTAATAACCTCTCCTTATCATTTTTATTTCGTTTTTGTGCCAAGATAAGCCTCTAATTTGAGTGAGGTAAGATTTGGGGATGTTGCTGTCCTGAAACAGATTTCGGTGCTGCACCGTAAACATTCGTGAAAATCCTCAGTATATCTTTTGGACCTGCGATTTCTTGTGCATATGCCCCAGGTTATATCCAAACTTTCATTAGTTTAACACTTTTTGATTTGAGCAACAGAAAATCCTCTAAAAATTCGACCTTTGTGAGCTGTTCTGTTTTGACAGATTTCTGCCAATATTTGTGTTTGCCGCTCGATCGCTTTCTTTTTGAGTTCTTTTGATCACGGAACTTTTGGGGAAGTTTCTACAGTAGTATATGCTTTATATGTGGTGGTTTTGAGTTGAAACCTGAAGCAAAAAGGGTTGATTCAATGTTACGCTTACACTAATGTTGCTAATAGAATTGTGTTGAGTTTTGTATGAAGGACGTTTTCAAGTGTAGGGATCGGAGAATGATGAGATGAGTTGAAGAATGGACAAAAGCTCAAGCTTGGGGATGCCCGTGCACCCCAAGAAATATCCAAGAGGTACAAGCATCAAAGCTTGGGGATGCCCCTGAGGCACCCCTTCTTCATCGGCAAAAATCTGGTCGCCTTTCAACACATTATATTTTTATTGCTTTATGCACTATGCGTTTTTCTTGGAGCGTCAGCCGTTTTAGTTTTCAGTTTTCTTTAGTTTTGTTTGTTGCAATAAATGGTTGGACCCCAACAAATTTCTTTTGGAGAAGTTGCCTTGCTTTTCATTTGCCAAGAACACTCCGTTTTTCACTCTTATCGTTCAACGAGTGTTCTCTTTTTCTGCTACTGCGTTTAGTTTTTGTTTTTGCTTTGATTTGTGTTCAGATCTTGTTATATCTTTATATCAAGGTGTATTTTGACCTCTGATCCATGTTGGTTTTCATCAAAAGAGTTGTTTGAAAAAGGTTCGAATGGTGTTGGAAAAGAGAAAAACCTTTATGCAAAAAAGTGGTACAAAAAGGAGCTTGTGTAGACTGCGGCCTAGGCTTTTGCATGTCGTGCATGATGTCTTTTTCATAGTATGCTTAGTGGTTTTGCTGTAGCATGACTTGTCTCAAATGACTGAGATTGCTTAATGAGCCTTTGAAAAAATCATGCATTGTTTTAATTATTTGGAAGCATTATTTTGGTTTTCTCCTTGATGCTTTATTTGGGTTGACTTGGCACATGCTCACACATGTTAGACTCATACAAAGTTGCCATAAGCCTCTATGATTATTTAGTTTTTGACTTTTGATGCCATCTTATGCTTCTTTTAATGTCGCTTTGCTTGATTATGGCCGTTATTGCTCTCTTAGTTGGTCGCTCCCAGTCTTTTGCTAGCCCTCATTTTGTACTGAGTATGAGCTCTACTCGTGCATCCAACTCCTAAAAACCAATTTTGCCATTGTGTCCACTATAAATTCCTATGCATGGTATTTGTAAGCCATTCCAAGTAAATTTTCATGTGCTACCTTTGAAAAAAAAAACCTTCAAAATACTTCTTGTTTTGTGACACTGTTTTCAGCTCATGGGGAAGTAGTGGTCGGATTTTCTATCTTCCATATTGCTTTATTCCAAAAAGAAAAAAAAAAGAGAAAAAAAATAAAGGAAAAAAAGGCACTCCTCCATGGTATGTGAATGTTGGTGGGCACCCGATGGAATCAGTTAGCCATGGTTTGAGAAAGGAAAAAAGGTGGGGAGGAGTGCCAAGCTTTATAAAAGAGCACCAAAGTGTCAATCTCTCTCTCAAAAACTTGCTTCATTTTTGTATGGAAGATAGTAAGAACCCCATTGCCAGTCGTTGACAAAAGCAACCACCTCTCAAAACCCAATTTTTATCTCTCTGTTTTACAAATGAAAAGCTATAGCACATGTTTAATCACTGCTTCCCTCCGCGAAGGGCCATTCTTTTACTTTTATGTTGAGTCACCACCTTCTATCTTTATGCACCGTCTAAGAGAGCATAGTTGTCATTCTGAGTATAATGTGCATTGTCCCAAAGTTTTCATTGATTGATTCATGATTTTGGTTTCACTTGTTCTTAAATTATTTGTATCTAGTCGCCCTCTTAAACTTGAAGGTGTCCTATGCATTTATGTTTTGCTATTCCATGAAGGACAAGCTGAAAACCATTTGCTATGTTTTTCCATATGATTTGAACACACATTTGACTTTCATTGTTTCATTTTCATGATCTTTTATTTGTGTTCTTCTTCATGTTATAACATGGTTGCTAAGTTTCTTCTATCAAGATTATATCTTTCATGCCCATGTTTTAAGTTCTTTTGATCCCAGCGCACAACGCTTATATATATGGTCAAGATTGTGTAGGTGCATGTCACCTCAAAAATTATTTCTTTGTTATCACTTACCTACTCGAGGACGAGCAGGACTTAAGCTTGGGGATGCTGATACGTCTCAAACGTATCTATAATTTTTGATGCTCCATGCTTGTTTTTACACCATTTGCTTAGTGTTTCGTTACACTTCATGGCATTTTTATGCATTTTCCGGAACTAACCTATTAATGAGATGCCACACTGCCAGTTCCCTGTTTTCTGCTATTTTTGTGTTTCAGAAAAGTTACACAGGAAATATTTTCGGAATTGGATGAAACAAAAGCCAAACATTCAGAAATTTATCGAAGCTTCCAGAGAACCGAAGAGGAGACGAAGAGAAGCCACAGGGTGGTCTCACCACCAGGGGGCGCGGCCCAGGGCCTGGTTGCGCCGCCCTATGGTGAGAGCCCCCTGGTCCACTTCTGACGCTGCCCCTTCGCCTATAAAGACCCCCCGACGGGAAAAACCTAAATACCCGATCACTTTTCCAGAAACACATCGCGATCCGCCGCCGTCATCAACCCGAGATCGGGAGGGTCTAGAAGCTCTTCCCGGTACCCTGCCGAAGAGGGGAATCGCCACTGAAGGTCTTCTTCATCGCCGTGCTTGCCTCCGGCGTGATGAGTGAGTAGTCTACCTTGGACTATGGGTCCATAGCAGTAGCTAGATAGTTGTCTTCTCCACCATGTGCTTCATGTTTAGATCTCGTGAGCTGCCTTACATGATTGAGACTACCTTTAAGTAATTCTACATGTTGTGTTTGTTGGGATTTGATGAATATTGGTGTTATGATTGAGTTGATGTGCTGAATATTATCTTATGTTATCTCTATGTTGTTTATGATCTGATGCGTTTGATGGCGCCCAGTTGACGAGGGAGATTATTCTTCTTCGTTCCCCGGCAACGGCGCCAGAAAATTAGCTGCTACCAAGTTGATGTGGGAGCAAACTGTCCTTGTGCGTGGTGGATAACCAGCCCGTTGGGAACCCCAAGAGGAAGGTATGATGAGTATAGCAGCTAGTCTTCCCTCAGTTAAGAAACCAAGGTTTAATATCGATCATGAGAGGAGAGACAAACGACTGAAGGTGATGCGGAACCTGCACACACACAAACAAATACTTTGTTCCCAACTTGCGATGAGGTTGTCAATCTCACCGGTTTGCTTGAAACAAAGGTTATGAGCGTATCGAGTGGAAAACAATATAGTATGCGAGTAAAGTAAACAGTGCGAGTAAAGTAAACAGGTGATAGCAATATGATGTAAATAGGACCGGGGTCCACAGTTCACTAGTGGTGTCTCTCCATAGATAAATAACACATGCTGGGTAAACAAATTACAGTTGGGCAATTGATAGAATAAAGATAAACGTGATATGTCAAGAAGATCACTATGAGATTTACTCTGGGCATTACAACAAAATACTTAGACCGCCATCCAACTGCATCTATGACTAATAATCCACTCCCGGGGATATCAATCCGAACACCCCAGTAGTATTAAGTTGCGAACAACAGATAATTGCATTAAGCAAAGTGTGTAATGTAAACAAAGCATATGCCCTTGAGCATATGAATGTTGTTTTCTCCCTAGTAGCAACAGCACATCTACCACCTTAGAGGTTTCTGTCACTCCCCCAGGTGAAATAGAGGCATGAACCCACTATCGAGCATAAATACCCCCTCTTGGAGTCACTAGCAACTACTCGGCCAAGATAGCTACTAACAACGGAGAGCATGCAAGATCATAAACAACATAGAGATAACAAAAGATAATATTCAGTACAACAACTTAATCATAAACACCAATATTCATCGGATCCCAACAAACCAAACATGTAGAATTACATAACGGTGATCTCAATCATGTAGGGCAGCTCATGAGATCTAAACATGAAGCACATGGTGGACAAGACAACCATCTAGCTACTGCTATGGACCCATAGTCCAAGGTAGACTACTCACTTATCGCTCCGGAGGCAAGCATGGCGATGAAGAAGACCTCCGGTGGCGATTCCCCTCTCCGGCAGGGTGCCGGGAAGAGCTTCTGGACCCTCCCGATCTTCGGGTCGGCGGCGGCGGCGGATCGCGATGTGTTCTGGAAATCTGATCGGGTACTTAGGCTTTTTCCGTCGGGGGGTCTTTATAGGCGAAGGGGCGTCGTCAGAGGGGGAGCCAGGAGCCCTCACGCGGGGCCCGCGCGGCCAGGGGCCTGGCCGCGCCGCCCCTGCGTGTGGGGCCCTGGTGGCCCCCCTCCGGCTCTCCTTCGGATCTCTGGAAGCTTCCGGGTAAAATAAGACTTCAGGAACTTGTTTCGTCCAATTCCGAGAATATTTCCTGTGTATCACTCTGATACACAAAAACAGCAGAAAACAGGGAACTGGCACTATGGCAACTCGTTAATAGGTTAGTTCCGGAAAATGCATAAAAGTGCCACTAAGTGTAACGAAACAATAGGCAAATGGTGTAAAAACAAGCATGGAGCATCAAAAATTATAGATACGTTGGAGACGTATCATGATCTTGCATGCTCTCCGTTGTTAGTAGCTATCTTGGCCGAGTAGATACTAGTGACTCCAAGAGGGGGTATTTATGCTCGATAGTTGGGTTCATGCCTCTATTTAATCTGGGGGAGTGACAGAAACCTCTAAGGTTGTGGATGTGTTGTTGCCACTAGGGAGAAAACAACATTCATATGTCCAAGGGCATATGCTTTGTTTACATTACACACTTTGCTTAATGCAGTTATCTGTTGTTTGCAACTTAATACTTGTGGAGTTCTCAGATTGATTCGCCACAAGTGGATTATTAGTCATAGATGCAGTTGGATGACGGTCTTTGTATCTTGTTGTACTGCCCAGAGTAAATCTCATAGTGATCCTCTCGACATATGCACGTTATCTTTATTATATCAATTGCCCAACTGTAATTTGTTTACCTAGCATGTGTTATTTTATCTTATGGAGAGACACCACTAGTGAACTGTGGACCCCGGTCCTATTTCCTTTATATTGATATCACCTGTTTACTTTACTCACACTGTTTACTTTACTCGCATACTACTATTGCTTTCCACTCGATACGCTCATTCCTTTGTTTACAGCAAACCGGTGAGATTGACAACCTCATCGTAAGTTGGGAACAAAGTATTTGGTTGTGTTGTGTGCAGGTTCCACGTTGCTACTAGTTGAAGACGCGCTAACAAGAAATCGTTAACGGCGCCCTTGTTGGAGTGTCACTAGGCTAGCAAGCATCACCTTCTTGAGTTTGGCTTTTTCCTACTGGATTGACATACCTTGGTTTCATAACTGAGGGAAAACTTGCTGCTATATTTATCAAACCTTCTCTTGGGGTTTCCAACTGGCCGGTCATTTACTTCATCAACTACACGCCAACAAGTTTTTTGGCACAATTCATCACCGCGCCATCAACCCACAGGGGGCGTGGGCCCACCCCTGGCCGCGCCGGCCTGTGGTGAGGCCACCCTGGCCCACTTCTGCCATCGCCCCTTTGCGTATATTGTCATCCCCGAAAACCTAAGTGAGGGGGGGGACTCAGAGATAGACACTGCCGCCTCTGCGGGGCGGAAAACACCAGAGAGAGAAAAGCTCTCCGGCAGGCAGGAATCTGCCGGGGAAATTCCTTCCCGGAGAGGGGAGATCATCGCCATCGTCATTGCTATCGGACCGGACTTCATCGGGATCATCATCATCATCATCTCCATCATCAGCACCTTCATCTCCACCATCACCACGCCATCCCGCTGTAACATCTTGAGTTGAATCTTGTTAAATTATTAGGGGAAACTTTCCCGGTGTTGATTACTCTTGTGGTTGATGCTATTGAGTGGAACCATTGAATTAAGGTTTATGTTCAGATTGTTATTTACCATTATTTCACATCTGATCATGATCCATATGATGTTTTGTGAGTAGTTCGGTTAGTTCTTGAGGACATGGGAGAAGTCAAGATGTTAGTAGTGGAATTATGTTGAGTAATATTTAATGGTTTGATATTTATTTGTTGTGGTGCTATTTCACTAGTGGTGTCATGTGAACGTCGACTACATGATACTTCACCATTTATGGGCCTAGTGAGATGCATTGTGTATTTGGCTACTAATTGTGGGGTTGCTAGAGTGACAGAAACCTAAACCTCCGTTAGGAAACCATTGCACTAGGGAGCGTAGGATCTTAGAGTTTAACGCTGTGGTTAGATTTATCTTAATTACTTTCTTGTAGTTGTGGATGCTTGCAAGGGGTATAATTACAAGTGTGTATTTATCCTAGAAAGGGTAGTGCGCTAGCACAGGTTCACCCCCATAACACTTATCAAACCAATAAAGATTATTTAGCGGCATGAAGCGAAAGCTCTTGAAAGAAACTCCCGTGTGTCCTCGAAAATGTTTGGTCATCATAAGTTACACAACCGGCTTGTCCTTTGCTCTAGAAAGGATTGGGCCACTCGCTGCAATTGTTATTACTGTCTTTTATTTACTCGTACTTTATTTACTTGCATTACCAAATACCCCTGAAAACCCGTTTGCTAGTATTTACAGTGAATCCTTGATCAAAACCACTTGTCAACACCTTCTGCTCCTTGTTGGGTTCGACACTCTTATTTATCGAAAGTACTACGATACACCCCCCTATACTTGTGGGTCATCAGCCATCAAGTTTTTCTGGCGCCGTTGCCAGGGAGAAAGAGGATTTCTTCAAGGGGAGTCTCTCACTTCCAATCTTTTTACTTTGTTATAGATTTGCTTAGTTTCTTTACCTTATTTTTGTTTGCATCTTTTTATCAAAAATACAAAAAAATAGTTCCTTTTATAGTTGGACTTTGTTACTTTGTTTTTAGTTCATTATGTTGATCCCTAAGTACGTTATGAAAGACTTATCAGTAGGTAGCGATTCTATAATTGGGAAAGATAATATTGAAGAGTTCTTTAATCATATCAGTAAGCACAAAGATATTGTGGATAGATCTTTAGCAGAACTTGCTCCTAGTTATGAAATTGTTGCAGCTTATTTAGTTCACATGTTGGAGGCTAGGTTTGTTAACCTTAACCCCATGATGCAGCAAATGTCTCTTAAGCTTCATGATATCGAAGACTCTGAAAAGAGAGATTTTATTTTGGACACTTTGCGTAAAGAATTTAGAGATGTTGTTATAGAAGCTAGAAAAGTTTTTGAGCGTTTTCATATGCTTGGCTCTTGTGTAGATGTTATTGGTACAAATAGGGAGGAAATCAAAATACCAATACCTTTTAATCTCGTAGGAATGCATGAAGCCTTGGAAAAGAATTTTGACTGGATTGTTCCTGAAAACCCATTTGATGAAAGTAGTGAATCCAAGAGTGTTGAGAAAGGATCTTCTAAAACTTGTTTGGATACAATACAATTGCTTGTTGAAAAGACTTCTGCTATTGATCTTAATGCTCCTTCATTTGAAAATACTTGATTCTCACTTTTTGCGTCTAGCTCAAAGGCGTTAAAGAAAAGCACTCTTGGGAGATAACCCATTGTTTTCTTTTCAGTAATTTTTATTTTTGTTGATTTTTGGAAGTTGTTACTACTGTAATGACCTTTCCTTATCATTTTTATTTCGTTTTTGTGCCAAGAAGAACCTCTAATAGGAGGAAGGTAAGATTTGGGGAAGTTGTTGTCCTGAAACAGATTTCTGTGCTGCACCATAAAAATTCGTGAAAATTCTTAGAACGTCTTTTTGATCTGCGATTTCTTGTGCAAATGCCCCAGGTTATTATATAACTTTCATTAGTTTTTCACTTTTCGATTTGAGCAACAAAAGATTTTCAAAAAAATTGATGTTTACCAGCTGTTCTGTTTTGACAGATTTCTGCCACTATTTCCATTTGCCTCTTGATCTCTTTCTTTTTGAGTTCTTTTGATCACGGAACTTTTAAGGAAGTTGCTATGGTAGTTTATGTGTTAATATGTGTTATACTTGAGTTGAAACTGAACCAAAGAGTGGATCTACTATTTTGCATACACTAATGTTTCTAATAAGAATTGTGTGAAGTTTTGTACGAAGGAAGTTTTCAAGTGTAGGGAAAGGAGAATGATGAGATGAGATGAAGTATGGACAAAAGCTCAAGATTGGGGATGCCCACGTCACCCCAAGAAATATCCAAGAGGTACAAGCGTCAAAGCTTGGGGATGCCCAAGGCACCCCTTCTTCATCAACAAAAATATCAGGTCATTTTTCAAGACACTATATTTTTATTGCTTCATATGCTATGTGTTTTTCGTGGAGCATCTTTATTATTGCTTTCAGTTTTGTTTTGTTTTGTTTCCTGCAATAAATGGTTGGACCCCAACATGTTTCTTTTGGAGAAGACACACTCCGTTTTCATTGCCTAGAACACTCTAGTTTTCACTTTTATTGTTCAATGAGTGTTCTCTTTTTCTAGTACTGCGTTTAGCTTTTATTTTTCCCCTTCGTTTTTGTTCAGAACTTGTTAGTTATTTGTAGCTAGGTGTGTTTAGACCTCTGGTCTTTGTTGCTTTTCATCTTTGAGAGTTGTTTCAAAAAGGTTGATTGGTGTTGGAAAAGAGTAAAAAGGTTTCATGCTTACAGTGGTGCAGATGGGAGCTTGTTTAGACTGTGGCTTAGACTTTTGTATGTCATGCTTGCTATTATTTTGATTATATGCTTAGTAGTTATTGCTGTATCATGACTTGTCTCAAATGACTGAGAGTGCTTAATGTGCCTTTGAAAGAATCATGCATTGTTTTTATCTTATAGAAGCATATTATTTTGGTATTCTCCTTTGATGCTTTATTTGGGTTGACTTGGCGCATGCTTACACCCTGTTTGACTGCAAACCAGTCGCCTCAAGCCTCTATGATCATTTGGTTTTTGACATGTGATATCACTTTATGCTTTGGTTAATAATGTTTTGTCGCTATGCATGATTATGGCCGTTATTGCTCTCTTAGTTGGTCGCTCCCAGTCTTTTGCCAGCCTTCACCAGTACTGAGAGGGAATACTTCTCGTGCATCCAACTACAAATTCCTATGCATGGTATTTCAAGCCATTCCAAGTAAATTTTCATGTGCTACCTTTCAAAACCTTCAAAAACTTCTCATTTTGTGACACTGTTTTTAGCTCATGAGGACGTAGTGGTCGGGTTTGCTATCTTCCATATTGAATTAAGTACCCCTTGACTTGCATGCTTCATCTGCTCGTCACTAATTTTGCAATGGAGCTGGTCAGACCATTGTAACCTCTAAAAAAAGAAAAGAAAAAGGCACTCCTCCATGGTATGTGAAAGTTGGTGGGCACCCGAAGGATTCGGTTAGCCATGGTTTGTGAAAAGGAAAGCGGGGAGGAGTGCCAAATTTTATAAAAGAGCACGTATGTGCCAATTTTAAAAAAGAACTTGGAACCGCTCTCAACTTGTTTAATATGGAAGATAGCAAGAACCCCATTGCCAGTCGTTGATAGGAACAACAACCTCTCAAAACAATTTTTATCTCTATTTTACATATGAAAAGCTCTAGCACATGTTAAATACCTGCTTCCCTCTTCGAAGGGCCTTTCTTTTACTTTTATGTTACGTCTTCATCTTCTACCTTTACCTACCGATTAGGGGAGCATAGTTGTCATTCTGAGTATAATGTGCATAGTCCCAAAATTTATTATTGATTGATTCATGATTATGGTATTGCTTGTTCTCAAATTATTTGTATCTAGTCACCCTCTTCAACTTGAAGGTGTCCTATGCATTTATGTTTTGCTACTCCATGAGGGACAAGATGAATACCACATTGCTATGTTTTTCTATATGCTCAAAACAAACAATTGACTTTCAATGCATTATTACTCATGATCTTTTGTTTGTGTTACTTTTCATGTTGCAACATGGTTGCTAAGTTATATTGTCAACATTATATCTCTTATGCCCATGTTTAGATTACTTTGATCTCAGCATGCAATGCTTTACATCGTTTTGATCAAGATTGTGTTGGTGCATGTCACCTGTTTTTTTTTGTTATCACTTACCTACTCGAGGACGAGCAGGAGTTAAGCTTGGGGATGCT
Source organism: Dactylis glomerata (assembly GCA_007115705.1). NCBI lineage: Eukaryota > Viridiplantae > Streptophyta > Magnoliopsida > Poales > Poaceae > Dactylis > Dactylis glomerata. The sequence goes on along the minus strand of QXEO01000360.1, from coordinate 2,968,724 downwards.
TGATACGTCTCAAACGTATCTATAATTTTTGATGCTCCATGCTTGTTTTATACCAATTGCTTTGTATTTTGATTACACTTCGTGGTATTTTTATGCATTTTTTGGAACTAACCTATTAACGAGATGCCACATTGCCAGTTCCTGTATTTTTTGTTGTTTTTGTGTTTCAGAAAAGTTACACAGGAAATATTCTAGGAATTGGACGAAACAAAAGCCAAAGTTCCTACTTACCTGACACGAAGACGGAGTCCAGAGGAGAGACGGAGACAGATCAAGGGGCAGCCGCACCAAAGGGTGGCACGGGCCACCCCCTGGCCGCGCCACCAGGTGGTGTGACCATGGTGGCGCGGTGTTGAATGGTGCCAGAAAACTGTTGGCGTGTAGTTGATGATATAAATGACCGGCCAGTTGGAAACCCCAAGAGAAGGTTTGATGAATATAGCAGCAAGTTTTCCCTCAGTTACGAAACCAAGGTATGTCAATCCAGTAGGAAAATGCCAAACTCAAGAAGGTGATGCTTGCTAGCCTAGTGACACTCCAACAAGGGCGCCGTTAACGATATCTTGTTAGCGCGTCTTCAACTAGTAGCAACATGGAACCTGCACACAACACAACTAAGAACTTTGCTCCCAACTTACGATGAGGTTGTCAATCTCACCGGTTTGCTGTAAACAAAGGAATGAGCGTATCGAGTGGAAAACAGTAGTAGTATGCGAGTAAAGTAAACAGGTGATAGCAATGTAAAGGAAATTGGACCGGGGTCCATAGTTCACTAGTGGTGTCTCTCCATAAGATAAATAACACATGCTGGGTAAACAAATTTCAGTTGGGCAGTTGATAGAATAAAGATAACGTGCATATGTCGAGAGGATCACTATGAGATTTACTCTGGGCATTACAACAAGATACATAGACCGCCATCCAACTGCATCTATGACAAATAATCCACTCGCGAGGAATCATCCGAGGACCCCTTGAGTATTAAGTTGCGAACAACAGATAACTGCATTAAGCAAAGTGTGTAATGTAAACAAAGCATATGTCCTTGGACATAAGAATGTTGTTTTCTCCCTAGTGGCAACAGCACATCTACAACCTTAGAGGTTTCTGTCACTCCCCCAGATTAAATAGAGGTATGAACCCAACTATCGAGCATAAATACCCCCTCCTGGAGTCACTAGTATCTACTCGGCCAAGATAGCTACTAACAACGGAGAGCATGCAAGATCATAAACAACATAGAGATAACATAAGATAATATTCAGCACATCAACTCAATCATAACACCAATATTCATCGGATCCCAACAAACACAACATGTATAATTACATAAAGGTTGTCTCGATCATGTAAAGAGGCTCACGAGATCTAAACATGAAGCACATGGTGGAGAAGACAACCATCTAGCTAATGCTATGGACCCATAGTCCAAGGTAGACTACTCACTCATCGCACCAGAGGCGAGCATGGCGATGAAGAAGACCTCCGGTGGCGATTCCCCTCTCCGACAGGGTGCCGGGAAGAGCTTCTAGACCCTCCCGATCTCAGGTCGACGACGGCGGTGGATCGCGATGTGTTTTTGGAAAATTGATCGGGTCCTTAGGTTTTTCCCATCGGGGGGTCTTTATAGGCGAAGGGGCAGCGTCAGAAGTGGACCGAGGTAGCCTCACACATAGGGGGATCGGCCAGGGCCTAGGCCGCGCCGCCCTACTATGTGGCCGGCTCGTGGCCCCTCTCCGTCTCCTCTTCGGTCTTCTGGAAGCTTCGTTAAATATCTGGATGTTTGGCTTTTGTTTCGTCCAATTCCGAGAATATTTCCTGTGTAACTTTTCTGAAACACAAAAACAGCAGAAAATAGGGAACTGGCACTGTGGCATCTTGTTAATAGGTTAGTTCCGGAAAATGCATAAAAATGCCACGAAGTGTAACGAAACACTAAGCAAATGGTGTAAAAACAAGCATGGAGCATCAAAAATTATAGATTCGTTTGAGACGTATCAGACCACCTGGTCCACCTCCTGACATTGCCCTTCCGCCTATAAATTCCCTTCAACGGGAAAACCCTAAGGAGACGAACACTTTTCCAGAAAACATAATGCAAGCCGCCGACGTTGTCGTCCCGAGATCGGGAGGGTCCAGAAGCTCTTCTCGGCACCCTGCCGGAGAGGGGAATCTTCACCGAAGGCCTTCTTCATCACCATGCCAGCCTCCGGAGTGATGCGTGAGTAGTCTACCTTGGACTATGGGTCCATAGCAGTAGCTAGATGGTTGTCTTCTCCACCATGTGCTTCATGTCTAGATCTTGTGAGCTGCCTATCATGATCAAGATCATCGTTATGTAATTCTACATGTTGTGTTTGTTGGGATCCGATGAATATTGAGTACTATGTCAAGTTGATTTGTTGATTTATCATGTCTATGTTATTTATGATCTTGCATGCTCTCTGTTGCTAGTAGATATCTTGGCTGAGTAGATGCTAGTGACTCCAAGAGGGAGTATTTATGCTCGATAGTGGGTTCATGCCTCTAGTAATCAGGGAGAGTGAGTATAACTTCTAAGGTTGTAGATGTGCTGTTGCTACTAGGGAGAAAACAACAATCTTGTGTTCAAGGACATTTGTATTGTTTACATTACACACTTTGCTTAAGGCGATAATCTGTTGCTTGCAACTTAATACCCAATGGTTGTTCAGATGATATCCGGTGGGTGGATTATTAGGCATAGATGCAGTTGGATTACGGTCTATGTATTATGTTGTAATGCCCAAGTGAATCTCATAGTGATCTTCATGACATGTACATGCATTGTTTTGTATACTTTATTCTGTCAATTGCCCAACTGTAATTTGTTTACCTAGCATGTTATTTATCTTTATGGAGAGACACCTCTAGTGAACTGTGGACCCCAGTCCATTCTTTTCCATATATATTACCGTTTACTTTCTACAAGCATTATTTACTTTATTGCAAACAAATACCTTTTTCCACTCAACACGTTTAATCCTTTGTTTTTAGCAAACTGGTGAGATTGACAACCTCACTGCAAGTTGGGGCAAAGTATCTTGGTTGTGTTGTGTGCAGGTTCCACGTTGTTGCTGGTGCCGGTAGTGCGTCCTGCCAAAAGTCAGCTAGCATCAACCTTCGGAAGTGGTTTCTTTCTCCTACTGGTCGATTAAACTTAGTTTCATAACTGAGGGAAAACTTACCGCTACGCTCATCATAACTTGCTCTTGGGGTTCCCAACTGGCCTATGATGGCGTGTCGATGTCCGTCCAGTTGGGAACCCCAAGAGGAAGGTATGATGAGAACAGCAGCAAGTCTTCCCTTGGTATGAAACTAAGGTTTATCGAACCAGTAGGAGAAAGAACCAACTTCCAAAGGTTGATGCTCGCTAGCTTCACGACTGCTCCAGACAATTTATATATGGCGCCTCATCCAGGGCTTAGCTTTTCACCAGCAGCAACGTGGAACCTGCACACAACACAACCAAGTACTTTGTCCCAACTTACAGTGAGGTTGTCAATCTCACCGGTTTGCTGTAAACAAAGGATTAAGCGTATCAAGTGGTAAAAGATAATAGTTTGCAAGAATGTAAATAAAGCAAGTAAATGGTAAACAGTAATAACAGTGTAAAAGAATGGACCGGGGTCCACAGTTCACTAGTGGTGTCTCTCCATAAGGTAAATAACATGTTGGGTAAACAAATTACAGTTGGGCAATTGATAGAATAAAGCAAGCATACAAATGTCATGAGGATCACTATGAGATTCACTTGGGCATTACAACATAATACATAGACCGTAATCCAACTGCATCTATGACTAATAATCCACCCGCCGGATGCCATCCGAGCAACTGCTATGGACCTGTAGTCCAAGGTAGACTACTCACACATCACTGCGGAGGCAGGCATGGTGATGAAGAAGACCTCCGGTGGTGATTTCCCTCTCTGGCAGGGTGCCGGGAAGAGCTTCTGGATGCTCCCGATCTCGCGTCGACGACGACAGCGGCTTGCAGTATCTTTTGTGGAAATTGATCGGGCTCCTTAGGTTTTCCCGTTGAGGGGAATATATAGGCGGAAGGGCGGAATCAAAAGGTGGACCAGGGGCCACACCAGGCCCCAGCGCGGCCAGGGGGTGTGGCCACCCTCTGGCTCCCCTCCGTCTCAGATTTGGACTCCGTCATGCTTTGGGAAAAATAGGAACTTTGGCTTTTGTTTCGTCCAATTCCGAGAATATTTCATATGTAGCTTTTCTGAAACACAAAAACAGCAGAAAATAGGAAACTAGCACTGTGGTATCTCGTTATTAGGTTAGTTCTGGAAAATGCATAAAAACGCCACGAAGTGTAACAAAACACAAAGCAAATGGTGTATAAACAAGCATAGAGCATCAAAAATTATAGATACGTTTGAGACGTATCAAGCATCCCCAAGCTTAACTCCTGCTCGTCCTCGAGTAGGTAAGTGATAACAAAACAATAATTTTTGAGGTGGCATGCACCATCACAATCTGGATCAACGTTGTAAAGCATTGAGTGCTGAGATCAAAGTACTTAAAACATGGGCATAAGAGACATAATCTTGACAATAAAACTTAGCAACCATATTATAACATGAAAAGTAACACAAACAAAAGATCATGAGTAATGAAGCATTGAAATTCAAGTGTGTGTTTCGACCATATAGAAAAACAAAACAAAGTGGTTTTCAGCTTGTCCTTCATGGAATAGCAAAACATAAATGCATAGGACACCTTCAAGTTTAAGAGGGCGACTAGATACAAATAATTTAAGAACAAGCAAAACCATAATCATGAATCAATCAATAATAAACTTCAGGACTATGCACATTAAACTCAGAATGACAACTATGCTCTCTTAGACGGTGCATAAAGGTAGAAGGTGGAGACTCAATATAAAATAAAAAGAAAGACCCTTCGCAGAGGGAAGCAGTGATTGCAAGTTTTATAAATCTCCAAACATTATGATACTTACTAGCTTTGAGCTCTCATTGCCCCCATCATAGGCATTGATACGTTGCAAACGTATCTATAATTTTTGATGCTCCATGCTTATTTTACACCAATTGCTATATGTTTTGTCTACACTTTGTGGCACTTTTATAATTTACTAGTTGAATGCCCGTGCGTTGCTACGGGCTTTTTGTTTCTTGCCATACGTATAAATATGTTAGCTAAAGAGTTGATTATCGTGGGAAGCTTGGCTCGGGGAATATCGATTGTTTCAGGTACCAAGTGCAGGGAAGGGTTTTTCAGGTGAAATTTTAGTGCTCTGGTGCCAAATTTATATAGAAACATAGTAATTTTTTGATATGTAATTACATATTATTATTTATTCGCAAAAAATACATATTATTATGAAAGCTTACAAATTCCACTTTCCTCAAATTGTATTTCAAAAAAAAAATTGCGAGTCATGTAAATAAAAAGAAATACTCAAACTACCCATATTGGAGCTTGCCAAGAACAAAAGAGACTCATGATTCAGTATTTATCTTGGTAAAGCTTATACAATAATATCTGATAAAAACAGTAAAAAAACATCTTGTAGATTCATACAAAGAAGATAACGTTAGGTCACATAATAAAGTTCATAATGCAAGTCAACTTCTCTGTTTACATCTTCAGACAACCATGCACAAAACATAGTATATCGAATTATTTCATCTTGAAACTCATTTTTGACAACTCCTCCAATGCCCATCATGTCACTAAGTTTCTACCATGAAAGAGATAATGACCTTGATAGAGATCCAAATTACCTATGTTAACCTCGAGCTCATGTGCAAGATTTGTAGAATATGAGCTCTCAGGGCTTGGATGGTTCGCTGCCGCCATAGTTAGCTGGATAAATCAAGGTCAGGGACCCGTGCTACCTATAACATGAGGTAGGGGCGGTATTTGGAGCCCATCAAACATTAGATTCAGGTGCCTGCTATCACGACCAAACATTCAATTTAGTTTACTACAATTTGAAGATGCTGATGTAAGGATGCTGTGCGTTGCAACGGAAAACAAAAAATAAAAATTAAAAAGAATCCTGGATTGATTTAGGTAAATAAAATATAAATAGAAAAGAGAAAGAGACTCAGGGTTACATCTTTTGCCAAAAAATAGCTAGACGATCTAAAATCCATGAAAAGAATCTAGCTAGGATTGAAGACTATGGACGTGTTTGGCAATCCTCTAGGTTCCAGCTTCTAGAAAAATCTCGACGAAGCAGTGCCGAACATCCTAACTCTAGGAAGCTAGATCCAAGAAGCTGGGTCATTTTAGGTCCTGACAGCTTTTGTGGAGCTCGTTTTTCCTAGCTCCGTTAAAATGAACCGGAGCTCCGCCCGCTCCGAGAGCGCGGGTGCAGAGCGGAGCGCATCCAAACACACCCTAAAATTCTCTGTATGACCTCTTTTTCTTGAAGGGTCCTTTTACGGTACATCAGCGGAACATGGGCCGCTTATTTCCGTTGATCCGATGGTCCACAGTCGTAATACTACACCAAATTTGACATGGTATATTTTACGGGGAAGGGCATTCTCGGTATACCACTATTTTAAATCCTGCGCCTAGGTCCTCATATAACGATGAAGCTACTATCAGGTCGCACATGACATCAACCATGGCCAGTGGAGCCTCTGCATAGTATCGATCATAGCACGTCGCGTACGGCGCCGGCAGCAGCGTCGTCGCCTTCGACCTGCGTTTCATGCAGCTCCTCTTCAATCCTCACCTTGCCCGCATCCTCTGTCACCGCCGTCCACTGGGCGCCTTTCCCAGCTAACCCCCCGCCACTCCCTCAGCGCGGAAGACGATGCCGACGGTGCCAAGGATAAGCACCGCTCACTCCGCCTCGCCACCCATGACGAGAGTAAGGTCTTCTCGTTGTCTGGGATGACCGCGTGCGCGTACCTGCCAGAGCCGGCGTCGCTGCTCTTCTCGTTCCACAACTGGTTGCTCCTTTCAACCTGCCGCATCGCCCTCCCGGCATATCTGGAGGCCGTGAGCGGATACGTTGTGAAACTTGGCATGGCGTGCAACTGGTTTGTGCAGAACACACTGATGGCCTTGTAGACGCGCCTTGGCCGGATGGACGTGGCGAGGAGAATCGTCGCCATGATCGGCGTCCTGACCATCTGTTTGTAGTCCTCATCATAGAGAGCGGACACGGCAGAAATAATTTGACATAGGACTACGACTAATAGAGATCAATTACAAATGAAGGTCACTCCCAATAAAAATTACCCTTTGGTCCTTTGGCCCAAATATGGTCCAATTAATTATAACTACGCACTAAAACCTATAGTCCGATGTATCGTAAAATTTCCTTTTTTTAAACACCTACACTCGTTGGTCGACACAACCATCAACTCGACCTGCCCATTTTTCAAAAGGACTTTCCGTTTGTTTTGGTGATATTTAGAATAGGGAAACTATGTTAATCCCTCGGGGATACTGCGCGTCCGTCCTTCACTTCCGCTGCTTGACGTGTGGTGTCCCACACACCACGTTTTGCTGGGCTCACAACCCAACCTTATCTCCCCATTCTCAGCTCTATCTCTCACCTCTATCTTCTCCCGTGAATCGCCATGGAAATAGGCCACCGCCACGCGCCGCGACCGGCGCTGCCCCAGCCACGCACGCCGGCCACCGCTGCCCTAGCCACGCGCCGCCAGCCACCATCCACCGCGCATCCCAGTGGCATCCGCCGCCACACGCGCCCGCCCCCATAGGCTCCCGCCGCCACACGACAAGGCCCTTTTGCGGCTGCGGTCGCACGCCGGCGTTCCGGTGCGGCGAGACCCGGCTCCAACGCCAGTCATCCGAGAAGGAGGTGGCCTATCTACTGCCACCATCGGAGCGCCGTTGCTGAACGGGGGCTCTCCAGTGCTGAGGGTGCTCGCCGGTACAGCCAAGCCTTGTTCCCCTCTGCCTTCTACGAGCCATCCCCGACGCGTCTGCTACAAAGGGTGTTGTCCAGTCATCGCGCCGCTGCAAATAGCAGGTGCATGAGCTGCAAAAGGCGGGCGCAGGAGCTGCGAGCGGTTGAGGTCGGAGCCAAAAGGCGGGCGCAGGAGCTGCGAGCGGTTGAGGTCGGAGCTGCAAAGGGCGCCGCCGCTGCAAGATGGAGGCGTCCTTGCCGTCGCTACAAGCGGCGGCGGCGGTTACTACATATGGGGGCGGGGTTGCTACAAACTGGCGCCGGCGGCTGCTACAAGTGGTGCTACGAGCAGCGGCGTTGTGCTACCATGGTCAACGGTGATGCACCATGGTGACGGCGAAGTCCCAGTGCTGCACGTAGCGGAGGTCGAGGAAGAGACTCCGATTCAAACTCTCTAGCGGTAGAACTATTGATTGCACGAGCGGACAGGTGCGGGATGCTACGAGCAACGTAGGAAGGCCGGAAGGCGTACACACGAGGCGCAGACGTCGGGCGCGCGAGTACGTAAGGAAAACATCCAGGTTTTTTTGAGGTACGAAGAATATAAGTCCGATGGATCCGGTTTTATTGACGTACGAAAAGGTTTTTTTACTTACCACGGTTTTTGAACCATCACGACCTCAAGCCGTATTATTAGTAGAGATTTGGACTAACCTACTAATAGTTGCAAAAGTGCACAATGTTCTTATTTTACACTTTGATGTGTAGGAATTACCAAAAATACAAGTGGAAACCTTATTGCAGTCAAATTGGGACTTTCCAGAAATCTGGGGCAGAACTTTTTTTAAAGATGGTCATGTTACAGGTCGAAGACGGCGTCAAACGGAAAACTCTTCAATCACAAAGTTGTAGGGAATTTCACGGCAAATGTTCTAGACATAAAATTCACCTGATTCCGAGTACGGGCGGCCAAGATAAGCCCGCTCCATTACGGCCCAAGATGGGGAGACGGGAATCCGAGAGACTATATAAAGGGAGGAACCCTAACTCGTGGGGGACACCTCCACCCACGAATTTGCAGCCAGCAGAGCCACGTTTTCGCCTCCCCCATGGATCCCATCTCCATGGGGGAGGGCTCCCATGAAGCCATGAAGGAAGGGGGCTAAGGGGCGGCGCTCCCCCATGATGCCGGCGGCGGGGAAGGAGCCCCCCGCGCCGTCGCCCGCGCTGCCGCCGCCGCCCGCGCCCACGCTGCTCCTCTCCACCATCTTCACCGCTATCTCCATCATATATGCAGTGGTTCATCCTCCCACACACCTCTGTACCGTCCTATATAAACATGGTGTTTGATGCTATAATATTTATCCTATGATCTATGTCATGTTTCCATAGTTTATTTGTTCTTAGATTAATTTGTTGAATGTCTTTGGTTCATTAGAGTTGTATGTTGATATGGTACTGTCCTTTGGTGTCCATTATATTTATGTGCACATGGATTAAACATCTTAGAGTTAGTAGTATGTGCAAAAGTAAGGGGATAGTTCTGCCGGAGTGACAGAAACCTGAGGACGCGAACCGGAACATTGCACGTATGGGAGTAAGAGGACCATTAGCTTAAGGCTATGGTTGGGGAAACCTTAATGCATTGTTAGTAGTTACGGATGTTTGCTAACAATCCAATCATAAGTACTTGTAATCCCAAGTAGCGGAGCGCATGTTGATTTAGCCTTTCCCACATAGAAAACTGCATCGAAGACAATGAACTCGATATCTTTATTAGTTAATCTTGGACAAAGCCACCACAATTACCACCACTATTCGACACTCATGGTACTATTATTTTATGTTTTCTTAGTATACTTTATTGCTGCAGCACTAACATTTACTTTCTTGTATTTATTATCTTGCAAAGCTATCTCTCATACCCGTATTGTTGCACTAGTTTTATTTCCTAGATAATGCAAACGTTTAGTGTGCGTAGAGTTATATCAGTGGTTGATAGAACTTGAGAGAACATTTATCCTACCTTTAGCTCTTCATTGGGTTCGACACTCTTACTTATCGAAAAGGCTACACACAATCCCCTATACTTATGGGATATCAAGACCTTTTCTGGCGCCGTTGCTGGGGGGCTCTAGCGTGTGGGTGAATATTCTTGTGTGCACTTGTTTGCTTTGTCTCTAAGTAGTTTTTACTTTCAGTTTTAAGTTGTTCTCTATCTTAGTATGGATAGGGAATGCGAATTACAAAAAAAATTAGTTGTACTTATTACCTAAAAACATTTTCAAAAAGGAAAGTGATTGGAAAGATGAGTAATGGTTAAGTGGGGGTCGACCTTGAACACTTGTGTTCATGCCTATGAAACCAAAACAAATCTTTCTATGGAAGCTTTTTAGTTTAAAACTTGTACATATTGTATATATTGTATATATTCCTTTGTACCATAAAAGTAAAGTGATAATTGTAGTTCCTAGTTACTTGGAAGTTGATAGTTTTGCTTTGCTCTCTAAAAACAGATTTTCTGTGCTTCACCGTATAAAATGTTTAAAATCACCAGAACGTGATATTGACCTGAAATTTCTTGAGTGCAAAGTAATGCTTATTATATTTCTTTCATTAGACTAACTTTTTCTGATTTGAGTTACGTAGCTGTCTCAAAAAATTCGATTTTCACCGACTATTCTGTTTAGACAGATTTCTGTGCTTCACTATAAAAAATCGTGAAAAATCTCAGAATAGTGTTTTGATCTGAATTTTTGTGTGTGCATAAACCTGAGATTATGATCTGTCTTTCTTTAGTTTGGAGTTTTTCGATTTGAGCTACCTAACTATCTCGTTGAGTGTCATCTTTACAGACTGTTCAGTTTTGGCAGATTTCTTAGTTTATTCAATATTGTACTTGGTGTTATTAGTTTCATTAGTTTTTCGATGGATGACGGAAATCATGAATACCTTAGTATATATAGTGGCTAATGTTGAGTTTAGATTATGAAATTTGTAAATGCTTGAACATGAGTGGATTTTACTTAATGAGTACTAACCCTACTAATGAGTTTTGTGAAGTTTTATGTGGATGTAGCTTATAAGTTCTAATCAATATGGTGATATGAGATGAATAAGAAGACAGAAGAGCTCAAGCTTGGGGATGTTTAGGTGCATCCCAAGAACATTTCCAAGAAGATACAATCATCTAAGCTTGGGGATGCCCGAGTCATCCCCCTATTCATCAACTAACATGAGGTTGTCTCCTTCATACTCTATATTACGCATCCACATGATATGTATTATGTTAACTTATATATTAATTGCTTTTATATGTCTTGGTTTTATCTTCTTATTTTATTAGGCTCTTTATTTTGTTTTTATTGCTTCTTTACTTTCACTTATAAATTGAAAACAACAAAAATAGTTCCTTTTGTTTTGCTTCTTTGTTTAGTTCTCTACTTTGTGCCTAGCTCAAAGGCGTTAAAGAAAAAAACACTCTTGGGAGATAACCCATTATTTTATTTTCAGTAATTTTTCTTTTATTTGAGTCTTAGAAGTTATTACTACTGTAATAACCGCTCCTTCTCCTTTTTATTTCATTGTTGTGCCAAGAAAAACCTCTAATTTGAGGGAGGTAAGATTTGGGGAAGTCGCTGTCCTGAAACAGATTTTGGTGCTGCACCGTAAACATTCGTAAAAATTCTCAGTATATCTTTTTGACCTGCGATTTCTTGTGAATATGACCTAGGTTATATCCAAACTTTCATTAGTTTTACACTTTTTGATTTGAGCAACAGAAAACCCTCTAAAAATTCGACATTTATCAGCTATTCTGTTTTGATAGATTTCTGCCAATATTTGTGTTTGCCGCTCGATCGCTTTCTTTTTGAGTTCTTTGGATCACGGAACTTTTGGGGAAGTTGCTACAGTAGTATATACTTTATATGTGGTGTTTTTGGGTTGAAACTTGAACCAAAAAGGGTTGATTCATTATTATGCTTACACTAATGTTGATAATAGAATTGTGTTGAGTTTTGTATAAAGGAAGTTTTCAAGTGTAGGGATTGGAGAATGATGAGATGAGGTGAAGAATGGACAAAAGCTCAAGCTTGGGGATGCCAATGCAACCCCTAAGAAATATCCAAGAGGTACAAGCATCAAAGCTTGGGGATGCCCCCGAGGCACCCCTTCTTAATCGGCAAAAATCAGGTCACCTTTCAAAACACTATATTTTTATTGCTTCATGCATTATGTGTTTTTCTTGGAGCATCTTTACTTTAGCTTTCAGTTTTTTTTGTTTTTTTTGCTGCAATAAATGGTTGGACCCCAACAAATTTCTTTTGGAGGAGATGTACTCGCTTTTCATTTGCCAAGAACACTCTAGTTTTCACTCTTATCATTCAACGAGTGTTCTCTTTTTCTAGAACTGCGTTTAGCTTTCGTTTTTCGCCATAATTTTTGTTCAGATCTTGTTATATCTTTGTATCAAGGTGTATTTGGACCTCTAGTCTCTGTTGGTATTCATCAAAAAGTTGTTTCAAAAAGGTTTAAATGGTGTTGGAAAAGATAAAAAGTTTCATGCAAAAAGTGATACAAAAAGGAGCTTGTTTAGACTGTGGCTTAGACTTTTGCATGCCATGCTTGATGTCATTTTGATAGTATGCTTAGTGATTTTTGCTGTAGCATGACTTGTCTCAAATGACTGATATTGCTTAATAAGACTTTGAAAAAATCATGCATTGTTTTTATTATGTGGAAGTATTTATTTGGTTTTCTCCTTTGATGCTTTATTTGGGTTGACTTGGCGCATGCTTACAACATGTTTGGCTCTTACAAAGTCGCCATTAGCCTCTATGATCATTTGGTTTTTGACTTGTGATGCCATTTTATGCTTCTCTTAATGATGTTTTGTTGCTATGCATGATTATCGCCGTTATTGCTCTCTTAGTTGGTCGCTCCCAGTCTTTGCTAGCCCTCATTTTGTACTGAGTATGAGCTCTACTCGTGTATCCAACTCCCAAAAACCAAGTTATTCCAATGTGTCCACTATAAATTCCTATGCATGGTATTTGCAAGCCATTCCAAGTGAATTTTCATGTGCTACCTTTCAAAAAACCTTCAAAACACTTCTCGTTTTGTGACACTGTTTTCAACTCATGGGGACGTAGTGGTTGGATTTGCTATCTTCCATATTGCTAAATTCCAAAAAGAAAAAAAAAGGAAAAAGAAAGAAAAAAAAGACACTCCTCCATGGTATGTGAATGTTGGTGGGCACCCGATAGAATCGGTTAGCCATGGTTTGTGAAAGGAAAAAAGGTGGGGAGGAGTGCCAAACTTTATAAAAGAGCACCAAAGTACCAATCTCTCTCTCAAAAACTTGCTTACTTTTTGTATGGAAGATAGTAAGAACCCCATTGCTAGTCGTTGACAAAAACAACCACCTCTCAAAACCCAGTTTTTATCTTTCTGTTTTACAAATGAAAAGCTCTAGCACATGTTTAATCACTGCTTCCCTCTGCGAAGGGCCTTTCTTTACTTTTATGTTGAGTTTCCACCTTCTACCTTTATGCACCATCTAAGAGAGCATAGTTGCCATTCTGAGTTTAATGTGCATAGTCCCAAAATTTAACATTCATTGATTTATGATTATGGTTTCACTTGTTTTTAAATTATTTGTATCTAGTCACCCATTTAAACTTGAAGGTGTCCTATGCATTTATGTTTTGCTATTCCATGAAGGACAAGCTGAAAACTACTTGTTATGTTTTTCCATATGATTTGAATACACGTTTGACTTTCATTGTTTCATTATTCATGATCTTTCATTTGTGTTTCTTTTCATGTTATAACATGGTTGCTAAGTTTTTATTATCAAGATTGTGTCTCTTATGCCCATGTTTTAAGTTCTTTGATCCCAGCACTCAATGCTTTACTTAGATGATCAAGATTGTGATGGTGTATGTCACATCAAAAATTATTCTTTTGTTATCACTTACCTACTCAAGGACGAGCATGAGTTAAGCTTGGGGATGTTGATACGTTGCAAACGTATCTATAATTTTTGATGCTACATGCTTGTTTTACACCAATTGCTATATGTTTTGTCTACACTTTGTGGCACTTTTATGATTTATTTGGACTAACCTACTAATAGTTGTAAAAGTGCACAATGTTCTTGTTTTACACTTTGTGTAGGAATTACCAAAAATACAAGTGGAAACCTTGTTGCAGTCAAATTGGGACTTTCCAGAAATCTGGGGCAGAACTTTTTTCGAAGATGGTCACGTTACGGGTCGAAGACTGCGTCAAACGGAAAACTCTTCAATTACAAAGTTGTAGGGAATTTCACGGTGAACATTCTGGACATAAAATTCACCTGATTCCAAATCCGGACGGCCGAGATAAGCCCGCTCCATTGCAGCCCAAGATGGGGAGACGGGAATCCGAGAGACTATATAAAGGGAGGAACCCTAGCTCGTGGGGGACACCTTCACCCACGAATTTGCAGCCACCAGAGCCACGTTTTTGCCTCCCCCATGGATTCCATCTCCATGGGGGAGGGCTCCCATCAAGCCATGAAGGAAGGGGGCTAAGGGGCGGCGCTCCCCCATGATGCCGGCGGTGGGGAAGGAGTCCCCCGCGCCGCCGCCGCCGCCCGCGCCCTCACTGCTCCTCTCCACCATCTTCACCGCTATCTCCATCACATATGCAGTGGTTCATCCTATCACACACCTCTATACCGTCCTATGTAAACATGGTGTTTGATGCTATAATATTTATCCTATGATCTATGTCATGTTTCCATAGTTTATTTGTTCTTAGATTAATTTGTTGAATGTCTTTGGTTCATTAGAGTTGTATGTTGATATGGTACTATCCTTTGGTGTCCATTATATTTATGTGCGCATGGATTAAACATCTTAGGGTTAGTAGTATGTGCAAAAGGAAGGGGATAGTTCCGCCGGAGTGACAGAAACATGAGGACGCAAACCAGAATGTTGCACGTATGGGAGTAAGAGGACCATTAGCTTAAGGCTATGGTTGGGGAAACCTTAATGCATTGTTAGTAGTTACGGATGTTTGCTAACAATCCAATCATAAGTACTTGTAATCCCAAGTAGCGGAGCGCATGTAGATTTAGCCTCTCCCATATAGAAAACTGCATCGAAGACAATGAACTCGATATCTTCACTAGTTAATCTTGGACAAAGCCACCACAATTACCACCACTATTCGACACTCATGGTACTATTATTTTATGTTTTCTTAGTATACTTTATTGCTGCAGCACAAACAAATACTTTCTTGCATTTATTATCTTGCAAAGCTATCTCTCATACCCGTATTGTTGCACTAGTTTTATTTCCTAGATAATGCAAACGTTTAGTGTGCGTAGAGTTGTATCAGTGGTTGATAGAACTTGAGAGAACATTTATCCTACCTTTAGCTCCTCATTGGGTTCGACACTCTTACTTATCGAAAAGGCTACACACGATCCCCTATACTTGTGGGATATCAGGCATCTTGAATGGTTAAGGTTAATACGAGTACAAATATGAAGCATATGCTTAACAAATCATAAGTTGAAAATCTCGTGTCCCGTGAAGTACGAATACCCAAACCTCATGCTACTCGACTTAGGTCCCAAGCAAGTTCTTGTCATTGTAAGCATACATGTATCATCGAGAACGCCAACGGGGTACCTCTTGCCCGATGACATGGAACAAGCCCACATCAAAATGACAAGACAAACAGACAATGAACACCTCGGCATCTCTTTTATTTACAATTAGTATAGCTTTTATTGTGAGATGCGTCGTCGAATGTCCACTATGGACATGCTGTAAATTTCCACCATGAATGATGCATGGCTTAGATTAGCGGCCCAGGCGTTTCTCTAACATATATACAAACTCCACGAGCTCACAAGATTCCAACTTATTTCACATCGCGAGTATCCATAAACAAAAGATCACGATATCAACTAAATGAGAGAAAGTGCAATGTTGAAAGCTTGCCCCATGACGGCATGGTTGGGCCAACCTCCAACTTACAACTTGCAAGCATAACATCAACATAAGAGAGCCACAATGGTCAAAATTATTAAAAGCAGAAAAGTAAAGTGTGCCGTCAGGTTCGTGAGACCTTTACTGACTAATTTTCACATAACACCAAAAAGTTTATTTTAAAGGATAGATAAAAGCAAGTCAAATGTACTTGGAATAGAAAATTGCTAATAGGTATGTATGGTGGACACATTGGAAAACTTGGGTTTTGGGAGTTGGATGCACGAGAAGTATTCCCTCTTAGTACAAAATGAAGGCTAGCAAAAGACTGGGAGCGACCAACTAAGAGAGCAATAACGGCCATAATCATGCATAGCGACAAAACATCATTAACCAAAGCATAAAGTGGTATCACAAGTCAAAAACCAAATGATCATAGAGGCTATATGGCGACTTGTTTAAGTCAAACATGTTGTAAGCATGCGCCAAGTCAACCCAAATAAAGCATCAAAGGAGAAAACCACAATAATATGCTCCCATATAATAAAAACAACGCATGATTTTTTCAAAGGCTCATTAAGCAATCTCAGTCACTTGAGACAAGTCATGCTACAGAAAAAACTACTAAGCATACTATCAAAATGACATCAACATGACATGCAAAAGTCTAAGCCGCAGTCTAAACAAGCTCCCATTTGTACCACTATAGGCATGAAACTTTTTCTCTTTTCCAACACCATTCAAACAATTTGAAACAACTCTTTTGATGAAAACCAACATAGACCAGTGGTCTAAATACACCTTTATGCAAAGATATAACAAGATCTGAACAAAAATCAAGGCGAAAAATGAAAGCTAAATGCAGTACTAGAAAAAGAGAACACTCGGTGAACGATAAGAGTGAAAACTAGAGTGTTCTTGGCAATGAAAAACCGGAGTGTGCCTTCTACAAAAGAAATTTGTTGGGGTCCAACCACTTATTGCAGCAAACAAAACAAAAGAAAACTGAAAGCGAAAGTAAAGACGCTCCAAGAAAAACGCATAGAATATGAAGCAATAAAAATATAGTGTCTTGAAAGGTGACCTAATTTTTGCCAATGAAGAAGGGGTGCCTCGGGGAATCCCCAAGCTTTGACGCTTGTACCTCTTGGATATTTCTTGGGGTGACATGGGCATCCCCAAGCTTGAGCTTTTGTCCATACTTCATCTCATCTCATCACTCTCCATTCCCTACACTTGAAAACTTTCTTCATACAAAACTTCACACAATTCTATTAGCAACATTAGTATAAGCATGATAGTAAATCTAATCTTTTGGTTCAGTTTCAAACTCAAATATACCATCCATTAAAGCATAAGCTACTGTAGCAACTCTCTCAAAAGTTCTGTGATCAAAAGAACTCAAAAAGAAAGCGATCGAGAGGCAAACATAAATAGTGGCAGAAATCTGTCAAAACAGAACAGCTCACAAAGATCGATTTTTCAGAGGACCTTCTGTTGCTCAAATCGAAAATTGCAAAACTAATAAAAAATTGAAAATAACCTGGGGCATATGCACAAGAAATCTCAGATCAAAAAGATATTCTGAGAATTTTCACGAATTTTTACGATGCAGCGCAGAAATCTGTTTCAGGACAGCAACTTCCCCAAATCTCACCTTCCTCAAATTAGAGGTTCTTCTTGGCACAAAAACGAAATAAAAATGATAAGGAGAGGTCATTACAGTAGTAATAACTTCCAAGACTCAAATAAAAGAAAAAGTACTGAAAAGAAAACATTGAGTTATCTCCCAAGAGTGCTTTTTTCGTCTTTGAGCTAGGCGCAGAAAGTAGAAATCAAGTATTTTCAAATGAGGCATTAAGATCAATTGCAGAAGCCTTTTCAACAATAAATTGTATTGTATCCAAATGAGATCAATTGCAGAAGCCTTTTCCAAAGCTTCATGCAATCCTACTAGTTTGCAAGGTATTGGTACTTTGATTTCTTCCTTGTTTGTACCAACAACCTCTACACGTGAGCCAAGCATATTAAAACGCTCAAAAACTTTCCTAGCTTCTATAACAACATCTCTAAATTCTCTATGCAAAGTCTCCAAAATAAAATCTTTCTTTTCAGAGCCTTCGATATCATGAAGCTTATGAAACATTTGCTGCATAAAAGGATTTAGGTTAACAAACCTAGCCTCCAACATGTGAACTAAATTAGCAGCAGCAACTTCATAACTAGGAGCAAGCTCGGCTAAAGATCTATCCTCAACATCTTTATGCATACTAACATGATTAAAGAACTCCTCGATGTTACCTTTCCCAATTATAGAACCACTACCTATCGAAAGGTCCTCTAGAGCATACTTAGGGAACAACATAATGAACTAAAAGTAACGAAGTACCAACTATAAAAGGAACTAATTTTTTTTGTATTTTGATAAAAAGATGCAAGCAAAAATAAAATAAAGCAAAACAATAACAAAGTAAAAGATTGGAAGCGAGAGACTCCCCTTGCAGAAATCCTCTTTCTCCCCGGCAACGGCGCTAGAAAAATTGCTTGATGGCGTGTAGATGTCCGCCCAGTTGGGAACCCCAAGAGGACGGTATGATGAGCACAGCAACAAGTCTTCCCTCAGAATGAAACCAAGGTTTATCGAACCAGTAGGAGAAAGAACAAACTTCTGAAGGTTGATGCTCGCTAGCTTCGCGACAGCTCCGGACAATTTATATATGGTGCCTCGTCCAGGGCTTAGCTTTGCACCAGCAGCAACGTGGAACCTGCACACAACACAACCAAGTACTTTGTCCCAACTTACAGTGAGGTTGTCAATCTCACCGGTTTGCTGTAAACAAAGGATTAAGCGTATCGAGTGGTAAAAGATAATAGTTTGCAAGAATGTAAATAAAGCAAGTAAATGGAAAACAGTAATAACAGTGTAAAAGAATGGATCGGGGTCCACAGTTCACTAGTGGTGTCTCTCCATAAGGTAAATAACATGCTGGGTAAACAAATTACAGTTGGGCAATTTATAGAATAAAGCAAGCATAAAATGTCATGAGGATAACTATGATATTCACTTGGGCATTACAACATAATACATAGACTGTAATCCAACTGCATCTATGACTAATAATCCACCCGCCGGATGTCATCCGAGCAACCGTTGGGTATTAAGTTGCAAGTAACAGATTATCGCCTTAAGAAAAGTGTGTAATGTAAACAATACAAATGTTCTTGAACACAAGATTGTTGTTTTCTCCCTAGTAACAACAGCACATCTACAACCTTAGAGGTTTCTGTTACTCCCCTAGATTACTAGAGGCATGAACCCACTATCGAGCATAAATACTCGCTCTTAGAGTCACTAGCATCTACTCGGCCAAGATATCTACTAGCAACAGAGAGCATGCAAGATCATAAACAACATAGAGATGACATAAAGATAATAATTCAGCAAATCAACTTGACATAGTATCAATATTCATCGGATCCCAACAAACACAACATGTAGAATTACACAATGATGATCTTGATCATGATAGGAAGCTCACAAGATGTAAACATGAAGCACATGGAGGAGATGACAACCATCTAGCTACTGCTATGGACCCGTAGTCCAAGGTAGACTACTCACACATCACTCCGGAGATAGACATGGTGATGAAGAAGGCCTCCGGCGGTGATTCTCCTCTCTGGCAGGGTGCCGGGAAGAGCTTCTGGACCCTCCCGACCTCGTGTCGACGGCGGCGGTAGCTTGCAGTATGTTTTGTGGAAATTTATCGGGCTCCTTAGGTTTTCCCATCGAGGGGAATATATAGGCGGAAGGGTGGAGTCAGAAGGTGCACCAAGGGCCCACACCAGGCCCTGGCACGGCCAGGGGGTGGCCCGTGCCATGGGGGGGTGGCCGCCCTCTGGCTCACCTCCATCTCAGCTTTGGACTCTGTCACGCTTCGGGAAAAATAGGAACTTTGGCTTTTGTTTCGTCCAATTCCGAGAATATTTCCTGTGTAGCTTTTCTGAAACACAAAAATAGCAGAAAATAGGGAACTGGCACTGTGGCATCTCGGTTAGTTCTGGAAAATGCATAAAAATGCCACAAAGTCTAACAAAACACAAAGCAAATGTAGTATAAACAAGCATGGAGCATCAAAAATTATAGATACGTTTGAGACGTATCAGCCTACATCAACTACGCGCCATCAGACCAGCCCAGGTAGTATTGTAGATATTGACCACCACTCCGTGGAGTACACGTTAAGGGGACTGACAATGACCAAGGAATGCTTCATGAGGGTTTTTGTATGTTTTGAGGCTTGTCGCCGGGGTTTTTTGGAAGGCTGCAGGCCCTATTTAGTTATTGATGCAACTTGATACGTCTCCAACATATCTATAATTTTTGATGCCCCATGCTTGTTTTTACACCATTTGCCTATTGTTTCGTTACACTTAGTGACACTTTTATGCATTTTCCGGGACTAACCTATTAACGAGTTGCCACAGTGCCAGTTCCCTGTTTTCTGTTGTTTTTGTGTTTCAGAAGTGATACACAGGAAATATTCTCGGAATTGGACGAAACAAGTTCCTGAAGTCTTATTTTACCCGGAAGCTTCCAGAGATCTGAAGAAGTGTCGGAGGGGGGCCACCAGGGCCCCACACGCAGGGGCGGCGCGGCCAGGCCCCTGGCCGCGCGGGCCCCGCGTGAGGGCGCCTGGATCCTCCTCTGACGACGCCCCTTCGCCTATAAAGACCCCCCGACGGAAAAAACCTAAGTACCCGATCAGATTTCCAGAACACATCGCGATCCGCCGCCGCCGCCGACCCGAAGATCGGGAGGGTCCAGAAGCTCTTCCCGGCACCCTGCCGGAGAGGGGAATCGCCACCAGAGGTCTTCTTTATCGCCATGCTTGCCTCCGGAGCGATAAGTGAGTAGTCTACCTTGGACTATGGGTCCATAGCAGTAGCTAGATGGTTGTCTTGTCCACCATGTGCTTCATGTTTAGATCTCATGAGCTGCCCTACATGATTGAGATCACCGTTATGTAATTCTACATGTTTGGTTTGTTGGGATCCGATGAATATTGGTGTTTATGATTAAGTTGTTGTACTGAATATTATCTTTTGTTATCTCTATGTTGTTTATGATCTTGCATGCTCTCCGTTGTTAGTAGCTATCTTGGCCGAGTAGTTGCTAGTGACTCCAAGAGGGGGTATTTATGCTCAATAGTGGGTTCATGCCTCTATTTCACCTGGGGGAGTGACAGAAACCTCTAAGGTGGTAGATGTGTTGTTGCTACTAGGGAGAAAACAACATTCATATGCTCAAGGGCATATGCTTTGTTTACATTACACACTTTGCTTAATGCAATTATCTGTTGTTCGCAACTTAATACTACTGGGGTGTTCGGATTGATATCCCCGGGAGTGGATTATTAGTCATAGATGCAGTTGGATGGCGATCTATGTATTTTGTTGTAATGCCCAGAGTAAATCTCATAGTGATCTTCTTGACATATCACGTTTATCTTTATTCTATCAATTGCCCAACTGTAATTTGTTTACCCAGCATGTGTTATTTTATCTATGGAGAGACACCACTAGTGAACTGTGGACCCCGGTCTTATTTCCATCATATTGCTTTCACCTGTTTACTTTACTCGCACTGTTTACTTTACTCGCATACTATATTGTTTTCCACTCGATACGCTCATAACCTTTGTTTCAAGCAAACCGGTGAGATTGACAACCTCATCGCAAGTTGGGAACAAAGTATTTGTTTGTGTTGTGTGCAGGTTCCGCGTTGCTGCTGGCCGAAGACGAGTCAACAAGTATCGTTAACGGCGCCCTTGTTGGAGTGTTACTAAGCCAGTCCGCATCACCTTCAGTCGTCATTATCTCTCCTCTCCTGATCGATATTAAACCTTGGTTTCTTAACTGAGGGAAAACTAGCTGCTATACTCATCATACCTTCCTCTTGGGGTTCCCAACGGGCTGGTTATCCACCACGCACAAGGACAGTCTGCTCCCACATCAACAACCGGTAGCACAACTTTCCTCACAAGAAGGTTTAAAGGACAGTTAGTCGCAGCTTGTGCAGTTGGTGGACATAATTTTGTATTTCCAGTTGCATATGGTGTGCTAGAGACAGAGTCTGAGGAGAGTTGGACTTGGTTTTTGCAGAATTTGCGCCGGGCTATTGCACATCCCAATGGGTTGGTAATTCATACATATGCCTGCAAGGGTTTAGAAGTGGCCATGGATAATGTGTTCCCTGGAGCATAGCATGCGGAATGCATGCGTCACCTTGCTGCAAATTTTGTGAAGAAATTCAAAGGAAAGGTGTATGCCAATAATTTGTGGCCAACATCTTTGACTTGTAGTGTGAAGAAGAACAACTACCACATGAGGCAGTTATACAGGAATGACAAAGTGAAGGAATACTTGGAAACACACCACTCCAAGATATGGGCCGGAAGCCAATTCAGTGACCTGAGCAAAGTTGACTATGTGCACAATAATCTTGCAGAGTCTTTCAACTCAACGATCCGAAAACTAAAGGGTCTTTATTTGGTTGATTTGCTTGACAAGATAAGGATAGAATACATTAAGAATTTCATGTCTGTGCAGGATTGCCGCGACAAAATTTATGGGCCACATTATCATCCCTTTCGTGATGAATGAATTGAAGAAGAAACCAAGAGGCTTGGAAATGGACATGACTCTTTGCTCGGCCACCACAGCAGAGGTATCATTTTTGGATAAATAGAAGAGAAATGGAGATATCCACTGGATTTAGAAGCTAGAACTTGCAGTTGTAGGAAATGGCAGATAACTGGCTTGCCATGCATTCATGCCTTGTTTTTCATCACTACTCTCTCAGGTCAAGTAGGGAACATACAACAGTATGTGCATGAATACTACTCTGTTGCAAGGTTCAAAGCCACATATGCACATGCCTTACATGTCCTGGAAGGAAAACAACAATGGGACATAGTGGACCCTGGTTTCAAGCTTTGTGCTCCAGTTCTGAAGAGAGCAGCAGGTAGACCAAGGAAGAGTCTAATAAGATCTCGCAGTGAAGGATCTAGACTTGGAGAAACGAAGCGTAAGTGCACAAGGTGTGGTGGGTCTGGTCATTTTGCAAAGTTATGTGATAGCACAGTAGATCCAGCGTTTGGAGAGTGTTTCGATGATGAAAATGATGGTCAGCAGCCAGTTGCACCGGCTGATGAAAATGATGCTCAAAATGAGGCTCCAAATGATGATATTGCCGATGATCAAAGTGAGCAAAATGTTGATTATGACGATGATCAAAATGAGGCTCCAAATGATGATATAATTGATTATCAAAGTGAGCAGAATGTTGATCAAAATGATGCTCCAAATGATGGTGACCAAAATGTTGAGCAAAATGATGCTCCAATTGAGGCTCCAAATGATGGTGACCAAAATGTTGAGCAAAATGATGCTCCTTCTGTGGTTGTGTGTTCTGCTTGGTATGTAAATCTTGCCAACACTATTTTACATTTATCACTTGACATGATCTCACAACCCTTTATGTTATTTTGTTGTGCAGCTCTGTGGTAGGTTCAAACAAAGTGGTGGCAGTGAGCTTTGAGGTACTTGAGGTACCGACAACCAAGCGGAGAAGAGTAGAAGAGAAGAGCACAAGGAACACAAGGAGCAAAGTGGTGGTAAGCACAAGGATCACAAGGAGTAGAGTGGTGGCAAGAAGCACAAGGATAAAAAAGAAGCCCCTACGCTTTGGAGATGATTGAGTGGGAACCAAGTAGAATTTATGAAACATTATAAATGTTGTTGTATTTGTGTTGAACTATGTTTGAATTATGATTTATGTTAGGACTATGTTTGAATTATGTTGGAATGATGATGGTACATATTTGGGTACATACTCATGTCTAAATGCTCTCCAAATGGGTACCAAAATTCAAATTCAAACCAAACTTCAAATTTGAACCAAACTTCAAGTTTGACATGATATTTAGATGCTGTAATGCTTTCCAAACTATGGTGAACTTGTTTGTTCTAACTTGGTCATCAGTCCGAGCCCATTTTGCTAAATGTGCTAAAATATGCTAAAAAGGAGCTCCAAAGGTAGGGTAAACGGCCTCATTTCTAAGCAAGGTTTTTTCCACCTTCTCTAAATCAGTCAAATAACTTTCCTACACTTAGTATATGACAGAAGAAGACTATGTGCGTAGGTTTTTTATTTTTCGATTTTTTTTGAATTTTTTATGCTCATTTGAATATTGGTCAAACCTAACTTTGACCAACATTTTTGAAACATCAAAATGAAAAACTAAGCCTGGATCCTTCTTAGTCACTCCAAAAGGAAGCTTTGTGTGGGTTTTGACACTTTTCATGTTCCAAAACCTAAACCACTTCTCTTCACTCTTGACTTCATTCATACGACAGAGTTTAAGATATCACATTAGATAGATGAATTTTTTGTTCGAATGTATGTACACCTTGTTTATCATCTTGATTCATTAGCATATGACATAAGAAGACTATGTGCGCAGGTTTTTCATTTTTTTTTGATTTTTTTGAATTTTTATGCTCATTTGAATATTGGTCAAACCTAACTTTGACCAACATTTAAACATTTTTGAAACATGAAAATAAAAATCTAAGCCTGGATCCTTCTTAGTCACTCCAAAAGGAAGCTTTGTGTGGGTTTTGATACTTTTCATGTTTCAAAACCTAAACCACTTCTTTTTATCATTGACTTCATATGACAGAGTTTGAGATATCACATTGGATACGTGATTCTTTTTAAATATATGTACACCTTGTTTATCAAGTTGAATCGTTAGTATATGACATAAGAAGACTATCTGTGCAGGTTTTTCATTTTTTTTTGATTTTTTTGAATTTTGTATGCTCACTTTGAGTATTGGTCAAACCTTAACTTTGACCAACATTTAAACATTTCTGAAATATGAAAATGAAAAAAATAAGCCTTCATCCTTCTGACTCACTCCAAAAGGAAGCTTTGGTGATGTTTTTAAAACTTTTCAAGTGGTTCTGCAGACTTTAAAGCAAGTCAAAGTTTTCGAAACACCTTTGACTGGCTCCAAACCATAGCGCAGAACACCATCCGTTCGATATAACACCAGTGTTGAACTGCAGCCGTCCGATCGATATTCTAGAAGGAAGCTGCGAGCATGCGATGTGTGATCCACGTGAAGCTCGTTCTGCGCTCTGATTGGCTAGACTGCAGCCGTCTGATCGTTCATATGCGACCATTGTTAGGGGCGATCCGCAGGGAGGCTCATTGTGCTATGTGATTGGCTGGACTCATTTTTTCTCTTTTTTCTTACCACGTGTAACAACTCAGAAATTTGTAATCCACTTCCTATTAATTAAAGTGCTAAATTTTGGGCCAAGATAAAACTTTTTATCTATTATTGCATGTATGCATGTATTTTCTATGATATGTATTTTATGATTTTATGTGTGTATTGAATTGTTGTGCAATAGTTAGTTAATTCTAACCTAACCAACAGAAGCATTAGAGAAGATTTATAAGAGCCAAAGAAACCAGAAACAACAGAAAGAAAGAAAAAGAGAAGAATAAGTTGATCTAAGAAATCTTATTGACTACCCTACTTTGGACCCTTAGAATAAGAAATCTGTAACTCAAGCAAAGGTGTGGTCAGTTAGTTGAGTTTGACCAAGTTGCCCACTAACTCAACCAAGAAGTTTCAAACCAAAATTCAAAGTGTAACTACACTCAAACCCTGTCGCCGTGCTCGTGGACGTCTCCGCGGTCGACCCCAGCCCCCTCTGCCCCGACCCGAGCCATGAGAAAGGGAGGGAAGAAGAAGAACGCGCCCAGGACCCCCCTCTCTTCTCCCTCTGCTTCCTGCACGTTGCCGACCGCCGTGACCTCGCCAGAGCCGACCCACAGCACCCCGTCGCCGAGACCAAGCCCCGCCAGCACGCGTCCAAAGCCGCAGCGCCCGGCTTTGCTCGCGCACGTCGCCAGGACACCTGCGCCGGCCACCCACTGGCCGCCCTTGCCCTCGTCTCTCTGGCCTATAAAAGCCCCCGCCGATCAAACGAATGGACGCACCCCACTCCCAGCTACCTCTCAGACACCTTCTCTCCCTCCCTCTCGCTCTCGTTCGCTGCAGCCGTCGACGCCGGCGAGGTACTGGACGCGGAAGGCGCCGCCGCGTTGGGCCGCCGCTGGACGAACGACGCCGGGAACTGGAGGAGGAGCGCCGCCGGAGTCTTTTCCGCCCGTCGCCGTCGAGCTCTGCTTCCTCTACGCGCCTCGCCGTCGCCGTCGTCTTCCTCGCCGTGCGCAGGTGAGCTCCGCCCTCACCGTCGAACACGATGCACCAGCACCGTTGGATTAGAATCCATCGGTAGCGTACCGGTTCGGCGCGGTTAAGTTATCTGACGAGCGGGCCCCACCTGTCAGGTTCCGTTTTAAACATTTCCCGCCCGGGCGAAGCAGTATCGGGCCGGCCCGTTTGGGTTTCTGTAGGAAATCGGCCCAGCTAGGTTAGTTTCGGTCCGTTTCATTTTTATTTAATTTCCCGCCCGTTTGAATTATTTCAAATTTGTTTCAGATATGTTTTTCAAACTTTAATTCCAAACGATTTAGAAATCCATTTTTAGCAAATGAATATGCGTTGGAAAGCTTAGGAAATGCTCTACCCTGTGAAACTGGTTAGAATTCAAATTGAGTTAGGGATTTAAATAAATAAGAATACCTTGACCATAGCTTTATTAATCATAGAAAAATTCTAGAAAATTGTTTAAGCCTCCTAAAATTATGAAACTTGGTTTGTGAACTCACTAATTAACTCCCCTACTGTTTAGTCCCACCTTAATCAACTCAAACCTTGTTAGTAGTACCAATTATACCCTAACCCAATTCTAGTTAGTAACATAAAATGATAGATCTCTATCATACACTTAGAATTAATTTGCCCTCAATACCAATTCACTCAATGAGTCAATCCTCATTGGAACTAGTACTAATACCCTTAGTTTAATACCCATACTTAAAAAGTAAACCACACATGGCATATGGTAGAAAATTAAACTTGCACACTCAATGCAAACTTGGAAGGAAACTTGCAAACCAATTCAAATAAAACCCAACATGAAGGCTATTGTTTGAAAACAAGTATGTGTGCTTGGTATGTGGTTAGCATTGTGTAGTGATTGTGTGTTTTGTGTTTATTCGTTATTAGACGCTAGTGTTGCTGAGGAGGATATTGAGGGGGAATATTATCAAGAAGAAGAAGACTACCCCGGACACTTTGCCAACCAAGGCAAGCCATCTTTTGAATCATACTCCAAATGCCTAGTTTTACTATGGCATTCTACTTGTGTTAAGTAAATTGCATGATTGAATTGCTAGAGTGGAATTATAGATGTATAGTGATATTTTGTTTAGCAAGAGCATCAAGATGAGTTTATCCAACCCTATTTAGTGGTATCATTCCTCAATGTAGTTGCTTAGTCGCTAATAAAATTGATGCCATCTCTAAGAGGAACCCCCTTTGAACTTGGTGACTTGAACTTGAAAACTTTAATGGGAGACCTCTCATACATGATGGTTTTATGAAGGAAAATAATCTTGACTAAGGACTATGGAATGTATTTGTCAAATGATACTAAGTGATGTACTATGTGAGCCAACCATACCGTACGACCACACTACCCCTAAATGGGAAGGGGCTTAGTCCGTAGCTTGTTTACCCTAGTATGGGAGGCCTTGTATCATCCTTTATAGAAGTACACCATGCGCGGGTACTTTCGAACCGAGTGGAAATTCCATTCATGCAGCACTCTGCAGCGGGCAAAACTATGAGTGCCAGAATGGACTCTTAGGGAAGGATCCGATACTAGAGTAGACAAGTGAAAGAGTTTGTTTGATTATCTGAACCTCGCATACTTGTGTATGACGATCCGTGGATTTCTCCCGGCAGATGTATCGAATCTTGTGGGTAAAGTGTACCCCTCTGCAGAGGTTTCAAAACTATTCGAATAGCCGCGTCCGCGGTCATGGACAGTTGGCAAGCTGTACTTGACTTTTGTCAAGAATATAAACAACTTATGGTGAACTTGGTGAATGACTTGACTTGACTTGACATTGATCTTGACACACTTGAAGTTCCTCTTTAGTTGAACTTAGAGAATTACACCTCCTTCTCTACTAATGAACCTTCTTGGGAAATAAAACTAGCTTTTGCAAAGAAACTTAGTGCTTAGTCCACCATATCAACCTTGCATATCTACTTCATCATTTCATTTCTAAGATGGTTTGCGAGTGCATCCAATGTACTCATGGCTGTGTCTCTGGCTATCAACTTGGCCAGACTATGGGGAAGAGTATCCGGAGGAAGGTTATGACGAAGAGTATCAGAACTAAGATCGTCTCCTGAGTCGCCATTGCCTGTAGGGTGAAGGCATGGACCCGAAGACGTTATTTCCGCTGCTATATTGTGTTGTAATATGAACTTGGTCACTATGACCATTGTATTTGAACCATCGTATTGTAATGTCTATGGAACTGGTTACCAACTACGTTATGTGTATCACAACAATGATTCTGGGATTGTGGTGGAATGCATAACGGGCACTTCGGATTTGTGATAAATTCGAGGGTGTTACAAGTTGGTATCAGAGCCTAGGCTGACCATAGGAGACCTTAGTTAGAATAGGCGTTAAATGAAACCTTTACAAAAGCAAAGATATAAGTAATGGTTTGAAACTGCTTAGTCTTTTCCTCTCTATTTACAAAGTTTTGTACATGCTTCAGTTTTTACCTACTTAAAATTTTGCACACTTGAGTTGATCACTAACTTAATCTAATCTAAAATTTTGTAGATGGCACCGGTATTCACTGAGCAGTACCAGTTGGGCCATGGTGGCAGCCTTTGTTTCGAGCGCGACCTCACCACCCTGACCTTGTTCCTGGATCGTCTGTATCCGGAGTTCAAGGGAGCCGTGCTCAATGAGCACCCGGATGGAGAGCTACGGTGGCTTATCAGGGCGAGTTGCCAGTGGCAAGAAGGGAGATATAAGTTCTCCAAGGATCAAGTTTGAGCTTGTGGAGAACACTTGGGCCGATGGTTTGGTCCGAGGTATGCAGGAGATGCACGCCCGTTTGTGCGGACTGCATGTGGAGGAGATCCAGGGGAGCGCTTCAGGAACTTTGCTCGGCGTGATGCGGATGGGCGTCCCACAAACATGCCAGGGCAAAATGAGCCGAGTACCTATGTCGATCACATGGACTTCTTGCTGTACTCCACTCAGCAGGAGGCAGATCGTGCCCGTACCAAGGCCAACCTTGAGCACTTCGCACTGGTGGAGGCAAGGAGCACTATCAGGATTCTTGCTAGGGATCGCAAGAGTCTTCGCCGCCAGCGCGATGAGAAGGATCAGATCATTGAGGAGTTGAAGGCCAATGTGGCTGAGCTGACTGAGTACATTGAGAGTCTCGAGAGCCACCTTGGTGAGGAGGAAGGCATTGATCTCCGCAAGGAGGATAATGCCCTCATTAGTGACGAGGATGACTTCATGGAGGACCTTGATGATTCGGAGCATGAAGAGGATGCTGGATTCATTGTGGATGATGAGGAGGAAGACCCCGAGGAGCCCGATGTTTAGATTGGAGATCCCCGTGTTATCTAGTTATGAGTTTACTTTAAGTCACTTCGCGTAGGTGTGAGTTGTATCCCCCTCTCTAGTAGACGAGTCGCAATGGTTGATGTAAACCATTTGTAATGTGTGAACTCGTATGTATGATATGTTTGATGCTTGTGGAATGAAATATGAATTTGGCCCTTAAGGCCTTAGTAAGACAAAAATTGCATCATATATGTTACATTAAATCTTAGCAATTAGTTTTTCCCTCTTGTCTTACACACATTATCTTCAGATGCCGCGAGCACCCCCACCTCCGAACCCGGAAATGGCCGAACTACTAAGGTTGATCATGGAAGACCGAGAAGCAGCCCGAGCTGAGCGCCGAGCTAACTTGGCCACTCTTCAGCAGCTAACCCAGATGGCAATGAACCACAACAATGGCAATGGAAATGGCCATGGTGAAGGAGAGAACAATGGCAATGATGATCACCGATCCAAGTTGAAGAGTTTCCAAAACACCAACCCACCTATGTTCACTAAGTCTGAAGAACCATTAGATGCTGATGACTGGCTTCGCACCATGGAGAACAATTTGGCAGTCGCCGGAGTCGGCGAAAATGAGAAGGTCTTGTACACCACCCACTATCTTGCGGGAGCCGCAAGAGCTTGGTGGGATAGCACTCGTGCGATGCAAGCCCAAGGGTATGTGATGCCTTGGGAGGAGTTCAAGGGCAAGTTTAGCAAAGCCCACGTTCCGTTGGGATTGATTAAAACGATGAGAGATGAGTTCAGAAATCTGAAGCAAGGTTCCCTATCTGTGGTGGACTACCGTGACAAGTTCCTTACCCTGTCTAGGTATGCCCCAGATGACACCAACACCAATGAGAAGAAGCAAGAAAGGTTTCTGAATGGACTTCATGATGAAATGCAATGTGTCTTGGTCAGCATTCCCTTTTCAGACCTGGAGTCATTGGTTGACTCTGCCATTCAGATGGAAGGCAAACTCAAGCAAGCTGCAAAGAACCGTAAGCGCCGTATGATGTATCAAGGTAACTCAAGCAACTCGCAGAAGCCAAGGGGAAATCCACCTATGGGTTTCACCCCTAGGCCTATGAGGCCATCTGCACCTGCTCCACGCCCCAACTATCCCATCCGTCCGCCCGGCAACAACTTCAACCGTGCACCTCCAAGACCTAGTGGCAACAACTTCAACACCAATACCCCTAGGCCAAATGGCGCCCCTGTGCTGCCCAAGCCTGATGACAAGTCTGGTGTTACCTGTTATGAGTGCGGAATCAAGGGGCACTACTCCAATGAATGCCTGAAGAAGTTGAATGATGCATCCAAGACCACTGCTCCTGCTCAGCAACAGCGCCGTGTTGGAAATGGCAAGAATTATCCACCAAGGAACCAGCCTCACCCTCGAGGCCGTCTGAACCACATGAATGTTGAAGAAGCTCACGAGGCAACCGACGTTGTGCTTGGTATGTTCTCTGTTAATTCAGTTCCTGCAAGAGTTTGGTTTGATTCTGGAGCTTCACACTCGTTTGTTACTAAGTTATTTGTTGATAAAAGTGGACTACAACCAACACCCATGAAACATGCCATGTTAGTACAAATACCTGGGTCAACAACAAGGGCTGAGTGGAACTGTTTGGCAGTTCCCATAGAAATTCATGGTATAGCTTTCTTAGCCAATTTGATAGTGTTGGGAACTAAAGGTTTGGAAGTAGTTCTTGGTATGAATTGGATGTCTTCCCATCACGGAGTGATAGATTGTGCCAAGAAGACCATCACTATGAGGAGTAACAGTGGGATTGTAGTAAAGCATGTGTCAGTTAAGCCACCCCAAATCACCAGATGTAATAAGAGTATCTCAGGACCAACTATAGAGCAAGTTCCCATCGTCTGTGAGTACCCGGATGTTTTCCCCGATGAGCTACCCGGGATGCCACCGGATCAGGATATTGAGTTTATCATTGAGCTTATTCCCGGAACGGGATCCATAGCCCAACGACCCTATCGTATGAACTCAGCTGAACTAGTGGAATTAAAGAAGCAATTGGATGACCTGTTGAGTAAGGGATTGATTCAGCCAAGTTCTTCTGCTTGGAGATCACCCATCTTGTTTGTAGATAAAAGTGACAGTTCCAGCCAACTGTGCACTGATTACCGCAAGCTAAATGATGTTACCATCAAGAATAAGTATCCTCTCCCAAAGATTGATGATCTATTTGACCAATTGACGGGGGCTCGAGTCTTCTCGAAGATAGACCTTAGAACTGGATACCATCAACTAAAGATCCGTGCAACGGATATACCCAAAACAGCCTTCACTACCCGATACGGATTGTATGAGTACACCGTAATGTCCTTTGGATTAACCAATGCCCCTGCTTATTTTATGAACCTCATGAATAAGGTTTTCATGGAGTTTTTGGATAAGTTTGTTGTTGTCTTCATTGATGACATTCTTATCTACTCCAAGTCCGAAGAAGAGCATGCAAACCATTTGAGATTAATCTTAGAGACTCTTAGAGGGCATCAGCTATATGCCAAGTTCAGTAAATGTGAGTTCTGGTTGAAGGAAGTTGGATTCTTAGGCCATGTATTGTCAGCAGGAGGAATATCAGTAGACCCAAAGAAGATCAAATCAGTCTTGGAATGGGAAGCCCCTACCACTCAAACTGAAGTTAGAGGTTTTCTCGGATTAGCGGGATATTACCGCAAATTTGTTGAAGGGTTTTCAAGCATTGCCCGGCCAATGACCCAACTGTTGAAGAAGGACAAGAAGTTTGAATGGACCCCTAAGTGTGAAGAAAGTTTTCAAGAGCTCAAGAAGCGGTTGGTGACCGCTCCCGTCCTAACCATGCCCGATATTACCAAGAACTTTGATGTCTATTGCGACGCCTCCAAACTTGGACTTGGTTGTGTGTTAATGCAAGATGGCAAGGTCATAGCTTACCTCTCCCGGCAGCTTCGACCTCATGAAGAAAACTATCCAACCCATGATCTGGAGTTAGCAGCCGTAGTTCTAGCTTTGAAGATCTGGAGGCACTATCTTATGGGTAACCGTTGCGAGATCTACACTGACCACAAAAGTTTGAAATATATCTTCACCCAGAAGGAGTTGAACATGAGGCAAAGAAGATGGATAGAGTTGATCAAGGATTATGATCTGGAAATTCATTATCACCCTGGTAAGGCCAATGTAGTGGCCGACGCATTGAGTAGGAAGCCATGCTCGTTGAATCTGATGATCAAAGAGGAGCAACCCATGTTGCACCAGGAGTTTGAAAGGTTTGGATTGGAACTAGTCAGTCGAGGATTCTTAGCCAACCTTGAGTTTCAACCCACCTTGATGAGCCAAATCAAAGAAGCCCAGAAGGGAAATGAGAGTATTGACGGAATTAAGCGCAGAATTAGTTCCGGCAAGGTGCCAGGATTTGAAGAAGATGATCAAGGAGTTCTTTGGTATAAAGGACGTCTTTGTGTGCCTGCGGACTCAGAATTGAAGGAAGTTATTATGAAGGAAGCCCATGAGACACCTTACTCCATTCATCCCGGTGGAACTAAGATGTACCAAGATTTAAAGGAACAATTTTGGTGGCATGGAATGAAGCGTGAGATTGCATCGTTCATATCTAAGTGTGATATTTGTCAAAGAGTCAAGGCTGAACATCAACGTCCTGCTGGATTGCTGCAACCTTTGCAAGTTCCGGAATGGAAGTGGGAATCTGTTGGAATGGATTTCATCAATGGATTTCCAAGGTCTAGCCGTGGAAATGACTCTATCTGGGTCATTGTGGATAGACTGACCAAAGTTGCCCACTTTATTCCTGTCAAGACCACTTATACCTCAGGACAGCTGGCAGATCTTTATCTATCCAGAATTGTTAGTTTGCATGGAGTCCCTAAAACCATAGTTTCCGATCGAGGAACCCAATTCACCTCAAGATTTTGGAGAAGTTTGCATCAAGCCTTGGGAACCAAATTAGCCTTTAGTACCGCTTACCACCCTCAGACTGATGGACAGACCGAAAGAGTAAATCAGATACTTGAAGATATGTTGAGAGCCTGTGTTCTAGCCTATGGAGCTAAGTGGGAAGATTGTCTGCCTTTCGCGGAGTTTTCCTACAACAACAGTTATCAAGCCAGTTTGCAAATGGCCCCATTTGAAGCTTTATATGGAAGAAAGTGTCGTACCCCGTTGAATTGGTCCGAAACCGGAGATAGTCAGATATTTGGACCGGACATTCTGCAAGAGGCTGAAGAGAAGGTTCGCGTGATTCGTGAGTACCTCAAGGCAGCCCAGTCGAGACAGAAGAGTTATGCCGACAAGAGACGTAGAGAACTGACCTTCAAGATTGGAGATTTTGTTTATCTTAGAGTATCACCTCTCAAGGGAATGCAAAGATTCCAAGTAAAAGGAAAGCTTGCACCAAGATATATTGGACCCTTCAAGGTACTAAGCCGCAAGGGAGAAGTGTCTTATCAGTTGGAAATGCCCCCTGAACTGTCTGAAGTGCACGATGTCTTTCACGTGTCTTTACTTCGAAAATGTCTTGGAGTCCCGGAGAAGCCAGAAATCTTCAAGAATATTGATCACCGTTCTGTGGATATCAACAAAGATTTGACCTATCGTGAAGTGCCTATCCGTATCCTCGAGGAAGCTTATCGAACCACTCGAACCCGAAGCATCAAGTTTCTGAAAGTTCAGTGGAGTAATCACACCGAAGATGAAGCCACTTGGGAACGAGAAGATTACCTTCAGAAAGAGTTTCCCAATCTTTTCAGTTCTTAATTAGTGAATCTCGGGGATGAGATTCTTTTTAAGGGGGGAAGATTGTAACAACTCAGAAATTTGTAATCCACTTCCTATTAATTAAAGTGCCAAATTTTGGGCCAAGATAAAACTTTTTATCTATTATTGCATGTATGCATGTATTTTCTATGATATGTATTTTATGATTTTATGTGTGTATTGAATTGTTGTGCAATAGTTAGTTAATTCTAACCTAACCAACAGAAGCATTAGAGAAGATTTATAAGAGCCAAAGAAACCAGAAACAACAGAAAGAAAGAAAAAGAGAAGAATAAGTTGATCTAAGAAATCTTATTGACTACCCTACTTTGGACCCTTAGAATAAGAAATCTGTAACTCAAGCAAAGGTGTGGTCAGTTAGTTGAGTTTGACCAAGTTGCCCACTAACTCAACCAAGAAGTTTCAAACCAAAATTCAAAGTGTAACTACACTCAAACATCAGCCAAAGTTAGAATCTGAATCAGTGACCAAACTTCAAATTTGAAATAAGATTTCTGCAAAACATCCTATTTCTTCAGAACAAAAATATCACTGGAAACCTTGGCTAATATGTTGACCACCCAAAGTGAAAATTTTCAAAAATTCGAATTTGAATTTCTTGCGGGCATTGTGTCGAACACCTGGCAGACAAAAATCGGAGAAAATCAAGTTACTGTGAGCATCACTGTTCTTCTTCGCCCAAACCCTGTCGCCATGCTCGTGGACGTCTCCGCGGTCGACCCCAGCCCCCTCTGCCCCGACCCGAGCCGTGAGAAAGGGAGGGAAGAAGAAGAACGCGCCCAGGACCCCCCTCTCTTCTCCCTCTGCTTCCTGCACGTTGCCGACCGCCGTGACCTCGCCAGAGCCGACCCACAGCACCCCGTCGCCGAGACCAAGCCCCGCCAGCACGCGTCGAAAGCCGCAGCGCCCGGCTTTGCTCGCGCACGTCGCCAGGACACCTACGCCGGCCACCCACTGGCCGCCCTTGCCCTCGTCTCTCTGGCCTATAAAAGCCCCCGCCGATCAAACGAATGGACGCACCCCACTCCCAGCTACCTCTCAGACACCTTCTCTCCCTCCCTCTCGCTCTCGTTCGCTGCAGCCGTCGACGCCGGCGAGGTACTGGACGCGGAAGGCGCCGCCGTGTTGGGCCGCCGCTGGACGAACGACGCCGGGAACTGGAGGAGGAGCGCCGCCGGAGTCTTTTCCGCCCGTCGCCGTCGAGCTCTGCTTCCTCTACGCGCCTCGCCGTCGCCGTCGTCTTCCTCGCCGTGCGCAGGTGAGCTCCGCCCTCACCGTCGAACACGATGCACCTGCGCCGTTGGATTAGAATCCGTCGGTAGCGTACCAGTTCGGCGCGGTTAAGTTATCTGACGAGCGGGCCCCACCTGTCAGGTCCCGTTTTAAACATTTCCCGCCCGGGCGAAGCGGTATCGGGCCGGCCCGTTCGGGTTTCTGTGGGAAATCGGCCCAGCTAGGTTAGTTTCGGTCCGTTTCGTTTTTATTTAATTTCCCGCCCGTTTGAATTATTTCAAATTTGTTTCAGATATGTTTTTCAAACTTTAATTCCAAACGATTTAGAAATCCATTTTTAGCAAATGAATATGCGTTGGAAAGCTTAGGAAATGCTCTACCCTGTGAAACTGGTTAGAATTCAAATTGAGTTAGGGATTTAAATAAATAAGAATACCTTGACCATAGCTTTATTAATCATAGAAAAATTCTAGAAAATTGTTTAAGCCTCCTAAAATTATGAAACTTGGTTTGTGAACTCACTAATTAACTCCCCTACTGTTTAGTCCCACCTTAATCAACTCAAACCTTGTTAGTAGTACCAATTAGACCCTAACCCAATTCTAGTTAGTAACATAAAATGATAGATCTCTATCATACACTTAGAATTAATTTGCCCTCAATACCAATTCACTCAATGAGTCAATCCTCATTGGAACTAGTACTAATACCCTTAGTTTAATACCCATACTTAAAAAGTAAACCACACATGGCATATGGTAGAAAATTAAACTTGCACACTCAATGCAAACTTGGAAGGAAACTTGCAAACCAATTCAAATAAAACCCAACATGAAGGCTATTGTTTGAAAACAAGTATGTGTGCTTGGTATGTGGTTAGCATTGTGTAGTGATTGTGTGTTTTGTGTTTATTCGTTATTAGACGCTAGTGTTGCTGAGGAGGATATTGAGGGGGAATATTATCAAGAAGAAGAAGACTACCCCGGACACTTTGCCAACCAAGGCAAGCCATCTTTTGAATCATACTCCAAATGCCTAGTTTTACTATGGCATTCTACTTGTGTTAAGTAAATTGCATGATTGAATTGCTAGAGTGGAATGATAGATGTATAGTGATATTTTGTTTAGCAAGAGCATCAAGCTGAGTTTATCCAACCCTATTTAGTGGTATCATTCCTCAATGTAGTTGCTTAGTCGCTAATAAAATTGATGCCATCTCTAAGAGGAACCCCCTTTGAACTTGGTGACTTGAACTTGAAAACTTGAATGGGAGACCTCTCATACATGATGGTTTTATGAAGGAAAATAATCTTGACTAAGGACTATGGAATGTATTTGTCAAATGATACTAAGTGATGTACTATGTGAGCCAACCATACCGTACGACCACACTACCCCTAAATGGGAAGGGGCTTAGTCCGTAGCTTGTTTACCCTAGTATGGGAGGCCTTGTATCATCCTTTATAGAAGTACACCGTGCGCGGGTACTTTCGAACCGAGTGGAAATTCCATTCATGCAGCACTCTGCAGCGGGCAAAACTATGAGTGCCAGAATGGACTCTTAGGGAAGGATCCGATACTAGAGTAGACAAGTGAAAGAGTTTGTTTGATTATCTGAACCTCGCATACTTGTGTATGACGATCCGTGGATTTCTCCCGGCAGATGTATCGAATCTTGTGGGTAAAGTGTACCCCTCTGCAGAGGTTTCAAAACTATTCGAATAGCCGCGTCCGCGGTCATGGACAGTTGGCAAGCTGTACTTGACTTTTGTCAAGAATATAAACAACTTATGGTGAACTTGGTGAATGACTTGACTTGACTTGACATTGATCTTGACACACTTGAAGTTCCTCTTTAGTTGAACTTAGAGAATTACACCTCCTTCTCTACTAATGAACCTTCTTGGGAAATAAAACTAGCTTTTGCAAAGAAACTTAGTGCTTAGTCCACCATATCAACCTTGCATATCTACTTCATCATTTCATTTCTAAGATGGTTTGCGAGTGCATCCAATGTACTCATGGCTGTGTCGCTGGCTATCAACTTGGCCAGACTATGGGGAAGAGTATCCGGAGGAAGGTTATGACGAAGAGTATCAGAACTAAGATCGTCTCCTGAGTCGCCATTGCCTGTAGGGTGAAGGCATGGACCCAAAGACGTTATTTCCGCTGCTATATTGTGTTGTAATATGAACTTGGTCACTATGACCATTGTATTTGAACCATCGTATTGTAATGTCTATGGAACTGGTTACCAACTACGTTATGTGTATCACAACAATGATTCTGGGATTGTGGTGGAATGCATAACGGGCACTTTGGATTTGTGATAAATTCGAGGGTGTTACAAGTTGGTATCAGAGCCTAGGCTGACCATAGGAGACCTTAGTTAGAATGGGCGTTAAATGAAACCTTTACAAAAGCAAAGATATAAGTAATGGTTTGAAACTGCTTAGTCTTTTCCTCTCTATTTACAAAGTTTTGTACATGCTTCAGTTTTTACCTACTTAAAATTTTGCACACTTGAGTTGATCACTAACTTAATCTAATCTAAAATTTTGTAGATGGCACCGGTATTCACTGAGCAGTACCAGTTGGGCCATGGTGGCAGCCTTTGTTTCGAGCGCGACCTCACCACCCTGACCTTGTTCCTGGATCGTCTATATCCG
The DNA here is from genome assembly GCA_007115705.1 of Dactylis glomerata. Taxonomy (NCBI): domain Eukaryota; kingdom Viridiplantae; phylum Streptophyta; class Magnoliopsida; order Poales; family Poaceae; genus Dactylis; species Dactylis glomerata. The sequence continues at coordinate 2,930,487 of QXEO01000360.1, read as the reverse complement.
GAGTTCAAGGGAGCCGTGCTCAATGAGCACCCGGATGGAGAGCTACGGTGGCTTATCAGGGCGAGTTGCCGTGGCAAGAAGGGAGATCTAAGTTCTCCAAGGATCAAGTTTGAGCTTGTGGAGAACACTTGGGCCGATGGTTTGGTCCGAGGTATGCAGGAGATGCACGCCCGTTTGTGCGGACTGCATGTGGAGGAGATCCAGGGGGAGCGCTTCAGGAACTTTGCTCGGCGTGATGCGGATGGGCGTCCCGCAAACATGCCAGGGCAAAATGAGCCGAGTACCTATGTCGATCACATGGACTTCTTGCTGTACTCCACTCAGCAGGAGGCAGATCGTGCCCGTACCAAGGCCAACCTTGAGCACTTCGCACTGGTGGAGGCAAGGAGCACTATCAGGATTCTTGCTAGGGATCGCAAGAGTCTTCGCCGCCAGCGCGATGAGAAGGATCAGATCATTGAGGAGTTGAAGGCCAATATGGCTGAGCTGACTGAGTACATTGAGAGTCTCGAGAGCCACCTTGGTGAGGAGGAAGGCATTGATCTCCGCAAGGAGGATAATGCCCTCATTAGTGACGAGGATGACTTCATGGAGGACCTTGATGATTCGGAGCATGAAGAGGATGCTGGATTCATTGTGGATGATGAGGAGGAAGACCCCGAGGAGCCCGATGTTTAGATTGGAGATCCCCGTGTTATCTAGTTATGAGTTTACTTTAAGTCACTTCGTGTAGGTGTGAGTTGTATCCCCCTCTCTAGTAGACGAGTCGCAATGGTTGATGTAAACCATTTGTAATGTGTGAACTCGTATGTATGATATGTTTGATGCTTGTGGAATGAAATATGAATTTGGCCCTTAAGGCCTTAGTAAGACAAAAATTGCATCATATATGTTACATTAAATCTTAGCAATTAGTTTTTCCCTCTTGTCTTACACACATTATCTTCAGATGCCGCGAGCACCCCCACCTCCGAACCCGAAAATGGCCGAACTACTAAGGTTGATCATGGAAGACCGAGAAGCAGCCCGAGCTGAGCGCCAAGCTAACTTGGCCACTCTTCAGCAGCTAACCCAGATGGCAATGAACCACAACAATGGCAATGGAAATGGCCATGGTGAAGGAGAGAACAATGGCAATGATGATCACCGATCCAAGTTGAAGAGTTTCCAAAACACCAACCCACCTATGTTCACTAAGTCTGAAGAACCATTAGATGCTGATGACTGGCTTCGCACCATGGAGAACAATTTGGCAGTCGCCGGAGTCGGCGAAAATGAGAAGGTCTTGTACACCACCCACTATCTTGCGGGAGCCGCAAGAGCTTGGTGGGATAGCACTCGTGCGATGCAAGCCCAACGGTATGTGATGCCTTGGGAGGAGTTCAAGGGCAAGTTTAGCAAAGCCCACGTTCCGTTGGGATTGATTAAAACGATGAGAGATGAGTTCAGAAATCTGAAGCAAGGTTCCCTATCTGTGGTGGACTACCGTGACAAGTTCATTACCCTGTCTAGGTATGCCCCAGATGACACCAACACCAATGAGAAGAAGCAAGAAAGGTTTCTGAATGGACTTCATGATGAAATGCAATGTGTCTTGGTCAGCATTCCCTTTTCAGACCTGGAGTCATTGGTTGACTCTGCCATTCAGATGGAAGGCAAACTCAAGCAAGCTGCAAAGAACCATAAGCGCCGTATGATGTATCAAGGTAACTCAAGAAACTCGCAGAAGCCAAGGGGAAATCCACCTATGGGTTTCACCCCTAGGCCTATGAGGCCATATGCACCTGCTCCACGCCCCAACTATCCCAACCGTCCGCCCGGCAACAACTTCAACCGTGCACCTCCAAGACCTAGTGGCAACAACTTCAACACCAATACCCCTAGGCCAAATGGCGCCCCTGTGCTGCCCAAGCCTGGTGACAAGTCTGGTGTTACCTGTTATGAGTGCGGAATCAAGGGGCACTACTCCAATGAATGCCTGAAGAAGTTGAATGATGCATCCAAGACCACTGCTCCTGCTCAGCAACAGCGCCGTGTTGGAAATGGCAAGAATTATCCACCAAGGAACCAGCCTCACCCTCGAGGCTGTCTGAACCACATGAATGTTGAAGAAGCTCAAGAGGCAACCGACGTTGTGCTTGGTATGTTCTCTGTTAATTCAGTTCCTGCAAGAGTTCTGTTTGATTCTGGAGCTTCACACTTGTTTGTTACTAAGTTATTTGTTGATAAAAGTGGACTACAACCAACACCCATGAAACATGCCATGTTAGTACAAATACCTGGGTCAACAACAAGGGCTGAGTGGAACTGTTTGGCAGTTCCCATAGAAATTCATGGTATAGCTTTCTTAGCCAATTTGATAGTGTTGGGAACTAAAGGTTTGGAAGTAGTTCTTGGTATGAATTGGATGTCTTCCCATCACGGAGTGATAGATTGTGCCAAGAAGACCATCACTATGAGGAGTAACAGTGGGATTGTAGTAAAGCATGTGTCAGTTAAGCCACCCCAAATCACCAGATGTAATAAGAGTATCTCAGGACCAACTATAGAGCAAGTTCCCATCGTCTGTGAGTACCCGGATGTTTTCCCCGATGAGCTACCCGGGATGCCACCGGATCAGGATATTGAGTTTATCATTGAGCTTATTCCCGGAACGGGATCCATAGCCCAACGACCCTATCGTATGAACCCAGCTGAACTAGTGGAATTAAAGAAGCAATTGGATGACCTGTTGAGTAAGGGATTGATTCAGCCAAGTTCTTCTGCTTGGAGATCACCCAACTTGTTTGTAGATAAAAGTGACGGTTCCAGCCAACTGTGCACTGATTACCGCAAGCTAAATGATGTTACCATCAAGAATAAGTATCCTCTCCCAAAGATTGATGATCTATTTGACCAATTGACGGGAGCTCGAGTCTTCTCAAAGATAGACCTTAGAACTGGATACCATCAACTGAAGATCCGTGCAACGGATATACCCAAAACAGCCTTCACTACCCGATACGGATTGTATGAGTACACCGTAATGTCCTTTGGATTAACCAATGCCCCTGCTTATTTCATGAACCTCATGAATAAGGTTTTCATGGAGTTTTTGGATAAGTTTGTTGTTGTCTTCATTGATGACATTCTTATCTACTCCAAGTCTCAAGAAGAGCATGCAAACCATTTGAGATTAATCTTAGAGACTCTTAGAGGGCATCAGCTATATGCCAAGTTCAGTAAATGTGAGTTCTGGTTGAAGGAAGTTGGATTCTTAGGCCATGTATTGTCAGCAGGAGGAATATTAGTAGACCCAAAGAAGATCAAATCAGTCTTGGAATGGGAAGCCCCTACCACTCAAACTGAAGTTAGAGGTTTTCTCGGATTAGCGGGATATTACCGCAAATTTGTTGAAGGGTTTTCAAGCATTGCCCGGCCAATGACCCAACTGTTGAAGAAGGACAAGAAGTTTGAATGGACCCCTAAGTGTGAAGAAAGTTTTCAAGAGCTCAAGAAGCGGTTGGTGACCGCTCCCGTCCTAACCATGCCCGATATCACCAAGAACTTTGATGTCTATTGCGACGCCTCCAAACTTGGACTTGGTTGTGTGTTAATGCAAGATGGCAAGGTCATAGCTTACCTCTCCCGGCAGCTTCGACCTCATGAAGAAAACTATCCAACCAATCTGGAGTTAGCAGCCGTAGTTCTAGCTTTGATGACCTGGAGGCACTATCTTATGGGTAACCGTTGCGAGATCTACACTGACCACAAAAGTTTGAAATATATCTTCACCCAGAAGGAGTTGAACATGAGGCAAAGAAGATGGATAGAGTTGATCAAGGATTATGATCTAGAAATTCATTATCACCCTGGTAAGGCCAATGTAGTGGCCGACGCATTGAGTAGGAAGCCATGCTCGTTGAATCTGATGATCAAAGAGGAGCAACCCATGTTGCACCAGGAGTTTGAAAGGTTTGGATTGGAACTAGTCAGTCGAGGATTCTTAGCCAACCTTGAGTTTCAACCCACCTTGATGAGCCAAATCAAAGAAGCCCAGAAGGGAAATGAGAGTATTGACGGAATTAAGCGCAGAATTAGTTCCGGCAAGGTGCCAGGATTTGAAGAAGATGATCAAGGAGTTCTTTGGTATAAAGGACGTCTTTGTGTGCCTGCGGACTCAGAATTGAAGGAAGTTATTATGAAGGAAGCCCATGAGACACCTTACTCCATTCATCCCGGTGGAACTAAGATGTACCAAGATTTAAAGGAACAATTTTGGTGGCATGGAATGAAGCGTGAGATTGCATCGTTCATATCTAAGTGTGATATTTGTCAAAGAGTTAAGGCTGAACATCAACGTCCTGCTGGATTGCTGCAACCTTTGCAAGTTCCGGAATGGAAGTGGGAATCTGTTGGAATGGATTTCATCACTGGATTTCCAAGGTCTAGCCGTGGAAATGACTCTATCTGGGTCATTGTGGATAGACTGACCAAAGTTGCCCACTTTATTCCTGTCAAGACCACTTATACCTCAGGACAGCTGGCAGATCTTTATCTATCCAGAATTGTTAGTTTGCATGGAGTCCCTAAAACCATAGTTTCCGATCGAGGAACCCAATTCACCTCAAGATTTTGGAGAAGTTTGCATCAAGCCTTGGGAACCAAATTAGCCTTTAGTACCGCTTACCACCCTCAGACTGATGGACAGACCGAAAGAGTAAATCAGATACTTGAAGATATGTTGAGAGCCTGTGTTCTAGCCTATGGAGCTAAGTGGGAAGATTGTCTGCCTTTCGCGGAGTTTTCCTACAACAACAGTTATCAAGCCAGTTTGCAAATGGCCCCATTTGAAGCTTTATATGGAAGAAAGTGTCGTACCCCGTTGAATTGGTCCGAAACCGGAGACAGTCAGATATTTGGACCGGACATTCTGTAAGAGGTTGAAGAGAAGGTTCGCGTGATTCGTGAGTACCTCAAGGCAGCCCAGTCGAGACAGAAGAGTTATGCCGACAAGAGACGTAGAGAACTGACCTTCAAGATTGGAGATTTTGTTTATCTTAGAGTATCACCTCTCAAGGGAATGCAAAGATTCCAAGTAAAAGGAAAGCTTGCACCAAGATATATTGGACCCTTCAAGGTACTAAGCCGCAAGGGAGAAGTGTCTTATCAGTTGGAAATGCCCCCTGAACTGCCTGAAGTGCACGATGTCTTTCACGTGTCTTTACTTCGGAAATGTCTTGGAGTCCCGGAGAAGCCAGAAATCTTCAAGAATATTGATCACCGTTCTGTGGATATCAACAAAGATTTGACCTATCGTGAAGTGCCTATCTGTATCCTCGAGGAAGCTTATCGAACCACTCGAACCCGAAGCATCAAGTTTCTGAAAGTTCAGTGGAGTAATCACACCGAAGATGAAGCCACTTGGGAACGAGAAGATTACCTTCAGAAAGAGTTTCCCAATCTTTTCAGTTCTTAATTAGTGAATCTCGGGGACGAGATTCTTTTTAAGGGGGGAAGATTGTAACAACTCAGAAATTTGTAATCCACTTCCTATTAATTAAAGTGCCAAATTTTGGGCCAAGATAAAACTTTTTATCTATTATTGCATGTATGCATGTATTTTCTATGATATGTATTTTATGATTTTATGTGTGTATTGAATTGTTGTGCAATAGTTAGTTAATTCTAACCTAACCAACAGAAGCATTAGAGAAGATTTATAAGAGCCAAAGAAACCAGAAACAACAGAAAGAAAGAAAAAGAGAAGAATAAGTTGATCTAAGAAATCTTATTGACTACCCTACTTTGGACCCTTAGAATAAGAAATCTGTAACTCAAGCAAAGGTGTGGTCAGTTAGTTGAGTTTGACCAAGTTGCCCACTAACTCAACCAAGAAGTTTCAAACCAAAATTCAAAGTGTAACTACACTCAAACATCAGCCAAAGTTAGAATCTGAATCAGTGACCAAACTTCAAATTTGAAATAAGATTTCTGCAAAACATCCTATTTCTTCAGAACAAAAATATCACTGGAAACCTTGGCTAATATGTTGACCACCCAAAGCGAAAATTTTCAAAAATTCGAATTTGAATTTCTTGCGGGCATTGTGTCGAACACCTGGCAGACAAAAATCGGAGAAAATCAAGTTACTGTGAGCATCACTGTTCTTCTTCGCCCAAACCCTGTCGCCATGCTCGTGGACGTCTCCGCGGTCGACCCTAGTCCCCTCTGCCCCGACCCGAGCCGTGAGAAAGGGAGGGAAGAAGAAGAACGCGCCCAGGACCCCCCTCTCTTCTCCCTCTGCTTCCTGCACGTTGCCGACCGCCGTGACCTCGCCAGAGCCGACCCACAGCACCCCGTCGCCGAGACCAAGCCCCGCCAGCACGCGTCCAAAGCCGCAGCGCCCGGCTTTGCTCACGCACGTCGCCAGGACACCTACGCCGGCCACCCACTGGCCGCCCTTGCCCTCATCTCTCTGGCCTATAAAAGCCCCCGCCGATCAAACGAATGGACGCACCCCACTCCCAGCTACCTCTTAGACACCTTCTCTCCCTCCCTCTCGCTCTCGTTCGCTGTAGCCATCGACACCGGCGAGGTACTGGACGCGGAAGGCGCCGCCGCGTTGGGCCGCCGCTGGACGAACGACGCCGGGAACTAGAGGAGGAGCGCCGCCGGAGTCTTTTCCGCCCGTCGCCGTCGAGCTCTGCTTCCTCTACACGCCTCGCTGTCGCCGTCGTCTTCCTCGCCGTGCACAGGTGAGCTCCGCCCTCACCGTCGAACACGATGCACCAGCGCCGTTGGATTTGAATCCGTCGGTAGCGTACCGGTTCGGCGCGGTTAAGTTATCTGACGAGCGGGCCCCACCTGTCAGGTTCCGTTTTAAACATTTCCCGCCCGGGCGAAGCGGTATCGGGCCGGCCTGTTCGGGTTTCTGTAGGAAATCGGCCCAGCTAGGTTAGTTTCGGTCTGTTTCGTTTTTATTTAATTTCCCGCCCGTTTGAATTATTTCAAATTTGTTTCAGATCTGTTTTTCAAACTTTAATTCCAAATGATTTAGAAATCCATTTTTAGCAAATGAATATGCGTTGGAAAGCTTAGGAAATGCTCTACCCTGTGAAACTGGTTAGAATTCAAATTGAGTTAGGTATTTAAATAAATAAGAATACCTTGACCATAGCTTTATTAATCATAGAAAAATTCTAGAAAATTGTTTAAGCCTCCTAAAATTATGAAACTTGGTTTGTGAACTCACTAATTAACTCCCCTACTGTTTAGTCCCACCTTAATCAACTCAAACCTTGTTAGTAGTACCAATTATACCCTAACCCAATTCTAGTTAGTAACATAAAATGATAGATCTCTATCATACACTTATAATTAATTTGCCCTCAATACCAATTCACTCAATGAGTCAATCCTCATTGGAACTAGTACTAATACCCTTAGTTTAATACCCATACTTAAAAAGTAAACCACACATGGCATATGGTAGAAAATTAAACTTGCACACTCAATGCAAACTTGGAAGGAAACTTGCAAACCAATTCAAATAAAACCCAACATGAAGGCTATTGTTTGAAAACAAGTATGTGTGCTTGGTATGTGGTTAGCATTGTGTAGTGATTGTGTGTTTTGTGTTTATTCGTTATTAGACGCTAGTGTTGCTGAGGAGGATATTGAGGGGGAATATTATCAAGAAGAAGAAGACTACCCCGGACACTTTGCCAACCAAGGCAAGCCATCTTTTGAATCATACTCCAAATGCCTAGTTTTACTATGGCATTCTACTTGTGTTAAGTAAATTGCATGATTGAATTGCTAGAGTGGAATGATAGATGTATAGTGATATTTTGTTTAGCAAGAGCATCAAGCTGAGTTTATCCAACCCTATTTAGTGGTATCATTCCTCAATGTAGTTGCTTAGTCGCTAATAAAATTGATGCCATCTCTAAGAGGAACCCCCTTTGAACTTGGTGACTTGAACTTGAAAACTTGAATGGGAGACCTCTCATACATGATGGTTTTATGAAGGAAAATAATCTTGACTAAGGACTATGGAATGTATTTGTCAAATGATACTAAGTGATGTACTATGTGAGCCAACCATACCGTACGACCACACTACCCCTAAATGGGAAGGGGCTTAGTCCGTAGCTTGTTTACCCTAGTATGGGAGGCCTTGTATCATCCTTTATAGAAGTACACCGTGCGCGGGTACTTTCGAACCGAGTGGAAATTCCATTCATGCAGCACTCTGCAGAGGGCAAAACTATGAGTGCCAGAATGGACTCTTAGGGAAGGATCCGATACTAGAGTAGACAAGTGAAAGAGTTTGTTTGATTATCTGAACCTCGCATACTTGTGTTTGACGATCCGTGGATTTCTCCCGGCAGATGTATCGAATCTTGTGGGTAAAGTGTACCCCTCTGCAGAGGTTTCAAAACTATTCGAATAGCCGCGTCCGCGGTCATGGACAGTTGGCAAGCTGTACTTGACTTTTGTCAAGAATATAAACAACTTATGGTGAACTTGGTGAATGACTTGACTTGACTTGACATTGATCTTGACACACTTGAAGTTCCTCTTTAGTTGAACTTAGAGAATTACACCTCCTTCTCTACTAATGAACCTTCTTGGGAAATAAAACTAGCTTTTGCAAAGAAACTTAGTGCTTAGTCCACCATATCAACCTTGCATATCTACTTCATAATTTCATTTCTAAGATGGTTTGCGAGTGCATCCAATGTACTCATGGCTGTGTCCCTGGCTATCAACTTGGCCAGACTATGGGGAAGAGTATCCGGAGGAAGGTTATGACGAAGAGTATCAGAACTAAGATCGTCTCCTGAGTCGCCATTGCCTGTAGGGTGAAGGCATGGACCCGAAGACGTTATTTCCGCTGCTATATTGTGTTGTAATATGAACTTGGTCACTATGACCATTGTATTTGAACCATCGTATTGTAATGTCTATGGAACTGGTTACCAACTACGTTATGTGTATCACAACAATGATTCTGGGATTGTGGTGGAATGCATAACGGGCACTTCGGATTTGTGATAAATTCGAGGGTGTTACACAACGCAGGGATGCTCATTATGCGTTCTAGTTGGACTGTTGGGCCCTGTAATGGTACGGGGTCGTGTCCGTTGTGCAATGCGGCTGTTGATACGTCTAATTTGCATCGCTATTTTGTATCATAATTTACTGTTATTCATTGATATATTTCATATTTAGATAAGATACTTATGTTATTTCCTTTGTTTTCACCTGTTTGATGATCATCGGAGGAGTTGCTGCCGGAGTCAGGATTCTGCTGGAAAAAGGACCATCAAGAGACCATATTTTGAAGATCAGGAAAATTCTAGAAAAATACCCAGAAATTATATTTTCCCAGAAGATTCAGGAAGCCAGAAGGAGGAGTCGAGAGGAGCCAGGGGGCCCCACACGCCAGGGTGGCGCGGCCAGCCCCCTGGCTGCGCCAGCCCTGTGTGAGGGAACCCTGGCCCACCTCTGGTCTCGCCCCTCCGCGTATATTATCGTCCCCGAAAACCTAAGTCAAGGGGGGGCTCAGAGTTAGACACAGCCGCCTCTGCGAGGCGGAGAACACCAGAGAGAGAAAGCTCTCCGGCAGGGAGAAATCTGCCAGGGAAATTCCTTCCCGGAGAGGGGAGATCGTCGCCATCGTCATCACCATCGCACTGGACTTCATCGGGATCATCATCATCATCATCTCGATCACCAGCACCTTCATCTTCACCATCACCATGCCATCCCGCTGTAACATCTTGAGTTGGATCTTGTTATATTCATAGGGGAAACTTTCCCGGTGTTGATTACTCTTGTAGTTGATGCTATTGAGTGGAACCGTTGAGTTAAGGTTTATGTTCAGATTGTTATTTACCATTATTTCACCTCTGATCATGATCCATATGATGTCTTGTGAGTAGTTCGTTTAGTTCTTGAGGACATGGGAGAAGTCAAGATGTTAGTAGTGAATTATTGTTGAGAAATATTTAATGGTTTGATATTGTTGTGGTGCTATTTCACTAGTGGTGTCATGTGAACGTCGACTACATGATACTTCACCATTTATGGGCCTAGTGAGATGCATTGTGTATTTGGCTACCGATTGTGGGGTTGCTGGAGTGACAGAAACCTAAACCTCCATTGGGAAACCATTGCACTAGGGAGCGTAGGATCTTAGAGTTTAAGGCTGTGGTTAGATTTATCTTAATTACTTTCTTGTATTTGCGGATGCTTGCAAGGGGTATAATCACAAGTGTGTATTTATCCTAGTAAGGGTAGTGCGCTAGCACAGGTTCACCCCCATAACACCTATCAAACCAATGAATACTATTGGCTCTATGAAGCGAAAGTTCTTGACAGAAACTCCCGTGTGTCCTCGAGAACGTTGGGTTATTATAAGTACACAACCGGCTTGTCCTTTGCTGAAGAAAGGATTGGGCCACTTGCTGCAATTGTTACTACTGTCTTTTATTTACTCGCACTTTATTTACTCGTATTACCAAATACCCCTGAAAACCTGTTTGCTAGTATTTACAGTGATTCCTTGATCAAAACCGCTCATCAACACCTTCTGCTCCTCGTTGGGTTCGACACTCTTATTTATCGAAAGTACTACGATACACCCCCTATACTTGTGGGTCATCAAGACTATTTTCTGGCGCCGTTGCCGGGGAGTGTAGCGCTATTGAAGAGTGGAATTGGTAAAGGTAACCGTCGTTGTGAGTATTGTTTTTATTTTGTCTTTTATTTTTGTTTTACTCTGCTATGGAGAACTCTCCATTTGGTTTCCTATTTGGAAACACATCTACTACTACTGCTGCTGCTGCAAATGCGGAGGAACCACCACCGCCACCGCCTGCTGAAATTGATCCTTTTAAAATACCTATGAAAATTGTTGGGCGTATTATGGATAACTGCTATTCAGGAGATGGAACTGTCCATCCGGGTGATCACTTATTATTTATACATGAATTATGCGAGTTGCTCAGATGTGCAGGTATTTCACCAAGTCAGGTCAAGAAGAAATTATTCTCATTATCATTGAAAGGCAAAGCTGAAGAGTGGTATCAACTACTCCAAGATGGTCCATCTATGGCATGGGAGGATATTGTGCCTCTCTTTTATTCCAAGTTTTATCCTCCAAGTGAAATTCATAAAGACCGTAACCGGATATATAATTTTTGGCCTCATGATGGAGAGAGTATTGCCCAAGCGTGGGGGAGATTGAAGTTACTAATGCTCAAATGCCCCATTCATGAGCTCCCCAATAATATTGTTATTAATAATTTTTATGCGCGGCTTACTCTTCCTGATAAGGATTATTTGGATGCTTCTTGCTTTGGATCATTTACTCATATGAAAGAAGATGCTAAGTGGAAACTTCTTGACCGTATACAAGAAAATGCTGAAGGTTGGGAAAACGACAAAGGTAGGAAGTCAGGTATAAACTATGATTATGAATGCATTAAATCTTTTATGGGAACTGATGACTTTCATAGTGTTAGCGCTGCTTATGGTCTTGATTCACAAATACTTGCTAATTGTCTTAAGGCTTTTGCCTCTTACATTGATGTTCCAAAGAAAGATTGGAATAAATATCATGCGCCTTACAAAGATTCTATTAGTAATATTCCTGCTGCAGCTACTGAAGTTTGTACTGTTGATAGCATTGTGCCTGAACCTTATTTTGAGAAGACACCTTTCCCTGCTAAGGTAAAGAAGTATTCTACTTTGGTAAGTGTGTCTAATAAAAGTACTAAGAAAGCTGCAGAGCCTGATGAGCAAATTACTATTAAGTCTCCTGTAGCTATATTGAAGGATCTTGTTACTAAAGATGTAGGGGATGAATATATTCTTTTTTGTGAAGATGCTTCTAACATTCTTTCACATCCTAAAAAGCACAGGAAAGCAAGTGTTCCTGTTATTTCTGTCAGGATTGGAGATCATTGCTATTATGGTTTATGTGATATTGGTGCTAGTGCAAGTGCTATTCCTTTAGAGCTTTACAAAGAAACAATGCACGAGATTGGCGCTTGTGAACTTGAAGATATAGATGTGGTTGTTCAGCTTGCTAACAGAGAGACAGTTTGGCCTCTTGGTATTGTCCGAGATGTGGAAGTTCTTTGCGGTAAGACTAAATACCCTACTGATTTTCTAGTACTTGGTAAGGAGGCTAGTAAAACTTGTCCTATTATTTTTGGTAGACCATTTTTGAACACCTGTGGTGCCGTGATAGATTGTAAGAAGGAGAATTTTTTTACTAAGTTTAATGGAGAGTCTTATGAGTTTAATTTTTCCAAGTTTGCTAAGACTTCTTATGAAAACGACACGCCTAATGAAAATTTTTGAGTTGAGCAGCTTGCTTCTATTGCTCTTGCCCCTAATAATGCCTTGCAGCAATTCATGGAAGATCACGAAAGTGATGTTTTTAGCAAGGAAAGAGAAGAGATTGACGATATTCTCCTTCATCAACCACCATTACTCAAGCATAATCTACCTGTGGAGGATCTTGGTACCACTTTGCCGCCTAAAGAAGATCCTGTGTTTGAATTAAAGCCCTTGCCTGATAATCTTAAATATGCTTATATTGATGATAAGAAAATATATCCTGTTATTATTAGTTCTAAACTTTCAGGAAAAGAAGAAGAAAGATTATTGGAGGTATTGAGGAAACATCGAGGAGCTATGGGATATACCCTTGATGATTTAAAAGGGATTTCTCCCACTTTATGTCAGCATGCCATTAATATGGAGAAAGATGCAAAGCCAGTTGTGGAGCATCAACGCCGCCTCATTCCCAAGATGAAGGATGTGGTAAGAAATGAGGTATTAAAGCTCCTTGATGCTGGTATTATTTATCCTATTGCTGATAGTAGATGGGTTAGTCATGTTCATTGTGTTCCTAAGAAAGGAGGTATGACTGTTGTGCCTAATGAGAATAACGAGCTTATTCCTCAAAGGGTAGTAGTTGGTTATAGAATGTGCATTGATTATAGGAAGGTAAACAAAGTTACTAAGAAAGATCATTACCCTTTACCGTTTATAGATCAAATTCTAGAAAGGTTGTCTAAGAAGACTCATTTTTGTTTCCTTGATGGTTATTCTGGTTTTTCTCAAATTGCTGTTAAGAAGGATGATCAAGAGAAAACCACTTTTACTTGCCCTTATGGAACTTATGCTTATAGACGTATGCCGTTTGGTTTATGCAATGCTCCTGCTACTTTTCAAAGATGTATGTCTGCTATTTTTCATGGCTTTTGTGAAGAAATTGTGGAGGTCTTCATGGACGATTTCTCCGTCTATGGAACTTCTTTTGATAATTGTTTGCACAACCTTGATAAAGTTTTGCAGAGGTGCAAAGAAACTAACCTTGTTCTTAATTGGGAGAAATGCCACTTTATGGTAAATGAACGAATTGTCCTTGGGCATAAAATTTCCGAAAGAGGTATTGAAGTTGACAGAGCAAAAGTGGAGGCAATTGAGAAAATGCCTTGTCCAAGAGATGTTAAAGGTATTCGTAGTGTTCTTGGTCATGCAGGTTTCTATAGGAGGTTTATTAAAGATTTCTCTAAGATTTCAAAGCCTCTTACTAATCTTCTTCAAAAGGATGTACCATTTATCTTTGATGATGATTGTAAGGAAGCTTTTGAAACTCTTAAGAAGGCTTTAACTACTGCTCCTATTGTTCAACCACCTGATTGGAATTTACCTTTTGAAATTATGTGTGATGCTAGTGATTTTGCTGTTGGTGCTGTTCTTGGACAGCGCGTAGATAATAAGTTGAATGTTATTCATTATGCTAGTAAGACTCTTGATGCTGCTCAGAAGAATTATGCTACTACTGAGAAAGAGTTTCTTGCTGTTGTTTTTGCTTGTGATAAGTTTAGATCTTACATTGTTGATTCTAAAGTTACTATTCATACTGATCACGCTGCTATTAGATATCTTATGACTAAGAAGGATGCTAAGCCTAGGCTTATTAGATGGGTGTTGCTTTTACAAGAGTTTGATTTGCATATCGTAGATAGGAAAGGTGCTGAAAATCCTGTGGCTGACAACTTGTCTAGATTGGAAAACATTTCTTTTGATCCTATTCCTGTTAATGATAGTTTTCCAAATGAACAGTTGGCTGCAATTAATGTAACTTCGCGAGACCTTCCTTGGTATGCTGATTATGCTAACTTTATTGTTTCCAAGTATTTGCCTCCGACCTTTACAGCTCAGCAAAGAAGAAATTTTTTCTATGATTTGAGGCATTATTTTTGGGATGACCCACATTTATATAAAGAAGGAGTTGATGGTATCATGAGAAGATGCGTACCTGAATATGAGCAACAAGAGATATTAAGAAAATGCCATAGCAGTGCTTATGGAGGGCATCATGCTAGAGATAGAACCGCGCAGAAGGTTCTACAATCAGGTTTTTATTGGCCAACCCTCTTTAAAGATGCCAGAAGGTATGTTTTATCTTGCGATGAATGTCAAAGAGTTGGTAATATTTCTAGACGCAATGAGATGCCTATGAATTATACTCTTGTTATTGAACCGTTTGATTGTTGGGGATTTGACTTTATGGGTCCTTTTCCTCCTTCAAAAGGCTATACCCATATACTTGTTGCTGTTGATTATGTTACTAAATGGGTAGAAGCCATACCTACAAAGAGTGCCGATGGTGAGACTTCGTTAAAAATGCTTAAGGATGTTATTTTTCCTAGGTTCGGAGTGCCTAGATATCTTATGACTGACGGAGGTTCTCATTTTATTCACGGTAGTTTTAGAAAAACTCTTGCTAAGTATGATGTCAATCATAGAATTGCTTCTGCTTATCATCCCCAAACTAGTGGGCAGGTAGAGCTTTCAAATAGGGAGATCAAGTCTATCTTGCAGAAGACTGTCAATAGATCTAGGAAAAACTGGGCTAGTAAGTTAAACGACGCTTTATGGGCTTATAGAACTGCTTATAAGAATCCCATGGGTATGTCTCCTTATAAGATGGTTTACGGAAAAGCGTGTCACTTGCCCTTAGAATTAGAACACAAAGCTTTTTGGGCAGTGAGAGAGCTTAACAGAGATTTTAAACTAGCCGGTAAGAAAAGGTTGTTAGATTTCAGTTCTCTAGATGAGTGGAGAAACGAAGCGTATGAGAATGCCAGACTTTTTAAAGAGAAAGTCAAGCAATGGCATGATAAGAGAATTCTTAAGAGAGAGTTCCATGTTGGTGAGAAAGTTCTTTTGTATAGGTCTCGTCTCAGATTTTTTGCAGGAAAATTACTTTCTAAATGGGAAGGACCATATGTTATTGTGGAAGTGTACCGCTCAGGTGCTATTAAGATTGCTTCATTGAAAGATGATTCTACACAAGTGGTGAATGGGCAAAGACTCAAGCATTATATTTCTGGAGATTCTTATAATGAAGATGTTGATGTTATTGAAATAGTTTCTCCGGAAGAATTCATCCAAGACAAATTGCAGGTACCTGCAGAGTTCGCTTTTGAATAGGTAACAGTTCTAGTCAGAAAAGTTTCGCGAAAAGTTCTTACTTTAATATTTTTGCAGTTTTTACTAATTATGAAAAATCACGAGACGAAAAAGGGCAGGAAAAAGAGTCCGTGTGTGTCTCACACACAGGTGGCGCGGGCCCACCCCTGGCCGCGCCACCTGGGTGTGAGAACACCCCGGAACTCGTTTCCGTCCCGGTTTCCTCCTGTGACTTCGTTTCGATGTATAATTTTTGCCTATTTAACCCCCCGGAGTCCCCGAGGTCTGTATATCGTTTTCTCGTCGTGTTTTGTTTCGAGCTGTTTCTGTCAGGAGTTGATCTTAAGCTTGGGGGAGCCATGGCCTCTTCAAGCGATGACAAAGGCAAAAGACCCTTGGATATTGCCCAGCTACGCCAAAAGTGGAAGGAGGAGCAAGGTTCTGGAAGAGCAAGGCCGAGAAACCCTGCTTTTGAAGGACCAACAAAAGCTAGGCGTATCTTTTCTCATGATCTGCAGGGACCAACATATCATGTTTTGGATCTTGACTCCATGCCCGTGATAGAACACGGAATGCTGGTTACTTTTGAGTTTTGCACTCAATATCAAGCTTTGAAGAGGGAGGTAAAGATGCTTCAAGAAGAGAATCTCAGGCTTCGCATGATGCAGGAATATTTCATTAATCCAAGGCTGCTTCCAATACCGCCAAAGGAGTAATTCGTCATCGGTTTAGGCATCCCCTTGGCTTGTTCCAAGCTTGGGGGAGTGTCGCGGTATCGCATCATTACCTTTTGCTCATTTACCTTTCAAGTAGAGTCATATCATGAATGGAGAAGTTATCATATAGAATAGTTTGCAGTTTGGAAGTATCCTCCTTAGTTGGTTATCTATGTATCCCTTGGTGTGAGTTGCGGTAATAAAATATTAATGAGAAGTTTTATCGTTTACTTTTTGCACACTTTATGTTAGTTTGCAATCTCTCTTGTATGACTAGTCTTGTTGATTGGTATTGGTATCACATTGGGAGCATGAGTAGATTTAGTTGGTTTTGGCAAACCTAGCTTGGTCAGTAGCAATTTTACCTTGAAGTTTGAGTAGAAAAGAATAAAGAAGTGCTTGCAGTTTCATCACTTCAGTTTTCCCTTATGTTTGGCTTATAAGCATTGTTATTCTTAAAGTTAAAATCGTTGTACCTTCAAGGGAGTTTGCATGATTGTTCTTATTATATGTATGTTTGTTTGTTTCATGCAACTCTTATGCTTGCTACCCAGCCTTGCTAGCCAAAAACATGTACTGAGAGGAAATACTTCTCGTGCATCCAATTCCCAAAAGCCAAGTCAATTCCAAAGAGTCCACTATAAATTCCTATGCATGGTATTTCAAGCCATTCCAAGTAAATTTTCATGTGCTACCTTTCAAAAACCTTCAAACACTTCTCATTTTGTGCCACTGTTTTTAGCTCATGAGGACGTAGTGGATGGGTTTGTTATCTTCCATACTAAATTAAGTACCCCTCGACTAGGCAGCTTCATCTGCTCGTCATTAATTTTGCAAGGGAGCTGGTCAGACCATTATAATCTTAAAAAGAAAAAGAAAGAAAAAGGCACTCCTCCAATGGAATGTGAAAGTTGGTCGGCACCCGATGGAATCGGTTAGCCATGGTTTGAGAAAGGAAAAAGGTGAGGAGGAGTGCAAAGCTATAAAAGAGCACCAAAGTGCCAATTAATCAAACATCTGAGAACCGCTCTCACTTGTTTAGTATGGAAGATATCAAGAACTCCGTTGCTAGTCGTTGACGAAAGCAACCACCCCTCAAAACAATTTTTTACCTCTGTTTTACAAATGAAAAGCTCTAGCACATGTTTAATCCATGCTTCCCTCTGCGAAGGGCCTATCTTTTACTTTTATGTTGAGTCAACCTATTTCCCTCTGTCTCAAGCAAGCATTTGAGTTGTTATGTTTCACTCATCCATATATTGATCCGTTTAATCATGTTTATTATCTCCCTTGTTTTGTATAATGCTTTTGTCTGAAGGAATATATCTTTGAAGGCTTTCTATGAATGCAAAAGTTTACTTTGTTGAGCATGTAGTCTTTGCTATATTAGCTCTGTTCTAAAAGGCTCCGTTTAAAAGAGAGAATAGTTTATTCTCCATTCTTTGACCAAGAACTAAGGTTTGCCATTGCCAATTATAGTTTACCTTGTGCATCTTTACATGTGATTCCCTTTTACCTATTGCAAGTCTACATCTTACAAAGGGAAGTTGCTGTCTATTATAATTTGTGCCTTAGTGAATGTGATGCTTCTTGTCCATATTTTGATTATCGACACTTCACTCCATAAACCTGTGGTCATGTTTACCGAGTTCAGTGTTCGCTTGGGGACAAGCGAGGTCTAAGCTTGGGGGGGTTGATACGTCCAATTTGCATCGCTATTTTGTATCATAATTTACTGTTATTCATTGATATATTTCATATTTAGATAAGATACTTATGTTATTTCCTTTGTTTTCACATGTTTGATGATCATCGGAGGAGTTGCTGCCGGAGCCAGGATTCTGCTGGAAAAAGGACCATCAAGAGAACATATTTTGAAGATCAGGAAAATTCCAGAAAAATACCCAGAAATTATATTTTCCCAGAAGATTCAGGAAGCCAGAAGGAGGAGTCAAGAGGAGCCAGGGGGGCCCCACACGCCAGGGTGGCGCGGCCAGCCCCCTGGCTGCGCCAGCCCTGTGTGAGGGAACCCTGGCCCACCTCTGGTCTCGCCCCTCCGCGTACATTATCGTCCCCGAAAACCTAAGTCAAGGGGGGCTCAGAGTTAGACACAGCCGCCTCTGCGGGGCGGAGAACACCAGAGAGAGAAAGCTCTCCGGCAGGGAGAAATCTGCCGGGGAAATTCCTTCCCGGAGAGGGGAGATCGTCGCCATCGTCATCACCATCGCACTGGACTTCATCGGGATCATCATCATCATCATCTCGATCACCAGCACCTTCATCTTCACCATCACCACGCCATCCCGCTGTAACATCTTGAGTTGGATCTTGTTATATTCATAGGGGAAACTTTCCCGGTGTTGATTACTCTTGTAGTTGATGCTATTGAGTGGAACCGTTGAGTTAAGGTTTATGTTCAGATTGTTATTTACCATTATTTCACCTCTGATCATGATCCATATGATGTCTTGTGAGTAGTTCGTTTAGTTCTTGAGGACATGGGAGAAGTCAAGATGTTAGTAGTGAATTATTGTTGAGAAATATTTAATGGTTTGATATTGTTGTGGTGCTATTTCACTAGTGGTGTCATGTGAACGTCGACTACATGATACTTCACCATTTATGGGCCTAGTGAGATGCATTGTGTATTTGGCTACCGATTGTGGGGTTGCTGGAGTGACAGAAACCTAAACCTCCGTTGGGAAACCATTGCACCCGGGAGCGTAGGATCTTAGAGTTTAAGGAGAGTTTAAGAGTTTAAGGCTGTGGACAGAAACCTAAACCTTCGTTTCAGTGAAAAGGGTTTCAAAACGGCTACAGATACACACGTGCGCGCACCGCTACATTTCATTGGCTCTCCACGACGACGCATCCACGCACCGGATATACACGCGCACCGCTTCATTTCATTGGCAACCCTAACGGCACCCAGCTCCTTTATAAGGGGCCTCTCTTCCTCTTCCTCTCCCACGCACCACCCATTGGGCTCTCTTCCTCTCCATATCCCAAGCACCACCCGACCAAGAAGATGTAGTACCACGGACCGACCTTCCGTCGACCGCGTACCACACCGAAGCAGCAATACCCACCGGGCACGGTCGTGGAGACCACGCTCCATGTGTGGGAGCAGTCCAGGTAGAGGGGCCCCGTCAATCTCGCCCGCGACTTCCTCGCCGATGGCTTCGCCCACCTCCCACGGGGCTCACCAGTCATGTACCGCCTCAACGAGGTTCGTGACGGTGTCACCCTCAAGTTGCTCACAGTCACCTTCACCAACCTGTTCGACACGTACGAGCTCCTTGGCGAGGTCTTCTGGTCCGGCTGTGAGTCCATCTTCTTCACCAACTACAACATCTTCACCAACTGCACCAGCATCTTCCTCACCAGGAACCATATGCACTGCTTCCCGTACGACAAGTGAAGACGGTGGTGAAGACGGTGGTGCGGCAAAGATGAAGATGTTCTCCGGTAGCTTGTCATGTTTTAAAGTTTTATCTTTTTATTTTCTATGTCGTGTCATTTTTCGTGCCGTGTGTCGTGTCCGTCCCTGAACTTATCTATCTAGCCATCTAGGGTACCCATCTATCTAATATGTTGTCGTGTTATTATGTGTACTTTGGTGATCATGCTACTTTGCATCTTATATCTAAGTTATTATGCGTGATGATCTGGATACCATTATTTGCATCTGATTTATCGGATTTTTCTATCATTTGTATGCAATATATCAAGGATACCCATATATCAAAGTATGAATCATGAAATCACAAACACGGATCATCACATCAAAAATTACAAACACGCAATGCTTGACCCATGCTTGAAATCACAAAGACGACATGCCAAAGGCTTCAGAGACATGCTCTTTTGGTTTACACAGATCTTTTTATTTTTCTCAAAATCCATGGATATCTTTATTTTCTCAAAATCCACTGTGTACAAACTTAACACGACACGCTCTTCCCGCAAAAAACACACGACATGATCGTGTACAAATACGACATGCTCCTGTATAAATCACAAACACGACATGCATTTTTTCAAATCCTAAACCAAAAAATGATCTTACTATAGGTAGCATTCTTCCCTTTGCTTCTCAATATCTTTCCATCCGCCCCACCGATTATAAGCACAACCCTTAACGCTACCAAACCACGTGGTCGTGGGTTCGAATCCCAGATGCACCCCACTTTTTTTGTTTATTTTTTGACCCTTCTCGCTGCCCATCCCTAATGGGCCTAATTGGATGGAGTTGGCCCATTAGTCAAGGAGACGCCAAGCTCTCGATTTTGGGATACTTTTTTTTACAGAAACCTTTTTTCTATTTCTTTTCCCAAATTCAAGCTTACAAATTCCTCCCAAATTCATGCCTTTTCATACAATTTCAACATTACAACCACTGCAATTACCATACCACCTACAAATGCTCAAACGTAATTGCTAATTTCTGCTTCTTTGAGCTTCCTAATCCCCTGATTCAAACTCCTGAGCTCAACAGCTACCTTCGTCTCCTCTGCTGGAGCTCGCGCTGCGGCCACTGCCATCTGTGGCGGGATGGGCAACCATTCCCCGTGCATCTCTAGCAGTTCATGCATCAACATCTGGACCAGAGCATCGACCCAAAGGAAGAAACATCTTACATGCATGAATGCAAACAACAGATCAACCATTCCTCAAAGATCTCGACCACAAAATAATGAAATTGCCCTGATTCTTACCCCCCTTCTTGCTGCACACGTAGAACGGACGATTAGGGTTCTTTGGTGTGCGCGAAATCCACCGAACAACGTCTACCCAACACCGCGGACAGAGGAAGATCAGCATCTCCAAGCTCGCCAGAATCTAAATCCGTGAGGTGGCGCGGGAGCTAGAAGAAGACATGGATCTCGATTCACGACCGCCAGGAGCCGCAGGGGATCTCAATGCCTTGGGGCAAGGCCCCTGTAGGTGTAGCAGACGGTCGAGCGCTCGGTCGGCGGCTGCACGCTCCCAGTAAGCAGCACTCCCTGTCGACACCACCCTATCGGTCGCCCGCGCCCGGCTCCTGGCTACCAACAGGGATCGCTGCCCATCTATGCACCTGGCTGATTTTTGCTCACCGTTGCGAGCTCCGGCGGTGCGTTCTGGCACTTTTATCCCCACGGCGAACGGTTTGCGGTCCAACAGGTACTGGGCCCCACAAGCCGCGCCCAGCAACGGTCTGGTCTTTAAGCCACGCCTGATCCCACCTGACATGGATGAGTCAACCACCATTGACCTGACAGAGACGGGAAGCATCACATAATGAGTGCTTGCGCAAACACTAGGGGCAAAACTAAGCACCATTCTCCACTGAGGGCAAAACTGAGTACATGGACACCTCTAAGGGCAAACGAATAAATAACCCAAAGAAGTTAGAATCAGCCATGGATCTGAAATGGTTGTTAACTTGTTTTGAGTGAATGTCAGGCATGCAGATTAACTTTCATAAGTGTAACCTGGCTCCTATTAATTTGGAGCAAGAAGAAGGTTAGATGTTTGCTCAAACTTTGTCCTATAGGTTAGGGGGCTTTCTAGGAGCCCCCCTCCCCCCTACATTATAAAAAACTTAGAAAAGAGGATTTAAAGCCACTTGTAGACAAGGTGATTAAAAAGGTTGGTGGCCAGAGAGGCAAATTGTTGTCATACAAGGCTAAGATCATTCTCATCAAGTCTGGCCAGCATCCCCAAGTATTTGCTTAGTGTAATTAGGTTTCCAAAGTGAGCAATTAAGTTTTTTACAAGTCATCGTCTAAAATCTTCACTATTTGCAGATCCATCGGATAAAGGTATGCTAGTTTACGGTCAGCCTTGTGGCCACAGTTGAAATTTTGACAGTATTGTAGCATGGGCGCTCCTATACTCCAACCCATTCGATGTGAACCCCGCGCTGCACACCCTATGTTGGTTCATGGGCTTGGCCCGTTAGACTTGTGAACAGTTACTTTTTTTTTCTTTTCGCGCATATATTGACTGTTTCCACGTGTAACAAAAAGGAGTGTACGTATCATGTTCTTTTTCATGTACGTTTCTTTTCCTTTTTTAAAATTTGAGTATTATCAAATTTGAAAAAAATTCAATTTTTTAACAAATTTTATATTTTGAGAACGAAAATCAAAATTTGAACAAATTTTAATTTTGAACATATTTCAAAATTTGAACGAATTTCAAAATTTGACCAAAAATCAAAATATGAACAAATTTAATTTTTGAACAGATTTCAAAATTTCAAAGAATTTCGAAATGTGAACAAATTTTTAAATGTGAACAAATTTCGAAATGTGAACGAATTCCAAAATATGAACGCATTTCAAAATTTGAACAAAAATCAAAATTTGAATGAATTTTAAAATGTGAACATATTTTAAAATATGAACGAATTCCAAAATATGAACAAATTTCAAAATTTAAACGAAATCAAAATTTGAATGAATTTTGTAAAAAAAGGATTTTGAAATTTGAACAAAAATTGAAAAATTTGAACGAAAATAAAATTTAAACAAATTTTGAAAATTAAACAGATTTCAAAATTTGAATGAAATTTCAAATCTAAACATTTGTAAAAAAAGAAAATCTAAATTGAAAAAGAAAAAAGAAAAACTGGGAAAAGAAAAAAAGTAAAACGAACGTAAAAAAGCACGACCAGGTCGGCGCTACTGGGCCGACCCACACCCGCGCGGCGTGTGTGCGGCACGCGGTCCGTGCCGACCTGATCAGCTCCTCAGCCCGTTCGTCTATATGCACGAAGCCCACGAAATAAAGCCCAGGTTCGGGGCGTCGTGAATTGACTAAGTCTGGTTCTATTCCTCAAAAGAAAATGACTAAGCCCTGATCGAGCGTCCATCTGCACTTGTCTCCTCGGAACCATCGATAGGCAGTTACTCAGCTAGGCACCTACCGCCCGGAGAAGAGGACGTGGACACTGCGCCGGTGCTGCCGACGCCGCGAGAGCCGCTCTGTGGATCGATCCTGCCGCGGCGTCGTACCATCAAGGCAATCCGTCGATCACCGAGGTCATCAAGCAGTCAAACCTAAAGGTAAACCTGTACTTTGGTACGGTGGAATGTCATTTCTTTGTGGGAGGGTTTTTTTTTAAAGACTTCTCTTTGTGGGAGGGTTGGGTGTTTTACCACCTATACTAGTCTATTACGGACGCAGCTTCAGTGCCTTACTGAAGCTAAGGCTCCCAGCGCCTTACCCCTAGATCCACCGTCTAATCTTGATCGGATGGTCAAAAACGACTCCATGCAAAATATGTTACTCTTACATTAAATATTTTTTATTCATAAACAGTATATTCAAATGGAATGAAACTTTCTCAAAATAGATCTTAGAATGAAAACGACGTACTGTAATTTTTTCAATTTTTTTTGGAAAGTTTGAATTTCGTATTTAAATTTCGAGCGTTTTTAGCCATCCGATCTAGATTGGATGGTGGATCTTGGGGTAAGGCGCTGGGAGCCTTAGCTTCACTAAGGCACTGAAGCTGTGTCCGTCTATTACTACCTCCTTTCTTATGAATAAGTTATATATTTTATCTAAAAAGTCAAACAATATAGACCAAGTTTTTAGAATAAATCAATAAAAATGCATAATACAATATTAATATTGTTGGATACATCATGAAATATGTTTTATATTGCATTTATATAATATTATAGTTATTGATAGTTTTTCCTGATTTCGGTCAAAGTTACTCAGCTTAGCTTTTTTTAAAAAAAAACATTCATTGAAATGGAGGGAGTACTAGTTTGGTTAATTTAATTGAACACTTGCATATAGCATAATCCTTAAATTACTTGGGTCCTTTTCTATTCTAGATGCCTTTGATGAAGCTAATAGCTTGTTTGATTGGTTTGGAATAGATAAAGCTAAATTTAATCAATTCCCTCTGTCCTAGGAAATCGTGCCCTATTTTTCCGTGCTGAATCTCTGACAACAAATTTGGCTAGTAACATGTGTCACATGTTATAAGAATTATAGCATAAAAAGGTTCATTCAATCCGAACACGATAGTATAACTTTTCAGACATATCATCCATATTTTGTTAGTTAAATGTGTAGTAAAATCTAGATTTTGAAAGGTGGGTGTGCCACCTAAATAGAGACGGCGGGAGTAATAAAGGTTTAGCCTTGCCTTGTATTGCTAAACAAATATATCTATTCATCAATGGCCCATCCGCTGAGCACGTGACTCTGAAAAATGAAACTATTGAGGTAGTTTCCATATTTACTTAGTATGTGAAAAGTCTTTTTGGCTCCTGAGCACCAATGCTCCCTCAATTGCAAAATAAATTTTAAAAACACATTTTACAAGTTTCAAAAAAATTGAAAAAAAATCTGGATATTGTCAAATATACATCCTACAAGCATGCAAAATCGCAATACGAAACCCTTTTTATAATAGGCTACACAAAAATGACAAAATTTGGAGATTTGAATAAATGTACTATTCACTATACTTAGATCCACACTTTTGACATTTTTGTGTAGCTCAAATTATAAATTATTTTCACTTGATATTTTACACGTTTGTGGGATACATCAGTGGCTACATCAAGATTTTTTCTTCATAATTTTTTGGAATTTAGAAATATAATTTTCTAATTTATTAAAAAGCGAGATCACTGGAGCCCAGGAGCCAGAAAACTCCATTCCTTAGTATGCTAGATTCTTGAGTGGGCATGCGAACTTTCGAAGGCCTTGTTTACTTCTACTGTACTTGAACTATATTCAAGGTCCGGATCCCCAAAAATCCAAGATACTTCATTTACAAAGATGGTTTGGATGGGATAATCCTAAGATATCCCCAAAAATCCTAGATAGTTCATTTACAAAGATGTTTTGGATGGGATAATCCTAAGATACCCTCCTGTTTTTGTGTAAATAAAAAACACTCCACCATGCTAGTGGACTAGGATGGAAGAGTATTTGAAGAGATTAAGTGAAAAGAATAGTTCACTAGGTATCCTTTAACCCCCAATCCCCTTGGAATGAAAACAACCTGCCAATACCCCTTATTATGGATTCTACCTGGCATTGATGCACTGACTGCCATGTACTATTCTGTACTAGTAGCAAAAGGTATGCACTCACACATATAGTTCATCTCTTCCCATATTTTTAACAAAATCGTAACCTTTAATAGTAGGACCCATTTTGGTCCCTAGGTACATATAAGCCCATTGTCTGCCGCTTAATAAATTCCACATCAAGTTATGAAAAATATGAACAAAATTAACATATAAATAAGACTCATCCTTGGAAAATTTGGTTAAAAAATACATGAATATACAGCAAGCGGAAATTGTCTTCTCATTATATACACAACCCAGTAAACATGAAATTTCCATACCGAAATTTACATGGACACGCTTGTGTCCACTACATAGTACATGCCCTGTTTCTTATTTTTGATATTCAGAACTTAATACAAACGATTCTGCTAAGGTAAATGGAATCATATTAGAAACAACTTCTAATTTTCATTATTATTTTGATTCTCTTTGCTAGCTGCAACAGACGTACATGGATTCTCTGACCACCATGCTCTAAAAGAAATCATTAAGTACCTACAAAAATAGATATTATTCAAGGAGCACAGCCATGTACAGTAAGATTTCTTTTTAATACATGTATTTTTTTTCCACAAATGGTATTACACTTCCATTTTTCTCTGCCTAAACAGAAACCTGCCGGAAAACCAAATAAATCTCAAATCTCTCATAAGATATTGAGATTATTTTTTAAGTGAAGGAAATAGCCATTCTTTTTAAGTAGAAAATAATAGAACATGAGGAGCATGATGATATATTCTAATGCACTGATCGACAGGCGGGTCACATCCAAGGTTTTCAGCATTGGATACTAGCTACTATAATCATTTATCTGTCAGCAATATCGGATCGTGGTATAATGATTATTTTTAATAAAATGCCTTAATCAAATTTACAATTTATCAACCAACAATATCGGATCCTGGTATAATAATTATTTTATCAAGTATAGCAAAGCTAATAAAATGCCTAAAATCATGTTCAGAACCGTGGCCTCACAAAAAATGCTAAATTTTATATCAAGATTACTTAATATTTTTAGCAACAGAAAAAATGGTATTGCATAAGTGATTGTGCATAGTACATTACCGTATAGAGCTTTTGTGCGGCCAGAGCTAACTGCACTTTGGACTTCAAATGCATGCATTTCATAATGCATAGCACTATCACATAGCTACCTGCCAAAGGAATATATCCCCAAGCTAGTTAGTGCTCTTTTGATTCATAAGATTTTCAAAAGATTTATGTAGGACTGAAATCCTATGAAATTATCCTTTAAAAGCCACCTGTTTATAGTATCATATTGCATAAAAATAATAGTGTAAATTTCATAGAGAAATAGCATGAGGTTAGACCCCCTGAAAAGTTCCACCACCACGATCCCGCTTCCACGAGATTAAAGAAGACAAAGCATCCCAATCCTATAGCCTATTCTACACTTTTCCTATCCTATGAACCAAAGGAGCCCTTCGTACCACCTCGACTTAGAGATCTTTGTCTTAAATGGCCCTTAATCAAACTTTCAACCACCTTTGGCTCTTAGAAAAACTTTCAAACATCTCTTTTGGCCACACCAGTTGGGTTGGCTCATTTGCGCCACTACACACGCCAGTTGACGCGGACTGCAACCGCGCGAGGATCTCAACGTATAACTGGTGCCCCCGCGGCTGGCCTCCTGGTAAATTAGAATTTACCGGCCATCGGATCGCTTTTCAGAGCGAATCCACACCGTCTATTCTTTTCACTGCGTCCATATAAAAACGAGCCCCCACTTTGAAAACCCTAGCCGCCTTGCTCCCGTGCGTGCCCCAATCGCGCTCCTGCCTCTCTCCCCCAATCGCCGCCTCCCTCTCCCCTCCCCCCCAATCGCCCCTCCATCTCTCACCTCAATCCCCTCCTGCTCTACTCTGGCCTTCTTCTCTACTGCCGGCGCGGGGACGACGAAAGGACGAGGCGCCTCCGCGGGGACGGCGCAGGGACAAGGCGCCGGCGCGGGTCTGGTGGTGGCCAGTGGGAGCAGCGCAGCCGCCTCCGCCGCGTGCACCGTACCGTTGCAGAGGGAGCCGCAACGGGCTGTACAGCCACCGGATGAGCGGCTGGTGGCCGGCCGGAGCAGCACAGGCCCGCCGCTTTCCCTGCCATGGATTTGAGGATTGGCTGGTGAGTTCCGTCCGTTCTACACATCTACTATTGTTTTTAATTAGTATGCAGAATAAAGGTTGATTTTCCTAAAACTCTGGTCCCCCATGTCCGCTGGTTGGAAGTTGTAGATGCCTCCAATTAAATTTTATTGTTCACGTTCTCTTGGTGTTGTTCTCTTGGTGCTACTTTGCTCTCCAAGATTTTTTTGCTTCCACAAGAGACGAGGCCTGTCTAATTTGTGCAGGGAGCCCTTAATTACGCAAGCCGCTTATTACTATTTTCCATTTTTAACTTCAGTGTGGATGTGAAACCTATTATTTTTTCTTCTATGTTTGATATGGATATCTTTTCCCAATTATTTCAGTCCGCTTACTACTATTTTCCATTTTTTTTGCTGATTTTGATCGAGTCAAACTGACACATGGATTTGAGGTTATTATACTAATCAGCTGTTATTAGGTGAGCAATTACATGTTTATAGTATGCTCCAAATTAGTGATGACGATCTAAACTGAATCTATATTTGTTCTCAGGTAATTCCAGATTTCTTGGCTATTTGCCTACAAAATATGACATGATTGAAGCAAAGCTTGTACATGATCAGCTTTGTTCAATGGCACAAATATATTAGTTCTCTTCTCTTTGCATCACAGCAACATTTCTGTTATGTGCAGATCGGACACAAACTTCTTGGACCTTATAGCCAGTTTCGTCCTAAAATAGTCTATTAATTTCCCGTGGTAATTTCCGACTTATATGCTTGCATGTATTGTTGAATGGAACACAGATATTGGAACACTTTGTTTTAATATCTGGATTTATGTGGTAGTGGCGGAATAGTTTTGGTAGCAGTTCATCATAATATATTAAGCATGATTTTGCGGCGCATGCTAATTAATTATTTGATCTAAAAGTTAGTTGGCAAAGAGTTGTTCTATGTAGAATTATTATTTTTGCATACCATTCTTTTGTTAATGCCTAGCTTTGATCGTTTGCTAGGACATTGAATATTGTAGCTAATAAGATGATTGTTTCATTTTCAGCATTCGATGGTGGCTTGAAAGGAAGGAGGTGGAGCAGCATCAATGACCATATTAAGTCTTGCTCTGGTATATCACTGTTAACACATAGATTTTTTTCTTCCTTTGCCAATCTCCAACAGGAGAATTAAAGACAAGGACCAATTGTTGTAGTGGATTTATAGGAAAATTCACTCTGTGCATGATGTATTTTATATGGGGGCTATTTCTTTGATTACCTCTCTTGCTTTAACTGAGATTTCTTTTATTCTCTTAATGATATATGAGGCAGTCAAATTTCATCCTCGGATTTCTTATCTAATTGTAGAGCCTATTAAGATGCACACCAAATACATGTCTTGTGCTTTGATATATGACAATATATGATATTGTCATATATCAAAGCACAAGACATGTGTCACAATATATGATATTGTCATATATCAAAGCACAAGACATGTGTCATCTTGGCTGTTTCACCAGCAAATTCTGATTTAGCAAACTCTGATGCTCTTCAAATGGCTCGTCAGGCAGACCCAGATGGTATGTATCAATGTATGTATGTTCAGAATCCTAATGAATGCATGCCTTTACTTGCTGCTACAGTTATCAAATAAATTACACAAAAGACGGTGTATTTGAAGAGCTACAGCTTTAGATTATCTATACTTAATCCTGTCAAGATAAGAAATATTTTGTGCTTCTTCTAAGTGATATCTGATTCTTGGTTATATGTTCTGTTTGGCAGTGTATTTCAGTGGGAAGTCAACTAGGCAAGGTTATTTTTTTTTCAAATTAGAGCAAGGTAATAACCTGATTTTATGCCTATATTTTTTTCGTTCAAAGAAGATTGAACTCAGTCCTGAACTTGGCTGGTCAGCAAGGGCAGCGATAACAGGAATTCTTGAAGGGCAGCACTTTGTTTTGCAACATCCATATATAAATTTTATTTATTCTATCTTCATGTAGCTATGATGACTTATTTTCATGTAGACATAATAATGCTAATTATACTCCATTTCACGCTTTCTGACACAGAATTCCCTAGAAGGGTTAGGTACATAGGATATGGATAGTCTTTTCCAATGCGATAAAATAAAGCGACATCGTGTCTATTTTTCTTTGCTAAATGGGTATTTCCATGGGTTTCCCTTGGCATCTTGTTCTTTACTAGATCATATTTGAACTACAAATCGTACAGTTCAATTAGAGGCATTGTGAAGGCATATGCCTTCAGATGTCCATGCTACATACAAGTGGCCAAAGGTAGATACACATACTTGGCAAGTGGTACGTACCATTTTTATACATGTTCCTAGCCCAGACTATAAATATGTTGATGATTCCTTCTCACTATGCCTCTACCCACGAATCCCTAGCAACACCTACAAAGCAAGGTGAGCAGTCCACAAATTGTCCTTAATTTGTACATCCTGGAATAAAATCAAGAACTGTAGCCTCTTTTAACACCAATGCACTGTGTTCTTGCAAAGTATCGTCATCTTTTATCTCTTTGTTCTAGGCTAGATATTTACTGTATGCAGGTCGCACTTATTCTGAATATAGAATATCTTTTCAGTCGATTTGTTATGGACCATGGAACTTGTTAATTTGGTGCGGTGAAGTAATCATTTCAATAATCAAAATCATGCTATTCGAGGATTATTGCATCTGAGTGATCACTAAGTTTGTGTCTGTATTTCTATTTTTATATTCCTCAGTTTAGTCCATATGCCCAAGTAAAAAATAAATCCTCGAGATCATGGCTAGAGGGTCATGTTTAACATGGAAAAACACTTTATATGGTATATAAGATTGGTACAAAAAAATAAAGGGAGTACCTTACACAATAGTTCATTGACATTCTTGCCATCTGCTTAACCTTTTATGTAGTTCCTTGTCTGCTCAGTGTTAACTGATAGATTGGTAGCCACCTTTGTTTTTTATTGCACTGGTACTAAAAGTTTAGTGATATATTGGCCCTATGCTTATTATTTCAGCTTCACCATCACAATATCTTGAAAATGCATATCACAACTATCTACAAAACGATCTGCCCACCGGTCACCACTATATGCTATGGGGTCTCTCACCACTATCTACAATTTTTTTCTACCATCAGCTATAAAGAACAAAGAATTCTTACTTCGCTGACCAAGATTTAATTCTAAGGAGAGGCAAAGGAGCAAGGAGAGGAGGACGTGGCGTACTTGGAGATGGTGTTCATCGCTGGGAAGATGTGTGGATGATGCTTCACATGTGTGCGTTTTCACTGCCAGGTGATGCTTCTATGGCAAGTGCTAACTTTTCTACTATCAGCTACAAAGAACAAAGAATTCTTACTTCGCCGACCAAGATTTAATTCTAAGGAGAGGCAAAGTAGCAAGGAGAGGAGAGCGTGGCATACTTGGAGATGGTGCTCATTGCTGGGAAGATGTGGAGATGATTCTTCACATGTGTGCGTTTTCACTGCCAGGTGATGCTTCTCTCCTGTCTCCCGGTGTCGCCGGTTGTCTTTGTTCTCTATAGTTACCTACCAATAGGGGCGTAAAAATGTCCCTTCTTTCACTTTTGATTGGGTGTTCCCTATGGCCACCACCTCACCAGTGCTCCGGTAGTTCGCCCAATACAACATCTGCCTGGAATACAATTCAATAAGTTCTCTATGCCAATAATATTTTGTAGAATCAAAACAAATATACAGTTTTGCAGACCTAAAGTACCCCATATAATTTTTATTTTCTCATTGATTTTGATGGCTAATCAAGAAACAATTTCTTTGAATAATTTCATGACTGAACTTACTTCAGATCATAATTTGAGCTTTATTGATGCTAATATGACAAGAAATCATTTCAGAAGTATGAATGTGCATTGACTGCTTATAGACACTCTTTTATGTTCTGTTATTACCATCTTTGAACCTTGAAACCAGCACTTATGTTTCTCACATTTGCTTTTAACAATACTCTTATATTTTCGTGATGTTCCGTTGTTCAGTTGAAAATAATACACATTGCAACTTCTTCTAATTAATTAATGTTATACATGAATGTCATGCTCGTCTTCTCAATAAGTTAACCAGATCTTGGAACAAAATTATGATGAACAAAAAGAAGATCCAGCGCCGGTACATGTGGTTTTTAGATTGATTCATTTGCGCTGCTGACTACTTGATCATGTCACCGTGATTTTCTCTCAGGTCTAAGCAGCTCATTCATCTCAGCACAACGAGAATGAACAGATCACACAGAGAAAGGCGAAGCAAACCTAGGAGAAATTCTAGAAAATATGCAAAATTAAAGAATGAGATAGATACATGTGAAGAAAATAACCTGTCGGTTTTCTCTTCTTCACTCCATACAACCGGTGGACCTGCGGCCATTGTTCCTGGAAGGTTGCGGAGAGTCGTCTTTGCCGAGCAGCCACAAGACGGACAGGGTAACGGCTATTGCCCCCATGGAAGCCACGGTGGACCATCCAGCTAGGATTCCGAAGCTTGACTCCAGCCACCAAGTGTGCCTTCCCCTCTGTCCAAGCGGCAGCGGCAACGGCAGGACGGACCCTCAGGCCTCAGCAGACATGCTGGCAGTGATGAATTGACGATGCAGGTACTGAGAAGCATTGTAGTGTGCTCGCATCCTTTGATTTATACTGTGGCGGCCGGAATTGAGGAAGATAAGGTGATGGCAGTGGCTTAACGAGGGAGAGAGCCCAAAAGGGGATCGGACATGCTTACAACTCTTCCACGTGTGTGACTGATGTCTGCTTTGTCAATGTGTTCTTTTTTTAACAGGAGGCTGTTATTTCTACCTTCTGTGTACACTGTACATCGAGTGCATGTGATTATTGTTTCTTTACTTTATTAAATATATGTTCAAAACTGTAACTGAAAAAAGGATAAATTGTACCCTACAAAATGATACGGACTATTGTCAACCGCTTTAGAACATAGTCAATTTGAAAAAAATGTATTTTCAAACAATTTTGGAAAGAGTGACACCTTGGGGTGTGGCTTACCAACACCATGAACAATACCACATAGACAGTGATCTGCCGTTATTTTCTGCACAATTAATTTCCTACGGTAATTTATGCCAATAATTTCTCAATGCAAATCTTTATGTCAATAGCGTACCAATAACTGTCTAACCATAAGGCATGACGGAAATTCTAGAACAGTATTCACGAACAGTCATTTTTGTGTGCCAAATGATCAATGCTCTACAGAACAGTAGTTTCTTAATATTTTGATATAAACGTTAGCTCTGACAATAATAATTATCAAATAGTAATTCTTCAACTATACGTAATTATTCGGTGGCAATTTCACAACATAAATTCTTCAACGATGCATGGAAAATAATTCTTTCTTACCAATTCGTTGACAAAAAGCTTCAAACCTAGCTGTATTTCTCCTGTATTAATTATCTAACAATAATTTTGGCAATAATTATCTAGAATGTCTTTCATGTTACACAATTTCTCGACGTTAATTTCCCAACAATAATTATCCGACGATGCAAATGGTAATTCTTTGACATGAATTTTCTCACATAACTCTTCAATTCCAACATTAATTCTCCAATAGTAATTATGCAACAATAATTTTTGAAAGAGCATCTTTCTTGTAAGTTATTTCTTGGGAATATTTCTTCAGCGGTACATGGACAATAATCTTCACCAATAATTTTTTGACCATAACTCTTCAACCGCAACTGTCTTCTTTCACACTAGCTTCATGATTCTCCTATGGTAACTTTAAGAAGGCTTCTGTTTCAAGATTCACCACTTAAAAGATAGATACAGAATGACTCCAAAAACACACTCCAAAGAACTTCAGGGTTCTCCTACAATAACTTTAAGAATAATTTTCTTTTAAACTACAACACTTAAAAGTTAGATACCCAGTGATCCAAAAACACACCCTAGAAAATTAACCAGTAGAAGATTAGTATCACGGGCGCGTCATGTCAAAGACATGGCAGCAAGAGAATGTGCTCAATTCTTCTCTCCGATTTACTATGTTTACATATATGATTGCTTGACCTGTTGATCTTCAAAGATGTTGTTTCTCATTCCCAAGTTGCACTCTCTCTCTCATCTCTCTCTCTCTCCCTCTCTCTCCCTCTCCCTCCCCCTCCCCCCCCCCTCTCTCTCTCCCTCTCTCTCTCTCTCTCCCTCTCTTCCTCTCTCCCTCCCTCCCTCTCTCTCTCTCCCCCTCTCTCTCTCTCCCCCCCTCTCTCTCTCATAGCGTGTCATGGCTGTCTCTTTGATTTTCCATTGCTATGTGCAATATATTTCTCTATAATTTCTACATCTGCTTATTCACTGACTGTGATATCATCAAATAACATAGCGTTTTACATGTAATTTACGAGTGTGAAAGGCAGGGCCACCAGTGGATTTAATGCATTGTAATGCTATTTAATATTGAGATATTAGATTTAACATGATTTATCTTCTACTCTCATTGTTTCTTTTATTTTTCTCATATTTAAATGTTTGTTAATTTATCTTGTCATTTGCAACGGTGTTAACTTTTGGTGTTGCAAAACCCTAATAGAACTACATTTCCTCTGTGTTGTGGTCTCTAAAGACCATGCTGCAACGAGCTTATGTAGATGTTGCTTTAGTTGTTCCTTATCTCTATTGTTCTTGAAAAAACTGGAGTATTAGTCATTGTAATATATTCCTGGGTTATTGTAATATATTCATGATTTCCCTGATTGTAAATAAGGTTTCGTTGGTCCCTTTATGATTTAGTGTGATTTGTCCTAAGTTCATCATATTAAATTTGTTGTAGAACCTAAAAATCATTTTATCATCTACCTACCTAATTTTTACTATTGTTATACAAATTATAAATTGCTACAAATTTAACAGGATCGTGCGCCAAGGCGCACCCTTAAATCTAGTTTAAGGAATCGTCACATCAACGCGGACTGCAGCCTGTTGCTATTCAAGGCAGATGCGGAGAGTGCTGGGAAGATCCAATCCTTATTGGATCGTTATTGTCTGGCTTCTGGTCAGCGTATTAATCGGGATAAATCATCAATTTTCTTTAGTAAAGGATGCCCGAGTTCAGTTAGAGAGGGGATCAAAACCGCCCTTTATGTCCATAGTGAAACATGGAATGAAAAATACCTGGGTATGCCTTCTGATGTTGGGAGATCCAGGAGTGGAGCATTCAAATATATCAAAGATAGAATCTGGAGCAGAATTCAAGGTTGGCTTGAGCAACTTCTTTCGGCTGAGGGCAAAGATATTCTCATAAAGTCTGCTGCTCAAGCCGTTCCAATTTTTTCGATGGCGTGTTTCAAACTGCCACGAGGGCTTTGTCTTCACATTAACTCGATGTTGAGGAAGTTCTTGTGGGGTATACGTGAGGGTGAAAGGAAGCCCAGCTGGGTTTCTGGAGAGACATGTGCAAACCCAAGAATATGGGGGGACTGGGACTGGGGTTTCGGGATATTGAACTGTTTAATCTAGCTCTACTAGCGAAACAGGGATGGCGGCTATTGCAGAACCCTGATTCCCTGAGTGCAAGGGTGCTCAAAACAAGGTATTATCCATAGACAGATGTACCGCTGTCGGAGATTGGGTCATCTCCATCGCAGGTCTGGAGAGCGGTGCACGAAGGTGTGCAAGTGCTGAAGCAGGGCTTGATAAAGCGAATTGGGACGGGTGAGTCGACGGACCCGTGGAATGACCAATGGTTACCACGTGATGGCATGCTTCGGCCTATGGCTCCTTGCCGAGTGGCCGATCCACTGCGTCGGGTTTCGGAGTTCATGGATGCTAGTACGGCATCTTGGCGGGAAGAAAGGGTTCATCAGTGTTTCTTGCCAATGGACGCAGACATCATTTTGGGTATCCCCATATGTGGCAGAAGACAGGAAGACTTCTGGTCTTGGCATTATGACCGGAGGGGAAGGTTCTCGGTGCGCTCAGCCTATAGGATGCTAGTTGCAACCAGAGATAGACGAGAGGACTGGCTAGAAGAGCGAGCATCTAGCTCTAATCGTGAAGAGGTGGAGAAGCAGTGGACCTCTCTATGGCAGACTAAAGTTCCATAAAAAATACGGATGTTTATGTGGAGGCTAGCTAAGCAATCGCTGCCAACAAATGCTCTGAGATTCAAGCGGAATATGGCGGAGACTGATCGCATCGGTGCGAGTTCTGTGGGGCGCAGGACTCCTGGAGACACGCGCTTGTCGACTGCAACATGTCCAGGTCAGTGTGGGCACTTGCAGACGAGGAGGTAACTGGTTCAGAAGAGAGGAGTGCTAGGGAGTGGATAGCGATAATAATTGCCACTCTGAAGCATGATGATCAAACAAGGGTTTTTGTGACCCTTTGGGCTATTTGGCATGCGAGAAGAAAGGCGTGATTCACGAGAATATCTTCCAGAGTCCTCTCTCGGTGGACTACTTTGTGGAGAACTTCATCACAGATTTGAAGGTGGTCACGGACATGAAGAAGAAGAGTCTAGGTGCCAGCTCTACCCAAAGACAGCCGGAAAGGATTCCGCCGGCTGCGGGTGTGACGAAGATCAATCTGGATGCAGCAGTATGTTGAATAAAGCCTTGTGCTGTTTTAGCTTAGTTGTTTGGTTTTCATCTGAATAATTTGGCACGACAGAAGTCTGCGCACTGACTGTCGCTGCACCTGTCTTAGTTAGCTGTCAGGTTAGTCAGTAGTTTCAGTTAGCCTTGTCATGGGATGGCATGACTAGAAGTGGTCAGCTGGAACTAGTCCACGCACGCACGATCTGATCGTGGGATGGCACGATCGCCAAGGATCGCCGCGCGTTTTGCTCGGGCCGTTAGAGGCCGTTTTTCCCTTGTAACAGTTTACATATAAGGAAGAGAGAAAATGCTGCAGTTGGTACGCAGCGCCAAAAACTGTCTCCTGACTTTGTGTTCTTCAGAGAATTCGTGAGATCAGAGAGAGTTGAGAGAGGTGTTCGTGCTGTCAAGTGGTATCAGAGCCTCGTGCTCGATCCATGTCGGAGGTTCCAAGGGCCGGCCGCGGCGGCGCTACTCCGCCGGCAGCCGCGGGGAGAGGGCGCGGTGGCGCTACTCCGCCAGCAGCTGCGGGGAGAGGACGCGGCGGGGCCACGCCTCCACCAAGACGCTCCGTCACTCCGACACCCGCCGACCGTCGGCGCTCGCAGAGCCGCGGGCGCGACATGGCGCGGAGAGGAGGTGGGGAGGTCGTCGTACGTGAAGTCCTGAGGGACGGTGGCGGGGGCGGAAGTGGTGCGGTGTCCTACCCGACACTCACTAAAACGAACTATACGGAGTGGGCGATCCTGATGCGAGTACAACTCCAAGGCGCCGGCCTCTGGGACGCCGTCGAGTTCGACGACGCGAGCGAGCGGCAGGAGCGGCAAGCGCTGGGCGCTATTCTGCGCTCGGTCCCGACCGACATGATGCCGGTACTCGCCGCGAAGGACAACGCCAAGAGCGCCTGGGACGCGATCAAGAAGATGCGCGTCGGCGTCGACCGTGTTCGCGAGGCGCGTCGCCAGAAGCTGCGTAAGGATTTCGAGAACCTCTCGTTCAAGAACGGTGAGGGGATCGAGGATTTCGGTCTCCGCATCTCCGGCATCCTCACCGAGCTGCAATCGCTGGGAGACAACAAGACAGAACTTGATGCTGTCCAGAAGTTCCTCCGCATCGTGCCTTCCAGGTACGGCCAAATGGCTTGCTCGATCGAGACCATGCTGGATCTCGAGGACATGTCCATCGAAGAGCTCACCGGTCGCCTGCAAGCGTCTGAGGGACGTGGCGAGCCGGAAACGGACGCTGGAGGCCGTCTGCTCCTCACCGAAGAGGAATGGCGTGCGCGTGAGAAGCGTGACGCCAACTCCGGGGCCGGCGGAAGCGGATCGTCTGGTGGCAAAGGAGGAAAAGGCCACGATCGCGGTCGCGGTTCGAACCGGAGCGGCAAAGGCAAGGCACCCGCCGGCACTGATGCCGGTGGCGCAAAAGGGGGAAAAGGCGGTGACGCCTGTCACTACTGCGGGATTGCAGGCCATTGGGCCCGTGATTGCCGCAAGAAGAAGCGTGAGCAGGCCAACCTCGTGGAGGCACATGGCGACGATGAAGAACCAGCCATGCTCATGGTCGAGCATGTCTCTCTCTCCGCCACGGACGGGCCCAGCGATGCCGTCACGGGCGACACCGGCGAGCACGTTTTCCTCAACGAAGAACGGGCACCTGCGGCTCTACGGCGATCGCCTGAAGACGTCGACCCCGCGTGGTACCTCGACACTGGAGCTTCAAACCATATGACCGGCGACGAGGCCGCGTTCGCCGAGCTGGACAAGGCCGTGTCTGGGACGGTCAAGTTCGGGGACGGTTCACTCGTGGCGATCCAGGGGCGTGGCACCGTCCTGTTTGCTGTCGATGGGGATGAGCACCGTGCATTGACAAAGGTGTACTGGATTCCCCGCCTGAAGAGTAACATCGTCTCCATCGGGCAACTCGATGAAATCGGGTGTCCCACGCTCGTTGAGGACGGGTATATGACTGTGCATGATCGGCAGCGCCGCGTCCTCGCCAAGGTGCAACGATCTCGCAACAGGCTATACATCGTACAGCTGAAGCTTGTCAGGCCGGTCTGCATGACGGCACACATCGGCGAGACAAGCTGGCTCTGGCATGCAAGGTTTGGACACCAACACTTCGACGGGCTCGGAAGACTAGCACGTCAAGGACTGGTTCGCGGTCTTCCAGCAATCGACCACGTTGAGCAGGTCTGCGACGCCTGCTTGATCGGCAAGCAACGCCGTTCCTCTTTCCCTCAGCAGTCCAACTATCGAGCCGCTGAGCCTCTGGAGCTGGTGCACGGTGATCTGTGTGGACCGATATCGCCGGAGACACCTGGAGGGAAGAAATATTTCCTCCTCCTGGTGGATGACCACAGCAGATTTATGTGGCTGTTTCTCCTTCGCAGCAAAGATGAGACAGAGCCCACGATCAAACGCTTCCAAGCCATGGTGGAACGAGAAACTGGGCGTAAGCTGAAAACACTGAGGACGGACCGAGGAGGTGAATTCAACTCCGTCGACTTCGCCTCACACCTTGCTGATCTGGGCGTCCAGCGTCACCTCACCGCCCCGTACTCGCCACAGCAAAACGGTGTGGTGGAACGGCGTAACCAGACGGTCGTGGGCACGGCGCGATGCATGTTGAAGGCGATGCAGGTGCCACCTCAATTCTGGGGCGAGGCTGTGTCCACCGCTGTGTTCATCCTTAACCGCGGGTACACACGGAGTGTCCAGGGAAAGACACCATTTGAGGCTTGGAACGGGAGGAAGCCAAGCGTGGATTTCTTCCGCGTGTTCGGGTGTGTCGCTCATGCCAAAGAGACTCGACCACCCCTGACCAAACTGCAAGACCGAAGCAAGGCGATGGTCATGTTTGGTTATGAGCCTGGGAGCAAAGCATATCGTCTGTATGATCCAGAAGAGAAGCGAATGCGTGTATCCCGTAACGTCGTGTTCGAGGAATCACGATCATGGGAGTGGAATCAAGAAGAGTCCAGGGCAGGCGGCATGAGCTTCGTGGTTGATCCACTGTCACCGCTCACCGGTGGGTCTGCAAGTTCTGCCGCAGCTGGAAAAGAATCTCAAACCCCTGCCACAACGGCGGCAAGCGGAACGGATGCCACTTCTCTGACGCCCAGCCCAACCTCGGTGGGCATGGGCAACGCATCAACATCATCATCTCCACCAGAACGCAGTGTACCTGCAGTGCAGCACCCGATGATCACGCGTGGCAGGAACGGGATCTTCGTCCCCAACCCACGGTTCATGGACTCACCAGGAACTGCGCACGCATCGACATCACCTGAGTTAGAGGAACTCGACGACCACGAAGATGACCCTGACTTTGAGCTGCATCTGTCGCTTGATGAGGAGCCAGGCTCTTTCTCTGAAGCTGATAAACAGGACTGCTGGCGAAGGGCTATGTCTGAAGAGATGAAATCGATCGAAGCAAACAAAACCTGGCACCTGGTGAACCTGCCTGTTGGTCACCGACCCATTGGGCTCAAGTGGGTTTATAAGGTGAAGAAGGATGCAGATGGAGCTGTGGTGAGGCACAAAGCCAGGCTTGTTGCCAAAGGCTACGTTCAGCGTCAAGGAGTGGACTATGACGAAGTGTTTGCACCGGTGGCCAGATTGGAGTCTGTGCGGCTTCTTCTAGCTCTGGCAGCGCGTGCAGGATGGGGCGTCCATCACATGGACGTCAAATCGGCTTTCCTGAACGGGGAACTCGAGGAGGAAGTGTACGTCCAGCAACCTCCTGGTTTCGTGGTCGTTGATGCATCAAGCAAGGTTCTGAAGCTGGATAAGGCCCTCTACGGCCTGAAACAGGCACCACGGGCCTGGAACGCCAAGCTGGATGCCTGCCTAGCATCGCTTGGGTTCGTCAGGTGTCCCTCTGAACATGGCGTTTATGCAAGGGGCACTGCTTCATCTCGTCTCGTGGTTGGAATCTACGTGGATGATCTCATCATCACAGGCTCTGACGACGGAGAGATCGCTCGTTTCAAAGGGGAGATGAAGGCGTTGTTCGAGATGAGCGATCTCGGGCGGCTGAATTACTACCTCGGCATCGAGGTCCATCAGCACGGGAGCGGCATCGACCTCTGCCAGGCAGGGTACGCCGCCAAGATCCTCGACAGGAGCGGCATGACGGGTTGCAACCCGTGCAACGTTCCCATGGAGCCACGATCCAAGCTGAGCAAGGAGAGCTCTGCTCAACCCGTGGATGTGACAGAGTATCGCAGCATCGTCGGCATGCTGCGCTATCTTGTGCACACACGACCGGACCTCGCTTTCTCTGTCGGCGTCGTGTCTCGGTTCATGGAGACGCCGACGATGGAGCACATGGCTGCAGTCAAGCACATCTTGAGGTATGTTGCAGGGACACTGCAGTGGGGAGTGCGCTACTCTCGCGGAGCTGACGACGCCCCCCTGATTGGGTACAGCGACAGTGACCTGGGCGGCGACGTCGACACCCGCAAAAGCACCACCGGCATCATGTTCTTCCTTGGCAGCAACCTTGTGAGCTGGCAGTCACAGAAACAAAGAGTGGTGGCTCTTTCTTCCTGTGAGTCTGAGTACGTCGCAGCAACGGCAGGAGCATGTCAAGCTATATGGCTTGCGCGTCTACTTGGAGAGATCAAGGTGCAGGAAACAAAAGCTGTGGTGCTAAATGTCGACAACAAATCGGCAATCTCACTAAGCAAGAATCCTGTTTTCCACGAGCGAAGCAAACATATCGAGATCAGGTATCACTTCATTCGGGAGTGCGTGGAGAACAGGAAGATCCAAGTCGAGTTCGTCAGGACTGAAGAACAATTGGCCGATATGCTCACCAAGGCGCTCGGGCGAGGAAAACTTCAGGAACAGCGAGCCAAGATTGGAATGGTGAAGATCGACAGAACGCACAAGGTTTAGGGAGTGAATGTTGAATAAAGCCTTGTGCTGTTTTAGCTTAGTTGTTTGGTTTTCATCTGAATAATTTGGCACGACAGAAGTCTGCGCACTGACTGTCGCTGCACCTGTCTTAGTTAGCTGTCAGGTTAGTCAGTAGTTTCAGTTAGCCTTGTCATGGGATGGCATGACTAGAAGTGGTCAGCTGGAACTAGTCCACGCACGCACGATCTGATCGTGGGATGGCACGATCGCCAAGGATCGCCGCGCGTTTTGCTCGGGCCGTTAGAGGCCGTTTTTCCCTTGTAACAGTTTACATATAAGGAAGAGAGAAAATGCTGCAGTTGGTACGCAGCGCCAAAAACTGTCTCCTGACTTTGTGTTCTTCAGAGAATTCGTGAGATCAGAGAGAGTTGAGAGAGGTGTTCGTGCTGTCACAGTAAGCAAGAACAATGGCCGAGGTTCGGTGGCGGCTGTTGCGAGAGATGAAGCAGGCAGATTGAGGGGTGCATCCGCAATCGTCTTCACTGGACGGATGGCGGCGGAAACGTTGGAGGCCTTGGCCTGCCGGGAAGTGGTGGCTCTCGCTGGAGACATCAACGTGCATCGCGTTCGGGTGGCTAGTGACTGCAGCAATATGGTCGACAGCATTCAGAGAATGGCTCGCTTGGGGTTTATGCTCATATCATCGCAGAGATAAACGAGGCCAAGCAAGAGTTCCAGGAGCTCTCCTTTGTTCACGAGAGAAGATGCTCAAATAAAGAACCTCATCATCTCGCTAGAAGTGTAGTTAATCTTGATCAGGGCCGCCGAGTTTGGTTTGTGTCGCCACCTGATGGCGTTTGTATCCCTATGACAATTGTCGATTAATAAAGAGGCGGTGGTTATCTCAAAAAAAATCGTCACATCACATTATCAATCAAGATATTTGTCTAAAAAAAAATCAATCAAGAGATAGATCTGTACCTGTGCTTTCCTAACAAAAAAAGATCGGCACATCTTTCCCTGGAATCGTTCTTTTAAAAGTCTATTTCCCGGAAAGAAAACCGATTGATCAGGTCAAAAGAAAAACCGATCGATCTCTGTACCTGCACCCTAACTGACCTAGCGACACTCCCAACCCAAAAACTTCCGCTCGCAGGAGGCGGCCCTCTCTGGCTCGCTCGATCTGCGACAGCGACTAGCACGGAGAGGAATTGGCCAACGCGGCGGCGCCACAGCCCTCATGTATTTCCCTGATCCTTCACTTATTACAGTACATACGTAGTCTATGCTATGACCTAATTTATAATGATTGTTGATTGATCTTGGATTGATGAAAATTTCTTGATGATGCTAAACATTGTGTTTTGTTACAACATGATGGTTGAAAATCGATGGAGTGTCCATTATTTTGGGATATATATTTATTGGTTTTTCTGATTTGTGAGTTCAAAGTGATGATCAGTAAGCATTTGTTGACTTAATCTAGTAGTTTTTTTAATCTTTGCACTCCTTTTCCATTTAGTAATTATTTTGTTTCATATCAAAGTAATTTCGAGGTGGCATGTATGCTATAGTTGA
Organism: Dactylis glomerata; assembly: GCA_007115705.1. Taxonomy (NCBI): domain Eukaryota; kingdom Viridiplantae; phylum Streptophyta; class Magnoliopsida; order Poales; family Poaceae; genus Dactylis; species Dactylis glomerata. The sequence continues at coordinate 2,888,030 of QXEO01000360.1, read as the reverse complement.
TAAATATAATGGTTTTTGAAGTGATTTGAGGCTTTATTACTCCCTCCGATCACTATTACTTGTCTCTAATATAGTTGTATTTGAACATAATTTTAACGTCTAGATATATCTATCTCATCGATAAGTAATAGTGGTCGGAGATAGTAGTAATATTTTATATATAAATATACTGGTTTCTTTCTACTAAGGGGCCTCAGATTTTACTTTCGCCCTGGGCCCTCGAAACCTCAGGACCGACTGGACTCAGCTGACTTTGTCATTTTCAGCATATATCTTGAAAAAACCTGCCAACCAAACTGGTGTGCCTATATAGCGAAGCCCATGCATGAATCTCCTTGAAACACCGTGCCCAGGTTGCAGGGATGCTGTGTCCGCCTATTGAAGAGGGCTGCCGCATCACGGCGCCCACTCGGCTGGACGATGTTGTATCGAGTTTGGAGACGAAGCGATGTGCTTACATAAACTACTCGTCTCTTTAATTGCATCTTCTGTTTAGAATCTCTGACTTTATCCGGCAATACTCCTTAAAATGGGCCTCCCCTTTTTGATTCTCCTTTGTTGCATCGTTGTTTCTATTATGTCGCAATTCAGATAATATTGTAGACTCTTGTCTACTATTTGAGAAAAAAATATTTTTTAGAAGAACAACTTATTAGCCTCCCCTCTATGGGGGACTTTTCACTTTTTTGTTCTTATTAATCTTCACATTTGCTTCGGTGCACCACCTTTCGAGATGTTACTACTCCCATTGTATGCCTATGCCCAATGCATGTATAATTTTTTTGCATCTTGTTGTAACATTTTTCTTTTTATTTGGTGTAAAATAAATGTAGCATTGTCTCAGTCGACCAAGAATCTCGGACAACCTTTTAAATTTGTCCATACATATCTATATAAATGGTGTTTCTTCACAGAGTTTAAACACATTAAATATTTGATCTTGGATCTCAGCATCAGATCAACTGCTCATGGCATGGACCAAGAACTTAGTAATTTAGACCCTTGTGTAGCTAATTATCGGCCGGCCGAAAGTTACTTACGTTCTCACTTCATTATTATAAGACCTTTTAGATTCTTTTCAAAAATGCATGTATCTAGATTTTAGAGTCTAGACGCAGTGTGTAGCTTCACTCATTAAAAATATCTAGTTCATATTAAAAATATCTACAAAAAAAGTCTTATAAGAGTGAAGAGAGGGAGTAGAACAGACATACTCAATGAAGAGCTTATACGGAATAGCTTAGTGCACGTTAAAAAACTAAAGTATATAGCAATACATCAGACAGGGAAGGTGCTATGTACAATCCAGGGGGCTGCCGCCCCCCGCCCAATTTTATAGACTTAATTAACTGTATAATTTGGGTTTTGATTGAAAAAATAGAGTATACTTAACCCCTGTGGCTTGTCCATTCACGCGCACAAGCAACAACCTCCAGACATTCTTGTATAACTCCGCAACTGACATTGGAGGAGGTTGTTGCGATTCTAACTACCTTTATCAACTACCTTAATCACCATCATTTAAGTGTTAGTCAAATTTTCATCGTCTTCAGTGATAACGCATGGCATGCAGCTTTCATTAGGGTATCGTCGGACCGAGCTCATTCACATCTCCCTTCTTGTCCAGCAGACGAGAGAAAAGAGACTGGTGGTGGCAAGCCTCCACTAGCTGTTGTTCGCCCGTGCCAGCGGGATGAAGCTTCGCAAGGAGGGGTGCCCCGGGTGCAGGTTGGAGGAGATCAACAAGACCAAATCCGGCATCCCATATCTCAATTTCTTCTACATCTGGGTCGTCTGTCTGTGCTCAAGTAAGTGTAGCCCCCTCATTTTCTTTCTGTTTCTTGGTGCTGGCATGGTATGGTCTTCTGTATGTAGCACATTTACTCCTCTTCCATATTTTCCCCCATCTAAACCCAGATCGTCATGTTAATTACGCCAAAAAAAAAGTACTCACCAGTATAGTATGGCTTGGGAGGGAGGGCCCCCTACCTACTTGTACGTAGCTCCGCCATATGTAGAAAAAAAAGTACTCACCAGTATATTTCCACTACATATTATGATAATACTAGGAAACATGCCCATGCGTTGCTATGGGGGAGAAAATATGCATCGCCTCGCAGCCTGGCTCCCGTGCTTGCCGTCTCCACCCTAGGCCATCAGCTTGCCTAGTTGCTCATGCATACCGATTTGGGCACATCTACGTCTACGTTGGGACGTGGGTGAGTTGTGTGTTAAAAAAAAATCTCGGTACAGAAAAAATCTGGTGGGCACCGGAAAATACCAGTAGCCAGAATACCATCTGAGATTTGTCAAACAAATTTATAAAATTTATTGATGGTAAACAGTAAAATCGTGTTTTGGAAATTTTTCAAAAATCTTGGCCGACAGATAAGGAAATTGCTGAAACAGATCTGTTGCACAATGTCTATATAGGTTCACTCATGCAGTCATGCACAGAACAAAATAAGACACAAATTGTAAAGTAACAACCTGAATATTTAATAGTGAAATACCACTATGAATGTTGAATTATACATCGACATAAAGAGGTGGAGTTTGTTAGCTTTCACAAAAGAATTGCAAAGTGAAAACTGAACCTGCAAGACAACAACCGGCCATGAAAGTCTGCACGATGACCCCGATGAGAAGCTCAAGACGTGCTATGTTAGATTCCTTAGTTATTTCACATCAGCAGTGTAGCTCATCGCCAATATGCAGATGTAGACCACGCTCATGCACCAGGGAACCAAGACAGACTCTAAGATCCCGGCCGCTTCGCTGACCAAGTGTGCACCGTCGCCTGCCTCATGGAGTCCTCACGGAGTCACCGTTTACAACAGAAGCGTCACCATCTAGCCTCGCGCGATCACGCCACTGTAGGTCATCTGGATCGGGCACGCCACGAACGGTTGTTGCAGTGGTCGCGTGCTTCTCCACGTGCCCGGCTAGTACTCCACCAGCTGTCCAAACCGGCGAGCCGGCCAATCTCAGCGATGTCCATTACTTCACATGGTGAAAGGAATAAGGCACCATGACTGCTAGAGGTGTTCCATGGTCGATGATTCCGTGCGTTAATTGGGTGTTGGAGGTGCTCCATGGTCGATGAGTTAAAATAGTAGTAGATACTTGGTTTGTCTATGAGACCATGGTTGTCGAGAGCCAAGACGATAGGGCGCCGCCGCGCGGGTCATAGGGGAGCTCGCGGGGCGAGCAATCGGCCGTGGTGTATAGACCTGCAGTACTCTATGACCTTAGTGAGGATGAGCGATTCGCACTTGTGGAGCGAGGGACACACCGCCGCTTCATATCGACCTAGGCGGGAGGCACGTCTTTAGGACTCTAGAGATGGGGAGTCGGCCGTGCAAGCGCAGCAGAGACAAGGCAGGGGCATTCCGTTCCGAACAAGACCTGGACGAGACAGACCCGCCGGCAGCCATCGTCGCATCTGCCACTGCCTCTTTTTTCTCCGCCATGTCCATTGTCGCAGGGCCGAGAGTTGTCTAGGGTTGGCAGACCTAATCGAGCCGCCGTGTCCATTGTCGCAGGGCCGAGAGCTGTCTAGGATTTGTAGACCTAATCAATACTTTCTCTTGATGTGATTAGTCAATCAGGGACAGCCATGGACATATGTACAGGCCAAGCCCTAGCTCTAGCTAGGCTTTTTTGAATCGGATCAGAATTTCATCGCCATACGTTCCTAGCTAGATGAGCTACACGGAGACGTACGCGCCATGGTCAGCTACGCGGTACGAGGATGAAACATTTTTTTACTTATATATATGTGGCGCTGGTTGTAATATGTGATTTAGTGGAAGGGTAAATTAGTCCTAAAAAGTATTGGAAGAACCAAACCATGGAACTCTTACGTCCTTTATTATTAGGTATATAGATTTTATCAGCTAAACTTGTTCAATTCAAAGTATAAAGCCAGATGAATCACCTAGCAACCGGGTAAACCGCTTTTGATATTATATATACCCTCCGAGAATACCAGTGTGTGCCATATAGCATTCTAGAACGACTTGGTTGGGCTCTTGAAATACTCGGTAGTTAGCGTCTCTATACTCAGTAAATAATCAAGTATCTCGGTAAAAAGCAGAGCAGTGTAGTTAATATTTTATTGCGAGCATAGTAAAGGAAGTGTGTAAGAGTGGAGGCGTTGGCACAGAAGCAAAGTGGTGGCAGGACGTGCACGCCCTTCCTGCACTAGACACGCTATGCAGCTACATATTTCCATTGCATGGTTTCTTTATGGAAAAAGACTATGCTATGTATCGTACTTATACTTAGTGCTCTCTATTTTACCGGAATTACTATAAGAATTTGTTAGGAGCACTAAGAGGAAAATGGCTAATGGTGGCGTATGAAAATCGATTACTAGTAGCATGGGGCCCATGATGTTGGTATTACGCCGCCGGTAATGTTGTGGACCAGCACTGGGGGATACCCTATCAGCGAAGATCAAGGAAGGAAGGGTCTAGCGTGAACCCTGCATCAAAAGGAAACCACGAGATAGAGGAGTGTAGGTCTGAGTCAGTTTAGAAGTTATTATAAGTCAGAGTCCTAGTCTATTCTGAGTCAGTTTAGAAGTTATTATATGTCAGAGTCCTAGTCTGTTTTGAGTCCGTGTCCTCCCAGGACACTTATCCTGGTTTGGCTTTATAAGCCCCATAGATGTAACATAAGGGAAAGGAATAAGAAAACCCTATCTTCTCTATATGCTATCCCGACCTAGTCTAATTCTATGATTCCCCAATCTCTGCTGCCAACCAGCGCCGGCCACGGCGCCCTCCTGTCACCGCCGGCATCGTCCTCTGATGAACTTTCCGTACAACCTTCGAAGTAAAGGACACATCATCTTGGTATCAGAGCCGGCCACCATGCCTTCTAACGATGACAAGAAAACAACTGATGGTGACACGGCTACAACCTTCGCCAACATGCAGGAAGCTCTCCTCAAGAGGATGGATGATGGCTTTGCAGCCATTGACATACACATCAAAGCCCTAGAGGAGAAGGCGATTGGTGACGGCCTCATGCTAAAACCAGCAGGCCTCTAGCCGATGACCTCATCTGGGATTGCAGCGGGTCTCACGGCGCGGAGCTTGCAGATATCGTCACATCAAGGCCCTAGAGGAGAAGGCGATTGGTGACGGCCTCATGCTAAAACCAGCAGGCCTCTAGCCGATGACCTCATCTGGGATTGCAGCGGGTCTCACGGCCCGAAGCTTGCAGATATCGTCACCACCTCGGTGGGGATGCCAGCGCTTAATCTGCCGCAGTTCTCACAGTCGGGAAAGTTTCCCTCGCTGTCACAACCAATGCCAATGCCGCCAAAGTTTGTTGTAGGGGCGTCAACCTCGACAAGACCCTATGCACCACAGCCGTATCAGACAGGGTTTTCGGTGTTTCCACTGCACCAGCAACAACCAAGTTTCCCACATATCTGGCCGAACCCTCCCACGCCCAACATCACAGAGACAGCAGGGGCTCCTTGCTACCATAAATTGGATTTTCCCAAGTTTGAGGGTAAGAAAGATCCGCTCACGTGGCTCAATCGATGCAAGCAATTTTTTTGGGGACAATGCACAAGATGAGGTATTCAAAGTTTGGCTGGCGGCCTATCACATGGTCGGTGTCGCTCAGGAGTGGTATATGCAGCTGGAGTGCGATGAGTGTATGCCATCATGGCCTCGACTCAAGAAGTGCTGCAACCTGTGCTTCGGGCCACCTGTCCAAAATAATCCTTTGGACAAGATTGCGTGGCAATCAGGCACAATCACGGATTATGTGGAGAAATTCATGTCCTTGCTCGCTCATAATGATCCTCTCTCAAGCAAGTAGCAGGTGCAGCTATTCACATCTGGGTAGCAAACCATGGGCGCTCACGCTCTAGTTCACTATCCTGCTAGCCAGGCCAGCAACACAACCAGAGTACACCTTTACTAGGTGGCTCGGGGCAAGCTGGAGGAGGTGCTCCTGGTACAGGCAACATCACGACAAATTCCAGGCAGCCAGCCATTCAAGCGTCTTACAACAACAGAGATGACAGACAGATGTGAGAAGGGCTCATGCTTTAATTGTGATGAGAAATTCACACCTGGGTATCGTTGCAGCAGGAGTTTTTGCATCGAGGTTATTTATGATCCCCATGTCTCATTACATGCACTCACTGGAATTGAATCGGTGCCGGAAGCACAATGCAACTCCAAGTTCGGTTGGGTAATACCGACTTGATTTCTCTTGTAGATTCAGGGTCAGCCCACAATTTTGTACGAGACGATGTCATCAAGGGAATAGGGATCACTCTTACACCACGATCAAACCTCAAAGTCGTTGTGGCAAATGGTGAACGGGTGCCGTCCGATGGCGTTGCTCGACAGCATATACTGCAGATTGATGGGGAGGTGTTCCAAGATGACTTCTATGCATTATCACTAGATGGCTTTGATATCATACTTGGAACTCAGTGGCTACGCACACTTGGGACGATTCTTTTGGATTTTCATACATTAACCATGGTCTTTTGGCATTCAAATCACCAGGTGCTTTGGCATGGTATTCCTGCAACTTCCCAACCTCATGCACACAGTGTTGTAGGTATTGACTTGATGACAATGTTAAGTGCATTAAAAGATGTTTTTGACAAGCCTAAGGGACTACCGACAGCTCGCCTATGTGACCATCGTATCCTCTTATTGCCCGGTACCCAGCCACACAAAAGGGAGAACTTGAAAGGCAGTGCAAAGAGATGTTCTCACAGGGATTATCCGTGAAAGTAACTCAGACTACTCCTTGCTTGTTATATTGATCAAGAAGCATGATAGCTCATGGCGTTTTTGTGTGGACTTCCGAGCATTAAATGAGAAAACAATCAAAGATAAATTTTCGATCCTAGTCATCGACGAGCTTCTTGATGAGTTAAAGGGGGCACGTTACTTTAGCAAGCTTGACTTGCGCTACGGATACCACCGAGTTCGCATGGCCATGGAAGATATCAAGAAGACAGCTTTTCGAACACACGAAGGTCTTTTTGAGTTTTTGGTGATGTCGTTTGGCCTTACCAATGCACCGGCAACCTTCCAAGTCTTGATGAATGATGTGCTCAGGCCACATCTTTGTAAGTTTGTTCTTGTATTTTTTAACGACATCGATTTTTAGCAACTCATGGTCACAACATCTTCGCCGTGTTCGCGTTGTTCTCCAATTACTACAAGCACATCAACTATTCCTCAAAGAAACAAAGTGTTCATTCGGCAAGGAGACTATTTCATATATGGGTCACACGATTTCTACGGATGGAGTTGGCATGGATAGCGAGAAGGTTCACGCTGTCCGTGAATGGCCAACCCCGCGCTCGGTACATGCACTCCGCAGATTCCTAGGATTAGCGGGCTACTACTGCAAGTTTGTGTGTGATTACGGCACTATTGCGGCACCTTTGACAAAGCTCTTTAAGAAATAATCTTTTGCATGGTCATTGGAGGCTGACACTGCTTTTCATCCTAAAAGATGCATTGGCTACGGGTCCTATTCTAGAGTTACCTGATTTCAGCCAACCCTTTATGGTTGATTGTGGGTTCAGGATTTGGGGCTGTACTATATCAAGGTGGTCGACCCCTGGCATTTTTTAGTCGGCCCATTGCTCCACATCATGCAAAACTTGCTGCATATGATAGAGAGCTCCTTGGGTTAGTGAAGGTTGTTCGTCATTGGCGACCTTTTATGTGGGGTAATCGGTTTGTGATTCGTACTGATCACTATAGTCTGAATTTTTTGTTGGATCAACGACTCTCGACCATTCCTCAACACCAATGGGTGAGTAAACTATTTGGATTTGATTTCACAATTGAGTTTCGTCCAGGTTATCAAAATAGGGTGGCAGATGCTCTTTCTCAACGTGATGCGCATGCAACAGTAATGGCGCTCTCCATACCACATTTTGAGCTCATTGATGATATTTGTGCCGAGGGATAGCGACATCCACTTCTACTTTCAGAAAAACAGCAAATTGAGTCTAAGGAATTAGCAACACCATGGGGCTTGGTGGATGGGTTGGTCACCCATAGGCGTAAGATATTTGTTCCTGCCGACTCCTCATTTATTCCAATAGTTTTGGCAGCTACACATAGCTTGGGACATGAAGGTGTTCAAAAACCATTGCACCGGTTATGCAACGACTTCTATATTCCAGGGGACAGAACATTGGTGGCTGATTGGGTGCGCAATTCTGATACATGCCAACGGAATAAAACAAAACATTTTCATCCCGCTGGTCTGTTGCAGCCCCTTGCCGTACCACAGCAAATTTGGATGGATATTTTGATGGACTTTGTTGAAGGTTTACCCAAGGTCTATGGCAAATCAGTCATTCTTACGGTCGTCGATCGCTTCTCGAAATATGCACACTTTATTGCTTTGTCATACCCATACACGACAAGTTCAGTGGCCCGGTTGTTCTTTGATGAAGTGGTACGTCTCAATGGCTTTCCAGCATCTGTAGTTAGTGGTCGGGATCCAACATTTACTAGTATTTTTTGGCGGGGGATTTTTCATCTATCATAGTGATGTATTTGCGGTGTTTATCAGGAGATAGATCTAGAGATTGGGTGAAGTGGCTTCCTTGGGCTGAATACTACTACAACACAAGTTTCCAGAGTGTCATTCAGACCAGCCCCTTTAAGGTTGTGTATGGTCGTGATCCTCCTTCCATCAAATTCAATGAATCTGCCAAGGTGCCAAGGTGGATACAGTGGAACGTACTTTGCTGGACATGGATTTCTACAGGAGATTAAGGAGAGGCTAATCCTTGCACAAAAATGTCATGAAGAAACAACATGATAATCATCGTCGGGAGGTTGAATTTCAAGTGGGTGATTGCGTTTGGCTCCGACTGCAACACCGCCAAGCAGCTAATTTTGCTGTTTGAGCCCATGCCAAACTCACACCAAGGTACTATGGCCCATTTCAAATATTGGAAAGAATTGTTACTGTGGCTTATCGTCTTCAGCTACCTCCATGTACTCGGATCCATGATGTGTTCCATGTTGGACTTCTCAAGCATTTCCATGGAACCATACCAAAGGAGGTCCCTCTGTTGCCTACTATAGAGCACAACAGAGCAGTGCCCACTTCGACAAAGGTAGACAAATTGCATCTACGTCGTGACAAATGGGAAGTGTTGGTCGCTTGGCAAGGGCTACCTCCAAATGAAGCTACATGGGAAGACATGGAAAAGTTCAAGGAGCAATTTCCAGAATTTCAGCTTGAGGACGAGCTGCTTCGCGAGGGGAGAAATGTTGTGGACCAGCACTGGGGATACCCTATCAGAGAAGATCAAGGAAGGAAGGGTCTGGCGTGACCTCTGCATCAAAAGGAAACCACGAGATAGAGGAGTCTAGGTCTGAGTCAGTTTAGAAGTTATTGTAAGAAGTTATTATAAGTCATAGTCCTAGTCTATTTTGAGTACCTCCCAGGGCACTTATCCCAGTTTGCCCTTTACAAGCCCCATAGATGTAACATAAGGGCAAGTAATAAGAAAACTCTATCTTCTCTGTATGCTTTCCCAAACTAGTCTAATTCTCTGATTCCTCAATCTCTGCTGCCAACCAGTGCCGGCCACGGCGCCCTCCCATCACCACCGGCATCGGCCTTCGGTGAACTATCCTTACAACCTCTGAAGTAAAGGACACATCAGGTAAATACTATTGGTGGCGTGCGATCAGCCCACGCTACTAGTAGTACAGATAGTGGTGGCGTGTGGCCTGCACTACCAATATCATATACTAATGGCGTCGTTTTTATAGTTCACGATATTAGCCACGCAAAATAATGACAACAATTTAGCAAATGGCACCAGTTTATGTATATTGACTGAGTTCGCGACAAGACAGATTATACATGAAAAATTCACCAATACTACTACTTCACCATTATTACTGCTACTAGTTCATCACAAGCATTGTGCATCCTAGCTAATATATTTGCATTTACAAGTTAGTTTATTTTGATCACCATTACCACGAGATCCTCATCACACCCTTGCAACATGGATGAGGTCAATGACCAAGATCATGTTAGCAGAACTGTGTCTGGTGCTCCTAGCAGTGACCAACACCGCTTGCCACCTTGCAGTTCTTCAAGCTCACCGAAAATCCCTCATTTATGTTTGTTGAAGGAGAGGCGTCCATTTATTTCGTCTTGTACTGAATGGAGATGGTGTTGCCGTTTCCAACACTTAGTCCTGCATTCCTTTACTAGGCTTGCTAACAGATTCAGCAAATGGCTGGGGTAATTTCTGTTACACCAAAAGAGCATTGTCAAACGACCGCCACATGATATGTAAACAAACAAGGAAGAAAATAAGATATAGCAGTCACACGTTTAGAGAACTTACCATATCGTAGTTGTCCATGTTAGTCCTTGTCAAACGGGTGAACATAAGGAACCCCGATGATGGTATTGGTGAGAGGAAGGATGTCATGGAGGTATGCTTGCCATCGAGCAGCCAGGACGACAAATCACGGCGACCTACGGAAGAAAGATGCATGGGGATTTATTTTGGCTGAGACTAGGCTTTGTATGAGTTGTGTGTGTCTTTTCTGTTTCTCGCCCTGATTTTCAACATGGTTCGGTTATTTCCAGCAAAATCAGTAGAACCAAGCATTTGAACGGGTCGACAAAGTTTATGGTCCGTCTTGTATGAAATAAAACATTTAGGATAAACAGTGAACTTTGGTGAAAGTTCAGGGATGAAAAATGGAATAAAACACTTGTGCATAGCTCCGCCAGTTTAAGATTTGACTACTTCAACGGATGCCTCCCTGCCAAGGGGGAACAATGATATCACTGAAATGATATATTTGCTATTTCTGAGTTCAAGGAGATGGCCCCAAACATGTGCTCTTGTGCATTCGTTTCATGTTTTTGCAGATATTCATGCAATTTGTATGCAAAAGTCAGATTTTTTGTCACTTTAGAATGTATAGAAAATGGACATATTTTTGTAGTTTGTTTTTATAAAACGTTTGCTAACTAACACCTTGGTTTGTTGTCTTTCCAGCGCTACCCATCCAGTCATTATTTCCCTATCTGTACTTCATGGTATGTAGAGATGTTGTACTAACTCCAATATTTACTGTTTATTGAATTGTCAGTACATTACAATTAATTTTATCTTCACTTTTGTTATGATGCAACAGATCAGAGACTTGAAAGTTGCGAAGCAAGAACAAGACATTGGGTTCTATGCTGGTTTTGTCGGTCAGCATTGTCCCTTCTCATGATTTGGAACTTATAAAATAATACAGAAGCAAAGTGTACAAGTACATTAACTAGAGCAGTAGACTTAAATAATAGCGTTAAGTGACATAGGTTATTTGCGATTAGTATCTCACTGACTGTATACTTTGTGACATATAAGGGGCTACTTATTTCCTTGGAAGAACCATCAGTGCTGTGCCATGGGGCATGTTTGCTGACAAATATGGGAGGAAGCCCTGTATTGTAATCAGTATCCTCTCAGTGTACGGTGGATTCAGTTACATCATGAAAGCATATTTTGCATACCATTCAGTTTAATTTACCTTAATCCTATTCTACTTATTTTCTATCAGGATTGTATTTAACACCCTCTTCGGCCTTAGCACGACTTACTGGATGGCAATTGTAACTAGGGGTCTACTTGGGTTACTTTGTGGTATATTAGGACCAATCAAGGTTATCCATTCACTCTGTGGGTGACTGACATTAATTAGCAAATGGTACCAGGTTGTTGAACTCTCATGGCTACGTCATTCTCCAGGCCTATGCTTCAGAAGTCTGCAGGAAAGAGCACCAAGCTCTAGGAATTTCTCTTGTAAGAATAGATTGTCTTTTCGTTTTTGTTTTTCCCCATAAGGGTTCATTGTTTAGAGAAAGGATTAATATTATCATGTTTATGTCATCATAACTAGTGGATACTTATGTCTAACATTATACTGTAGGTTACATCTTCGCGGGCAATAGCTTTTGTTATTGGACCAGCCATCGGAGGATTTCTTTCACAGGTCAGGACAACCATTTTAAATAGAGTTATAGAAGTACATAACTGTCCTTCCAGAATTAACTTTCTATTTTATTAAGTTTCTCAAAGAAAGGGTAAGTTTCATCTGGCAGTATGGAGAAGATGCTCCATATGGTAGTCCAAGAAATCATTACTTCATTAACTCCTTAAGCAGTTATAAGTATAAGTATCCATGATTTAGATCTTGAAATTAGTAGATCATCTACTAGTTGCTGCAAAAAAATTAAATACTGGTCCAATAGGAATGAAACACTGAACCAATAGGAAAGAACATGCATATCATGGCTCTTTAAGGAAAACGGTGAAGTTCAAAATTCTATAATCTAGATTTCATTGAGTTTATATCAAAGCATTCAAAATGATTACCGGAATGGGAAGTATGAACATAACCTCACATTGGAATAGTTACTAATCATGTACGCTAACAAACATTGTGTATTCTCTACAATGTATCAGCCTGCAAAGAAGTACCCCAATGTTTTCTCACATGATTCCATATTTGGAAGGTAAATTATTACTCATACTGTTTTAGTGATATAATTCTTTGCATCAATTAAACCATAAGATAACAGTTTAGTTACATGTACTTTTAGATTTCCATACTTCCTCCCTTGCTTCGTCATATCGGCTCTAGCGGCAGGAGCATGTGTTGCATGCATTTGGCTTCCGGTACATCCCTTGCCCCTGCATCTCCCTATGATTCATTCTCTATCTTTAGTTCAAACTTAGATAATTTTTTTAGGAAACTCTGCACATGCACCATGATGACAACGTAGAAGCTATTGATGGAATCGAGGCCCAAGTTGTTGATTCAAGCTTAGATGGGAAACCTAAACAATCTCGATCAGGGAGATTGGCATCTACAATGAGCTTGCTAAAGAACTGGCAGTTGGTATCACCAATTATCCTCTACTGTATCTTTTCTCTTTATGATACAGCTTATTATGAGGTAAACTTTTATTTAGGTATCATTAAACATTTTCAGCAACATTGTAGTACAAATGTGCTTGTATCCATCTTATCTATCCTATATATAGTGAACAATAAATTAGAGAAATCGAGCAATTTCACATGTTAATTAATGTGTTATGTAAATTCCATCTTCAGATATTTTCACTCTGGGCTGTGAGCAGCAGAAAATACAGGGGACTGGGTTTTACATCTCAGGATGTTGGTATTGTGCTAGCTATCTCTGGTATGTGATGTTTTTTCAAATTATATATTATGTTCATTGTGCAAGAGAGACATAGTAGACAAACAAAAATGAATGAAATCAAAATATATGTAGCATGGATCTATCTATTACACATGCATAGAACTGGTTTTGGATGTTGTATAATTCGTCTTCGTTTGATCTTGCAGGTATTGGTATTTTTGTCTATCAACTTGTGATTTATCCATTCCTTGCGAAATATGCTGGGTTAATCAAGTCATTCCGTTCTGCAGCGGTATGTGCCCAGGGGCCCTCACCCCCCACCCCCCACCCCCCAAACACTGGCATTTTATTCGCCCCCTGGAACTTTTTGTGAAGCTCCGCCACTGGATAGGTGTACTTCTTTTATGGTCAATCTATTGTGCACTATCAAATTGCGTGTACGATTTTTCAGGTATTATCGATACTTATCCTTGCAACATATCCATTCATGGCCAACCTAAATGGTATGGAGCTCAAAGTACTCATGAACATAGCTTCGCTTCTGAAAAATATTTTCGCGGTAAGTCCACTTGGGACGAAACTATTAAGATACTGTTATTTTTTCTGCTTCGATGGCGTTCTCGCAAGCTTCAAAGAAAGTGACATAAGTACGAATTAGGGTTGTTCATTGGCGCACTGGGAAAAAATTATAGAAACAATACAGTTACCAAAATAATCACACCTCACTTTTTTTTGACTGAAACTACGGCGGGCCTAAGCCAGCCTGAACAATATATTCAATCAAGATTGCCAACGAGGCTTTACAGCCTCTGCAAGATAGGTTCAACTGAACCAGAGTACACGGGGGTTACAAGAGAGGAGAAGAAGAGTGAAAAAACACACAAGAATGAGGAGAAAAGTGGCCACCCAACAGAACTTGAGGGACGGTTGACCGATGAGAAACTCATCGCGACCCAAGCACAACAATCACAGGGAAGAGCCTGCAGGACCTGCTAGAGGGAAACCCAGCTCGAGGCCTCGCCGGAGTAATCGAACCGCATTGATCCGCCAAGACCCTGCAACGACACTGCACCATCGACGTAATCGAAGGGCAACGCGCATCCGAGACCACACAACGCACCGACACCATCTGTGTCGTGGGTGTGGCCGAAAGGTCGCGCGCAGCCGAGACGACGCCACGACGCCTGTGTGCCGCCGGCAGGAGTCGAAGGGCATCACAGAGCAGAGACACACCCTCGAGTACTCTCACAAGGAACACCCTCAACACGCCATAGAGCTCCGACAAGGACCCGACACTGGAGCCTAGCAACCGGCAAGAAGAAGCCACCACCACCACTGCCACGGCTCACCTCGCATCGGAGAGAAGACCGCACCCATGGCCGCCATCTGCAGAACCATGGGACACACCAGTACAGAAGGAAGCAGCGTCCACTGCCACTGATGGCAAGACAGAGGGGCTCAACACTCAGCCACGACGGCTCCCCGTGTGGGGAGAGCGTCACCACCATGGCCGCCATCTGCGAAGCCACGACACCCGCCAGCCCCAGCGGGTTAGGGTAACCCGCTGAAGGATGATGGCTGAGTAAAGAGGTGGCGACCCTCGCAGCCACACCACCGACCTCCGGTGGTCAGCATATCGCAAGCAGGCACACCGCCGCCCAGCACCACGCCGGCCAGCGAGAAGGACCAGCTCACGCCCGCTGCCGCGAGACAGCCGCACGCCGAGGCCTGGTGGGCCTCCCTGCCACCGCGGCAGGAGAGGGGAACCACCCCGACAGATCTGGGTCGAACCAGATCTTGGAGCCAGCCGGCCACCGCCGCCGTCCCGAGCGCCAGCAGCACGTCGAGGTCCACCACGCAGTCACCCAGCACTTGCAGCTCCGCCGCCGGTGCTCGACACCGCGCCGCCGCACCCCACGCCAGCACGACGCCGCCGCTCGTCGCCAACGTCCCGTGTCGCCACCACCAAGCGGGGGGAGAGAGCCCCGCCGCCGCCGACGCTGACCAGGCTTCGCCCGCCAGCGCGCCCCGGCGGCGGCGAGGAGAGGGAGGGAGGGAGGTGGGGGTTGTTGGCCGGCGGCTAGGGTTTCCTCCCGGTCGCTCGCGGGAGCGACGCGGGAGGGGCTCAGCTCAAAAACGCGACAATACCCACACCTCACTTCTCACGTCAGTTACCATCCCACACAAGCATGTTGATCATCTTGGTGCAGAAGATGGACGAACAGTATTATCTTCCTATAAAAAATTCTAACATGTTTGATGTTCGTTTGTATTCGAGCACCCCTATCAGAGATGAAATAAATATAAATGTTCGCTATCCTTGGAGAAAACGAGTGCAGTAGACAATGATTTAATAAACAATTTTACCATGAACATATTCTTATGTACTATCTAAATTGAAACAGGCTACGATTACAACTGTGTGCAACATCCTTCAGAACACCGCAGTGGTATGTAAACAATACCATATGCTTACCGGGCTTATTTATAATTGCATTTCCTTCGAGTCATGTTTTCTATGCTCTAACTTCTATGATGGAAACATGTACAGGAACAAGAACAAAGGGGTGTTGCAAATGGTTTCTCTGTGACTCTGATGTCAATCTTTAAAGCAGCGGGTCCAGCAGCAGCAGGAATTTTGTAAGCACAGTATTTATTTTCTGTTGTGAGTAGGTACTGAGTAGGAGTTCCGATCCTTTGGGTTTTTGCTTATTTATTGCTGTTGTGAGCACGTACTGAGTAGGAGTTCCGATCCTTCGGGTTTTTTTTGCTTCAGAACCAATTGACGTATTTTCTTGCAGGTTTTCATGGTCTCAGAAGAACGTAACTGGGTTATTCTTACCAGGTAAGTGCATCGCTCTTACAACCCATGCTAATTGTACTTATATGAAAGCTTTGCTTTAACCTGAATAGGACATAGTGGCATATACATTGATTTATCATGTGGTATGCAGGTGATCAGATCCTTTTCTTGTTGCTAAATATGGTGGCAGTAATTGGGCTCGCGCTGACATTCAAGCCATTTTTCACTATGCCGAGTGCAATGAAATGATGAGCCACTTATCAAAATTTGGAAGGTGTTTGTTTCAAGTGTAACTGGAATCTGGTGACAGGAGGTGTTGGTCGTGCAATGAAAAAATACAGGCTTCATTTGTTTCAAGTGGGTCACCCAAATGGACCCCTTAGACCCTTTTCAAAGGCATGATTATTCTTAGACTTGTAAATATTTTTTGCGAGGATATTTCTAAACAACTTGCCGAGTAACCTGCGCGAAATGTGTGGCTATATTAGTATTGTCCCTTCATATTTATAATATTCACTAGCAGATCTGCCCATGTTTTGCTACGTGGTTGAACCTTGTGTAGTTGGTGGCGCAAGGGTTTGATAAAATGGTCAGGTTCTGTTAGGTGGCGTTTGCATGCCGCTAGTGTCGCACTTTGCGCACTAGAGCATGCACAACTCCGTCATCACTCGGTCTAAGACCCATTCCTTGTGCCTCGGTGACATGTGCATGTCGCTACCACTAGCGTCGCACTCTGCACACTAGAGGATGTATAGTGTGCACCACTCTGTCGTCACTCTATCACATTTCTTGTCCCACTCCTCCTTACTAGTTATTTTTCTAGGTGGTTCATTGCACGACCAGGTCACTTTCTACTAAAAGGTTTCACAACATAGAAAACAAAATAATAGAACACGAACCAAGATCCAATCTACGGATATGCTAGTAACGAGAGAGATTTTGATCTACATACTCTTCTACATCGCACAACGGTAACATTTAAGTAAACATGGATTATGTAGTTGTACTATTCTTCCTCGCCATCTGATCCAAATGCCACAACGAGCGACACCTTCGAGTGATGCACACGTGCAACACAATGATGTCTCCTTCATCAGTCCAGCGAGCATGGTGGAGATGGGATCCGCAGCACAATTGCGCGATGCGTATGGTGAAGAGATTTCGCGGATAGGGCTTCACCTGCGTGCGTGGAGTTTCGGGGAGGAGAAAGGGCAGCAGGGGGAGGTCGCTGCTAGGGTTGAGGGTGGCCTGCACTTGGCCGCACCCCTCCTTATAAAGAAGGCCTGGCCAGCTAGGGTTACCCTCTCCCCAAGTAACCTAGGGGAAGTCTCCCCCCACCCCTCCTCTTGAAGCACTTCCTAGGGTTTCCCTTAGGATGGCTAGCTAGGCCGCTGGTGCGCCTGGCCCAATAGGTCAGGCTACCTACCTCTAGGCCCATGCTGGTCCCCAGCACATGGGCCCACCTCGAACCTCACTCGGAAACCTTCTAGAACTTACCGATGCGATAATAGAAAAAACTAAAACTTTTCTGGAATCCTAAAATTAACTTCCCATGTATGAATCTTACTGTCCGAACCATTCTAGAACTCCTCGTGTTGTCCTGGATGTCATCCAAGACTCCGAACAAACTTCGATTCACCATTATCTATTTTCTACCCTAGCATCGATGAACGTAAAGTGTGTGACCCTACGGGTTTGAGAATGGACATGATCGAGAGACCTCTCAGATCAATAACCAATAGCGGGACCTGGAAGTCTATAATGGTTCACACATATTCAACAAAGATCATTATTGGTTGAACCATGATATCAATCCCATATACAATTCCCTTTTTACCGTGTGTTAGGGGTGAAGTCCCCCCTCTGAAGTCTGCTTTCCTTCCTTCTTTTGTGTGGCGGCGTGTCTTGACCTAAAACCCACTATAAATAATGCGTGATATGATATGGATCTTCATCGACGCGCTTGATCTCCATCAAGCGATCTGGCGTGATCTCCATCTTGTCCACTAGTACGACGCCAAGTCCATGGCGCCATCGCGACGAAGCTACAAGTAAATATAATGAAAGTAACAAAACCTTACCATTACAACCATATCACATCATATGCGCCTCTGCAAAACAAAGTTAGACACCTCTACTTTTAGAGAGAATTCCTTATTTGAAATATGTTAAAATTGGCTTCCTTTTTTTAGCCTAAATTTTTTATTCTTCCCATTTTGACACCTAAAGTTCATTTTCTTCCTAAAATGACATTGTCGTCCAAGACGTTACACTCTTCCATTTATTATTTATTTGCTGGACCAAAATACCCCTTAATCAAGAAAGGATAGAGATGCTTTCTTTCACGGATGCGTGGAGATGGGCGGGGCGAGGGCGACTGGAGCCGGTGGCCGGCGGGCGATGCGGACGTAGCGCCTCCCAATTCCAGTCGCCATGAGAGAATCTGCGGGAAGCGGTGCGGCAGTGGGTCAGCAGGCGCGGCGGCAAGTCAGCGAGAGCGAAGGCCGATGAAGGGTGGGCAGGCGTGGAGTCCGGCGGTGGGTGGGCGGAGGGGCGACCAGCGGGTGCTGGCTGGTTTGGTCTGGCGCATGTAGGAAGAAGATAAGAGGAGCGATTTGCGGACAAAAGAAAAGAAATAAGTGGGTCCTACAATAGGGGCATAAGAGTCTTTTCATATTCATATTTAACACCGTAAGTGCTCAAAATGAACTAAAGTGTCATTTTGGGGAGAAAACTAAGTTAAGATGTCAAAATAGGAAGAAAAAAGTTTGTAGGGTCAAAAAAGGAAGCCAATTTTAAGTTAGTGTCAAATAAGGAATTCTCTCCTACTTCTATCCTTTTGCAAGTTTTACATGGCTGCTAGGGCTTTTGTACAAGAACCGTTTCTTACCTACGAACATCAAACCACAACACCGTTCAAGTAAATGCCTCTATGATCCCCTCTAGAGGCCATCTCTTGCAAAAAGTCACGACCGCTAAAGTAAGAGAGGAAGCCTCCCGCTAGCCGCATGTATGGTACAATACATATGTCAAGTGCGAAACCAGTCTCGCGTAAGAGTACACGTATGGTCGGTCCGGGACGCTTCATCAAACAATTCCACGGTAATGAACAAAATGCATGGAAGGGAAGAAATTACCGAAATGATGCCCACATAATCAACGTGTGTTCTAATCGTACAAGTATACTACGCATAGGCCGGCTCTACTACCACTGTTTGAGATCGATGTGGAAAACAAAAAAATTATAGCTATGCGAAACCTGAATGCCCAAGATCTGTCTATTAGTAATGCAATAATGATTAAAGGATCGGTGGTGTACCCTCGTAGACGGAACATGGGGATTACACTCCCGCACAAGCGTTGATGATGAAGCCGACGTAGCCGACCTCAAGGTCATGTAGATCCTAACATTATGAATCTGGTGCACCGACTTCAGCACCATAAGTGTTGCGCCTCATAGTAATCGTACACATACGGTGAATGACGATGGCCTCCAGTCTCTGATCTAGCCGAGATTGCGGAAGTAGATCGGTTTGATCAGATCCAGAATTCCCGCAGCACGATGGCGTGTAGCGGTAGAGTAGTCCTTGCTCCTACGCAGCCCTTTGGGGAGCAACACTAGAGTGAGACTGGAGAGATAGAGGTGGAGGCGCATGAGGAGGAGAGGAGAGCTCCTGACTCGTAGTTGTTGTGTGTTCTCCTCCTCTCCGTGGGGTCCCTTTGCATAGGGGGAAGGGGGCAGGCTTACCGCTCCACCAAGGCAGTTAGGGCGGCGGCCAAGGGGAGGAGCAAGGGGGCCGACGGCTAGGGGCCAGCCCTAGGGTGCCCCAAACCCTAACCCTAGGGTTTCCCCATGCGCATGGGCCCCTTAGGACCCATCAAGGGGAGCCTGGTCGGCCACCTAGTGGGCTGCCCTCCGGGAGGGGCCCAAATAGGTGGGCTGTCATTATCTATTGAATAAATAAATTCTTCTAATATTAATTCATTTAGTTACTATTAATTACATATTATTTAATTCCCTTTACTCCGAAACACTCCGAACAACTTTCGGACATCCATAGAACTTTTTCGTCTCTCTCTTGTCAATACTTTGATAATTCTGAATATATCAAAACCATCTAAAATATCATCGATACCTTAAGTGTATTACCCCACGGTTCAAGAGCACTCCAGACATCACCGAGACACCTCTCCGGTGAATGATCATCAGCGGGACCTGGATGCCCATAATGACCCCTGTGAATCCACCAAGATCTTTTTTTTGGTTAACCATAAACATCGATTTCCTATTCCTTTTGTTTCTGTGATACTTGCAATGTCTGAGATTTGATCGTCGGTACTCCAATACCTAGTTCAATCTCGTTATCGGCATTGCTACTTTACTCGTTCCTGTGATATTCCATTGTCGTGACCTAGTCACATGCTGCAATTCGGATGTAATCTCACTGAGTGGGCCCATAGTATCTTTCTGTCATGCGGAAGAACAAATTCTGCTCTTGATGCATATGCCTCAACATACTCCATTGTAATACATGATAGACACCTTTTAAGTCACCTTTTACGGATGGTTGAAGTAGTCAAGGCAGCCGCCGGAGCAGCCTAAGGATTAGTGATGAGGTGTTAACTCGACAAATGTCCTAAATGAAGGACTTAGGATCGGGGAGATAGGGCGTCGGATGAACTCGAAGGTAAAGTTAGTCGAAATAGGTGTATGTCGAAAGTAAACTTGGGTGTTCAACCTGGCTTGCTTTCAATCTGGCCTTCACCGTCCCCTCCTGGCCCCTATATATAGATGGCCAGGTCTCGAGGATCGGGTAGGGTCTGATATAGATTACAATATCGACATACGGTAAGAACTCGTATTCGACTATCATTACAATTGGGCCTAGCTTAACGGGCCTCAGGGGTACTCAACATACGGGCTCTATTAACTATACCCTTGTCAGTAGCCCCTGAGATTCTACCAGAATTGTAGATTCTGGTTGAATCTCTAATCTTTATATTTCGACTTGATCAATTCTTCGACTTCTTTTCATCTTCAAATCTTCGACTTGGTCTTTCGACTTATTTTCATGATATTTTTTCACAAGGGGTTTTGATGAACAAGCCTGACAACTCTGACAGATCAAGAGGTCAGTTAACTGCCGGAACAGATACTTGCCACCTACTTCAAATTCAATCCCCTTGGATTTGAATTCGGGATACCGGTCAAACCCATTCTTTTGCCGCATTTAGGACTTACAAAGAATGAATCCCAGTGATTCTCAGGGTACCCAGTGCGTCCACCAGGATTTTCTTCGCGTCGTAGACACGGATACATAGCAGCAGAGCGCATCCATGTGCGTATACCAGGCCACACAGGACGGATCCTGGGGTCTTACCTTCGTGACAAGTCACGGCATTCGAGTTGCGTTGCGATAACATAACTCGAGAATCTTATGTCGCAGTCAAATTTCGACTGAAAATATTCGGGTTTCAGCAACCATAGAACTCGCTCCCGATGGGAGTAATCTCTTTGCATTTTGTCGACTATATAGTCGAAGTTTGTATGATATACTTTCTTCATCCTCGATATTGATTATCTCATCCTCTATCGGGTGCGCGCTCAGCGCTCCCGATGGGAGTAGCCCCCGAGGCTATGTTTGAATACTTATAGACAAGCATAGGCTCAAAATTCATTTCGTCTTTTTCCTTGTAATATTTCCTGTGTACAAGCCCCCGAGACCAAGGCGAGGTCTTTTGTATCATGCAACCACACTCTCCCCTTCTTATTTTTTCTCCTTTGGTGTTTATCGTCTGCTACGTGCAAAATTTAACTCTTTTGTAGAATACGTTGATGGGCTTTGCTTATCATGGGGGCCTGATAATATGTGCTTATAAATAAAGCACCTTCTGGCAAGGGTTAAAAACCCTAATCGGATTCCTCCTCCACCGCATCATCTTCTCTCTCTCATCTAGGGTTTTCTAGCCTTTTCCTTTGTCCACATGGCTGACGCAGATGGTTCTCATCTGAACCTTGGTTCTCCAGTGGCGCCGCAAGGTCGGGGTCGCCCTCGTGGAAGCAAGAACAAGAGCAACACAACTCCGGCCGCCGCAGGATCGTCATCAGCCGCTCCGGTTAAGCGTCGTCCCGGCCGCCCACCTGGTAGCAAAAACAAGCCCAAGGTGACTGGCGCTGCCCCAGGTCTGAGCGCTCCTCCTCCTGCTGCTCCTGCTGCTCTTCCCAGGATCTTCTCTTTCTTCTACATTGCCATGGCGCAGTGCCGCGAGATTCAGCGTCTGCCGCTGAATTTTACAAAGTTCATGGATGGGCGTGAACTACGAGAAGCGGTTCTTCGCGAGCAATCTGGCAGTAGGACTCCATATGAAGTGGAGGTTTGGTATGATGGCAACGGCGAGCAGTACTTTAAGGGTGGCTGGTCGCAGTTTGCAGAAGACCACGACATCCACCAAGGCTTCTTCATGGCCTTCGACTTCCACATCGGCACGTCGAAGTTCGACGTGAAGATCTATGACGGCACCCAGTGCCAGAAGAAGTATGAAGCTGAAGTCCACTTCCATTAGGATCTGTTTGTTATGTAATTTCGTTTGATAATGTCCTTGCTGCCATGTTATCTGTAATGAATATTCGTACTCTGTTTTGATGTTTTTACTAGTACCATGAAAACAAATCATTGTTCTGAGGTATGCTTTCCATATATCAGGTTCTTTGCGAACCAATTGATATGAAGAATATCGGGTTCTTTTGTGAACCAAGTTGTTTGAATATTTATCGGGTTGTCTGTGCAACCTTATAGTGAAAAAAGATCTCCAAGTTGCGATAAAAATTCCTTTCGTACGACCCGAGGGCTGAAGCCCCCGAGTGGAGAAGTAAAAATATTTGTACAATTTTGTCGAGTTCAACCCAAAGAGCCCGACCTGTGGCCTCATGTTCTGGGTTCAGAAGGTTGACTCGAGTTCACTGATACCACTAGATTTATTCTACGCATAAAAACGTCGTAGCTGCTCTGCATTCCATGGGTTGCTCTCGTCTTTCCCTGTCTTCTTGTCTTGTAGTCGATATGCTCCTCCTGTTATTACTTCTGTGACGATGTAAGGTCCCACCCAAGGGGACTCCAATTTGCCGTGGCCGTCTTGCCTGAGCCGCAAAACTAGGTCTCCCACCACGAAGGATCGCGGACGAACTCGACTGCTGTGGTAGTTTTGTAGACTCTGTTGATACTGAGTCGCTCTTTCCAAGGCCTTATCTCTTGCTTCATCTAGCGCATCGACATCATTTTGCAATGCTTCTGTTGATGTTGTCTCGTCATATGCCGTCACTCTTGGGGCCTCGTGCGTAACTTTGACTGGAAGCACGGCTTCTGCACCATGGACCAGGAAGAAAGGAGTTTCTTGAGTTGCTGCGTTAGGCGTAGTTCTTAGGCTCCAAAGAACGGAGGGCAGTTCTTCTACCCAAGCGCTCTTGGCTTTCTCGAGAGGTGCTAAGAGCCTCTTTTCTATCCCACTACATATTAGGCCATTGGCTTTTTCGACTTGCCCATTTGTCTTCGGGTGTGCCACAGATGCGAATTTGAGCTTGATCCCTAGTCCTTCGCAATAATTCTTGAATTCCTTTGAAGTGAAGTTTGTCCCGTTGTCTGTGATGATGCTATATGGTACACCAAAACGGAATACTATCGACTTGATGAAGCTGATTGCTGCTGTCGAATCTTGAGTTGTTACCGGGGCCGCTTCGACCCACTTAGTAAATTTATCCACTGCCACTAGCATGTAAACATGCCCTCCTGGCCAGGATTTGTGCAACTTTCCCACCATATTGAGGCCCCATTGCACAAAGGGCCAGGACAATGGTATTGTTTGTAGCTCTGCTGGTGGTGCATGTGGTCTAGATGCAAATCTTTGACATGCTTCACACTTTCGAACTATATCTTTCGCGTCTTGGATGGCTGTTAGCCAATAAAATCCTGCTCGGAAAGCCTTTGCCGCTATTGCTCTGCTGCTAGCATGATGGCCGCACACTCCGCCGTGTATGTCTTTTAATATTGTTTGTCCTTCCTGGGGCGTTACACAACGCTGCAAAACGTCGGTAATACTCTTCTTGTACAATTTCCCCTGCAACACGACAAACGCTTTCGATCGTCGAGTTATCCTCTTGGCTTCCACTGCATCCTCTGGTAATTGTTTATTTATCATGTATGCAAGATATGGCTGCATCCAGGTTTCTTCTATCAGCATGACCTCCTCTGGCTCCGACGTAGCCCCCGAGTCTGCTGCAGTAGTCGAGATTTTTCCACTTTTTATTGATCTTTCTACTATTTCTTCCCAAAATACTCCGGACGGCACGGGTAAGCACTGTGACCCGATATTTGCTAAATTGTCGGCTTCTTCATTACTATTCCTGCTTATGTGCGAGACTTCGCATCCATCGAATGTTCCTTCGAGATAATGATATAGATTCTTGTAGGCCATCATGTTGTCATTGATTGTGTCACATCTGTTCATAACTTGCTGGACAACGAGGTTAGAATCTCCAAATATTTTTAGGCGAGTTGCTCCACATGCTTTAGCCATCTTCATTCCGTGCAACAAAGCCTCGTATTCTGCTTCGTTATTAGAAGCCCGTGGAAAACTCATCCTTAAGACATACTTCAATTTGTCGCCGTGGGGCGATATCAAGACCACTCCTGCGCCTGCGCCTTGGAGTCTTTTAGAACCGTCGAAGTACATTGTCCAAACACTAGATAAGTCTGGTGGTGCCGTGCTCTGCAGCTCTAGCCACTCTGCCGTAAAATCTGGCAAGACTTGCGACTTAATCGCCTTCCTTTTTTCGTACGTGATGTCCATGGGAGATAGCTCGATCCCCCACAAAGAGACACGTCCTGTTGCTGAAGGATTGTTCAATATATTCGATAGTGGTGCTTCATTTACCACTATAATTGGGTGCACTGCAAAGTACTGTCGCAGTTTTCGTGCAATTGTGAAAACACTATACGCAAGTTTCTGATAATGCGGGTACCTCTGTTTTGTCGGAGATAATACTTCACTGATGAAATATACCGGCCTCTAGACGCCATGGGCTTTTCCTTCTTCACTTCTTTCGACTACTAATACTGTGCTTACCACATGGTGGGTTGCGGCGATGTAGAGTAGTAGTGGTTCTTTTTCTTTTGGTGCGACCAGCACTGGCGGCGTGGAAAGCACTTTTTTCAACTGTGCAAAAGCTGCGTCTGCTTCTTCTGTCCATTCAAATTTATCATCCGACTTCTTCATAAGTGCATAGAAAGGAAGCGCCTTTTCTCCCAATCGAGCAACGAAGCGACTTAATGCCGCAACGCGTCCCGCGAGTTTCAGTACGTCGTGTAGCTTCGTGGGTTTCCCCATTGTTAAAATTGCTTGAATCTTCTCTGGGTTTGCCTCTATTCCTCGTGCCGATACCAGAAACCCCAAAAGTTGCCCTGCTGATACGCCGAAGGAACATTTTGTCGGGTTAAGCTTAAGTTTGTACCTGCCCAGGTTGTCAAAGGTTTCTGCCAAGTCACTGATTAAAGAGTTCTCCTCTCTTGTGGTGATGACTACGTCATCAATGTAGACTTGGATGTTGCGTCCTATTTGGCTTCCGAGGCAATTTTGCATCATCCGTTGATAAGTTGCTCCTGCATTTTTTAGGCCAAACGGCATTACTTGGTAGCAAAACACTCCGTACGGTGTGATGAAGGCCGTTTTTTTTCCGTCTTCTTTCTTCAATTTGATCTGATTGTAACCAGAATATGCGTCCAAAAAGGAAAGCCTCGCGCATCCCGCTGTTGAATCGATTATCTGATCGATGTGGGGTAGAGGGAAGGATCCTTTGGACAATGCTTATTGAGAGATGTGTAGTCGACACATACTCTTTGTACGTCTGTGTTCTTCTTGGGTACGATGACTGGGTTCGACACCCAACTCGAAGTTTTGATTTCTCTGATAAATCCAGCATTTTCTAGTCTGTGCAGTTCTGATGCTATCGCCTTCCTTTTAGGTTCATCAAATCGTCGCAATGGCTGTTTGACTGGCTTTGCCTTGGGATCTACATTTAATGCGTGCTCGACGAGTTCCCTGGGAACCCCTGGCATGTCTGATGGACACCAGGCGAAGATTTCCCAGCGCTCATGGAGGAACTCGACGAGCGCGCTTTTCTATGCGGGATCCAAGTTCACCGCAATTGATGTCGTCTTGTTTGGATCTGTAGGGTGGACCTGGATCTTCTTCGAATCCTGAGTTGTGTCGAAAGCCTGATCTGGCAGGGATCGTCCAACGTCGGGTAGAACATTATGATCCGTTTCTCCTTTTAGCCTCTCATATTCCGCTGTCATGCCGAAGGTTTGTGCCATCCTATTGAATTCTCTGTCACATGTGTTGGCTACTTCAAAGCTCCCCTGCACTGTAATTGTTCCTTTGGGTCCTGGGATTTTTAACGTGAGATACACGTAATGAGGTACTGCCATGAATTTTGCAAATGCTGGGCGTCCCAGGATTGCATGGTATTGTGACGGCCAGTCCATAACTTCGAATTCCAGCTTCTCTCTGCAGTAGTTGCTGCTACTGCCAAAGCAGACATCGAGTTCTATTCTTCCCAAAGGGTAGTTTGCGGCTCCTGGTACTATTCAATGGAAGGAGCAATCTGTTGGCTTTAGACTCGACAGCGAGATGCACATTGCCTTTAGGGTTCTAGCATATATTAAGTTTATGCCACTCCTTGCATCCATGACCACTCTTCCGATATCGTACCCTCCTATTTGTGCCTTTAAAACCATAGGCGAGTGGCCTGGCCTGAGAACTTTCCTCGGGTGGTCTGCTCTACTGAACTTAACTGGTTGATCTGACCACCGTAGGTACTCTGTGGTAGCTGGTGGTGATGATATTGCTAGGTTTACTTGCCTGGATATGCTCTTTCGCCCTTTCTTTGACTTGGGCACCGGTTGAATCATAGCTGATATGTAAACTTTTGACTCTAGGTGCCTTGCTAGCCTTTGCATTTGATATCCTTGAGTTGTGTGCTTCTCTCCTTGCCATCCTCCTTGGTTTGAACCCATGGCGCTTTGTAGCCTTAGGAACGTTCTACAATCCTTCATCTGGTGATTTGAGACTCTTTTCCCATCAAGATATGCGTAGTGGATTCGACAAGGTCCGTATAACATATCCTCGGCCGAAGGGCCGGAGTATCTCGATGTTTCTGCTCCTTTTGCCTGAAACCTCCTGCTTACATATCCTTCCTCTTCTTCTGCTGCGTAGCCCGCGGCTACCTGATTTCGCCTTCCTTGGTTATCCCTGCTGCGGTAACGTCTCCTCTGTTTGCTTATTCTGTCGACTTCTGGTGAGCGTCCCCTTTTGTTATTGTATGCGTCTTCTCCATCAGCAAATTTGTTGGCATCTTCCATTAGCTCGGCTACTGTTGTAGGTCTTGTTCTTCCTATTTCTTCCACGAGATCTGAGCGACAAAGTCCAGCCAAAAAAGCGTCTATTGCTCGTTCGTCGGAGACGTCCTATGCTGAGTTTTTGATTATACTCCATTGTTGTATATAAGAACGCAGAGTTTCGCCTTTCCTTTGCACACACGCCTTAACTTCCTCCAGTGATGCTGGGCGCTTGTATGTTGAACGAAAATTTCTTGTGAACTGGCTTTCGAGTTCTCCCCAACTTCCGATGGATTCGTTGGGTAGGGTATTTAACCATGACCGTGCTGCGCCGGTGAGGTGTAGCTGCAGACTTTGCATTGCAGTCGCTTTTGTTCCCCCTAGTATCTGCACTGCATGCAAATAGTCTGATAACCACAAGGTAGGTTCTTGCGACCCTTCATATTTATGTTGATCATGTGGTAATTTGAATCCTTTGGGTACCCGAGTTCTGCGAACCCTGCGGGTAAAGCATAATGCGCCCATCTCTTTATCGCTGTCTTCATAATTTTCTTCCCTCCAGGCGTGGCGTGATTTATTTACTCGAGCCTGTGCTATTATATTTCTTGCGTCCTCTTTCCTCTTTTGTCGCCTTTCCTCTTCTGATGACTCACTATACTCGCTATCTGCGAATTTGTATCTGAGCTTCTCCTTTTGCTTTCCCTTGTAGCTTGTCGACTTTGTGTCTGAACCTTTTTCCCTGATCTTGCTCTCTACTATTCCGAGGTTTCGTATCGCGGCTCGGTGCATTTTTTCTCGTGGATCCCCGGGTTCTGGCCTTGTAGTTAGTAAATATGCCTGTGCTGCTATCAATGCTGCTTCTGGCGTTTCTTGCATGAAGTCATCTTTCTCCTCTTCTAGTTGTGGGTTAGGGCTTCTCGAGTACCTTTCTTCTCTGCTGCGTGCTCTCTCCCTCCTGTTGTGTTTTGGGTCTCCGCGCCTTTCTCTACTGTACTCGGAATCCTCACTATAGTCATCCCAGTATTCTTCCCTTGATGCACTGTTATTGTTTTGAAGAACCGTGTTTCTTTCCTCCCTTAGTTTTTTCCTATGTTGGTATAATGCGTACTGATATCCCATTAGAACTTCTCTTCTCGATCCTTCGGGTACTTCTGTACCATGATTAATAGCTGACTTGATCATTCTCCATTCGCCAGCCGAAACGTGGACTTTCTCCTTATCCTTTTTGCTGTGTTCTTTTATTTTGTCAACTTGCCTGTCGACTTTTTTACTTCCTTCGTTGTTGTCCTCTTCTTCTGCCTCGGTGATAATGACGCATAGCTGATGCACTTTGGAGACGCCATTGCTTCCAACGGCGAAGTCCCTTGCACTGTTGTATGTTTGACTTACCCTTTCTTCTGAGTCGAAATTTTCCCGAATTTTGTCGCCTTCTGTGATTGGTACTTTTTCCAGGATGACCGGCGAGTTTACCTCGCTGGAAGAGCCTTCTGATGATTCCAGTATTATCTCTGTTTCGGGCTTGCTTGCCGACGGATCTGGTTTCGTCGAATCTGAGAGACGGGACGAACCCGATGGTCCGACGAAGATGCTCAAACTTCCAATTGTTAACTCCATCTCCTGACTTCCGTCGAGTTCTGAACTGTTGTTGGCTAAAAGCGAAAAAGCCGTCGAATTCATGACTCCAACGCCCAGAGTCCCCACGGTCGGCGCCAATTGACGAGGTGTTAACTCGACAAATGTCCTAAATGAAGGACTTAGGATCGGGGAGATAGGGCGTCGGATGAACTCGAAGGTAAAGTTAGTCGAAATAGGTGTATGTCGAAAGTAAACTTGGGTGTTCAACCTGGCTTGCTTTCAATCTGGCCTTCACCGTCCCCTCCTGGCCCCTATATATAGATGGCCAGGTCTCGAGGATCGGGTAGGGTCCGATACAGATTACAATATCGACATACGGTAAGAACTCATATTCGACTATCATTACAATTGGGCCTAGCTTAACGGGCCTCAGGGGTACTCAACATACGGGCTCTATTAACTATACCCTTGTCAATTAGGCTACAACATTTCTTATTATCGCAACATGAAATCATGACATGATCGTGTTGCAATACTAATGTTGGGTATATCCATCATGGCATTTACTCAATGGCATGATCCCATTTCAATTAACTTAAATGTTACATGATCGGGAAACCTAGATCATCGATTGCCCAATAAGCTAGTATTAGAGGTTTACTAGGGACTCTGGTTGTTCAATACCACACGTGTGTATCAATGTTTCTGATTGACACAGTTATAACACAGTACTAAAATTATTATGAACTAATGATATATTGATGATATTAAGCAAAGGTGCCAACTCGTCGGGACTCCAAGTGCAGAGTGTTGTAGCAAGAGTAAATTTTCTCCACGAGGGAACTCGGGGTTTAATATCGAACTCTCAGGGAACAATCAAAAAAGCTCCACTCGTCCTTCTTCAAGCAACCTGCAAGACAATCTCCTTGTCTTGTGTCCCCAACTCCACTGAGTGGTTGTCAATCACAAGGTGTAAAAGTAAGTAAAATAAAATATGATAACAAATGCAATAAAGTAAATAACAATGCAATAAAGTAAATATGATGCGGTAATGGTGTTTT
Source organism: Dactylis glomerata (assembly GCA_007115705.1). Lineage (NCBI taxonomy): Eukaryota > Viridiplantae > Streptophyta > Magnoliopsida > Poales > Poaceae > Dactylis > Dactylis glomerata. The sequence goes on along the minus strand of QXEO01000360.1, from coordinate 2,857,981 downwards.
TGGGTTTTGGTTGTGTGTGCAAAAAGTAAATATGTTTTTTTATTTTCGGAATAATATAATGCTAGAAATAAAAGAGTGTGTAAATGCGTCGGAAAGGAGTTTTTTATGGTTTAAATTGGACCGGGTTCATGGGTTCACTTGTCTACTCTCTTGCGAAGTTGTGGTGGCATTAAGCGCAAAGCGGATGACCGAAACATTGACATGATTTTTATTATGTTATCTTGATAATATTCATATGGGCATCACGTCCTAATTTAAAGATGATGCAACATATCTTACTTATACTCCACTAGAAAGAAATAAACTTCAAGCAATCTAGTACAAATAATTAACAGAGTATAGCCTTAGGTACTTTGACATGATGTTGAACAACAAATATGTTACCACTTGGATATATTGCGATAGAAACTATGTCTATAAATGTCTCTCGGGATTCTAAACTGTCACCTAAAAAATATAACACGTGCATTCTTTTTATCCATAGTGGGGTAACCGTGGAAGAAGGTAAAATACCCTAGCAGATCATGGACACTGTCTCTATTCAATCACTACTACCCAGTTACTCTATCTAATACACACCATCCCCGTCTCACGCTCTCGCATACATGTTGGATCAGACCAAGTAACAAAGAACGGGGTAATAATATGAATCTATGCATACATCAAGAACATTTAAAGAGCATTTTCCGTCTAATTGATTTTGGCATTTGTTAACAATACATTATCTATTAATATGTGCGTTGATTTTTGCAGGATTTTATTATGTTCTTGCACAAGATATTGGGTTTCCTATATTATAATCTGTCATATTCATTGTTCAAAGGAAATTCATAAGATGGTGATAGATAGATGCTCTGGAAGAAGATCATTTCAATGTCTAACTGACCAGGCCGCCTATAGCCGGCCCCCAGACCAGCTTTAGCCAGAGTGCACAGGTTTTGGCATGAAAACCTCTCTGTTTCACTCCAGACTTTTGTTCGGATATTTCCTGGCTGGGCCAGATATTTCAGACCGGTTTTAGCCGATGTCGACACCGGCTTTAGTCGGTGTGACCGGCTTTAGCCGGACTTAACTCCTGCTTTAGCCGGACTTCTCGGGCAGGCAACGGTTAGATTTTTTGGGGGGTATAAATACCCCCCTCCTTCTTCCTCAATGAGCTACTCATCCCAAGCTTGAAGAACACCATTATTGGAGCCACAAAAATCACAAGATCTTCCCCCTCAACCCACCAAAGCTCTTGATCTTTGGAGAATCGAAGGAGGAGGCCTTGATGTACATCCTCACCAAAGCGATTTACTTTCCCCTCTCATTTGTTTGAGGGATTTGTGTCTTGTTTTTCCTTGAATCCCTAGACCTTGTTTTGTGTATTTGATATCTTGATACTTGTTGTTTGACAGCATTGTGTTGTCCTTGGGAGCCTCCAATTCGGTTGTGGATGCGTGCCCCAAGATTGTAAAGGTCAGTTCCGCCTCGAGGAATCCCTTAGTGGAAAGTGAGCTAGGCCTTTGTGGCGAAAGCTTGCACCGGAGAATAGGGTGAGCCTTTGTGGCGTTGGTTAGGCCTTTGTGGCAACCACACCCCTCCAACGTAGACGTACTTCCCATAAAAAGGAAGGAACTACGGGAATCACATCCTTGTCTCCGTGTGCTCCACTCTCGGTTATCTCTATCCTTTATTTCCCTTACATATTGTATCATCCTTAGCTTGTTATTCGTCATATAGGTAAATTCACCTTAGTTGCATATCTAGAGAATTTACCTTTTGTGTCAAGCCTAAATTGAAAAAGAATTAAAATTTGAGTAGCACCTATTCACCCTCCCTCTAGGTGCCCTTACGATCCGTTCAAACATAATAACATATCACATCTCATCAATCGTCCAATAATATAAAGATCCACCACATAGGAATTACATAATATGCATCATAATCATGTTGGGCAGCTCATATGTTGTCTAAACATTGAAGCATAAGAGAGAAATAGAACAAGCTACTACCACAAACCCATAATCTAGAGGTGGACTACTCCCTCTTCATGGCAGTGATGATGGTGTTGAGATTGGAGAGGATGGAGAAGCGACCGGGGGCGACACTCCGGCAGCGTTTCCCCCTCCAATCTTTGCTGGAATAGCCTTTGTTTTTGTGTTTCATGTTTATCCACCGCCCATGATCGCAGTCATCCAGGGGGGTATATATAGGCGTTTTTAGGTCAAGATAAGCATCTAGGGACGAAGATTGACAACGTTGGAGGCTCGAGGCCCGAACAGTCTGAAGGGTTTCGCAGCATAGTAAATCAAAAAATCTCCTACGGATGCGAACAAGAAAGCCAAGATCTAATCTAGGAGATGTAATCAACGAGAAAGATAGATGAGATCTTCATATCCTTGAAGAAATCGCACAGCGAAAACGTTCAACAGAACGTGGATGATGTACTCGTACTAGCCGTCTCCTCCTTGCGATCCAATCCGATCCAACGCCGCAAGTGGCGGCGCCTCTGAGAGATGCACACGTACGATGCAATGACGTCTCCTCCTTCCTTGGTCCAGCAAGTATGGTGGAGAGATAGATTGGATCAGCAGCACGACGGCGTGGTGCTTATGGTGGAGAATTTATGCAGCAGGGCTTCGCCTACGTGCAGTCGCGAGAGAGAGAAGTGGAGGGGCAGCAATTGGCCGGCGGCTAGGGTTGGGAGAGGGGGTGGCTGCGCCCCAGCCCTCCCTTATATAGGAGGCTGGGCGGCCAGCTTGGCCCCTCCTCCAAGCCCTAGGGCCGGCGGCCAAAGGGGAGGAGTGGGGGGCAAGTTTCCCCCTTCCCTCTAGAACATTCCATTAGGGTTTCCCCTTGGGCTGGCTGGCTGGGCCTTAGGGGCTTGGTGCGCCTGGCCCAAGTGGCCAGGACACTCCCCTTTAGGCCCACGCAGGCCTCCGTCAAGTGGGCCCACAATGGCTCCACTTTGGAACCTTCTAGAACATTCCAATACAATATCGATAAACTCTGAAACCTTTCCGTAATCCAAAAACTGCTTTCCTTTATATGAATCTTATTCTTCGGACCATTCCAGAACCTCTCGTGATGTCCTGGATCTCATCCGAGACTCCAAACAAAAACTCAATAACCATTTATCCATTCTATCCTAGCGTCGATGCACATTAAGTGTGTGACCCTACGGGTTCGAGAATATACAGACATGATCTTCTATCAATAATCAATAGCAAGATCTGGAAACCCATATTGACTCCCACATATTCATCGATGATCATATCAGATGAACCACGATGCCAGGATTCAATTAATCCCATATATGTATTCCCTTTGTCACGCGATATTTTACTTGCCCGAGATTCGATCGTCGGTATCTGCATACCTAGTTCAATATCGTTCACAGCAAGTACTTTACTCGTTCTGTAATCCAATGTCACTTTGTGATTAACTCCTTAACCACATGCTTGCAAGCGGTGTTGATATCGATTACCGAGTGGGCCCGAAGTATATCTCTCCGACTCGGGAGGGACAAATTCCATCTCGATACATACAACCCAACAAGTACTTTCCGATCACCTGAGAGACACCTTTATGATCACCCTTTCATAGGATGACGTTTGATGACCTCAAAGCTCTCTTCCGGCACTAGGGAGTTGCATTATCTCATGGTCTAAGGAATACAATACTTGACATAGGAAAAAGCTTCGCAAAGATGAACACAATGACACGATCTAATTGCTGTGCTTTATTTGGGTCTGTCCATCATATCATTCTCCTAATGATATGACCTCATTATTAATTGACAACTCATGTCTATGGTTAGGAAACCTTAACCATCATTAATCAATGAGCTAGTCCATAGAGGCGTACTAGGGACACGGCGTTGTTCATAAACCACACAAGTATTAAAGTTTCTGCTTAATACAATTCTAGCATGGAATATAAATATTATTATGAACAAGAATTATAATAATAACATCTTTATTATTGCCTCTAGGGCATAATTCCAACAGTCTCCCACTTGCACTAGAGTCAATAATCTAGTTTACATCTAGTAACAATCTAACACCCATGGCATTAAGGTGCTGATCATGATTTGCTCGTGGAAGAGGTTTAGTCAATGGATCTACGACATTCAGATCCGTATGTACTTTGCTAATCTTCAGATCTCCATCTGCTATATAATCTCGAATTATATGGAAACGGCGGTTGATGTGCTTGGTCTTTGGATGATATCTTGGTTCCTTAGCCAGTGCTATGGCGCCAGTGTTGTCGCACAATATCTCCAGTGGGTCCAAGGCACTTGGAACCACACCAAGCTTAGTGATGAAGTTCCTGATCCAAACTCCTTCACTTGACGCTTCCGAAGCAGCCATGTATTCTGCTTCGGTTGTAGATCCTGCGATCACGCTTTTCTTGCAGCTTCTCCAGCTCACAGCTCCACCATTCAAAATATAAACGTATCCTGTCTGAGATTTAGAATCATAAGGGTCGGTGTCAAAGATAGCATCAACGTAACCTTTTACGACGAGCTGCTCATCACCTCCATAGACCAAGAACATTTCTTTAGTTCTATTTAAATACTTTAGGATGTTCTTTACGGCTGTCCAATATTCCACTCCTGGATCACTTTGGTATCTGCTCGTCAAACTAAGAGCATTGGACACATCCGGTCTAGTACACAACATGGCATACATGATAGAATCTATGGCCGAGGCATATGGCACTTTGCTCATAGTTTCTCTATATTTTGCCGTAGTTGGACACTGAGCCTTGCTCAATATCTTACCCGACAACATGGGCAATGAACCTTTCTTTGCTTTATCCATTCTGAACCTTTTCAGAACTTTGTCTAGGTATGTACTTTGGCTTAAACCTATTAGGCGTCTTTGTCTATCTCTATAGATCTTAATGCTTAATATATAAGCAGCTTCTCCTAGGTCTTTCATTGAAAAACATTTATTCAAATAACTCTTCACATCGTTAAGCATATTGATGTCATTCCAATAATCAATATGTCATCTACATATAGTACTAAAAATGTCACCGAGCTCCCACTCACTTTCTTGTAGATACGAGCTTCGTAGCAATTTGGAACAAATCCAAAACTCGTGATCACTTGATCAAAACGAAGGTTCCAACTCCGGGATGCTTGCTTCAGCCCATAAATGGAACGTTGAAGTTTGCACACTTTATCAGCATCCTTAGGATTGACAAAACCTTCGGGCTGCATCTATACAACTCTTCATCAATGTTGCCATTGAGGAACGCAGTCTTGACATCCATTTTCCAAATCTCATAATCATGAAACACAGCAATTGTTAATAAAATCCGAATGGACTTAAATATTGCTACGGAAGAGAAAGTCTCATCGTAGTCAACACCTTGAACTTGCCGAAAACCTTTTGCGACAAGCCAAGCCTTATAGACGGTAAAATTACCATCCGCGTCCGTTTTCTTCTTGAAAATCCATTTACACTCAACGGCCTTACGGTCGCTAGGAGGGTCCACCAAAGTCCATACTTGGTTTTCGCTCATGGATCCCAATTCGGATTTCATGGCTTCTAGCCATTTCCCAGAGTCTGGGCTCATCATCTCTTCCTCATAGTTCGCAGGTTTGTCGTTTTCTAACAACATGACGGTTAAGACAGGGTTGACGTACCATTCAGGAGTGGCACGTGCCCTTGTCGACCTGCGAAGTTCAGTAGTAGCATCATTTGAAGTTTCATGATCCTCGTCATTAGCTTCCTCTCTCGTTGGTGCAGGCGGCACCGAAACAACTTTAGGTGTTGTGCTACTCTCAAATTCAAGAGAAGGTTCAATAACCTCGTCTATCTCTACCTTCCTCACACTCACTTCTTTCGAAATAAACTCCTTCTCAAGAAAGGATCCATTCTTAGCAACAAACACTTTGCCTTCGGATCTGTGATAGAAGGTATACCCAATCATTTTCTTAGGGTATCCTATGAAGACGCATTTCTCCGCTTTGGGTTCGAGCTTGTCTGGCATCAACCTCTTGATGTAAGCTTCGCATCCCCAAACTTTAAGAAACGACAGCTTAGGTTTAGCGCCAAACCATAATTCATACGGTGTCGTCTCAACGGATTTAGATGGTGCCATATTTAAAGTGAATGCAGCGGTTTCTAATGCATAACCCCAAAATGATAACGGCAAATCTGTAGGAGACATCATCGATCGCACCATATCTAATAGTGTCACATCCCAAAATTTTGGAATGTGAAATAAATAGAATAGGAACCATGTTTGCTTGTCTTGATTTAAAATTTTACAGGGAATGAAAACTTTTTGATTTATTTAAAAGCCTTATTAGAAAAGCCATTTCAAACTTTATATTCTTCCTTGAAGAACTCTTTTGAGAAAATAGGATTTCAAAATACTATTTTGCATTTATTCAAATTCTATGCAAGCTTTATTGCAAAGGAGGTATTTCCAAAATGATTTATAAAGTTTGTCGTGCCAAAATATGTTTTAAAATAAAGTTCAAATTTTATTTTTATAAAGGATATTCCTTGATTTTTTTAAGGACTATTTTGAAAATCTTACTTCTGTTTTACATTACCCTAGTAAAGTCTTTGGCCCAAGTACATGCACGTGCATGCACCATGCGCCATGCACGAGCATACTTTTTTGGCTGAAATATGATACGTACTTGTATCGGTTTAGTCTACTCTTTCTTCCTAAATCTCAACGATGCACCATCTAGCCCAAGGCACAAAGACCAACTCAAGCCCATAGAAGCCCACCTGAATCAGCCGAGACAGCTCAGCCGAAGGAAACTCACGTAACTCCCAGGCGGAGTCCGTGCAGCGCACGTAATAGCGCCATCGCGCTCAACAGCCATCCCGACTCTCCTGCAGTCTAAAGCCGCCTCCTACCGCGTCTTAGGTCGACGGCCTGCCCCTCTCTTTTCCCTATTCGCGCCGCCACCTGAAAACCTAGATTGGTTTAGTCTTACGTAAAGCCGCCAAGCCGCTGCGAACGCCGCTCGCGTTTCCGGCGATTGGAGCAACGAAGGAGCGAGCTGCTGCGCCACCAAGCTCGTGAGGAGGAGGATAAATGATCCCCAGGAGGAGAAGGCAATCCGTCAATCACCATCGGCACACGAGACCACGTCCACAGCTCGAGTTCACGGATTGGACACGTGGATTGCGATTGACTCGGTGAGAACCAGCTCAAACCGTTGCATCTACCCACTACCTACGTAGATGGCTACCTCCTAGACGTAGTCTCTGCTCTTAGTTTCGTAGATTGCATGGTTGCCGGTGAACCGAATGCCGATCGATGGCATGAACGCGTAGACAGTTTCCACACCTTTGATCTGGTCGCGTTCTTCATAGAAATCGTGTCAGGTAGTCTTAGCAACGTAGTAATGGTGTTAGTTCATGAATAATTGCATTGGTTATTCAAAATACTTTGAAACTGATTCATGCATTATTAGTCGCATATACACGGCTAGCTTCTCTGTATAGTTGCATGGTTGCACTTCGTTACTCTTTATCGCATACAAGGCTGTCTAGCTAATCTGAGCTTTTGTTTTGTTAACACATTCTCGACTATATATAGAGTATAAATTCTAGATTGAAATTCATATTTTATGTTACATCTCTGCCTACCAGTTCGGATTTCAGTTAGTACGTAGCTCATGTCAGGATAATTACATCTTGGTTAACACTGCTTGCCCATCATGCACGTCTTGAAGAAGACCGCCGAAGCGCTGCCATCAACCATGTCCGAGACCGTCGTCAACTCGTCATCGTCTTGTTGCAGCAGCTGCTGGTACCACACCATTGTCCCAGTCGATCACTAGCATACGGCATGAATTGGACTAGAATTGGTAGCAGCCTATCATGCCTTCCCACGTGCGCCCTTTCCTGTTTTTTTTCACGCATTGGATCTGATCCGTTTGGTTACACTGCTAGTTCACGTAAATCTTTCAAAAATCATAACTAAAGATCTATAGCTCCGTTTTGGATGATTCTTGTTGCGTTGGCTTCATAATTAAATTTCCTATCTAGTGGTACCAAATTTTCCAATTATTAAATTTTCGAATCTGTAAGTTTAAATTTTTGATTTTTGAACGTATTTACATGTATTCAAATTTAAATGTGGGAATTTGAGTATTTTTTTATTATAGAATTAATTCTATAATTCTTTCAACATGTTTCCTTCTTCGAAGGTTAATCTTGTGATCGTATCTATCCACAAGAACCCCTTTAGACATTTTTCCCACACTATTCCAACATCATTCAAATATTAATCCTATTGCCTAGTTTAAGTTATTCAAATTACAATTGAGCTATTTGATGATTATTGGAGGATTTGCTGCCGGAGTCAAGATTCTGCTGGAAAAAGGACCGTTAAGGCACCATATTTCGAAGATCAGGAAAATTCCAGAAAAATACAAGAAAATTATATTTTGCCAGAAGACTGAAGAAGCCAGAAGGAGGAGGAGAGAAGGGCCACAAGGCGGCCTCACCACCAGGGGCGCGGCCCAGCCCCTGGCCGCGCCGCCCTGTGGTGAGAGCCCCCTGGCCCACTACTGCCATCACCCCTTCGCGTATTTCATCGTCCCCAAAAACCTAAGTGAAGGGGGGCTCAGAGATAGACACCGCCGCCTCTGCGGGGCGAAAAACACCAGAGAGAGAAAAGCTCTCTGGCAGGCAGAAATCTGCCGGGGGAAATTCCTTCCCGGAGATGGGAGATCGTCGCCATCGTCATCGCCATCGCCATCGCACCGGACTTCATCGGGATCATCATCATCATCTCCATCACTAGCACCTTCATCTCCACCATCACCACGCCATCCCGCTGTAACATCTTGAGTTGGACCTTGTTAAATTCTTAGGGGAAATTTTCCCGGTGTTGATTACTCTTGTGGTTGATGCTATTGAGTGGAACCGTTGAATTAAGGTTTATGTTCATATTGTTATTTACCATTATTTCACCTCTGATCATGATCCATATGATGTCTTGTGAGTAGTTCGTTTAGTTCTTGAGGACATGGGAGAAGTCAAGATGTTAGTAGTGGATTATTGTTGAGTAATATTTAATGGTTTGATATTTATTTGTTGTGGTGCTATTTCACTAGTGGTGTCATGTGAACGTCGACTACATGATACTTCACCATTTATGGGCCTAGTGAGATGCATTGTGTATTTGGCTACTAATTGTGGGGTTGCTGGAGTGACAGAAACCTAAACCTCCATTAGGAAACCATTACACCAGGGAGTGTAGGATCTTAGAGTTTAAGGTTGTGGTTAGATTTATCTTAATTACTTTCTTGTATTTGCGGATGCTTGCAAGGGGTATAATCACAAGTGTGTATTTATCCTACTAAGGGTAGTTCGCTAGCACAGGTTCACCCCCATAACACTTATCAAACTAATAAAGATTATTTAGCGACATTAAGCGAAAGCTCTTGACAGAAACTCCCGTGTGTCCTCGAGAATGTTTGGTCATCATAAGTTACAAAACCGGCTTGTCCTTTGCTTCAGAAAGGATTGGGCCACTTGCTGCAATTATTATTACTATCTTTTATTTACTCGTAATTTATTTATTTGTATTACCCAATACTCCTGAAAACCCGTTTGCTAGTATTTATAGTGAATCCTTGATCAAAACCACTTGTCAACACCTTCTGCTCCTCATTGGGTTCGACACTCTTATTTATTGAAAGTACTATGATACACCCCCTATACTTGTGGGTCATCAAGACTATTTTATGGCGTCGTTGCCGGGGAGTGAAGCGCTATTGAAGAGTGGAATTGGTAAAGGTAACTATCGCTGTGAGTATTGTTTTTATGTTTGTCTTTTATTTTTATTTTATTTTGCTATGGAGAGTTATCCATTTGGGTTCCTATTCGGGAACATGCTGCGTGTGGTGGTGTATGGTTGATGTGGGAGCAGACTGTCCTTGTGCGTGGTGAATGACCAGCCCGTTGGGAACCCCAAGAGGAAGGTATGATGAGTGTAGCGGCTAGCTTTCCCTCAGTTAAGAAACCAAGGTTTAATGTCGATCTTGAAGAAGAGAGACGGTGACGACTGAAGGTGTTTGCGGAACCTGCACACACACAAACAAATACTTTGTTCCCAACTTGCGATGAGGTTGTCAATCTCACCGGTTTGCTTGAAACAAAGGTTATGAGTGTATCGAGTGGAAAACAGTAGTAATATGCTAGTAAAGTAAACAGTGCGGGAATAGTAAACAAGTGATTGCAATATGATTAAAATAGGACCGGGGTCCACAGTTCACTAGTGGTGTCTCTCCATAGATAAATAACATGCTGGGTAAACGAATTACAGTTGGGCAATTGATAGAATAAAGATAACGTGATATGTCAAGAAGATCACTATGAGATTTACTCTGGGCATTACAACAAAATACATAGACCGCCATCCAACTGCATCTATGACTAATAATCCACCCTCGGGGATATCATCCGAACACCCCAAAAGTATTAAGTTGCGAACAAAAGATAATTGCATTAAGCAAAGTGTGTAATGTAAACAAAGCATATGCCCTTGAGCATATGAATGTTGTTTTCTCCCTAGTAGCAACAACACATCTACCACCTTAGAGGTTTCTATCACTCCCCCAGGTGAAATAGAGGCATGAACCCACTATCGAGCATAAATACCCCCTCTTGGAGTCACTAGCAACTACTCGGCCAAGATAGCTACTAACAACGGAGAGCATGCAAGATCATAAACAACATAGAGATAACAAAAGATATAATTCAGTACAGCAACTTAATCATAAACACCAATATTCATCGGATCCCAACAAACCAACATCATAGTATTACATAACGGTGATCTCAATCATGTAGGGCAGCTCATGAGATCTAAACATGAAGCACATGGTGGAGAAGACAACCATCTAGCTACTGCTATGGACCCATAGTCCAAGGTAGACTACTCACTCATCGCTCCGGAGGCAAGCATGGCGATGAAGAAGACCTCCGGTGGCGATTCCCCTCTCCGGCAGGGTGCCGGGAAGAGCTTCTGGACCCTCCCGATCTTCGGGTCGACGGCGGCGGCGGATCGCGATGTATTCTGGAAAACTGATTGGGCCCCTTAGGTTTTTCTCGTCAGGGGGTATATGTAGGCGAAGGGGGGCTGTCAGAGGTGGAGCCACGCGGCCTCACAAGGGGGTGGCGCGGCCAGGGGCCAGGCCGCGCCGCCCCTGTGTGTGGGGGCCACGTGGCCCCCCTCCTTCAGGTCTTCGGATGTTTGGGAGCTCCCCGGTGAAATATGACTTCAGGAACTTGTTTCGTCCAATTCCGAGAATATTTCCTGTGTATCACTTCTGAAACACAAAAACAGCAGAAAACAGGAAACTGGCACTGTGGCACTTCGTTAATAGGTTAGTTCCGGAAAATGTATAAAAGTACCACTAAGTGTAACGAAACAATAGGCAAATGGTGTAAAAACAAGCATGGAGCATCAAAAATTATAGATACGTTTGAGACGTATCAAGCATCCCCAAGCTTAACTCCTGCTCGTCCTCGAGTAGGTAAGTGATAACAAAAGAATAATTTTTGAGGTGACATGCACCTACACAATCTTGATCATAAATGTAAGCATTGATGAGCTGGGTGTCGTCGTGGTGAAACAACATATGCCACAGGGTGGCTTAAATGGGGGCCGACTGTACACTGGCGGATCCGGGAGAGGGGAAGCTCGGTAGAGACCGGGCACAGAACTCACTGCTAACACATTGAGCTACCCAGGTTCGGGGCCCTCGTGAGGAGGTAACACCCCTACTCCTGCATGTCTGATCTATATGAGCTTCACATGAGAGCTACAATGGTGCTCCTTGAGCTGTTCATCTGCCTATCTGAGGCTGCACTGGGCAGGAGCTAAAGAGCTAGTGCTAGAGAGCTCCCATGGAGCGAGAGAGAATGAGCCTCCTCCGGAGGCTGGGGTGATCGATCCCCCTGGTGCCCTTTATATAGGGAGCCCAGGGGACAAGGGATGCCCCACAATACACTATGCACACACTGTAGCTGAGATGACTACTGGGGTCTTATCACACTATAGCCTGCATCAGCACGGTACCGTCCTCGGTACTATGCGATGCGTCACGGTCATGGGCTAGTCCCATCGATGTCTGTACTTGGAGTACTTGGCTTCGTCTTCTAGCTGCTGTCCATGGATCTCCTAGTCATCAGTCTTATCCTCCTCGTGAGGATAAGACTGACTGGAAGATATACCGGTCTGAGCCAGGGGCGTCCCAAGACCGATATATGGCGATGAGGAAGGACGTAAGTGCAGATATGCCGGCCTGAAGGTGATCGAGCTAGGTGCTGGAAGCTGGCGCGGGTGCCTCGGCCTGGGGCGCTTGGCGGAGGCGCTGGAGAGCTGGCCTGGCATTTACCTCGGCCAGGAGAAGGGCGCTGGGATGCCAGGGGCGATCCCGGCCTGGCGCTGGAGCCTGGAAGCCGGCCAGGAGCGATGCCGGCCTGGCCTAGCGAGCACCGGCCAGGGGCGATGCCAGCCTGGGCTGGGAAAGGCGGCCCACTGGAGGAGTCCCGGCCAGGAGGCGGGACGGCCCAGCCGGGAGAAGAAGATTGCCGGCCCAGCCGGGGCGACCATGGAGCGGCGGGGCGGCCTGCCGGGCTGGAGCAAGGCCGGCCTGCCGGAGTGGAGGCCTGGCGGGGGCGACGTGCCGGCCCAGCCGGGCTGAGAGAGGATCTGGCCCAGCCGGGCTGCTGCTTAGGCCAGCCGGGAAGGGAGGACGCCGGCCCGAAGGCAAGGCGGTCCAGCCGGCATAAAGATGCTCCGGCCCAGCCGGATAAAAGCCTCTGAACCGGCCCAGGCTGCCTTATCCCGGCCCCGGAGGGGTTATTCCGGCCTAGGGAAAATATAATCCGGCCCAAGGAGTTATACTCCGGGCTGAGCTTGGTTAATCCGGCCTGGGAAGTTATGTTCCGGCCCAGGCTGCTGTTTATTTGCCTTTTTAATATCCTGCACACATAATACAACATATATAACGTATATTAGTAATAGATAAAGGGGTACTTTGGTATACCCGGGGTTATATCCCCGACATTAGCCCCCAAGGCTGTGGGGGACTCGTAGAGTCGCGCACAGGCTCCAACAAGAAATATACCAAAGTCCCAAACTCGTATGCTTCATAAAAACTGATATGATGGCCTGCACTGGCCAATTCTATCTCATGCCTTCATAGGCAATGTCCTGTTTGACCTATACTCATATACGTGATATGCTAGCCTTCGCGGGCTATCTCAAAATACTATTATGCCTTCTTTGGCTATATCGACACTTTGCCTCTTGTGCTATGTCTCATCGACATCGTCTGCTTCGACAATGCCGGAATACTGCTTTGCCTTCTTTGGCTATATCGATACTTTACCTCTTGAGCTATTTGCCTCTTGGGCTACTCTGCCTCTTGGGCTGCTATGCCTCTTGGGCTACTTTGCCTCTTGGGCTACTTTTGCCTCCTGGGCTTTATATCGACACTTTGCCTCTCGGGCTATGTCTCATCGACATTGTCTGCTTTGACAATGCCGGTATACTGATATGCCTCTTGGGCTGCTTTGCCTCTTGGGCTACTTTGCCTCTTGGGCTTTATATCGACACTTTGCCTCTCGGGCTATGTCTCATCGACATTGTCTGCTTTGACAATGCCGGTATACTGATATGCCTCTTGGGCTGTGCCATCGCTGGGCACTTGTTAGTATGCAAAAATGATAAGACAAGTTAATATGCTAAACCGGGATACTCTATGAAACCGGATATGATAAGAGATATGATGCTTGTTAGCTTTGAGATCGATGTCTCGATATATTACTGAGCCAGAATTGGCGATAACTGAAAGGATTATAGAATGCCGTGATATGCTGGCATGCCGAAATAAACGGCGATATGAGTTATTGATAGATGCCTTGATATGCTGGCAAACCGAAATAAACGGTGATTGGGGATTTTGGCGATGCCATGATATGCCGACATACTGAGATTTTGCTCTTGCCGTGATATGATGGCATACTGACATTTTGCTCTTTGCCATGATATGCCGGCATACTGACATTTTGCTCTTCGCCATGATATGCTGGCATACTGACATTTTTCCATGATATGCTGGCATACTGACATTTTGCCATGATATGCTGGCATACTGACATTTTGCCATGATATGCTGGCATACTGATATTTTGCCATGATATGCTGGCATACTGACATTTTGCTCTTTGCCATGATATGCCGGCATACTAAACTTTGCTCTTTGCCACGATATGCCGGCATACTGAAACTCTTCTCATGCCATGATATGTTGGCATACTGAAACTCTTCTCATGCCATGATATGTTGGCATACTGAAACTCTTCTCATGCCATGATAAGTTGGCATACTGAAATCTTACTCTTGCCAGGATATGCCGGCATACTGACATTTTGCTCTTTGCCATGATATGCTGGCATACTGGCATTTTGCTCTTTGCCATGATATGCTGGCATACTGGCATTTTGCTCTTTGCCATGATATGCTGGCATACTGGCATTTTGCTCTTTGCCATGATATGCTGGCATACCGAAATACATGTGACTCAAGATATCACTTAATAACCTGATGTGCTAACAAACTGACATACCTGAGACCTGAGACTTTGAGATATGCTGGCCAGGATGTAAAGATATGCTGGCCGGGTTATAAAACATGCTGACCGGGATATAAAATATGCTGGCCGGGTCATAAAACATGCTGGCCAGGATATAAAATATGCCGGCCAGGACATGAAATATGCCGGTATACTGAAATACCTGAGATCTGAGATATAAACTGACGCCCTGGTGGTATAATAGTAATTTCTTCTCTGTAACGGCAATATGGAGAGTCATAGCCGAGTAATAGACATATATAACGAATTATCCAACCTGTTCTGTAGTCATACTAAAAAGACATAGCAATGGTCATAGCATTTGGCATATTTCAATCTAGCATATGGAGTTTGGCATATAGCCCATTGCACTCGGCATATAACTCTTGAAATAAAGCACTTGGCATATAGACTAAGATATAGCAATTTGACATATATGCTAACTTGGCAACTCACAAGGAAGAACTAGGCACTCATGTGCCGGCATATAAATGTAGACACACTGCAACTGGCATATAAGCAAACTTGGCATCTCACAACAGATATTTGGCACTCATGTGCCGGCATATCAATGCAAGTATACTATAACTGTCATATGAGATCTAGCATATAGCACATAGCATGCAGAAACTGGTACTGAGATAGGCATATAAGTTGATCTGACTGTAAACTTGTAACAACTAGCACATGGCATTCAACATATAAAAACTGGCATATGAGCCTTGGCATATGACAGCCGGCATATAACATAAAGCATATGGGATAAAGCATTTGGCATATAGGTGGATACTGAACTTGATATGTTAACTGGCATACTGATTCTAGCACTGTAGCAGATATAAAGATTGGCACATACAAAGACATATAACTTGACATAACATCTTACTGTTGGCATATAAAACCGGCATATAACATGCCCAGACAAAAACTTTGCACAAGTCTGTAGACATATAAACTAATACTAATGATACTATCTGTAGCAGGCACATGTAGCAATTTGGCATATAAATAGACATACAGGAGGAAACTGGAAAGCTGATATGCTAGCATGCAAACTAATATAAACATGAATGGTAGCATAGCATCGGCTGGCTAGGCTCATGCCTAGCCCCCGGGTTATTTTTATTCTAAAGAGATAGCCAACTTGACTAAACTGATTAGCCCCCGGGTTGACACACTCAATCCCGGGGAAACAGTAAACTTTATTCTAAAATACGGGCTGATAAACACTCATCAACAACTAGTTATTTACGAATATTACAAAAGAGGAGTTTACTGACATTCCGCTAGTTTAATCACGCTGAGACTGACTAGGAGAATAGCCGACATACCAGATCCCTCTGCGTACCTGGGAGCGATCTCAAGCACCGCGGAGACCGGCCAGACCTGCCTCGACACGGCCCAGGCGATCGCCGGACGGCCTGCCTTCGCGCGGCCTAGCCGAGGCGCACAAGCCGGTCGCGGCCCAGCGAAGAGGGGCGGCCGGGTCAACCTGCCGCGGCCCAGCCCAGCCGACGGGGCGCCCTGGCGGACTGCCGTACTAGGCCCAGCCGGAGCTTAGCTGGAGAGAGTAAAACCGGGGCGGCCCAGCGGAAAGGAGAGGCGCCGGGTGGCCCAGCGACGCCGGCCCAGGATGGAGGCCGGGACGGCCTGGCTTTGCTGCCGCGGGGAGGCCGGGATGGGCCGGCCGGGATGAAGCAGAGGCCGGCCCACCCGAACGGAGACTATCCGGCCTGTGCCGGATTTCTGCTGTGCCGGCCCAGGACTCGCAATTTTCAGCCGGAATAGGCTGAAATTGAAATAATTCGGCCCGATGTCGCATATTCCGGCCGGAAAACATATATGCCGGCCAGGGGAGTGCCGGAGTCGACCCTGGACCCACATATGTCGGCCGGGACATAAATATGTCGGCCGAGACATAAATATGCCGGCCCGAGGAAGAGTATGCCGGCCCGGCAATGCTGATGTAGATCTGGGACAACCGTATGCTGGCCCGGGCGAGTTGAGGTCAGCCCGGGAGTAGAAGAAGACCTGCTGTGCTCGGAGGCGTTGCTGATGTCGAGCCCCCGAGCAGATGAAGAAGATCCCGTCCGGATGTACTCCTACCAGCGCTTGATCCGCCCCACGGTGGGCGCCAAATGTCGTCGTGGTGAAACAACATATGCCACAGGGTGGCTTAAATGGGGGCCGACTGTACACTGGCGGATCCGGGAGAGGGGAAGCTCGGTAGAGACCGGGCACAGAACTCACTGCTAACACATCGAGCTACCCAGGTTCGGGGCCCTCGTGAGGAGGTAACACCCCTACTCCTGCATGTCTGATCTATATGAGCTTCACATGAGAGCTACAATGGTGCTCCTTGAGCTATTCATCTGCCTATCTGAGGCTGCACTGGGCAGGAGCTAAAGAGCTAGTGCTAGAGAGCTCCCATGGAGCGAGAGAGAATGAGCCTCCTCCGGAGGCTGGGGTGATCGATCCCCCTGGTGCCCTTTATATAGGGAGCCCAGGGGACAAGGGATGCCCCACAATACACTATGCACACACTGTAGCTGAGATGACTACTGGGGTCTTATCACACTATAGCCTGCATCAGCACGGTACCGTCCTCGGTACTATGCGATGCGTCACGGTCATGGGCTAGTCCCATCGATGTCTGTACTTGGAGTACTTGGCTTCGTCTTCTAGCTGCTGTCCATGGATCTCCTAGTCATCAGTCTTATCCTCCTCGTGAGGATAAGACTGACTGGAAGATATACCGGTCTGAGCCAGGGGCGTCCCAAGACCGATATATGGCGATGAGGAAGGACGTAAGTGCAGATATGCCGGCCTGAAGGTGATCGAGCTAGGTGCTGGAAGCTGGCGCGGGTGCCTCGGCCTGGGGCGCTTGGCGGAGGCGCTGGAGAGCTGGCCTGGCATTTACCTCGGCCAGGAGAAGGGCGCTGGGATGCCAGGGGCGATCCCGGCCTGGCGCTGGAGCCTGGAAGCCGGCCAGGAGCGATGCCGGCCTGGCCTAGCGAGCACCGGCCAGGGGCGATGCCAGCCTGGGCTGGGAAAGGCGGCCCACTGGAGGAGTCCCGGCCAGGAGGCGGGACGGCCCAGCCGGGAGAAGAAGATTGCCGGCCCAGCCGGGGCGACCATGGAGCGGCGGGGCGGCCTGCCGGGCTGGAGCAAGGCCGGCCTGCCGGAGTGGAGGCCTGGCGGGGGCGACGTGCCGGCCCAGCCGGGCTGAGAGAGGATCTGGCCCAGCCGGGCTGCTGCTTAGGCCAGCCGGGAAGGGAGGACGCCGGCCCGAAGGCAAGGCGGTCCAGCCGGCATAAAGATGCTCCGGCCCAGCCGGATAAAAGCCTCTGAACCGGCCCAGGCTGCCTTATCCCGGCCCCGGAGGGGTTATTCTGGCCTGGGGAAAATATAATCCGGCCCAAGGAGTTATACTCCGGGCTGAGCTTGGTTAATCCGGCCTGGGAAGTTATGTTCCGGCCCAGGCTGCTGTTTATTTGCCTTTTTAATATCCTGCACACATAATACAACATATATAACGTATATTAGTAATAGATAAAGGGGTACTTTGGTATACCCGGGGTTATATCCCCGACACTGGGATCAATAGAACTTAAAACATGGGCATGAAAGATATAATCATGACAATAAGAACTTAGCAACCATGTTGTAAACATGCAAATGAACACAAACAAAAGATCATGATAATGAAACAATGAAAGTCAAACGTGTGTTCAAATCATAAGGAAAAACATACACTTGGTTTTCAGCTTGTCCTTCAAAGAGAGCAAAACATAAATGCATAGGACACCTCAAAGTTTAAGAGGGCGACTAGATACAAATAATTTAAGAACAAGTGAAACCAACAATATGAGTCAATCAATGAACCTTGGGACAATGCATATCACACTAAGAATGACAACTATGCTCTCTTAATGGTGCATAAAGAAAGAAGGTGGTGACTCAACATAAAAGTAAAAGAAAGGCCCTTCGCAGAGGGAAGCAGTGATTTAAACATGTGCTAGAGCTTTTCATTTGTAAAACAGAGATAAAACTTGATTTTGAGAGGTGGTTGTCTTTGTCAACGACTGGCAATGGGGTTCTTACTATCTTCCATACAAAAATAAAGCAAGTTTTTGAGAGAGAGATTGGCACTTCGTGCTCTTTTTATAAAACTTGGCACTCCTCCCCACCTTTTCCTTTCACATACCATGGCTAACCGATTCCATCGGGTGCCCACCAACATTCACATTCTTTGGAGGAGTGCCTTTTTTCTTTCTTTTTTTTCTTTTTTTTTCTTTTTGGAATAAGCAATATGGAAGATAGCAAATCCGACCACTACGTCCCCATGAGCTGAAACAGTGTCACAAAACGAGAAGTATTTTGAAGGTTTTTGAAAGGTAGCACACGAAAATTTTACTTTGGAATGGCTTACAAATACCATGCATAGGAATTTATAGTGGACACAATGGCAAACTTTGGCTTTTAGGAGTTGGATGCACGAGTAGAGCTCATACTCAGTACAAGGCGAGGGCTAGCAAAAGACTGGGAGCGACCAACTAAGAGAGCAATAATGGCCATAATCATGCAAAGCGACAAAGCGACATTAAAAGAAGCATACGATGGCATCAAAAGTCAAAAACTAAATGATCATGAAGGCTATTGGCGACTTTGCAAGAGTCTAACATGTGTGAGCATGCGCCAAGTCAACCCAAATAAAGCATCAAGGAGAAAACCAAAATAATGCTTCCATACAATAAAAACAACGCATGATTTTTTCAAAGGCTCATTAAGCAATCTCAGTTATTTGAGACAAGTCATGCTACAGAAAAACCACTAAGCATACTATCAAAAAGACATCAAGCATGACATGAAAAAGCCTAAGCCGCAGTCTACACAAGCTCCTTCTTGTACCACTATTTTGCACAAAGCTTTTTCTCTTTTCCAACACCATTTGAAATTTTTATAAGCACCTCTTTTGAAGAAAACCAATAAAGACCAGAGGCAAAAATACACCTTGATGAAAAGATATGAAAGATCTGAACGCATATCAAGGCAAAAATGAAAACCAAAAGCAGTAGCGGAAAAAGTAGAATGCTCGATTTTGAATAAGAGTGAAAACTAGAGCATTCTTTGCAAATGAAAACGAGTACATCTCCTCCAAAGGAAATTTGTTGGGGTCCAACCATTTATTGCAGCAAACAAACAAACTAAACAAACTAAGAAAACTAAAACAACTGACGCTCCAAGAAAAACACATAGTGCATGAAGCAATAAAAATATAGTGTTTTGAAAGGTGACCTGATTTTTGCCGATGAAGAAGGGGTGCCTCGGGGGCATCCCCAAGCTTTGACGCTTGTACTTCTTGGATATTTCTTGGGGTGATGCATGGGCATCCCCAAGCTTGAGCTTTTGTCCATTCTTCAACTCATCTCATCATTCTCCAATCCCTACACTTGAAAACTTCCTTCATACAAAACTAAACACAATTCTATTAGCAACATTAGTGTAAGCATAAAATATATTCAACCTCTTTTAGCTTCAGGTTTCAACCCAAAACTACCACATATAAAGTATATACTACTGTAGCAACTTCCACAAGAGTTCCATGATCAAAAAGAACTCAAAAGAAAGCGATAAAGTGGCAAAAACAAATATTGGCAGAAATCTGTCAAAACTGGACAGCTGATAATGGACGAATTTTTGAGGGATTTTATGTTGCTCAAATCAAAAAGTGTTCAACTAAGAAAAGTTTGGATATAACCTGGGGCATATGCACAAGAAATGGCAGGTCCAAAAGATATACAGAGAATTGTCACGAATTTTTACGGTGCAGCACCGAAAATAGTTTCAGGACAGCAATAACCCCAAATCTTTACCTCACTCAAATTAGAGGCTTCTCTTGGCACAAAAACGAAATAAACAAGATAAGGAGCGGTCATTACAGTAGTAATGACTTCCAAGACTCAAATAAAAGAAAAAGTACTGAATATAAAACATTGGGTTATCTCCCAAGAGTGCTTTTCTTTAACGCCTTTGAGCTAGGCGCAGAAAAGTGCGAATCAAGTAATATCAAGTGATGAAGTGCTAGGATCAGCACGTGCCTTATGTCTCCCTTTCTTACCTTTGCTCTTGACTCTAGGAAAGACATGGTTATTGCAAGGTGGAGTAGTAAATGTTATATTGCCTTTTCCCACATCGATAACGGCGCCAAGGAGCTTCAGAATGGATCTTCCAAGTGTGATTTGTCCTTTTCCTACACATTCAATAACAAGATAATCAGTAGATATCATTCTTCCTAGGATTTTTGTAAGGACTCCTTCAGCTATTCCAAGGGGAGATATGGTGGCATTGTTAGTAAGAAAAATTTCTTCTCCTCCCTCAGAAAGCTTCCAAAGGCTCAAAGATTCATAAACATCCTTTGGCATGAGACAAAATTCAGACATAATATCACAACGAGCATGAAAAGTTTCACCACTAATGGTGATTTTTATTGTAGGATACCAACTCAAAGGCTCAGAATTTATAGGCACATAATCAAAGTGCTGGCGCAAAGTATTGTAACAAGAATTCAAACTAGCAGTGTGAGTCTCAAGAGTATTAAGTCTATTAAAAATGCACACAAGAGAGGAATCAAAATAGGTTGGCATGCTATAAATTGTAATCAACTTTTTTTATAGTATTGAAGGCTTGATCCCCATCACAATGAAGGAAATCTCCTTCAGAAGTAGCATCCAAAGCATATCTATAACGAAGAGAAAGCCCAAAGTAAAAACTACTAAGAAGCAAACTCAAAGCCATTTTAGGTTCAGTTTTTCCATGCCAATCATAAATTCTAGACCAAGCTTCTTTAAAGCTTTCCTCATCTTTCTGCTTAAAGGTAAAGATCATGTCCGCGGGGGACATAGTAGTAGCAACTAAACTAGACATGATAAACTAAGAGCAAAGAAATAACAACTACCAAGGATTCTAATTTTTTTGGGTTTTTGATATAAAAAGCAGTGCAGGTAAAATAAAATAAAGTAAAGCAAAACAAATAACAAAGTAAAGTATGTGTGTGCGAAGAACTCCCCTCGCAGAAGTCTTCTCTCTTCCCCGGCAACGGCGCCAGAAAATTAGCTGCTGCGTGTGGTGGTGTATGGTTGATGTGGGAGCAGACTGTCCTTGTGCGTGGTGAATGACCAGCCCGTTGGGAACCCCAAGAGGAAGGTATGATGAGTGTAGCGGCTAGCTTTCCCTCAGTTAAGAAACCAAGGTTTAATGTCGATCTTGAAGAAGAGAGACGGTGACGACTGAAGGTGTTTGCGGAACCTGCACACACACAAACAAATACTTTGTTCCCAACTTGCGATGAGGTTGTCAATCTCACCGGTTTGCTTGAAACAAAGGTTATGAGTGTATCGAGTGGAAAACAGTAGTAATATGCTAGTAAAGTAAACAGTGCGGGAATAGTAAACAGGTGATTGCAATATGATTAAAATAGGACCGGGGTCCACAGTTCACTAGTGGTGTCTCTCCATAGATAAATAACATGCTGGGTAAACGAATTACAGTTGGGCAATTGATAGAATAAAGATAACGTGATATGTCAAGAAGATCACTATGAGATTTACTCTGGGCATTACAACAAAATACATAGACCGCCATCCAACTGCATCTATGACTAATAATCCACCCTCGGGGATATCATCCGAACACCCCAAAAGTATTAAGTTGCGAACAAAAGATAATTGCATTAAGCAAAGTGTGTAATGTAAACAAAGCATATGCCCTTGAGCATATGAATGTTGTTTTCTCCCTAGTAGCAACAGCACATCTACCACCTTAGAGGTTTCTGTCACTCCCCCAGGTGAAATAGAGGCATGAACCCACTATCGAGCATAAATACCCCCTCTTGGAGTCACTAGCAACTACTCGGCCAAGATAGCTACTAACAACGGAGAGCATGCAAGATCATAAACAACATAGAGATAACAAAAGATATAATTCAGTACAGCAACTTAATCATAAACACCAATATTCATCGGATCCCAACAAACCAACATCATAGTATTACATAACGGTGATCTCAATCATGTAGGGCAGCTCATGAGATCTAAACATGAAGCACATGGTGGAGAAGACAACCATCTAGCTACTGCTATGGACCCATAGTCCAAGGTAGACTACTCACTCATCGCTCCGGAGGCAAGCATGGCGATGAAGAAGACCTCCGGTGGCGATTCCCCTCTCCGGCAGGGTGCCGGGAAGAGCTTCTGGACCCTCCCGATCTTCGGGTCGACGGCGGCGGCGGATCGCGATGTATTCTGGAAAACTGATTGGGCCCCTTAGGTTTTTCTCGTCAGGGGGTATATGTAGGCGAAGGGGGGCTGTCAGAGGTGGAGCCACGCGGCCTCACAAGGGGGTGGCGCGGCCAGGGGCCAGGCCGCGCCGCCCCTATGTGTGGGGGCCACGTGGCCCCCCTCCGTCAGGTCTTTGGATGTTTGGGAGCTCCCCGGTGAAATATGACTTCAGGAACTTGTTTCGTCCAATTCCGAGAATATTTCCTGTGTATCACTTCTGAAACACAAAAACAGCAGAAAACAGGAAACTGGCACTGTGGCACTTCGTTAATAGGTTAGTTCCGGAAAATGTATAAAAGTACCACTAAGTGTAACGAAACAATAGGCAAATGGTGTAAAAACAAGCATGGAGCATCAAAAATTATAGATACGTTTGAGACGTATCAGAACACTACTACTGCTGCACATGTGGATGAACCACCACCACCACCTGCTCAATTAGATCCTTTTAAAATACCTATGAAAATTGTTGAACGTGTTATGGATAACTGCTATTCAGGAGATGGGACTATCCATCCGGGTGATCACTTACTTTTTATACATGAATTATGCGAGTTGTTGAAGTGTGCATGTATTTCACTGAGCCAGGTCAAGAGGAAGCTATTCTCTTTATCACTGAAAGGCAGAGCTGAGGAGTGGTATCGGCTGCTTAAAGATGGTCCATCTATTGCTTGGGAGGAAATTGTACCTCTCTTTTATTCCAAGTTTTATCCTCCAAGTGAAATTCATAGAGATCATAATCGAATATATAACTTTTGGCCTCATGATGGAGAAAGTATTTCCCAAGCGTGGGGGAGATTGAAGTTACTAATGCTCAAATGCCCCATTCATGAGCTCCCCAATAATATTGTTATTGATAATTTTTATGCGAGGCTTACTCTTCATGATAAGGATTATTTGGATGCTTCTTGTTTTGGATCATTTACTTATATGAAAGAAGATGCTAAGTGGAAACTTCTTGACCGTATCCAAGAGAATGCTGAAGGATGGGAAAACGACAAAGGTAGGAAGTCAGGTATAAATTATGATTATGAATGCATTAAAACTTTTATGGGAACCGATGACTTTCATAATGTTAGCACTGCTTATGGTCTTGATTCTCAAATACTTGCTAACTGTTTTAAGGCCTTTGCCTCTTATCTTGATGTTCCAAAGAAAGATTGGAACAAATATCATGCGCCTTATAAAGATTCCATTAGTCATATTCCTGCTGCAGCTACTGAAGTTTGTACTGTTGATAACATTTTGCCTGAACCTTATTTTGAGAAGACACCTTTCCCTGCTAAGGTAAAAGAGCATTCTACTTTGGTAAGTGTGTCTAATAAAAGTACTAAGAAAGCTATAGAACCTGATGAGCAAATTACTATTAAGTCTCCTGTGTCTATAGTGAAAGACCTTGTTACTAAAGATGTAGGGGATGAATACATTCTCTTTTGCGAAGATGCTACTAACATTATTTCACATCCTAATAGGCGTAGGAAAACAAGTGCTCCTGTTATTTCTGTCAGGATTGGAGATCACTGCTATTATGGTTTATGCGACATTGGTGCAAGTTCAAGTGCCATTCCTTTAGAGCTTTACAAAGAAATTATGCATGAGATTGGCCCTTGTGAACTTGAGGATATTGATGTGGTTGTTCAGCTTGCTAACAGAGAAACTGTTTGGCCTCTTGGTATTGTTCGAGATGTGGAAGTTCTATGCGGTAAGACTAAATATCTCACTGATTTCCTAGTACTTGGTATGGAAGCTAGTAAAACTTGTCCTATTATTTTTGGTAGACCCTTTTTGAATACTTGTGGTGCTGTGATAGACTGTAAGAAGGAGAAAATTTTCACTAAGTTTAATGGAGAATCTTATGAGTTTAATTTTTCTAAGTTTGCTAAGACTTCTTATGAAAATGACATGCCTAATGAAAATTTTCGAGTTGAACAGCTTGCTTCTATTGCCCTTGCTCCTAATAATGCTTTGCAGCAATTCATGGAAGACCATGAAAGTGATGTTTACAGGAAGGAAAGGGAAGAGATTGACGATATTTTCCTTCATCAACCACCGCTGATTAAGCACAATTTACCTATGGAGGATCTTGGTACCACTTTGCCACCTAAGGAAGATCCTATTTTTGAATTAAAACCTTTACCTGATGATCTTAAATATGCTTATATAGATGATAAGAAAATATATCCTATTATTATCAGTTCTAAGCTTTCAGGAAAGGAAGAAGAAAGGTTATTGGAGATATTGAGGAAACATCGAGGAGCTATGGGATATACTCTTGATGATTTAAAAGGGATTTGTCCCACTTTATGTCAGCATGCTATTAACATGGAGGAAGACGCAAAGCCAGTTGTGGAACATCAGCGCCGCTTAATTCCCAAGATGAAGGATGTGGTAAGAAATGAGGTATTGAAGCTCCTTGATGCTGGTATTATTTATCCTATTGCTGATAGTAGATGGGTTAGTCCTGTTCATTGTGTTCCTAAGAAATGAGGTATGACTATCGTGCCTAATGAGAATAACAAGCTTATTCCTCAAAGGGTAGTAGTTGGTTATAGGATGTGCATTGACTATAGAAAGGTTAATAAAGTTACTAAGAAAGATCATTATCCTTTACCGTTTATAGATCAGATGTTAGAGAGGTTATCTAAGAAGACTCATTTTTGTTTTCTTGATGGTTATTCTGGTTTCTCTCAGATTGCTGTTAGAAAGGAAGATCAAGAGAAAACCACTTTTACATGTCCTTTTGGAACTTATGCTTATAGACGTATGTCGTTCGGTTTGTGCAATGCTCCTGCTACTTTTCAAAGATCCATGTCTGCTACTTTTCATGGGTTTTGTGAAGAAATTGTGGAGGTTTTCATGGACAATTTTTTCGTCTATGGAACTTCTTTTGATAATTGTTTGCACAATCTTGATAAAGTTTTGCAGAGGTGTGAAGAAACTAACCTTGTTCTTAATTGGGAGAAATGCCACTTTATGGTGAATGAAGGAATTGTCCTTGGACATAAAATTTCTGAAAGAGGTATTGAAGTTGACAGGGTGAAAGTTGAAGCAATTGAGAAAATGCCCTATTCCAGAGATGTTAAAGGTATTCGTAGTGTTCTTAGTCATGATGGTTTCTATAGGAGGTTTATTAAAGATTTCTCTAAGATTTCAAAGCCTCTTACTAATCTTCTTCAAAAAGATGCACCATTTGTTTTTGATGATGATTGTAAGGAAGCTTTTGAAACTCTTAAGAAGGCTTTAACTACTACTCCTATTGTTCAACCACCTAATTGGAATTTACCCTTTGAAATTATGTGTGATGCTAGTGATTTTGTTGTTGGTGCTGTTCTTGGACAGCACGTAGATAATAAGTTGAATGTTATTCATTATGCTAGTAAGACTCTTGATGCTGCTCAGAAGAATTATGCCACTACTGAGAAAGAGTTTCTTGCTGTTGTTTTTGCATGTGATAAGTTTAGACCTTATATTGTTGATTCTAAAGTTACTATTCATACTGATCATGCTGCTATTAGATATCTTATGTCAAAGAAGGATGCTAAGCCTAGGCTTATTAGATGGGTGTTGCTTTTACAAGAGTTTGATCTGCATATTGTAGATAGGAAAGGTGCTGAAAATCCTGTTGCTGACAATTTGTCTAGATTGGAAAACATTTCTTTTGATCCTATTCCTGTTAATGATAGTTTTCCAAATGAGCAGTTGGCTTCTATAAATGTAACTTCGTGAGACCTTACTTGGTATGCTGATTATGCTAACTTTATTGTTTCCAAGTATTTGCCTCCAACCTTTACAGCTCAGCAAAGAAGAAAATTCTTCTATGATTTGAGGCATTATTTTTGGGATGACCCACACTTATATAAAGAAGGAGTTGATGGTATTATGCGAAGATGTGTTTCGGAATATGAGCAACAAGAAATATTAAGAAAGTGCCATGGCAGTGCTTATGGAGGACATCATGCTGGAGATAGAACTGCACAAAAGGTTCTACAATCAGGTTTTTATTGGCCAACCCTCTTTAAATATGCTAGAAGGTATGTTTTATCTTGTGATGAATATCAAAGAGTTGGTAATATTTCTAGACGTAATGAAATGCCTATGAGTTACACTCTTGTTATTGAACCGTTTGATTGTTGGGGATTTGACTTTATGGGTCCTTTTCCCCCTTCAAAAGGCTATACTCACATACTTGTTGCTGTTGATTATGTTACCAAGTGGGTAGAAGCCATACCTACAAAGAGTGCCGATGGTGAGACCTCGTTAAAAATGCTTAAGGACATTATTTTTCCTAGTGCCTAGATATCTTATGACTGATGGAGGTTCTCATTTTATTCTTGGCGGTTTTAGAAAAACTTTTGCTAGATATGATGTTAATCATAGAATTGCTTCTGCTTATCATCCCCAAACTAGTGGGCAGGTAGAGCTTTCAAATAGAGAGATCAAGTCTATCTTGCAGAAGACTGTCAATAGATCTAGGAAAAACTGGGTAGCAAGTTAAACGATGCTTTATGGGCTTATAGAATTGCTTATAAGAACCCCATGGGCATGTCTCCTTATAAAATGGTTTACAGAAAAGCATGTCACTTGCCCTTAGAATTAGAACACAAAGCTTTTTGGGCAGTGAAAGAGCTTGACACGTCTCCAACGTATCTATAATTTTTGATGCTCCATGCTTGTTTTTACACCATTTGCCTACTGTTTCGTTACACTTCGTGGCACTTTTATGCATTTTCCGGAACTAACCTATTAACAAGTCGCCACAGTGCCAATTTCCTATTTTCTGCTATTTTTGTGTTTCAGAAGTGATACACAGGAAATATTCTCGGAATTGGACGAAACAAGTTCCTAAAGTCTTATTTTACCCGGAAGCTTCCAGAGATCCGAAGAGGAGTAGGAGGTGGGCCACCAGGGGCCCACATGCCTAGCTGGCGCGGCCAGGCCCCTGGCTACGCGAGCCTGGCGTGAGGCCGCCTGGTCCCTCCTCTGACATCGCCCCTTCGCCTATAAAGACCCCCCGACGGAAAAAACCTAAGTACCCGATCACTTTTCTAGAACACATCGCGATCCGCCACCGCCGTCGACCCGAAGATCGGGAGGGTCCAGAAGCTCTTCCCGGCACCCTGCCGGAGAGGGGAATCGCCACCGGAGGTCTTCTTCATCGCCATGCTTGCCTCCGGAGCGATGAGTGAGTAGTCTACCTTGGACTATGGGTCCATAACAGTAGCTAGATGGTTGTCTCCTCCACCATGTGCTTCATGTTTAGATCTCACTAGTACTATTGTCCAGCTAATGAGCTAGCACTAACAGCATCTCCAACAGTCGCGCTAAATTTTAGCGCTCTAAAAGCACTTTACAGCGCGCTCCATCCGTGTTTCACGCGTGAGGCCATGTTCACCTCCACCAGAAGCTCTAAATGTTTGGGCTGTAAAAATGGATTTGTTCCTGCGCGCAATTTGTGTCGCGCGCTCCATCCGGTGCGGTAGATAAAGTGCGTGAGATAGCGCTTTTGGGCGCACTATTTTACAGCGCCGGTTGCAGCATCTGTTGGAGCATCAATTTGCGCCTTCCGCGCGCTAAACTAAACTAGTCACTTTTTTGGATACAGCGCCCGATTAGAACGACTGTTGGAAATGCTGTAATAAATATACATTCTTTAGTAGAGATTACTATTGGATAATACTAGGAAGGTTGGCGCGGCAGTACGCCGCGCCCGTGGTGATGACTTCTTCTTGTATATCTAGTTTTCGATCAATAAAAGATGGTATGAGATCCAACTGTGGAGTACACCGATATAATTTTTGTGAAGCGGTTAAAAAATAGAAGATAATACTATTTTATCTGTATAAAAAAGAGGCAACGAACGATGCAACAGTGTGACGTGATATGATTAATAAAATAAGATAGTGGTATTTTTTGAAATAAAAGAGGTGATGAATAATGGAGTATTCTTTTGAGGAGTTTTTTGTGTGGAAGAAGGCAGTATTACTCCTATAGGGTGATCATGAGGCGATAAATTAAGGAGATGACAAACAGTAAAGTATGCCCATAGGGTGAGCGTCAGGTGATCAATAAAAGATGGTAGAGATGATCAATAGAATATGGTATGTGATATTTGATAAAAGAAGATATTGTATTTATAAACCTTCAACTATAATATAATGTATGTATAAAAATACAGTATTCCAAGTATGAAAGAGGTGGTGAATAATAAAGTATTTGTCTCTGCCAAATAATGAAGCAGTTTTTCTGAAGTACCATCGGAACATTACTGCTAAAAAATTACTCGATGTGATTAGTGGAAGAAGGTAGTAATATTTTTCTCGAATAAATAAGACGGTGAATAGAGGAATAATTTGTCTCCCGAAGTTATTGTAGGAATTCTAAAGCTACAACGGGAAAAGAAATTTACCGTTGGAGTATTACGGTGGGAAAAAGTAATTTCTAAAGAACGACCATGCATGCACCGCTGAAAAATTACGGTTGGATACTTACCGTTGGAGATTGAGTGTTGAGGCTGAAGATTTGTGTCAATTTGTTTTCATGAATCGTTAGATACACTATTATGAAATTACTATAAAAAAGTATGCCTCATAAAGAATTACAGTTGGGTAAATATCGTCTAGAAATTATATCTGAAGCCAAAGACTTGTAGCAAAAAATGTTGTATAAGAATCCTTAGTTTTTTTTTTAGTGTGCACTGCTCGCAAGGGGACGCATATACTACCCGTAAAATCAAGTATGCACTGCCTAGAAATTATAGTTGGTAATTACCGTCATGAAAT
Source organism: Dactylis glomerata (assembly GCA_007115705.1). NCBI lineage: Eukaryota > Viridiplantae > Streptophyta > Magnoliopsida > Poales > Poaceae > Dactylis > Dactylis glomerata. Next base: position 2,828,240 of record QXEO01000360.1, on the reverse strand, counting down.
AACCATTGGAGCTAGAAATTTGTTTTAAAAATCACTACGAAAGAATTACTGAAAAATCACACGCGAGGAACCGTTCGCGTACGGTACTGTTCGCGTAAAGTACTGTTCATGTGCATATACTGTTCACACGAACAGTGTTCGATGACGTGGCCAGCCTCTCAGGCTGGTAAGATAGTTTGCCATTATATAGGTAGTAATGAGCTGCCCTACATGATTGAGATCACCGTTATGTAATTCTACATGTTTGGTTTGTTGGGATCCGATGAATATTGGTGTTTATGATTAAGTTGCTGTACTGAATTATATCTTTTCTTATCTCTATGTTGTTTATGATCTTGCATGCTCTCCGTTGTTAGTAGCTATCTTGGCCGAGTAGTTGCTAGTGACTCCAAGAGGGGGTATTTATGCTCGATAGTGGGTTCATGCCTCTATTTAATCTGGGGGAGTGACAGAAACCTCTAAGGTTGTAGATGTGCTATTGCTACTAGGGAGAAAACAACATTCATATGCTCAAGGGCATATGCTTTGTTTACATTACACACTTTGCTTAATGCAATTATCTGTTGTTCGCAACTTAATACTTGTGGAGTTCTCGGATTGATTCGCCACAAGTGGATTATTAGTCATAGATGCAGTTGGATGGCGGTCTATGTATTTTGTTGTAATGCCCAGAGTAAATCTCACAGTGATCTTCTTGACATATCATGTTTATCTTTATTCTATCAATTGCCCAACTGTAATTTGTTTACCCAGCATGTGTTATTTATCTTATGGAGAGACACCACTAGTGAACTGTGGACCCCGGTCCTATTTCCATCATATTGCTATCACCTGTTTACTTTACTCGCACTGTTTACTTTACTCGCATACTCTATTGTTTTCCACTCGATACGCTCATAACCTTTGTTTCAAGCAAACCGGTGAGATTGACAACCTCATCGCAAGTTGGGAACAAAGTACTTGGTTGTGTGTGTGCAGGTTCTGCATCACCTTCAGTCGTTTGTCTCTCCTCTCCAAGATCGACATACCTTGGTTTCTTAACTGAGGGAAAACTAGCTGCTATACTCATCATACCTTCCTCTTGGGGTTCCCAACGGGCTGGTTATTCACCACGCACAAGGACCGTCTGCTCCCACGTTAACCACACGCCATCAAACGCAGCAGCTTATTTTCTGGCGCCGTTGCCGGGGAGGAAGTAGAAGACTTCTGCGAGGGGAGTTTTCGCACGCACATCCTTTACTTTGTTATTGTTTTGCTTTACTTTATTTATTTTACCTGCATCGTTTTATATCAAAAACCCAAAAAAATTAGAATCCTTGGTAGTTGTTTTTACTTGTTTACTTTCGTTTTGCTAAAATGGCCAATCCTGAAAACATCAAGTTGTGTGACTTTACTAGCACAAACAATAGTGATTTTATCTGCACTCCTATTGCACCACCTGCTACTGCTGCAAACTTTTATGAGATTAAGCCTGCTTTGTTGAACCTTGTTATGAAAGAGCAATTTTCTGGTGCTAGTACTGAAGATGCTGCAGCTCATCTCAACAATTTTGTTGAGCTATGTGAGATGCAGAAATATAAGGATGTTGATAGTGATATTATTAAGCTCAAGTTGTTTCCTTTTTCTTTGAGAGGAAAAGCTAAAGATTGGTTGCTGTCTTTGACTAAGAATAGTATTGATTCATGGGCTAAGTGTAAGGATGCTTTTATTGGTAGATACTATCCTCCTGCTAAGATTATATCTCTGCGTAGTAATATTATGAAGTTTACTCAGTTTGATAATGAACATGTTGCTCAAGCTTGGGAAAGAATGAAATCTATGATAAAGAATTGCCCCACTCATGGACTGACTACTTGGATGATTATCCAAACTTTTTATGCAGGACTGAATGTTTCTTCAAGGAACCTACTTGATTCAGCTGCTGGAGGCACTTTTATGTCCCTTACCTTGGGCGCCGCATCAAAGCTACTCGACAACATGATGGTAAATTATTCTGAATGGCACACCGAGAGAGCTCCACAAGGTAAGAAGGTAAATTCTGTTGAGGAAACCTCTTCCTTGAATGATAAGATTGATACCATTATGGCTATGCTTGCTAATGATAGGACTCATGTTGATCCTAATAATGTTCCTTTGGCCTCTCTGGTTGCTCAAGAAGAGCATGTTGATGTTAATTTCATTAGAAACAATAATTTTAACAACAATGCTTATAGGAACAATTTTGCTAGTAACAATTATAGGCCATATCCTTCTACCAATGGTAATGGTTATGGTAATTCTTATGGTAATTCCTACAACAAAACTAGGGCCGCGCCCTCCGAGCTTGAGGTAATGCTCAAGGACTTCATCGGTAAGCAAACTGCTTTTAACAAGTCTGTTGAGGAAAAGTTAGGCAAAATTGATATTCTTGCTTCTAAAGTTGATAGCCTTTCTCATGATGTTGAACTTCTGAAATTAAAAGTGTTGCCTAAAGATGTGAAAGAGAACAATGTTTTTGCTACCGCTAATGCTATTCAAGTTGGAATTGATGAAAATATTAGATTGTTAGCGGAATTGCATGCCAGGTGGGAAAGAGAAGATGAGATGGCTAGAAAAATGAAGGTATGTACCATTACTACCTCTAATGATATTGCTCCTAATACTAGCATTCCTCTTACTTTGATCGGTGTAGAGACAACTCCCACTCCTTGTGTTAAAAAGCCTAAAACTGCCAAAACTTTTTCTTAAAAGAGTGCTGAAATTTTTCAGAGTGTGGGAGATGATATCTCTATTTCTTTTAATGATTTTGATATTGATGGCTGCAATATATCTGAAGTAATTTTGTTCTTGCAAAAGCTTGCTTTGACTCCCAATGCTAGTTCTCTAAATATTGCTTTTACTAAGAATATTACCAATGCTCTTATAAAAATTAGGGATGAAAAGTTGAAGCAAAAAGCCTCTGTTCCCAAGAAGTTAGAAGATGGTTGGGAACCCATCATTGATATGCATGTTAATGGTTTTGATTTCCATGCTTTATGTGATATAGGTGCTAGTATTTCTATCATGCCTAGAAAGATTTATGACATGCTTGATTTACCACCGCTTGAAAAATGTTATTTTGATGTTCCTATTGCTGATGTTGCTCAGAAGAAACCTTTGGGAATAATTAATGATGTTATTATTGTGGTTAACAATAACCTTGTTCCCGTTGATTTTCTTGTTATGGACGTTGGATGCCATGCTTCATGTCCTATTATTTTGGGAAGACCCTTTCTTCAAACTGTAGGTGCTATCATTGATATGAGGGAAGGCACTATCAAGTATCAATTCCCACTAAAGAAAGGTATGGAAAACTTCCCTAGGAAAAGAAAGAAAATACTTTTTGACTCTATTCTTAGAGCAAATTATGAGCTTGATGCTTCATCACTTGATATTACTTGATTCGCAATTTTCTGCGCCTAGCTCAAAGGCGTTAAAGAAAAGCACTCTTGGGAGATAACCCAATGTTTTTACTTTCAGTACTTTTTCTTTTATTTGAGTCTTGGAAGTCATTACTACTGTAATGACCGCTCCTTATCTTGTTTATTTCGTTTTTGTGCCAAGAGAAGCCTGTAATTTGAGTGAGGTAAAGATTTGGGGATGTTGCTGTCCTAAAACTGTTTTCGGTGCTGCACCATAAAAATTCGTATAAATTCTCTGTATATCTTTTGGACCTGCGATTTCTTGTGCATATACCCCAGGTTATATCCAAACTTTTGTTAGTTGAACACTTTTTGATTTGAGCAACACAAAACCCCTCAAAAATTCGACCTTTGTCAGCTGTTCAGTTTTGACAGATTTCTGCCAATATTTGTGTTTGCCACATTATCGCTTTCTTTTGAGTTCTTTTGTTCACGGAACTTTTAGAGAAGTTGCTACAGTAGTACTTGCCATATATGTGGTGGTTTTGAGTTGAAACCTGAAGCAAAAAGAGGGTTGATTATATGTTATGCTTGCACTAATGTTGCTAATAGAATTGTGTTTAGTTTTGTATGAAGGAAGTTTTCAAGTGTAGGGATCGGAGAATGATGAGATGAGTTGAAGAATGGACAAAAGCTCAAGCTTGGGGATTCCCATACATAACCCCAAGAAATATCCAAGAAGTAAAAGCGTCAAAGCTTGGGGATGCCCCCGAGGCACCCCTTCTTCATCGGCAAAAATCAGGTCACCTTTCAAGAGGCTATATTTTTATTGCTTCATGCACTATGTGTTTTTCTTGGAGCGTCAGTTGTTTTAGTTTTATTAGTTGGTTTAGTTTGTTTGTTTGCTGCAATAAATGGTTGGACCCCAACAAATTTTCTTTTGGAGAAGTTGCCTTGCTTTTCATTTGCCAAGAACGCTCTAGTTCTCACTCTTATTAAAAATCGAGTGTTCTTCCTTTTCTGCTACTGCTTTTGGTTTTTGTTTTCGCCTTGATTTGCGTTTAGACCTTGCCATATCTTTTCATCAAGGTGTATTTTTGCCTCTGATCTTTATTGGTTTTCATCAAAAGAGGTGTCTTTAAAAATTTCAAATGGTGTTGGAAAAGAGAAAAAGCTTTGTGTAAAATAGTGGTACAAGAAGGAGCTTGTGTAGACTGCGGCTTAGGCTTTTTCATGTCATGCTTGATGTCTTTTTGATAGTATGCTTAGTGGTTTTGCTGTAGCATGACTTGTCTCAAATAACTGAGATTGCTTAATGAGCATTTGAAAAAATCATGCGTTGTTTTTTATTGTATGGAAGCATTATTTTGGTTTTCTCCTTGATGCTTTATTTGGGTTGACTTGGCGCATGCTCACACATGTTAGACTCTTACAAAGTCGCCAATATCCTTCATGATCATTTAGTTTTTGACTTTTGATGCCATCTTATGCTTCTTTTAATGTCGCTTTGTCGCTTTGCATGATTATGGCCATTACTGCTCTCTTAGTTGGTCGCTCCCAGTCTTTTGCTAGCCCTCGCCTTGTACTGAGTATGAGCTCTACTCGTGCATCCAACTCCTAAAAGCCAAAGTTTGCCATTGTGTCCACTATAAACTCCTATGCATGGTATTTGTAAGCCATTCCAAAGTAAATTTTCATGTGCTACCTTTCAAAAACTTTCAAGTACTTCTTGTTTTGTGGCACTGTTTTTAGCTCATGGGGACATAGTGGTCGGATTTGCTATCTTCCATATTGCTTATTCCAAAAAGAGAAAAAAAAGAAAAAAGAAAGAAAAAAAGGCACTCCTCCATGGAATGTGTATGTTGGTGGGCACCCGATGGAATCGGTTAGCCATGGTTTGAGAAAGGAAAAAAGGTGGGGAGGAGTGCCAAGTTTTATAAAAAGAGCACAAAAAGTGCCAATCTCTCTCTCAAAAACTTGCTTCATTTTTGTATGGAAGATAGTAAGAACCCCATTGCCAGTCGTTGACAAAGACAACCACCTCTCAAAACCAATTTTTATCTCTCTGTTTACAAATGAAAAGCTCTAGCACATGTTTAATCACTGCTTCCCTCTGCGAAGGGCCTTTCTTTTACTTTTATGTTGAGTCACCACCTTCTATCTTTATGCACCATTAAGAGAGCATAGTTGTCATTCTTAGTGTAATATGCATTGTCCCAAAGTTCATTGATTGATTCATATTGTTGGTTTCACTTGTTCTTAAATTATTTTTATCTAGTCGCCCTCTTAAACTTGAAGGTGTCCTATGCATTTATGTTTTGCTCTCTTTGAAGGACAAGCTGAAAACCATTTGTATGTTTTTCCTTATGATTTGAACACACGTTTGACTTTCATTGTTTCATTTTCATGATCTTTTGTTTGTGTTCATTTGCATGTTTACAACATGGTTGCTAAGTTCTTATTGTCATGATTATATCTTCATGACCATGTTTTAAGTTCTTATGATCCCAGCTCACAAATGCTTACATATATGATCAAGATTGTGTAGGTGCATGTCACCTCAAAAATTATTCTTTTGTTATCACTTACCTACTCGAGGACGAGCGGGAGTTAAGCTTAGGGATGCTTGATACGTCTCCAACGTATCTATAATTTTTGATGCTCCATGCTTGTTTTTACACCATTTGCCTACTATTTCGTTACACTTCGTGGCACTTTTATGCATTTTCCGGAACTAACCTATTAACAAGTCGCCACAGTGCCAGTTTCCTGTTTTCTGCTGTTTTTGTGTTTCAGAAGTGATACACAGGAAATATTCTCAGAATTGGACGAAACAAGTTCCTGAAGTCTTATTTTACCCGGAAGCTTCCAGAGATCCAAAGAGGAGTAGGAGGTGGGCCACCAGGGGCCCACACACCTAGCTGGCGCGGCTAGGCCCCTGGCCGCGCGAGCCTAGCATGAGGCCGCCTGGTCCCTCCTCTGACATCGCCCCTTCGCCTATAAAGACCCCCCGACGGAAAAAACCTAAGTACCCGATCACTTTTCCAGAACACATCGCGATCCGCCGTCGACCCGAAGATCGGGAGGGTCCAGAAGCTCTTCCCGGCACCCTGCCGGAGAGGGGAATCGCCACCGGAGGTCTTCTTCATCGCCATGCTTGCCTCCGGAGCGATGAGTGAGTAGTCTACCTTGGACTATGGGTCCATAGCATGTAACGACCCAGGATTTTGTCAAGTTTTGGGGAAATTTTTTTCGCTTTTGTATTGCTTGAGATGATTGAAAATTCACAGGGATTTAAAACTTCTGAGTCTATTTGAAAGCTTTATTGGAAAACTATTTAAACTTTCTATTATTTTCTTGAAGAACTTCTTCGAGGAGGATCAAGTATCCAAATACTATTTTCCATTCTTTATTCAAACCTATGCAAGCTTACTTGCAAAGGAGTGAATCACAAATGTGTTTTATTTAGTAAAAATTGTATTTTAAAAGAACTAAGTTTGAAAGATAATTTCAAACATTATTTTGTAAAGTATTATCTCTTTTTCAAAGGATCTATTATCAAACCCTATTTAGCTTTATGCAAGCATCCCTGCATGGAAATATTTCTCAAAAGGATTAATAAGTCTTGCATTATTAGAAATGTGTTTTAAAATGAGTTTCAAAATATTATTTCTATAAAGTTTATTCTCTGTTTCAAAAGGGAATTATTTGAAACCCTATTTTTTTCTACCTTTATGCAAATAAGCCCTTTTGGCTAAATTATAGAATTTTATTTGGAAATTAGTTTTATTTATGAAAACACGTTTCTTACTGTCTTAGAATGTTAAATTGAATTTTAGAAAATTTTACATTTTGGTTTGAAGTCATTTGGTTTTAAAATGCAAAAGTTATGAAACAAAACAGGAAACAAAAAGAAAAGGAACCAGAACAAAAAAAAAGAGAGAAAGGCAGCTAACTGGGCCAGTCCCGGATTTGAACCAGGCCAGCAGGGAAAGAGCCAGCCCGGCAGCCCAGCTCCCCTACCTCTACCCCTCTCCCTCACCGACGGACGGGACCCGCATGTCAGGTTCTTCTTCCCTGGAACCGTTTCTTCTCACTGGAAACGTTCGCCGTCGATCCCGCCCTCTTCCCTCTCCTCCCAGACCCCGAACGGCCTCCCCATTTATACCCCGCTAATCCCCACTAACTCCTCTCTCTTCCCCCTCTTTTCCCCCCTGCTCAAATCGCCCCAGAGCGACGAAATTGCACGCCGGAAGTCCGCACACCTGCCGCGTGTTCAACTCCGATTTTGATATCAAACGGTGAACCCGCCGCCCCTTTCAGATCCCAATCAACTCCTATCCTCCGTGCGCACCTCCCGGGCCTCTTATTTCTTCTCTTTTTGCAGCTAAGCATCACGGCCGAAGCTCACCAACGACTGGAGCTTCTCCGGCTGCTCCCTGGCGCAGTTCCGGGAAGCCCCCAAGTTACTGGACCCCGCCGTTGACTTCCCCGAGTTACGGCGCCCCTCGTCGACCTATTCTCCGACACCGGTGACCACCGGAGCACCTCCGTCGACCTTCACCGGAGCGCGACGCCGCCAGAACTCCATCTCCGGCGACCGAGTCGCACGGTGAGCTCGCCCCTCCTCTCCCTGTCCTCGGATCGTATACCAACGGTTGCGATTAGATCTAGCAGAGCCGAGGCAAAGCCGGAGCCGCGAGCCGAGCCGACAATCAAGCTGTGAGCCAGTCAGATCTTGACCGCAGTTTTTACGAAAATCTAACAGCCAGAAATCCCGATCCTGCCCAACCGGTATCCTCCAATCAGGAATAGCCACGTGGCCTCCTCTAAATCAAACAGAATTTCGAAATAGAAATTGAATCAGATTTAGGCCGAAACTTTGAAAAATCATAACTTTTGATCTGTAACTCGAAAAATTACAAATTTGGTATCGTTGGAATCCTTAGGAAGTGTAGAATCCAGTAGTACCATAAAATCTTATATTTTATGGGTTCAATTTGAAACTATTTTCAAATTGGAATCAAACCCTCTGTTAGCATGCTAAATTCATATCTTTTGAACCAGGTGTCCAAAAATTACAAATTTGTAGTCTTTGGAATCCTCTGATCATGTAGAACATCATAGGATCAATAAAATCCAAATTTGATACGTGCACACACTTTGTGCATTCAAATTTGTCCAAATCACTATTTTGGTGATAATTCAATTTCTATAACTTATTTTTGAGTTATTCCAATTGCAGTGACTTTGTATTACTGCAAGCTATCCAGTAGCAGCACTCCCATAATTTCTCTAACCATGTCACAATTATTCAAATTCTAATATGAGAATTTGAGTAGTTCCTATATAGATAAATTCCATTTCTATTTCATTTAATAATTCCTTCTACCATAGCAAATCTTATATTCATACCTAGTCCTCAATGTTATCTAAATAACATCTTGATCAAGATCATATTCACTTAGACCTATCTTACATAGTACCCACTTATTCAAATTACAAATGTGTCATTTGAGTAAAGTGTGATACTTTCAATTTTAGTTTCTACCTTTGCTATCTTGTGGTGTTGATCTAATCAACATTATAGCACCTATCCAATACTCCATGTACCCAATAGAAACCTTAAACCATAATCTCAAATGTTATCTACCCATACTCAATCCTCTGTCCACTTGACCCTGATTTCATGTGTGGAACTATTCAATTAACAAATGAGTTAATTGAGTAACTCATGTCTACTCAATCCTAGCCTTGCATTGAACTATTCAATTTGCATTTGAGTTAATTGAGTACTTCAATGTTATCAGAATCCTAGCCTAAGCTTAAGTGTAATATATACTATTTAAGAATAATTGTTATCACACTTATTCAATAGTATTGCTATTGCACTACTTTGTCTCTTATGTGATTTACCCATATAAGATATTCCAAGATTTAATATGCTTTAATAAAGCATAAAGATCTCACTCATTATATTTTGTCTAATTCATATTATACTCAAATTGCAATTGCGCTACTAGAGTAGAATATGAATTCATCTCAAACTCAAATTCTATTAATGTGAAGTTGCTATAACCCGTACCATAGTATGTGTTATACACCATGTTGATCCATGAACCATTTGAGCCATGTCCTCAAATATCAATCATTCATACCCAATCCAATGCCTACTTAGTTTTGTTCACATGTATTGAACTATTCAACTTGCAAATGCGCTAATTGAGTAGTTCAAGCATTCTTAAAACCTAACCTAGTTCCTAAGTGCAATATATCCTATTTAAGAGTAATTGTTGTCACATTTACTCAATAGTATTGTAGTTGCACCAATTGACTCTTGTGTAATTTATTACACATGAGCTATTCCTAAAACTCTTATATGCTTGGATAAAGCATAAAAGCCTCATCAATTATATTTTGCCTAACCCAATTCTCTCTCAAATCATATTGATCTTTCCCAACTAAGCTCTTAAATCCATATCTCACAAATCATGATCCTTTACCATATCCCTTCTTGTCATAACATCTCAATAAATCTAAATTGTTGAATAAACACCTTTCAGTTGTTTGATTTGTTTGAATTATGTTTGTATGGATTGTTTATGGTATGCTATTTCTTGTGCTATAGCTTATGCGAAGAGCTACGCGCTTAGTTGAGAAAAGTGGAAAGATCGTATTCTTCAAAAAGGCAAGTGACACACATGTTCCCCTACCCATTTTTACTTATGCATTAGTAAATTCACCTCTTGTAGTATGCATGATAGGTGTTTTACTCAACTGTTTTATCAAATGCTTAGATCCTAGTAGTGTGTAGCTATCCCTCAAACCCCACCTGATAGGATGCTAAGTACTTTGTTAATATTGATGCCATGCTAAGATCACTTGAAAAGTGTTTTGTGAAAAGTTAAGAACTTCAACTAAAATGAAACACCTGGGTGGATTGGTATGATGATGGAGGTGGTGTTGAGTGGCGACCTGGGACTACACTACGTGTAGTTGCTGCCTGGGCGTACACTTGTGGATGGCCACCCAGGAACAAAGAGATGGCTATGTCTTCCATGCTTAGTGTACTTCCAGTGCAGCCTTATGACATTATGGGCTCTGTCTTGACTGATTAGATGTGGGTATGCAACTTTGTGCAAGAAGACGGTGGTATATGAATTATAGGTTGGGAGCGGATCTTGCCAGTTAGTTGCCTTCTCCCTCTAAAAGGTCTCGTTTCATTTTATGTATGGGCATAAAATGAATCGTAAGGTGAAAGTGCACAACCCTTGCAAGGTGTTTAAATCTAATCGATTAGCCGTGTCCTCGGTTATGGACAATTGAGTCTCTAGACATGGAATGTACGGAATAATCTCATCACCGATTCTGAATTATTAAAAATTGTCTAGAAACCCCTAGGCAGGAACTAAGGACCATACACTCCGAGGGGTGGTGGCGCCTGAGGTTCCAACTTTGTTGAGTTGCGCCCAGAACTACATACCGGCCAGTATGTAGTGTATGGGGGTTGTCTTGACCCTTGAAAAATAAAATTTGTTGAAAGAAAGTATTAAAATGGATTTATAGGATAAAATTGGCTTTATGCAAATCAGCCTATGAGATCCACCAGCCAAATGTCATGTAGTATAGTCTTTCCACAAAAATGCCACCAAATATGTGTCATTTGCCAGTACATCATTGTACTGACCCCTCTGGGGCTGCATATTCAAACGTGCAGGTTTTACTGTCGAGTAAGGAACCAGGAGTAGGATCTCGAGACTACATTCCAACATGTCTGCCTGTGGCACGTGATGAAGAATGGAGGCTCACTGCAACTATGCTTTATGCTGTGTACTCGTAAGGTTGAAGACCTATGTAACTAGATTTACTTTGTAATATTGATGCTATTGCAATGATTACTTATTTTGTACTGTGGTGCTATCTACTGATCCAGGGAATGGCACAGATACACAGGAGATTTGCCTTTAGTAAAAGGCGGGTCGTCACAAAATGGTATCAGAGCATAGTGTTGCCTGTAGGATCGAGACCCTAGGTTTGGAATTAGAAATAGGAAAGCCCTAGGATAAAAACCTCTATCTCATCTTGCTTCTGTTAAAAAAAAAATTCATCTTGAAAACCTCTTGTATTTCTCCCCTACTTCATTTTCAAATGAATTCCCTAGATGACCCAACTCTGGAAACCATCAACAAAGGATAGAAGATCACAATGTGCCAGAAATGTGAGACTGATACTCCATATGTTTTCCCTGACTCAACGTGAAGAACTACATTGAAGGCCAAACGAAGAACCTGGAGAAAGACTCAAGTGGAGACTTCATAATACTCAGCAAGACCTCAAGGAAGAAAAGGAAGACACCACTACATTGAAGAAAACCATAAACCAACTTCAAGGTGACATGGAAAAGTTGGTATCTGAATTTAGTGTTCAAGGAGACCTCATCAAAACCAAGGAAGAGCAAATTACCAATCTACTGAAGCAGCTAGACCAGAACAATGGATATGCTTAGAAGAGTACCAAGAAGCTTTAGTTGGACCTCCATTTAGGAAATTTTAATAAGCAACGACGTGTAATAAACGTTATGGTCATACCGACTTGTGGATGATCGTACCTACCCGTTTGTTTGAAAACTAGTTTGCTTGATACGATGAATGTTTGTTAAATATTGCTTGTAGGATAAATTGTTTTGATCTATTGTTTTGGGTAAGATTTTCTTCTTTAGATCCCTTCTATCTAATTCTCATCTATGCTAAGACCTAAACTTGTCCTAAAACCCAAACCGAAGTTCTCAACGACAGAACAACTACAATGACCCTCATTTGGCGATAAGGATACAGAGTACAACAACAAGAGGTAGTGTTTCGAGTACAAGAGACTGGAACATTACGCAATGAGACTGCACAAAGGATGATACCCAAGACCGCAGTAAGCTAGGATGACTGAAGGATACCTCGCAAACAATAAGAAGACACCTCAAGGTGTAGCTAATGTGGAAGTAATACTATTCAACCACCTCATGCAAGAAAGGTAGGAAAGAGCAAACAGAGCAATGGAAAGAGCAAACAGAGCAATGGAAGGAGCAAACAGAGCAATGGAAAGAGCAAACAGAGCAATGGAAAGGATTTTATTCCCTCTTAAAAAGGCAGACCAAAGGATCTACAACTTATGGATTATTGCCATGAGCTTTGTTGAAAACCTCTAGCTAGGAACGATAGATTTTGTTCTTCAAAATTTAAAATAGGATTTAGGAACTTGGTTCCAATTTCAATAAAACTTTTGTTTAAAAGCTAGTGAGGTCGACCAAGAGTTAGAATGCGAGATGCACCAAACCAAATGCAAGGTAATGATTGGGTGCGACATGGATTTGCGCCCCATGACGACTACTCATATTGTTCGCTCTTGTATGAGGAATGGTAAATCTAGAGAGACTTACCTACATGAGAGACGACGACGTTAAACCATAACCTTAGGAGGATAATATATTACATCCTTTATAGTGAGCCAGTGGCCAAAACGTAGGAATACGGTGAGAACTTAGACTTTTGAACGGCTACATGAATCGGAAACATGTTGCTCAGTGGACCTTGAATGCGAAGACTGTTCAGTTTCGGCTGCTGCCTGTTCGATTTACCTTCCCGACCCTTCGTTTCGACTCCCTACTTCCTGCTCAGCTACCTCCCTGAGCCTATAAAAGAGAGGTCACTCCTCTCCAGAGAGTCACAACAGAGACGACCACCACTACCTATGAGATTGCCTCCTGATCCCAGAGCTTTACGCCACCGAAGTCTACCCCAACCCGACCTACGATGTTATGAAGCAACTCTTCAAATCCATGGAACTATTTTCCTACCCATGAGAGCTCCGTTAGATCCCTTTTTCTTGCAAAGAAGTTCATCTTTGAGATATGATCAAGTTGTTCAGCGCCTTTCAATAACTATGAAGACGGTTGCTAAAGGAATTCTTAAGGACCATCTGGTACTAGTGACAGATAGCATGATGAGCACCGGTATCAAGAAAAGATTCAACAATGTTGGTTATAAGGCGACCTTCCGTCCCTTAAAGGTGCAAGTACCTCTTACAGAGTCTACCTTGTTTACCCCTATAAAATGCATGAGAAGACTACAGAGAGATGCCATCCTAATTCATTGGGATGTGTGGTCTCATCATGTTCGTGGGGCAAGCATGCAGTACTTGACACTGAGTTATCTTTTGAGATTCAATAATGAAAATCAGCTAAAAAGCAACAAGGAGTATGGTGATAGCCTGTATGCTATCTTGGCCTTGGTGAGGACCGACCAAGAAAAGGCTAGATACACATTCTTGGAAGATGTACAACAACCAGGAAGGTTACCAGAACAAAATGGTATCGATGAAAATTCAAGAGCAAAATGATATAAGGAAACAACCATAAGATGAAGAACCTCTAAGGATGATGATAAGGAAGTTGAGATGATGAGAGGATACCCTCTCAGCTTGGTCTTCTGATTGACCCGAAGAGGAGACAACTCAGCTCGGTCCTCTGATTGAACCAAAGAGTGACTCCACAGTGTCCAAAGTAGTTCAACAACTACCCCGTTGGATGGAAAGTTCTACAATAAAGTAAGGTTACCTCAAACAACCCCATAAGGAAGGTTAGTGTCCGGAATTGTGAATGGACACCCACCTATTGTAAGTGAAGATGTAGACTACCTTATTGATGACAACGCGATGGATGATATCTGCTTATCACCAGAATTGGATGGAACCATTGGTGTGCCCACTTTTGAACATAGTTGTGGGCATAAGGACTTCCGAGAAGAGCGATTCAAGGAAAATGACACAACGGTGAATGCAAGCTAGGAACAAAATGCAAGTGCCTAAGGAAGCATCAAGATACCACTAAGAGGAATTTTCTTTTAAGGGTGGTAGCCACCCAGATACCTAAACCCAGATTACCTAATACCTACTTCCTTTCTAGCCTCTCCAATCTCGAGGACGAGATTTCTTTTAAGGGTGGTAGTCTGTAACGACCCAGGATTTTGTCAAGTTTTGGGGAAATTTTTTTCGCTTTTGTATTGCTTGAGATGATTGAAAATTCACAGGGATTTAAAACTTCTGAGTCTATTTGAAAGCTTTATTGGAAAACTATTTAAACTTTCTATTATTTTCTTGAAGAACTTCTTCGAGGAGGATCAAGTATCCAAATACTATTTTCCATTCTTTATTCAAACCTATGCAAGCTTACTTGCAAAGGAGTGAATCACAAATGTGTTTTATTTAGTAAAAATTGTATTTTAAAAGAACTAAGTTTGAAAGATAATTTCAAACATTATTTTGTAAAGTATTATCTCTTTTTCAAAGGATCTATTATCAAACCCTATTTAGCTTTATGCAAGCATCCCTGCATGGAAATATTTCTCAAAAGGATTAATAAGTCTTGCATTATTAGAAATGTGTTTTAAAATGAGTTTCAAAATATTATTTCTATAAAGTTTATTCTCTGTTTCAAAAGGGAATTATTTGAAACCCTATTTTTTTCTACCTTTATGCAAATAAGCCCTTTTGGCTAAATTATAGAATTTTATTTGGAAATTAGTTTTATTTATGAAAACACGTTTCTTACTGTCTTAGAATGTTAAATTGAATTTTAGAAAATTTTACATTTTGGTTTGAAGTCATTTGGTTTTAAAATGCAAAAGTTATGAAACAAAACAGGAAACAAAAAGAAAAGGAACCAGAACAAAAAAAAAAGAGAGAAAGGCAGCTAACTGGGCCAGTCCCGGATTTGAACCAGGCCAGCAGGGAAAGAGCCAGCCCGGCAGCCCAGCTCCCCTACCTCTACCCCTCTCCCTCACCGACGGACGGGACCCGCATGTCAGGTTCTTCTTCCCTGGAACCATTTCTTCTCACTGGAAACGTTCGCCGTCGATCCCGCCCTCTTCCCTCTCCTCCCAGACCCCGAACGGCCTCCCCATTTATACCCCGCTAATCCCCACTAACTCCTCTCTCTTCCCCCTCTTTTCCCCCCTGCTCAAATCGCCCCAGAGCGACGAAATTGCACGCCGGAAGTCCGCACACCTGCCGCGTGTTCAACTCCGATTTTGATATCAAACGGTGAACCCGCCGCCCCTTTCAGATCCCAATCAACTCCTATCCTCCGTGCGCACCTCCCGGGCCTCTTATTTCTTCTCTTTTTGCAGCTAAGCATCACGGCCGAAGCTCACCAACGACTGGAGCTTCTCCGGCTGCTCCCTGGCGCAGTTCCGGGAAGCCCCCAAGTTACTGGACCCCGCCGTTGACTTCCCCGAGTTACGGCGCCCCTCGTCGACCTATTCTCCGACACCGGTGACCACCGGAGCACCTCCGTCGACCTTCACCGGAGCGCGACGCCGCCAGAACTCCATCTCCGGCGACCGAGCCGCACGGTGAGCTCGCCCCTCCTCTCCCTGTCCTCGGATCGTATACCAACGGTTGCGATTAGATCTAGCAGAGCCGAGGCAAAGCCGGAGCCGCGAGCCGAGCCGACAATCAAGCCGTGAGCCAGTCAGATCTTGACCGCAGTTTTTACGAAAATCTAACGGCCAGAAATCCCGATCCTGCCCAACCGGTATCCTCCAATCAGGAATAGCCACGTGGCCTCCTCTAAATCAAACAGAATTTCGAAATAGAAATTGAATCAGATTTAGGCCGAAACTTTGAAAAATCATAACTTTTGATCTGTAACTCGAAAAATTACAAATTTGGTATCGTTGGAATCCTTAGGAAGTGTAGAATCCAGTAGTACCATAAAATCTTATATTTTATGGGTTCAATTTGAAACTATTTTCAAATTGGAATCAAACCCTCTGTTAGCATGCTAAATTCATATCTTTTGAACCAGGTGTCCAAAAATTACAAATTTGTAGTCTTTGGAATCCTCTGATCATGTAGAACATCATAGGATCAATAAAATCCAAATTTGATACGTGCACACACTTTGTGCATTCAAATTTGTCCAAATCACTATTTTGGTGATAATTCAATTTCTATAACTTATTTTTGAGTTATTCCAATTGCAGTGACTTTGTATTACTGCAAGCTATCCAGTAGCAGCACTCCCATAATTTCTCTAACCATGTCACAATTATTCAAATTCTAATATGAGAATTTGAGTAGTTCCTATATAGATAAATTCCATTTCTATTTCATTTAATAATTCCTTCTACCATAGCAAATCTTATATTCATACCTAGTCCTCAATGTTATCTAAATAACATCTTGATCAAGATCATATTCACTTAGACCTATCTTACATAGTACCCACTTATTCAAATTACAAATGTGTCATTTGAGTAAAGTGTGATACTTTCAATTTTAGTTTCTACCTTTGCTATCTTGTGGTGTTGATCTAATCAACATTATAGCACCTATCCAATACTCCATGTACCCAATAGAAACCTTAAACCATAATCTCAAATGTTATCTACCCATACTCAATCCTCTGTCCACTTGACCCTGATTTCATGTGTGGAACTATTCAATTAACAAATGAGTTAATTGAGTAACTCATGTCTACTCAATCCTAGCCTTGCATTGAACTATTCAATTTGCATTTGAGTTAATTGAGTACTTCAATGTTATCAGAATCCTAGCCTAAGCTTAAGTGTAATATATACTATTTAAGAATAATTGTTATCACACTTATTCAATAGTATTGCTATTGCACTACTTTGTCTCTTATGTGATTTACCCATATAAGATATTCCAAGATTTAATATGCTTTAATAAAGCATAAAGATCTCACTCATTATATTTTGTCTAATTCATATTATACTCAAATTGCAATTGCGCTACTAGAGTAGAATATGAATTCATCTCAAACTCAAATTCTATTAATGTGAAGTTGCTATAACCCGTACCATAGTATGTGTTATACACCATGTTGATCCATGAACCATTTGAGCCATGTCCTCAAATATCAATCATTCATACCCAATCCAATGCCTACTTAGTTTTGTTCACATGTATTGAACTATTCAACTTGCAAATGCGCTAATTGAGTAGTTCAAGCATTCTTAAAACCTAACCCAGTTCCTAAGTGCAATATATCCTATTTAAGAGTAATTGTTGTCACATTTACTCAATAGTATTGTAGTTGCACCAATTGACTCTTGTGTAATTTATTACACATGAGCTATTCCTAAAACTCTTATATGCTTGGATAAAGCATAAAAGCCTCATCAATTATATTTTGCCTAACCCAATTCTCTCTCAAATCATATTGATCTTTCCCAACTAAGCTCTTAAATCCATATCTCACAAATCATGATCCTTTACCATATCCCTTCTTGTCATAACATCTCAATAAATCTAAATTGTTGAATAAACACCTTTCAGTTGTTTGATTTGTTTGAATTATGTTTGTATGGATTGTTTATGGTATGCTATTTCTTGTGCTATAGCTTATGCGAAGAGCTACGCGCTTAGTTGAGAAAAGTGGAAAGATCGTATTCTTCAAAAAGGCAAGTGACACACATGTTCCCCTACCCATTTTTACTTATGCATTAGTAAATTCACCTCTTGTAGTATGCATGATAGGTGTTTTACTCAACTGTTTTATCAAATGCTTAGATCCTAGTAGTGTGTAGCTATCCCTCAAACCCCACCTGATAGGATGCTAAGTACTTTGTTAATATTGATGCCATGCTAAGATCACTTGAAAAGTGTTTTGTGAAAAGTTAAGAACTTCAACTAAAATGAAACACCTGGGTGGATTGGTATGATGATGGAGGTGGTGTTGAGTGGCGACCTGGGACTACACTACGTGTAGTTGCTGCCTGGGCGTACACTTGTGGATGGCCACCCAGGAACAAAGAGATGGCTATGTCTTCCATGCTTAGTGTACTTCCAGTGCAGCCTTATGACATTATGGGCTCTGTCTTGACTGATTAGATGTGGGTGTGCAACTTTGTGCAAGAAGACGGTGGTAGATGAATTATAGGTTGGGAGCGGATCTTGCCAGTTAGTTGCCTTCTCCCTCTAAAAGGTCTCGTTTCATTTTATGTATGGGCATAAAATGAATCGTAAGGTGAAAGTGCACAACCCTTGCAAGGTGTTTAAATCTAATCGATTAGCCGTGTCCTCGGTTATGGACAATTGAGTCTCTAGACATGGAATGTACGGAATAATCTCATTACCGATTCTGAATTATTAAAAATTGTCTAGAAACCCCTAGGCAGGAACTAAGGACCATACACTCCGAGGGGTGGTGGCGCCTGAGGTTCCAACTTTGTTGAGTTGCGCCCAGAACTACATACCGGCCAGTATGTAGTGTATGGGGGTTGTCTTGACCCTTGAAAAATAAAATTTGTTGAAAGAAAGTATTAAAATGGATTTATAGGATAAAATTGGCTTTATGCAAATCAGCCTATGAGATCCACCAGCCAAATGTCATGTAGTATAGTCTTTCCACAAAAATGCCACCAAATATGTGTCATTTGCCAGTACATCATTGTACTGACCCCTCTGGGGCTGCATATTCAAATGTGCAGGTTTTACTGTCGAGTAAGGAACCAGGAGTAGGATCTCGAGACTACATTCCAACATGTCTGCCTGTGGCACGTGATGAAGAATGGAGGCTCACTGCAACTATGCTTTATGCTGTGTACTCGTAAGGTTGAAGACCTATGTAACTAGATTTACTTTGTAATATTGATGCTATTGCAATGATTACTTATTTTGTACTGTGGTGCTATCTACTGATCCAGGGAATGGCACAGATACACAGGAGATTTGCCTTTAGTAAAAGGCGGGTCGTCACATAGCAGTAGCTAGATGGTTGTCTCCTCCACCATGTGCTTCATGTTTAGATCTCATGAGCTACCCTACATGATTGAGATCATCGTTATGTAATTCTACATGTTTGGTTTGTTGGGATCTCTATGTTGTTTATGATCTTGCATGCTCTCCGTTGTTAGTAGCTATCTTGGCCGAGTAGTTGCTAGTGACTCCAAGAGGGGGTATTTATGCTCGATAGTGGGTTCATGCCTCTATTTAATCTGGGGTAGTGACAGAAACCTCTAAGGTTGTAGATGTGCTGTTGCTACTAGGGAGAAAACAACATTCATATGCTCAAGGGCATATGCTTTGTTTACATTACACACTTTGCTTAATGCAATTATCTGTTGTTCGCAACTTAATACTTGTGGAGTTCTCGGATTGATTCGCCACAAGTGGATTATTAGTCATAGATGCAGTTGGATGGCGGTCTATGTATTTTGTTGTAATGCCCAGAGTAAATCTCATAGTGATCTTCTTGACATATCACGTTTATCTTTATTCTATCAATTGCCCAACTGTAATTTGTTTACCCAGCATGTGTTATTTATCTTATGGAGAGACACCACTAGTGAACTGTGGACCCCGATCCTATTTCCATCATATTGCTATCACCTGTTTACTTTACTCGCACTGTTTACTTTACTCACATACTCTATTGTTTTCCACTCGATACGCTCATAACCTTTGTTTCAAGCAAACCGGTGAGATTGACAACCTCATCGCAAGTTGGGAACAAAGTACTTGGTTGTGTGTGTGCAGGTTCCGCATCACCTTCAGTCGTTTGTCTCTCCTCTCCAAGATCGACATACCTTGGTTTCTTAACTGAGGGAAAACTAGCTGCTATACTCATCATACCTTCCTCTTGGGGTTCCCAACGGGCTGGTTATTCACCACGCACAAGGACCATCTGCTCCCACGTTAACCACACGCCATCAAACGCATCAGAGCTTAATAGAGATTTTAAACTTGCTGGTAAGAAAAGGTTGCTAGATTTGAGTACCCTAGATGAGTGGAGAAACGAAGCTTACGAGAATGCCAGACTTTTCAAAGAGAAAGTCAAACAATGGCATGATAAGAGAATTCTTAAGAGAGAGTTTCATGTTGGTGAGAAAGTTCTATTGTATAGGTCTCGTCTCAGATTTTTTGAAGGAAAATTACTCTCAAAATGGGAAGGACCATATGTTATTGTGGAAGTGTACCACTTAGGCGCTATAAAGATTGCTTCGTTGAAAGATGACACTACACAAGTGGTGAATGGTCAAAGACTCAAACATTATATTGCTGGAGATTCTTATAATGAAGATGTTGATGTTATTCAAACAGTTTTTCCGGAAGAATTCATCTAGGACAATATGCAGGAACCTGCATAGTTCGTTTTCGAATAGGTAACAGTTCTAGTCAGAAAAGGTTCGCAAAAAACTTTTCTTTTAATATTTTTATTGTTTTTATTAAATATGAAAAATCACGAGACGAAAACGGACAGGAGACGGAGTCCGGTGGCTCCTCACCACCAGGGGCGCAGGCCCACCCCAGGCCGCGCCGCCCTATGGTGAGACCACCCCGGAGCTCGTTTCCGTCCCGGTTTCCTCCTGTGATTTCGTCTCGATGTATAATTTTCGCCTATATAACCCCCCGGAATACCCGAGGTCTGTATATCATGTTTTCGTCATGTTTTTGTTTCGAGCTGTTTCTGTCAGGAGATTGTTCTCAGCTTTGGAGTTACAATGTCTTCGTCCGGTCCATCCGAGGAGAACTCTCTTGCGGATATCATTAATCCGTACATGAGGGAGGTGAAGATGCATCCGAAGGAGTTGTTACTCAAGGATGGGGAGTTGCAGATCAAAGATGTCCAAGGCCCTAAGGGAGAAGGGAGTCTCGAAGCTAGGATGGAAGCGCTGGAACAGGAAGTTTTTAAATATAAGAAGATGGCGGAGCGCGAAGTGGACATCATCCATAGGATTAATCAAGAGCTTGTCACCAAGTATAAGAAAGAGACTACAGAACTCTGGAAGGACATATTTTCGCTCCATGAGACCACTAACCAATTACAAGCACAACTCTACGACTTGCAGAACCAAAACTGTGAGTATGAAGCTAGGTTTAAACAAATGAGTGCGGATGCAAGTTTCAGGATTTTGGAGACCAAGACATCCTTCCTTGACGGGGGACCTCTACTGTGGGGGTCCCGGATTACCCATCCGGGATACCTGATATGCATACAATTCATGATCCCATGATCAGTGTGTCGTGAATCCACATATCTGAGTTGATACCAGAATTACATCATCCATTACAGTACCGAATAATATACTTACAACTGGTCACATGACTAAGTTTGATATTGCCACGCAGGGCAAGTTTACAACTAAGCAGCGGATACCAAACAGCATTGATGACCCATGTCATGCCTACTACCCTACAGGCAACTGACTGGGAGACGTTCCTAGTTCGCATCGGCGTCGTCGACCTCCTCACCATCATCCTCATAACCTTCTTCATAATCTGACCAAGTTAATAGCCAGGGACAAAGCCGTGAGTACATTTGAATTGTACTCGCAAACCATCTAAGAGGGAGTGTTGACATGCAGTTTGGCTGTAGCAAGGTGAAAGGCTCTAATCTAATTTATCCTATCTAGTCAATTTCTCGTGTCGATATAGTATGTCTTACGACATTTCTATATCCTCATTAAAGAAAACATTTAGAAAACCTTTTTAGTAAAATCTCTAGGAGAGGGGGAAACTCATTTGATTTTCAGGAGAGAGTCGGTGGCCAATCAAACATGACCACCTTCCTTTATAAAACCAGGTCAATCACACATGACCATCTCCATTCCCTCGGCAGTACCCTCCAAGTACTCCGAACCATAACCGTGCCACGGCAGTACCCTCCGAGTACTTCGTCCAACACCTTTCTCCATTTTTCCGAAAACTTTCTTGTAAAACCAAAAACCTGACATTGGGCTAAGTAACGGTCGTCCCAACCGTCCATGACCGAGGACTCGGCTATTCGAATAGATTTACACTCTGCAGAGGTTGTACACTTTACCCACAATCATCCGGATACTCATCGTGTGGGCATCTTCCCCGCATAACATCATATGCCACGACAAGCACCCGATCAAAGCCTTTCGCTTATCTACCTTAGTACGGGAATCTACCCTATGGAGTATGTACCTCCCCGGCACATCCTGGCAGTCTACCTCTACGTTCGAGCGTAACTCCAGTGCCACGTCAGGAGACCCATAGAGTCTTCTGGGCGGGTAGCCTATTGGCAGGCCCGCTATACTGTTGCCCACCACTTGCGACAAGCCGGATTCCGGGGTACCGCATACCCTTATATAGTTATGAGACTCCCGTACTAAAATAAGCAAACTACGAGCTAACCCCGTCCCATACCAGGGTAATTGTGGTTGCACGGGTTAATTGTTCTGAGCGAACACTTAGTGATCACCAATGTCATTTCTGAAAAACTCCTGCCTCCAGCTCTGGGATATACATCCCCACCTTATTTTCAAACTCATTTTTGAAATCCATCAATGGAATAGCACTCCATTCCAAGGTTTTCTAAATCATTTTCAAAGACCCATTTGAGTGTTCCCAACCCAGAGTTTTTGCTCCACTACAAAGTTTCCCAAAGGCTATGTTGCTAATCAACAAGCCACTACTGCAAGGGTTGTGAATAGGTGTTCAACGGGGTCATCTCGAAGGATGATAACAAATTGGCTCGTGGAGCTTGAGCCAACAAATAATTGCTACAAGGACTATAGCAATATAATAACATGCAGTTTAATAAGCCTTTATGGAACATGCAAAGTAAGTGAATAGGATTAGATATGTATCAAGTATAGATGGCTTGCCTTGAATAGCTATGTCCATGGGCTTCTTCCTTAAAATAAGTACTCGATGTGGTCCACTTCCTTCTTATGCATTCTTGAGGTAGTCCTCTTCCTCTCTGATGGCGTTCGAATCTAGCGTCGCAAAATGGAAGGAAAACATTAAATCACCACACAAGCATGCAAAGGAGCAAACATTTAACAAGCCATATCAAACACACAACCAGAGATGGAGGGTGGAAACATTCTCTCATATAGGGGTGCAATACAACAATACCAAGTTTCCGATTATTTTCCCTACTTAAAACTAGGGTTTTCACACTAGGACGCAACACTAATAGATTGATACTAAATAAAATCAAACAAGGGGTACACTCCTCAATTATAGGTACTAGTGACCTGTAAGAGACTAAAACAAGTGACTCTTAGTTCAGAAAATATTACTCCTATTAACAAGTAATTTCTGAAATACACAAAGCCATTTAGGCACTTTGATTAACAAACATGGCTAAAAGAACATACAGCAGGCAAACAAGGTACCTACAGATAGCTAATAGCAATACAAACCCAAAAAAATTGGATTTGCAATTTTCTGATTAAAAGACAATAAACTATGCATTTTATAGTGAAAATAACTATTGATTCAGAGATAAATCTACCAGAAAATCATAAAAGCTCAGAAAAATTTATCCTATGGTCAGTACCAAGAATTACCAGTACATGATCACCCAAAATTGGTTTCACTCAAAAATACTGCACAAAGTAGGTTTTATAATTCCCTAAAGTCAGATCTGGTGGTATTTTACAAAAACAATCATTCAACAAATATTGCTTCATTTGCATGAGGGCCAGTAGCATGAGAAAGGTATTACAGATAGCTTTCCAACGAAATTAGATTCACTCAAAAACATTGGATAAATCTCCTGCTATGGACTTATGAGTGTAAATGACACATCTAGGTAGATTAATTATCATAAATGATATAGACTTTATTTTGATAAAGTACTTGCTCCGCATGGTTTATAAATAGATATGGGACTTGAATAAATTTAGACTTAGCAGTTTTGACGCTCGGAGAATATTTGCAAGATTTAAACCAAACTGATTCTATAGGGTAGTTTTTATTTGAATTAAAGAAAAAGTGGAAACGGGCCGAACTGGATGGATCCGGAGCAGGCCGGCCCGGATGGAAGCCAATCACGCGGGAAGGAGAGGCCCGGGTAGGCCGAACGGGTACCTTACCCTTCGATCGAAGATGAAGGGCGCGGGAGCGGCCACGTCGATGCATTGCTGGCGGCGACCAATAGCCACGACGGTGTCCTCCTCTGGCACGGTGGTGTGGCTGGAGACCTCGCCGCCGGTGGCTTAACGCCTCTCCTGGATGTGCTGATGGAACGAGGAGGCTCCGGGAAACATCGCCGAGCATCCGCACTCGCTCGCACAAGGCGGGGACGGACGACCGGAGGTGGGGCCTCGTCGGAGATCTGAGACGAGCGGACAACGGCGAAGAAGAACTCGAGGTTCCCGTGGTTCCCTGCCAAGATTGAGAGCGTCATGAGCAAAAGGGACGAGAGGGGAAGCTAGGGCGATGCACAGAAAGAGAGAGGAGGCGGTCTGCATTGTCCTGGCGTCATGGGGATGGCCACGGCCATGTTCTTGCCGGAGCGGACGAGAGAGAGAGAGAACCAGAGGGGCTACGGTTCGGTGGAGCATCGATTAAGGGGGTGAGGAGCTTGTGTGAGAGGGAGGAGGGTCCAGGTGTGCTTAAGAAGGCAGGGGTCGCTGGCTCGCTGCTCTTCCGGGACGTGGCGAGCGCGTGCTGGCGGTTAGGCGCGGCGTGCACGGACAGAAAGAAGGGGACAAGGAGAGGAGCTGGGGTTGCGCCATACAGTCTGCGATGGAGGGGCGTGGTCTGAGGCGAGAGGGCACGCGCGGGGGTGGTCTGTCGGCTCGGGGAGAGAAGGCCGAACTCTCACCCGCCAGGTGCTCGACACTGTGTCGGCCTGCAGAGCATGCTCGAGAGAGAGCAATTGAAACAAAACAAAGGAGGGGGCTTGCTTGGTTAGTCTCAGGGAAGCTTAGGGGAGGCTATTGGCGCGGTGGCTCGGGCAAAGGAGCTCTTTTTGAAAACGAAACATGCCATCGGCCACCTAGGGCATGGGAGAGAGTGAGGGGGTTCAGGGCCAGCTAGGGTAGCTTGCAGGTGAAGTAGAGGAGTGGCATGGGGCCCTGGTACCTGCAAGATCATTGGGTAGGAAGGGTGGTGGCTTGCTGCAAGGTTTTACCAAGATTTTTGCAAGATATGCATGAGCTTCACTTTTCTCCTTCCTCCAAGCACTAGGGGACAAAGAGGGAACATTGCTATAGTATTAATTCGACCAGAGAGAGGGGTTGGTGCTGGAATGGTCAAAGGGAGGGTTTGGTGGTGATTAGAGAATGTTTAAAGAATTAGAGATAGGAATAGAGGTTAAGGTTAATGATGATCATGATAGCATATGATAAAACTTTGTTTAGTCAAATGATGAAGAAAAAGGGTAGGTCAGAGAGGTGGGGTTGATGTAGAGATGATGCCATTCAAACAAGAGTTTAATTGGCATCCTCTTAGATTTCTATATGTGAGCACGCTTCAAATTTGATTGAAATTCATTTGAGTTAGCCTTTGAAAATTTCGAAAATAACAAGATGGGAATTTTAGTTACAAGATTCCTACTTGCATATCCATGCCTAGTAGATTTTTCTCGGATTGGAAAGATGCAAGAAATCAAGGAATGACATAGCTACCACTTCCATGCATTTTGGTTAATAAGAAAGATAGTTTTATAGAAAATTACTTTTGATGAAAAAGTGGGTGATGATAAGAAGGAATAAAATTTCCAAATGTTGTTTGGGAAGGGTTGCATTTGAGAGAGAATTGATGGTGAATGTAAAGAAGAGATCCAAAGTTTATAAAGAAATAACATGGATGGAAATAGTTTGACTAGGGCTCAAAACATAGTCTCATAAATGGGTGAAAGGCTTCAAAATGCACCTACAGGTGCATGGATAGTTAGAGTAGATCAAAAGTAAGAGGAATAGGTCATATGATGGTCTCTGAACAATTTATTTCAAAGTTTAAAAGTGGGAGCAAAAGTGCAACTAATAATAGTCAAATGGTCAGTAGTTTGATTAGGGTCAGAAACAAGACTAGAACAAGTAGCAGATGACCTCAAATAACTAGGTGCTAATGGAAAGAATGGAAGAGTATATATCAAAGATGAGTTCTAGGAAGGTGCATTGCCATGGATAGGATAGATGAGCTTAATACCAGTGTTAGAAAATTGAATCTGTTAACAGACACTAAGATAGTCTGCACACTAGGTGTTTGATAAAATGACCGCAAGAAAATATTTTGTGAAAGCTGGGAGGAGCCTCCTAAGGTGGGATGTAGATGATTCTAATAACACCATGGGTGCTTTCCTTGGGCTAGTTTGATTAGTTTTAAGATTCCTCAAAAAGGGGGCTCGTAATGTCTTATGATAAGACTAAGGCATTAGAGTTTGGGATTCAGGATTGAGAGGACAACAACAAGATAGGTTTTATTTGAAAGATAGAAAGAAAATAACTTACATGGGACAAAATATTAATTGATGGGTTTTGAATAGGTTAGGCCACATGCCTACCTGAGGATCATATCTACTCACAAGCAATTCATCAAAGTCAAACAAAGTCACACCAAGTCAATTCACCACACAAGGTCAATCATTTGAAGCTAATCTAGCATCACTAGAAGTAATGTTTGAACAAGTGCTAAATGGTGATCAAGCCCTGGGAAGTTGAAGAGAGTTTTTAAGGAAAGGAGTAAGGCTTTGGTAGATATTTCCAGAAACTAGTGGAGACATAGCATCTCCTTTAGAAAGTTTTCTTAAAGGTGTTTGAAATCCTTTTATAAATATCAACAAAACATAAGTTTGTAAAATAGTGGGACCACTCTACTTTGTAGGTCCCGATAATTTTGTAAGTACTTAGTTTTCGATAAAAGCTTTGTCTCAAGGATAAATCTTGGCGCTTATTTTGGACAAATAAAAATAATTTTTTTAAAAAAGAGAGGTTGCCAAGATAATGGTTCTGGAAAAATAGCTAGAAGCATAAATAAAGGCATGATCACAAGGGCACAAGGGTTGTGTTGGTTCACAATAGTGTTCAACAAGAAACTCAAACATACATCATTAGCATAACAACCAGGACAAACAAGAAAGAAATAATACTTCCAGAGGCTTGCTCAAAAAGTTTTTGCTGGCCCTCATTTTTGGCTCACTAAACACTACTTAAACAGGGTTACAAAAGTGGGGTGTTGAGAGAGTATCATCAATGTTAGCAAAACTCTAGATTGAAGGTTAGGCGATCCGAGTTAGTGAAGTCTTTGTCTCCTAGAAGTCCTTTGTAGTATAGGCGGGTCTATCTTCTGCTTCCTTGATGTTGTAGAGAGGTCTTGATGAAGCTTGAAGCACAAAGCAAAAAAAATGTCATGTTGGATATGGGGAAGGCATTGCGAGAAGAGTTATTATACACCATTATCAAGGTTAGAGTTAGCGTCTTAGCTTCACTTTATGTATGCTACTCTAGCAGACATAAGTGGATGAGAGGGAAAACACCTTTTAGAGAGGTTTCATATTTGGGGTTTTATTTGCCTGACGGGTTTTGAGGCTGAGATACCAAGAACAAGCACAAGCATAAGCACAAGGCAATAACACACACTCAAGAAACACACAAAGCAATCTACAAACAATATCAATAATACACAAGGCAAACAGCAAACAATTGCACAAATCACACAAGGTACTTCAAGTACCAACAATGCCTAACAACTCGCGACGTTTGGGGTTAGTCCTATTCATCCTAGGGTCATGGTTGGCCATAGTTGTTGATGTCTTCATTCTTCTTGAATCTCACTTCAGCAGAAACTTGATGGCAGTTGGGGGTGAAGCCGCAGTGTTGTTGAACTGCCGATGCAGAGTTGGGAATGGCGAATTTACCGGTCTCCTTGTCTTACATCGCATTGATGTGAGGTCTTCGGAAGGGTCATTGAAGTTCTCGATATGTGGCAATGTCTCGTGACAGGCCTAAAAATTTATAGTCAAGCAATTGAGTACTTGGTCCTTGGCGATTGGAAAAGTGCGAGTCCAGGGAGGAATAAGGTCAAGTTCTTGACAGAGCCATTGGTGTCATCCAAGGGCAAAATATTTGTCAATATCCTTCTTCCTTTGCAGCTGGAGAGGTTTGAAGACGTCCTTCTGAAGTTTGCTCCATATTGTGTTGCTAAGCACCATGTCTATTTGGGGACACCGTCCAACGGGTAGTTTTGAAGAAGATGAGACAAAAGAGTAGGAACCTTTAAAAATTCTTTGAGCATTAGAGAGGTAAAGTTAGAAATTTTGAAGAAGTAAGAAGAGCATAGGACATTTCATTGGCAAATAAGGAAAACAACATTGTAGTTAGGGTTTACCAAAAATACTATTTTCCTAACTAACGCCCATTCTAACTAAGGTCTCCTACAGTCAGGATGGCTCTGATACCAACTCTGTGGGGGTCCCGGATTACCCATCCGGGATACCCGATATGCATGCAATTCACGATCCCATGATCAGTGTGTCGTGAATCCACATATCCGAGTTGATACTAGAATTACATCATCCATTACAGTACCGAATAATATACTTACAACTGGTCACATGACCAAGTTTGATATTGCCACGCAGGGCAAGTTTACAACTAAGCATTGGATACCAAACAGCGTTGATGACCCACGTCATGCCTACTACCCTACATGCAACTGACTGGGAGACGTTCCTAGTTCGCATCGGCGTCGTCGACCTCCTCACCATCATCCTCATAACCTTCTTCATAATATGACCAAGTTAATAGCCAGGGACAAAGCCGTGAGTACATTTGAATTGTACTCGCAAACCATATAAGAGGGAGTGTTGACATGCAGTTTGGCTGTAGCAAGGTGAAAGGCTCTAATCTAGTTTATCCTATCTAGTCAATTTCTCGTGTCGATATAGTATGTCTTACCACATTTCTATATCCTCATTAAAGAAAACATTTAGAAAACCTTTTTAGTAAAATCCCTAGGAGAGGGGGAAACTCATTTGATTTTCATGAGAGAGTCGGTGGCCAATCAAACATGACCACCTTCCTTTATAAAACCAGGTCAATCACACATGACCATCTCCATTCCCTCGGCAGTACCCTCCAAGTACTCCGAACCATAACCGTGCCACGACAGTACCCTCTGAGTACTCCGTCCAGGACCTTTCTCCATTTTTCCAAAAACTTTCTTGTAAAACCAAAAACCTGACATTGGGCTAAGTAACGGTCGTCCCAACCGTCCATGACCGAGGACTCGGCTATTCGAATAGATTTACACTCTGCAGAGGTTGTACACTTTACCCACAATCATCCGGATACTCATCGTGTGGGCATCTTCCCCGCATAACATCATATGCCACGACAAGCACCCGATCAAAGCCTTTCGCTTATCTACATTAGTACGGGAATCTACCCTATGGAGTATGTACCTCCCCGGCACATCCTGGCAGTCTACCTCCACGTTCGAGCGTAACTCCAGTGCCACGTCAGGAGACCCATAGTGTCTTCCGGGCGGGTAGCCTATTGGCGGGCCCGCTATACTGTTGCCCACCACTTGCGACAAGCCGGATTCCGGGGTACCGCGTACCCTTATATAGTTATGAGACCCTCGTATTAAAATAAACAAACTATGAGCTAAGCCCCGTCCCATACCAGGGTAATCGTGGTTGCACGGGTTAATTGTTCTGAGCGAACACTTAGTGATCACCAATGTCATTTCTGAAAAACTCCTGCCTCCAGCTCCGAGATATACATCCCCACCTTATTTTCAAACTCATTTTTGAAATCCATCAATGGAATAGCACTCCATTCCAAGGTTTTCTAAATCATTTTCAAAGACCCATTTGAGTGTTCCCA
The DNA here is from genome assembly GCA_007115705.1 of Dactylis glomerata. NCBI lineage: Eukaryota > Viridiplantae > Streptophyta > Magnoliopsida > Poales > Poaceae > Dactylis > Dactylis glomerata. The sequence goes on along the minus strand of QXEO01000360.1, from coordinate 2,798,248 downwards.
ACCCAGAGTTTTTGCTCCACTACAAAGTTTCCCAAAGGCTATGCTGCTAATCAACAAGCCACTACTGCAAGGGTTGTGAATAGGTGTTCAACGGGGTCATCTCGAAGGATGATAACAAATTGGCTCGTGGAGCTTGAGCCAACAAATAATTGCTACAAGGACTATAGCAATATAAAAACATGCAGTTTAATAAGCCTTTATGGAACATGCAAAGTAAGTGAATAGGATTAGATATGTATCAAGTATAGATGGCTTGCCTCGAATAGCTATGTCCCTAGGCTTCTTCCTTAAAATAAGTACTCGATGTGTTCCACTTCCTTCTTATGCATTCTTGAGGTAGTCCTCTTCCTCTCCGATGGTGTTCGAATCTAGCATCGCAAAATGGAAGGAAAACATTCAATCACCACACAAGCATGCAAAGGAGCAAACATTTAACAAGCCATATCAAACACACAACCAGAGATGGAGGGTGGAAACATTCTCTCATATAGGGGTGCAATACAACAATACCAAGTTTCCGATTATTTTCCCTACTTAAAACTAGGGTTTTCACACTAGGACGCAACACTAATAGATTGATACTAAATAAAATCAAACAAGGGGTACACTTCTCAATTACAGGTACTAGTGACCTGTAAGAGACTAAAACAAGTGACTCTTAGTTCAGAAAATATTACTCCTATTAACAAGTAATTTCTAAAATACACAAAGCCATTTAGGCACTTTGATTAACAAACATGGCTAAAAGAACATACAGCAGGCAAACAAGGTACCTACAGATAGCTAACAGCAATACAAACCCAAAAAAAATTGGATTTGCAATTTTCTGATTAAAAGACAATAAACTATGCATTTTATAGTGAAAATAACTATTGATTCAAAGATAAATCTACCAGAAAATCATAAAAGCTCAGAAAAAATTATCCTATGGTCAGTAGCAAGAATTACCAGTACATGATCACCCAAAATTGGTTTCACTCAAAAATACTGCACATAGTAGGTTTTATAATTCCCTAAAGTCAGATCTGTTGGTATTTTACAAAAACAATCATTCAACAAATATTGCTTCATTTGCATGAGGGCCAGTGATAGCTTTCCAACGAAATTAGATTCACTCAAAAACATTGGATAAATCTCCTGCTATGGATTTATGAGTGTAAATGACACATCTAGGTAGATTAATTATCATAAATGATATAGACTTTATTTTGATAAAGTACTTGCTCTTCATGTTTTATAAATAGATATGGGACTTGGATAAATTTAGACTTAGCAGTTTTGATGCTCAGAGAATCTTTGCAAGATTTAAACCAAACTGATTCTACAGGGTAGTTTTTATTTAAATTAAAGAAAAAGTGGAAACAGGCCGAACTGGATGGATCCGGAGCAGGCCGGTAGAGATGGAAGCCAAGCACGCGGGAAGGAGAGGCCCGGGTAGGCCGAACAGGTACCTTACCCTTCGATCGAAGATGAGGGGCGCGGGAGCGGCCACGTCGATGCATTGCCGGCGGCGACCAATAGCCACGATGGTGTCCTTCTCTGGCACGATGGTGTGGCTGGAGACCTCACCGCCGGTGGCTGATCGCCTCTCCTGGATGCGCTGATGGAACGAGGAGGCTCCGGGAGACATCGCCGAGCATCCGCACTCGCTCACACAAGGCGGGGATGACCGGAGGTGGGGCCTCGTCGGAGATCTGAGACGAGCGGACAACGGCGAAGAAGAACTCGAGGTTCCCGTGGTTCCCTGCCAAGATTGAGGGCGTCATGAGCAAAAGGGATGAGAGGGGAAGCTAGCGCGAGGCATAGAGAGAGAGGAGGCGGTCTGCATTGTCCTGGCGTCATGGGGATGGCCACGGCCGTGGTCTTGCCGGAGCGGAGGAGAGAGAGAGAACCAGAGGGGCTACGGTTCGGTGGAGCATCGATTAAGGGGGGGGGGTGAGAAGCTTGTGTGAGAGGGAGGAGGGTCCAGGTGTGCTTAAGAAGGCAGGGGTCGCTCGCTCGCTGCTCTTCCGGGACGTGGCGAGTGCGTGCTGGCGGTTGGGCGCGGCGTGCACGAACAGAAAGAAGGGGACAAGGAGAGGAGCTGGGGTTGCGCCATACGGTCTGCAATGGAGGGTCGTGGTCTGAGGCGAGAGGGCACGCGCGGGGGTGGTCTGTCAGCTCGGGGAGAGAAGGCCGAACTCTCGCCCGCCAGGTGCTCGACATCGTGTCGGCCTGCAGAGCATGCTCGAGAGAGAGCAATTGAAACAAAACAAAGGAGGGGGCTTGCTTGGGTAGTCTCAGGGAAGCTTAGGGGAGGCTATTGGCGCGGTGGCTCAGGCAAAGGAGACATGCCATCGGCTACCTAGGGCATGGGAGAGAGTGAGGGGGTTCAGGGCCAGCTAGGGTAGCTTGCAGGTGAAGTAGAGGAGTGGCATGGGGCCCTGGTACCTGCAAGATCATTGGGTAGGAAGGGTGGTGGCTTGCTGCAAGGTTTTACCAAGATTTTTGCAAGATATGCATGAGCTTCACTTTTCTCCTTCCTCCAAGCACTAGGGGACAAAGAGGGAACATTGCTACAGTATTAATTCGACCAGAGAGAGGGGTTGGTGCTGGAATGGTCAAAGGGAGGGTTTGGTGGTGATTAGAGAATGTTTAAAGAATTGGAGATAGGAATAGAGGTTAAGGTTAATGATGATCATGATAGCATATGATAAAACTTTGTTTAGTCAAATGATGAAGAAAAAGGGTAGGTCAGAGAGGTGGGGTTGATGTAGAGATGATGCCATTCAAACAAGAGTTTAATTGGCATCCTCTTAGATTTCTATATGTGAGCACGCTTCAAATTTGATTGAAATTCATTTGAGTTAGCCTTTGAAAATTTCGAAAATAACAAGATGGGAATTTTAGTTACAAGAGTCCTACTTGCATATCCATGCCTAGTAGATTTTTCTCGGATTGGAAAGATGCAAGAAATCAAGGAATGACATAGCTACCACTTCCATGCATTTTAGTTGCAAGAAAGATAGTTTTATAGAAAATTACTTTTGATGAAAAAGTGGGTGATGATAAGAAGGAATAAAATTTCCAAATGTTGTTTGGGAAGGGTTGCATTTGAGAGAGAATTGATGGTGAATGTAAAGAAGAGATCCAAAGTTTATAAAGAAATAACATGGATGGAAATAGTTTGACTAGGGCTCAAAACATAGTCTCAAAAATGGGTGAAAGGCTTCAAAATGCACCTACAGGTGCATGGATAGTTAGAGTAAATCAAAAGTAAGAGGAATAGGTCATATGATGGTCTCTGAACAATTTATTTTGAAGTTTAAAAGTGGGAGCAAAAGTGCAACTAATAATAGTCAAATAGTCAGTAGTTTGATTAGGGTCAGAAACAAGACTAGAACAAGTAGCAGATGACCTCAAATAACTAGGTGCTAATGGAAAGAATGGAAGAGTATATATCAAAGATAAGTTCTAGGAAGGTGCATTGCCATGGATAGGATAGATGAGCTTAATACCAATGTTAGAAAATTGAATCTGTTAACAGACACTAAGATAGTCTGCACACTAGGTGTTTGATAAAATGACTGCAAGAAAATATTTTGTGAAAGCTGGGAGGAGCCTCCTAAGGTGGGATGTAGATGATTCTAATAACACCATGGGTGCTTTCCTTGGGCTAGTTTGATTAGTTTTAAGATTCCTCAAAAAGGGGGCTCCTAATGTCCTATGATAAGACTAAGGCATTAGAGTTAGGGATTCAGGATTGAGAGGACAACAACAAGATAGGTTTTATTTGAAAGATAGAAAGAAAATAACTTACATGGGACAAAATATTAATTGATGGGTTTTGAATAGGTTAGGCCACATGCCTACCTGAGGATCATATCTACTCACAAGCAATTCATCAAAGTCAAACAAAGTCACACCAAGTCAATTCACGACACATGTCAATCATTTGAAGCTAATCTAGCATCACTAGAAGTAATGTTTGAACAAGTGCTAAATGGTGATCAAGCCCTGGGAAGTTGAAGAGAGTTTTCAAGGAAAGGAGTAAGGCTTTGGTAGATATTTTCAGAAACTAGTGGAGACATAGCATCTCCTTTAGAAAGTTTTCTTAAAGGTGTTTGAAATCCTTTATAAATATCAACAAAACATAAGTTTGTAAAATAGTGGGACCACTCTACTTTGTAGGTCCCGATAATTTTGTAAGTACTTAGTTTTCGATAAAAGCTTTGTCTCAAGGATAAATCTTGGCGCTTATTTTGGACAAATAAAAATAATTTAAAAAAAAGAGAGGTTGCCAAGATAATGGTTCTGGAAAAATAGCTAGAAGCATAAATAAAGGCATGATCACAAGGGCACAAGGGTTGTGTTGGTTCACAATAGTGTTCAACAAGAAACTCAAACAGACATCATTAGCATAACAACCAGGACAAACAAGAAAGAAATAATACTTCCAGAGGCTTGCTCAAAAAGTTTTTGCTGGCCCTCATTTTTGGCTCACTAAAAACTACTTAAACAGGGTTACAAAAAGTGGGGTGTTACATCTACCTTGGAAGTACGATGATGATAAAGACTTACCACCACCGCCAAAGGAGTAATTCGTCATCGGTATTGGCATCCCCTTGGCTTGTTCCAAGCTTGGGGGAGTGCCGCGGTATCACATCATTATCTTTTACTCATTTACTTTTCAAGTAGAGTCATATCATGAATAGAGAAGTTATCTTAAAGAATAGTTTGCAGTGTGGAAGTATCCTCCTTAGTTGGTTATCTATGTATCCCTTGGTGTGAGTTGCGGTAATGAAATATTAATGAGAAGTTTTATTGTTTACTTTCCGCACACTTTATTTTGGGGTGCAATCTTTCTTATATGATTAGTCTTGTTAATTAGTATTGGTATCACTTTGGGAGCATGAGTAAATTTAGTTGGTTTTGGCAAACTTAGCTTGGTCAATAGCAACATTACCTTGAGGTTTGAGTAGAAAAGAAGAAAGAAGTGCTTGTAGTTACATCACTTCAGTTTTCCTTCATGGTTGGCTTATAAGCATTATTATTCTCAAAGTTAAAATCGTTGTACCTTCAAGGAAGTTTGCATTATTGTTCCTATTATATGTATGTTTGTTTGTTTCATGCAACTCTTATGCTTGCTACCCAGCCTTGCTAGCCAAAAACCTGTACTGAGAGGGAATACTTCTCGTGCATCCAATTCCTAAAAGCCAAGTTACTTCCAAAGAGTCCACTATAAATCCCAATGTATTGTATTTCAAGCCATTCCAAGTAAATTTTCATGTGCTACCTTTCAAAAATCTTCAAATACTTCTCATTTTGTGCCACTATTTTTAGCTCATGAGGACATAGTGGATGGGTTTGTTATCTTCCATACTAAATTAAGTACCCCTCGACTAGGCAGCTTCATCTACTTGTCATTAATTTTGCAAGGGAGCTGGTCAGACCATTGTAATCTCTAAATAAGAAAAGAAAAAGAGCACTCCTCCATGGTATGTGAAAGTTGGTGGGCACCCGATGGAATCGGTTAGCCATGGTTTGAGAAAGGAAAAGGTGGGGAGGAGTGCAAAGCTATAAAAGAGCACCAATGTGCCAATTAATCAAACATCTTGGAACCGCTCTCACTTGTTTAGTATGGAAGATATCAAGAACTCCGTTGCTAGTCGTTGACAAAAGCAACCACCTCTCAAAATAACTTTTTACCTCTGTTTTACAAATGAAAAGCTCTAGCATATGTTTAATCCCTGCTTCCCTCTGCGAAGGGCCTGTCTTTTACTTTTATGTTGAGTCAACCTATTCCCTTCTATCTCAAGCAAGCATTTGAGTTGTTATGTTTCACTCATCTATATGTTGATCTATTTAATCATGTTTACTAACTTCTTTTGTTAGTACAATGCTTTTGTCTAAAGGAATATATCTTTGAAAGCTTTCTATGAATGCAAAAGTTTGTTTCATTGAGCATATGGTTTTTGCTATATTAGCTCTGCTTTAAAAAGGCTCTGTTCAAAAGAAAGAATAGCTTGTTCATCGTTCTCTGACCAAGAACTAAGGTTTGCCATCACCAATTATAGTTTACCTTGTGCATCCTTATTTGTGATTCCCTTTTACTCATTGCAAGTCTTTATCATATAAAGGGAAGTTGCTGTCTATTATATCTTGTGCCTTGGTAAATGTGATGCTTCTTGTCCATATTTTGATTATCGACACTTCACTCCATAAACCTGTGGTCATGTTTACCGAGTTTAGTTTTCGCTTGAGGACACGCAAAGTCTAAGCTTGGGGGGGTTGATACGTCCATTTTGCATCACTATTTTGTATCATAATTTACTGTTATTCATTGATATATTTCATATTTAGAGATGATACTTATGTTATTTCCTCTGTTTTTACATATTTGATGATCATTGGAGGATTTGCTGCCGGAGTCAGGATTCTGCTGGAAAAAGGACCATCAAGGCACCATATTTCGAAGATCAGGAAAATTCCAGAAAAATACCAGAAAATTATATTTTGCCAGAAGACTGAAGAAGCTAGAAGGAGGAGGAGAGAAGGGCCACAGGGTGGCCTCACCACCAGGTGGCGCGGCCCAGCCCCTGGCCGCGCCGCCCTGTGGTGAGAGCCCCCTGGCCCACTACTGCCATCACCCCTTCGCGTATTTCATCATCCCCGAAAACCTAAGTGAAGGGGGGCTCAGAGATAGACACCGCCGCCTCTGCGGGGCAGAAAACACCAGAGAGAGAAAAGCTCTCTGGCAGGCAGAAATCTGTCGGGGGAAATTCTTTCCCGGAAAGGGGAGATCATCGCCATCGTCATCGCCATCGCACCGGACTTCATCGGGATCATCATCATCATCATCTCCATCACCAGCACCTTCATCTCCACCATCACCACGCCATCCTGCTGTAACATCTTGAGTTGGATCTTGTTAAATTCTTAGGGGAAACTTTCCCGGTGTTTATTACTCTTCTGGTTGATGCTATTGAGTGGAAACATTGAATTAAGGTTTATGTTCAGATTGTTATTTACCATTATTTCACCTCTGATCATGATCCATATGATGTCTTGTGAGTAGTTCGTTTAGTTCTTGAGGACATGGGAGAAGTCAAGATGTTAGTAGTGGATTATTGTTTAGTAATATTTAATGGTTTAATATTTATTTGTTGTGGAGCTATTTCACTAGTGGTGTCATGTGAACATCGACTACATGATACTTCACCATTTATGGGCCTAGTGAGATGCATTGTGTATTTGGCTACTAATTGTGGGGTTGCTGGAGTGACAGAAACCTAAACCTCCGTTAGGAAACCATTACACCAGGGAGCGTAGAATCTTAGAGTTTAAGGTTGTGGTTAGATTTATCTTAATTACTTTCTTGTATTTGCGGATGCTTGCAAGGGGTATAATCACAAGTGTGTATTTATCCTAGTAAGGGTAGTGCGCTAGCACAGGTTCACCCCCATAACACTTATCAAACCAATAAAGATTATTTAGCGACATTAAGCGAAAGCTCTTGACAGAAACTCCCGTGTGTCCTCGAGAACGTTTGGTCATCATAAGTTACACAACCGGCTTGTCCTTTGCTTCAGAAAGGATTGGACCACTTGCTGCAATTATTATTACTGTCTTTTATTTACTCATACTTTATTTATTTGTATTACCCAATACTCCTGAAAACCCGTTTGCTAGTATTTACAGTGAATCCTTGATCAAATCCACTTGTCAACACCTTCTGCTCCTCGTTGGGTTCGACACTCTTATTTATCGAATGTACTACGATACACCCCCTATACTTTTGGGTCATCAGAATACAATACTTGACATAGGAAAAAGCTTCGCAAAGATGAACACAATGACAAGATCTAATTGTTGTGCTTTATTTGGGTTTGTCCATCATATCATTCTCCAAATGATATGACCTCATTATTAATTGATAACTCATGTCTATGGTTAGGAAACCTTAACCATCATTAATCAATGAGCTAGTCCATAGAGGCGTACTAGGGACACGACGTTGTTCATAAACCACACAAGTATTAAAGTTTCCGCTTAATATAATTCTAGCATGGAATATAAACATTATCATGAACAAGAATTCTAATAATAACATCTTTATTATTGTCTCTAGGGCATAATTCCAACACAGCCATGGGTGGCGCGGCCTGGTAGGGGGACCGCGCCACCTAGGCTCATTCGGCCCCTAGGCCTTGTCTCGTTGACTTCTTCTCCTGGTGCTTCTCGTGATAAAATATTAATGCTCCAAAAATCCTAGGTCAATTCGAGTCCGGGAAGGTCCCTAAAACTTAAAAATACGCAAAACAGGGTTTTCCTGTCCTGTAGAGTTATAACCAAAATAAGGGGGATCGATGGAAAATCTTCATAAAACATTATAAAACATGATTATAACAACTAATAATATTATAATATGTATCAATAAACTACAAAGTTCATGCATGTATTTTGCATGCATCATATATGCAAATAAACCCTTTATTATTTTCCTCTTGGGCATATATAAAACATAAGGTACTACAAAAGATCCCCTACACTTGTGGTTATCATACCTTAACCATCATTAATCAATAAGCTTGTCGTGTAGAGGCTTACTGGGGACATGGTATTTATTTATTAAACCACACATGTAGTAATGTTTCTGCTTAATAAGTATAAATATTTATCATGTAAAGAAATATGATAATAACAATATTATTATTGTGTCTAGGGCATAATTCCAACGGTCTCCCACTTGCACTAGAGTCAATACTTGTGCATTTAACACCTATGGCATCCTAGTGTTATTCATACACATTGTACGTGGTAAACCTAACAACGGGTCTGACACTTCCAGGTCCATGTGCATTTGCATATCTTTGCGTCATCACGCATCACACATTTTTTAAGTGAGGTGGCATTGAATAAATTTGGTCCTCTGATGATACCTTAGTTCCTCGTCTAGGACTATTTTTCCACTATTGTCGCACAATAGATTTTCATTGTGCTAGCACGCTTGGAACTACACCTAGTTGGATAACAAAACCTTGGATATAAATGCCATCATTTGCTGCTACTAGAGCAGTTATATACCGAGACTTTATTGTAGTATTCGTCATAATGTTTAACTTTGGAACTCATCCAAATCGTCATGGAACTATGCCACCTTATTACTCAAACACATAGCCTAATTAAGTTGAGATAAAAAAATTGTGTATGTGAAAAAAACAATATAACACATTACAATAAACCATTCATCACTTCTACATACAAAACATATTATTAGCTATTATAAAGTAGTAAGAATATTCTTACTATTTTCCAATGATCATCATATAAATAAGTCTGGTACGTGCTCATAACATTTAGAGTATATATAGGACATATCTGAATATGTATATAGCATGCTATACGTGATTGACAAAATAATTCATGTGGTTTCACGCATAAAGTGTCAAACACACTTGATTCTTTCTCCAACCTCTTTCACTAGTAGGAAAATGCTTACTGCTGGTGCACCTTTCATAGGAAATTTTAGCTACCTCTGGTGCGCCAGCACTAGCTCACCAGCGATAAAGGACTACTACTGGTGCGCCAGGGTTAAACTATACTGCTGGCGCACTAGTTGGTGCCCTAACAGCACCATATTACCCCTGGCGCACAAGAGGTGTGCCAACAGCAGTACATTACCACTGGAGCACTGATTTGGTGCACCAGAAGCTAAGTGAGAAGCCTCTGGCACACCAGCAGGTGCGCTAACAGTATATTATATAGGTTTTTTTAAAGCAACTATACGGTGTATTTGTAAAGGTAAGATATAGAACTTAATATGATATAGATACAGAAACAACAACACAAACATACCGAAGTCTCCAAATTCATCACATTAGCAACAAGTATCGATATACATAGTTATTACACGAATATATAGCAAAAGTGTTGACATAGTAGTTACACGCGAGTAGCACAAGTCTCGCTAGATAGCTAGCCATCTAAAGTACAATCACATAGCCTAGGCGGCCACGATGAGCACGAAGGGTATCATAATGCTCTTCATGTCTCGGTTCCTCCTCTCGCCGGCTAGGTACTCCAGGTAACTAGCCTCCGCCTGCTCCTTATTCAGATACCCTTTGTAGTTGTTTCCACTAAACTTGTTGACTTGCTTGTGACAGTCTTTCCATTCGGCATAGACGTCTGGTACCTTATCTTTATACACGTCATACCACGTCATCTCTACGCATCAAACCAAAAAGATAAGAAAAAAATCATAGATAATATGCAACATATACATAGGCAACAACGACATATAAACATTCAATTAGGATTAAGAGTCGCGCGACACAAGTTATTCGCCAAAACACCAAAAACTGAGGAGAAACTTAACAAATTCGTCACAAGTCTAGGAAAAACATCGTTCAAACAACTTAAAATGTTTAACATGGTCACAAAGTCACACAACTCTAGGAATAACATGCAAGTTTAAGACCAGTTCTGTTGCGGCGGGAAGGGATGGTAGCCCTCTAAGCTCTTGAATGGCCTACAGCTCATCTTTAGCACGGTTTCAATTTCGTCTTTGGCTAGTTGTTTCGTCTGGTGGAATATCCTACCCCTCCTTATGACATTGCGGAAGAGGATTGTGGCAATTGTCCCCTGGATGCAAGCGAACTCTTCTTGGAGTTCGTCGTCAGTGTCGTTGGCCAAATCGATATCCCATTTTTGCATACTCTCTGGCACCAACAGTAGACATTGATCCTACACGAATGCCCGCATGTGAAGGATGGTGTAGTAGGTGTCCATTGTGTTGTTTGTCGGCTGCTTGATGTAGGGGAAGTCAAACTTGTGTCTGAAAACCAAGTTGCCATCATTAGTGACGTTATTCCTCTTGAGTCTTCGGCACATCTTGAAGGCGGAGGTGCTAAGAGCCTGGTCCAGAATACCCTTGATGTGGGTGTAGCCCTTTCACTTCTCACTCCTCGAGTCAAGATACAAGGTGTGATAATATTGTAGGTACGGAACAATGAGCATGCAGTATTGGTCTCTGCGCAAAACAATTCAATCCTCAGTCGAATATGGAAAGATATTTTGGAAAATGTATATGTAAGCTTTCTATGGCGGCTAGAGAATGACTTACTCAGGAAAATAAGGGATGAGCAAGGTTTCCTTGTCATGATTAGCCACAAAGAAATCCTCAATGTACTTTTCCACAAGAGCGTCGTCGCCTTCAGAGTGCACGATGCTCTCAAGCATGAAGAAGGGGTCAATGATCACGACGATCGGGTTCTTCTCCCTAGCCAGCTGGGGCGCCATACCGAGGGCCATGAGGGGGACGATGGAATGGGGGAGATGCCTGAGGTGGAACATATTGAATATGTCCGCATGCCTCACTAAGAACGGGCTCTTGAGCCCTGTATCGATGAAGCCCAATCCCTTCGGCACTTTGACCGTGAAGACCGGGTACAAGGGATTATTTTCCTGCATAAGGGTCTTCTCTAGGTGCAAAATAGTGTCGTGCTGGCTCCTCATATCCTCAGTAATGGTCGCGAGGTCTTGCTGCGGCAGGATCGGTTCACCCAACTCACGGATTTCGCTCTAATGAGGCATGTGGATCCTCTCCAGGACATGCTTCTTAGGCGCCAGCTGGCTCCCTTTCTCACTAGGCCTCTTACATTCCTTATTCTTCCTCGGGGTGGTTGTCGCCGCCATCCCCTCGCCAACCACCCATTTGAGTGTGTTTGGGGTCAAAAATGATGCCCTCCTCGCAGTTTGATCATCGGTGTAGGCATCAGCTTCAAGCGTTTCTTGGGATTTAAAGAGACGACACTTGATTGCTTTGGATATGAGATCCACATTATCCGATGGTGCCTCATGATCCATGCCGTCCCCCGGTGCCTCATTATCGGGTGCGTGATCATGGTAGTGATCGTCTTCTAAGTTGGTGATGAAGTCATTGAGAACATCTCGCTTGTTGCTGAAGTGCGGCTCCAGAGGTGGCTCGACAGGATTGTCCACTCCAAACGCTAGCACCATTGGTAGAATGAACCTTGGTTCGCTCGGCCCTGACTCTAAGGTGGTGCTGGTAGAGTCCAGCCGAATTAGGGCTTTTGGCCATAACATGAGGGAACCCAAGCATCCTCCTAGATTCATCTCCTCGTCTGGGTTGGTGGGTGGAACCGGAGGGTACTAATCCTTGTAACCTGGTATCACCTGAACCACCTCAATGCTAAACATGTGCTCGGGCATCAGCGCGTAGTCGAACATGCGGTTGAGAGGCTGGACGCCTTCGCAACATCTGTTACCACGTTCTGGATGGACAAAAGCAATGTGCATCCCATGGTGTTGGCCTGCGGAAACACGTACGGTGTCAGAGATTGAAAGGATGCATGAAGTAATAAACTTAATGATGCTTGTGACGCTTAATTAAGTAATTACCGTGATGGTGTTGAGCTCGGCTAAAGTCGAGGGACCTGCGCGGACGGGTGTGCAGGAAATAGAGGGGGTGCTAGCCTGCTCGGGCACGACCAACAAATCCTCGGTGCCTCTAACATGTGGAATGGTGGTGGGAGAAGTCACCATATCAGTTGGTGCAGGCATCACGGAGTTGCTCGAGGTCATGCTAAAAGCCGGTGGTGGCCCTACATAGCCTCCTTATAACCAAGTCGTGAAATTTGAGTACATGGTAGGCATGAGGGCTTTGACCTCCTTGGCCACTTGCGTCGGGACCTACTGTGACACTTGTTGTTCGACCTAACTTGGCATGTTTGCCTTCAACATTGCCAGCTCCTTCTTGAGGTCAAGATTCCCCAGCCTTATTCTCTTCTTCCCTGTCTCGGTGGGATCCTGGCTGAAATGATCCCCATGTTTGAGATATAGTCTGGCGCCTTGGACACGGCCATTATGGGGCCTCCTATTCGTCAGATTCTCATGATCTTTCGCCTTGTTCAATGCCCTGATAAAAGGCACATCCCATGGGGCCTTTGTTGTCGACGCCTAGGATGAGGAGCTCTGTGCATATGCCGCCTCTGCTTCTTCTTCTGCTATCTATAGAAGGAACGTGAACAGCCATTAATACTAGAATTTCATCAACTAGACTAGAATCTACTAGTAAGCTGGTAAATTACTTGCCAAAAGTCTCTCCAAGTTCTCCACCTCCGGTGTCATGAGAAGTTCGTCAGAGTCTTTGTCCTCAAAGTACCGGGACCTGATATAACCCTTTGCATTCTTGTCTTTGAACCTGTCAAAGGGGTTCGGCTTCCCGCAAGTGCATGGGGCTTGTCCTCTTTTCTCCAAATGGGCTTCATTCCAAGGTAACCACGGCTACCGAGTCGGTGGTTACCTAAGTTCTTCTTCCGCAGCTCTTTCCCCCGCTCCCGGCGCGCCTAGGTTTCAGCCTGCACCTCTGTCTCCATGAATAGTCCTGCCGGGAAATCTGCGGATACTGTTGTTGGACCTTTTCGAAGCCACCACCCTCAGAACTTATCAGATTCTTGATGAATGTTTTCCAAGAGCTCAGGGCTTTGCTGAACTTGCCGACGGCAACTTCATTCACGCGATTCGTCTTAAGATCTTGAGGAGTTTATATGCAACTACCATATGGGTATTATATTCATGATGGCATGGTATACCGTCTTTGTCGCTCTCTCTATGGCCTTAAGCAAACCTCATGTACCTGGTTTGAGCGTTTTGCCTATGTGGTCAATGTTGTTGGTTTTTCGCCCATTGTTCATGATCATACGCTATGTGTCCACCTTTCTGCTAGTATTCAGACTCTTCTTATACTTCTATATGTTGATGACATAATCATTACTTTAGCAACGATTCTCAGTACATTGCCTTTTTCAAAGCGTGTCTCAATGAGTAATTTGGTATATATGTCTGATCTTGATCCTCTTCTTGTTTCTTCAGCTTGAGGTTTCTTCTAACTCTGTTGCCTTTTTTATTTATCAAGAAAAGTATATCCAGGATGAATGCATTGTTGAGACTCCTATGGAGCTCAATGTTCACATATGTGCTTCTCATGGTGATACATTGTCTTATTCGACGTATTATCATCATCTTGTGTATCCATCTGTCACTCATTCATACATCTCATGTGTAATATTCCGAGTTAGTTTGTTTATTCTCTCACTTCTATTCAATATAGTCACTTCTTTGTGTTCTACAAAATTGTCGTTCACTTTTGCTTGCTTTGTTTCTTGGTAGTTGTTCTATTTATTGAAAGACGAAGATATATATTGAAGCTTCACGTAAGAGTGCAGAGCTTGAGTTGTGAGCTATGGGTATAGTGGTTACTAGAGGAATTCGGTGTTTCCATCATAACATCTACTATCCTTTTTGTGAGATAGAACATGTGATATCTGTATTACATGACCCTGTGAAGCATGAGCTTAACAAGCATATTGGTGTTGATGCTTCTTATGTGCATGCGTGCATCATCAGGTTATTGCTCTTTAGTATGGGTTCATGAGTTACAATTGGCGGATTTCTTTATAAAAGCTCCGGCTAGAGCGCAACTTGGATTTTACCTCTCGGAACTCAACGTTGTGGATCCACCATAAGTTTGAGGGTCTGTTGGAATTATATTCCCTCAGTCCCAAATTATAGATTTTACCTCTCCAAGCTCAAAGTTGTATCCACCATATGTTTGAGGATTTGTTAGAGTTATACTCCCTCGGTCCCAATAATTGACTCAACATTGTCTAGATACATATATATCTACACAAATTTTGGTGTCTAGTTACATGCGCATCTAGATAAATATGAGTCAATTAATTTGGGACACATAGAATATTATTTTTCATGTATTTTTATGGGCTATAGGTAGCACACGTAATGATTTTGTCTTTAACAAAACAAAAAATCCTTTCTTTTTGCAAGTTATGCCGCGAGCTACACATTAGATCAGTACGTGGTCGTATCTATAGCCAGAGGACCGTGCCTGCTCATGGATCAGTTTCTTGAGAATGGTAGCACATGATTTGTTCAACCAGTCCGGTTGGCCGTCTGTTAGTAGATTTTCGTGTTGATATTTAGCCACCTCATTTGTATCTCATGATGTTGACTTTTCTATTTTTAAGTGTTTGATTCATGTATCCACCATTTATAACCCATGAATAGTAAAGGTTTGAACGAGTAATAAGTTTAATAAGAGAATGTATGATGCACAGGTCGAGGCACATTCCCTTTTCTAAAAAACCTTTATATTTTCCTAGTTGTACAAGGGGCATATGTGTTACTTTACATGTACTTCTCTAAAGTTTTAGTTTTGTCCTAAGTCAAAATATTTTAAGTTTGGTTAAAATTTATAGAAAATATATGAACTTTTAGAAAACCAACTTAGTTTTATTAGATTCATCATATAATATTTTCCATGTTATATAGATTAAACGTTGTAAATGTTGACTCTTGTTAGATCTGGTGAAAGTTAGATAAGTTTGACTTAGGATAAAAAACTCCAATCTGTTATTCTAAAATGGGGGAAGTACTATATACTTTGGCCGTAGTTTCTTGAGAAAGTATCTCGGTGTTTTCATTTCCGTTCCACAATACAAGTTGCTCTCTTATTTTTAACGGAATATTATAATAGTATGTAAATCCCATCTTTTAACATATCTTGGTTCATCGAAAGCCCGATGTCGGCTACCTCTAGAACTACCCATGTCAATCATTTGATCAACAAGAGTCATGCCAATCCGTTGTGTTGTATATATGCACGAGTGACGGACGACTACTTTTGTGCATGATCTTTGCTAGACTCGTCATGGTCAATCCAAAATCAAATCAAGACATCTTGGCGCACGTATATGTAAACGTTTAAATGGGGTGTTCTATTTTTCTTTTTTCTGTAACAGCTGAGTAGCTGACTAAATGGGGAAGAACATGTTGCACTAAAGAACAAAACAGTACAGATAATAACAAGAGTCTCTAAAAATATCAAAGACACATACCGATCATTACTGAAATAAGGTCGTCGCAACCACCAAAACTGTGTACACAGCCTGCTGTTTCAGTTCTTATTTTTCTTCTGAAAAGGAGCCTGCTGGCTCAGTTGTCTCTTCCTAATTTTACACATTATTTCTCTGCTACTTTAACGGAGTAGCTGCAATTCGCGTACATGGAGCCCACGACCATATTCCAGTTCTTAAAGAAACTCTCTTCTAAACCAGCTAATCATTGAACGAGCACACCCTGTGAGTAAAAGCCGTTTTTATTAGTAGTACAGTATCTGTTTTGAAGAATCCCTTTCTTACACAGATTCATTTTAGAAAATGCAGTACTTACCGATATTATTGCACCTCAGTTTTGCTCCACGAAAGAACAATCAGATAAGGAGAACTGTTTGGAAGCTCTTGATAATTGGGTTTAGGCGAAGAGAATAATGGAACATGAGAGGCCAAGAATATCCTACGGCGCCGACCGACAGGCGGGCCACAACCTAGACGCGCCGGCCGATTCCACCCTGTCCGTCGTTCAGGCCGGCACGTTGGCCGTTGAGGTCGACCTTGATTGATTTCCCGCGGAAAACAATACGCACGTAGCTACACCTGGCACGCCCTCGCATCGCATAGAGAGAGAAACCCAATTGCCATGGCAGAGAGGCGAGGAAGTTGTCAGTTGTAACCCTCCATAACGAATTGGAAGAGCGAGAGAGAGGAAACTGCAGAGCGGCCAGCAGCTGCTTCTCTGATTCCTTGTCCCCGGTGGTGGTGCGCGAGCCTCGTCGTCGGCCACGTCTTTTGCGGCGGAGCCGGCGCCGGTGGTCGGAGAGCTGGACCAGCCGCTATGAGCATCTTTTGATCTCGGAATAAAGAGGGCGGCTGAATCGCGGGCCGCGGGGAGGAAGAAGCAGACAAAGCAGGATGGAAGAAGAGCCCAATCGGAGGAGGCTCTATCAAGTCTGGAGAGGAAGCAATGTACGTTCTTATATGCAGTAGCTGATCATCTTCTTCTTGCCTCTTTAGTTACACAATTGCATTTCTTCAGTGCATTTTAAGCAACTATTGCTTGCAATCCTCGTGAAAAGTGGAACATATGAAGGTTTTTTATTCGTTCTTGGAAAAAAATCTTGTACTGTTTGCTTGAATTCTAGCAAAATGTTTTGCGTATCCCACGATTCATCCGTTTTATGGTCAAATGGACAACCTACAGTGCTTTTTCAAGGAATGATCACCTTAATTTTTCAAAACACTTAGTTTAGCTGCTAGCCATGAGACTTCTTTGCAGCTAATTCCAAATTCCCTAAACAATTTCAGAAATTCCTCTGCGGCGGCCGCCTAATCTTCGGTCCGGACGCGGGTTCCCTCTTCCTGTCCACGGCTCTAATCGCAGGCCCTTTGGTAGGCCTATGCTGCCAGTGCATCACAAAGCTGAACTCGGGCGCTTCGGATCAGAAGAAGAACCATGTCCTTGGCCTACCGGTCCTCATCGCCACAGTTATTCTCGGTCTAGCGGTAAATGCTCGTCACAAAATTCAGCAAATCACCCCTTCTTTTGCTGAAGAAACTGTGTCACGCAGGACTGCTGCTGATTCCTCTCCCGTTTCCCGCGTTCTGAATGTCTGCAGGATTTGGCATTCCTGCTGCTGACGTCGAGCAGGGACCCGGGGATCGTGCCGAGGAACGCGCGGCCGCCGGAGTGCGGCGTGGAGGAGCAGGCCGTGGACATGACGACGCCGTCGACGGAGTGGGTGAACGCGGCGAGCCCCCACCTCCGGGTGCCCCGCACCAAGGACGTGGTCGTCAACGGGTGCACGGTGAAGGTGAAGTACTGCGACACCTGCCTGCTCTACCGGCCGCCCCGGACGTCGCACTGCTCCATCTGCAACAACTGCGTCCAGAAGTTCGACCACCACTGCCCCTGGGTCGGCCAGTGCATCGGCCTGGTCAGTCGCCCACCTTTCTTCCCCAAATGCCAAGCACTCGATCGAAGTAGAAGCTGAGAGATTCTGATAGTAATTTATTCTGATTGTCGCAGCGGAACTACCGCTTCTTCTTCCTCTTCATCTCGACGTCGACGTTCCTCTGCCTCTACGTCTTCGCGCTGTCGTGGCTGAACGTCACCACCGAGAGGGAGGAGTACGGCGGCTCGCTGCTCAAGTCCATGCGCGGCGAGGTGCTCTCCGTGGTGCTGATCGTCTACAGCTTCGTGTGCGTGTGGTTCGTCGGCGGGCTCACCGTGTTCCACACCTACCTCATGAGCACCAACCAGACCACGTACGAGAACTTCAGGTACAGGTACGACAAGAAGGAGAACCCCTACAACAGGGGCGCGCTCGCCAACGTCGCCAACGTCTTCTTCACGCGGATGCCGCCGTCGCTCAACCGTTTCCGCTCGTGGGTGTCGGACGACGAGGACGCCTATGCCGGGCCGCTCTCTCCGATGAGCGGGGGCCTCGATCTGGAGATGGGGCGCAAGGGCGTGCACTACAGCGCCGGCGGCGTCCCGGCGATCCTGCAGGGTATGGACTACAGCGAGATGGAGAAGATGGAGGATGCCGGCGTGCACGTCAAGGACCGGCAAGCGGCGCCCGAGGCGCCAGACCTGTTCATGATCTCGGCGGCCCGGCAGCACGACGTGGGTTGCGGAGGAGGAGGAGACCGTAGTCCGGCAGATGTACACGACAAAGATGCGGAGAGGACACTAGTGAGCTCGAATGAAAATTCTGAGCGGTGATCCTAAATCAGTTGTTTTTCTCACAAGAACCTTGTTTTGTTTTGTTGGAGGTGATCAAATCAGTAGGAGCAGTTATGAGAAAAACGACTTTTGATCTCACCGGCCAGGTGTCGGGTGTGTTTCTTTCCTGCAATTCTTTTCCCCCTTCGGTTTGAACTCTAAATTTTAGAGGTAATTACATGGCTCATACATAAACTTGCATGGTGGGTGCATTTTCATATAAAAACTTGTAAAACATGTTTCTGCCGTATACAAATTTCTAGGGCGCGATTGGTAGGTCGCATCCCCTCGAAACAGGTGATGCCTACGCACGTTTCTATTCTTGTAGACAATGTTGGGCCTCTAAGTGCAAAGGTTTATAGAGCAGCAACAAGTTTCCTTAAGTGGATCACCCAAGGTTTATCGAACTCGGGGAGGAAGAGGTCAAAGGTATCCCTCTCAAGCAACCCTGCAATTACAATATAATAAGTCTCTTGTGTCCCCAACATACCCAATACACTTGTCAGATATATAGGTGCACTAGTTCGGCGAAGAGATAGTGAAATACAAGTAATATGGATGATTATAAGTAGTAAATGCAATCTGAAATAAATATCACTGCGAGCAAACATGTAACAGAACTGAATGTAAACGGTGTTTCAATACTTAGAAACAAGGCATACTTCACTAGTGGACACTCTCAACAAAGATAATATAATTGAACACATAAATATCCATCTTCACTACGCTACTCTAAACTATTCTCCGATGGATAACGAACACTAATCATGTGTAGGGCTACGAAGCACTCCTCAAAGTTCGCATTTTCCCAAACTAGATTGCCCCGCACTATCACCTTGAGCGCACTAGATGGTTCCAACAAACACCAACAATTCATAGAGACACTAGTCAAAGATACACACATAATGCGCACACTGTCATCCTTCACATCATGGTACAAGGTGTCTCCGGAGATTACAATAATTAAGCACTGGAGTAGGCTAATATATGAAGAATAGCATCTACCAATTCAACTAGATACAAAGCTCATGATCATATATAGATCACATCATGGGAGAGAGAGGTGAAACACATAGCTACCGGTAGAGCCCTCAGCCCCGGGGGAGAACTACTCCCTCCACATCATGGGAGACAACAACATCGATGGAGATGGCGGTGAAGTCGATGGAGACGGCGGTGGAGGCGATGGAGTCGATGGAGATGGCTCTGGGGGCACTTCCCTACCCCGGCAGGGTACCGGAACAGAGACTTCTGTCCCCCGAAATTGGTCTTCGACGGCGGCGGCACTGCGGAACTTTTTCTGGGAAAACGCCGATTGATTTAGGGTTTTTGCGTCGGAGGCTCTTTATAGGCAGAGGGGCGATGTTAGAGGGTGGCCATGGCCCCCACACCATAGGGTGGCGCGCCCAGGGGTCCACCCGCGCCACCACATAGTGTGATTGCCCCCTGGCCCCCCTCTGACTCTTCTTTGGACTTTGTCTCGTGTCAGGGGAAAATAGGAACTTCGGGCTTCGTTTCATCCAATTCCGAGAATATTTCCTGTGTAACTTTTCTGAAACACAAAACAACAGAAAATAAGGAACTGGCACTGTGGCATCTCGTTCATAGGTTAGTTCCGGAAAACACATAAAAACGCCACGAAGTGTAAACAAAACACAAAGCAATTGGTGTAAAACAAGCATGGAGCATCAAAAATTATAGATACGTTTGAGACGTATCAAGCATCCCCAAGCTTAACTCCTGCTCGTCCTCGAGTAGGTAAGTGATAACAAAACAATAATTTTTGAGGTGACATGCCCCAACATAATCTTGATCAAAACAATGTAAAGCATTGAGTGTTGAGATCAAAGTACTCTAAACATGGGCATAAAAGATATAATCTTGGCAATAGAACTTAGCAACCATGTTATAACATGAAAAGTAACACAAATAAAAGATCATGAGTAATAATGCATTGAAAGTCAATTGTGTGTTTCGAGCATATAGAAAAAATAGCAAAGTGGTATTCAGCTTGTCCCTTATGGAGTAGCAGAACATAAATGAATAGGACACCTTCAAGTTTAAGAGGGTGACTAGATACAAATAATTTGAGAACAAGCAAAACCATAATCATGAATCAGTCAATAATAAATATTGGGACCATGCACATTATACTCAGAATGACAACTATGCTCTCTTAGACGGTGCATAAAGTTAGAAGGTGAAGACTCAACATAAAAGTAAAAGAAAGGCCCTTCGCAGAGGGAAGTAGTGATTGCAAGTTTTATAAACCTTCCAAAAATTATGGTACTTACTAGCTTTGAGCTCTCATTGCCCCATCATAGGAATCTTGAGTGGTTAAGGTAAATGCGAGTACAAATATGAGGCATATGCTTGACAAATCATAAGTTTAAAATCTTATGTCCCGTAAATATGAGTACTTAAACAATGCTAATCGACTTAGGTCCCAAGCAAGTTCTTGTCATTGTAAGCATACATGTATCATCGAGAACGCCAACGGGGTACCTCTTGCCCGATGACATGGAAACTAGCCCACATCAAAATGATAAGACAAACAGACAATGGACACCTCGGCATCTCTTTTATTTACCATTTAGTATAGCTTTTTATTTTGAGATGCGTCGTCGAATGTCCACTATGGGCAAGTTGTAAATTTCCACCATGAATGATGCATGGCTTAGATTAGCGGCCCATGCGTTTCTCTAACACATATACAAACTCCATGAACTCCACAAGTTTCCAATTCCTTTCACACAGATAAGCATCCATAAACAAAAGATCATAATATCAACTTAAATAGAAATAAGTGCAATATTGAAAGCGTGCCCCATGACAGCATGGCTGAGCTAACTCCCAACTTACAACTTGCAAGCATATAACCAACATAAGAGAGCCACAATGGTCAAGTTTATTAAGTGCAAGAAAGTAAATATGCCGTCAGGTTCGTGAGAGCTTTACTAACTAATTTTCACATAACAAAAATGTTTAATTTGGAAGATAGATAAAAGCAAGACGAATGTACTTAGAATAGCAAATTGCTAATAGGTAGATATGGTGGACTCTTTGAAATAACTTGGTTTTTTGGTAGTTGGATGCACAAGTAGAGCTCATACTCAGTACAAATGAAGGCTAGCAAAAGACTGGGAGCGACCAACTAAGAGAGCAATAACGACCATAATCATGCATAACGACAAAACATTATTAACCAAAGCATAAAGTGGTATAACAAGTCAAAAACCAAATGATCATAGAGGCTTGAGGCGACTGGTTTGTAGTCAAACATGGTGTAAGCATGCACCAAGTCAACCCAAATAAAGCATCAAAAGAGAATACCATAATAATATGCTTCTATAAGATAAAAACAACGCATGATTCTTTCAAAGGCACATTAAGCACTCTCAGTCATTCGAGACAAGTCATGCTACAGCAAAAATTGATAAGAAAATAATCAAAATAACATCAAGCATGACATGCAAAAGTCTAAGCCACAGTCTAAACAAGCTCCCATTTGTACCACTATAAGAATGAAACTTTTTACTCTTTTCCAACACCAATCAACCTTTTTGAAACAACTCCCAAAGATGAAAACCAACAAAGACAAGAGGTCCAAACACACCAAGCTACAAAGAATAAACAAGTTCTGAACAAGAACGGAGGCGAAAAACGAAAGCTAAACGCAGTACTAGAAAAAGAGAACACTCATTGAACGATAAAAGTGAAAACTAGAGTGTTCTTGGCAATGAAAAACGGAGTGCGTCTCTCTCCAAAAAAAATATGATGTGATCCAACCATTTATTACAGCAAACAAAACAAAAGAAAACTAAAAGCAAAAACAACTGATGCTCCAAGAAAAATGCATAGAATACGAAGCAATAAAAATATAGTGTCTTGAAAGGTGACCTGATATTTGTCGATGAAGAAGGGGTCCCTCGGGGCATCCCCAAGCTTTGACGCGTGTACTTCTTGGATATTTCTTGGGGTGACATGGGCATCCCCAAGCTTGAGCTTTTGTCCATACTTCATCTCATCTCATCATTCTCCTTTCCCTACATTTGAAAACTTCCTTCATACAAAACTTCACACAATTCTTATTAGCAACATTAGTGCATGCAAGATAGTAAATCCACTTTTTGGTTCAGCTTCAACTCAAGTATAACACCCATTAAAGAATAAGCTACTGTAGCAACTCTCTCAAAAGTTCTATGATCAAAAGAACTCAAAAATAAAGAAATCAAGAGGCAAACGCAAATAGTGGCAGAAATCTGTCAAAACAGAACAGCTGGTAAAGATAGATTTTTTTGAAAATATTCTATTGCTCAAATCGAAAAGTGCAAAACTAATAAAAGTTATACAATAACCCGAGGCATCTGCACAAGAAATCGCAGATCAAAATAATGTTCTGAGATTTTTCACGAATTTTTACGGTACAGCACAGAAATCAGTTTCAGGACAGCAACTTCCCCAAATCTTACCTTCCTCCAATTAGAGGTTCTTCTTGGCACAAAAACAAAATAAAAAAGATAAGGAGAGGTCATTACAGTAGTAATAACTTCCAAGACTCAACGAAAAGAAAAAGTACTGAAAAGAAAACAATGGGTTATCTCCCAAGAGTGCTTTTCTTTAACGCCTTTGAGCTAGGCGCAGTGATTTTAAAAGATGCTCACATAAGCGCCATAAAAGAGCTTGAAGCAAAAGAGAGCATCAAAAAGCAAATATGAAATAAGTTTAAATCTAAACCACTTCCTATGAAAAAGAATCTTGTAAAGAAATAAGTCATGAAAGCACAAAGCAACAAGCATAGGAAGGCAAAATAAGTGCAACTTCAAGAATTTCAATATAAAGAGGGGAAACTTAATATTACTAATATGCATAAAACCATGTTTCCTCTCTCATAATAACTTTCAGTAGCATCATGAATAGAATTAACAATATAATTATCACATAAAACATTCTTATCATGAGCCATATGCATAAAAGGATTAATACTCCCCACATGAACATAGTCATTCTTAGCAATCGTAGTAGGAGCAAATTCAACAAAAAATAGCTATTTTCCGGAGTGTGTTCAGTTGTAAACACATCATCATTGGAAGAAACATGGATAGCACTAATAGTACAACAATTATTAACGTCATCATTTTCAGAATTGGTACCATAGAGATTTCAATATCAAAAGTAGAGTGCTTTTCCTAATCATGATCACTACTATAGGTAATAGGCATAGGAACATCATCGAGTTCAGACTCATCAACAAAAACTATAATAGGAGCAACATTCTTAGGGGAAGATACTGTTTCCTCTCTCCTTTTACTCCTCCTCTTCTTCTTCTTCATCTTCTTCTCTTTAAGAGGGAGAGGCTTGAAAGGAAGCTTCTCCACATACCCTGGTTTATTAATAGAAACGATAGAAGAAACTTTGGAGGATTCCTCCTTCTCATTAATAAGAACAAAACACATATTAGTCCTATCATAGTTATGCAAAGCATCATCCTTTACAATGTTTTGTATGTAAGTATTTGTGTGGCAATCATTAACACAATAAAGATGACAACCATGCAGGATGCTATTAATATCAAAAGCACTCATATCTACCAAAGAAGTTTTTCTTGATAACTCTTCACACCCCAAAAATAAAGTAAGTTCATCATGATGATTGGGAGTGATCATGTCATCACAATACAAACTTGCAGTACTCATTGGATTAGGAAGGTGTAGTAACCTCACCTTTTAAAGATGACGATCCCTGTGCTTTTCAGTGCTAGTCCCTGGATCAAATGCTAGCACACACAGTTTAAGATGTAATATCAAGAAACAAAGGTCATTTTATTACATCGCATGATCCAGCAATTACATAATGAAACTTTACAATACTTGTAGCATAAACCTTTCAGAGTTTACAATGAAATCAAAAATAGCATGGAGTCCTTCTTGATGTGCCACAGGCGAGCTGCGGATAGACTCGTAACCCTGTCGTACCTTTCTTATCGTCAACACCTGCAACATGAAACGTTGCAGCCACAAAGGGTCAATACACTTGAATTGTATTGGCAAGATGTCATTGTTTGGTGGACACCAATGGAACCTAACACTTAAATGAATATTTGGCTAGGTGGAGCTTCAGACCTATTTGCACTAAGCAATTTTATCCTATCATTTTCTTGAAACAAAACTTTAGTTGGACAACTTAACTTGGGTGACCTACCCCTGTAGCCACAAGCCGTAGTTATCGTACGGGACACACTGGTCGATAGATACCTTCATCAATTGTCAAAACCTCAATTACTACATATGGACAACTTGGTTTGGGTGAACCATTCCTGCAGACACTGGCACATGGACATGGCACGGGAACTGCTAGCCAATAGACACTTGCACCAGTTGCCATATTCCCAGTTCAACCCACGAGTTTTAATTTTAAGAAGTTGGCATGAGGAGATCCTTGAACAGCTTCAAAATCATGTCGCTCAAAATTGTCCGTAACCGGGGACACGGCTAAGTACTTAGTTTGTAACCCTCTGCAGAGGTGGTACACTTTTCCCACAAGACTCAGTCAACCTCTTTTGCCATGATGCTCATTTTGCTCAAATGGCCAAGTAAAGACTAAGACGAGACCTTTCAGAAGCAATCCCTCAGACCAACCCGGATGCGCTCCATCCTATCATCATCTACCACCCTCTGTCTGTCTGGCTGAGTTCTCGCAACTTAGTTAGTCAAGACAGAGCCCATATGACTCGTGGTTGCACTGGAAGCTTCACGACTTGAACGTCTCCAATCTCTTTGTTCCTGGGTGGCCGTCCACAAGTGAGATACACGCGAACGCCATAGAGATGGCTCCGGTGAACCACTCAACATAAATCCATCTTACCACTTCCACCCAGGTGTTTCATTAACTTAGTTGTTTTTCTTGGTTTTTGCAAAACAAGGTTTTTTCAACACTTAGTCAAAACATATGATAACCCTTCCCACAATAAGTGTAAGGCAACCTATAGCAACAGTAGTTCTATTAGGAGATGCAAAAGCTAGACATAAGCTAAGCAAAAGACTTAGCATAAAAATCATAGTCACCAAGACATAAACTTATAAAAACACCTGCACATGCATCTTCTACAAGGAGGCTACAAGTGACAATACTTTTGAAGGACAGGGAGATGATGACACTTGCCTTAGTAATTTTCTGAAGATTGTACTTCTCCTAATCAACACACGTAGCTCTCTGTACAACTATAAGATAGAAAATATTCACAACATAAACATACCATTCAAGCATCATAATCAAACAAGACAAAGTGTTTATTAGTTTTAGTTTAGTCTTTATTTGTCTTAGTGATAATTGGACAAAAGAATGTGTTATGAAGTTGACTTGATATGGATGGAGAGAATGGCTAAGTTAAGGACTTCAAAGGATTGATGGGGGTTTTCTAGATTGTTAAGAGGTGTCAACACTTAGTAAAAAAATAGCCTCAAGGAGATTCCTAGGCTTGGTTGGAGAAGATGGATGAATAATTTTTAAGTCATGAGGTCTAACACTATTATCTTCTTTGACTCGAGGCTCTCTTCTCTTCTTCTTTGACTTCAACTCCTTGTCTTCTCTTCAACTTCTGGTTTGGCCTTCAACTTCATGTCTTCTCTTCAACTTCCTCTTCATGGTCTTGATATGGGAAAACTTCTACGCCATAGTGTTGGAGGGGTAAAATACTTAGAAGAATTTTGGGTAAGAGGGAATTGATAGTTTTGCACTTGGGCAAGAATAGAGAGTAGATTTTTACTAAGTCATGGTAGACTTGATGTGGTCATTAGGACTTAGGATTATTCACAATGTCAAATAGCACATAGTGCATGATAGGAATTGAGACTTGATATTTTCAAGGTGCCTAGAAATACTACTATTGCTCGTAATAGGGTGAACTAGTGGAGCTGACTTTTGAATAAAAGTAAAAAGTGTGTGAAGTGTTCTGGTGGTTTTCTATTATCAAGATAATCAATTTTGCAAAAGGAATTATGCCTAAAATATTTCTAGAATTAAATCTAGGGAAGAAATACTCAAATTCTCATTTGAATTTGAATACTTGAGAAAATTTGCCCAAATAATTTATGTAGTAGTTCTACTGGATAGAGGACAACAATATGATCCTACTACAAAAAGAATCAACTGAAAAGGATTTACAGAATTTGAACTATATTAAAAACACTCAAACTCACATATTTAAATTTGAATGTTTTCAACTAGTTCAAAAGACAGATTTTATTATAGAATAGTGTTCTACACATTTTTAGGAATCCAGGGACATATTATTCGCAATTTTTGGATCTACAAAACAAAAGATATGATTTTTGAAAGATTCAAGCAAATTTCGATTCAGATTCTAACTTGAAATCTGTTTTAAAACAGAGGCCGACACGTGGCGGCACCTCATTGGAGGGTACCAGTTCGGCCGGATTAAGCCGCTGGGCCGTTAGATCTAAAGGGGCTCGGACGGATCTTATTGAAAGATACCCCTTCGGTTAAGTCATCGATCTGGGGCGTTTGATTAGAATCCGACGGCTGCAATCAATCGAAGAGGAGCTTACCGTTTCGATCTAGGGTTAGGGTTTCGGTGTCAGGTCGCCGACAAGAAATTCCGGCGAGGCGGCTTCGGCTTCGAGCTCCGATGGGTTCTGGCGATCTCTGGACGACGGCAAGGGCGTGACGGTGACCAGCTCGGCTAGGCGAACTTGCCCGTTTGGTCAGCGTCGCGAATCGCGTCCGGGCGATAGAGGAAGGCGCGGCTGGAGCGGTGCAGGGCATCAGTGACACTGTGGCCGTGGTCGTGCACGTCGTTTGGCTGCAGAACTTGACAAGCAAAGGCGTCAGAGGAGGTGCCGGAGGATGGGGAAGAAGATAGGAGGGAGGAGGAGGCGCGGCTTCACCAGGTGGAGTCAAATTCGTGCTCGGGCGGTGGCGGATACGGAGAACTCCGGCGAAGAATTCTGCAGCAGCCTGGCGGCAAGCTCGGGAGAAGAGGAGGGATGCGAGGGAGGGGTCTCCGGGCTATTTATAGCAGGCGTTCCTTGCAGAGGGGGTTAGGGCTTTGGCCTAGGGCGCGATGGACGGCAGAGGCGGGCACCGTGCTGGAGAGGAACTCCAGCCCGAGGTAAGTGGCGACCCTGATGGGTGGGGCCGGGCTATCGGCGACCGAAAGAGGGGGCGGTGTAACGTTTCGGGGCGAGGAGTTAATTGGGCCGTGGCCGATTCGGTGGCTGGGCCGAAAGGCTCCCCGCGGCCTGCTTTATCTTTTTTTTGTTCTTTTGTTTTTCTTTTTCTGATTTCCTATTTATTTCATAACTTCTTCAAAACAGATTCAAATACATTCAAACCAGTTTCAAAGGCTTTCAAAAACTCAAAGAATCATTTCAAGACACTAAGAAAACACTTCTCATAATTAAAACAAATTTTCAATAAAAACTTTATAATTGGCCAAAGGGCTTTTGTGTGCATATTTGCAAATATAGAAATAATATTTTAAAATCAGAGAATAAGCTTTATAGAAATAGTACTTAAATTTTATTTTTCCAACATGCCTTTTGGCATAGCAAGGTTTTATTTGATATAAATCATTTTGTAAAATATTTCTTTTACAAATATGCTTGCATAGTATTTGAATAAATGCTATATGGTATTTTGAATCTTATTTTTCTCAAATAAGTTTTTCAAGTAATAATAGAATGTTTGAAATGGCTTTTCTACTAAGGTTTTAAATTAATCAAAAAAATTAATTCCTTGTGAAATTTTAAATCCAGACATGCAAACATGGTTCCTATTTTTATTTATTTTCACATTCCAAATTTTGGGATGTGACAGACTACCACCCTTAAAAGAAATCTCGTCCCGAGATTTGGAGAGGCTAGAAAGAAAGATGGGTTTTGGGATACTAGGTGGGCTACCACCCTTAAAAGAAACTTTTGTGGATAGCCTAGGTTTTGGGTTCATGGTAGGCACATCTTGGATATGACTTGGCTCTGGGTCATCTTTTGTACCATATGTAGCTTCTACCTTCATTTCCAATAGGCGGGTGTCTTATTCTCACACTATAGCATCAATTCTTCCTCAAGGTGGCGTTGAGTATAGCTTCCTTTGTTTGTAGAGCTTCTGTTCATCTAGGTAGTTGTTGAATTACTTGGATACTGAAGAGTCACTCTTTGGATCAATCAGAGGACCAAGTTGAGATGTTCTCGTAGCCTCATTTCATATCCTTTGTTTGATCTTCATAGTCTTGCAAGTCATCTTCAATGGTAAGCTTGTGGTTCGTCCTCACCGTATTCCTACGTTTTGGCAACACTTGCCTATTATAAGGGTACAATATCTTATCCTCCTAGGGTTTAGGTTTAACAGCATCGTCTCTCCTGTAGGTATGTCTCTCTAGATTTACCATTCCTCATATCAAGAGCAAACAATCGAGTAGTCATCATGGGGGCCAATCCATAACGCACCCAATCGTTACCTTGTACTTCAGTTTGGTACATCTCGTACACTAACTCTTGGTCAACCTCGCTGGTTTTGACAAAAGATCCCATGGATGTTGAATCCGTGTTTCAATTCCTGTTAAGAATTTTAGAAAACAAATCTATCAATCCTTAGCTAGCTAGAGGTTTGCGTAGACTCTCATATGACATTAACTCTTAGCTTGAAGGTCCTTTGATTTGCCATCTCTTGTTCTATGCTTCTTCTTGATACTAAGCATCTTAGCTGGAGCTGATATTGTTGTTGTCTTCATGGAGGCTTGTCAAGAAAACACTTGTTTGGGTTTGAATAAAGACGAGAATGGATAGGAGGGATCTAAAGAAAATTCCTACCCAACATTGCAGATCAAGGCAACTCATCTTACAAACAAGATCTAATAAGCATTTGTCACATCAAACAACATCATTCAACCGCAAACAAATTAGTATGATCATATCACAATTTGATATGATCATAATGTATTACGATGTCGTTCTTACATATAAATATCTTAAATGGAGGTCCAACTAGGGCTTCTTTGATGTCTTCCAGGTAGTGCTCAAATCATTTTATCCTGGTGGTACTTCAGTTTATAGTTGAGTCTTTCTTCAAGTTCTTCGAGGGCTTCCATGAATTGCGTCTTGCGAAGTTGAGGGATAATATATGAGGCATCAATCTCTTCTTGATAGTCTTCATGGGATAAGATCTCTAAAGAATGAGAAAGCATTTTTAAATGTGAAGTAGATGAGGATATAAGAAGTTAAAATTGCAAACACCTTTGTAAAAACCGAATTAGATAGATTTTTCATCCTAGGGGCCTTCCTAATCTCTCTCATCTTCTTTTTCATAGACTCTTTCTTCTAGACTTCTTCAATTTGCTTCCTTTGATGATAGAGGTGGCTGGATCTTGAAGTCCTTTGAGGTGTTGAAGTTGAAGCTCTTCGTCTTTGAGTTGAAAAGAAAACAGGTAGAGACAAAAATGACTAAGGGAAGAGTTTTACGAGGAAATGAGTGTGTAAGGTTTTTAACTTAGAAATAAAAGCAGATCCTATATTCCTAAGGGGTCTTTGTCCAATCCTAGGGTTACGAACCTAAGGGCAACACAATGCTCTGATACCATCTGTAGTGACCTCACCTTTTAAAGATGACGATCCCTATGCTTTTCAGTGCTAGTCCCTGGATCAAATGCTAGCACACACAGTTTAAGATGTAATATCAAGAAACAAAGGTCATTTTATTACATCGCATGATCCAGCAATTACATAATGAAACTTTACAATACTTGAAGCATAAACCTTTCCGAGTTTACAACGAAATCAAAAATAGCATGGAGTCCTTCTTCTTCATGTGCCACAGGTGAACATGCTGCGGATAGACTCGTAACCCTGTCGTACCTTTCTTATCATCAACACCTGCAACATGAAACGTTGCAGCCACAAAGGGTCAATACACTTGAATTGTATTGGCAAGATGTCATTGTTTGGTGGACACCAATGGAACCTAACACTTAAATGAATATTTGGCTAGGTGGAGCTTCAGACCTATTTGCACTAAGCAATTTTATCCTATCATTTTCTTGAAACAAAACTTTAGTTGGACAACTTGACTTGGGTGACCTACCCCTGTAGCCACAGGCCGTAGTTATCGTACAGGACACACTGGTCGATAGATACCTTCATCAATTGTCAAAACCTCAATTACTACATATGGACAACTTGGTTTGGGTGAACCATTCCTGCAGACACTGGCACATGGACATGGCACGGGAACTTCTAGCCAATAGACACTTGCACCAGTTGCCATATTCCCAGTTCAACCCACGAGTTTTAATTTTAAGAAGTTGGCATGAGGAGATCCTTGAACAGCTTCAAAATCATGTCGCTCAAAATTGTCCGTAATCGGGGACACGGCTAAGTACTTAGTTTGTAACCCTCTACAGAGGTGGTGCACTTTTCCCACAAGACTCAGTCAACCTCTTTTGCCATGATGCTCATTTTGCTCAAATGTCCAAGTGAAGACTAAGACGAGACCTTTCAGAAGCAATCCCTCAGACCAACCCGGACGCGCTCCATTCTATCATCATCTACCACCCTCTGTCCGTCTGGCTGAGTTCTCGCAACTTAGTTAGTCAAGACAGAGCCCATATGACTCATGGTTGCACTGGAAGCTTCACGACTTGAACGTCTCCAATCTCTTTGTTCCTGGGTGGCCGTCCACAAGTGAGATACACACGACCGCCATAGAGATGGCTCCGGTGAACCACTCAACATAAATCCATCTTACCACTTCCACCCAGGTGTTTCATTAACTTAGTTGTTTTTCTTGGTTTTTGCAAAACAAGGTTTTTTCAACACTTAGTCAAAACATATGATAACCCTTCCCACAATAAGTGTAAGGCAACCTATAGCAGCAGTAGTTCTATTAGGAGATGCAAAAGCTAGACATAAACGAGCAAAAGACTTAGCATAAAAATCATAGTCACCAAGACATAAACTTATAAAAACACCTGCACATGCATCTTCTACAAGGAGGCTACAAGTGACAATACTTTTGAAGGACAGGGAGATGATGACACTTGCCTTAGTAATTTTCTGAAGATTGTACTTCTCCTAATCAACACACGTAGATCTCCGTACAACTATAAGATAGAAAAGATTCACAACATAAACATACCATTCAAGCATCATAATCAAACAAGACAAAGTGTTTATTTGTTTTAGTTTAGTCTTGATTTGTCTTAGTGATAATTGGATAAAAGATTGTGTTATGAAGTTGACTTGATATGGATGGAGAGAATGGCTAAGTTAAGGACTTCAAAGGATTGATGGGGGTTTTCTAGATTGTTAAGAGGTGTCAACACTTAGTAAAAATTAGCCTCAAGGAGATTCCTACGCTTGGTTGGAGAAGATGGATGAATAATTTCTAAGTCATGAGGTCTAACACTATTATCTTCTTTGACTCGAGGCTCTCTTCTCTTTTTCTTTGACTTCAACTCCTTGTCTTCTCTTCAACTTCTGGTTTGGCCTTCAACTTCATGTCTTCTCTTCAACTTCCTCTTCATGGTCTTGATATGGGAAAACTTCTACGCCATAGTGTTGGAGGGGTAAAATACTTAGAAGAATTTTGGGTAAGAGGGAATTGATAGTTTTGCACTTGGGCAAGAATAGAGAGTAGATTTTTACTAAGTCATGGTAGACTTGATGTGGTCATTAGGACTTAGGATTATTCACAATGTCAAATAGCACATAGTGCATGATAGGAATTGAGACTTGATATTTTCAAGGTGCCTAGAAATACTACTATTGCTCGTAATAGGGTGAACTAGTGGAGATGACTTTTGAATAAAAGTAAAAAGTGTGTGAAGTGTTCTGGTGGTTTTCTATTATCAAGATAATCAATTTTGCAAAAGGAATTATGCCTAAAATATTTCTAGAATTAAATCTAGGGAAGAAATACTCAAATTCTCATTTGATTTTGAATACTTGAGAAAAATTGGCCAAATAATTTATGCAGTAGTTCTACTGGATAGAGGACAACAATATGATCCTACTGCAAAAAGAATCAACTGAAAAGGATTTACAGAATTTGAACTATATTAAAAACACTCAAACTCACATATTTAAATTTGAATGTTTTCAACTAGTTCAAAAGACAGATTTTATTATAGAATAGTGTTCTACACATTTTTAGGAATCCAGGGACATATTATTCACAATTTTTGGATCTACAAAACAAAAGATATGATTTTTGAAAGATTCAAGCAAATTCTGATTCAGATTCTAACTTGAAATCTGTTTTAAAACAGAGGCCGACACGTGGCACCACCTCATTGGAGGGTACCGGTTCGGCCGGATTAAGCTGCTGGGCCGTTAGATCTAAAGGGGCTCAGACGGATCTGATTGAAGGATACCCCTTCAGTTAAGTCATCAATCTGGGGCGTTTGATTAGAATCCGACGGCTGCAATCAATCGAAGAGGAGCTGACCGTTTCGATCTAGGGTTAGGGTTTCGGTGTCGGGTCGCCGGCGAGAAATTCCGGCGAGGCGGCTTCGGCTTCGAGCTCCGACAGGTTTTGGCGATCTCTGGACGACGGCAAGGGCGTGACGGTGACCAGCTCGGCTAGGCGAACTTGCCCATTTGGTCAGCGTCACGAATCGCGTCCTGGCGATGGAGGAAGGCGCGGCTGGAGCGGTAAAGGGCGTCGGTGACACTGCGGCCGTGGTCGTGCGCGTCGTTTGGCTGCAGAACTTGACAAGCAAAGGCGTCAGAGGAGGTGCTAGAGGATGGGGAAGAAGATAGGAGGGAGGAGGAGCCGCGGCTTCACCAGGTGGCATCGAATTCGTGCTCGGGCGGTGGCGGATATAGAGAACTCCGGCGAAGAATTCTGCAGCAGCCTGGCGGCGAGCTTGGGAGAAGAGGAGGGATGCGAGGGAGGGGTCTCCGGGCTATTTATAGCGGGCGTTCCTTGCAGAGGGGGTTAGGGCTTCGGCCTGGGGCGCGATGGACGGCGGAGGCGGCCGCCGTGCTGGAGAGGAACTCCAGCCCAAGGTAAGTGGTGACCCTGACGGGTGGGGCTGGGCTGTCGGCGACCGAAAGAGGGGGCGGTGTAACGTTTCGGGGCGAGGAGTTAATTGGGCCATGGCCGATTCGGTGGCTGGGTCGAAAGGCAACCCGCGGCCTGCTTTATCTTTTTTTTGTTCTTTTCTTTTTCTTTTTCTGATTTCCTATTTATTTCATAACTTGTTCAAAACAGATTCAAATCCATTCAAACCAGTTTCAAAGGCTTTCAAAAACTCAAAGAATCATTTCAAGACACTAAGAAAACACTTCTCATAATTAAAACAAATTTTCAATAAAAACTTTATAATTGGCCAATGGGCTTTTGTGTGCATATTTGCAAATATAGAAATAATATTTTAAAATCAGAGAATAAGCTTTATAGAAATAGTACTTAAATTTCATTTTTCCAACATGCCTTTTGGCATAGCAAGGTTTTATTTGATATAAATCATTTTGTAAAATATTTCTTTTACAAATATGCTTGCATAGTATTTGAATAAATGCTATATGGTATTTTGAATCTTATTTTTCTCAAATAAGTTTTTCAAGTAATAATAGAATGTTTGAAATGGCTTTTCTACTAAGGTTTTAAATTAATCAAAAAATTTAATTCCTTGTGAAATTTTAAATCTAGACATGCAAACATGGTTCCTATTTTTATTTATTTTCACATTCCAAATTTTGGGATGTGACAGAAGGCTACTATCATAGCTTGAAAATTGAAAATTGAAATGACCCACTTTATAGCAAAGTTCACAAATAAAAGGATAGAGGGCACAAACCTTTTCACCGAGCTCATTTAGAGCTCTGTTCCACATTCTAGTTTCTTCGTTCCTTTGTTGGATACAATATTCTTCTTTGACGTGACTCTTTTCACAAGGTCTAAGTGCTCCACAAAATTAACATGCTTATAAGAAATAGTACTTTTAGAAGTTTGAGCATGTTTATTGCAATCATCAATAACAATTTCACTTTCCATGCAAGTGTCTTTAAAAGGTTCATGATACACGTCCCAATTTCCTTTAGGAACATTAATATGAGAAGCAAAGGTTCTATAGAAATCAACCATAATTTGAGAATCAAGGCCATATTTAGCACTAAGCTCTTCAAAATCAGTAGTTTCTGCGAAAGACTTAATGCAATCATACTCATAGTTTATACCTGATTCTTTACCTTTGTCACAATCCCAATCTTCGATATTCCTTTGAATTGTTTCAAGCTGATCCCATTTGGCTTCAACCTCCTTGCTTGTGAAAGACCCCTCAAAACAGGCATCTAGATAGTCCTTGTAATATCCTGAAAGCCTTGCATAAAAATTATTAATAACAATATTACGGGGGAGTTCATGAATGGGACATTTGAGCATTAGTGACTTCAATCTTCCCCACGCTTGGGCAATGCTTTCTCCATCATGAGGACGAAAATTATAAATATAAATCCTATATTTATGAATCTCACTAGAAGGATAGAATTTAGAATAAAAGAGAGGTACAATTTCCTCCCAGCCAATAGATCGGCCATCCTTTAGTGTTTTATACCATTCCACGGCTCTGCCCTTTAGTGATAAAGAGAATAGCTTCCTCTTAACCTGGCTTGTTGAAATACCTGCACACTTGAACAACTCGCATAATTCATGTATAAAGAGAAAATGATCACCAGGATGGACAGTTTCATCTCTTAAATAGCAGTTATTTGATGTCTACGCACGCGTCTGTTCTTGTAGACAGTGTTGGGCCTCCAAGTGCGGAGGTTTGTAGAGCAGCAGCAAGTTTCCCTTAAGTGGATCACCCAAGGTTTATCGAACTCAGGGAGGAAGAGGTCAAAGCTATCCCTCTCAAGCAACCCTACAATTACAATACAGAAAGTCTCTTGTGTCCCCAACACACCCAATACACTTGTCAGATGTATAGGTGCACTAGTTCGGCGAAGAGATAGTGAAATACAAGTAGTAGTGATGATTATGAGTAGTAAATGTAATATGGAATAAGTATCGCTGCAAGCAAACATGTAACAAAACAGGAAGTAAACGGTGTGCAAAGCTTGGAAACAAGGCCTAGGGATCATACTTTCACTAGTGGACACACTCCCAACAAATATAACATAATTGAACAAATAAATAACTTCTCTTCACTATGGTACTCTGAATTACTCTCCTATTGAATAACACTAATCATTGCATAGGGCTACGAAGCACTCCTTAAAGTTCATCAAGTACTTGACAAACACCACTCATAGAGATATCCAAATCAAATCACAACTCAAGATCGATATTATTGCAACTTAGACCAAGTACTAACACGGCGCACACACTGTCAACATTACACCATGAAAGGAGGAATAGATCACTTCAATACTATTATAGTGATAATTATTCTCATAATCCATAAAAGATCACAATCGTAGCCTAGACCAAGTACCACCATGATGCACGCACTGTCACCGTTACACCATGGCAGGAGGAATAGATTACTTTAATAACACACTAGAGTACACATAATGAAGAAGAGTAACATCTACTTATTCAACATAAAGATCACATCATGGGAGAGAGAGGTGAACCACATAGCTACCGGCAGAGCCCTCGGCCCCGGGGATGAACTACTCCCTCCTCATCATAGGAGACAGCAAGGTTGATGGAGATGGCGGTGAGGTCGATGGAGACGGCGGAGACGGCGATGGAGACCAATGGAGATGGCTCCGGGGCCACTTCCCCGTCCCGGCAGGGTGCCAGAACAGAGACTTCTGTCCCCCGAAATTCATCGGCGGCGACGGCGGAACTGCGGAACTCTTTCTGGAAAATTGCCGACTCCCTTAGGGTTTTCCGTCTCGAGGCTTTATATAGGCGAAGGGGTGTCGTCAGGGGGCAGCCAGGGGCTCCTCACACCAGGTGGGCGCGGCCAGGGGCTGGGCCGCGCCCCCTACGTGTGAGGGCGGCCTCTGGCCCCCCTCCGGCTCTCTTTCGGTCTTCGGGAAGCTTCCGGGAAAAATAAGACTTCTGGAACTTGTCTCGTCCAATTCTGAGAATATTTCCTACGTAGCTTTTCTAAAACACAAAACAGCAGAAAACAGGGAACTGGCACTGTAGCATCTTGTCAATAGGTTAGTTCCGGAAATCGCATAAAAGTGCCACGAAGTGTAACGAAACACAAGGCAAATGGTGTAAAAACAAACATGGAGCATCAAAAATTATAGATACGTTTGAGACGTATCAGCATCCCCAAGCTTAACTCCTGCTCGTCCTCGAGTAGGTAAGTGATAACAAAAGAAATAATTTTTGAGGTGACATGCACCTACACAATCTTGATCATCTATGTAAGCATTGTGAGCTGGGATCAAAAGAACTTAAAACATGGGCATGAAAGATATAATCTTGACAATAGAAACTTAGCAACCATGTTATAACATGAAAATGAACACAAACAAAAGATCATGAAAATGAAACAATGAAAGTCAAACGTGTGTTCAAATCATAACGAAAAACATACAAATGGTTTTCAGCTTGTCCTTCATGGAGAGCAAAACATAAATGCATAGGACACCTTCAAGTTTAAGAGGGCGACTAGATACAAATAATTTGAGAACAAGTGAAACCAACAATATGAATCAATCAATGAAAACTTTGGGACAATGCACATTATACTAAGAATGACAACTATGCTCTCTTAATGGTACATAAGGATAGAAGGTGGCGACTCAACATAAAAGTAAAAGAAAGGCCCTTCGCAGAGGGAAGCAGTGATTAAACATGTGCTAGAGCTTTTCATTTGTAAAACAGAGAGATAAAAATTGGTTTTGAGAGGTCGTTGTCTTTGTCAACGACTGGCAATGGGGTTCTTACTATCTTCCATACAAAAATGAAGCAAGTTTTTGAGAGGGAGATTGGCACTTTTATGCTCTTTTATAAATCTTGGCACTCCTCCCCACCTTTTTTCTTTTCTCAAACCATGGCTAACCGATTCCATCGGGTGCCCACCAACATTCACATACCATGGAGGAGTGCCTTTTTTCTTTCTTTTTTTCTCTATTTTTTTTCTTTTTAGAATAAGCAATATGGAAGATAGCAAATCCGACCACTACGTCCCCATGAGCTAAAAACAGTGGCACAAAACGAGAAGTAGTTGAAAGTTTTGAAAGGTAGCACATGAAAATTTACTTTGGAATGGCTTACAAATACCATGCATAGGAGTTTATAGTGGACACAATGGCAAACTTGGTTTTTGGGAGTTGGATGCATGAGTAGAGCTCATACTCAGTACAAAATGAGGGCTAGCAAAAGACTGGGAGCGACCAACTAAGAGAGCAATAACGGCCATAATCATGCAAAGCGACAAAGCAACATTAAAAGAAGCATAAGATGGCATCAAAAGTCAAAAACTAAATGATCATAGAGGCTATAGGCGACTTATTTTGTAGTCAACATGGTGTAAGCATGTGCCAAGTCAACCCAAATAAAGCATCAAAGGAGAAAACCAAATAAATGCTTCCATATAATAAAAACAACGCATGATTTTTTTCAAAGGCTCATTAAGCAATCTCAGTCATTTGAGACAAGTCATGCTACAGAAAAACCACTAAGCATACTATCAAAAAGACATCAAGCACGACATGCAAAAGCCTAAGCCGCAGTCTACACAAGCTCCTTCTTATACCACTTTTTTGCATAAAGTTTTTCCTCTTTTCCAACACCATTCAAACTTTTTGAGGAAACTCTTTTGAGAAAACCAACATATACCAGTGGTCCAAATACACCTTGATGCAAAGATAAAACAAGATCTGAACAAAAATCAAGGCAAAAAATGAAAGCTAAACGCAGTAGCAGAAAAAGAGAACACTCATTGAACGATAAGAGTGAAAACTAGAGTGTTCTTGGCAAATGAAAAGCGAGTTCATCTCCTCCAAAAGAAACATGATATGATCTAACCATTTATTGCAGCAAACAAAACTAAACTAATACTGAAAACAAAAACAACTGACGCTACAAGAAAAACGCATAGTGCATGAAGCAATAAAAATATAGTGTCTTGAAAGGTGACCTGATTTTTGCCGATGAAGAAGGGGTGCCTCGGGGGCATCCCCAAGCTTTGACGCTTGTACTTCTTGGATATTTTTTGGGGTGATGCATGGGCATCCCCAATCTTGAGCTTTTGTCCATTCTTCAACTCATCTCATCACTCTCCGATCCCTGCACTTGAAAACTTCCTTCATACAAAACTAAACACAAATCTATTAGCAACATTAGTGTAGGCATAACATATAATCAACCTCTTTTTGCTTCAGGTTTCAACCCAAAACCACCACATATATAGCATATAATACTGTAGCAACTTCCCCAAAAGTTTCGTGATCAAAAGAACTCAAAAAGAAAGCGATAAAGTGGCAAACACAAACATTGGCAGAAATCTGTCAAAACAGAACAGCTGACAAAGGTCGATTTTTTAGAGGGTTTTTTGTTGCTCAAATCAAAAAGTGTTCAACTAATGAAAGTTTGGATATAACCTGGGGCATATGTCCAAGAAATCGCAGGTCAAAAAGATATACATAGAATTTTCACGAATTTTTACGGTGCAGCACCGAAAACTGTTTTAGGACAGCAACATCCCCAAATCTTACCTCACTCAAATTAGAGGCTTCTCTTGGCACAACAATGAAATAAAAAGGATAAGGAGCGGTTATTACAGTAGTAATAACTTCCAAGACTCAAATAAAAGAAAAAGTACTGAAAATAAACAATGGGTTATCTCCCAAGAATGCTTTTCTTTAACGCCTTTGAGCTAGGCGCAGTAATTTGCAAAGATGCTCATGTGGGCGCCATATAAGAGCTTGAGGCAAAGGCGCCATATAGGAACTTAAAGCAATAGAGGGCATCAAAAAGCAAGTATGGAACACATTTAAATCTAAACCACTTCCTATGAAATATAGTCTTGTAAAGAGACAAGTCATGAAAGCGCAAAGCGAAAAACATAGGAAGGCAAAACAAGTACAACTTTAAGAATTGCAACATAAAGAGAGGAAACTCAATATTATTAAGATCCTTCAAAACATATTTCCCTCTCTCATAATAACTTTCAGTAGCATCATGAATAGAATTAACAACATAACCATCACATAAAGCATCCCTATCATGAGCCACATGCATAAAA
Organism: Dactylis glomerata; assembly: GCA_007115705.1. Lineage (NCBI taxonomy): Eukaryota > Viridiplantae > Streptophyta > Magnoliopsida > Poales > Poaceae > Dactylis > Dactylis glomerata. Next base: position 2,758,431 of record QXEO01000360.1, on the reverse strand, counting down.
GAAGTAATACTCCCCACATGAACAATCGTAGTAGGAGCAGATTCAACAGAATAATTATTCTCATCACCATAATCATCAAAAATAGGAGGCATATTGTAATCATAACTAATTTTATCCTCAATAGTAGGTGAACTGAAAATATTATACCCATCATCATAACCATCATAAACTAGAGGTTTAGTATCATCACAAGCTAAAGAACAACTATTTCGCATAGCATACTCTTCAAACATATCATCATAAGAAGGAACATGGATAGTACTAATGGTACAACAATTATTAACCTTATAATTGGTACCAAAAAGATTTTCAATATCAAAAGTAGAGTGTTTTTCCCAATCATGATCACTAACATAGGTAACAGGCATAGGAATATCACATAGGGGAGATAAAATATCATCAGAGCAAACTTTCTCCACTAAAGTTGGGGAACTAAAAATATCATGCTTAACAAAACCAGCTTCCCCAAGCTTAGACTTTTCTATAGCATTAGCAATAACAGTGTTCAAAGCATTCATACTAACAACACTATTAGCATGCAAATTAAGCTCCAAAGGTTTTTCAATTTTCTCTTCAAACACTTCATATCTAAACTCAGGAAAAAGACTAAAGAACTCTTTGTTTTCCATTAAGCCTAACTAGTGAAAATAAAAACAAGAAACAAAAAGATGTAATTGCAGAATCTAAAGGAAATAACTTCGAGCACTCACACAGGAGGATGCGAGTACCTTTTACCTTACCTCCCCAGCAACGGCGCCAGAAAATAGCTTGATGTCTACGCACGCGTCTGTTCTTGTAGACAGTGTTGGGCCTCCAAGTGCAGAGGTTTGTAGAGCAGCAGCAAGTTTCCCTTAAGTGGATCACCCAAGGTTTATCAAACTCAGGGAGGAAGAGGTCAAAGCTATCCCTCTCAAGCAACCCTGCAATTACGATACAGAAAATCTCTTGTATCCCCAACACACCCAATACACTTGTCAGATGTATAGGTGCACTAGTTCGGCGAAGAGATAGTGAAATACAAGTAGTAGTGATGATTATGAGTAGTAAATGTAATATGGAATAAGTATCGCTGCAAGCAAACATGTAACAAAACAGGAAGTAAACGATGTGCAAAGCTTGGAAACAAGGCCTAGGGATCATACTTTCACTAGTGGACACACTCCCAACAAATATAACATAATTGAACAAATAAATAACTTCTCTTCACTATGGTACTCTGAATTACTCTCCTATTGAATAACACTAATCATTGCGTAGGGCTACGAAGCACTCCTTAAAGTTCATCAAGTACTTGACAAACACCACTCATAGAGATATCCAAATCAAATCACAACTCAAGATAGATATTATTGCAACTTAGACCAAGTACTAACACGGCGCACACACTGTCAACATTACACCATGAAAGGAGGAATAGATCACTACAATACTATTATAGTGATAATTATTCTCATAATCCATAAAAGATCACAATCGTATCCTAGACCAAGTACCACCATGATGCACGCACTGTCACCGTTACACCATGGCAGGAGGAATAGATTACTTTAATAACACACTAGAGTACACATAATGAAGAAGAGTAACATCTACTTATTCAACATGATACAAAGCTCACGATCACATAAAGATCACATCATGGGAGAGAGAGGTGAACCACATAGCTACCGGTAGAGCCCTCAGCCCCGGGGATGAACTACTCCCTGCTCATCATAGGAGACAGCAAGGTTGATGGAGATGGCGGTGAGGTCGATGGAGATGGCGGAGACGGCGATGGAGACCAATGGATATGGCTCCGGGGGCACTTCCCCATCCCGGCAGGGTGCCAGAACAGAGACTTCTATCCCCCAAAATTCGTCGGCGGCGGTGGAACTGCGGAACTCTTTCTGGAAAATTGCCGACTCCCTTAGGGTTTTCCGTCCTGAGGCTTTATATAGGCGAAGGGGTGTCGTCAGGGGGCAGCCAGGGGCTCCTCACACCAGGTGGGCGCAGCCAGGGGCTGGGCCGCGCCCCCTACATGTGAGGGCGGCCTCTGGCCCCCTCCGGCTCTCTTTCGGTCTTCGGGAAGCTTCCGGGAAAAATAAGACTTCTGGAACTTGTCTCGTCCAATTCCGAGAATATTTCCTATGTAGCTTTTCTGAAACATAAAACAGCAGAAAACAGGGAACTGGCACTATGGCATCTTGTCAATAGGTTAGTTCCGGAAATCGCATAAAAGTGCCACGAAGTGTAATGAAACACAAGGCAAATGGTGTAAAAACAAGCATGGAGCATCAAAAATTATAGATACGTTTGAGATGTATCATTATTCATAGCATGTTCAACAATTTTCATAGGTATTTTAAAAGAGATACTTTCAGTATGAGGATCACATATGGGAGATAAAGTATCATCAGAGCAAATTTTCTCCCCTAAAGATGGGGAACTAAAAATATGATGCTCATCAAAACCAGCTTCCCCAAGCTTATACTTTTCTATAATATTAGCAATAACGGTATTCAAAGAATTCATACTAACAACATTGTTATTAGCATGCGAATAAAGCTCCAAAGTTTTTCTAAATTTCTCTTCAAACACTTTATGTCCTAACTCAGGAAAAATACTATAAAGCTCTTTGTTTTCCATTAAGCCTAACTAGTGAAAATAAAAACATGAAATAAAAAGATATAATTGCAGAATCTAAAGGAAATAATTTCGAGCACCCACACACTAGCAACAGTACTAGAAGATGGATGTGAGTACCTTTTACCTTACCTCCCCGGCAATGGCGCCAGAAAAGAGCTTGATATCTACGCACGCTTCTATTCTTGTAGACAGTGTTGGGCCTCTAAGTGCAGAGGTTTGTAGAACAGCAGTGATACGTCTCAAACGTATCTATAATTTTTGATGCTCCATGATTGTTTACACACCATTTGCTTTGTGTTTTGTTACACTTCGTGACATTTTTATGCATTTTCTGAAACTAACCTATTAACAAGATGCCACAGTGCCAGTTCCCTGTTTTTTGCTATTTTTGTGTTTCAGAAAAATTACACCGGAAATATTCTCGGAATTGGATGAAACAAAAGCCGAACCTCCTATTTTTACCGAAGCTTCGCGAAGACCAAAGATGATATGGAGGGGGGCCGAAAGCAAGGCTCACCACCAGGGGGCGCGGCCCAGGCCCTGGCCGCGCCGCCCTATGGTGAGGCCAGGTGGCCCCACCTCTGACGATGACCTTTAGCCTATAAGTTCCCCTCGACGGAAAAAACCTAAGGGATGGATTTTTTTTCATGAAACATACTGCAAGCCGCCGCCGTCGCCGTCGCAAGATCAGGAGGATCTAGGAGCTCTTCCCGGCACCCTGCCAGAGAGGGGAATCCTTGCTGGAGGCCTTCTACACCACCATGGTCGTCTCTTGAGTGATGTGTGAGTAGTCTACCTTGGACTATGGGTCCATAGCAGTAGCTAGATGGTTGTCTCCTCAACCATGTGCTTCATGTTTAGATCTTGTGAGCTGCCCTACATGATCAAGATCATCTTTATGTAATCATACATGTTGTGTTTGTTGGGATCCGATGAGTATTGGTACTATGTGATGTTGATGTGCTGAATATTATATCTTATGTTATCTCTATGATGTTTATGATCTTGCATGCTTTTCATTGCTAGTAGCTATCTTGGCCGAGTAGATGCTAGTAACTCCAAGAGGGAGTATTTATGCTCGATAGTTGGGTTCATGCCTCTATTTAATCTGGGGGAGTGATAGAAACCTCTAAGGTTGTAGATGTATTGTGGCCACTAGGGAGAAAACAACATTCTTGTGTCCAAGGACATTTGCTTTGTTTACATTACACACTTTGCTTAATGCAATTATCTGTTGTTCGCAACTTAATACTCAAGGGGTCCTCGGATGATTCCCCGCGAGTGGATTTTTAGTCATAGATGCAGTTGGATTATGGTCTATGTATTTTGTCGTAATGCCCAGAGTGAATCTCATAGTGATCCTCATGACATATGTACGTTATCTTTGCTCTATCAATTGCCCAACTATAATATGTTTACCCAGCATGTGTTATTTATCTTATGGAGAGACACCACTAGTGAACTGTGGACCCCGGTCCAATTTCCTTTACATTGTTACACCGTTTTACTTTACTCGCACTGTTTACTTTCTTGCATACTATTATCCTATTACCACTCGATACGCTCAATCCTTTGTTTACAGCAAACCGGTGAGATTGACAACCTCATCGTAAGTTGGGAGCAAAGTTCTTGGTTGTGTTGTGTGCAGGTTTCATGTTGCTGCTGGGTGGTGAAGACACACCAACAATATCCTGGCGCCATTGTCCAGAGTGTCACGAAGCTAACAAGCATCACCTTCTTAAGTTTTGTTCTTTCTCCTACTGGTTCGATAAACATTGGTTTCACAACTGAGGGAAGACTTGCTACTATGCTCATCATACCTTCTCTTGGGGTTCCCAACTGGTCGGTCATCTATATATCAACACCGCACCATCAACAAGTTTTCTGGAACCGTTGCCAGGGAGGAAGAAGACTTCTGCAAGGGAAGTCTCGCACGCACAATCTTTTACTTTGTTTTTGTTTTGCTTCATTTTATTTTTGCTTGCATCGTTTTATCAAAAATACAAAAAAATTAGTTCCTTTATAGTTGCTTTTATTTACTTGCTTTTAGTTTTGCTAGAATGGGTACTCCTGAAAAAACCAAGTTGTGTGACTTTACTAGCACCAAAAACAATGATTTTATCTGCACTCCTATTGCGCCACCTGCTCCTGAGGCAAATTTTTATGAGAACAAACCTGCTTTGTTGAATCTTGTTATGAAAGAGCAATTTTCTGGTGCCAGTTCTGATGATGCTGCAGCTCATCTCAACAATTTTGTTGAGCTATGTGAGATGCAAAAGTATAAGGATGTAGATGGTAATATTATTAAGCTTAAGTTGTTTTCTTTCTCTTTAAGAGGAAGAGCTATGGATTGGTTGCTATCTTTGCCTAGAAATAGTTTTGATTCTTCGGATAAGTGTAAGGATGCTTTTATTAGAAAATACTATCCTCCTGCTAAGATTATAGCTTTGCGTAGTGATATCATGAAGTTTAGACAGTTTGATAATGAAGATGTTGCTCAGGCTTGGGAAAGAATGAAATCTATGATAAAGAATTGTCCCACTCATGGACTGACTACTTGGATGATTGTCCAAACTTTTTATGTAGGACTAAATTTTTCTTCAAGAAACCTATTGGATTTAGCTGCTGGAGGCACTTTTATGTCCCTTACCTTGGGTGCCGCAACAAAGCTTCTTGATAACATGATGGTAAATTATTCTGAGTGGCACACCGAGAGAGCTCCACAAGGTAAGAAGGTAAATTCTGTTGAGGAAACCTCTTCCTTGAGTGATAAGATCGATGCTATTATGCTTATGCTTTCTAATGGTAGAGCTCAAGTTGATCCTAATAATGTTCCTTTGGCCTCTTTGGTTGCTCAAGAAGAGCATGTTGATGTAAACTTCATTAGAAATAATAATTTCAACAACAGTGCTTATAGGAACAATTTTGCTAGTAACAATTATAGGTTGTATCCTTCTACCAATGGTAATGGTTATGGTAAATCTTATGGTAATTCCTCCAACAACACTAGGGGCGCCCCTCTGAGCTTGAAGTCATGCTCAAGGAATTCATCGGTAAGCAAACTGCTTTTAACAAGTCTGTTGAGGAAAAGTTAGGCAAAATTGATATTCTTGCTCCTAAAGTTGATAGCCTTGCTCTTGATGTTGAACTTCTGAAACTAAAAGTTTTGCCTAATGATGTGAAATAAAGCAATACTTTTGCCGCTACTAATGTCATTCAAGTTAGAATTGATAAAAATGTTAGGATGTTAGCAGAATTGCATGCCAGGTGGGAAAGAGAAGATGAGATGGCTAAAAAGATGAAGGTATGTACTATTAATACCTCTAATGATGTTGTTCCAAATACTAGCAATCCTCTTACTTTGATTGGTATAGAGAAAACTCCTACTCCTTGTGCGAAAAAGCCCAAAACTTCAAAAACTTTTTCTCAAAAGAGTGCTGAAATTTTTCGGAGTATGGGAGATGATAGCTCTATTTCTTTTAATGATTTTGATGTTGATGGCTGCAATATATTTGAAGTTATTTTGTTCTTGCAAAAGCTTTCTTTGAGTCCTAATGCTAGTTCTTTGAATGTTGCTTTTACAAATCATATTACAAATGCTCTCATGAAAATTAGGGAGGAAAAGTTGAAACAAAAGGCTTCTATTCCCAAGAAATTAGAAGATGGTTGGGAGCCCATCATTGATATGCATGTTAATGGTTTTGATTGCCATGCTTTATGTGATCTAGGTGCTAGTATTTCTATTATGCCTAGAAAGATTTATGACATGCTTGGCTTACCACCGCTTGAAAAGTGTTATTTTGATGTTCCTCTTGTTGATGTTGCTAAGAAGAAACCTTTGGGAAGGATTAATGATGTTCTTATTATGGTTAATAATAACCTTGTTCCCGTTGATTTTCTTTTTATGGATGTTGAATGCAATGCTTCATGCCCTATTATTTTGGGAAGACCTTTTCTTCGAACTGTAGGTGCCATCATTGATATGAAGGAAGGCACCATCAAATATCAATTCCCTTTTAAGAAAGGTATGGAACAGTTCCCTAGAAGGAGGAAGAAATTACTTTTTGACTCTATTCTTAGAGCAAATTATGAACATGATGCTTCATCGCTTGATATTACTTGATTTCCACTTTTTGCGCCTAGCTCAAAGGCGTTAAAGAAAAGCACTCTTGGGAGATAACCCATTGTTTTCTTTTCAATACTTTTTCTTTTATTTGAGTCTTGGAAGTTATTACTACTGTAATAACCACTCCTTATCCTTTTTATTTCGTTGTTGTGCCAAGAAGAACCTCTAATTTGAGTGAGGTAAGATTTGGGGAAGTTGTTGTCCTGAAACAGATTTCGGTGCTGCACCGTAAAAATTCGTGAAAATTCTCAGAATATATTTTTGACCTGCGATTTCTTGTGCATATGACCCAGGTTATATCCAAACTTTCATTAGTTTTGCACTTTTCGATTTGAGCAACATAAGGTCCTTAAAAAAATTGACCTTTGTCAGTTGTTCTGTTTTGACAGATTTCTGCCACTATTTGTGTTTGCCTCTCAATCGCTTTCTTTTTTAGTTCTTTTGATCACGGAACTTTTGGGGAAGTTGCTACAGTAGTATATGCTTTATATGTGGTATTTTTTAGTTGAAACCTGAACCAAAAAGGGTTGATTTACTATTATGTTTATGCTAACGTTGCTAATAGAATTGTGTTAAGTTTTGTATGAAGGAAGTTTTCAAGTGTAGGGATTGGAGAATGATGAGATAAGATGAAGAATGGACAAAAGCTCAAGCTTGGGGATGCCCATGTCACCCCAAGAAATATCCAAGAGGTGCAAGCGTCAAAGCTTGGGGATGCCCCCGAGGCACCCCTTCTTCATCGGCAAAAATCAGGCCACCTTTCAAAACACTATATTTTTATTGCTTTATGCACTATGCGTTTTTCTTGGAGCGTCTTTAGTTTAGTCTTCAGTTTTCTTTTGTTTTATTTGCTGCAATAAATAGTTGGACCCCAACAAATTTTTCTTGGAGGAGATGTACTCGCTTTTCATTTGCCAAGAACACTCCGTTTTTCACTCTTATCGTTCAACGAGTGTTCTCTTTTTCTGCTACTGCGTTTGGCTTTCGTTTTTCACCTTGATTTTTGTTTAGATCTTGTTATATATTTTCATCAAGGTATATTTGGACCTCTTGTTTATGTTGGTATTCATCAAAAAAAAGTTGTTTCAAAAAGGTTCGAATGGTGTTGGAAAAGAGAAAAAGTTTCATGCAAAAAAGTGGTACAAAAAGGAGCTTGTTTAGACTGCGGCTTAGACTTTTGCATGCCATGCTTGATGTCGTTTTGATAGTATGCTTAGTGATTTTTGCTGTAGCATGACTTGTCTCAAATGACTGAGATTGCTTAATGAGCCTTTGAAAAAATCATGCGTTGTTCTTATTATGTGGAAGCATTTATTTGGTTTTCTCCTTTGATGCTTTATTTGGATTGACTTGGCGCATGCTTACAACATATTTGACTCTAACAAGTCACCATAAGCCTCTATGATCATTTAGTTTTTGACTTGTGATGCCATTTTATGCTTCTTTTAATGATGTTTTGTCACTTTGCATGATTATGGTTGTTATTGCTCTCTTAGTTGGTCGCTCCCAGTCTTTTGCTAGCCCTCATTTTGTACTGAGTATGAGCTCTACTCGTGCATCCAACTCCCAAAAACCAAGTTTTGCCATTGTGTCCACCATACATACCTATTAGCAATTTGCTATTCCAAGTACATTTGACTTGCTTTTATCTATCCTTCAAATTAAACTATTATCAGTGTTATGCGAAAATTAGTCAGTAAAGCTCTCACGAACCTGATGGCACACTTTACTTTTCTTGTATTTTAAAATTTTGACATTATTGCTCTTTTATGTTGACGTTATGCTTGCAAGTTGTAAGTTGGAAATTAGCCAAACCATGCCGTCATGGGGAAAGCTTTCAACATTGCACTTCTCTTATTTGAGTTGATATCGTGATCTTTTGTTTATGGATACTCGCGATGTGAAACAAGTTGGGAATCTTGCGGGATCATGGAGTTTGTATATGTGTTAGAGAAACACCTGGGCCGCTAATCTAAGCCATGCATAATTCATGGTGGAAATTTACAGCATGCCCATAGTGGACATTCGACGACGCATCTCAAAATAAAAAGCTATACCAATGGTGAAAGTGCAAACTTTGTATCCCTCACGTTTTGTGTGTTAGATAACAACATTAGGAATTTTAAGTGTGTGTTAAAGTTGTGCAGATTTTACCAGGCCGGATAATCCGGCCAGGGGCCGGATATTCCGCCCCCTCCGGCGAGAGGTCGAAAAACGACTAAGTCATTTGCTCGGCGTCAACCAGATATGGGGCCGGATATTCCGGCCAGGGGGCCGGATAACCCCCCCCCCCCCCCCCGGCGAGAGCTCAAAAACTGCTAAGGACTTGAGTCGGCGTCACCCAGTATAGGGGCCGGATAATCCGCCCCCCCCCCCCCTTCGACGACCTCAGAATTCGGCTAAGGACCTGCGTCGGCGTCACCCAGTATAGGGGCCGGATATTCCGGCCAGGGGGGCCGGATAATCCGGCCATACTTTGGCCGGATAATCCGCCCCTCCAAGTCAGCAACGGCTACATTTTGGGAGGGGCTATAAATACCCCTCCCCTTCTTCCACCTCAAGCTGCTCGAGCTGTGCAAGAAGAACACCCCATTTGGAGCCACCAAATTCGCAAGATCTCCTCCCTCAACCCACCAAAGCTCTTGATCTTTGGAGAATCGAAGGAGAAGGCCTTGATCTACATCCTCACCGAAGCGATTTGATTTCCCCTCTCATTTGCTTGAGGGCCCCTTGGGTCTTGGGTTCCCTTGTGTCCCTTGACCTTGATTTGTGTGATTGATATCTTGATACTTGTTGATTGTTTGCTTTGTGGTGCTTGGGAGCCTCCAATTCAGTTGTGGAGTTGTGCCCCAAGTTTTGTAAAGGCCGATTCCGCCTTAAGGAATCCCTTAGTAGAAAGTGAGCTAGGCCTTTGTGGCGGAAGCTTGCACCGGAGAATAGGGTGAGCCTTTGTGGCATTGGTTAGGCCTTTGTGGCAACCACACCCCTCCAACATAGACGTACTTCCCCTAAAAAGGAAGGAACTACGGGAATTACATTCGTGTCTCCGTGTGCTCCACTCTCGGTTACCTCTATCCTTTATTGCCTTTACTACTTGTATCTTGCCTACCTTGCTAGTTGTCACATAGGTAAATTCACCTTAGTTGCATATCTAGAGAATTTACCTTTTGTGTCAAGCCTAAATTGAAAAAGAATTAAAATTTGAGTAGCACCTATTCACCCCCCCCCCTCTAGGTGCCCATACGATCCGTTCAATTGGTATCAGAGCCCCGGCTCTTTATTCGGGCTTAACCGCCTAAGAGTATGGACACCTCTCCGAGTGAGGGCTCGGGTCAAGTTTCCATGGGTGAGTTCAAATCTTTGGAATCATCCATGACTTCCATGACATCTCAAATAAGCGAGTTGCGTGAAATGATAGCGCAACTCATGCAAGCTAAAACTGCTAATGCCTTTCCACCTCCGGAAAAAACCGCTACTCCACAAGTGGAGAATGTGGTGGTAGATGTGGAGGGTGCCGACAAAAATGGCGATGCTAAGTCTTCCACCAAGGGCGACGGGAAAGGTGAATTCCCTCATTGGTATTCACCCGACCCGCTGGTTCCTCATCCTCATATTAACAATAGAGGAGATCCACCTAAGCTTGATGCATTAAACTTTGGTCAATGGCAATATCAAATGATATCTCATATGCGCAGTTCTTGCATCGAGCTTTGGAGGATCGTTGAGGAAGGATTCAAGGCCGTGGATCCCCACAACATGACAAGAAGAGAGACGGTCGATAGTCAACTCAATGCTACCGCTCTTCACATGATTCAAGTCGCCGTTGGGTTCAAGGACTTGCCTCACATCCAACACTTCTCCACCGCCAAAGAAGCTTGGCAAGGACTGTCCGACGTCTTTGTTGGCAAATGAGAGCATGAAGAAAACAAGATACATAGCTTTCTCAAATCAAGCGGAGGGATTCTTCATGATGGATGGTGAGGATCATCAAGAGATGTATAGAAGACTCAAGGCAATTGCTACCACCTTCAAGAACCTCGGTGCTCACCATATTGATGATGAGTGGATCAAGATGAAGTACATTCTTGCTCTCACCCCATATGAGCCCGCGGATGTGAAGAGTGTTCAAGGAAAGCACAACTTCAATGAGATGACCTCCAATCAAGTGATGCAAGAGATTCAAGCCTACAAGGTTTCCGCACAAAATGCGGAAGATGCTCGTGCTCGTGCCATAGGAATGCAAAGAAGCTCTAATCTTGCATTAAAAGCAAGTGTGGTTGAGAAAGAGGTTCCTCTTCAAGCTAGTATTGAAGCAAGACTAGAGATGTGTCCCGAGGACATAAGATATGAGTACAATGAGCACATGGCCTTCTATGGAAAAACCTTTTGGGTTGATCCACACAAGGCTAAAGAAGACAATCAAAGAAGAAGCAAGTCAAGTGGCTATCAAAGGAATGACAACAATGGTCAAAGGGTGAGGACATGCTACAATTGCAATGATAGATTCCACTTTGTTGCCGAGTGCCCTTATGAGAAGAGAGAAGACCATGGTGGAAAGCTCATCCTCAAAAGCAAGACCAAGTCACCATCAAAGAAGCCATTTGTGAAGAAGGGTGGACCAAAGAAGAAACAACCAAAGTTTGTGTTCTTGACTCAAGAAGAGTACTCCGCAAGTGAGAGTGATGAAGAAGAAACCACAACTAGTGAGATGGCCGCAATGGCAACCACCTCCTCTTCCCCCACATCACTCTTTGAATCCCCCAATGAGGACTCTCTCGTCAAGAACGTCAAGTGCCTTATGGCCAAGTTTTCCGAGGTATCACCCACACCTTTCTCCTCCCCTAAGACAAATGATGCTCCCTTGATTAATCTTGCTAGTCTTAGAGTAAAGGAAGAAATTGTTGCTTTTGATGACTATGTGTCTAGTGTAGATGGCGTTCATAAGCTTCATTTTGAACGTCTATTGAGCCAATATGGTAAAACTCTTGAAAAACTAGATGAACAAATGAGGCTTGAAAAGGAATATGCTCAAGATATTGCCTCACTAACCGAGTCTCTTGAAGAAGAGCAAGAGGAACGAGCAACTCTCGAAGAGAAGCTCGATTCCATTGAGGAATCTAATAATGAAGTTGTTTCCAAACTCATTAAAGAGCGAGACCATGCTCGTGCTAAAGTAAAAATGCTTAAAAAGGAAAAGGTTGAATTTGGTGTTGGTCATGATATACTTGTTAAGGATTTAGAAGATCTTGACAAGGCTCACAAGGCCTTGAAAAGTGAACACTCTATTCTTACCAAGTCACATGAACAACTTTAAATTCAATTGACTAAGAATGATGTGCCTAGTTCTTCTACTTCTACTTGTGATCATGCAAATGTTATTGAAGAAAATGCTAGGTTGAAAGATGAGCTTGCCAAGTCCTCCATTCCCATAGGTGAGAAAAACTTGAATGACCTTTTGAGTAAGCAAAAGGCAATTGGTGATAAAACGGGGATTGGCTTTGTCTCAAAGAAGAAGAAGAACAACAACAAGAAAAAGAAGGCCAAGCCCGCACAAGCAAAGAAGGATCCTATTGTGGGTGGCAAAGCCACTCATGATGATCATGCGGGAATTGCTAACCCTCACTATGTCTTATTTCGTGATTATTATGGTGATGTTTATGCAAAATATGTTGGTCCAAATGATGGTTATGTTGCTTGGTCTATTTGGGTTCCAAAGACCCTTGTTGCTAACAAAAGAGGACCCATTGAGAAATGGGGACCTAAAACCAAGCAATAATCTCTTGTAGGACTATGTTTCCGGTGGATCAAAATGGGTGCTTGATAGTGGATGCACAAGTCATATGACCGGAAGCAAGGAGATTATGACGGAGATGAGGCCTAATGACAACAACATAACCGTCACTTATGGAGACATGTCACAATCCGAGGTATTGGGTCTTGGCAAGGTGGTGGTCGCACCGGATATTTCCCTTGTGGACATCATGCTTGTTGAGACCCTAGGTTACAATTTACTTTCAGTTCGTGCACTTGGTAAGATGGGCTTTGCCATCTTCATTGATAATGAAATTGTGGTACTCTTGTGGAGCAAGTCTCTAAAGGTCGCTTTTGTTGGGCATATTGAAAACAACTTGTATGTGGTGGACTTCTCGGGGAAAACCACTACAAGTGCAATGTGTTTATTTGGAAAGGCCGATGTGGGTAGGCTTTGGCATCGCCGACTAGCCATGTCAATATGAGAACTTTGCAAAGCCTTCACAAGGGTGGCCACATACTCGGACTAAAAGAGAATGTTTCTTTTGCCAAAGATCGTGTTTGCAGGGCTTGCATTCTAGGAAAAATGCATGATTCTCCCCACCCAAGCAAGACTGTCATTTCTTCCAAGAGGATCTTGGAGCTCCTTCATGTGGATCTTTTTGGTCCTCCCTCTCATGCAAGTCTTGGTGGGAAGAAATATTGTTTGGTGATTGTTGATGACTATTCAAGATATACTTGGGTCTACTTCTTCAAGCATAAGAGTGAGACTCAACAAACCGTCATCGACTTTGCCAAGGAAGTTGAACGTCAACATGGGCAAACTATTTTGGCAATAAGAAGTGACAATGGCACCGAGTTCAAGAACTACACCTTAAATGGATTTCTTAGTGATGAGGGGATTCGTCATCAATATTCCGCTGCATACACCCCTCAACAAAATGGTGTAGCCGAAAGGAAGAACCGGACTCTTATGGATATGGCTAGGTCCATGTTGGCGGAGTTTAAATCTCCATACAACTTTTGGGCCGAAGCTATCTCTATGGCTTGTCACTCTTCAAACCGGCTCTTCCTCCTCAAAGGCCTAAACAAGACTCCATATGAAATACTCACCAGAAGCAAGCCCAACATCTCCTACTTCCGAGTTTTCGGGTGTAAGTGTTTCTTTCAAAGAAAAGGAGCTCGTTTAGGTAAATTTGATCCGAAAGCAATAGAAGGTATTTTTGTTGGTTATGGTGCCGAATCCCACACTTATAGAGTCTTCAACAAGTCCACCGAATGTGTTGAAGAATCTTGTAGTGTGGTATTCGAAGAGAATGACGGCTCCCAAGGGGGCGAGATGTTGTTTCTTGTGATGTAGATGATGAAATACCTCGAGAAGCCATAGGAAGAATGGGCGTGGGATTTTTCCGCCCCATTGAGGGACACCTTGTGGCGGACCGAGAAGGACTATGCTCTACTCAAGTGGAGCCTTCATCTTCACAAGCTCAACAAGCCTCTCCCAAGGAAGCAACTAATGCACCAACCGAAGAACAAGACAAGGACCTTCATGAAGAAGAAGGGGCACCACCATCCTCTCTGGTTATCTCAACCGCCCCCAATTCTTCACAAGACCAAGATCAACCTACTCATGAAGATAATGATGATCAAGGTCAAGTTGATGGTCAAGACGGGGACCAAAATGATCAAGATGATCAAGTGATCCCTCCAAGGTCTAATGAGGAGATCGAAGCCCATCGCAAGAAGAGAATTGAAAGGGACTTGGAACTTAAAGGTCATACCCTTGAGAGGGTTATTGGAGATCTAAGGAGCAAAATGTCAACCCGGCGTCAATTGGCACAATTTAGCACTCATCATGCTTATATCTCCATGGTTGAACCCAAGAAAGTATTTGAAGCTCTTGAAGATCCGGATTGGTTGGATGCTATGCATGAAGAACTCAACAACTTCAAGCGCAATAATGTTTGGGTGTTAGTGGAGAAGCCAAAGGAGTGCCGGAATGTGATTGGCACAAAGTGGATATTCAAGAACAAGCAAGATGAGCATGGGATTGTTGTGAGGAACAAGGCAAGATTGATGGCTCAAGGTTTCTCCCAAGTTGAAGGAATTGACTTTGGAGAAACTTATGCTCCCGTGGCTCGCCTTGAGTCCATTCGTATCCTTCTTGCATATGCCACTCATCATAATTTTAAGTTGCAACAAATGGATGTTAAAAGTGCTTTTCTAAATGGTCCATTGAAAGAGGAAGTGTATGTTAAGCAACCTCCAGGGTTTGAGGATCTCAACTTCCCGAACCATGTCTACAAACTCCATAAGGCACTCTATGGCCTTAAACAAGCCCCACGTGCGTGGTACGAGCACCTTAGGGAGTTGTTGTTAGACCGTGGGTTTGAAGTTGGGCAAATCGACCCCACTCTTTTTACTAAGAGGGTCAATGGGGAGCTTTTCGTATGCCAACTATATGTTGATGATATTATTTTTGGCTCTACTAACAAAGCTTTTAATGATGAATTCTCAAAGCTTATGACCGATAGGTTCGAGATGTCTATGATGGGCGAAATGAAGTTCTTTCTTGGTTTTGAAATCAAGCAATTGAAACAAGGGACTTTCATTAATCAAGCCAAATATGTCCAAGACATGCTCAAGAGGTTCAAGATGAAGGAACTAAATGGGGCCGCCACACCAATGGCCACTAAATGTCATCTTGATCTAGATCCCAATGGTAAAAACGTGGATCAAAAGGTATATCGTTCTATGATCGGTTCGTTGCTTTACCTGTGTGCATCTAGACCCGATATTGTGTTGAGTGTAGGTGTGTGTGCAAGGTATCAAGCCGCTCCTAAAGAAAGCCACCTTATGGCGGTTAAGAGAATCTTTCGATATTTGGTTCATACCCCAACTTATGGGCTTTGGTATCCCAAAGGCTCGGATTTCTCTCTTTGTGGCTTCACGGATTCGGATTGGGCCGGATATTCCGGGCTCACTATGGCTGGAATATCCGGCTGGGTCGGGCTGGGTATATAAAGGGAGGGGACGGGGGCAGTTCTTTTCCCCCACCCCTAGGGTTCCCCAGCCACCGCCGCCTACCCACCGCCGCCGCCGGAGTTCCAGCCGCTCTCCCGGCCTCTCCTCGTCGGTGTTGGGTCTCCTCATTCTCGGAAGGGTCTTCACCAAGCCATTCGTGCTATGGATGCAGGTATCTCTCTCATCTCCTATCCCTAGGGTGTGATGTTACCTTTTTGCATTATCTTGGTGATTTGGCCCTCTAGTTGTTGTTTTCCACTCCCATGAACCATGTTATATGACTTCCTTCCCCCGATCTATCAAATTGGTTGCTGCAGCAAGTTGTAGGAGAAAATTTCGAGGGGGCCGGATTATCCGCCCCCCCCTGGCCGGATAATCCGGCCTGGGATTTCACTGCTCTAGTTTTTTCTATATTGCTGCTGTCAATTTGATTCCTTGGGTAAAGTATGTTTGTTCATACTACATGATTCTTTGATCCTTTCCGTAACTCGTGTGCATATGCTTATCCCCATGCTCTCCTTGTATATCTCTTTCACAGGTGGTTCGAGTATGCCGAAGCGCAAGCGTCGGCTTGTTCCGGATGAACGCGGAGTCCTGGTTGATGAGGTTGCAATCCGTCAGCGTCAGAGAGAAGCTGCCAGAAAAGCTGAGAAAGAAAAGGCTGCCAAGGTTCAAGCCCGTCGTCGCAAAGGCAAAGCGACACGTATCAACTACAAGAGCATGTCAGAGGCCGAGTATATTCTTGTGCGGCGGAACAATTGGTACGCCACACCAAGAGATGAAGATATTGAGGACCATGGTTTCTGGAATGAAGAGCAGTGGGGCATTTACCGTGATGTCTATGAGCCTTTCAAGAATCCGTGTCGACCGATGCATCCTATTGACTTCGATCACCTTCGCAGCAAGACCTATTTTGATGAAGCAGTTTCTGTGGTGGAGAGATTGGGATTGTTGGGGTTGGCTAGCATTCAGTGCAACTATAATCCCGGCCTCATCAAGCAGTTCTATGCTACTCTTGTGATATTGCCCAATGCTCAGAAGTCTATGAAGTGGATGACTGGAGAGCATGAGTGTATATCGGACTTCTCTACGTTTGCCTATCTCTTGGGGTATGTGTATAATGGAGACACTCCAGTGGGTCGCCGTATTCACAATCCGGGGACCAAGCCTGACAAGGACAAGCTTTATGACCTCTATGACTCCACAGGGGTTGTGGGCTTCATCAATGGCCTACATCCTCTTTATGATCAGCTTGTCCGCATTTTCAGAGAGAACATTGCTCCTAGTGGTTGTAACAATGATGCCATTCGGACCTCGCTTGTTGACCTTCTCTCTCTTGCTCATGAGTGTGCCACTTCGACTGACCCGGATGAGGATTTTACTCTTGATGTGATGGATTTCATCTTCTATGACATCAAGGATGCTATCGTTCAGAGGAACACCGTGCCATATGCTCCCTACATCATGCTCCTCATCAAGCATGTACTTGGAGACTATGATATCCATGATGACAGTGTGGAGCACTTAGTCAAGAAGATGTATGTCAAGAGGAAGAAGACTACTGCTCCAGCAGCTGCATATCCTAGCACCTTCATGGCTGTTGCAAGGTCGAGTGCTTCTACTCGTGATCAGAGGGCTGCTGCATCTGCTATGTCCAGGGAAGTGAGGAAGCTCAGCTGGTTTGAGAGGAACGTTCTCTGCATGAAGGTTGAGATCCACCGTGAGAACTACCAGGCCTATGTTGAGAGGAAGAGCATTCAGGACACTCAGCAGCTGATCCTTCACCGTCTCAGTGGTGCTCAGACCGCCGATCCCACTCCTACTGCTCCTACGCCCTATGAAGCTTGGAACACCGATCGCTTCAACTGGGTTGATATGCAGAAGCGTCTCTTTGATGCTCCAGATGCTCCCGCAGGAGAGACTCATCCAGAGGCTGAGGAGGACTTTGAGGATGAAGATGCTGAAGGAGATGATGGTGATGGCGGAGATTATGATGTTGAGGACTCCGACGACATCGTTGATTGGGAGGATTGATTCCTCGGGGCGTGTAGCATCGCTCTTCTCCCTTTTTGGTGTCTTGATGCCAAAGGGGGAGAAGTAGTTCTATTAGGAGTCTTACGGGATTTGCATGGGTGGGAACACAAGCTTGCGCGTTTATCATTTCTTTGGCGCTCGTGTTTCTTCTTATATTTTCTTGTCATTAAGTTTGGAACTTCGTGTGGTTGAACTTCGTGTGGTTTATTTGCTACCATGGTGTGTATGAGACTATGTTATATGTTCTATGTGCCATGTGGACCATTATGTTTGTTCACTTATGTTTTTGTGAGACTATGGTTTATTGGTGAGATGGCTATGGAATTATTGTCCGTTGTTCTTGTCATTATCATATTTGAAATTCCATATTGGTTGAATTATCTATGAAGAGGTACGCTTTCTACAAACTCTTGTGGTTCTCCTTCGAACTTAATTGTGTAGATGCACACATTTAGGGGGAGCTTTATATCTTGCTCAAATATTTGTTGTTTGAAATATTCGATCTCTCTTGCAAATCCTAGTGTTGTCATCTAACACCAAAAAGGGGGAGATTGAAAGTGCAAACTTTGTATCCCTCAGGTTTTGTGTGTTAGATAACAACATTAGGAATTTTAAGTGTGTGTTAAAGTTGTGTAGATTTTACCAGGCCGGATAATCCGGCCAGGGGCCGGATATTCCGCCCCCTCCGGCGAGAGGTTGAAAAACGACTAAGTCATTTGCTCGGCGTCAACCAGATATGGGGCCGGATATTCCGGCCAGGGGGCCGGATAATTCCCCCCCCCCCCCCCCGGCGAGAGCTCAAAAACTGCTAAGGACTTGAGTCGGCGTCACCCAGTATAGGGGCCGGATATTCCGGCCAGGGGCCGGATAATCCGCCCCCCTTCGACGACCTCAGAATTCGGCTAAGGACCTGTGTCGGCATCACCCAGTATAGGGGCCGGATAATCCGGCCAGCCGAATAATCCAGCCATACTTTG
This sequence comes from Dactylis glomerata, assembly GCA_007115705.1. Lineage (NCBI taxonomy): Eukaryota > Viridiplantae > Streptophyta > Magnoliopsida > Poales > Poaceae > Dactylis > Dactylis glomerata. The sequence continues at coordinate 2,739,894 of QXEO01000360.1, read as the reverse complement.
GCCGGATAATCCGCCCCTCCAAGTCAGCAACGGCTACATTTTGGGAGGGGCTATAAATACCCCTCCCCTTCTTCCACCTCAAGCTGCTCGAGCTGTGCAAGAAGAACACCCCATTTGGAGCCACCAAATTCGCAAGATCTCCTCCCTCAACCCACCAAAGCTCTTGATCTTTGGAGAATCGAAGGAGAAGGCCTTGATCTACATCCTCACCGAAGCGATTTGATTTCCCCTCTCATTTGCTTGAGGGCCCCTTGGGTCTTGGGTTCCCTTGTGTCCCTTGACCTTGATTTGTGTGATTGATATCTTGATACTTGTTGATTGTTTGCTTTGTGGTGCTTGGGAGCCTCCAATTCAGTTGTGGAGTTGTGCCCCAAGTTTTGTAAAGGCTGATTCCGCCTTGAGGAATCCCTTAGTGGAAAGTGAGCTAGGCCTTTGTGGCGGAAGCTTGCACCGGAGAATAGGGTGAGCCTTTGTGGCGTTGGTTAGGCCTTTGTGGCAACCACACCCCTCCAACGTAGACGTACTTCCCCTAAAAAGGAAGGAACTACGGGAATTACATCCGTGTCTCCGTGTGCTCCACTCTCGGTTACCTCTATCCTTTATTGCCTTTACTACTTGTATCTTGCCTACCTTGCTAGTTGTCATATAGGTAAATTCACCTTAGTTGCATATGTAGAGAATTTACCTTTTGTGTGAAGCCTAAATTGAAAAAGAATTAAAATTTGAGTAGCACCTATTCACCCCCCCCCTCTAGGTTCCCATACGATCCGTTCAAATGGTAAATAAAAGAGATGCCGAGGTGTTCATTGTCTGTTTGTCCTGTCATTTTGATGTGGGCTTGTTCCATGTCATCGGGCAAGGAGGTACCCCGTTGGTGGTTCTCGATGATACGTGTATACTTACAATGACAAGAGCTTGCTTGGGACCCTAAGTCGAGTAGCATGAGGTTTGGGTATTCGTACTTCACGGGACATGAGGTTTTTAGCTTATGATTTGTCAAGCATATGCTCATAATTGTTCTCGCATTAACTTTAACCATTCAATATGCCTATGATGGGGGCAATGAGAGCTCAAAGCTAGTAAGTACCATAATTTTTGAAGGTTTATAAAAATTGCAATCACTGCTTCCCTCTGCGAAGGGTCTTTCTTTTACTTTTATGTTGAGTCTCCACCTTCTACCTTTAAGCACCATCTAAGAGAGCATAGTTGCCATTCTGAGTATAATGTGCATAGTCCCAAAGTTTATCATTGATTGATTCATGATTTTGGTTTCACTTGTTCTTAAATTACTTGTATCTAGTCGCCCTCTTAAACTTGAAGGTGTCCTATGCATTTATGTTTTGCTATTCCATGAGGGACAAGCTGAAAACCATTTGCTATGTTTTCCATATGATTTGAACACACGTTTGACTTTCATTGTTTCATTATTCATGATCTTTCATTTGTGTTTCTTTTCATGTTATAACATGGTTGCTAAGTTCTTATTGTCAAGATTATGTCTTTTTTTAAGGGGGGGGACAGTGGGAGAGAGTCCCACTGTGATTTATTAAAGATGGTTATTTACAAATACAAGGGATCAAAAATAAAAAATACAGAATCAAAAGATTAAGTAAAATCTTCTAGCCAACTAAAGAATTGTTCCTTGAACTTATTCTTTATCCTGTGTCCTAACATTTTGAGTTCTTCATGAAAAATTGCTCTCCAACCAACAAAGATTGGCCTTTTATTGTTGAAAATCTTGTTGTTTCTAACAATCCAGATACTCCATGTTGCCAATACAATAATGTCCATTGCAAATGGAACCCGCAATTTATTCTTGATATCTTTGATTGCATCCTCAATAACAAGGTTTCTGTTTCTTTGAGGACAAAGGTGATCCCAACATTTAGCAGCAAAAGGACAGGTTAGGAAGAGATGTTCCATAGTTTCTTCAACTTCACAGTCAGGGAAGTCACACTTATAATTTTGTAGCTGAAAATTCTTCCTCTTCAAAAGATTTCTAGTGTTCAATCTGTCGAGTAGCAACAGCCAGAAGAAGAACTTATGTCTTGCTTGACAGGAAGTCTTCCAAAGCCAAGAGAAGTGTGGAATAGTAGGCTAGTAACCTATCAAGACTTTATATGCTTTTTTGGAGAGAAGGAGTCATTACCCCAGATGTAAGTCCATGAATCAATGTTACCCTCCTGAATCTTCTGTGCAGTGCTAGCACAAATAATCTCAAGCTGCTCAAATTCTTGAAATGCTTGATGAGAGAGAGGCAAGTGGAATAAATCTTCAAGATAATCAGAGTTAATTGCCTTGTGAACTGATAAATCAGTACTTTAAGCAAAAGAGACTAAGTGATGGAATTTCTGATGTAAACATTGGTCTTCATGCCATAGATCAGTCCAGAAATATGCAGACTTTCCATCCCCAATTTTACATTTTCCCATGCCTTTATATAGATCAATGAGTTTCAGGTGAGCTTTCCACCAGAAGGATCCTTCTTGTTTACTACCAGGCAAAGTTCCATTGCCATAGTAGGAATTCCAAATCATATTTACCCAAGGAATGTCTTTCTTGTTAAAGAATTTGTGAAGATTTTTTATGAGAAGTGCATTGTTCTGCACACTGAGATTTAGCACCTCAAGATCTCCTTGGTTTTTAGGTCTGCAAATTTTATCCCATGAAACCAGTGCACGATCATTTGATTGAACATCACCAGTCTTTTTTCTCCAAAGATGTAATATCCTAGGATTCGAGGTTATAAAATAGAGGCAATAGATGTGTGCATTGCATTTTATGCATAGAAAATCCGGGTAATTTTTGCACATTTAAAATAAAACATATCAAAGCGATTGGAGTTTCACTTTAGTTGATGGAATTGAAGTACCTCATCAACTAGAGCGCGATAAACTTCAATATGACCTTTGATAAAATCCTTGTTTTGGGTAGTGATAGTTACAACAACTAAAAGAGAGTTAAGTGAGGTAAAACTAAAATGCTTGACACACCATTTTAGGACCAGATATCTATTCACACCGAGATCATCATGGTATTCTTTAAACCCTACTTCTTTCATGCTAAAGAAGTCAGCACAAGTCTATTTCTTAAATCATGATCTATTCTACATTCTTATGTCCTAATCTAGTGAGACCAAATATGAGTAGTGGAAAGGTTAACTCAATGCCAGTTTGATTATTAGATTTGCCTAAACTCTAGGAGAGATAACTTAAGAACATTAGAGCCATTCCTATAAAGGCCAACTAGGAGACTTTAGACAATACTCAAATTCTAATTAGGACAAGTCATTTGATATAGGGGGATCACATCATAAACCCTAATTCTAGTCTAGACTAGAACCATCATTAGGAAGTATAACCAGTACCTAGACTTATGGACTTATGAAGTGGAGTATATCCTATATGAATCCCACAAAGAGGAGATTATATCTTTAATCTCAGAAGGTAGGTACAACCAAAGAATAAATCCTTGATAGAAGGAGTTGTTGAAGGAAATAGTATGATCATGTCAAGTACATGATTATGTTTGCTAATGAAGATAATTAGGTTAGTTATAAAACCTAGTCTGATAAGCAGATATCATCCTAAAACCAAGTGTGGAGTAGGAGTCCAACTTAAGCACATCTCACGTAGGAGATACCCATCTTGTAAAAGCTATACGAGAAACCTTGATCTGGGTACAAGTTTCCATTGAGTGAAGCATATGGTATAGGTTGAGCAGATCCTAAGCCTTGACCTAAAAACTTAGTTAGTCTATAGATCCTTTGTTGCATTGAGCACATTTCATAGGGAACATTATTTCCTGGTTGAGTGTGATAGCAATCTATCCAATTCCATAACCTCTTATTCATTTTACTTGGGGATTCATACCCAAACATCATTCCAACTTATGCATCACTTGTGATCATAAGCAAACCATAGTTCTTCTTAGATCAACCAGAATCTTGATTTAGTGACCAACTCACATCTTATTGCATGTTTTGCCCTTAGTTGGATAGTTCTTGCTTGTTAGAGAGAGGTATAAAATATCTTCATATAAAGTAGCAAGAAACTACTAATGATGTTGGGATATCTGGGACATTCCATGCCATTAGAAAAATTGGGTTAAACATAGAGTCATGCCTTTCACCATTTCCTTAACAGGAAAGTAAATTGTGGTTAAACACTATTTGTTTGTTTCTTTATAAGATATGATGCAAGATAATATTGCTACATATAACTACCTATTGATTCAAACTTAGCAAAGTATTTTGAATACTCCACCAAGGCTACTTGGAAATATCCAATTAAGATTCACAATAAAAATCCCAATGATATGTATAATATCTTATGTGCAAGTGCACCTATAAACCTATCTAATATAGTGTGTAAAACCAATAGTGTCATATTCATATTTGACAAGATTTTCCAAATTCAAATTCCTGCAAAAAGAGAAATCAAATATTTGTTTGAATGTTCAAAATAGAAAACAGGTAAATAAAAGAAAAGAATTGAAGCAGAAAAAAAGAAATAACTTACCTGGCCGCGGCCCATCTGGCCGAAGCCCAGCAAGCCAGTCACCAGGGCCCAGCTCAACTTACCGCTTCGTTTTAACAGAGGAGGAGGCGACCACGTCGTCATCTTCCTCCCTCTGCGTGCATGGGCGACAGCGCGCCGACGAGGCCACGTCGCTGTGCCACCTTTGACGACCACCACCAAGAGCCGTTGACCGCCACGTCGATGTCCTGATCCTCTCCGTGTCTACTGGCAAAGGAGAGCGCAGAGATTTGTGCCGAGTAACAACACCACGTCGATGCCGCATCGCGTCCGTTGCCGACAGCGGAGTGACGAGTAGAAACCTCCCTCGTCTAATAAAACCTGCGAGGAGAGCGCCCTGAAACCCTAGTGCTCCGCCACTTTTCCTCTGGCCTGCCGTTCTCTCTCTGTCTCACTAATTCATCTGCAAAACCACCGATAGACCTCGCCGGAGTTCGTCATGGCCCCGGCGATGGAGACCAACCCTAGTCCATGGAGTGGCTGTGGAGCTTCAGCGAGGCATCTGCAACCTTCCAGTAGAAGGAATCATGCAGGGAAGACCTCAAGCCTCGGAATCGACCGATTCCTTTCCGGTGAAGTTCGCCGGGAAACATGGCCATGCCCTCAGCTCCGACCTTCCCTGACCTCGTGGAGCGGCCCAGAAGGTTCAGGGTGAGCACACGCATCCTCTCCAATTGTTTTCGAATTGATTCATGCATCGTAGCTTAGGATCGAGGTTTGGCCGTCGTGCACCGCAGCAGATGTCCTCACCGGAGCTAGCTCCGGTGACCATTTGGTGGCGGGGTTGATACCAATCAATTTCTCGTGGTGTCCTGGTTCGAGTGGTGTGTGTAGATCGCCCCGGGAGCCACTTGATGAGCGTCTCCGGCGATCGCCGACGACGAGCCGTGCTCAGTGAAATAGTTTGACTGGCCATTGCCATGTGGCAGCTGACGTGTCTTGTGGTCCCACGCGTCAGTGTTTGCGGCTAGGGTTAGCTCGGTGTAAAAAGAATCTGTCTGTTATTTCAGAATTCCAGAAAATAATGGAAACTTAGAAAATTCATATCTAATTCAAATGAAATCAGAAAACTGTAAATAATATACCAAAATGACCACAAAAACATAATCTATCTGTTTAACTTGTAAAATTGAATTCTTATTTGAAATAAATCTGAATTAAATTTGAAAACATGTTTAAGTAGTATTTTGAATTTAAATTCAAAACCTTATTAAAATAATTTGAACCATTTATAAATATCACATAAATGTTTTAAACCTAAATACTACTACTGCATTTAGCATTCCATTATTCCAAGTATAAATTTAAAACTTTTCTATTAGCAATTTAAATCTTAAATCTATTTTTCTTAAATAATTATTAAGTACTAGAATTTAGGAAAAATCTTGAATGTATAAAAACTTGTGTATTAGAATTATTACTTAATTCTAAGTTATTTTCATCCATTGTTTTATTAAGAGGTAAGTTAAAAAAATCAATTACTTAAAATTGGTTTCCAACCCTGAAAATCTAGGAACATAAATAACTAGCCTTTCCTAATTATTTCTGAATAAGAATTGAAACTTATAATGAAATTCTAATACTAAAACTCATTAAGGTACATGTTCTTCAAAAGTTATTCTTTTGAAGTACATATAACTTAATCACCTACCATTTCTTTTAGTACTAAAACTAATAACTACCTTAGTGAGCCAGTCTAGCCAAACTCTCTAATTCAACCATGAGTGGTTAGTTTGTTATAAGCATCACACTCATTCTTACCTAGATTCAAGTAATGACCTTTGCATGTTAAGAGTGTTAACAACTCTATAATCAACCTTGAACTGTTTACTTTAAGCACTACTTACTCATGACTAACTAATTGGGTGCTAATCACTACATGCTTCATTAAAAATCTTCCAAGTTTGAATAAACCTTAGTTTGCTTCTTTGCTATGCTCATCTATTAACTACTCTTTGGTTATGATAGAATCATGCTAAACCCTAGAACACTAAACCCTAGGTGTAGTGCTTCTAATCAATAATAAGCATGTTCTTCAAATGTTATTCTTTCAAACGACATTGAAAGTAAGTAACCAATTATTCCATTAAGCTTGAACATACATAACTCTATTTGTGTCTCAAGATTGTTGTCAACCCTAAGACTAACTGGATACTCTTATCAAATAAGAGTAACTTCAGCTTTGCTTGTCCATAACCAACTACTTGTTTGCTAATAATATGATAGCACTTAAAAGTGTTACTTTCAAGTCTTCACCTATTGCTATATCTATCTTTTGCAATAACTCTGGTTTGAAGCTTTTCTCTACTGCTTTTGAAGAATTGTCAGTTAACCTAAAATCCTTAACAACCTTGTGGGTGTATTTGAACTTAAAAGTGCAACACATCACAATAATTCACCACAACTCAATATTAACAAATCATCGGGGTTAGGATACACTTAGGGCGATGCATAGCATACATGATGCATACCATGCTGCAGTTCTTTTAACATCATCTTTACCAGATGATGGTGCCATTTTAGTATTTGGCTTTCTTACGTATCGAAGACCTTGACTTACATAATCTTGTAGTCAAAAAGGCAAGTTCACTCTTGCTCATATCTCTTGATTATCTTTATCAAATTACTTTCAAACATACCTGTGGTATTACTACTGCATCAAAAGGCAAAAGGTTCTCTTTGTATAATTAATATGACTAGTGGTTATCGACCCGAGTGGGGATAACCTAGGAAGGCTTGCAGGTGGAACCATGGTAAGATTGTTGTGGTGGAGGTTCCACTTGCACGGGAAAGTAAACCCTAGGATTTAATAACCAATGCCGCAGTTATTCTTGCACCGTAAAAACTGTGTCATCCAAGAGACTTGGAATGGGACGGGAAAGTCATTTGTATCTTCTCTTGTTCGCATGTCAATGGGCAGCCAGCTGTCGGTCGCTGTAGGTCTTGCGAGACTACATGCACATGGGTGGGACCCCTCAGTTCCCACGGCACTCGTGTCTATGATGGTCCGCGAGAGGCGCCTAGGTACTTCATCATTGGGGGTGAATATCAGGGGCTAAACCTGCTATGCGTGAATTGGGTGGGCATGCGTTGTGTGGAGAAGGCAGTGAATGGCTTGGATCAATGACTGGGCCCCACACCAAGGAAGTGTGGATGAGCAATCTACTCGGTTGTGCAACAAGGCTTTGATCTCTTTTGGAAGGACACACCTCTGCAGAGTGTAAAAGGATGTGACATGTTACCCCTTGTTCCGGGAAGGAGTTGCGAATGCGGCAGGAAAGGTGCTCTCAAGGCACTAATACCCTGTGTTGGCTGTTGGGCATAGTTTTCAGAATAAAAGCAACCTACTGAAGAAATGTTTACAAAAACTTGCATTGCCAAATGACTCTTGGGTCTAAGGCTGTAGTTAGTGCATCAAACACCTTATACTCTATATGAACTTGCTGGGTAACGCTCGTTACTCACCCCACTCCCTCGTAACCCTTGCTTAGATGGAAGGCAACTCAAGGAGGCAACCTCAAGACATTAAAGATGGAAATGAAGCATTCTACCAACGTCAGGATTATCAGCGGAGTCGATAGTTTTGTGAAGCTTGGAGAAAAACTAGAATAGGGTTAGAAAGGAACCAGTTTCCTAATCCTAGATCCTAAGTAGTTAGAGTAACTCTATATTTGAGTAGTAAGCCAATTGCATTAGTTGTAGTTTAGTTTAGTCTTCCTTGTTTCTTTCTCGTTTGTAGTCGCCAGGACTAAACCTCTACCTGTTGAGGAGGTTCTGAAGATCTTCTGTATGCTGAAAATTGTAATCCTATAGACATACCGTGGACCTGCGATGTTTCTATTGTACCACTCTGATGGATGTAATACTAGTGATACGGTGTTTCATTAGTGTTATGTCAACGACTTGCATACTACACATGCAGTGGTATGCTGGGTCACCACAGCTGGTATCAGAGCAAACGCTTTGACCCTAGGATTAAAACCCTTTAATAGGAGACCTGTAGGTTTGGTAGTGACTATAGGAAGCCATCTTATCTAAACCAATTCTTCTTATGACTTGGGATGAATATTCAACAAAAGAATAATCCTGACACACTCGAGTCAAATTTTCTTACCTGTTATTTTTAAGTGAAGTTAGACATCTTGTTCCATACCTAGTAGTATGACATCATTAAAGCCTTACATAAAGGTTGGAAGTAGATCACATTTGGTATACAATACATGGTAGTCCAAAGAGAGGATACAACCGGAATGGGAACTATCCTATTGGAAGAAGTATACCAAGGGCAATTTGTTAAACTTAAGTCATCCGAAACTGTAGTAGGGTGATGTTAAGTGGTGAAGTGAGTCTGTATGAGGTAGTAGGACCTTAGATTTTAGTCATGTATGTGGATACTCAATAATTTCATATACAAGTAAGAGGTACCGAGAGTATAAATAGTTTAATCATGTTGGATTCACCTGAGAGTCTTTACATGATGGAGTAGAGCTTTGTAGTAGACCAACAAATTCAAGCTGAGGAGGAAGATGCTCAAGGAAAATGGTGAATGAAGTGTTCCAACCCATGGCAACTAGGTCAAGTATATATGAAAGGACCATAGTCTTTAGTCGGAGAAGTTTGATCAAAGCACAATGGAGAAGCCCTATAAAATTTATGGAGTTGGGTGAACCATTCTTAGTGAAGTATGTACGATGTATAGGAATGCCGAAAGTTTTGAGTGATCAAGTGAGATTCGTCTTCAATAGGATGGAAGGTAAGCTAGAAGTAGAAGTCCTAATGGACAATAGATCAACTGCAATTATTCCCAAACCCCTTTCCTCAAATTTATTTGATTGCAAATGAGCAATTGGAGTAAATATTGAGACAAAGCGTAGTAGTCCACCATCATGTGCTATGTATAGCGATATAAACCTATATTATTTGGTGCTATAAGGTACACATCTAAGCCTGAATATTAGAGATGTTTTGCTTAATTGCTATCTCATAGGCTTATGATGATGTATGTTGCCTGCACAAATTTGGATTTCCTTGGATTTTATTGTGTGACTAGATCTATGCATGAAGTATAACTTTGATGTGCAAGTGCATGTTGCATCATCGAGTTCTTACCTGATGGTATAGTTCTAGATGGTTTAGGAATTCGTGTGAGGGAGAGACGAATTCCTAAGGCAAGCAAGTCAGAAGATGAAGAATCACCAGATAATGGAAGCCAAAAGAAGGAAGCTCCAGTGATACTTCAAAGAAAGATTAGTAGGATCCAAAATTAATATAGTAAAGTGGAGAAGGTTAGCAAGTTATAACTTCGTGGATGCATCATGAAGTGGTAGTAAGATGAAGTATTGGAATTTAGTATTAGTACTCTAGGTCTTAAAACACTAGAGGTAACTCTAGGTTATTAAGTAGAACCACTAATTAGGTAACCGCAGTTGAGTTTAAGGTATTTGAGCTCATTGTTATGCAGCCTTGGTTATGCTTAGTACATCACGGGTTGATTGAGGTGTTGTGATACCGATGATCCATTCCAGTATTGCCTGCTGCTTTATTTAGCCTGGGAGTGGTAACCCCAGTAACCCTCGTTGATAGCATGACTAAGACACATAACATCCCTGTATAACTTTGATCTCTAGTCCCAAAATCTTGAATTGTTGATTGGTGGTTAAGACATTAGTAATATATTTCCTTATCTAAGAGATGTAGTCTTTTTCTATGGACTAAGACTTGTGAGGATTTGTGTGTAATAATTCGTTGAAGCCATTGGTTCGTTTATGTCCTTGTTTTTGTTCAGCTTATACAATTGCCTATCGGGGATGTTCTCCGGTACAAGAGAAACTCTGCCGGATTTCTCCCGTGGCTTTGTATATACCCTACCATCTGGATTAGGATTGATAACGATGGGAAAACCCAATTCTCATCAACCTTTAGAACCTTTGGGTATGAATTTACACCCGAAAGTGGAATATAACATCCTACCTAAACACATAATCGAAGAATTCGTACCGGATATCCACAATTGTGTGGGTACACCGTAGATATCTTCGAGAGATCATTATGCAGACATAGTAGTAAGACCAACCCGGACTGGTAGACTAACCATGGAGTCCAGATGGTTAGAGGACAAGACCTTTAGAGACCTCTACACAATTCTAAGGGGGGGGACTTCAGAAAGTCAAAAGTATTGAAAGTTGGATGAAGTATGTCGAAAGTAAATTCTTTCCAAGATTTGTCATAACCTTAGGGAGTTCGGCAAAGAAGTAAGATGATGTTGACCATAATCACACCAAGTATGAACCACAGATGGTATCATGAACCGCAACTGGAGTAGATTGAGATTAGAGTTAACCATAATCTTGAACCTAGATGACCTATTAAAACCTATAGATTTGGATCAGAAACCTTGGAATGAACACACCAAATGTGTTTAATCCATTCTTAGTTGGTAAAACTAAGAGCCAATTAGGAAGATTCGTTGGAACAATTAGTAGGACCCTATAAGCCATAGAAAGTATTGCAAACAGGGAAAATCCAAGAGAATGACTAAGAAGAGACCAAGATGGATGGCGTTCAAGAGACTATTGTTCGGAGTTAGACAACTAAAGAATTCGAGGAACACTCTGGACAAAGGATACCATCTATATCCCAATTAGTTGGTGAAGGAACATCAAGATATATGATACCAACATTAAGTTCCTCCAACAACGTATGAGAGCGAAAACTTTGGGACGAAGTTTAGTTTAAGGGGGGGAGACTGTAATATCCCAGGATCCGAGGTTATAAAATAGAGGCAATAGATGTGTGCATTGCATTTCATGCATAGAAAATCCGGGTAATTTTCACGCATTTAAAATAAAACATATCAAAGCGATTGGAGTTTCACTTTAGTTGATGGAATTGAAGTACCTCATCAACTAGAGCGCGATAAACTTCAATATGACCTTTGATAAAATCCTTGTTTTGGGTAGTGATAGTTACAACAACTAAAAGAGAGTTAAGTGAGGTAAAACTAAAATGCTTGACACACTATTTTAGGACCAGATATCTATTCACACCAAGATCATCATGGTATTCTTTAAACCCTACTTCTTTCATGCTAAAGAAGTCAACACAAGTCTATTTCTTAAATCATGATCTATTCTACATTCTTATGTCCTAATCTAGTGAGCCCAAATATGAGTAGTGGAAAGGTTAACTCAATGCCAGTTTGATTATTAGATTTGCCTAAACTCTAGGAGAGATAACTTAAGAACATTAGAGCCATTCCTATAAAGGCCAACTAGGAGACTTTAGACAATACTCAAATTCTAATTAGGACAAGCCATTTGATATAGGGGGATCACATCATAAACCCTAATTCTGGTCTAGACTAGAACCATCATTAGGAAGTATAACCAGTACCTAGACTTATGGACTTATGAAGTGGAGTAGATCCTATATGAATCCCACAAAGAGGAGATTATATCTTTAATCTCAAAAGGTAGGTACAACCAATAATAAATCCTTGATAGAAGGAGTTGTTGAAGGAAATAGTATGATCATGTCAAGTACATGATTATGTTTGCTAATGAAGATAATTAGGTTAGTTATAAAACCTAGTCTGATAAGCAGATATCATCCTAAAACCAAGTGTGGAGTAGGAGTCCAACTTAAGCACATCTCACTTAGGAGATACCCATCTTGTAAAAGCTATATGAGAAACCTTGATCTGGGTACAAGTTTCCATTGAGTGAAGCATATGGTATAGGTTGAGCAGATCCTAAGCCTTGACCTAAAAACTTAGTTAGTCTATAGATCCTTTGTTGCATTGAGCACATTTCATAGGGAACATTATTTCCTGGTTGAGTGTGATAGCAATCTATCCAATTCCATAACCTCTTATTCATTTTACTTGGGGATTCATACCCAAACATCATTCCAACTTATGCATCACTTGTGATCATAAGCAAACCACAGTTCTTCTTAGATCAACCAGAATCTTGATTTAGTGACCAACTCACATCTTATTGCATGTTTTGCCCTTAGTTGGATAGTTCTTGCTTGTTAGAGAGAGGTATAAAATATCTTCATATAAAGTAGCAAGAAACTACTAATGATGTTGGGATATCTGGGACATTCCATGCCATTAGAAAAATTGGGTTAAACATAGAGTCATGCCTTTCACCATTTCCTTAACAGGAAAGTAAATTGTGGTTAAACACTATTTCTTTGTTTCTTTATAAGATATGATGCAAGATAATATTGCTACATATAACTACCTGTTGATTCAAACTTAGCAAAGTATTTTGAATACTCCACCAAGGCTACTTGGAAATATCAAATTAAGATTCACAATAAAAATACCAATGATATGTATAATATCTTATGTGCAAGTGCACCTATAAAACCTATCTAATATAGTGTGTAGAACCAGTAGTGTCATATTCATATTTGACAAGATTTTCCAAATTCAAATTCCTGCAAAAAAGAAATCAAATATTTGTTTGAATGTTCAAAACAGAAAACAGGTAAATAAAAGAAAAGAATTGAAGCAGAAAAAAAATAACTTACCTGGCCGCGGCCCATCTGGCCGAAGTCCAGCAAGCCAGTCACCAGGGCCCAGCTCAACTTACCGCTTCATTTTAACAGAGGAGGAGGCGACCACGTCCTCGTCTTCCTCCCTCTACGCGCATGGGCGACAGCGCGCCGACGAGGCCATGTCGTCGTGCCACCTTCGACGACCACCGCCGAGAGCCGTTGACCGCCACGCCGATGTCCTGATCCTCTCTGCGTCTACTGGCAAAGGAGAGCGCAGAGATTCGTGCCGAGTAACAACACCACGTCGACGCCACATCGCGCCCGGTGCCGGCGGCGGAGTGACGAGTAGAAACTTCCCTCCTCTAATAAAACCTGCGAGGAGAGCGCCCTGAAACCCTAGTGCTCCGCCACTTTTCCTCTGGCCTGCCGTTCTCTCTCTGGCTCACTAATTCATCTGCAGAACCACCGATAGACCTCGCTGGAGTTCGTCATGGCCCCGGCAATGGAGACCAACCCTAGTCCATGGAGTGGCTGTGGAGCTTCAGCGAGGCATCTGCAACCTTCCTGTAGAAGGAATCATGCGGGGAAGACCTCAAGCCTCGGAATCGACCGATTCCTTTCCGGTGAAGTTCGCCGGGAAACATGGCCATGCCCTCAGCTCCGACCTTCCCTGACCTCGTCGAGCGGCCCAGAAGGTTCAGGGTGAGCACACGCATCCTCTCCGATTGTTTTCAAATCGATTCATGCATCATAGCTCGGGATCGAGGTTTGGCCGCCGTGCACCACCACAGATGTCCTCACCGGAGCTAGCTCTGATGACCATTTGGTAGCGGGGTTGATACCAATCAATTTCTCATGGTGTCCTGGTTCGAGTGGTGTGCGTAGATCGCCCCGGGAGCCACTTGATGAGCGTCTCCGGCGATCGCCGACGACGAGCCGTGCTCAGTCAAATAGTTTGACTGGCCATTGCCGCGTGGCAGCTGACGTGTCTTGTGGTCCCACACATCAGTGTCTGCGGCTAGGGTTAGCTCGGTGTAAAAAGAATCTGTCTGTTATTTCAGAATTCCAGAAAATAATGGAAACTTAGAAAATTCATATCTAATTCAAATAAAATTAGAAAAATGCAAATAATATGCCAAAATGACCACAAAAACATAATCTATCTATTTAACTTGTAAAATTGAATTCTTATTTAAAATAAATCTGAATCAAATTTGAAAACATGTTTAAGTAGTATTTTGAATTTAAATTCAAAACCATATTAAAATAATTTAAACCATTCATAAATATCACATAAATGTTTTAAACCTAAATACTACTACTGCATTTAGCATTCCATTATTCCAAGTATAAATTTAAAACTTTTCTATTAGCAATTTAAATCTTAAATCTATTTTTCTTAAATAATTATTAAGTACTAGAATTTAAGAAAAAACTTGAATGTATAAAAACTTGTGTATTCGAATTATTACTTAATTCTAAGTTATTTTCATCCATTGTTTTATTAAGAGGTAAGTTAAAAAAATTCAATTACTTAAAATTGGTTTCCAACCCTGAAAACCTAGGAACATAAATAACTAGCCTTTCCTAATTATTTCTGAATAAGAATTGAAACTTATAATGAAATTCTAATACTAAAACTCATTAAGGTACATGTTCTTCAAAAGTTATTCTTTTGAAGTACATATAACTTAATCACCTACCATTTCTTTTAGTACTAAAACTAATAACTACCTTAGTGAGCCAGTCTAGCCAAACTCTCTAATTCAACCATGAGTGGTTAGTTTGTTATTCTATTTCAACATGGTATACCTTAGTCAATTAACTATTTGCAACACCTTTGTTGCAACTTAAAAACTATTATCTTCCTGACATCACCTAATCACCATTCCTTTAAGTAATAAATATATGTCCATTAAGGCTTGTGTTCTTCAAAAGTAATTCTTTTAAGAACATACCAAATAAGCATCACACTCATTCTTACCTAGATTCAAGTAATGAACTTTGCATGTTAAGAGTGTTAACAACTCTAGAATCAACCTTGAACTGTTTACTTTAGCACTACTTACTCATGACTAACTAATTGGGTGCTAATCACTACATGCTTCATTAAAAATCTTCCAAGTTTGAATAAACCTTAGTTTGCTTCTTTGCTATGCTCATCTATTAACTACTCTTTGGTTATGATAGAATCATGCTAAACCCTAGAACACTAAACCCTAGGTGTAGTGCTTCTAATCAATAATAAGCATGTTCTTCAAATGTTATTCTTTCAAACGACATTGAAAGTAAGTAACCAATTACTCCATTAAGCTTGAACATACATAACTCTATTTGTGTCTCAAGATTGTTGTCAACCCTAAGACTAACTGGATACTCTTATCAAATAAGAGTAACTTTAGCTTTGCTTGTCCATAACCAACTACTTGTTTGCTAATAATATGATACCACATAAAAGTGTTACTTTCAAGTCTTCACCTATTGATATATCTATCTTTTGCAATAACTCTGGTTTGAAGCTTTTCTCTACTGCTTTTGAAGAATTGTCAGTTAACCTAAAATCCTTAACAACCTTGTGGGTGTATTTGAACTTAAAAGTGCAACACATCACAATAATTCACCACAACTCAATATTAACAAATCATCGGGGTTAGGATACGCTTAGGGCGATGCATAGCATACATGATGCATATCTGCTGCAGTTCTTTTAACATCATCCTTACCAGATGATGGTGCCATTTTAGTATTTGGATTTCTTACGTATCAAAGACCTTGACTTGCATAATCTTGCAGTCAAAAAGGCAAGTTCACTCTTGCTCATATCTCTTGATTATCTTTATCAAATTACTTTCAAACATACCTGTGGTATTACTGCTGCATCAAAAGGCAAAAGGTTCTCTTTGTATAATTAATATGACTAGTGGTTATCGACCCGAGTGGTGATAACCTAGGAAGGCTGGCAGGTGGAACCATGGTAAGATTGTTGTGGTGGAGGTTCCACTTGCACGAGAAAGTAAACCCTAGGATTTAATAACCAATGCCGCAGTTATTCTTGCGCCGTAAAAACCGTGTTGTCCAAGAGACTTGGAATGGGATGGGAAAGTCATCTGTATCTTCTCTCGTTCGCATGTCAACGGGCAGCCAGCTGCCGGTCGCTGTAGGTCTTGCGAGACTACATGCACATGGGTGGGACCCCTCAGTTCCCACGGCACTGGTGTCTATGATGGTCCGCAAGAGGCGCCTAGGTACTTCATCGTTGGTGGTGAATATCAGGGGCTAAACCTGCTATGCGTGAATTGGGTGGGCATGCGTTGTGCGGAGAAGGCAGTGAATGGCTTGGATCAATGACTGGGCCCCACACCAAGGAAGTGTGGACGAGCAAGCTACTCGGTTGTGCAACAAGGCTTTGATCTCTTTTGGAAGGACACACCTCTGCAGAGTGTAAAAGGATGTGACATGTTACCCCTTGTTCTGGGAAGGAGCTGCGAACGCGGCAGGAAAGGTGCTCTCAAGGCACTAATACCCTGTGTTGGCTATTGGGCATAGTTTTCAGAATAAAAGCAACCTACTGAAGAAATGTTTACAAAAACTTGCATTGCCAAATGACTCTTGGGTCTAAGGCTATAGTTAGTGCATCAAACACCTTATACTCTATATGAACTTGTTGGGTAACACTCGTTACTCACCCCACTCCCTCGTAACCCTTCCTTAGATGGAAGGCAACTCAAGGAGGCAACCTCGAGACATTAAAGATGAAAATGAAGCATTCTACCAATGTCAGGATTATCAGCGGAGTCGACAGTTTTGTGAAGCTTGGAGAAAAACTAGAATAGGGTTAGAAAGGAACCGATTTCCTAATCCTAGATCCTAAGTAGTTAGAGTAACTCTATATTTGAGTAGTAAGCCAATTGCATTAGTTGTATTTTAGTTTAGTCTTCCTTGTTTCTTTCTCGTTTGTAGTCGCCAGGACTAAATCTCTACCTGTTGAGGAGGTTCTGAAGATCTTTTGTAGCGAAAAATTATAATCCTATAGACATACTGTGGACCTGCGATGTTTCTGTTGTACCACTCTGATGGATGTAATACTAGTGAGACTGTGTTTCATTAGTGTTATGTCAACGACTTGCATACTACACATGCAGTGGTATGCTGGGTCACCACAAAAGGCAATGCCTCATATATTTGATTATTTGCTCTCTGATTGAGACTAGTATATCTAAGCAACACATGAAAAAGATTGGAAGGGATGCTAGCTCAGATTTGACCATAAGTAATTTACCACCATAGTCAAGGAAATCAGCAATCCCACATAATCTCCTCTCAACTCTATTTACCATTGGCAAAAAGTATTCCAAGGATGGCTTAGTTATGCCCAGAGGAAGTCCTAGGTAGGTAAATTGCAGTGATCCAGTTTTGCAAGAGAAAGTGTTGGCGAAGTGAAGCAATCTTGATTCATCTAAGTTAATTGGCATTATACAGGACTTGCTATAATTTACCTTCAGACCAGTAGATGAAGCAAGAGAATTCAAAATTGCCTTTAAATAGACAAGTTGTGGAGCATCTGCTTGCATTATCACTAAAGTGTCATCTGCATACTGAATAACAGGGAAATCTGGGCATGCAGGGCAGTGTAAAGGAGGTCTCATAATACCTTGGACCATTGCTTTGTTTAGGAGAGACTGTAGAAAATCTGCAGCTAAAACAAAGAGCAAAGGTGACAAAGGATCTCCCTGTCTAACACCTCTTCTGCAGTAAAACTTTTTCCCAGGCACACCATTGAGAAGAACAGCTGAAGAACCAGAATCCAGAATTAGCTTAATCCAATTAAGCCATTTTTACCAAATCCCCTTGCTTTCAAAAGGCTGACAATTGTTGAGTGCTCAATCTTGTCAAAAGCCGTCTCAAAATCAAGCTTGAGAATCAAAATCTCTTTCTTTGATTTGTGACATTGGAACAAGTATTCAAAAGCCCATCCCAAACAATCTTGTATTGATCTTTCTTTGAGAAATCCATACTGGTTCTTATGTACCAACTTAAGGATTATTTTCTGAAGTCCATTTGCCAATAACTTTGTGATAATCTTTAGCACACTATTTAGAAGGAAGATTGGTCTGAAGTCATTAGCACAAGTGGGACTTTCACCCTTGGGAATTAGAGTGATGAAAGAGGAGTTGATGCTTTCTAAGGAAATCCTTTCTTCATAAAAATCATTGATTAGTTCTTTAATATCAGCTCCAATGATTGGCCAGCAACATTTTATAAATTCATTATTGAAACCATCAGGCCCAGGGGATTTCTCATTGGGCAAATTTTTTACCACATCTTCAATCTCTTTTTCTGTGAAAGGAATTTCTAGAGACTGCATATCTTCTTCATTTCTGTTTTGATCATTAATATCCTCCAAGTTAAAAAGCATTTGGGGTTTATCTGAGTTACCCATTCTGTCCTTAAAAGTCTTCCACAGAATTGAGGCTTTCCCATCATGGTCTGAGATTTCCTCCATGTCATTGTTCAGGAGCATACTGATGTAATTGTGCCTATAATTTATGGTTGCCTTTGTGTGAAGAAAATGAGTATTTTCATTTCCAAGTTTCACCCTTTTAATTTTCCCTCTTTTTTTCCAGTAAACCTTCTGATTTTGAAGCAAGAAAAGAACGTGGGATTTAAGCAAATCTCTGAGGTTCCATTCTTCAGTAGACAAAGGTCTCAGCTCTTCAAAAATATCCAGGAGCTCAATAGTCTCATTGACTTTCTTGATCAGATTTTTGAAACAAGGTAGACTTTTTGCCCAACTTTTCAAAGTTCTCCTTAGATTTTTGAACTTTGCATTTATTTATTTTGCACTATTCATGTGAGGAACAGGCACTTCCCAACAATTCTTAACAACTTCCTTAAAACCATCATGTCTCATCCAGTAATTTTCAAACCTGAAAATTTTAGCCCTTGGAATTTTTATGTCAATGGAAATTATGCAAGGGTTGTGATCAGAGGTTGGCTTCACCAAAGGGTATGCAATGGTAGACGGAAATGAGCTTGTCCAAGAAGCTGATGAGAAAACCCAATCAAGTTTTTCCAATAAAGGGTCAGATTGCATATTACTCCAGGTGAACTTTCTTCCATTGAAAGGAATTTCCACAAGACCCAAGTTGCTAATTGCTTCATTAAATTGCAGCATTTCATTGATATTTCCACCAGGCTTGTTTCTGTCTGAAGGTTTTCTGATAAAATTAAAATCAGCCAGTCCGAATCATCAGGCATAGAAATGTTGGAAAATCACTGCAAGAATTCATCTTTTCTATCAGGTTGACTAGGCCCATATATGTTTGTCATATACCATATATTGCTTGAGATATTGCAAGTGAATTTTACTGAGATGGAGAAGTCATTTTGAAATTCGAGTTCACCCTTGAACAAGGAGTCATTCCAAATGATAATAAGGCCCCCTGATGCTCCAACAGATGGTACAAACACAAATTTGTTGAATTTCTTGGGGCAACAATTTCTAATGTATTTGTTGTCAAAAGATTCTCTTTTTGTTTCCTGAAGGAAAATAATATCACAGCCACTTTCATCAATTTTATTTGCTAAGTCATTCCATTTTTTATCAGAATTGATGCCTCTAATGTTCCAGTTCATGATTTTCCACTGTCTTGTATTATCCATTAAACAAAAGGATGAAGTTTATGAAATCTAGAGGCTTGCAATAACAGCAAATAGTGCAAGTCACAAGAAAATCAAAGACACTGTCTGACAGCATAACCATAATAACTCTGGAGTTTCCATTCCACATCACAGTGATATAAAGCAGTACAAGGTTTCTGCTGGACATATTATGACAGAAAAGATAGGCCACAGATCCATTAACAAAAGTAGGCCTAAATTCCATGGGAAACTATTTTCTAGAGCTTGCATTCTTCTTCTGAGTGCTACCACCAGCCTCAGCATCCTTCACTTTTTCCCCCTTTCTACTTTTCTTGAGCTTTAACTCTAGGTTCTCATCATTAATCTTGCAAAAAGAGGAAGCAAGATTTTTTACTATCTTGTGCTTAGAAACTGGGGGTTTTGTTGAACAAGAAAGACAGTTCTTGTCTGTGCATGAAAAATGTTGTTTATAACCAGCATTGAGCTCAACAATCCTAGGACTCCTCCTTACCTCACTTTCCACCAAAGGTCCTTTCCCTCTTCTCTTCCTTTTTGGAGCAGAGGGAGGCACCTGGCTGGACAATTCCTCCATCTCATCACTTGAACTGTCCAACACAGCTAATTTGCAAGGAGGAGCCTGAGACACAGAGAAATTATCAGGAATGAGAAATGAAATAGTATTTTCCTTGCTGTCACTATCCAAGAAAATTTTCCATAGAGCTGAATTAAGGAATTTTTTTTGTCCAGTCAAACTTCTCAGGAGTGAGTAACATTAAAGTAATGAAATTGAACCAACTCACTGGGATTTCCAAGGTCTTTTGCTTGTTTTCTAAAGAATCCTTCTGAATATTGGGGGGAAATACTTGTCTCGGAGCTCTAGACCTTCTTTAGAAAATTTACTCATATCTTCTAAGGGAAACATGTATGTTTCAACCATACCAAGCTGCAAATGTGCCACCTCAGCTAGAACTACTTCATTGAAATGAAAATACTCCATGTTCTGGTTATTATCCTGCAGATTGTCTTCTTGCATTGGAGAATTATCTTGAGAATCTTCACTATCTGAATCAGAATCAATATCATGATAGGCCATCATGAGGTTATGCACTCCAAGGCCAAGCTGTTGGAAATTCTCAATATTAAGGGCTTGTTCCTGGCCATGAACAATCACTGGTCCTTCTTCATGGACAAAGATTATGTCTTTTATGCCCATGTTTTAAGTTCTTTGATCCCACCACTCAATGCTTTACATAGATGATCAAGATTGTGATGGTGCATGTCACCTCAAAAATTATTCTTTTGTTATCACTTACCTACTCGAGGACGAGCAGGAGTTAAGCTTGGGGATGCTTGATACGTCTCAAACGTATCTATAATTTTTGATGCTCCATGCTTGTTTACACAACATTTGCTTTGTGTTTTGTTACACTTTGTGGCGTTTTTATGCATTTTCCGGAACTAACCTATTAACAAGATGCCACAGTGCCAGTTCCCTATTTTCTGCTATTTTTTGTGTTTCAGAAAAGTTACACAGGAAATATTCTCGGAATTGGACGAAACAAAAGCCGAACCTCCTATTTTTACCGAAGCTTCACGAAGACCGAAGATGATACGGAGGGGGGCCACGAGCCAGGCTCACCACCAGGGGGCGCGGCCGAGGCCGAGGCCCTGGCCGCGCCGCCCTATGGTGAGGCCAGGTGGCCCCACCTCTGACGATGCCCTTTCGCCTATAAGTTCCCCTCGACGGGAAAAACCTAAGAGACGAATCTCTTTTTCACAAAACATACTGCAAGCCGCCGCCGTCACCGTCGCGAGATCGGGAGGATCCAGGAGCTCTTCCCGGCACCCTGCCGGAGAGGAGAATCCCTGCCGGAGGCCTTCTACACCACCATGGTCGCCTCCGGAGTGATGTGTGAGTAGTCTACCTTGGACTATGGGTCCATAGCAGTAGCTAGATGGTTGTCTCCTCCACCATGTGCTTCATGTTTAGATCTTGTGAGCTGCCCTACATGATCAAGATCATCTTTATGTAAGCATACATGTTGTGTTTGTTGCGATCCTATGAGTATTGGTACTATGTGATGTTGATGTGCTGAATATTATATCTTATGTTATCTCTATGATGTTTATGATCTTGCATGCTTTCCGTTGCTAGTAGCTATCTTGGCCGAGTAGATGCTAGTAACTCTAAGAGGGAGTATTTATGCTCGATAGTTGGGTTCATGCCTCTATTTAATCTGGGGGAGTGACAGAAACCTCTAAGGTTGTAGATGTGTTGTTTCCACTAGGGAGAAAACAACATTCTTGTGTTCAAGGACATTTGCTTTGTTTGCATTACACACTTTACTTAATGCAATTATCTGTTGTTCGCAACTTAATACTCAAAGGGGTCCTCGGATGATTCCCCGCGAGTGGATTTTTAGTCATAGATGCAGTTGGATTACGGTCTATGTATTTTGTCGTAATGCCTAGAGTGAATCTCATAGTGATCCTCATGACATATGTACGTTATCTTTGCTCTATCAATTGCCCAACTATAATTTGTTTACCTAGCATGTGTTATTTATCTTATGGAGAGACACCACTAGTGAACTATGGACCCCAGTCCAATTTCCTTTACATTGTTACACCATTTTACTTTACTCGCACTATTTACTTTCTTGCATACTATTATCCTATTACCACTCGATACGCTCAATCCTTTGTTTACAGCAAACCGGTGAGATTGACAACCTCATCGTAAGTTGGGAGCAAAGTTCTTGGTTGTGTTATGTGCATGTTTCACGTTGCTGCTGGGTGAAGACACACCAACAATATCCTGGCGCCATTGTCCGGAGTGTCACAAAGCTAGCAAGCATCACCTTCTTAAGTTTGGTTCTTTCTCCTACTAGTTCGATAAACCTTGGTTTCAAAACTGAGGGAAGACTTCCTGCTGTGCTCATCATACCTTCTCTTGGGGTTCCCAATTGGTCGGTCATCTATATATCAACACCGCACCATCAAGCAGCAAGTTTCCCTTAAGTGGATCACCCAAGGTTTATCGAACTCAGGGAGGAAGAGGTCAAAGGTATCCTGATATGTCTCAAACGTATCTATAATTTTTGATGCTCCATGCTTGTTTTTACACCATTTTATTAGTGTTTTGTTACACTTCGTGGCGTTTTTATGCATTATCCGGAACTAACCTATTAACAAGATGCCACAGTGCTAGTTCCCTATTTTCTGCTGTTTTTGTGTTTCATAAAAGTTACACAGGAAATATTCTCGGAATTGGACGAAACAAAAGCCAAACATCCAGATATTTAACGAAGCTTCCAGAAGACCGAAGAGGAGACGGAGAGGGGCCACGAGCCGGCCACACAACAGGGCGGCGCGGCCCAAGCCCTGGTCACGTCCCCTATGTGTGTGACCGCCTCGGTCCACTTCTGATGCTGCCTCTTCGCCTATAAAGACCCCCCAACGGGAAAAACCTAAAGACCCGATCAATTTTCCAGAAACACATCGCGATTCGCCGCCGTCGTTGACCCGAGATTGGGAGGGTCCAGAAGCTCTTCCCGGCACCCTGTCGGAGAGGGGAATCGCCACCGGAGGTCTTCTTCATCGCCATGCTTGCCTCCGGCGCGATGAGTGAGTAGTCTACCTTGGACTATGGGTCCATAGCAGTAGCTAGTTGGTTGTCTTCTCCACCATGTGCTTCATGTTTAGATCTCGTGAGCTGCTTTACATGATCGAGACTACCTTTATGTAATTCTACATGTTGTGTTTGTTGGGATCCGATGAATATTAGTGTTATGATTGAGTTGATGTGCTGAATATTATCTTATGTTATCTCTATGTTGTTAATGATCTTGCATGCTCTCCGTTGTTAATAGCTATCTTGGCCAAGTAGATACTAGTGACTCAAAGAGGGGGTATTTATGCTCGATAGTTGGGTTCATGCCTCTATTTAATCTGGGGGAGTGACAGAAACCTCTAAGGTTGTAGATGTGTTGTTGCCACTAGGGAGAAAACAACATTCTTATGTCCAAGGGCATATGCTTTGTTTACATTACACACTTTGCTTAATGCAATTATCTGTTGTTCGCAACTTAATATTCACGGGGTCCTCGGATGATTCCCCGTGGGTGGATTATTAGTCATAGATGCAGTTGGATGGCGGTCTATGTATTTTGTTGTAATGCCCAGAGTAAATCTCATAGTGATCCTCTTGACATATGCACGTTATCTTTATTGTATCAATTGCCCAACTGTAATTTGTTTACCCAGCATGTGTTATTTATCTTATGGAGAGACACCACTAGTGAACTGTGGACCCCAGTCCAATTTCCTTTATATTGCTATCACCTGTTTACTTTACTCGCACTGTTTATTTTCTCGCATACTACTATTGCTTTCCACTCGATACGCTCATTCCTTTGTTTACAGCAAACCGGTGAGATTGACAACCTCATCGTAAGTTGGGAGCAAAGTCCTTGGTTGTGTTGTGTGCAGGTTCCACGTTGCTACTAGTTGAAGACGCGCTAACAAGATATCGTTAACGGTGCCCTTGTTGGAGTGTCACTAGGCTAGCAAGCATCACCTTCTTGAGTTTGGCTTTTTCCTACTAGATTGACATACCTTGGTTTCGTAACTAAGGGAAAACTTGCTGCTATATTCATCAAACCTTCTCTTGGGGTTTCCAACTGGCCGGTCATTTTTATCATCAACTACACGCCAATAGTTTTCTGGCACCATTCATCACCGCGCCATTATATCCCTCTCAAGCAACCTTGCAATTACGATACAAGAAGTCTCTTGTGTCTCCAACACACCCAATACACTTGTCAGATGTATAGGTGCACTAGTTTGGCGAAGAGATAGTGAAATACAAGTAATATGGATGATTATAAGTAGTAAATGCAATCTGAAATAAATATCGCTGCGAGCAAACATGTAACAGAACTGAATGTAAACGGTGTTTCAATGCTTAGAAACAAGGCCTAGGGGTCATACTTTCACTAGTGGACACTCTCAACAAAGATAACATAATTGAAAACATAAATATCTATCTTCACTATGTTACTCTAAACTATTCTCCGATGGATAACAAACACTAATCATATGTAGGGCTACGAAGCACTCCTCAAAGTTTGCATTTCCCCAAACTAGATTGCCCCGCACTATCACCTTGAGCGCACTAGATGGTTCCAACAAACACCAACAATTCATAGAGACACTAGCCAAAGAGACACACATAATGCGCACACTGTCATCCTTCACATCATGGTACAAGATGTCTCCGGAGATTACAATAATAAAGCACTAGAGTAGCATATTATATGAAGAATAGCATCTACCAATTCAACTAGATACAAAGCTCATGATCACATATAGATCACATCATGGGAGAGAGAGGTGAACCACATAGCTACCGGTAGAGCCCTCAGCCCCGGGGGAGAACTACTCCCACCTCATCATGGGAGGCATCAACGTCGATGGAGATGGCAGTGAAGTCGATGGAGACATCGGTGAAGTCGATGGAGACGACGGTGGAGTCGATGGAGATGGCTCCGGGGGCACTTCCCCGTCCCGGCAGGGTGCCAGAACAGAGACTTCTGTCCCCCGAAATTGGTCTTCGATGGCGGCGGCGTTGCAGAACTTTTTTCTAGGAAAACGCCGATTGATTTAGGGTTTTCGCGTCGGAGGCTCTTTATAGGCGAAGGGGCAATGTCAGAGGGTGGCCAGGGCCCCCACACCATAGGATGGCGCGCCCAGGGGTCTACCCGCGCCACCACATGGTGTGGTTGCCCCTGGCCCCCCTCCAACTCTTCTTTGGACTTCGTCTCGTGTCGGGGAAAAATAGGAACGTCGAGCTTCATTTCGTCTAATTCCGAGAATATTTCCTGTGTAACTTTTCTGAAACACAAAAACAGCAGAAAAATAGGGAACTAGCACTGTGGCATCTCGTTAATAGGTTAGTTCTGGAAAATGCATAAAAATGCCACAAAGTGTAAACAAAACACAAAGCAATTGGTGTAAAACAAGCATGGAGCATAAAAAATTATAGATATATTTGAGACGTACCAACAGACCCCCGAGATGCAAAAGTCAGCTGATTGGATGCCCTTTCGCGGCCTGCGTTGTGGTTGGCACGCTGCGCAAATCACCTCCAGCCCAGGCCTGCTGGATACCCCTGAATCGGTCATTTCCCCGGGTACAGGCGCCAGTCGTGCAAAAAGTGGGAACGGCGTGCGCATGGGAGGCCTCCTCGAGAACGCGGGAGAAACCAAAATCGGCGGCTGCGTTTCATGGGATAGTAGTGTCACCTCTTCTCTTTTCGGTCACCTCTCCTCTTTTCGGTCACCTCTCAACCAAACATCCCCCATACCAGTCTCGACACCGGTGGCGGCGGCGGCTCCATAGATCTACTCCATCTCCGACCAAGGGAGGCGCGGCGGAGGTCTTCTTCAACTTCGGCCTTGTCCTCCAAATTCTTGGTGGTGGTTTGAAATGGCAGAGGTACATCACCATGCGTTCCAAATCCTTTTGTCCCTGTAGTTACTGGCTAGCCCTGTAGGTAGATTTAGCAGACACTCATTTTAGATCAATTTGCTTAGGGCGGCCGAATGAGTCTGATCCACCAGGCAGCAACACTAGTAGCTTTGATTCAGGTTTGGATACTCCTCCTCCACAAAAGAGCATTCATGTGAGCTGCGTATCCACGAGTGAGTTATGGTCCGATGCTTGAACAAGATCAAGAGAGGATTGCCAATCTTAACTACATCTACAACATAAATGATGTAGAGGTTGTTCAAATGCTTAGGATGAGAAGAGCCACATTCTATGAACTAGTCAAGAGGTTTAGGGAGAGAGGACTCCTGCAGTATAACATCCACACCTATGTAGAAGAGCAAGTTGCTATGTTTCTTCATGTCGGCTATAACCAGAGGTTCAGAGTTATGGACAACACCTTTAGAAGATCCATAGAGACTATATCTCGCTATTTCAACCAAGTTCTTTATGCAATTGGGAAGCTTAGGCAAGAGATGATCAAGCCTCCATATGGTGAAACAACAAGCAAGATACGGAACAGTAAGAGATAGTACCCGTACTTTAAGGTGAGCTAGAATTTTCATTTACACAATCTTTTTAAACTCTGCAATGCACACAAGCTTGACTCTCTGTCTGTTCTTATCATGATAGGACTCCATTGGGGCAATTTATAGTAATCATGTCACTGCTAGAGTGCCGAAATCCCAATCAGCGGCATATAGAGGCAGGAAACACTACACCAGGCAGAACGTACTAGCTGTTGTGGATTTCGATCTCAAGTTCACATATGTTCTTGCTGGTTGGGAAGGATCAGGCCATGATGCAAGCATTCTAAACGACAGCCTGAACAGACCTGATGGTATTCAACTCCCTGCAGGTAAGTTCTACCTTGGAGATGCAGGTTACGCTTGTCGGCCAGGAACCCCCCCCCCCCACACACACACACTTCAGGAGAACCCAGTATCATCTGAACGAGTTCTCTCCAAGGAACATACCACAAAATGCAGAGGAGTTGTTCAATCTTAAACACTCTAGCCTCAGGGTGACCATCGAGAGGGCTTTTGCTGCATTGAAAAATAGGTTCAAAATCCTAGACCAAAAACCATTCCACACTTCCCCACTCAAGTAAAGCTTGTTCTTGCTTGTTGCATCCTGCATAACTGGATCCTGGGCTGAGGCGAGGATGACTATGTCCCAGACGAGGCTGAAATTACTCCTGGTGATGTGGAGACTGGACATGGTGTCGAGCAGGGCGACACCCAGGCTTGGAAGAATAAGAGGAACGAGTGGGCTCAGTCACTGTGGTTGCATAGAAATGATGTCTTCTACTGCTGACATTGAAGCAAGAATCATAAGGTTTGCACCCCCCTAGGCCACCATTGTTGAACTGTTCCCCGATCTGTAATGTTGAACTGTCATTCGTAAGTAGCTAGGGTTTGAATACATGTACTACTACTGACATGCTAAACTTGCTCTGCCTATTATTTCGCCCGGTCTAACAAATTCTTCCAAGCCCAAGGGACTGCAGCAAAAGGAAATACCTCAGATGCTAAGGCGGTGGAGAAAGATTGGAAGGCATTGTGGCGTATCAAGGCACCGGGCAAGATGATCATTCACTTGTGGCGGTTTGCGCATAATTGCCTTCGTAGTGGTGTCGAGCTGAGTAAAAGACAGGTTCTGGATACTGGACCTTGTGTATTATGTGATCGGAGTGAGGATATTGTGCATGCACTCCTTTCATGCAGTTCGCCAGGATGGTTTGGCGGGAAGTGAAGCAGATTGTTAGCTTGCAATTGAAGAGGAAGCACTTTATCTCACATAGGCAATGGCTCTTCGACTTCCTCGCCAAGGCAATGGAACTGCAAGCAACAACCCTAGCGGTTGGATGCTAGCATATCTGGGAAACCCGCAATGATCTCCGTAATTCTAAAGTAAAGCCAAATCCTCAACGGACGTGCGGGAAGATTCTTGCTTATGTTGATCTAATCCGATCGCACTTATTCAAGCAGAAACCAGATAAAAGGTGTGTGTCTAGTCCTTCACCTGTAAAATGGACACCACCGCCACCGGATTTTGTTATGCTTGATTCTAATGCAGCAATCTATAAAGATCTTGGAGGCATGGGAGTGGGTGTCGTAGGCTGGGATCACCTTGGGGCTTGCCCAGTGGTTTGCCGTCAGTTCTACCCGATGCTCCCAGAGCCGGAGTTTGCGGAGGCCATGGCCCTCCCTCAAGCAGCATCTCTAGCTCACGAGAAGGGGCTCAGACATCATATTTTTGCCCCCGACTGCCTCTCGTTGGTGCAACGTCTGCACTCTGAGGCTAGGGACCGATCCCCAGTTGGTGTTCTGGTGGAGGAAATCAAGTTTGTGATGAAGGATGTCACTTCGACCTCATTTATTCATGTCAAACGGGAGTTGAATGAAGCAGCGCATTTGTTAGCTAAGTCTTGTAATAGTTTGAACTCTAGTGAGGTCTTTAATTCTGCTCCGGATTGCATCCGGTGAAATCTTTGTATTGATGTTTTGTGATCAATAAAGTGTTGTTTTATATCAAAAAAAGTAGTGCTTAACTGAATAACTCCTATTCGTACGTAGCTAGAGCACGGTTAATATGGTTGTAATCAATTATTTCTCGTTGTGTGTTATGAGGTCGTTTATAGTGTTATGGTAGTATGCTATGTTAACCTCACCACCGAAGAGAATAGGTGACCAGATAACCTGTACAACATGAATCAAACAGATGACCCTGAATCCAGTCCAGGCGATTCTGCCGTCACGCAGGCTACCAATCAACCTGGGCTTTTTTGCTCTCTGCATGCAACCCGGGCTACCAAACGAAACGCTAAAGTTGGTTTTTGGATCGCATGATGCGATCAAGGCCCACCAGCGTATATTCCCCAGGAGCTAAAAAAGGGCTACAAGCAACCAATCCCGCCCATAGTATTTGGCGCGCAGTTTCATACAAAACGCTTACATGCCAACATTTGATGTTGTAAATTTTGCAAGCAAGTCCGAAACCAAAATAAAGTAGCAAATAGGTCCTTAGTTTAGCTTGGCCACTGTAAAAGGATCTCATTTTCTTCCATTATTCCGCTGCAGTACCCCATCTGCTCGGTTAGGAAGGCCACCTCTAGCATTGCGGTGTGTCCTTAATGGTTGCTTTTTCAGGCACGTACAAGGCGAGGATGGAGACAAGTGAGATGGGCTTGGACCTTGTTGTAGGCGACAATGGCCAATGATCCACACCTTTGTGGATAGGAAGAGAACCTCCATAGTATGGTATGTGTTTTCCACGCTTGCTCTGCCGTTTCTAAGGTCCTCTTCTCCGTGCTCGCGGCGCGGCCTTTGACAGTCAAGCTAGGGTTCATCGAGACATGATATCTGGCTCGAAACTTTATCAATTCCCATGTGAGATGCTTAGGAAGCGTTTTCGCATGGAATCTTGTGTGTTTCATTGGGTTTTCGTTCTAAGAAGCAAAGGTTTGATTTTTAGGGATGATCGGGTCGATATAATTACAGTTGAATGATTTGATTCCGCTGTAGGTAATGTGTTTTATGAATCTTGACAATTTAGCACTAAATTGAAGTCGTGCATTGTTAACTGAATTTTCAGTTTCAGTGTATACTCTTTCGAACTGAATAGTCTTGCATATTCACTATTTTGCTCTTCTAAACTGAATAGTTTTACACCACTTCACTGCACTGTGTCATCTTCACTACATTCTACACAACATTCATACAAAACAAAAAATCAATGACAAGCTACACTACATTGCTACTAGACAGTTGATTTTCAGTGCATTTTTAGTCAGGTGCAACAGTAGAATTTAGAAAAGGATGAAGGAAAGCTTCAACTCACCTTAGCCCACTGCTCGCCATCGACACTGCTACCTCAGCTACCGTCCCAGTACACAGGGCTGGTCTCCTTACACTTCCGGCCATCGATTCTGCTGCCGGAGCCACCGCATGCGCCCACCACACCATCCAGGCGACGGTCCTGCTTGACGCTACTACCCCTCGAGATCGGCCCCTTTTGCCACTGTGGGGACCCCGGCTTACCACCCGGGATTCCCGTTATGCATACAATTCACGATCCCAGGAGACCGTCGTGAATCCACATAACAGAGTTGGCATTACAGATACATCATCCATTACACAAATAAGTTGTTAAGTCTTACATAGCCTCTTGGCTGAATACAAACGCCTCACAGGGCAAGTTCAACAGATACGACTAACATAACAGCAGCAGATACACGTAGCGTAGTGACCCAAGTCAGGCCTACTACCCTACAGGCGACTGACCAGGAAACGAGTCCTAGTTTGCACTGGCGTCGTCATACTCCTCATCATCTTCTTCATAATCATCTCCAAAGTCTGGCCAAGTTAATAACCAGGGACAAAGCCGTGAGTACATTTTGGAATTGTACTCGCAAACCATCTAAGAGAGAACATTCACATGCTATATGGCTGTAGCAAGGGTTGGTTTAGTTTTCAGTGACTATCCTCTACTAACTTCTCGTGTCGATATAGCATATCCCACGACATTTCTATATCCTTATTAAAGAAAACTTTTATAAGTTTTTAGTAAAATCTCTAGGAAAGGGGGAAACTCCATTAAAGAATAGATCGGTGGTCAATCGAACATGACCACCTCCAAACATCGGCAATACCCTCCAATGTACTCCAATCCACCTCCGTGCCACGGCAGTACCCTCCAAGTACTCCGTCCGGCACAACTCCATTTTTCCAGAAAACCCTTTTCTAAAACCAAAACCTGACACAGGTTAAGTATGGCCATCCCAACCGTCCATGACCGAGGACGCGGCTATTCAAATAGATTACACTCTGCAGAGGTTGTACACTTTACCCACACCAACCGATAAATCCGCCGGGATTCCACCACGGACCGTCATACACAAGTATGCGGGGTTCGGATAATCGATCGAAGCCCTCCATTTATCTACCTTAGTACGGGTGCCTACCCTGTGGAGTTTACCTCCCCGGCACGTCCCGGCAGTACCTCCTCCAGAGCGTAACTCCGGCGCCACAGCGGGAGAACCCAAGTGTCTTCCGGCGGCTCGGGATATGCCGTGATATGTGTTGACCTTCGTTAAGCGTCAACCCGGATTCCGGGGTCCTGCAGACCCTTATATAGTTGTGAGGCTCCCCGCACTAAAGCAAATAAACTTCGAGCTAAGCCCGTCCCATACCGGGTAATGTGGTTGCACGGGAGTAATTGGTTTGGCGAACACTTATACACAATGCCCTTTTTCAGAAAATCCACCAACTCCTTCATCTCCCATTGTCCACTCCTTGATTACGAAACCATTTCAAAACATCTCAATGGAGTAGTAACTACTCCAAGGTTTTCGAAACCATTTTTGAAATATTTCCCGAGAGAGTATTCCCAATCCTAGAGTTTTTGGCTCCACTACAAATGTTTCCCAAAGACCTCGATGCTAATCATCGAGTCTCTACTTTTCAGGGTATTGAGTAGGTGTCATAGGTGTCATCTTTAGAGATGATAGCAATTTGACTTGTGGAGCCAAGTCGCCAACTATTGCTATATAAGGGACATAGCAATATACGAAAACAATGCATAATAGTAGAAACAAGAGTAAAGCAATGCATAGTGACATATTAGGATTCAGATATGCAACAAGTAGATGGCTTGCCTTGATTGGCTTGTCCCTGATCACCTTCCTCTTGGTACTCAAATACTCCCCCCTCCTCTGCACAGTCGTCGTTCGATTCTATCGCCGGAAAAAGAAACCAAACATACATACAATAAGCATTCATGCATACATGAAGTTCATTCAAACAACATCACACAACTCAAGCATTTGAGTATCAGAAGCAAACAAGTTTAGATATCTGAACATATACCTATTTTATAAAAGAAAATAATCACTAACATAATAGCAAGCAATTTCTAGTTACATGGTAATATCCAATCACAAGCAAACACTTGCATGCATTAAAATTTATCAAAAACATGGCATCAGTATATCTACTGTCAAACTCACAATATAACAGAATCAACATCACTGGAATCAAATTTAAATAGTAAAGAAGTAATTTAATAAAGATTTATCAATCCTAGAAATCACTAGAATAGCAATATAATGTTCTAAAACTTTCTGTAAGTCCTAAAATCCTAACAGAGACCATTTTGGAAAGCTAAAGACATGCACAACACACCAGAAGTGGAATCATCCTAAAATAAACAATATTTTGAGCACAATAAATCAATTACTGCAGGATATTATTATCACCAAAATAATTACCACAAACAGTTCACACTTCCTAAAATAGTGAAACCAGATTCTATAAATCAACAAAACAGTAGGGTATCTGTGAAAATTGGATTTACCAATTTTCATCTTACAGAATATCATATTTACATAAATAGGTGTAAATCCCTAAATCTACTCTATTTAATTACAGGAAAATATTGAGGGCTCCTAAAATCACACATGCAGTAGGATTGGATAACATGCAGTATAAAGACTTCATAGAAATTTGAAACACAATTTTTGAATACACAGAATAATTTCTACACATTTTTGAACCAAGCAGGCATTTTGCAAAAAGGAAAAATCGAATTGCTGAAAAAAAAAAGTGGGCCGGGGCGGCAGACGCCGGCCAGGCCGGCCCAGATCTGCGGCCTGCCCAGGCCACGCGCGGCCGAACCGGTACGCCGCCGTCCGATCCAGATCGGACGGCTCGCGACCTTCTTCTTCGCTCGATATCGCATGCACGCGGGGTGGCGACGGAGAGCTAGGGTTTCTGGGCGCCGGTGAGCTTACCGAGGGGGTCTACGGCGGTCGTTGGCGGCTAGATCGATGGCGGAGATGTTCAGGAGGGAGTTCTTGGCCAGAGGACGTGCATGCAGAGGCGGCGATGGTCGCGAGGTAGTCGAAGATCCCTCCGGTGAGCTCCGGCGATGGTTGGCATCGTCGATGGCCTACGGCATTGCCTGGGTCAATCAAGAAAGAGGTGAGATCTGGGTGATGTCTGAGGGCTCGGGAAACAAAGAGAGGGCGAAAAGAACAGCCGGGTCGACGGCAACCTTCCCCCTCGCCGTCGTTGATCTATCCGGCGACCCTGGGCTCCTTGCTGGCTTCCTCTTCTCTGCTAAGCGTCGGTGAGCTCTAGGAGGTGGAAGAGGTGCGGAGAGGGGAAAATGAGGGTGAGGGGTGGCTTCCAGAGAGGGCGTCGGCTTTTATTTGCAGGTGTGGACTCGTTCTATGGTGCGCCTGTGTCGGCGACGATTGGGCCTCGTGGGCGGCTGAGAGGAGTGGCATCGTGCGCCGGTTCTATGGACTAGGGTGGCGGTGTCGGTGGCGCAAGGGTTGGGTCGGATGATGGACGGTTTCAGTCCGGTTGGGTCTGAACTTGGGCTCACCGGGGCCAGTCGAGGTGACGTGGGAGCAAGGGGAGGGTGGTGCTGGGTCGGGCGCTGGTCGCCGCGCACGGGGGTGTGACGCCCGGGTCGGGAGCGTGTGTGTGCGCACAGGGGACGTGGCAGCGCTCTGGGCGTCGTCGACGCGTCGAAACGGCACGTCCAGGGTGGCGTGCACGGTCGGTTTCGGGTTGGGCTGGCTTGGGGAATTGACCCCTGGGCTTGGTGTGATGCCGGCGACGAAGTGACAGGGCAGGAGGCAGACGGTGCCGGGCTGGCTCTGTCGGGGTGCCCACGGCAGGCACGGCGACGGCCAGGTCGGCGTGGGGTGGCTGGGCTCGCTCTCTGCCATGCGGGGTCGAGGTAGGGTGCTGGCTGGGTGGTGCGCTCCGGTTGGGGGTCGATGGCGGTGGCTGGTGAGATCAGAGGGAGAGGGAGGCGCTGGCAGGGTCTTTGCCCTCGGGCTACCCCTCTCACCTCGACTCCAACCGCAAACGACAAGGGAAGAGGGTTGAGGGTGATCTCCTGGGTCCAGAGAAGATCCTAGCAGGCCACTTTCCTCCTCTTGGTCGGTTTTTGAAAAGAAGAAAGAATAGGGAGAGAGATAGGGTGATAGCTAGGTTAGTTTGCCCAAAATTCGAATTTGAATTTGAAAGCACTTGAAAAGTTTTGAACACGCACCCAGATGGTCTCCATAGGTTTCAATCCTAGTTAGGAGGTCTTGGCCAAAATTTCAAGAATTGAGAGGGTGACAAGCTAGGGTTTTAGAGGAGTGCCCAATTTTCAAATAGAGGTACAAAAGAAAAGAAAAAATAAAGGGGAAGAAATTAGATCATTCAAGAAACACAATGCTAGGTTTGATTGTGAGAACATGTTAGTCTAAGTCCTATATCATACTCATAAAATCATAGAACTATTTTAGTTCCTAGGACTTGAGCACGAAAAGATTCTAGAATTATGACATGAAATAATGCATACACATGCACACATAAAATCATGCACTCACATATAAATTCACATGCTAGCATACACATGAAATCATGCATCGATCATAGAGCACTCACACACATTGCTGAGCAAAAGTTTCAGTTCACCCTAACAGATTATTAAAGCAAAGTGTAAATTTTCTGGTCACCAAAAGTGGGATGTTACAGCCACAGTATCGCAGGCACCGCCGCTCATCACTCAAAGACATTGTAGTATGGTTAGGAATTGGTCGAAAGGGGGAGAAGAATTGGGGATTTCAATAATAAATCACAAAGAAGCCTTATTTGTGCACTAAAACAAGCAAAGGGGGTTTTTGCAAATTGTTCAATAGTTGGGCCTATGCCAAGTGTTGGCATGAGAACGATTTTGTATGAAACTGCATGCAGAATGCAAGTTTGTGTACCGTGCGA
This sequence comes from Dactylis glomerata, assembly GCA_007115705.1. Taxonomy (NCBI): domain Eukaryota; kingdom Viridiplantae; phylum Streptophyta; class Magnoliopsida; order Poales; family Poaceae; genus Dactylis; species Dactylis glomerata. The sequence goes on along the minus strand of QXEO01000360.1, from coordinate 2,704,871 downwards.
ACATGTTTTGCAAGTTTTTTGTATGAAGATGCACCCACCGTGCAAGTTCATGTATGAGCCATGCAATTACCTCTAAATTTTAAGTGCAAGACACCAGTGGCACATTTGAAAGGTTCAGTAGTTATGTTTAGTTTAAACAATGTAAATTTCCTCACTTGTGTGTGCTAGAGAGGGAGGGAGGGAGGGAGGGAGGGAGAGGGAGGGAGGGAGGGAGGGAGGGAGGGAGAGAGAGAGAGAGAGAGAGAGAGAGAGAGAGAGAGAGAGAGAGAGAGAGAGAGAGAGAGAGAGAGAGAGAGAGAGAGAGAGAGATGAATATGGTAGAGAGAGAGAGAGAGAGAGATGAATATGGTATGAGGCCTGAGTTATGGAAATAAGTTTCAATGAAATCTCATTGAAATTTACTAGATTTCAGACACTGAAATAACTGTCTTTCGGTCAAATAATTTCAGTCATTTCAGTAGTACACAGAAATTGAAATAAAATACAAAATATTTTTAAAATCTTAATTTTTGATGAATTTTAAGATAAAATTTTGATCATTTGGCCAAAACGAAAACCGAAATCACTAAAATTACTGAAATTCAGTGATTTTAGTAAATGCTGAAATTTTTCTTATACTGAAATTTAAACCACTTCGATCCCAGTTCGATCCCGTTTCCCATTGGGATCATTGCTCACCCTGTACACATAAAACACGCAAACAAACTTTTGCACCCAAAATGTGACGTACAATCGAGATTTGGTCACCCAGACTTGCTATGGAACACTCTTCTTAAGCGGTTGGCAACTATTTAATTGTTGCAAGTGAAACAAATTTTCTTAAAATCTACATAAGAACGGTAAATTATTGGTGGATTCTATGTAAAGAGCGCTTGTTCACTCAGAATTATCCGTCTACAATAATAAAAATCTGAAAAAAATTAAGATGCCACTAAAAAATTAAAAATCCGTGTGGTACTTCTGCAGAGGTGTAATACTTACGAAGAATAACCTAATGAAGCTGAATTGGCAAGGGGATGTATAAGGCGGATTTTTAGATCATGTCGTGACAATAAAGCATCTCTTTTTCATGGACAAACAATCTAGAAATTAATGTGCTATATTTTTCGAGAATGGGTGATAATAATATTTGCAACAAAAATGTTGGTGTCTAAGGAGTTGTGTGGTCCATGTGAGGCTGCACACATTTCTTTTTGGGCCATGTTGTCATTTTTTAATCAAATATCATCTGCTAGAGATATTCACGCCCAAACACGTGTCTTCATCCTAGCCAATGGTTCACAATGGTTACTTTTTCATGAGGAAGAAAAATAACATCACTATACTAACACCAATTAATTTCCCTTCTTGTATTTTGATGAGATAAAAGGATTGATACCTATTGATTTGTCCATGAAAATTGCAGAACTCTTGTTTCTTGCTCTTTCTAGTTGTATCACTGCTCTGACTGTAAACTATGTAGCTTTGTATGTTCTGGTGTTAACCCGATGTGCCCTATGATTCGAACTTTCACTTAAACTTCATCTAGTTAGGGTATCGTAGTTTCTAACTACAAATCGAGTGCATAAAGTCAATCTATTTTCACCTTAGACCACAGTTAAGTCATAATTCGATGCACATTTCTTGTTGTAAATTTGTGAGTTTTGCTCTAATTTTTTGTTGTTGAGGAAAATAGGGTGAGAGCTTCCCACCACAATTTTATACATATAAATGGTATATGTACATGTGTTAAGTTTTGCTCTAATTAATTTAATCATGTGAGTTCTTCTTGTGTGTGTGGATAAAAAATGACACTACATAATAGCTCTAAAACCACAATAAGCAATGAAAAGTGCATCAAATTATGACTTCAGACTTAATCAGCCTATCCCCCTCCCGACCCAACCCTAACCCCCTCCCGACCCCCGTGCGGCGGCGCCCGCGCCGCATCGGGGTGAAGCCGCTGGCCGCCAAGAACACCTCTGCCTCATTCCCTCCCCCACCCGCCGTCGTCGGCTCCGTCGCCAAGCAAAGCCTCGGCGGCGCGGCGGCGGCAGACGTTCCTCGCGTCCGAGATCTGGGATGGCGGCGGTGGCACCCTCACGTCCTCGTCAAGGACGGTGATGACGGATGACGGCGGTCAGCGGCCTAGACGGTCGACGACAGGAGCTTGTCGGCAGGGGCGGCACTGATGCGTCCTCTCGGCCTCATCCTCCAGTCGATGGTGATGGCAGGAGCGGGAGATGGCCATGAGCCCGATCTAGGCCCAGATGGTCCTAGTTGGGTCGTGGTCATACTGCCGGATTTTTCGTTGCGGGTGATTCGTGCTGGCTTCTGTGTTCGTCCGGCTTCACAAGGTCACCTGGGGCTTCGAGCCAGGCATGGTGGTGGTGACCTAGTCTCCCATTGGAGTTGGTCGGTCGGTCGAATAAAGGTGGCTGACCTAGGGTTCGTCTTGTGCGAAGATGATGACCTTTCTGAGGCTGTTCCTTCTTGATCTGGCCAGAGTGGAGAGTTCTGGGAGGTTCCGCTGACAAACGTAACAGTGCACCTATGCCTGGAGTTTGCTGGATTGGGTGGTATTCGATCGTGCGCACCCATGCTTTTATTCCTACCATTTGGTTTGGAGGGAGCGGCACGAAGCTCCGTTCTTTGTTGCCATCAGGTGACATTTAGTCCATGGTGAAGTCAGAGACAGAGAATATCATGAAAGTTGGATTGGAGGACTAGCATATGGAGGTTCGAGTCTTTGCATTGTTGAGGGACTTGCTTGGTGTTCTGGGTTTCGCAGCAGCAATATGCAAGTGGGGGCGGCAACACAGGTGGAGTTCAGAGTCTTAACTTTTGGGATGAAAATCCAAGGTCTGGCTTTAATTGGTTGTGTCTAGCAATATCCTTGTTGAAGGCATTGTTTTGAGAGCATGAACTATCTTTAGGGTAAAAACCCAAGATCTTTGATCGGGCGACGATTGTGCTTGTGCACTGTTTCCTTCTTAAAGGCATCGCTTTTGGAGAGTCTGAAGTTTAGGTGTTGTCTTGGTGGTGGATGTATTGTTGCTGCTAAGGCTAGAATACTGTAGCAGGTCTTTTCTTTTCTTAGTTTCTTTTTTCATTTTTTGTCTGGGTGCATCCGTACTGTCATTAGGGTATCGTGTGGTTGTAGAGGCTAGATGTAATTGATATCTCTTGATATTAATATATTTCCTTTATTGAAAAAAAATAAACATTATAAACCAACAAGAGGAAAAGTAAGAGAATGAGAATGAAAAGAGCAAAGGCTAGAGGAAACTGAGATGGGCGTGTGGTTAGATTGGCCTCCTCTACACATGGCGCGCACCCATTTGAAGCCGTAGATTACACCTCATCGCCGTCTTATCGCACCACACCCTATCTCTTACTCCATGTCAGCTCACCTCCCAGCGGCCGTGGCAGCATATACACCTCCTCCCCTCCGTTCCCCCGAACTCTTCGCTCCCGCACCGTCACTCCAACTCCGCTAGCTCCTGGCCTGGCAGGATGGCGTCCGCCATGGAGCTCTCCCTCCTCAATCCCGCAATGCACCACCACGGCATCGCCTCCAAGGCGGCCTCCCACCTGCCCGCCGTCCCCGCGCGCCGGGCCGCCGTCCGCTTCCGCGTGAGGGCCTCCGCCGCGGCGCCGCCCGCGCCCGCCGCGAAGCCCGGCTCCCCCAAGAAGCGGGGCAAGACGGAGGTCTCGGAGTCGCTCCTCACGCCGCGGTTCTACACCACGGACTTCGACGAGATGGAGCAGCTCTTCAACGCCGAGATCAACAAGCAGCTCAACCAGGACGAGTTCGACGCGCTGCTGCAGGAGTTCAAGACCGACTACAACCAGACGCACTTCATCCGCAACCCCGAGTTCAAGGAGGCCGCCGACAAGATGCAGGGCCCGCTCCGCCAGATCTTCGTCGAGTTCCTCGAGCGCTCCTGTACCGCCGAGTTCTCCGGGTTCCTCCTCTACAAGGAGCTCGGACGAAGGCTCAAGGTTCGTATATACGCTCTACTCGTCCAGCTCTTCTCTGTTCTTGCGTGTAGGCACTTCGTCGAGCATCTCCCCTGCTGGGTCGCGTGAGCTGATGCACTGCTTGTCTGTTTCCTTCTCAGAAAACTAACCCTGTGGTGGCCGAAATATTCTCGCTCATGTCCAGGGACGAGGCCCGGCACGCTGGGTATGTGCTTACACACTTATGATCTTATCCACATCGATATAGATTAAGCACAATCAGAAGGCAAAGGCATTGCACTATCATCAGAAATGCCCTCTTCTCATGTTAAAGTTTAGTTTTGGGCTTTTAGTTTAACTCAATTTAAAAAGAAATTAGACAATTTAGTTGTTTAGTTTTCCCCCTCAAAGAAAGAGAGCTAATTTAGATGTTTCCTGTTGTGCAGGTTCTTGAACAAGGGACTATCCGACTTCAACCTGGCGCTGGACCTCGGGTTCTTGACCAAGGCTCGGAAATACACCTTCTTCAAGCCCAAGTTCATCTTCTACGCCACCTACCTGTCGGAGAAGATCGGGTACTGGAGGTACATCACCATCTTCAGGCACCTCAAGGCGAACCCGGAGTACCAGGTGTACCCCATCTTCAAGTACTTTGAGAACTGGTGCCAGGATGAGAACCGGCACGGCGACTTCTTCTCCGCACTGCTCAAGGCGCAGCCGCAGTTCCTCAACGACTGGAAGGCCAAGCTCTGGTCACGCTTCTTCTGCCTTTCGGTAATGTCAAGCTGATTCACGCATTTTGTTGCATGCCTTATTAACCATAGGTTTGTCATGCCACTCTTTCTAACAGTTATGTGTAATGGGACACCTTTTCACAGGTGTATGTGACCATGTACCTGAATGACTGCCAACGCACTGCCTTCTACGAAGGAATTGGTCTTGACACAAAAGAATTCGACATGCATGTGATCATAGAGGTAAAATGAACTGACTTATCTTCTCTTGTTTGTACAGTCAATGGCATGTCTTGCTGGTTGCTCTTTACAGTATAATAAAAAGTTTCTGGAAAATTGCTGAACATGATAATAATGGCTCTTGTACAATAAACAGAGCCCACATGATTGAAGCTCGATATTAGTTTATTTGTATGATTATGAGAATATTTGAAATTCAGTATAAAATAAGGCTGCTATTGATATTAGATGGTTACATATCTATGCAGACCAATCGCACGACAGCGAGGATCTTCCCTGCTGTCCCAGATGTTGAGCACCCTGAATTCAAGAGGAAGCTTGACAGGATGGTAGAAATCAACCTGAAGATTATTGCTATTGGAGAGTCCAACGACATGCCCTTGGTGAAGAACCTGAAGAGGGTTCCTCTTGTTGCCCAACTGGTGTCTGAGATCATCGCCGCGTACCTCATGCCCCCAATCGAGTCTGGCTCCGTTGATTTTGCCGAATTTGAGCCCAAGCTTGTCTACTGATTTGTAGAAAAAGTTTTATATCTGCTCTCTCTTCGAAAAGACTTAATGGTGCACCATTCGCCGCGAAGGGCCCTGAATGAGGAGATGATCCATAGTAACCAACATGATCTGAATCCTCGTTTGCTCATTTGTAAAGTATACTTGCCAAGTTTCCGTTCGTGACGTCAACATGTAAGTGGCATTGAACTGCATCAGAACGGGTGTTCCAGTTTTCCTGCGGATGGAGAAGTATATCTGAAGTTGTTTTGTAACTTATGTCCATACTTCAGTCAGTAGCAGTATTTCCTGCGGATGGAGAAGTATATCTGAAGTCGTTTTGTAACTTGTGTCCATACTTCAGTCAGTAGCAGTATAGCATCCAAAGTTCTGGATATGCTATGTATCAGACATACCTGATGTTCTAAAGTCTTGGCCAACTGATTTGACACCTTTATTCCCGTAAAAGTACACACGAAATTTTAAAAGTAAGTTTAGAAGACTACATTTATTTGTATAGCATGTCACAACATTATGTCCCCGACACAAATATTCTGACAATGCGTATAGCTGGGCAAAACATATTAGAGAGCTACACATTTAGCAACGGTTTAACAACATGGGATCACTTTTTTGCTGTGATGTTAGACAACTTCCATGAATCTTTTTCTTTCCAAAAAAATGTGAGAGCCACTGGCCTCTTCATCCAGTGATTGCACACAACATATTTCATTGAAAAATTAATATTTCTTAGAATGTATCATCTCTAAAGGATCATGACAATCAAATGATGCAATTCATGAATTACATATCCTACTGGTAGACCCATGTCGATATCGGCTGGATGAAGTCCGTGCTACCATCACCAAGTAGTCGCACCTGGAGATTAGAGTATTCCATGCCTACACAGTTGTACTATTTTTGTGGATTGGTCGTTAACAATGTATTTTACTAGTATGTTTTTAATATTGTTGTGGATTTTTCAAAATACTCACGACAACTCTCGCTCCAAGGATTTTTTTTTCCCGAAATAGAGGCATGGCCCTAGCCTATGCATCAAAGTGATGCACACGGCTGCTTTATTAACCCATAGTTTATATAATCGATATTACAAGTCGCGAATCATAAAGTGTGCAGTAAAGATCAGCCAACAAAAAAAACTACAAGTTTTGAAACATCGACTAGGCATCTTCAATGCGATTAGTGTGCAACCATCAACCCTGGCTGAATATAACCCAAACAACCGCCATCAAACGATTGCATCCAATATCCATAGGTCACCGCTGCTCCAGCTGAAGGAGGTAGGACCACATGTGAATTGAAGACGCAACTCTGTGGATAACCTGCAAAAAAATTGGTTTGGAATTCATGTTAAACATCGGCAATTCCATATCGCCCACACTAAAGCGCAAACCCACACGGATTCAGACCTTTGTTTGCTTGTCAATCCCATTTAGCCAATTCCCAAAGAGATTGTGTTGATACTGGTGGGAGGAGGTATGTTGTATGTGAAATGCACAACTCGCCAAGCAAGACGTGCAAAAGAATAAGATACTAGCAAAGTGCCCGTGCGTTGCAACGGCTCTAGACAAAATAAATATCTTTATGACCTTGGAAAATAACATGTTGGCCGTTACTCACATTTTGAGAGCGCTTTCACTTCATATTTATTTGTCTTGTACAAGCACAAATAATGTAGATGAAAAAAAACTTGCCGCCTACTTTCAAAATAAAAAAATACAATTTTAAAGTTTCAAAAACTTGTATAAATAAATCAAGATGTAGACATTGTTGGGTTCTATCAACGTGCAAAGTTTCAAACCCAAATATCGTTTTTGAAAATGCAACTTGAAAATGCAACTTGAAAATGCCGTTTCTGAATTTTTTTAAAAAGCAAGCTACATGTACCTCGAGCTACATTTATAGTTTCTGTGGCTACAACTACTATATTTTTCTCTTTTTTTGAAACTCAGAGATATAAGTGGTGCCCATGCGCATCAAATCTACACGCCCTATACTGATTTCCTTTATCCTGATGTTCATTATAATTATAGCTGCGATAATTTGGAGGCAAAATATTAGGGGGTGCTAGCAATCGGATCCTGATTTTGAGCTTTCCATGAGACCAGACTATCACCGTAAGATCTTTTTTTCTAAATTGTGCGATCATGGCACAATAAAGCAGCGCATGCATGTGTTGCCAGCGCATGCATGTGTTGCCAGCGCATGCATGTGTTGCCAGTTTATATGATCTGCTTCCTAAAACTACTCTCCCAAATCTCGACTGATTAATTGCTAACGCTAATTAAGTGGAATTGTTAGGAAACTCTTTCAGAATTTTTAGGGACATTGATTTTTGTAACTAATTTCATGTACGCATTATGCTTCCTTATGTAAGCAAACTTGTTTTTATTATTCCGTATTGACTCTCCCTGATTTGCGTGATTTAGTGTTTCCTTAATTGTATCCCCATGATGTATGTAGGGGTATATGTAGGGGTATTTTTGTCACTTACATGATGTATGTCGAGTGGGTGGCTTCACCACCAACTCGAATCTTATAGATAAGAAGATAAATAAATGATCAATCGTTTCGTGATAACCACAAAAGACACACTAAGTACACCCTGCCCATTGTCTTTTCGCAATATTATATTTAGTTAAGATCACCTTTTTATAAAGAAACTACATAAAAATCCTAGTTTTTAGTGGGTGATACGTCCATTTTGCATCACTATTTTGTATCATAATTTACTGTTATTCATTGATATATTTCATATTTAGAGATGATACTTATGTTGTTTCCTCTGTTTTTACATGTTTGATGATCGTTGGAGGATTTGCTGCCGGAGTCAGGATTCTGCTGGAAAAGAACCGTCAAGACACCATATTTTGGAAGATCAGGAAAATTCCAGAAAAATACCAGAAAATTATATTTTATCAAAAGACTCCGGAAGCCAGAAGGAGGAGTCGAGAGGAGCCAGGGGGTAGGCTCACACATAGGGGGTGCGGCCTGACCCCTGGCCGCGCCGCCCTAGTGTGAGGCCACCCTGGCCCACTTCAGGTCTCGCCCCTTCGCGTACTTCATCGTCCCCAAAAACCTAAGTCAAAGGGGGGGCTCAGAGATAGACACCGCCGCCTCTGTGGGGCGGAAAACACCAGAGAGAGAAAAGCTCTCCGGCAGAGAGAAATCTGCCAGGGGAATTCCTTCCCGGAGAGGGGAGATCGTCGCCATCATCATCACCATCGCACCGGACTTCATCGGGATCATCATCATCATCATCTCCATCACCAGCACCTTCATCTCCACCATCACCACGCCATCCCGTTGTAACATCTTGAGTTGAATCTTGTCAAATTCTTAGGGGAAACTTTCCCGGTGTTGATTACTCTTGTGGTTGATGCTATTGAGTGGAACCGTTGAATTAAGGTTTATGTTTAGATTGTTATTTACCATTATTTCACCTCTGATCATGATCCATATGATGTCTTGTGAGTAGTTCGTTTAGTTCTTGAGGACATGGGAGAAGTCAAGTCGCTAGTAGTGGAATTATATTGAGTAATATTTAATGGTTTGATATTTATTTGTTGTGGTGCTATTTCACTAGTGGTGTCATGTGAACGTCGACTACATGATACTTCACTATTTATGGGCCTAGTGAGATGCATTGTGTATTTGGCTACCAATTGTGGGGTTGCTGGAGTGACAGAAACCTAAACCTCCGTTGGGAAACTATTGCACCAGGGAGCGTAGGATCTTAGAGTTTAAGGTTGTGGTTAGATTTATCTTAATTACTTTCTTGTATTTGCGGATGCTTGCAAGGGGTATAATCACAAGTGTGTATTTATCCTAGTAAGGGTAGTGCGCTAGAACAGGTTCATCCCCGTAACACTTATCAAACTAGTAAAGATTATTTAGCAGAATGAAGCGAAAGCACTTGACAGAAACTCCCGTGTGTCCTCGAGAACGTTTGGTCATCATAAGTTACATAACCGGCTTGTTCTTTGCTGAAGAAAGGATTGGGCCACTTGCTGCAATTATTACTACTGTCTTTTATTTACTCGCACTTTATTTATTTGCATTACCAAATACCCCTGAAAACCCATTTGCTAGTATTTACAGTGAAACCTTGATCAAAACCACTTGTCAACACCTTCTGCTCCTCGTTGGGTTCGACACTCTTATTTATCGAAAGTACTACGATACACCCCCTATACTTGTGGGTCATCAAGACTATTTTATGGCGTCGTTGTCGGGGAGTGAAGCACTATTGAAGAGTGGAATTGGTAAAGGTAACCGTCGCTGTGAGTATTTTTTTTCTTTTGTCTTTTACTTTTATTTTATTTTGCTATGGAGAATTCTCCATTTGGTTTCCTATTTGGGAACACTTCTACCACTGCTGCACATGTTGATGAGCCACCGCCACCACCACCTGCTCAAGTAGATCCTTTTAAAATACCTATGAAAATTATTGAGCGTATTATGGATAACTGCTATTTAGGAGATGGAACTGTCCATCCGGGTGATCACTTACTTTTTATACATGAATTATGCGAGTTGTTCAAGTGTGTAGGTATTTCACCGAGCCAGGTCAAGAGGAAGCTATTCTCTTTATCATTGAAAGGCAGAGCTGAGGAGTGGTATCGGCTGCTCAAAGATGGTCCATCTATTGCATGGGAGGAAATTGTGCCTCTCTTCTATTCCAAGTTTTACCCTCCAAGTGAAATTCATAAAGATCGTAATCGGATATATAACTTTTGGCCTCACGATGGAGAGAGTATTGCCCAAGCGTGGGGGAGATTGAAGTTACTAATGCTCAAATGTCCCATTCATGAGCTCCCCAATAATATTGTTATTGATAATTTCTATGCGCGGCTTACTCTTCCTGATAAGGATTATTTGGATGCTTCTTGTTTTGGATCATTTACTCATATGAAGGAAGATGCTAAGTGGAATCTCCTTGACCGTATCCAAGAAAATGCTTAAGGATGGGAAAATGACAAAGGTAGGAAGTCAGGTATAAATTATGATTATGAATGCATTAAAACTTTTATGGGAACCGATGACTTTCATAGTGTTAGCATTGCTTATGGTCTTGATTCTCAGATACTTGCTAATTGTCTTAAGGCTTTTGCCTCTTATCTTGATGTTCCAAAGAAAGATTGGAACAAATATCATGCACCTTATGAAGATTCTATTAGTCATATTCCTGCTGCAGCTACTGAAGTTTGTACTGTTGATAGCATTGTGTCTGAACCTTATTTTGAGAAGACACCTTTCCCTGCTAAGGTAAAAAAAGTATTCTACTTTGGTAAGTGTGCCTAATAAAAGCACTAAGAAAGCTGTAGAGCCTGATGAGCAAATTACTATCAAGTGTCCTGTAGCTATATTGAAGGACCTTGTTACTAAAGATGTAGGAGATGAATATATTCTTTTTTGTGAAGATGCGTCTAACATTCTCTCACATCCTAAAAGGCATATGAAAACAAGTGTTCATGTTATTTCTGTCAGGATTGGAGATCATTGCTATTATGGTTTATGTGACATTGGTGCTAGTGCAAGTGCCATCCCCTTAGAGCTTTACAAAGAAATTATGCATGAGATTGGCGCTTGTGAACTTGAAGATATTGATATGGTTGTTCAGCTTGCTAACAGAGAGACTGTTTGGCCTCTTGGTATTGTTCGAGATGTGGAAGTTTTATGCGGTAAGACTAAATACCCTACTGATTTTCTAGTACTTGGTAAGGAGGCTAGTAAAACTTGTCCTATTATTTTTGGTAGACCCTTTTTGAATACTTGTGGCGCCGTGATAGACTGTAAGAAGGAGAAATTTTTTACTAAGTTTAATGGAGAGTCTTATGAGTTTAATTTTTCCAAGTTTGCTAAGACTTCTTATGAAAATAACATGCCTAATGAAAATTTTTGAGTTGAACAGCTTGCTTCTATTGCTCTTGCTCCTAATAATGCTTTGCAGCAATTCATGGAAGATCATGAAAGCGATGTTTTCAGTAAGGAAAGAGAAGAGATTGACGATATTTTCCTTCGTCAACAACCATTAATCAAGCACAATTTACCTGTGGAGGATCTTGGTACCACTTTGCCACCTAAGGAAGATCTTGTTTTTGAATTGAAACCTTTACCTGATGATCTTAAATATGCTTATATTGATGATAAGAAAATATATCCTGTTATTATTAGTTCTAAGCTTTCAGGAAAGGAAGAAGAAAGGTTATTGGAGATATTGAGGAAACACCGAGGAGCTATGGGATATACTCTTGATGATTTAAAAGGGATTTGTCCCACTTTATGTCAGCATGCTATTAACATGGAGAAAGACGCGAAGCCAGTTGTGGAGCATCAACGCTGCTTAATTCCCAAGATGAAGGATGTGGTAAGAAATGAGGTATTAAAGCTCCTTGATGCTGGTATTATTTATCCTATTGCTGATAGTCAATGGGTTAGTCATGTTCATTGTGTTCCTAAGAAAGGAGGTATGACTGTTGTGCCTAATGAGAATAACAAGCTTATTCCTCAAAGGGTAGTAGTTGGTTATAGGATGTGCATTGATTATAGGAAAGTTAACAAGGTTACTAAGAAAGATCATTATCCTTTACTGTTTATAGATCAGATGCTAGAAAGGTTGTCTAAGAAGTCGCACTTTTGTTTTCTTGATGGTTATTCCGGTTTCTCTCAGATTGCTGTTAGGAAGGAAGATCAAGAGAAACCCACTTTTACTTATCCTTATGGAACTTATGCTTATAGACGCATGCCTTTTGGTTTATGCAATGCTCCTGCTACTTTTCAAAGATGCATGTCTGCTATTTTTCATGGCTTTTGTGAAGAAATTGTGGAGGTTTTCATGGACAACTTCTCTGTCTATGGAACTTCTTTTGATAATTGTTTGCACAATCTTGATAAAGTTTTGCAGAGATGTGAAGAAACTAATCTTGTTCTTAATTGGGAGAAATGCCACTTTATGGTAAATGAAGGAATTGTCCTTGGACATAAAATTTCTCAAAGAGGTATTGAAGTTGACAGAGCGGAAGTTGAGGCAATGGAGAAAATGCCCTGTCCCAGAGATGTTAAAGGTATTCGTAGTATTCTTGGTCATGCTGGTTTCTATAGGAGGTTTATTAAAGATTTCTCTAAGATTTCAAAGCCTCTTACTAATCTTCTTCAAAAATATGTACCATTTTTCTTTGATAATGATTGTAAGGAAGCTTTTGAAACTCTTAAGAAGGCTTTAACTACTGCTCCTATTGTTCAACCACCTGATTGGAATTTACCCTTTGAAATTATGTGTGATGCTAGTGATTTTGCTATTGGTGCTGTTCTTGGACAGCGCGTAGATAATAAGTTGAATGTTATTCATTATGCTAGTAAGACTCTTGATGCTGCTCAAAAGAATTACGCTACTACTGAGAAAGAGTTTCTTGCTGTTGTTTTTGCATGTGATAAGTTTAGATCTTACATTGTTGATTCTAAAGTTACTATTCATACTGATCATGCTGCTATTAGATATCTTATGACTAAGAAGGATGCTAAGCCTAGGCTTATTAGATGGGTGTTGCTTTTACAAGAGTTTGATTTGCATATCGTAGATAGGAAAGGTGCTGAAAATCCTGTGGCTGATAATTTGTCTAGATTGGAAAACATTTCTTTTGATCATATTCCTGTTAATGATAGTTTTCCAAATGAACAGTTGGCTGCAATAAATGTAACTTCACGAGACCTTCCTTGGTATGCTGATTATGCTAACTTTATTGTTTCCAAGTATTTGCCTCCAACCTTTACAGCTCAGCAAAGAAGAAAATTATTTTATGATTTGAGGCATTACTTTTGGGATGACCCACACTTATATAAAGAAGGAGTTGATGGTATTATGCGAAGATGCGTACCAGAATATGAGCAACAAGAAATATTGAGGAAGTGCCATGGAAGCGCTTATGGAGGACATCATGCTGGAGATAGAACCGCACAAAAGGTTCTACAATCAGGTTTTTATTGGCCAACCCTCTTTAAAGATGCTAGAAGGTATGTTTTATCTTGCGATGAATGTCAAAGAGTTGGTAATATTTCTAGACGCAATGAAATGCCTATGAATTACACTCTTGTTATTGAACCGTTTGATTGTTGAGGATTTGACTTTATGGGTCCTTTTCCTCCTTCAAAAGGCTATACCCACATACTTGTTGCTGTTGATTATGTTACTAAATGGGTAGAAGCCATACCTACAAAGAGTGCCGATGGTGAGACTTCGTTAAAAATGCTTAAGGATGTTATTTTTCCTAGGTTTGGTGTGCCTAGATATCTTATGACTGACGGAGGTTCTCATTTTATTCACGGTGGTTTTAGAAAAACTCTTGCTAGATATGATGTTAATCATAGAATTGCTTCTGCTTATCATCCCCAAACTAGTGGGCAGGTAGAGCTTTCAAATGGAGAGATCAAGTCTATCTTGTAGAAGACTGTCAATAGATCTAGGAAAAACTGGGCTAGCAAGTTAAACAATGCTTTATGGGGTTATAGAACTGCTTATAAGAACCCCATGGGCATGTCTCCTTATAAGATGGTTTACGGAAAAGCGTGTCACTTGCCTTTAGTATTAGAACACAAAGCTTTTTGGGCAGTGAGAGAGCTTAATAGGGATTTTAAACTCGCCGGTAAGAAAAGGTTGTTAGATTTGAGTTCTCTACATGAGTAGAGAAATGAAGCTTATGAGAATGCCAGACTTCTAAAAGAAAAAGTCAAGCAATGGCATGATAAGAGAATTCTTAAAAGAGAGTTTCATGTTGGTGAGAAAGTTCTATTGTATAGGTCTGCTCTCAGATTCTTTGCAGGAAAGTTACTCTCTAAATGGGAAGGACCATATGTTATTGTTGAAGTGTACCGCTCATGTGCAATAAAGATTGCTTCATTGAAAGATGACACTACACAAGGGGTGAATGGGCAAAGACTCAAACATTATATTGCTGGAGATTCTTATAATGAAGATGTAGATATTATTGAAACAGTTTCTCCAGAAGAATTCATCCAGGACAATTTGCAGAAACCTGCAGAGTTCGTTTTCGAATAGGTAACAGTTCTAGTCAGAAAAGTTTCGCGTTGAACTCTTCCTTTATTATTTTTGCTGTTTTTACTAAATATGAAAAATCACGAGACGAAAATGGGCAGGAAAAGGAGTCCGAGTGCTCCTCACACACAGGGGGCGCGGGCCCACCCCTGGCCGCGCCGCCCTGGTGTGAGAGCACCTCGGAACTCATTTCGTCCCGGTTTCCTCCTGTGATTTCATCTCGATGTATAATTTTCGCCTATATAACCCCCCGGAGTACCCGAGGTCTGTATATCGTTTTCTCGTCCTGTTTTGTTTCGAGCTGTTTCTGTCAGGAGTTGATCTCAGAATTAGGAGCACCATGGCCTCTTCAAGCGACGACAAGGAGAAGACACCTCCAGAAGATGACCGCCAAGACTTTCAGCTGAAGGAAGAAGTTGAAAGTGAAGACGAGGAAGAGGATCAAAGTTCATGCCCGAGCACCTTGATTGCAAGCATTGGGGTGGTGACAAGTCATGACAAGTTCAAGAAGAGCGCGCATATAAGAACTGGAGGGGGGTGTACCGCGCCACATCTTAGCTCCTCGGGCATTCTCGTCAGGCAACAATCCTTTCCATACTCTAATTCATGAACATCAGTTTCAAAAGGTGCCCAGATCACGATTACCCTCTGGTTGGGATATAGATCGTTCTAACAGTGCAGGGAAAGAAAGTTCCAAGAGTGAAGAAGGATGGGAAAATAATTCCAAGAGCTGGGATTCTCTTGCTGACAGGTTCATGAGCCGTGTTGAGCACAATTCAGAGATGATTTGTAACCTCAGTCACAAGATTGATGATCTGAAAGATTTGATTGAGAAGCTTATTAAAGATTCACCACCGCCGCCAAAGGAGTAATTCGTCATCGGTATTGGCATCCCCTTGGCTTGTTCCAAGCTTGGGAGCGTGTCGCGGTATCACATCATCACCTTTTTACTCATTTACTTTTCAAGTAGAGTCATATCATGAATAGAGAAATTATCCTATAGAATAGTTTGCAGTGTGGAAGTATCCTCCTTAGTTGGTTATCTATGTATCCCTTGGTGTGAGTTGTGGTAATGAAATATTAATGAGAAGTTTTATCGTTTACTTTCCGCATACTTTATTTTAGTTTGCAATGTTCCTTATATGATTAGTCTTGTTGATTAGTATTGGTATCACCTTGGGAGCGTGAGTAAATTTAGTTGGTTTTGGCAAACTTAGCTTGGTCAGTAGCAACATTACCTTGAGGTTTGAGTAGAAAAGAAGAAAGAAGTGCTTGTAGTTACATCACTTCAGTTTTCCTTCATGATTGGCTTATAAGCATTATTATTCTCAAAGTTAAAATCGTTGTACCTTCAAGGAAGTTTGTATGATTGTTCTTATTATATGTTTGTTTGTTTGTTTCATGCAACTCTTATGTTTGCTACCCAGCCTTGCTAGCCAAAAACCTGTACTAAGAGGAAATACTTCTCGTGCATCCAACTCCTAAAAATCAAGTCACTCCCAAAGAGTCCACTATAAATTCCTATGTATGGTACTTCAAGCCATTCCAAGTAAATTTTCATGTGCTACCTTTCAAAAACCTTCAAATACTTCTCATTTTGTGCCACTGTTTTTAGCTCATGAGGACGTAGTGGATGGGTTTGTTATCTTCCATACTAAATTAAGTACCCCTCGACTAGGCAGCTTCATCTGCTCGTCACTAATTTTGCAAGGGAGCTGGTCAGACCATTATAATCTCAAAAAGAAAATAAAAGAGCACTCCTCCATGGTATGTGAAAGTTGGTTGGCACCCGATGAATCGGTTAGCCATGGTTTGAGAAAGGAAAAGGTGGGGAGGAGTGCCAAGCTATAAAAGAGCACCAATGTGCCAATTAATCAAACATTTCGGAACCGCTCTCACTTGTTTAGTATGGAAGATATCAAGAACTCCGTTGCTAGTCGTTGACAAAAGCAACCACTTCTCAAAGCAATTTTTTCCTCTGTTTTACAAATGAAAAGCTCTAGCACATGTTTAATCCCTGCTTCCCTCTGCGAAGGGCCTATCTTTTACTTTTACGTTGAGTCAACCTATTCCCTTCTATCTCAAGCAAGCATTTGAGTTGTTATGTTTCACTCATCCATATGTTGATCCGTTTAATCATGTTTACTATCTTCCTTGCTTTGCATAACACTTGAAAGAGCATGGAGCCCCATGTGTGGTTTTGGTAATTAATGACAATCTCTATGGACTAATGTTTGCATTAAGTTATATTTGTAGGACATGTCCATAGACAATGCTTGAACCATATGTTGGCTTCAAGGTTGTAAGAAGGATCAAATGAAGAACTTGAAGTGATGACCAAGGTGTTATTCAAGTAGTGATCTAAAGTCGGCCATAAGGTAGTTGAGCCTATATCAAGTGTGTCTTGAAGAATAATATTGAGTGAGCTCTCATGTGAATCTTCAAGACATCATCATTGTGGAGAAAGAAGAAGTGATTCGATAATTGATCAAGCCGAAGCGCAAGTTCAAGATGGAATCTAGAAGAGATCATATGCTTGAATCTTGCCACATATATTGTGATCATGGATATGTGAAGATATGCTTAAAGAGAGTCTTTCCCATAGTGGTGTATGGGGGAGCATGGGGGAGCAATTAGCAAGACTTCACCAAGCAATCAAGATCAAGAAAGGTGTTCCAGCTTGAGGAAGACAAGACGGTCATAATCTAGCTCAAGTGGAATGCGCAAGGAAAAGGTATGTTCTTGATAGGGTTTCTTTCTTACCGGTCTCATAGTGTTAGTTGTGAGACCGGGTTATAGGATCGGTAGCCGTACTATCAAGAGGGGCTCTCAAGTGAGTAACTTAGTCGTATCGTTCGGAGAGAGCTCAAACCTTTGCATTCTTGGCATCATCTTTCTTGGTTCATATTTGGCTTTTATCCATGTGAGGTTCTAGAGCTTGTGGTTATTTCCTTGATAAGCTCTAGCTCATCAAAAACGGATTTTGCATGAAACACTTATTGAGTTTTTGGTGTTTGGAGGTTTTACCGGTTCGTCTTTGAAGAGAGGTAAAACCTCTCATCATTTGGTTTTATCCTCACTTGTTGGACTATGATGTTTCTATGCATATTCTTATAGAGCTCGTTGTTGTGATTCCAACGATCTCAAGATCATCAAAAACGGAGTCCGGATGCTCAAGTTATGGTCGTTTTCGTGTTGGTGTTGCTGCCAGTTTTTGGGTGGCCGGAGTCTCCGGCCCGAGACGCAAAGTCTCCAGCCCAACTCCGGCCTGGCACCTGATTCGTCCATCCTAAGGCCCCCGAATGACCCCGGGGCACCGGAGACTCCGGCCTCCAAGGCCAGAGACTCCGGGGTAAGTGCCCAGCAACGGCTAGTTTTCGTGGGGGGCCTATAAAAGGCCCCCTTCTTCCTCCTTGGGCTAGCTGGCTTCCTATTCTCTCTCTCCTCCATTGTTGACCTTGAAGCTTTGCTCTCTCTCCCTCTCCCTCCCATGAATTTTGCATCTTCTTGAGGGAAAAGAGAGAGGAGATCTAGATCTATCTTTCCACCAATCAAAATCTCCTCTAAGTGAGGGGAACCTATTGGATCTAGATCTTGGAGTTCTTTGTGGATTTCCTTTGTTCTTCCTCTCATATTCCTCCATAGCATTTGTTGCTTTGGTAGAATTTGGGAGAGAAGGATTTGAGCACTTTGTGTGCTCTTGCCATTGCATTTGGTGCATCGGTTTGAGTTCTCCTCGGAGATTCGGGTAAGTGGAAGTTGTGAGCTTGTTACTCTTGGGTTCTTGGAACCCTAGATGGCTTAGTGGCCTTTGTGGCATATTCTTGGGGCCTCCAATTAAGTTGTGGAGATTCCCCAACCTTTGTGGTGCCTTTGTGGCGATTCTTGGGAGCCTCCAATTAAGTTGTGGAGATTGCCCCAAGCTTGTACGGGTTCGGTGACCGCCCTCAAGTGTCCCATAGTGGATCATGGCATCTTGCTTTGTGCGAGAGCGCGAGGAGAATAAGGTGAGCCTTTGTGGCGTTTGGTGTGTAGCGTGCCTCCGCATCTTGAGGTGAGCCTTTGTGGCATTTGGTGAGCATTGTGCTACCACATCTCAAGGTGAGGCCTTTGTGGCGTTCGAAGTGCATTAAGCCGCCACACCTCTCCAACGGAGACTAGCTTCCTTTGGAAGTGAACTTCGGGATACATCTTCGTCTCCTTAGTGCCTCGGTAACTCTTATCCGAGCTCCACTACTTATGCACTTTACATTTGTGATAGCCATCGTGCTTGAAGTTATATATCTTGCTATCACCTTGCTACTTGTCTTGCTTAGCATAAGTTGTTGGTACACATAGATGAGCCTAGTATATTTAGGTTTTGTAAGCTTGACAAATTAAACTCTAGTTTATTTCCGCATTTGTTCAAGCCTTTCGTAAAAGTTTTAATCGCCTATTCACCCCCCCCTCTAGGCGACATCTGTGTCCTTTCAATTGGTATCAGAGCTAGGTCTCTCATTTTAGGCTTCACCGCCTTGAGAGCAAAGATGTCGGCTAGGGGATTAGTGCACAATGACACTTTTATATTCGATGGCACAAATTATGATACTTGGAGAATTCACATGCTTAATCATTTTCGGGTCATGGACCCAAATATAGAGCGAATTGTAGATATGGGTTTTTTTCCTCCTAAGGATCCCACAAATCTATCTTTAGAGGATGAGAAGAACTCTTATCTCAATGCTCAAGCTATTAATTTCTTATCCAATGTTGTGAGCATTGTAGTTGTGATGTCCATTATGCCTTTTCGGAATGCTCATGAGTTATGGACAAAGCTTTAAGAAAAATATAATGTGTCCAAGTTTATTGAGGATGAGTGTATTCCTTCCACTTTCGGCCGTGATGAACTTTCTTCCACTTCACCGATGTGTGGCAAGACACAAGGTAATGACATGGTGAGTGGTGATGGAAATTGCAATGTTGATAGTGAGCTTAGTTTTGATGATCATTCATCTCTATCTCATGGCAATGTTCTATCTTTGGACTTCAACTCTTCTAGCACACCAAATGACTTACATGCTAATGTTGATATTCCTTGCATGTCTTGGAGTAGTGTCTATACTAGATATCATGATAAGAATTCTCCCATTTCCTCTAGTACTTTTGTGGCAAACAATGTAGAGGAATCCCAACTTTTGTTGGGACAAGACATGGACCTTAATGGAGCTTCAAGTAATTCATCATCATCATCTCTCGGTTCCCACATATGTCTTATGGCTAGGGATTCAAAGGTAACTCCTTCTTTCGAACCCACTATACCTAGTGATCATGAAGAAGAGGATGATTATGTTGCCTCTTTAAAAAAGAAGGGAGAAATAGTCTTTCATGCTATTGGTAAGAACAAAATTGCTTGCTCTAACTTCGTTCATATTTTGGTTGCTGCTATTGAGAGCCAGAAAATTATTGATGAGCTTCAATCACATGACGAAGAGCAAGAAGAAACTATTGAGAATCTTCATAGTCTTGCCAATGATTTTAAAAAGACTCTTTTAAAAGAACAAAGCACCAACGAAGCTCTTGAGGAGAATTTTGCTCTAGAATTGTCTAGAGTAAAGGAAACCCATGATAGAGCTCTTGAGGTGGCAAATGATTTAAAATTAAAAAATGATAAGCTTGTTCTTGTTAATGCTAAACTTCTTGAGGATGTTGAGCACCTAAAAAATGGCTCTAGGGACATTGAGAGTGTGCTCACCAAACTCACCGAGTCACATGAGCAACTAAAAGCTTCTTATTTAAAAGAGTGTTCCAAGTTGCCTTCTCCTCTTTCGGTTAATCATGATGCTTGTGCTACTAACTCTACTTCTTGTGAGGCATCTATCTTGAAGGAGAATGTTGAGCTAAGGGCTCAACTTGAGTTGCTAACTAGCAAGTATGGGATATTGGAAGAAAGTCATGAAAAGCTATCTAGCTCTAATGAGGATCTTCTAGTGTCCCATGCTCGCCTAAAGTTAGCTTATGAGGATATGTCTACAAAGGTAACATCTTGTGAACCTCATGTGATCACTAGCACTACTTCCCAAAATGCTATATTGCCATGTGCTAGTCCTTGTAATTCATCCACTCATACTATTGCTACATCTTGTGATGAATTACTATCCTTGCCTTGTTGCTCTAACAATATAGCTTCTACTTCCTCTAGTACTTGTGTTGTAACTAACCATGTAGAGGAAATTACAGAGCTCGAGGCCCAAGTCACTTTGTTGAAGAAAGACTTGGTAAAAAGTCATGAAGGGAAGTCCAAACTTGACAAGATGTTGAGTGCGCAAAAATCCCCCAATGACAAGAGTGGACTTGGATTTATCTCCAACAACAAGAAGAAGTCCAAAATCTTCAACAAGAAGAAGGGCCAAGAGCAAGTCAAGGATCCGGCCAAGATTGTTTGCTTCAAGTGCAAAATTGAAGGGCATCATGTTAGGTCTTGCCCATTGAAGAAGAAGCATCTAAGTGAGAAGCAAAAAGGGAAGCGGCCTCAAGCTCAAACTCAAGTTCTTCCTCAAGATGAAGAAAAGCTACCTCCTAAGAAGAATCAACCCAATGCTCCCATTATGGAGAAATCAAATGAGAAGAAAGAAAAGATAAGATCTTGCTACATATGCCATGAGAAGGGTCACCTTTCTTCTACATGCTCTATTGGTAACTCATCCAACCCTATCATAATCGATGATGCTTATTCACTTTGTAAGGATAAGGTTGGAAATGTGTTTGCCAAATTTGTTGGTACTCAAAGTGGTGTCAAGAAAAGAACCATTTGGGTTGCCAAACCTATTGTGACTAACCTCTTTGGACCCAACTTGGTTGGGGACCAACAAGCCAAAACTTGATCAATAGGTGTTTAATGGAGGGCTTTGGAGACTTGGCTATATCATGAAGAATTAAGGGATCTTCATTAATTATATTGTCTCAAGTCAAGTCAATTGGATTATCTTATTTCTATCATATATTCATTGTTCCTCCTTGCGGTAACATGTATTCAACTTATCTACATTGAAAGTTACTCGCCCCTTCGCATGTGTGTGGTTTTGTATCTTGCATGTATTTGTATATGTTGTGCTCCCTAAATGCTTTATTTTGAGTAATCAAGTATGTGCATGTTGGTTTGCACACCATGTATGGTTGTTATCGTTGAGCCCATTGCATCTTGATCTATTTTACTTGGCTCTTGTGAGTGATTAATGGACCATCCCATTTTGGGGGAGTGATATGCTTTGGCACTTCACAATCCTAAAAATGTGTGTACATGAGGAATACCACTTAGTGTTGATATTTAAAGATTATCTAGTCTCTATGTGGTATGTCATTTTCATGAGAAATTCAAATTCTATAATGTCCATTAATCATCTTGTTGGATTCTATTTGCCTCTTGTCGGTAAAGTTTAATTTTCTAGGTTTGGAGATTCCATTGGTTCTACCCCGGAGACTCCGTTGGTTCTACCTCAGAGACTCCGGTGGTTCTACTCCGGAGACTCCGGTGGTTCAACCCCGGAGACTCTGGTCCCCCTCGGAATTTCTGGGCCCTATGGAAATTGACTTTAACAACTTATTTGAAAATTGGTTTTATCACATTATGGGGGAGTATTGTGCTTTGTGCATATTACAAATCCATGAAATGTGTATATTTGAGGTTGTGTCACATAGTGTTGATATTGTAAATTATCTTGCTTCTATGTGGCATGTTTTCTCGAACAAGTTCCAATTTGCCAAATTGTTTATTGCTCTTGTTTTGGATCTTGTTTGTGAGATACTTTCTTGATAGGGTTTTCCTAAAATGTGGAATACTATATCAAAGTTGGAAAACCATTTGCTTTAAGTTATCCTAATCATTGCTTTGCATGATTGTTTAACTATTTGAGTCTATCAAGAATATCTTTGTTTGGCATGGTGCTTAATTCTTATCCTTTTTCATATGCTCATTTGTTGTGAAGATGATCTTGGATTTATGTGTAAACTACCATCGGAAATAACTCCATATACCTCTTCTCCTTGGAAAATTGGTAATCTATCATGTGGTATTTTTATATTGATCATCTTTACTTTGGCTATTGCTTTTAATTGCCTTATCTCTCGGCAAGAAATGTATTTGCTTTAACTCCCATTGTCTTTCTTGACTCTTGTGATTCTATTTGATTTTGTTGAACTTATTTTGTGTTATTTCTATGTAGGTAGATGTGATGATCCCATTTGTGTACATTTTGTATCCAAATGCAAAATCATAAATAATGCACTAATCTTGGGGGAGCTCTCCTATATTTGTCATAACACACTCTTGTGCTTATTTCAATTGGTTTTTGATTATTGTTGGAAGACAAATATTTTCCTTTTGGTACTTAGTGTGCCATCATAAAAAGTGTGGAGAGTTTGATTTGTTGTTGGAACCTTACTCTCTTTGGGAGTTGCTTATCTCATTCCTTGTAATTTGTTTTTCACTCTTAAAATGAGATATGTCTTTGAGCATGTGTCTTTTAGTGATTTTATGCTCATTGGCTTTTGATTTGTTCACTTGTTAAACATTGGAACCAATCTTGTGTTGATTGGATTCTTTGATATAGTTTGGACAACTTTTAGTTTTCACACCTTTGTGTGACTTCTTGGTCTTCTTGGTGTTTTGTTTAAATTGTATCTCGCTTTGGCTCTTGAAAGTATTGTGCATGCATTCTTACTAAATGTATAATTTATGGCATGCTTTGCTTTAGTTGATCCAATATATAGGCAAAACTCTATCAAATCCTAAATTGGCTAAGATGTGCATGAATTTCAAGTTCATATCTATATGCACATATTTATGTGGAGTTTGTCCTATATATTGTAGTTTCTCTAACTACTTTGGACCCAATGAGTTTGGGGACCATCTTATACTTGAACTTTGTTTTTAGGTACATGGAGATATATTGGTGCTTGTCACAATAATAAGGATAAAGTGGTGACTAAATGATAATTTGAGGCAAGCTAGGATTATTGAAGGACTCCTATCTACTAGATCCTACCATTGATATATCGGTAACAAGTATCTTCTTCATGCATACTTTTCTAGTATCCAACCTTGTGTAGGTTGTTTCATGGCATGGAAAATCTTTATTTGCAAATATTGTGCTTCTTGCAAAGGTCTTAATGAAACCTCTTTATTGCAATTGTGAGTAATTTGAGATGAGTGCATATTATTGGGAACATATAAAATCATGCTCATGATTCTCCTATCCCATATATGTCAATTTAGCAATTTTATTGCATATCAATTCCTCAAGTTTCTCACATGTGCAATATGGTTGAAAGTGTAAATTTAGTACTTTCTTTTGGTATCCATCTTTGTGATACTTGTTGCTTTTCTCAAAGCATCCCAACTATCTTCTTTCCCTTGTTGATATTTGTGATGTCTTTGACTTGTTTGTGGTTGAAGTTCATCAATATACAATAAGAAAATTTGAGCATTTGGTCGTGCTTTAAAAGCAAAAAATCTCATTGGTATATTGCATGACTTCATTTTGGATATCATGTTCTATTCTTAGTATCTATTTTGTGTGTACATGTTTCTTTGTGATAATTATCTTTGTGATGTTGTCTACTTAGAAACTTATACACATGAGAGATGATATCTCCTTATTTGATATCTTATTTGAACCTTATGTGTTGGGATGGAATGCTAAGCAATTTCATTCATTAAAGACTATGTGGATACTCTATGCTTATCCTTGTATTAGTCTTATAATATGCTTTGTCATTCATATCACACATTCCTTTGGTTGAGCCTTCTAATATGTTGTCCCTTGCTTGTTGCTCAACCATTTGTTTGAAGCAAGTGTTAAGCTTAATTTCTCCTCTATGATCTCTTGCAAATGGTTGCGTTTTAAATGTTATTGAGGGAGTGAGGATTCTATGTTGTGCAAATTGTATTCAAATGCTTTGAAAGCTTTCTATGAATGCAAAATTTTTGTCTCGTTGAGCATATGGTTTTTGCTATATTAGCTCTGTTTTAAAAAAGGCTCCATTCAAAGGCTAGTATAGTTTGTTCATTGTTCTCTGACCAAGAACTAGGGCTTGCCACCACCAATTATAGTTTACTTTGTGCATCTTCATATGTCGTGGTTCTTACGACACGTATGCCATGAGGGGTACCTCAAGGCGATAGAAAGAGGGGATAGGCGATCTGGTGCCCGGGACGGTGAGAGACAGGGATTACCCAGGTTCACATCCCCGCGGTGGAGGATCGCTACATCCTGCTACAACTCACTATAATGGCACAATGTGTACAGATTACAATGATGGTGTTGGTCGCTATGCGATCTGCTATGTGTTAGCTATTCTAGCTATCTCATGGCCTCAAGGGCTCCTCCACGCCGGCTTATAAAGGCGCCTGGCGTGGGCATCACGGTGGTTCCGGGGCGGATACAATATGGAGTCCTAGACTAAGTCCTATGCGTGTACTACAAGGCAACCTGCCATGGGCTTGTCTTCGGATCCGCCATAAGCTCCTGCGTCCAGTAATCCACCATGGTATGGCAGCATTGAATCTACCATAAGCTCCTGCCATCTGGGAATCTGCCATGGCATGGCAGCGTGGACTCTACCATGGCATGGCAGCCTTCAATCCGCCATACCACCAGCAACTAGGCCGCCCGGTTGGCTATCCGCCATACCACCTCCATGGGCCACCCTGGTTTGCCGGTATGAGACTACATCACTGGTATACCCGTTTGGTATATCCACAACATCATATGTGATTCCCTTTACTTATTGCAAGTCTATATTATATAAAGGGAAGTTGCTGTCTATTATAACTTATGCCTTGGTGAATGTGATACTTCTTGTCCGTATTTTGATTATCGACACTTCACTCCATAAACCTGTGGTCATGTTTACCGAGTTTAGTTTTCGCTTGGGGACAAGCGAGGTCTAAGCTTGGGGGGTTGATACGTCCATTTTGAATCACTATTTTGTATCATAATTTACTGTTATTCATTGATATATTTCATATTTAGAGATGATACTTATGTTGCTTCCTCTGTTTTTACATGTTTGATGATCGTTGGAGGATTTGCTGCCGGATTCAGGATTCTGCTGGAAAAGGACCGTCAAGACACCATATTTCGGAAGATCGGGAAAATTCCAGAAAATTACCAGAAAATTATATTTTACCAAAAGACTCCGGAAGCCAGAAGGAGGAGTCGAGAGAAGCCAGGGGGTAGGCTCACACATAGGGGGCGCGGCCTGGCCCCTGGCCGCGCCGCCCTAGTGTGAGGCCACCCTGGCCCACTTCAGGTCTCGCCCCTTCACGTACTTCATCGTCCCCAAAAACCTAAGTCAAAGGGGGGCTCAGAGATAGACACCGCCGCCTCTGCGGGGCGGAAAACACCAGAGAGAGAAAAGCTCTCCGGCAGAGAGAAATCTGCCGGGGGAATTCCTTCCCGGAGAGGGGAGATCGTCACCATCGTCATCACCATTGCACCAGACTTCATCGGGATCATCATCATCATCATCTCTATCACCAGCACCTTCATCTCCACCATCACCACGCCATCCCGCTGTAACATCTTGAGTTGAATCTTGTCAAATTCTTAGGGGAAACTTTCCCGGTGTTGATTACTCTTGTGGTTGATGCTATTGAGTGGAACCGTTGAATTAAGATTTATGTTCAGATTATTATTTACCATTATTTCACCTCTGATCATGATCCATATGATGTCTTGTGAGTAGTTCGTTTAGTTCTTGAGGACATGGGAGAAGTCAAGTCGCTAGTAGTGGAATTATGTTGAGTAATATTTAATGGTTTGATATTTATTTGTTGTGGTGCTATTTCACTAGTGGTGTCATGTGAACGTCGACTACATGATACTTCACCATTTATGGGCCTAGTGAGATGCATTGTGTATTTGGCTACCAATTGTGGGGTTGCTGGAGTGAGAGAAACCTAAACCTCCGTTGGGAAACCATTGCACCAGGGAGCGTAGGATCTTAGAGTTTAAGGTTGTGGTTAGATTTATCTTAATTACTTTCTTGTATTTGCGGATGCTTGCAAGGGGTATAATCACAAGTGTGTATTTATCCTAGTAAGGGTAGTGCGCTAGCACAGGTTCACCCCCATAACACTTATCAAGCTAGTAAAGATTATTTAGCAGAATGAAGCGAAAGCACTTGACAGAAACTCCCGTGTGTCCTCGAGAACGTTTGGTCATCATAAGTTACACAACCGGCTTGTCCTTTGCTGAAGAAAGGATTGGGCCACTTGCTGCAATTATTACTACTGTCTTTTATTTACTCGCACTTTATTTATTTGCATTACCAAATACCCCTAAAAACTCATTTGCTAGTATTTACAGTGAAACCTTGATCAAAACCATTTGTCAACACCTTCTGCTCCTCGTTGGGTTTGACACTCTTATTTATCAAAAGTACTACGATACACCCCCTATACTTGTGGGTCATCAGTGGGACCTTTATTTTTCACAAATACTTCTATAAGAAGACAATATGTTCATTCATAATATCAACATACATAGACTTGACCAAAAAAGAACTTGTGGTTGTGAGGCATTTGAATCTATCCGGTTTATCAGAGAGATGCACATTCATTAGTTTAGAGGCAAGTTGTACCCAAGCATCCCACTTGTCACCCACTATGGCTCTATTAAACCTTATGTTTAACGGAGTTTGGTTTAAAACATCAGCCACTAAAACATTTTTAGTTCTGACAATGTTATATAGAGTTGGGTATTGATTTGCTAATGAAGTGTCATCAAGCCAAATATCGTCCCAAAAAATGTGTTCCTAAGTCATCACCAATAATGAAAGAACCCTTTTGAAAGAAATCATTTTTAACCCCCATTATCCCTTTCCAAAAAGATGAATCAGTAGGTTTCACCTGGACTTGTGAGAGCATTTTGCCACGTAGTTATTTGTTAGTAAGTAATTCTCTCCTTTCTCTCGTAGTAGTTTGAAAAGCCACTTACATAGAAGATACTTATTTTTAATGTTCAATACCTCAATACCAAGACCCCTCTTGGTCCTTTGGTCTACAAATAATTTCCATCTAGTGAGTCGGTATTTCTTTCTTGGGATTTCTATTTTCGTGCCCCTGGGTCGTTAGTTGTACTCAGTTTTCCCCAGCCGCTTAACTTCTCCTCAGTTTTCCCCTCGCTCTAGTTTGAAACCCCTCGCAGACGCTCGGATGGGAGGGTTGCCGTCTGGTCAGAGGCCTTGACCGTTACCGGTGACGGCTAGGGAGCCGCGGTGGTTGTGAATTGACCGATGCTTTTGAATGGTGCTGACGGGTAGGGTCAGGAGACACGTCGGAGCAGCCATCCATCTATCACTGACGTGTGGGCCGTTTTATTTCCTGATTGTATACGCGGTGCTGCCAATGACAAATGGGGCCGCTCTATAGGGCTGCCGCAGCCAATGACTAGTGGGGTCATGTATTTTTCAGGAAAAGACATATATTGCCGCTCTGTGGGGCCTCCGCAGCCAATGACCAATGGGGCCGCTCTGTGGGGCTGCCGCAGCCAATGACCAGTGGGGTCATCTATTTATTTAGAGAAAATCATATATTGCCGCTCTGTGGGGCCTCCGCAGCCAATGACCGCTGGGGTCATCTATTTATTTAGAGAAAATCATATAGAGACGCTCTGTGGGGCCGCCTCAGCCAATGACCGCTGGGGTCGCCCTTTTTCTTAAGTTAGACCCAGCAGGTGACTATTTTCGCTAGAGAGAAGCAACAAGTTCGCTAATTAATTTTTCTTAAGCTAGACCCAGCAGGTGACTATTTTCGCAGCTTAATCTAAAGTGAATCTTATGCTAAACATGGCTGGAACCTAGTGTTGTGTATCTCATTAGTCATCGGAGAACCGCTGGCAGCTCGTTCCCCACCCTCGGACGGAGCAGCCATCGCCGGCGCCTCGTCGCGCCGCCGGCTCTGTCCCCCGGCGGCGTCGGACGGACTGCGGCGCTGCACGTCAACCACGGCTCCAGCACTTATTTTGTCCGCACGCATTGTACCCACCGCAGGAAAGTCCGCCGCAAGCAGATCCGCCGCCCACGACGACCGGGATTTGTTCTGCGCACCAATTGGTAGTATAACTTGGTAAGACCTCCGCTTCCGCCTCCCCTGCCCCCTAATCGATTCGGTTCCCGTAATTTATTGGAGTTTGCAGGTGCGAAATAGTCCTCAATGTCTGGTCGTAGCGGGTACACCGGCGAGGGTGGGGATTCGATCATGTCGTGGCCACGTTCTACTTCTCCTACCTTGTCGGAAGTGCAGGTATCTAGCTTCTGCTCTCTGTACTACCGTTGAATTTAAGTGCCGCCATGGCCTATTGGAGTGATTTCAGTTGTTCTTTTTTCCATTATTGTTACAGTTCGCCAGGCAAGCCGATGATCCATGGTACATTGCATACCAAGATGAATCAACCCAGTGGTGTAGCCAGAGGATGGATTTGGAGGAGAAGGTGGCCAATTTAGGTGATGAATTGGCCCAGCTGAAGCGTACTGTGGAGGAAGAAAAGAAGAATTCAGAGCTTATTCGCAAGGAGAAGTTGATACTTGAGACAGATCTTGCCGTATCTGATCAAGTGGTAGAAAATCTAGAACATGAACTTCAAGTGATGGGAGAGGCGAAAAGTAGATTCATCTGGGCAGTTTTATTAGGTGTCATCCCTGTCCTAGCAGTTATGTGGTTGTGGTAGATGATTTAGATAGTATAGAATTGTTATTCAGTAGATGGCTCTAACCACTATATTTTGGTGTGGCTCTAACCACTGTATTTTGGCGTACAATTTCCTAGTTGTGCTAAGTAATGCGCGCGATAATTTTAGCATGCATGAACATCTTATAAAAGTGAAGGGATCCCAAAAGTGAATTTGGATGAGTTCCAAAAGTGAAGGGATCCTAAAAGTGAAAGCATGTACCAGCCTCTCGGATCAAATACATATCAATCTTCCCAATCAAGTTGGGATAGAATTCAAATCATACATTCGGATGTACAGGGACACATCGAGAAAGTGGAGAAGCTTTTTTTGAGACGGAGGTAGTAGTTCGAACAATTTTATCCCAAATTGAAATTGAAAAATACAAATTTATCATAATTTATCCCAATTTGCGTCGTTGAACACGGCCACGCACCGATGGGCTAGAAGGGCCTGGACGACGGGCGGCTGAGGGGTGGTCATCTGTGCCATCCGCAAACTCGAACATGGAGGAGGGCTGGATCTGCGGCTTCGCAACCACTCTTGGCACCGCCGCCGTCTTGGTGGCTAGATCTGCGCCATTCGCAAACTCGGCCATGGAGGAGGGCTGGATCTGCGCCGTCGCAGCGATGTTGTAGGCGATGGCTTCAATCGTCTTGGCATCGATGACCACTGTCGACACGGCCGCCGTCTTGGTGTCCATCAGCAACATATCTGAGGAGGGCAACGAAAGTGAGAGATCGGCAGGCTCCGACATTGAAGGCTGGATCTGCGCCGTCACAGCGATGTTGTAGGTCGCAGCGATGTTGTAGGCGATGGCTTCAATCGTCTTGGCATCGATGACCACTGTCGACACGGCCGCCGTCTTGGTGTCCATCAGCAACAGATCTGAGGAGGGCAACGGAAGTGAGACATCGGCAGGCTCCGACATTGAAGGCTGGATCTGCGCCATCGCAGCGATGTTGTAGGCGATGGCTTCAAGACGATCGATGAGCACTGTCGACACGGCCGCCGTCTTGGTGTCCATCAGCAACAGATCTGAGGAGGGTAACAGAAGTGAGACATCGGCAGGCTCCGACATTGAAGGCTGGATCTGCGCCGTCGCAGCGATGTTGTAGGCGATGGCTTCAATCGTCTTGGCATCGGTGAGCACTATCGGCACGGCCACCGTCTTGGTGTTCTTCATCATCAACAGATCTGAGAAGATAAACGAAAGTGAGACAGAGAGAGACATTTCAACTATTTCTGAGGGTTAGATCCTCACCGGCACTCTTAGATCCACGCCGCCGCACGGTTAGATCCGCGCGGCCGCACGCTGTAGTTCCGCGCGGCCGCACGCACGGTTAGATCCATGCCGCCGCACGCACGGTTAGATCCGCGCCGCCGCACGCACGCACGCTGCAGATCTGCGCTGCCACGACCGCCAGAGTAAGAGAGGAAGATGCGACTGCTAGGGTTGGTAGGTATGTGCTCTGCTCTTCTCTCCATATGCGTCCATCGAGGTCGAGAGAGATATACAGGCCATCCGATCATAAATGATCCCACGGTGCAAGTGTACGTTGAGCTATCAACCAACCAAGATCCGTGTGACATACATCTCGACCAATCAGAGATCAGCCAGTGAGTACAAGTGAGGAAAACTGAGTAGAACTAAGAGGGGGAAAAGTGAGGAAATGTTTATCGGAAGGGCAAAACTGAGTAGGACTGAGTAAAACAAGTGGACCCGGAGGGGGAAAACTGAGTAAAACTAAGTAAAACAGGGGCACCCAAATAATAAAGGGAGTAAGGGAAATTATAGCTTTTGGCATAAAAATTGTTAGATTGTGTTATTTGAACAATATAGTACATTTTGGCCGACGTCATATTGTTTGCAATTCAAAGATACACAAGTGTGACAAATTTGGACTCATTTGGACAAAGTTTGTAAGCATAGTGGGTATTTGGAAGGTGTGTTGAGTAGAAAGCCCTGCATCTTCATAGCTAGTAGCTCATGGACTAGGAAGTGGTTTTGGGAAAAACTTCATATCTCTATATTTCTTTTTCCATTATTATTTCTCTAGGTTGTAGGTAACATAACAAGACTCCATAGGAAGGTTCCACCATGTTTTGAATTATTTCAAATTATTTTGAATTAAACTAAACCCAAAACTATATTTTTTGAGTTTAGTCACTTAGAAAATGATAAATTTCCTTTTCCATTATTATTTCTCTAGGTTGTAGGTAACATAACAAGACTCCATGGGAAGGTTCCACCATGTTTTGAATTATTTTGATTTTTTTGAATTAAACTAAACCCAAAACTATATTTTTTGAGTTTAGTCACTTAGAAAATGATAAATGTGGCTTAAGCGATGAACTTATTCGAGGTGCATGACCATAGAAAACTTGCAATAACACATACATTCAAATTAATTGTTCAAAATAAAATCTTTCTCTTGCTCCTGGTGTGACTCGCTGGGTCCACCACCTTACTCCGGGTAACCCTACCAGGGATATTACCGGTGTCTACCTTCCTTTTGCCCTCTTTCTTGTTCTTCTTCTTCTCTTCGGGTTGTGCCAAGACCGAGACAACCATATCATACGAAGCTTGTGCTCTTTCTTCTAATGCATTTTCTTCCCTTGCTTCTATAATCTGCTCTTGATCCATCGGTTTACCCAGCTCTCGATCAATTCCTTCACTCAGCTGTCTATGCATTGCTTCAACGGCCTCTAGATCCATCTGTTCCCTCTGCTCTCGATCCATTGGTTCAAGCAGCTCTCGATTCATCTGTTCAAGCAGCTCTCGATCCATCGGTTCAAGCAGCTCTCGATCCATCGGTTCAAGCAGCTCTCGATCCATCGGTTCAAGCAGCTCTCGATTCATTGCTTCAATCTCCTCATGTTGAATTGCTGCTTTATTCTCCTCTGCATTTGCTGCTCCCGCCTGATCTTCCATTCCAAAAGCTGGGTCAACTGGATTTTTACAAAGCCTAGCAATGTGTCCAGGGGTTCCACAACGTTTGCACTTACGTCGTCAAATCGGTGCACCACCCTCTGCACTAGCTCTGATCCTATTCTTCCTCGGCCTACCTGCCGGTCTAGTCAAAACTGGAGAGTACAGTTTGAAGCCTGGATCGACTTTCATCCATTGGTCTTTTCCCAACAAGGTAGGAACATTTATAGCATATGCAGCCCCAAATTTGGCAACAGAGAAATACTCTGACACATACTGATCAACTTCACCTTCTGCACCCGCTATAACACTCATGAAAAACAATGCGTGTATGCAGGGTATCCCACGGATCTGCCATCGCCTACAATGGCATGTCCTATCAACCAAACTCACTGGATACCTCCACTGCCTGTTTTTACTATCAGTGTAGGTTACCTCAGCCTCCATTCCTTTTCTGATGCATTTCATCTTCAATTGTTTTGCCCTGGAATGCAAAGACTTAATCAAAGATGGGAGCATAAGATGGCCAACATATTTTGTGACTGCAATTCTTTGACGCAGATCGATCTTTATCATGATCATCTGCCTAATCTTATCAAATATTTGCCACAGCATAAGCCCTTTCAATGACTTGACCTTTGCATTGAAACTCTCTGCAAGGTTACTTGTTACATAGTCTACCTTGCAAATTTCATTGAATTGGCTTCTTGACCACACCCTACCATGATGTTCATTCAAGTACTCCTTCACCCCAGGTTTTTGTTTATACAACACTTCCAAATGAAACAGATGCTTCCTAATGATGTATGTGTATGCAGCTGGCCATAGGTTGTCAGTATAAACTTTACCCTTGAATTTCTTTGTAAAATTCTGTACCAAGTGTCGCATAAATTCCCTATGCTCCACTCCAGGGAATACTGCTTCTACTGCACTCTCCAAACCTTTGCAAGCGTCTGTGTGGATAGCTGATGTCTACACACGCTTCTGTTCTTGTAGACAGTGTTGGGCCTCCAAGTGCAGAGGTTTGCAAAGCAGCAGCAAGTTTCCCTTAAGTGGATCACCCAAGGTTTATCGAACTCAGGGAGGAAGAGGTCAAAGCTATCCCTCTCAAACAACCCTGCAATTACGATACATAAAGTCTCTTGTGTCCCCAACACACCCAATACACTTGTCAGATGTATAGGTGCACTAGTTCGGCGAAGAGATAGTGAAATACAACTAGTAGTGATGATTATAAGTAGTAAACGCGATCTGGAATAAAAATGGCAGTAAGCAAACAAGTAACAAAATAGCAAGTAAACGGTGTGCAAAGCTTGGAAACAAGGCCTAGGGATCATACTTTCACTAGTGGACACACTCCCAACAAATATAACATAATTGAACCAGTAGATAACTTCTCTTCACTATGGTACTCTGAATTACTCTCCTATTGAATAACACTAATCATTGCGTAGGGCTACGAAGCACTCCTTAAAGTTCATCAAGTACTTGACAAACACCACTCATAGAGATATCCAAATCAAATCACAACTCAAGATAGATATTATTGCAACTTAGACCAAGTACTAACACGGTGCACACACTGTCAACATTACACCATGAAAGGAGGAATCGATCACTTCAATACTATCATAGTGATAATTATTCTCATAATCCATAAAAGATCACAATCGTAACCTAGACCAAGTACCACCACGATGCACGCACTGTCACCGTTACACCATGGCAGGAGGAATAGATTACTTTAATAACACACTAGAGTACACATAATGAAGAAGAGTAACATCTACTTATTCAACATGATACAAAGCTCACGATCACATAAAGATCACATCATGGGAGAGAGAGGTGAACCACATAGCTACCGGTAGAGCCCTCAGCCCTGGGGAAGAACTACTCCCTCCTCATCATAGGAGACAGCAAGGTTGATGGAGATGGCGGTGAGGTCGATGAAGATGACGGAGACGGCGATGGAGACCGATGGAGATGGCTCCGGGGGCACTTCCCCGTCCCGGCAGGGTGCCGGAACAGAGACTTCTGTCCCCCGAAATTTGGCTTCGACGGCGGCAGCGCTGCGGAACTGTTCTGGAAATTTCGCCGACTCCCCTAGGGTTTTCCGTCCCGAGGCTTTATATAGGCGAAGGGGCGTCGTCTGGGGTGGCCCCAGGCCTCCTCACACCTAGGCGGCGCGGCCAGGGCCTGGGCCGTGCCGGCCTAGTGTGAGGCTGGCCTGTGGCCCCTCTCCTTCGCCTCTTCGGATCTCTGGAAGCTTCCGGGCAAAATAAGACTTCAGGAACTTGTTTCGTCCAATTCCAAGAATATTTCCTGTGTATCACTTCTGAAACACAAAAACAGCAGAAAACAGGGAACTGGCACTGTGGCGACTTGTTAATAGGTTAGTTCCGGAAAATGCATAAAAGTGCCACAAAGTGTAACGAAACAGTAGGCAAATTGTGTAAAAACAAGCATGGAGCATCAAAAATTATAGATACGTTGGAGACGTATCAATAGCAAGTCCTGGTGGATGACCTATAAGGTCGCGCAAATTCTGCAGAAACCAAGTCCAACTTTCCTCTAACTCAACCTCCAAAACTCCATAAGCAACAGGGAACATCCAATTGTGTCTATCAACTGCAGTAGCAGCAACTAGCTGTCCTTTAAACCTGCCATGAAGAGCTGTTGCATCCACGGCCAAATAAGGCCTGGAACCGTCCAGAAAGCCTTTCCAGCAAGCTTTGAAACAAACAAAAGCCCTTCTAAAACATTCCTTCTGCATTATCCTCCCGCTTTTCAATTTGTAGGGAACTGTATGCTTGTCTATCGCTACAACACTGCCTGGACTAGCCATCTCCACTTCAGCTTTGAAAGTGTAAAGCAACTGAAAGCTTTCATTCCATGGACCATTGATCCTATCAAGAGCCATTTCCTTTGCATAGAACATCCTCATGTAAGGTATTTTTATATTAAACTTATCAGATATCAATTTTATGAGTGTTGTTGGACCAAGTGATGGAGTTTCTCTCAGCCAATCTATGATTGCATCTGCCAACCACCTAGTCTTCGCTAGCTTTGATTTCTCCTCTGGCGCTCCCGCTCGTGGTGGACAAGTATGGTCGATCGAGTTCTTCTTTATCTGAAACATAATTATAAGGGATGTCAGTAACAGTTAACAAATTTTACACCGTGATCTAAAATACACAACTGGTTGGCGTAGTACCTGAACCACGGTGCTTCTGAGCATTGTGGATGCATGCAGCCTCCACTTACACCTCTTGTATGGGCACTTAACTGTGAACCTACCTGGCTCACTTTTAATAACCTCATAATCATTCTTGGTGAGAATGCAATATGTAGTAATTGCATTACGGCAGTCCATCATCGTTTGAAATACGGTGCCTTCTGCAAGCTGAGGATCCTCCCTGTTCCACTCAATTGTTGGCAAGTCATCACCTTCGTAATCGGCTAAAATGAGGCTGTCATTGTTCTTATCCTTCTCTTCATCATCAGTGTCATCAAATGTGGCACCTTGTGCAATATCTTCCATGTATTGATCCTCCATTGCCTGCTTACTGCATCGATCTACCAATTCAGGAAACATCAACTCATCCTCATCATCTTGAGGAGACGGATCCTCAATGTCTGCATCGTCCTCCATATCGACCGCAGGAACAATCTGGCTACCACTACCACTAGCACTGGGGACAGATGGTGCTGCTGTGGACCTACAAGGAGCGGGGCGGCGCACACGATTAGCAGAGGTAGCAACACTAGAGACATGATGCCCGACCACCTGATGATGCCCCAACACCAGATGATGCCTGGACCCTGTCCACATGGATTCGAATTTTACCGACACGGCAAGAATCATTTAAAGCAAAAAGAATTCCCAGATCGTCGTCGGAAATTAGTGGAACATATCTTCCCTCCGTGCTGTTGAAATATTGGAAATCAACTGAATCGCCAGCGCCCCAGGGGTACTGAGCGCAGATGTTATCTTTTAAATCCCTCAACGAGATGGTAGTTGCAACCACCGCTGGGATGTAAAATCCGCTCACATTGCGTTCAGAATCACGCAAAAAGCTAGTATCCAGCCTAACCACCAGCCGAAAAGCCAGCGCTGGATCAATCCTATTCGAAAAGGAACACAGTTAGTTGAGCAACAACGATTCGCGCTCAAAAACTGCCTACTGTTAATTCACATAGGCAGACGATGCTTACCCAGATGAAATCCATGCGTTAGATCCCTCCGATTCCCAATCTTCTCCGCCGTTGAGGGGCATAATCGGCACACCAGACGGATGTACAAACTCTACCGCGATATGGGTAGATCTAGTGGAGTCGGAGCCCTCTCCGCCTCCCGGGGGTGGTGGTGGGGGCGGGGGCGGCTCGGGGGCGGACGACGCCATAAGGTAGGAGGGCAGGACGACGTGGCGGCGGAGGGGCGGTGAGCTCTTCCAGTCTCGGGCGCAGGGGAAAGCTTTGGGTGAGTGACCGCCAGTCCGACGTGTCTCATTGGGTCAACAGTCAACACCATTCAAAAGCAACGATCCATCCACAACCACCGCGGCTCCCTAACCGTCACCGGTAACGGTCTAAGGCCTCTGACCAGACGGCAACCCTCCCGTCCGAGCATCTGCGAGGGGTTTCAAACTGGAGCGAGGGGAAAACTGAGGAAAAGTTAAGCGGCTGGGGAAAACTGAGTACAACTAACGACCTAGAGGCACGAAAATAGAAATCCCTTCTTTCTTTGCACATCGCTTTGCCAAGAATATGATGGGTGCGTTTGATTTGATGCCAAGATTACCCCACAAAATATTTTTCTTGCCAGATTATTGGTCAAGATTTTTTGTTCCCATGAGTTGGTCAAGTTTGGCTAAATATGAACTATACTTGGTAAGGGGTCACTGGCATGCCAAAAAGGATCCAGAGTTCTAGACAATGACCAAAATGTGTGGCCATAGACAAAATATTCGTTAAGGTATATTTTAGCCACAAACCAAAGAATTGGTCGCTCACTTCATACTACTAGAGGAGAAGCAATGGAGGATCCAGCTAATCTCTTGAGCCCCGACAAGACATTAGTGGACATGATATATAGTGAAGTTTGTCCCAACCAATGTCGGCTTCAAACTCTACCACTACACGACTCTTCAAAAAAAACCTCTACCACTATTTTTTTTTCCTCAGCCGATGCTTGCTGGTCGAGTCCACAATAGTAGAAAACATGACTTCCGTCCAGAGCTAATATGAGCTTTAGTCTCGGTCGTGTTTGGATCCAACGGCTACGGGAGCCAATCAGCTTTAGTCCGGAGTCAAACGGGACCTTTAGTCCCGATTGGAGATACCAATCAGGACTAAAGAGATAGTGATCTTTAATTTCGGATGGTGTCTCCAACCGGGGCTAAAGATAGAACTTTAGTTTCGATTGGAGACGCCAACCCGGACTAAAGGTACACGTATATTTTTTTCTCTTATGCCTAACCCCTCTTGCAAAAAAACGTCTAAAAATAAACAAAAATGAGAAAAACTTCAAATTTCATAATCCTTTGACATGTCTGTACGTCACATAACCAACTTATAGGGAAAATTAGAAATTTTGAGTTTTGTTTTTTTTTGGTTGCAAAAAAAGGTTGTTCCAAACTAAAATGGCTATAACTTTTGCGTATGAACTTGATTTTTTTTGAATAATATATGAAAAAGTATGTACGCGAAAAGTTACATCCAATTTCAATCGCCTATGGGCCATTGCACAAATGAAAGATTTTCAAAATTCCAAAGGAAAATATGAAAGCAGGAAGATTTTAGATTTTGCCAGGAAAAATGAGAAATTGATATTTTTTGAAATTTTCGAATTTCCTTTGTTGTTTATTTTAGTTTTAAATTATTTTGAAGTTTTTATATTATTTTAGAATTTTAGATTTTTTTTAGTTTTTGGGGATTTTTTTGAAATTTTTGACTTTTTATTAATAATTGAATTATGCATAAAGATTATTAGGATTTCATTGTTGCTTATTATTACTTAATCATTATTGCTTATTTTTAAAATTATTTGGAATTTAAAAAATAAAATCATGTGTTATCAAAGTCTAAGGGTTAATAGAATTGATAGCATTATATTATCAGGAAGTTATGAGCGCAGTCTTGGAAGCTAATTTAGGAGGAACTCAAAAGTTAGACATACTGAGGGTAGATCAGTGTGAGGATGCATGACCGACCGGAAAGTTTGACCATGAGTATGCACTTTGATAAGAGAGTAGGGGTAATTAGAGAATGATTATGCACTTTGATATGAGAATAGGGGTAATTAGAGATTAAACTGTTAAACAATTCAAAAATCCAAAACTTTAAAATTCGAAAAAAATCAAATACTTTTTTTTAAAAAAAGTTCGAAAACTTCAACCGGACCTTTAGTATTGGTTGGTGTCTCCAAACAGAACTAAAGGGTCCTCCAACCCCATCATACGGTCGCAGCCACATGAAGGGCCCTTCCCAACCAGATCTAAAGGCCCTTTTTTCTACTAGTGCCAGACAGCTGCCCTGGATGGCTGGAAGTTAGCTCACCTATTGGGGGAATAGGAGACAAAAAATTATGTTCCTATCTTCTCTTGAAGGGTGATCGCCTCTCTGCTCATCCTTTCTCGAGTGCCACCCATCCTTAGTTGTAGTGCCAGAAGTATTGTTGTCCACGACTAGCCGCCACAAGTTCAAAAATACATTAGATTATGACATGATATATTTTCCAATCTTGTCTTGCTAACGTACCACTACTTTAATCATTACCAATATCATGTATAACATGCTACCGTCTCAATTTTTCAAGTATCAAGTAAAGCAAAATCAACTAATAAAGCATGTTGTGTGTGGTGACTCTTTTCTATTTGGCTGCATACACTGCCCGCATTAATAATCACCATTCTAAAAGGGAGAAATAAAAACAGTTAATTCTTCTAGGAGAGAGGAAATGTCCTTGCCTGTTAGAGATACCAGTTTAGTAGTTGCTTGTATTCAAAAACAAAGTAGTACTATAACAAGAAGACATTTATTTTCTCGATCCTCACTTATCTTATAGAATTTTGAATAAATGATTCTAGTCATGGAAAGTGGTAAGAAGAAAAGAAACTTTTTTTATAGGATAAGAAAATAAGGAAAACTCAAAACATAGACCGAGCTACATGTAGCTCTTTATTTTCAATCATTTTAAATTTGTATTTTAAAGTTTCAAAAAAAATTAAAACAAAATTCTTGAGGTAGGCAATGTTGAAAGCTACAAACTATATAAAGTCTCGATATGAAATACTTTGTATTCTAGGCTACATAAAAATGACAAAATCTGACATATTATATAGTGAATAGTATACACTTCAACACTATATAATTTTGTCAGAATTTGTTATTTTTGTGTAGCGTAGAATATGAATGATTTCATATCGAGACTTTATACGGTTTGTAGCTTTCAATATTGCCTACCTCAAGAATTTTGTTTCAGATTTTTTTGAAACTTTGAAAATATGAATTTGAATGGTTGAAAATAAAGAGCTACATGTAGCTCGGTCTACGTTTATCCACTCTCAAGAAAATAAACCCTTTTAAAGGACAAAAAACTAAAAGCCACACTTCAGGCTCAGATAATTCAAATGATAGATTTGTTGTGGGCGAATTTTTGTTTCTTTTTTAAGTCCTTGATGTCTCCTTGCGTTCTAATATGGATTATTCAAAGTCGCTGGGTTCTACTTGCACTCTAATATGACACAAGAAATCCCAATAGATTGGCACACAAACATAAAAGGACCTCTTTAGATTGAAGTATTTATATAAAAATAGGAGGATTCAAATCCATAAGATTTTTTCTAAGGAAGTCATTTGGATCAAAGGAATATCTCCTAAAAAATTCCTATGGATGGAATTACAACACCTCAATTCCATAGGAATTTCACCATCCACTCGTAGGGCCTTTTTGGATTGTAGGATTTTCATATTTTTTGAAGGATTTCAGTCCTAATCATTTTTTCCATGGTGAAAGGACACAGATGTCGCCTAGAGGGGGGGGGGGTGAATAGGCGATATCAAATTTTACGAATGGCTTGAACAAAAGCGGAATTAAACTAGCGTTTATTTTGTCAAGCACATAAAACCTAAATAAACTAGGCTCACTTATGTGCACCAACAACTTATGCTAAGCAATACAAGTAACAAGGTGATAGCAAGATAAATGACTTCAAGCACGAAGGCTATCACAATGTAAAGTGCATAAGTAAAGAGCTCGGGTATAGAAATAACCGAGGCACCGAGTTCCTCCCTTGAAAGGGAGTACGTCTCGTTGGAGGGGTGTGGTATCGCCACAAAGGCCTAACCAATGCCACAAAGGCCTCACCCTATTCTCCGGTGTGAGCTTGCGCCACAAAGGCCTAGCTCACTCTTCCACTAAGGGGTTCCTCAAGGCGGAACCGGGTCTTTACACAAAGCTTGGGGCACGCATCCACAACTTAATTGGAGGCTCCCAAGAATAGCCACAAAGGCACCACAAAGCCACAAAGCCGTCTAGGGTTCCAAGAACCCAAGAGTAATAAGCTCACAAACTTTTACTTACTCGAATCTCCGGGGAGAACTCAAACCGATGCAACTTATGCAATGGCAAGAGCACACAAGGTGCTCAAATCCTTCTCACTCAAATCCTACCAAAGCAACTAATGCTATGGAGAGATATGAGAGGAAGAACAAATGGAGGAAACCACACAAGTCTTCAAGATCTAGATCCCAAGATGTTCCCCTCACTTAGAGGAGAGATTGATTGGTGGAGTTGTAGATCTAGATCTTCTCTTTCAAATCCCTCAACAAGATTCAAGAAATATGGGAGGGATAGAGAGTAATTGCAAGCTCTTGAAGGTCAAAACAATGGAGGAGAGAGAGACAAGCAACCAGCCCCAAGGAGGAAGAAGGGGAGGGGTATTTATACCCCCTCCCATAAAAATGACCGTTACAGCGTCCCAGGCCGGATTATCCGGCCCCCTGGCCGGAATATCCGCCCCTCCTACTGGGTGACGCACCCAAAATTCCTTAGCAGAAATTCCGAAACAAAATATTCGAGGGGGGGGGGGCGGATAATCCGCCCCCCGGGCCGGATATTCCGGCCCCGTATCTGGGTGACGCCGAGCAGAAATTGCAATACGAAAACGGTGATAACTTTTTCATCCGGACTCCGTTTTCGATGATCTTGGGCTCGTTGGAATCACCACAACGAGCTCTACAACATCATCCATAGAAACATCATAGTCCAACAAAGGAGTATAAAACCAAATGATGAAAGGTTTGACCTCTCTTTGAAGGCAAACCGGAAAAACCTCCAAACATCAAAAACGCAATAAGAGCTTCATGCGAAATCCGTTTTTGATGAGCTAGAGCTTGTCATGGAAATAACCACAAGCTCTAGAACCTCACATGGATAAAACTCAAATAAGAACCAAGAAAGAAGATGCCAAGTATGCAAAGGTTTGAGCTCTCTCCGAACGATACAATTAAGTTACTCACTCGAGCGCCCCTCTTGATAGTACGGCTACCGATCCTATAACCCGGTCTCACAACTAACACCATGAGACCGGTAAGAAAGAAACCCTAACACTATCATACCTTTGCCTTGAGCATTCCACTTGAGGTGGATAATGACGATCTTGATCTTCTCAAGTTGGACCACCTTTCTTGATTGAGCTTGCTTGGTGAAGTCTTACGGATTGCTCCCCCATACTCCACTATGAAGAGACTCTCTTTAAGCATATCTTCACATATCCATAAACACAATATAGATGGCAAGCTTCAAGCATATGTTCTCTTCTAGTTGCTCATCTTGAACTTGCGCTTTGACTTAATCAATCCTCTAATCAATTCTTCTTTCTCCATAATGATGGTGTCCTGAGGATACACATGAGAGCTCACTCAATCTTATTCTTCAAGCTACACTTGACATAAGCTCAACTCCCTTAAGACCAATCTTTGGATCACTTCTTGAATAGCACCTTGGTTAACACATAATCTTCTTCTTACAACCTTGACTCCAACAAATGGTTCAAGCATTGTCTATGGACAAGTCCTACACATATAACTCAATGCAACCATTAGTCCATAGGGATTGTCATTAATTACCAAAACCACACATGGGGCTCAATATGATCTTTCAATCTCCCCCATTTTGGTAATTGATGACAATCTCTTTGAGAGGGTTTATATAATGAATTCAAAGAACTAAAATGGTTATACTAACATCAAATACTACAAAAGTATATGATGTTAGTAAAACCACCATATATAGAGCAAACTCCCCCACAATCTATGCACGTGTGAATGATCTTGATTTCATTGCATATATTGCCAACCAAGGTTGTTGGTGGAGTTTCCACTATATACTCAACCATGCAAAGCATGCAACGCAAATGCTTAAGAACAAACCAAAGCATAAAAGCCAATCCTTTTAAACCCTCGAAACTTCTCCCCCATTGGCATCCATTGCCAAAATGGGCGAAAAAAGCTTAGAAGGCCAATATAGTGAGAGTTCCTCCAAAACGGTGTGCATATCCAAAATAAATGAGTGAAAACACATGCACATATACAAAGGCAAATTTTTGAAGGAAATGAAACTATATCGAGGATCAAAGATTGCAAAAAAAATAAGATAACACGATGGATAAACTTCAACAAATGAAGAGAGCAATCAAACAATCCAAAGGACAAATTGAATAAAGATGTTATGATAAGATCGAAAAGGTGCTCTAAATAATATGAGGAAGCTCCCCAAGGTGTGTGCCCAAATTATTCTATTTGAGTTGAAGTATAAGGTGCACACATATGGAATCATCACTCCCTTAATATTATTCAAAACAAAATGATACCAAGTGAAATTAAATACTATGCTAACCGCAAAATGGTGCTTTAAATGAAATGAGGAAGCTCCCCAAGGTACGTGCAAAAATTGGAATGTTTGTATTTGAATACAATTTGCACAACATGGAGTCCTCACTCCCTCAATAACATTTAAAACGCAACCATTTGCAAGAGATCATAGAGAAGAAATTAAGCTTACACTTGCATCAAACAAATGGTTGAGCAATAAGCAAGGGACAATATATTAAAAGGCTCAACCAACGGAATGTGTGATAGGAATGACAAAGAATATTATAAGACTAACACAATGATAAGCATAGAGCATCCATGTAGTCTTCAATGAATGATATTGCTTAGCATTCCATCCCAACACATAAGGTTCAAATAAGATATCAAATAATGAGATATCATCTCTCATGTGTATAAGTTTCTAAGTAGACAATATCACAAAGATAATTATCACAAAGAAACATATACACACAAAATAGATACTAAGAATAGAACAAGATATCCAAAATGAAGTCATGCAATATACCAATGAGATTTTTGCTTTTAAAGCATGGCCAAAGGCTCAATTTATCTTATTGTATATTGATGAACTTCAACCACAAACATCTCAAAGACATCACAAATATCAACAAGGGAAAGAAGATAGTTGGGATGCTTTGATAAAAACAACAAGTATCAAAATGAAGGATACCAAACGGAAGAAATAAATTTGCAATTTCATCAATTTTGCACATGTGAGCTTATTGAGGAATTGATATGCAAAAAGATTGCTAAGTTGACATATATGGGATAGGAGAATCATGAGCATGATTTTTATATGTTCCCAATAATATGTCCTCATCTCAACTTGCTCACATTTGCAATAAAGAGGTTTCATTAGAATCCTTGCAAAAAGCACAACATTTGCAAATAAAGATTTTCAATGCCATAAAACAACCTACACAAGGTTGGATACTAGAGAAGTATGCATGAAGAAGATACCTGTTACCGAGATATAATGGTAGGATGTAGTAGATAGGAGTTCTTCAATAATCCTAGCTTGCCTCAAATTATCATTTAGTCACCACTTCATCCTTATTATTGAGACAAGCACCAATATATCTCCATGTACCTAAAATAAAGTTTAAGTACAAGATGGTCCCCAAACTCATTGGGTACAAAGTAGTTAGAAACT
Source organism: Dactylis glomerata (assembly GCA_007115705.1). Classification (NCBI taxonomy): domain Eukaryota; kingdom Viridiplantae; phylum Streptophyta; class Magnoliopsida; order Poales; family Poaceae; genus Dactylis; species Dactylis glomerata. Next base: position 2,660,702 of record QXEO01000360.1, on the reverse strand, counting down.
ACAACATATAGGACAAACTCCACATAAATATGTGCATATATATATGTATGAAATTGAATTTCATGCACATCTTAGCCGATTTAGGATTTGATAGAGCTTCTCCTATATATTTGATCAAAGAAAGCAAAAGCATGCCATACAATATACATTTAGTAAATATGCATGCACAAGACTTTCAAGAGCCAAAGGAGATACAATTTGGACAAAACACCAAGAAGGATAAGCGAGCACACAAAATTGTGAAGCTACAAAAGGTTGTCCAAATTATATCAAAGAATCAAATCAACACAAGATTGACTCCAAAGTTCAACTAGTGAACCAAGCAAAAGCCAATGAGCATAAAGTATAACTAAAACACACATACTCAAAGACATATCTCATTTTAAGAGTAAGAAATAAATAATAAGGAATGAGATCACCAACTCCCAAAGAGAGCAAGGTTCAAACAAACAAACCAAACTCTCCACACTTTTTATGATGGCACACTAAGTACCAAAAAGAAAAGATTTGTCTTCCAACAAAAACCAATACCAAATGAAATAAGCACAAAGAGTGTGTTATAACAAATATAGGAGAGCTCCCCCAAGATTAGTGCATTATTTATGATTTTGCATTTGAATACAAAATGCACACAAGTGGGATCATCACATCTACCTACATATAAATAACACAAAACAAGTTCAACGAAATCAAATGGAATAACAAAAGTCATGGAAGACAATGGGAGCTAAAATAAATACATTTTTGGCTAGAGATAAGGCAATTAAAAGCAACAGCCAATGTAAAGATGATCAATATACATGTGCCACATGATATAGTACCAATTGTCCAAGAACAAGAGGTATTTGGATTTATTTCCCGGTGGTAGTTTACATATAAATCCAAGATCATCTTCACAACAAAGAACCATACGGAGAAGGATAAGAATTAAAAATCATGCTAAAGAAGATATTCTTGATAGACTCAAATAGTTAAACAATCATGCAAGACAATGATTAGGATAACTTGAAGCGAATGGTTTTCCAACTTTGATGTAGAATTCCACATTTTAGGAAAACCCTACCAAGAAAGTATCTTACAAACAAGATCCAAAACAAGAGGAATAAAACAATTTGGCAAATTGGAACTTGTTTGAGAAAACATGCCACATAGAAGCAAGATAATTTACAATATCAACACTATGTGACACAACCTCAAATATACACATTATATCGGTTTGTATTATGCACAAAGCATATTACTCCCCCATAATGTGATAAAACATTTATTTTTCACAAGAGGCAAATAGAATCCAACAAGATGATTAATGGACATTATAGAATTTGAATTTTCTCATGAGAATGACATACCACATAGAAACTAGATAATCTTTAAATATCAACACTAAGTGGTATTCCTCATGTACACACATTTTTAGGATTGTGAGGTGCAAAGCATATCACTCTCCCAAAATGGGATGGTCCAATAATCTCTCACAAGAGCCAAGTAAGATAAAACGAGATGCAAAAGGCTCAACAAGAACAACCGTACATGGTGTGCAAACCAACATGCACATACTTGATTACTCAAAATGAAGCAAGTAGGAAGCACAACATATACAAACACATGCAAGATACAAAACCTAACACATACAAAGGGGCGAGTAACTTTCAAGGTAGATAAGTTGAATACATGTTACCGCAAGGAGGAACATTGGATATATGATAGAAATAAGATAATCCAAATGACTTGACTTGAGAAAATATAATTGATGAAGATCCCTTAATTCTTCATGATATAGCCAAGTCTCCAATGCCCTCCACCAACACCTATTGTTCAAGTAATGGCTTGTTGGTCCCCAACCAAGTTGGGTCCTAAGAAGTTAGAAACAATAGGTTTGGCAACCCAAATGGTTCTTTTCTTGACACCACTTTGAGCACCAACAAATTTGGCAAACACATTGCCAACCTTATCCTTGCAAAGTGAATAAGCATCTTCAATTATGATAGGGTTGGATGAGTTACCACTAGTGCATGAAGAAGATAGGTGACCCTTCTCATGGCATATGTAGCAAGTTCTTTTCTTCACCTTCTTCTCACTTGATTTCTCCACAAGGGGAGCATTAGCTTGATTTTTCTTGGGAAGTGACCTTTCTTCAACTTGAGGTTGAGCAAGGGCTTGAACTTGAGGCCGCTTCCCTTGTTGCTTCTCACTAAGTGCCTTTTTCTTCAAAGGGCAAGATCTAACATGGTGCCCTTCAATTTTGCACTTGAAGCAAACAATCTTGGCCAAATTCTTGACTTGTTCTTGGCCCTTCTTCTTCTTGTATATTTTGGACTTCTTCTTGTTGTTAGAGATAAATCCAAGTCCACTCTTGTCATTGGGGGATTGTTGCACACTCAAGATCTTGTTGAGTGTGGACTTCCCTTCATGACGTTTTTCCAAGTCTTTCTTCAATGAAGTAACTTGGGCCTTGAGCTCTTTGATTTCCTCTACATGGTTAGTGACAACACAAGTACTAGTGGAAGTAGAGGCTACATTGTTAGAGCAACAAGGTAAGGAGGGTAATTCATCACTAGATGTAGAAATAGTATGAGTGGATGAATTACTAGTACTAGCACATGGCAATATTGCATTTTGGGAAATAGTGCTAGTGCCCACATGAGGCTCACAAGATGTTACCTTTATAGATATAGCCTCATGAGCTAACTTTAAGCGAGCATGGGACACTAGAAGATCCTCATTAGAGCTAGATAGCTTTTCATGAATTTCTTCCAATTTCCCATACTTGCTAGTTAGCAATTCAAGTTGAGCCCTTAGCTCAACATTCTCCTTCAAAATAGATGCTTCACAAGAAGTAGAGTTAGTAGCACATGCATCATTATCATTATGAATAGGAGAAGATAACTTGGCAAGAGTGAGGTCACGTTCTTTAGTGAGTTTAGAAATAATTTCATTACATGACTCCTCAATGGATTCAAGCTTCTCCTCAAGAGAAACCCGAAGCTCTTGCTCTTCCTCTAGGGCATATTTTAAATCATGGATATCATTGGCATACTCACGCTCAAGAGAAAACATTTTATCAATTTGTTCTTCCTTCATCTCAATGAGTTTCGTGCTCTCAATAGCACAACTCATGATTTCAAAGAAGTTGGGCAAAACATTTTTATGGTTATGCAAAGCATCAAAGACCACCTTACCCTTCTTGTTTAAATACTCAATATAGTCTTCTTCATTTTCCTCATCCTCACTATTGTCCTCAACATCATTATGATTTGAAGACCTAGCCATAAGGCATATGTGGGAACCGTGAGAAGAAGAAGATGAAGAAATACTTGAAGCTCCATTCAAGACCTTGTCATGGCCCAAAGACTCTTCGGTTTCCTCTATATGGTTAGCATCACAAATACTAGAGGAAATAGAAGCATTTGTATCATGGCAACAAGACAAAGCAAGCATATCATCATGAGATTTATTCAAGAAATTTACACATGATATGCAAGGACTATCAACACAAGCATGTAAAACATTTATGGGGCTACAAGTGTTTAAGTCCAAAGATGAAGCATTGCAATGAGATAGAGATGAAGAATCATCAAAAGTAAGCATACTATCACCATTGCAAGTTTTATCACCACTCACCATATCATTACCTTGTGTCTTGCCACACTTTGGTGAAGTGGATGAAAGTTCATTGCGGCCGGAAGTGGAAGGAATACAATCATCCTCAATAATCTTGGACACACCATATTTTTCTTGAAGCTTTGTCCATATCTCATGAGCGCTCCGAAAAGGCGTGATGGAGAAGGTAACTACATCACTCAAAGCATTAACAATCACATGAGTAGCTTGAGCATTGAGATACAAGTTTTTCTCATCCTCTAAAGATAGATTTTGAGTATCCTTTGGAGGAGAAAAACCCGCATCTACAATTCGCTCCATAGATGGGTCCATGACCCGAAAATAATTAAGCATGTGAATTTTCCAAGTATCATAATTTGTGCCATCAAATATAGAAGTGTTATTGTGCACTAATCCCCTAGCCGACATCTTTGCTCTCAAGGCGGTGAAGCCTAAAATGAGAGACCGGGCTCTGATACCAATTGAAAGGACACAGATGTCGCCTAGAGGGGGGGGGGGTGAATAGGCGATATCAAATTTTACGAATGGCTTGAACAAAAGCGGAATTAAACTAGCGTTTATTTTGTCAAGCACATAAAACCTAAATAAACTAGGCTCACCTATGTGCACCAACAACTTAAGCTAAGCAATACAAGTAACAAGGTGATAGCAAGATAAATGACTTCAAGCACGAAGGCTATCACAATGTAAAGTGCATAAGTAAAGAGCTTGGGTATAGAAATAACCGAGGCACGCGGAGACGATGATGTATTCCCGAGTTCCTCCCTTGAAAGGGAATACGTCTCGTTGGAGGGGTGTGGTATCGCCACAAAGGCCTAACCAATGCCACAAAGGCCTCACCCTATTCTCCGGTGTGAGCTTGCGCCACAAAGGCCTAGCTCACTCTTCCACTAAGGGGTTCCTCAAGGCGGAACCGGGTCTTTACACAAAGCTTGGGGCACGCATCCACAACTTAATTGGAGGCTCCCAAGAATAGCCACAAAGGCACCACAAAGCCACAAAGCCGTCTAGGGTTCCAAGAACCCAAGAGTAATAAGCTCACAAACTTTCACTTACTCGAATCTCCGGGGAGAACTCAAACCGATGCAACTTATGCAATGGCAAGAGCACACAAGGTGCTCAAATCCTTCTCACTCAAATCCTACCAAAGCAACTAATGCTATGGAGAGATATGAGAGGAAGAACAAATGGAGGAAACCACACAAGTCTTCAAGATCTAGATCCCAAGATGTTCCCCTCACTTAGAGGAGAGATTGATTGGTGGAGTTGTAGATCTAGATCTTCTCTTTCAAATCCCTCAACAAGATTCAAGAAATATGGGAGGGATAGAGAGTAATTGCAAGCTCTTGAAGGTCAAAACAATGGAGGAGAGAGAGACAAGCAACCAGCCCCAAGGAGGAAGAAGGGGAGGGGTATTTATACCCCCTCCCATAAAAATGACCGTTACAGCGTCCCAGGCCGGATTATCCGGCCCCCTGGCCGGAATAGCCGCCCCCCTACTGGGTGACGCACCCAAAAGTCCTTAGAAGAAATTCCGAAACAAAATCTTCGAGGGGGGGGGGGGCGGATAAGGCCGGATATTCCGGCCCCGTATCTGGGTGACGCCGAGCAGAAATTGCAATACGAAAACGGTGATAACTTTTTCATCCGGACTCCGTTTTCGATGATCTTGGGCTCGTTGGAATCACCACAACGAGCTCTACAACATCATCCATAGAAACATCATAGTCCAACAAAGGAGTATAAAACCAAATGATGAAAGGTTTGACCTCTCTTTGAAGGCAAACCGGAAAAACCTCCAAACATCAAAAACGCAATAAGAGCTTCATGCGAAATCCGTTTTTGATGAGCTAGAGCTTGTCATGGAAATAACCACAAGCTCTAGAACCTCACATGGATAAAACTCAAATAAGAACCAAGAAAGAAGATGCCAAGTATGCAAAGGTTTGAGCTCTCTCCGAACGATACAATTAAGTTACTCACTCGAGCGCCCCTCTTGATAGTACGGCTACCGATCCTATAACCCGGTCTCACAACTAACACCATGAGACCGGTAAGAAAGAAACCCTAACACTATCATACCTTTGCCTTGAGCATTCCACTTGAGGTGGATAATGACGATCTTGATCTTCTCAAGTTGGACCACCTTTCTTGATTGAGCTTGCTTGGTGAAGTCTTGCGGATTGCTCCCCCATACTCCACTATGAAGAGACTCTCTTTAAGCATATCTTCACATATCCATAAACACAATATAGATGGCAAGCTTCAAGCATATGTTCTCTTCTAGTTGCTCATCTTGAACTTGCGCTTTGACTTAATCAATCCTCTAATCAATTCTTCTTTCTCCATAATGATGGTGTCCTGAGGATACACATGAGAGCTCACTCAATCTTATTCTTCAAGCTACACTTGACATAAGCTCAACTCCCTTAAGACCAATCTTTGGATCACTTCTTGAATAGCACCTTGGTTAACACATAATCTTCTTCTTACAACCTTGACTCCAACAAATGGTTCAAGCATTGTCTATGGACAAGTCCTACACATATAACTCAATGCAACCATTAGTCCATAGGGATTGTCATTAATTACCAAAACCACACATGGGGCTCAATATGATCTTTCACATGGAAGCCCTTTGGATCATAGGATTGAGCCAACCAACTTTCTATGACATCCACCACATATGCCCCCAAATTTCATAGGAATATCAACCACACTTGTTTTAGAAGTCCAATGCAACTCATCTCTCTCTCTCTCATCAATCTTCCAAAGACATTATGTTGCACAATTCTCATGTTCTGGAATCATGTAGGAGTTCATCTATGCGCATCTTAGAGCCTCTTTGATTCAAAGAATTTGCATAGATATTTAAAGGAATTCAAATTCTTAGAATGCTTTTGCATGGGGTGGTTGTTTGATTTGTAGGATTGAATCCCATATGATTTTTCTCGAGGAATCCTTTCCACTAGATTTCATAGGAAATCTAACATCAGCTCACCTATTATAGAATCATTTGCTTGAAACCAAACGAATTTTGGTAGTTTGGTGCATATGAAATCCTATAAGTCTGGATTGGTCATGTCATTGCAATCATGAGTTTTTCCTCTTCATGCAATTTTGGAATCCATGAATCAAAGAGGCCCGTAAGGCCGTATTCCCGCGGTTTTTCTATCCCTAAGTCTTTAAAACCTCACAAGACAAATAATCCCTTACCTCCTTTTTTTGCAACTCATTCGAGTAGGACCGAGGCATGTTTTCATCCAAATGGCTATTCTTGTGGTCTTTCTGTGTTTTGCATTCCTTTATTTTGTAGAGTACGAGTAATTCGTGTAATTTTTTTTTGTGTTTTCCTATTCACTATGATCCAAAGAAAGTCTAAGGGATATATTAGAGAAGATTAATCATGAAAATATGACTGAAGAATTTATATCAAAAAACCAGGCAAATACATACTCCAATATTAGTAAGTAAAAATAATAAAAATAAAAATACTCTTGCAATGACGGAGGGAGGTTCCCCCTGAAAACGCTTGGAGCCGGTTAATGACCAAACCTCCTAATTTAAAGCCCTAGCTTCCCAGGGGCCAACTCGCAAAAGTTGAGGGTTTTAGAGGAGCATAGTGCCGGCTTTACCATGGCATTGTGGATCCACTGACCATTGAGGCCCTGGCTTTCAGGGATGTTGTCGGCTTCACCAATCAACAAGGTTTTACGAAGATAACTTGTGAGTCTGATTGCGAGGAGCTGGTGCGGCTTTGGAGGGAGCGAAAGACACAACGATCTGTGATCGCCCCAATAATTAGTGAGGTTGATGAGTTAGTTTCTTTTTTTCAGTTGTTTGATTTCAGTTTTGTTGGTTGGTCGGCAAACTCAGTAGCGCATGATTGTGCTCGTTATGCGTGTGATAACATGGTAGAGGATGAGTGGTTAAACCGACCGGCTTTTCTTAGCCACAGCCTTGAGGCTGATTGTACAAACATTATGATGAATAAATAAAGTGAGTGTGTTCCCCAAAAAAAAAACATACTCCAATATTAGTAAGTAAAAATAAAAAAAAATAAAAATACTCTTGCAATGACGGAGGGAGGTTCCCCTGAAAACGCTTGGAGCCGGTTAATGACCAAACCTCCTAATTTAAGGGGCATTTTATTTTTTGCCCCACTTTATTTGGGGTAGTCTATGATTTGCCCTCAATTACATTGACCTCACTTATTTGCCCCACTTTACTTTGGTGACTATCTAATTTGCCCCTGGCAAGCCTGACTCACATGAGATGACGAAAATACCCTTACCAGTTAACTTGGATCGATTGAGGAACTAGACAGCAGCTGTTCGTTACTTTCGTTCCCGTGCGTCTCCTCACAGCCGCCGAACGGAGAAAGCTGAGCGGCCGGCGCACGCCCGAGAGTCACGGCGGCCCCCGCTGAGAAGAGGACAGAGGGAGGTCAGCGGCGGGATTCTGGGACGGCGAGCACTGCCCCGCGACGATAGGTACCTTCCCATTATCTCTCCCTCCCCTGCGCTGAGTTAGGGTTAGGATGTTGGGGATCCAGACGTAGGTGATGAGTTGGCTAGTCGCCCCTTCTGTTCTTGATTCGATTTCCCTCGTTCGTGCTCCTCTCTAATTGCCTGTTATTTTTTATGAGATACAGATGAGGGAATTAGGATGAATTTCAGCGGCTAATTGTTTGTGATGGCTGAAGTAGACGGGGGTGACGGCATCAGTCCGTCCGAACCTACCGCTGCAGTACCGCGAAGGTGAATAAATTTGTATGCCCGTTACCATTGTGGTGTACAGGGATTATTATGAAAACTAACCCAAAATTTCCAATCTTTGCTCATTCTTGAGTAGGGATCCATGTGTTTATACGGTAACCGTTAGAGTAGCTCCTTATGTGGCACAATTTGAAGATGGTAGGCAGGAAGCAGTGGCAAAACACGATGTCATCTTCCAGATTGACATTGCAAATGGGCTGACATTTGCTAAGTTTCATCAAAAATTGGTGGAACATATGCAAATGGGTCCAGGCCAGGTGGTGCATCTATTTGCACTTGACAAGAATTCTATGACCGTGGAACCAATTCTCTGCGGTGAAGAACTTGTAATGCATTTTATAGGGGCTCATAGAGACTTTGAGAACAAAGTATCATTTATGTTAGGTGAGGTAGTAACACTGCAGACGCCTAATGAAAAGAAATCTGGCAAGAAGAGAGCTCCCCCCAAGAAGCCACCCGCTCCCAAGAAGCCACCTGCTCCAAAAAAGCCACCCGCTCCCAAAAAGCCACCCGCTGCCAAAAAGCCACGAGCCTCCAAAAAGCCACCAGCCCCCAAGAAAGCTAGTAGCGAAACAACTCTAATTTCTGTAGATTGCAGTGCTACCTCATCCATAGTGGTGGACAATGTACCATTGTCTGCTTATGAGATGGGGAGAACAATGGGTAGTCAATACCGTGTTGACGATGCCGAGTTCTCTTGCATTGAAGATGAGATGCAATCCACTGTCCACTCAGATATTGGTTGTCAAGTGAATGACAACAATGATATGTGTGTGTCATCTATGGTACTTGGTGCAGAACCACATATTGACTGGAGCCTCATTGAGATAGCTCCTCCTGAAGAAGATAATGTTGATGTTCCCATATCTGAAGAAAATATGTGTAAAATGCTTGGTATCGAGGATGATGCTGAGCTGCCTGAACCACCCCCTTCTCCACCGGGTGAAGCCATGTACATGACAGATGAAGAAGATCAACAATTGTTGATTGATGCAGCCATACCTGTTGATGATAGTGTACCGGTAGAGGAGGAGATATTATATGACAAAGAGGACCCTTCGATGTACTTAGGGGCCTTATTTCCTTCAATGGAAGATTTCAGGATGGCTATCAAGAAATATGCTATCAAAAGAGAGATTGAAATCTGGGGCTCCAAAAGTGATAAAAAGAGATATCTTGGGCAATGCATGGCAGAAGGTTGCCCATGGAGGATAACAGCTCGTCTGCGAGCTGATGGGAAGACCATAAGGGTGAAATGTTCATTTGCTAACATTTATCTATGAATCTGATTTATATGTATCTTTTGTTTTATTTTTTATATCATATGTGACATACTTTTTGATGGGCTTCATGTTCTTTTACATAGGTTACGAAGATATCTTTGAAACACAAGTGCTCATCTACCAGTAAGGTCACAACTATCATGGCAACTCAAGGATGGGTAGCAAGCAAGGCAATTAGCATACTTCAGAATGATCCTACCATTGGATGCAAGGAGTTGAAAGAGAAGCTAGAAGAAAGGTATGGCTTGACACTTGAGTATCAAACTGTGTGGAAAGGGAAAGATAGAGCAGAAAGGGAGATTTATGGTAGCATGAAGCAGAGTTTTCAGTATTTGTTTAACTTCAAAGCAGAACTTGAGTTGAGATCCCCTGGCAGCATTGTAGAGGTGGATGTGAAGAAAGTTAGTGGTAAAATTCATTTTAACCGTTTCTTTATGGCTCTTAAACCTTGCATCGATGGCTTTCGTTCTGGTTGTAGACCTTATCTTAGCATAGACTCAACCGCACTTAATGGTAGGTGGAGAGGTCACCTAGCTTCATGTACAGCATTAGATGGTCATAATTGGATGTTCCCTGTCGCAATTGGATTTATTGATTCTGAAACAGATGAAAATTGGACATGGTTCATGTCACAACTCAACAAAGCTATAGGCCCAGTTTCTCCTCTAGCTATATGTACGGATGCATGCAAAGGATTGGAAAATGCTGTCAAAAAAGTTTTCCCTGCTACTGACCAAAGAGAGTGCTTTAGGCATTTGTGGGGTAACTTTTCTAAGAAGTTCAAGGGTGATGTCTACACCAGAATGTGGCCAGCTGCTAGGGCCTATAGGCCACAAGTTTTTAACTATCACATGAACAAAGTGATAGCAGAAAATCTGGAAGTTGATGCATATTTGAAAATATATCACAACTTGAAATGGATGAGATGCATGTTTGACCCTTCTATTAAATGTGATTACATCAACAACAACCTTGCAGAGTCTTTTAATGCATGGATTAGGGATTACAAAGACTTGCCGGTTGATGAGCTTGCCGACACAATTCGAGAGATGATAATGAAACTTTTCCACAAAAGGAGAAGAATTGGGGTGAAACTTCGTGGACGGATCATTCCGGCTGTCATTCAACAGATCTTCAATAGGACAAGGGGTCTTCAACATTTAAAAGTTGGAAAATCAGGGAATGGGAGCTGTGAGGTGAAGGACATAAGTAAACATAATCTGAGGCATGTTGTGAAGGTAGACAAAAAAGAATGTACATGCTTGGAGTGGCAACACACTGGAAAGCCGTGTGACCATGCACTCGCATTCTTAATAGGGAGAAGAAACCCCATTTGGGATGACTATGTTGACAATTACTTCTCGCTGGACAAGTTTAGGGAAGCTTATGCAGGAGAGATTGAGCCATTGACAGATAGGTCTCAGTGGCCTCATGTTGAAATGAATTTTGACATGCAGGCTCCAATTGACAAGCCTAGAGGTAGTGGCAGGCCTAGAAAATTAAGGTTTAAGGGGTTCCTTGAAGGCGGAGATGGTGGGCCTAAGAAGAAGAAAGAACCTAAACGCTTGGGCAGCCAGAACAGGTGCAAGCGATGCAACGAATTAGGCCACAGGCAATCTACTTGTCCTTTGAATGGTCCCAAAAAAAGGTAATTCATTTGTTGTCTTTTCCTTTGTTTACGGGTTTTCTTGTGTACTAACTCTACTTGTATTTCTTGTGTACTAATTCTACGCTCGTTTTCTTCATGGACAGACAACGAAAGAAGAGAGCAAGAAGATATCCAAGTGATGATGAAGACACGGCCAATCCTCAAAATGTTGAAAGCACTCCTAAAAGACAAATGATCATCATTCCTGCAAGTCTGCAAGGTAGCCCCAGTCCTATCACAAGGAGGAGGTTGGCTATTGCATTGGCAGAGGAGGAGGCGTCCCAGCTAGCTGCACCAACCGTTGACACAATGATGCTGACCATTCCTGCAAGTCTTCAAGGCAGCCCTAGTCCTATCACAAGGAGGAGGTTGGCTATTGCCTTGGCTGACGAGGAGCCGTCCCAGCCAGCTGCGCCATCTGGGACAATGATGATGAGCGTTGACATGAGTTCAAGCTCGAAAGCGAGAAAGTTAACCCCAAAGAGAAGGAAAATGGCTTAGTCATGTTTCGACATGCTTTTGTGTTGTAATATGTTAGACATTTGGCTCGTATTTTGTGTTGTACTATGCGAATGTGACCGCAACTTTGTGCTCGGATGCTTTAAACTAGTAAGAAACTTTTATTCCTTCTCTGTTATTTACTACTTGTGATTGTTATCATGTGCAAATGATCCTAAATGCTCTCCAAATGTTGCCCATATGCTGTTTTTTTGCAAAGTATACTCTCAAATAGACTTGTCCAAAATATTCTATAAAAATTACATATTATTGAACATATCTTTGTGACTGATCTGGGAAAGTTTCATTTCATTTGAAATAGAGGTTTGAGAGAACGATCGTTTTGATGATCACTTCCATATTTTGGCTGAAAATTCAAAGTTTCCAGAAAAAATTCAAAAAATTCCAGTAATTCAATGACATGTATGTAAGCAATCTGGGAAAGTTTCATTACATTTGAACGGGTAGTTTAAGAGAACGGTTCATTTGAATGTTCACTGCCCAATTTTGACCGAAAATTCAAAGTCTCCAGAAAAATTTCAAAAAATTACAGAAATTCATGTACATATATGTAAGCAATCTGGGAAATTTTCAACACATTTCACTGAGTGGTTTGAGAGAAAGGTGCATCTGAACATCTGTTATATTCATTCATTACAAACAAGCTACAGGGGCAGCACACACTCGACAAGGTCGTCAGGATCCAGTAGCTAGGGGCGGAAGTGCAGGCGGGCGAGGTGCAGCGGATGACAGCGCGCGAGGTGCAGCTAGGCCGGCGCGCGAGGTGCAGCGGCGAGCGGCGGCGCCAGCGCCGGTGACAGAGCGTCCGTTCTTCATTTTCATCGGGTATGGGGTCAGGGGCAGTTTTGTCCATGAGCTTTTCCCTAAATCATCAAAACACAACAAAATAATTCAAAAGGGCAAATTAGATAGTCACCAAAGTAAAGTGTGGCAAATAAGTGAGGTCAATATAATTGAGGGCAAATCATAGACTACCCAAGTAAAATGGGGCAAAAAATAAAATGCCCCCTAATTTAAAGCCCTAGCTTCCCAGGGGCCAACTCGCAAAAGTTGTTCCCCCCTCTCTTCTTTTCCCCTTCTCCTCCTCTCGACTCCGCTTCGCAAACCCTTCCTCTCCCAGAAACCCTAGCTCTCGCTCCCGGCGCCCCATTGCCGCTCGAGTCGCTTCTTCGCCGCCGCCATGGGTTCCGGTAAACCCCGCTCGCCCGATTAGCGCCTATCCTTTCCATCCGCTCGATTCCCCACGGGCTCGATTGTTGCTGTTTATCATCTCCCTTGCGTGATCGGTTCCTGTTCTTTCGTGCGTGTAGATGCGGACATGGAGGACTACGGTTTCGAGTATTCGGATGAAGATGGGTCGGAGCAGGACGTCGACATCGAGAACCAGTACTACAACTCGAAAGGTTTGGTTCCTTCTGCCCGTTCTACTTCCCTTGGCGATCCCGTTCCCTGTATCGATTATGGCTGCGTTCGGAGAAAGCCCGATTGACCCTTCCAATCTTCTCTTGCCCCCCCCCCCCCCCCCTAATAGGGTTCCGTTTTGGGTCATGATGCATGGGATTCGCCTTTCTGTGTACTTGCCAGTCCAGTTGTGAATGTTGTGCCCTGCTAATGCGTGAGGGGATTTTTAGTTAGGACATTGCAGGCATCACCACGAACTTATTCTGTTTTTCTTCTAATAAATATAAATGCGCGCGCGAGGTCCTTATTTGGGTATCTTTGAATGGAGATTCCAAAATTGGCGAGGCTGCGTAGGCCACACAATTTCGTTGCCCTACCGTGTCATTTTGCAATTAACAAATTTTTTTGTTCCGGCAAACACTTCTGCTCCAACTTAAAAGGAAGAAAAATTAATCAAATAATGAATAGGCAAGCCAAATAGCTGCAGTCTGTTACATTTTACCTTACAATTAGGTGTGGATAACAGTTCTTCATACATATTATGGAGCTAGGTAAATAGCACGTTGCTACCCTTTTTCATTGCTTTGATCAAAAGTCTCAGTTAGACCATCACATGCTTTATCCTTTTGTTTTTGCATAGTATAAAACATATGTTCTCCATCTCTTTGTTTTTGCATGTTTGACGTGAGCTAAAGAAACAATTTCCTCGCATTTCAATTGAGTCTAAAGAATTCTTATGGAAGAAACTTTCATCAGTATAATTATCAGTGACCACCATGATACGAGATGAACACCTACTATCTTTCCTTTCCCGCCCTCCTAGGTACTGTGAGGATTGAGGATTTCTTGGGATGTTTTGCCCTGTTGACGTGAGAGGAAATTTTTGTTAGTACATTGATGGCATCATTCTTGTTTCGCAAAAAAAAAATTGATGGCATCATTCTTTTGGGTTTCATCTCCATAAGAGTGGCTGGGTTTTTTAAGTTGGCTCGCCTAGCCTATCACAACCCTTCTCCTTTACCCGGGCTTGGGACCGGCTCTGTTGTTGTTGTTGTTATTGATGGCATCATTACAATGTTTGATTTTGGAATAAATATGTTAAGTATAATTGACACACACATGGTGCTTATCTTGCTTTCGTAATCTTTATGCAAAGTATAGTTGGCACACATGTGGTGCTTATCATGGTTCTGTTTGAACGGGGTATGCAATTTCTGAAAGAATGTTAAACAGAAGTCTGTGTAGGCCACACCATTGTGTTGTTTGTCATTGTAAGATTTCCTTGTGATATTTTCGACTAAATGCCTTTGTAGAATTGTAGTGTAATGTTTTATTGTTCTGAACCAAGTTGGAATGAATCCAGGGTTAAGCTTATTGTATGGTTGGCTAGTTAAAACAGTTTTTCGGACCGTATTTTTTGTGTTCATTACTTAAATTACACAGGAAGAGGTTGGATTACTTGCTTGCAGTAGATATATATTTGGAAAATTTTGTTCTATAGCACCAGAAGGTCCCTGCTTTAGCAAGATATCCTTGTGCATTAAAGGCATCCAAAAATTTCCATAATTATTGTTTTTACCTTTCCATGCATGCATCTCACCGTTTCTGCATCACGAAGGACATAATTTTCTCAAGAACCTAAACTTATCCCTTAGTCTTACAGTATAATTTTCCTTCCCTGTTCTTCAACATAAGTGCTGTTACCGCTGAGTATTGCGTCTCCTTTGCCGCATGCCCGAAAATTCATTGCAGGGATCTGGTCCAACAAGCCAGAGCTGAAAACACTGAGT
The DNA here is from genome assembly GCA_007115705.1 of Dactylis glomerata. NCBI lineage: Eukaryota > Viridiplantae > Streptophyta > Magnoliopsida > Poales > Poaceae > Dactylis > Dactylis glomerata. The sequence continues at coordinate 2,645,662 of QXEO01000360.1, read as the reverse complement.
TTGTGCTAGCATTAAGGCTTTCCTAAATGTTGCACAACACCGAAATGTAGATAGATGCATGGGAGAAATAGAAAGATCAAGTATCACCACCAAAAAGCTACATATGCATGCTGACACAGGATAAAGACGAACTGATGCTGACTGCCGTTCTCTAAAGGCAAGTTACATTCCACAGGAGTTTCAGGAAGGACTGAATCTGGAAGAATTGGGGATTTGGGATTATTTTTATAGGAATTAAATAATTTCGAGTAGGGATTGCTAAGAAGCAACTAGAGCCAGTAAGAGAACGAAGATGATTGTTTGTTCAAATTCACATACCCGCCACCATGATTTTCCAGCCATCGCCGCTGTAATATCTTGGCCACCTCCACTATCCTACTACCTTGGCTCCTTTTATTTAGATCCAGAACTATCTATGCAACTTCTTTGGCCGTCCTTGGCACTGGGAAGCCGAACTGACTGTGATGAATCTTATGGTTCCTTTCGAATCAGTGTCTTGGCTGTCCTAACACTTTTATCAGCCTCTGTTATCATATTAGGGGGCATCGTGTTGTGCTACTCCTCTCACTGCAACATATTTGTCGATCACGTGGCGAGACATGTTTTACAGTTTGTATGGCTTGGGCACCTACTAAAGACTTAATGGTCTATTTTTTTGAGATGTCATTTTTTTTAAATACTACCTTGTAAGATATCCCCCCATCTCCAGTTTATAGGGCGCAAAACTTTCTCGTCAGTACTCCAAAAGGAAGGGTGCACTCCCATCTTTGACACGAAACTGCTGATTATACCCCCTCATGCCACACCCCTAATTATAAACACGTGCTAGCATTAATTACCCTTCTGCGTGTGCCGTTAATCCTGCATGCATGCATGCAAGCAAAGAGAACATGTGGCTTGCCTGTTCTGGTACTTGGCTCCCCTTGGTGCTCCCGTTCTAACTGGCGTCAATTAATCTGCTTTGCTTTCTGGTGCCCCCGTATAGAAGCAAATAAGCAATATGCCCGAGGATGCTGATGCCATCACCGCAAGCCATTTGCATGGATGGGCTGGACATTAAAGCTAGTGTAGAATGAGGGGGTGCTAAGCGTCACGTGGCATAGGATATGACATTCTAAATGCTGAATATGGTCAATTGTGTGCTAAACCAGTTGCAAAATCATCCGAATTATGCACGCATGGGAGTTTCTTGGTCTTTGCAAAAAAGCTATATGTCCTATAATATAACATAGAATGGATGAAGTATTTGTTAATGTTTTGTAGATGCCTCTACAGTAGCATGTTTGTTACTTCTAAACTGAAAAAAGCATGCATTGAGTTTGCATATGGATTTTTACATGGTACTACTATGTTTTGTTTATATCATACACATTTTGTATTTCTCTTTCATATACTTCACTTATCTTTTAATGAAAGAAGCTACATCACTATCTTCAGTTATTAACATCATTGCCATATTTTCACTATCTTTCATATAGATTGTTTTGGTCAGGATCATTTTGTTGAATTAACGTAACATGTGAAAAGCATGTTTTATTATTTAGATGATGGACTAATATACATCAGCGGCTTTACTCAAAATTGAAAGCCAGTGTTTTGGTCTTTTGGTCGATAATCTATCTTTTTTTAGATCGGTTGATAATCCATCTTTTTTAGATCGGTTGATAATCTATCTGTATGCTTGTACAAGCCAATTAAGTTTCATTAAATGCTACTACCTCTGTTCCGAAATACAAGCCTGTCTTGAAAGGTAATTTAGCTCTCTAAAAAGGCTTATATTTTGGAAAAGAGGTAATATATGGCAGAACTTCAATACTAGGATTATGGGCTAGCCTATTTCCTGTGTTTGGGTAACAGACAATTATTATTTTTCCATATCTATGAAATGGCAGTAAATTTACGGCTGCATTAGTTGAGTTTGCAGATAGTAATAGTAATGTAATTCCTACAAGTTGGAAAAGCTATTAATTTTACACATTTAGTGGTTGCTGAGTATGCTGCTGCCAAGTATGCTGTTGAACGTGTATTCTTCTGCAGGTATGGTCGAGACAGACCCAGAGGGTGCACTCACTGGTTTTGCTGATGTAGTTAGCATGGAGCCTCAAAAGGCTGAATGGTAAGCTTTATAACATTTTTTAACTGTTCTGATTTATCTGCAATATGCCTAAGTTTACTCCAGGACAATATGAATGCTCAAGTCTATTGGCAATCTTAATGAATGTTAATATTGCATAACCATATCTGATATATTGACTACCAACTGTTATCCTTAAGGTTAGTAACTAACTTCACACACTAATATGTTGGTTGTTGGATAATGAGATCATATGCTAATCTCGCTCACTAGCTGTCACATGTAATAGTGATCCTGTCGGTTAGGATCTTGGGTGCTGTGTGGACAAATTTAGGTCATAGATTGGAACCACCAGGATTTCTTTTGATATGAGAAAGGTTATGCTGCAAATGGAACTCTTACTGAAGAATCACTTGCATTTTTGGTTTTTGGTTGCTTTCACTCTTTGATGAATGTCACCTGTGCTATATTATTTTATTGTTAACCTGTTTATGGATCTTCTGCAAATTTTTGTGTAAACATGAACAGAAGATTTGCCAAACAACTTTGGACTAGGGTGGGATGTTATTAGGTTATATGTAGTTTGTCCTAAGGACATCAGGTTATTGGTCAATTGTCTGAGAGCTAGGGTCCCTTTGTTGACATGTTCCATGCCTACCTATTAAAGACTCTTTTCGGTCAGGACTGGTATTGTCCTTCGGTGTTAATTGGACATTAGTATTTCGCAAAATTGAGTGACTTGTCTCACACTTCTTAATGAAGTAACAAATGACATATTCAATCTCTGTGACTACTTTAGGCATGTATAATTAAATCATCACTACTTTTTCAATCAAATTAACTGCTTGTACCATTCATATTATTCATGTTGAGGTGTCTAAATTTTTATCTGTGAACTTCATATTTATAGGGGATTCAAGGCTCTCAAACAAACAGTGAAGCTTTATTATAAGCTGGGGAAGTACAAAGAAATGATGGAATCCTACAGAGAGATGTTGACATACATCAAATCTGCTGTGACACGTAACTACAGTGAGAAATGTATAAATAACATCATGGATTTTGTTTCTGGGTCTGCTAGTGCTAGTCAGCACTTCTCTCTTCTGCAAGAGTTCTATCAGACAACACTTAAAGCTCTGGAAGATGCAAAAAATGAGGTTTGTTGCATTATTGGAACTAGAATTTTATTGTCGAAATATTGCTCATATATTGTTATTGTTTGTGGTGCAGAGATTATGGTTTAAGACAAATCTGAAACTTTGCAAAATTTGGTTCGATATGGGGGAGTATGGTCGCATGAACAAGGTGCTTAGATGTGTTCCTCTAGTCACTACTTTTTTGCTTGAACAATCTGACCTCCTTCGTTCCTTAGTCTTCATATATTCACATGTATCTTTTTTCCTGATAGATACTGAAGGAGCTGCATAAATCTTGCCAAAAGGAAGATGGTTCTGATGACCAGAAGAAAGGCACACAACTTTTAGAAGTGTATGCTATTGAGATTCAAATGTACACTGAAACAAAAAACAACAAAAAACTGAAGGTAAGACATCTACACTACCTTTGTAAGTGGTTTTGAATGACTTACATGTTACTGTGGCTCAAGATTTTATGTTGAATTCGTTTTATGTAGTGTTGCAGTTTCATGCTTATATTTGTTAATTTTGTGCTGTTGCAACAGTCTTCTTCTAAAGCGTTTTATTACTGCAGCATTTTTTAATCAAATGATTCTATACTGTTTGCTGAATTTTGTTGGGAGTATTTGTCACTTGTTGAGTAGATTGATGGAATAATAAGTTCTATCTTGACTAAAGGGATTTTTTTTGCTTTCAGGATTGTAGTATTTATTGCACACCCTTCCATGGGAGAAAATGGGTTATTTTGTCAGATTTATAACCTGTAGATACATGTCAGCTGTATTCTTTGCAACATTAGCTTAAGATTATCATCTTATGGAATTCTGCTTCTTTGTAATAGTATTGTGTGACTCCTGGTGCTAGAGTCCCACCGCGGATTGTGTTTACATGAAACGAGAAATGAAATAAACTGTGTGCTGTTGCAGGAATTGTACCAGAAGGCTCTTTCTATCAAATCAGCAATACCTCATCCAAGAATTATGGGTATAATTCGTGAATGTGGTGGGAAGATGCACATGGCTGAGAGACAGTGGGCGGAAGCAGCGACTGATTTCTTCGAAGCATTCAAAAACTACGATGAAGCTGGCAATCCACGGAGAATTAAATGCCTCAAGTACTCGATCATTAGCACTTCTTCCCTGTCATAACTTTGTACTCCTTTGGAGTAGCTAATTAGATTGCAGAAATAACTTTGATCCTTACTATAATTTGTTTGTGCTGCTCATTAGATATCTTGTTCTTGCCAATATGTTGATGGAGTCTGAAGTGAATCCCTTTGATGGACAAGAGGCCAAACCGTAAGACCTTTGACACCCTCTTTGGTCTTGTAGCTTGATTTTCATCCTCTTTGGTCTTGTAGCTTGATTTTCATCCCTCTGAAACTCCTAAAATGTCTGCAGGTACAAAAGTGATCCTGAAATTCTCGCAATGACAAACTTGATTGCAGCATACCAGAAGAATGACATCATGGAGTTTGAAAAGATCCTAAAGGTCAGTGTTCTTGAACATATGATTTTCCTTTCGTCTGCAAGCAATCCTAATCTCTCCACTTTTGATCCACTGGTTCTGTTGTAATTGTTATCTGTTTATTCCAGAGCAATAGAAGAACAATAATGGATGATCCTTTTATCCGAAATTACATTGAGGACCTATTGAAGAACATCAGAACTCAAGTTCTGCTCAAGCTTATTAAGCCATATACAAGAATAAGGATTCCATTCATTTCAATGGTGAGTATTGAATTGTGCATAAATTACATGAACGATACATCATGCTACCTCTGTATGTGCTTGTTTTGTTCTAAGAATTTACAAGACATGTGCCATGAAGCTGGATCATTATCTGTAGTTCTCTTTGTCAGAGCAAAACCACTGCACTTTAATTTTCAAAGCATATCATATGTGTGCAGTTAAATCTAGCAAAGTAATCTATACAGTTCTTTTGCAACATGGTGGTCCAGTTTTTGTGAATCATGTCACCCGATTCGACATTGAAAGTATATTGATTCTTTCCCAATAATCTATACAGTTCTTTTGCAACATGGTGGTCCAGTTTTTGTGAATCATGTCACCCGATTCGACATTAAAAGTATATTGATTCTTTCCCAATAAACGAAGACTTTTTCTGTAAATACTGCGTATTTGATTCCATCCATAAATCGACTTTCCCTCCTATGCTCTGAGTTCCAGTATCGATAAGAATTCGAGAACATCACCTGTTTGTCAGTCGTTTGTATTTAGGAGCTAACAACACAGTTAATCCTAACATTGACTGTTTTAATTGTGTTTAGGAGCTAAATTTTCCGGAAAAGGATGTCGAGCAGCTCTTGGTTTCATTGATTCTGGACAACCGTGTCCAGGGCCATATAGATCAGGTGAACAAGCTGCTAGAATGCGGTGACAGGTGCGTGTTCCCACCTTTCCCCAATTTCCTGGCATCTTTGTTGCTAGCAACTTATGAGGGTGCCGATTTGCATTTTTCAGGTCAAAGGGAATGCGGAAATATCAGGCCATCGATAAGTGGAATACTCAGCTCAAATCCATTTACCAAACTGTGTCCAACAGAGTTGGGTGAGAGAGATGGCAGGTTTCCATTCGTACCTGCTACTTGAGTACTTATTGTTTCTTGTTTGGAGGGCGTAAGAGCAAAGTGATCCCCTGGGCTACTTGAGATGAATAGTGGACGTGGGTAAAGAATCTTGGCAGCCTAATGAACGCAGCACTTTAGTTGGCGTAATATGTCATCTCTTATTTTCTGTTATTAGCCCCAGCGGGATGCTGGGATTTTGTCCTGAACTGAATCGGACTCCAACTCTACCGAGATTTCACTGTGGCTGAGAACTTGAAATCTAAGAGTTATGCACAAAAATGCTTCTGGGATGTAATTGAGTAGAGATCGTATTGGTTGAGTTATTCTGCCTCACAAATGTCTTGTTTTGTGGCACACTTTTTACACTACGCTTTATGAATTTACATCTCACACTATAATGCTTCAAATGCGTTGTCAAATGCTCTTGGGTATCTTTTTAGTGAGTATTCTTTCTCTTTGTTGTGGTCAGCGGGATACTGAATTCATATGAACAAAATAATAATAACCATTAAAAAGAAGATAGAAATATGTAAGTAATAACCATCAAAAAGGAGATAGAAATACATGTTAACGCAAATATATTTAGGTATTTAAGTGACCACATATTTCACCGTAGGACACAAATATGCTTGTCAAGCAAACTTGCACAAAGAACCCCAAACTTGTACAAAGAACCACATAAGAAGTAAAAATACAATTTCACCCTTGGAGAAACTTGTTCCTGACCGAAACATTGTCCAACCATCATCCTTTGGGAAAATGAGACAAACAACCACCATACTGAGATCTAGGAGAGCACCTTCGCGTATAAGGATGCTTTTGGAGCCGATGAACTGGGCCGTCGCAAGCGATGAGACCAAGACTTCGTGGCATGTCAGCCGAGGATCTTTCCTCTGGTCACCAGATTTCAACGCCGCCAACTTCATTCGACGCAATTGAAGAAGAGGAACGCCGTCGCCTGCCAACATCCACGTGTGCAACTACAGACACGAATCCCGCCTAATCCAGAGACCGACGATATGACCGCCTAATCCAGAGACTGACGATATGACCGGGCCACCTGCCCTCGCCCCCCACCGACGCCACCCAATGGAGTAGCACCGAGATGGAGGAAGAGTAGAGATAATTTATTCCAACGTGGGGCTGCCCTAACTAGACCGAAGCCAAAGCACCAAGGTCCCCACCCCTCCCGTCGTCGGAGCGAACAATGGAGGAGGTAGGGACCAGCAGCTTGGCCGGAGTAGTTGGGGGCAAAAGAGTTCGTCGCCCAGATCCCTTTTGTCAGGAGCGGTTCCTAGGTGGGCGAAATGAAGCGGTATTCACAGATATTGGTACTACATGTATCCGCTAATGCTATAACAGCTGTGTATGTGTAGTAGCTGTAGATATATTCATGAGGTGTTCCTCTTTATTGGTAGCAGGCAGGGGTGAGCCTTGCTAGGCTACCCTGAGTGGTTCTGGAGTTGGTTATGGTTGTACTTGCATTTGTTAAAACACTTCGTTTGAGTGTTCTTGCACTTCTATGTGATTAGAGCTCTTAGCATGGGCTGACACTTATGACCCGAAACCAAATTCTGTGGATAGTACCGGCACTTCCTGTGAGCTCTGATTCTAGGAGCTGCTGGAGGAGCAGGTAGTGATGGTGGCCTTGGTTGGTTATTCTGAAAGTTCCTTGGAGCTTGAACCGGCACAATGTCCTTTTTGTTGTTTGACAGGTAAGCCTTTTTCATATTGTCTAGCATAGCAATAAGCAGAGAGCACACTACCACATTTTTGGCGCTGTATTACTCCCTTTAAACTATTGATGAACGTGTCCACAAAGAAATCCTGAGAAAGGTAGTGTCAGTTGTTGCATTGATAGAGGATATTTGCTTGAGTTGTTGCAGTTGGTCCATAGGATCAATGAAGAGGAAATTTGCCAATAAGAATTTGACTCAAGGCTGTCTAGGAAATCGCCTACAAATTATAACTAGCACTGCTCAACCATGTTTTAGCTTTTCCACGAATATGTGCTAAACCCCAACGCTACTGTGTTTTCAGTGGGAATGTTCACTAAATTGAAAATGTCTTCACATTCGAGCAGCCAATCCCGAGGTGCTTCACATGAAATACATGTAATTCAACATGAGGTGTTGTGAGTTGTAATTCATTGTGGGAGACTTGATGATTCCGTTGCTATGCAGGGAGCACTTGCTGCAACAGATTGTTTTGCTGATAGGGGTTGCTGGTACTGTGGTTGCCGCTGTGGGTATTGTGGTTTGGTTTTGGTGGTAGGAAATAATTTGGTGGGTAGGATGGGTGTGGGTATTAGGATGGGTATTGGTTTGGTGGGAATGGAGGGTGGTAGTAGGGGTAATAGGTTTGGTTTTGAGTGTTGCAGTCTATTGGAATAGGAGGAGGTTTTCAGTATATTGGCACTGGGATTGGTTGGTACATCTGGGGTTTGCTATGGGGTTTAGTGAGTTGGTGAACATGGGTAAAGGACGTTGGAGATGAAGTCATCTAGTGTGTTTCCATCAGTGGTGATGTTGTTGTATAGGGCGGATGACCATGGCTTGTTGTGAAAGTTGTGGGTTTGGCGGAAAAATTGGGTGTGGGAGTTTTTTGGGCGTCAGAGTGGACAGGTGTATCTGGGGGTTTGGTGAGTGGTGTCTCTGATGGCGTGGTGGTTTCCATGATCGGTGCTAGGGATTGTTGCAGAAGTGTGGTGGGGTAGAAAAGGGGCGACTTGGAGCCTCAGTCTGATGAACTACAACGACTGAAATTTTAGATGTGGTGCAAAGGACAAATTTTCAGTCATGGTAGACATCATTTCTTCCATGCGCGCCATCTGTACCAGGATTGCTATCAAGGTTGCAACTGAATCAGCAACAACCTGATCACGATGATCGAGGCGACGACGGATTGAGCGTACCTTGCACGGTACCGGACCACCCTGGAGGCAATCTTCATGCTCGTCATCCATAGTCGTTGGTGTAGCAGCCTGACCGTTTGTCTTGGGTAGCCACTTGCGAGATGTGGAGCGGGATCGCCCGTCCTTTGGCATGACATAGAGGGATTTTACATCCGGAGTAGAACGATCCAGTAATCTCGGTGACGGTTGGTTCGATGCTGGTGTAGGGGAAGGGTAGGGTGGGACAGAAGTCGCCGGTATGACTCGGGGCAAAGAGGGTGCCAGATCAACGTCATGATACCATCTTGTGAGGACCTCGGTGGAGGAGGCAGAAGGGAGAGCTCCGTGGCTCAGATCTAGGCAACTAGGTAAGGTAAAGACATGAACCAAAAAGTTAAAATTTAGGCTTTATATTATGCGTGCCACACTTCCACCCTCTCCTGCCCTTTTATGTCAAAAGAATAGGACCATGCTTTAGTCTAATAACAATCACCGGAACAATTACACTCATAATCACACTAAGCGCATGAATTAAATCAGGATTTGAACGGAACTTATAGAAGCTAGGAGAGTCGTACATATGCCCCAAAACGTTATGCGCTGATCTTGATCTGCATTATTTGCCACAATCTTTAGTAGCGGCCATGGCACAGTGGAGATTCTGGCACGGACCATCCAACTCGATTTTGTGTGATTTTGTCTATTTTAGTTAACCGGGTGTCTTTATATATTAGGTCTTGTCCTGGCACATAACCTATCTAAACATTTCAAGTCTAACAATAGCTAACTAGTTAAGCGCCCGTGCGTTGCCACGGCTTCTCAAGTTTTACTATATATGTGAATTTTATTGCTAGCCATATACGTAAATATGATGGTGTAAACTCACATGTGTAGATTTTGTTCACTTTTCTTGCATACTTTGCAGGATTCTATTCAATTTCAGTTTCTAAAAAGAAATTAATTAAATGATTATCCATTCAAAGATGATACATTATTATATAGAACTTATAGAATCCAACAAAATCACATTAAAGTGGTTCACTATCTCCCTATGTATTTGCCTTCGATCTCAAATGAGCTTCTCCTATAAATTTAGTTTGCATGTGCATATATTGCACACAACATTGACTGTAGATGCATCTTGCAATAAGAAATAATTGGATCCAACAATCTCAAATAACGAAGTGTACTTTTCGTGTAATTTTGATGCATTAATAATGTACCTATGTGTCATCTAAAAACCATCCAAGAGATCTATGTGTTTTATAATACTCCAGCAAAACGCAAGGGAACTTCTATCACATTAATTAGAACACTGAGCTCCAGCCTCCATTAGAACAAAATAAAAGGCCTAGTGGGATCTTATTTAATATATGTATGCTGCAACTTTACATAAAAACCATTCTGGCAAGAAGTCAGCAATTAAGTGCTTCCATATAAAAATACCGAAACATGTGTATAGTAGATACATGCTTGACAATAAAAGTACCTACTTGTATAGAAGTATACAAAAAAAAGCTTGCGTGGACATCATCAAGGCTGTAATAGGAAGATGTTAGCCTCAAGTTGCTAGAGACGCAATGATGGTCAGCAGATCATGCAGAAGCAGCACAACCTAGTAGTGGCTTTAATAGGGAATTCCACACTGTAAGAGTCCGATTGTTGAGGTGTTCCTTCAGTTGAATTCTGCCCGCACCGGAGTAGAGGGAGTTTGCACTTGTGCCGCTCTGTCCATATCACCCTCTTCATCTAAAATTGTCCAACCAAGTTAGCAACAACCACTAATCACTTACCTGAAGATCTTAGAGAGAGAGACGCTGGCGATGAACCGTTCTTGATGCGCGACACTACTAAGAAAGGTATGGAGCCAAGGACCCAGATGGCAAGACCCTCCTCCCCCTCCAATCCCTCCCCGCTGCTGGCCGCAGACTCCGTCACGCCCTTCACACCCTCCATCTCTGCCGGCACAACGCTTTCGGGCCGGTCGCACCACATGCCTACCTGTCAGACAACAACTTTTTAGTAAGATAAGTAAGAGTTTAGACTTGTTCTAACTGTAATGCCAATGTTCAAATAAAATAAAATATTAACACCAGGCAACCAAATAAGGTAGCAAATATTCAGGCTTGCTTACCAAAAGCACAAGCATTGTTACAGAACATGAGCCACGCAAATGTAGATAAAGGTAGATTTTAGGAGTATCACAAAGTAAATGGTATCAGTAAAGAGCAAAGTCTAAAAATAATAATAGTATTTTAGTACAACACGAACTATACACTTAGCATTCCCTTTGTTTGCATATAAAAATGAACCAAATTGTACTCCTGCAAAAGTGCAGGATGAAAAAAACAAATTCTCCCAACTGAGCAATAATTAATTAAGAAAATAGGACCGAGTCAATGTAATTGCTGCCGTCGAGTTAGTACCAACACTTTGGCAGTCAAAAGATAAAGCCGGTCTTCGGCACCACAAACACTATAGTTTACTATTCCCATCTTTTAGATTTAAATAGAAAAGGCAAGGAATCCAAGACAATGTAGGACAAAGTATTTATTTCGTGTTCATCAGCTGGACAAATGAATGTCCTGAAGCTAAGAGGGGGTCGACTGATAGCTTGATTTCATCTTGCAAGGCTGGCCAGTGACAGAGGGGCCTCCAAGTGTGTAACCGTGAAAATGACCGGCAATTTCAGAACGAAATATGCATTGCCATTTACTTGTCACCATGCAGTCCTTGCACCATCCATTCAGATCAGGAAGACTTGAAAACAAACATGGTCAGTAACACGTTCTTAGTTAGGTCAATTTGTAGATCAAATGGCACAACATGAACCAGTTTAAGGGGATGAATTTTTAAATGTTTTGCTAGAGATGCCCTTACCAAATATGGCTCCAAATAAGAAGTGCAACCCCAGATAACTGTCACGGATCACTTGTCATGGGAACAGCACAAAATATTGGGGAAATCACATGCATCTGCAATTCTGCATGCGCGAGCGTAATAGACTGAAAGGCCACATTGTTTTCTGCTCACATGATTTCAGTTCCAATTTTGTGTAGTTGCTGCTAGGATCATGGTTGAGGAAAAGCACTAATTGAACTCCTGATAAGATTGAACCGAACACTTTGCAGGAGAGCATGCAGTACTCTGGCGATCATAACTTTTCTTTAAATATTCATACGATCATTGCCCTTACTGACTAATGTTAACAGTGGCTAATAATGATCATCTAAAGACATTTTAACACTGATATTGTGTTCCCCAGCTAGTTTGGTACTCTAATTGGTTTCAAAGGTCAGGGTTATATAATATCTACAACCATGTACACATAGGACGAATTCAGTAGCAACGGTAAAAGTACAACAAGCATCATACCACATCAGAGATCATGACATCAATCTGCTTGACGAAGTTCTCCCTTCTCTTCTGAAACTCCGCCACAGTCTGAACAAACAAGAGCAGAACACTAAAACATCAGACCACCCAGCATTGCACACGACAATCCAATCACACCAAACATAATGACATGACTTCATTTTTGAAAATGAGAGCAACAGCAAGCCCTCCATCTCGACGAAGCGCCACACGTTCTCGCTTGTGATGCCGCCGCCCACGGCGGCTTCGGGGAGGTCCGGTGGCAAGCTCTCGAGCTTTCTCTCGACCTGCGTGAGGATGAACAGAAGTTTACCATTAATCACACGAATACAACTGCAACAGTCAAGCGAGGTAGATTCATTCAATAACAATTAGAAAACCTAAATAAGCCAATTGGCTACCGTGGCACTACCATTAGCAACCCAGAAACTTGGATCGCCTTACAGCTTATATGTGACTCTTGAGTCATATATATACAGAAATAGCATTACACAAAACTAACTGGAACAAAGTAGATGTAATTGCTTAAAATGGTCAATTGCGAAACCTCGAGGTGCTGCCCAACCTCAGTGGTGAGACCTACGGTTACTGCTGCAAGACCAATCAATCCGCCCTGCTAACCACAAAGCACAATAGAAATAAAAAAATTGGATCCCCCGCCAGCGGCAGCAGCAGAAACAAGAGTAATAACAGCAAATCCAAGCAAACCTTCCGATGGCTGGCCTACGATGAATTGGCGAAATCATGTGTGAGCAGAAAGATCACAGCCGCAATCTTCTCGTGCTCCTCGGCCATGGACAGCTGCTTTACGATCCCCTCAATCTGCAACAACACAAATCCCGCCTCAAATCCCCCGCAATCGCTCGGGCGAGACCCCCGCCCCGAACTCTGTCGAAAAAATCGAAAATCCCTCACCTCTAGCACGGCGATCTTCCGCTTCTCGTAAAGCTTGTCGGCGAGGTTGCGCAGCACGGCACTCGGGATGATGGTGAGCGCGTCGGCGGCCAACGCTGGAGAGGCCGCGAGGTCCGAAGAGTAGAAGCGGGATGTTGGGATTACCCAGCGGCAACCAGGACCCCGCCGCCCTACCTCCGACGTCCTGTGTCCGGGCCATATCGCCCCTCCGAATGTAGTCGTACGTGTCCTGCATCCTCCGGTCGCACCGGAGGGCCTCCGAGTCTGCCCTTCGATTTTGGCTGCTGTCACCGGAGGCTCGGAAAGAGGCGCACCAGATTTGCAATTTTGCAGGATTGGCAGGAGGGGATCAACAGAGGAGGGAGGAGGGCAGCATGGAGCGGTGGTTGCTGGACGTTCGTCTTTGAAGGAGGAGGTGCGGTCGTGCGGATATGATGAGGAACAAACCGGCCCCTGCGTGCGTGTGTGCGTGGCCGCTGCTTTCTCTTTTTTTTCGCACGGGATGGCGATTTAGACAAAAATAACCCAAACTTGAAACGATTTCAAATAATAAACCATCGGCTAAACTATTTCAAAAAAATAACCTCTTTTTGCTTCGCCAGTCACGGTGGCGAGGCAGAAGCTTGTGCGTCGCCAGGGGGAGTGGCGAGGCGGGGGAGTGCGTCGCCACTAAGAGTGGCGAAGCAGGTTAGCGTGCGTCGCCACTCACGGTGGCGAAGCACAATGGCCTGCTTCGCCACTCTGAGTGGCGAAGCACTTTAGGGTTAGGGTTTCCCGCATGGACTCGAGCTGGCCTCCTCACTCACTTCCTCCCTCATCTCTTCACAGCAAAGGCGGCTCTCTCTCCCCCTCTCAATCCTCCCACCCAAAACCACCCAAATCGAAGCTTTTCTCCGTGGATTTCTCCTTCCCCAAGTCTCCTAAGGTACTCTCCATCATTTCCCATTCATTTGACCCATTGGAATTTGCATATTTGGTTTTGAATCCCTAAATCTTGGAAACCCTAGAAATATTGATTCATCCAAATTGCAATGTTGATTCTTGTTAATTTGGTCAATGTTGGCTTGTATGATGTGTATGAAGTATTTTAGTGTAGATTGGTAGGTTAGGGTAAGGGTTTGTGAGGTTAGGGTATGTTGTTATGTTAGGGTTAGGGTTTTCTTGTTATGTTAGGGTTAGGGTTAGGGTTTTGTTGTTATGAAGTATGATGTTTTAGTAAATATTGGCATAGGTACTTATTAATTTTTTTACCTTATTGTTGTTATACAAAAAATAGGTATGGCGAGAATTGTTCATGTTCATCATGTTGACAAGGAAGCATATTTGAAAGGCAATTTAGAGCCCGACCCGGATGAGCTTGACTTGGTGTTCGAGCGTACTCCTACGTACGCCGAGGTCTTGGAACAAGTTAGGGTAGAGTTGAAATGGATGGACCCTAGTGATGTTGTTGAGTTGGAGGGTAGGCACAACGCCGGATTTGGCATGCATTTCCGTTGGAAGATAATGCGTATCAACTCCGAGCAACGTTGGGGTGCATACAAGGAGGTGGTGGCCGAATCTCTCGACAAGGCTCTTGAGTTATTTGCCACCAAAAAGATTGGTGGTACTTTGCATGTGGACTTGAACCGGAGTGCCTCCCGGGTTGATGGTAGGAATTCTCCACCGAACCAGCAAGAAGAAATGACGGATGGAAGGCCAATTTCAAAGGAGGCACTATCATTGGAAGAGGAGGATGATGAGTGCTGGGATGATGACAATGATATTGAGCTTCATGACCACAATGTTGGAGATTTGGATATGTACTATACGCAAGAAAACATGGACCATGACATCCCGTACTCGCGATGCTATGCATCGGACTCGGATGACGATGGTCCCGAAGAAGAAGTTGATGAGGAAGGGTTCACGGCCAATGAGGCCGAAGTCCACGAGGAGGTATTGGGGCGAGATCATCGGATACCATTGTTCCGTGATCTTAGTCTCGCGGATGAAGCCACGGTTGACGGCGGCGAGGGTATAGTGCTTGGACCAAGGCCTACTTCTTACCGGGATGACAATCACGAGAGTAATGGTATATCAAAAGGCTTGATGTTCAAAACCTTGCTGGAATTTAAACAATGGATCAAGGACTTCTCGGTTAAGTATCATCGTCCCTATACGGTGCTTCACTCAGACGTGAAGAAGCGTTACACTGTTAAGTGCGAGGAGGATCGATGTCCTTGGATTGTGCGTGCAAGACCATGGAAGGGAGGACCCGAGTGACGCATAACAAGTTGTGTGCCAACTCACATGTGTCGCGGAAAGAGGGTGGATGGCAAAGCAGTAAAGCATGATCACCGACAACTCACCTCCGAGTTCATCGCATATAGACTTTCCAATCAAATCTCGTCACTTCCAACAATGAGCATCAAAACAGTCATGGAGCTTGTGAAAGCTTTCTTTCACTATGATGTGAAATACGGCAAGGCATGGAAAGCAAAGCAAGCTGCATTCAGGATGTTGTATGGTGATTGGGAAGAAGCATACAACCGAATTCCTCGGTTGTTGTTAGCAATGGCCGATGCAAACCCGGGCATGGTTCATGTGGTAGAGCCTTATGGACAGGAAACAAGGATTTACAATGGAAGAACTATTCGAGTATTTGGCCGTGCATTTTGGGCTTTCCAGCAATGCGTGAAAGCTTTCGAGCATTGTAGACCGGTAATCTCCGTTGATGGCACATTTCTGACCGGGCAATATAGGGGGACTCTCTTGGTTGCAATAGCAAATGATGCCAACAACCGTTTGGTTCCTTTGGCATTTGCTTTCGTTGAGGCGGAGAACAACAATAACTGGCAGTGGTTTTTTCACCTTTTGAGGACCAAGGTATTACCGCCACAAAGGGAAATTTGTGTCATCTCAGATCGACATCAAGGAATTCTCGCAGCTGTAAATATTGAAATTTCAGGGCATGCTCCTTTGCACCATAGATGGTGCATGAGGCATTTCTGTTCAAACTTCTATAGGGCATGTGGCAGCAAGGAGTTGACTGATGATCTTCAAGATTGTTGTCTCGCTTTCACTGACCGGCGTTTCGCAAACTTGTACATCAAATTGACCTCAAACAGAAAGCTCGATGCTAAGGGTCAAGCATTTCTCACTAGGCACATCCAAGATAGAACAAAGTGGGCAAGAGCCTACGATGAAAATGGTCGGAGGTACGGTCAAATGACAAGCAATATGGCAGAGTGCTTCAACAAGGTGCTCAAGGGTGTCCGTGCATTGCCCGTGACGGCAATTGTGCGATACACATTCGACAAGTTGAATGAGTATTTTTTGAAGTACTCAGATGAAACGGAAAGGCAGATTGCGGGAGACAATACGCAAAACCACAAATACGAGTACCCACCCAAAGTTGACGAGTGGAGGACATTTCAGTCTCGTAAGGCGGATTCTGAAGTTGCCACCGTTTATGATAACGAAGAGCTCGTTTATCAAGTGAACGAGCCCGGAGGAACCACGGCCGACGGTGTCCAACACGGAGGCCGAGCATTCAAGGTCTCGTTAAGGACTTGCGAGTGCACATGTGCGAGGCCATCTTTGGTCCATCTCGCTTGCTCGCATTTGCTAACGGCGGCTCGGGTGCGTCATTTGGACTACAATCACCCTCTCACCGTGAGAGAGTTAGAGTTCTCCATCACGACGACCAAGAAAACATGGGCTCCTAGATTTAACCCATACCTAGACCAATCACAGTGGCCCGAGTATCATGGAATCCAACTCTGGCCCCATTCGTCATGGAAGGTTGTTAAACGTGGAAGACGTCAGACAAAGCGTTTTAGGGGTGATATGGATGGATGGGGTCGTGGTGGTGCGAGAGAATCAGGAAATGACCAATTTCAAGAGCCATGTGATAGAGCTCGTTGTGGATAGTGTAATGGTCATGGACACAATGCTAGGACATGTACCCAAAGGAAAAGAACAAAGAGAAATGACTCAAACGCAAGCCAACCCATGAGTAGTCAACAAGGTGATTCAAGCCAACAAGGTGGTCCAAGCCAACAAAGGAGTACCCAACAAAGTGGTCCAAGCCACCGAGATGTTCCAAGCCCAAGTCAACATAGGAGTACCCAACAAAGTGGTCCAAGCCAACAACAAAGTACCCAACAAAGTGGTCCAAGCCACCAAGATGGTCCTAGCCTAAGCCAACAAAGGAGTAGCCAACATAGTGTTGCAAGCCAACAGAGTGGTCCTAGTCACCGAGGTGGTCGAAGCCACGGAGGTGGTCCAAGCTATCGTAATCCTAGGCAACAAAGAGGAAGACAACTAGGTCTTAGAGGAGTCCGTGGTGTAAATCGAACTAGTATGATAGGATATCTACAAGGACCATTTCTGTATGTACTTTTATTTTGTGCTCTACAATTTCTAAATTTGAGATAACATTTTACATATTGTGTTTACTAACATTTATCTCCACTATTATTGTAGATATGGCGGGGAGTCAAGCCAACAAGGAGGGGGATCAGACCTTCAATGAGTCATGGAGGAAGGTGATGGAGATGGATGCGGCCGAGAGGAAGAAGAAAGAGGCAACACAAATGAGGATGGAAGAAGATCAACAATTGAGGATTCGTGAGGAAAGAATGAGGAGAGAAAGAGAAGAGCAACGTCAGAAGGAGCTTGCGGAGGGGGTAATAAAGAGCATTCGTGAGTACGACAAGATAATGAAGAGAGCCTTCGATAAGATAAGCAACATGGAAGTAGAGATGGAGAGGGAGAGAAAGGTGAGTGGGACGGGACATAGCTCAACTCAAGGTCACAAGGAGGACGACGATGTTCAAAATGAGGCTTTGAGGAGAGTGAAGGAACAAGATGCGGCCAAGAAAGTGGAAGAAAGAAAGAGGAAGCTGAAAGAGGAAGCTGAAAAAGAGGAAGCGGAGCGGAAAAGGTGGCAGCAAATGCGGTGGGAACATATGATGTGGCAGGACAAGCAGCGCGCCAAAGCACTTAAAGAGAAGAGAGAACGAGAAGCGCGTGAGTTGAAGCAGCGCCAGGCTGTTTGGGCGGCGCACCTAGCAAGGGTGAAGAAGGAAGAAGAAGAGAAGAAGAGGGAGAAGAAGGAACTATTTGAGAGGGTGGCTGCCGAGGCGCGTGCCATTAGGGAGGAGAAGGAAGAAGAAGAGAAGAAGAGGAAGGCCATGGCGAAGGCGAAGGCAAAGGGACCATGTTTGAGCGAGTAGAGCATTCGTGTGAACCTTGTGTGATCCATCTCATTTCGAACCTTGTGAACCATGTCATTTAGAACTATTTGCTTCCATTTCAAAATATTGTGTGAACCTTGTGTGATCTCTATCATTTCGATGTATGTGCTTGTGCACTAGTTGTTGCTGCTGACTTTCTATAGAAATTTGACACAAGTTGCTACTTTTTTTCATAGTTTTTGAGCATTTTTTCGAGGTCCAGGCTTGCTTCGCCACTCTCAGTGGCGACGCAGCTTTGCTTCGCCACTCCCAGTGGCGACGCCGATGTGCTTCGCCACTCCCAGTGGCGACGCAGCCTTTGCCTGCTGCGCTTTAGCCGGCGCAACTGCCTACTGTGCTTCGCCACTCCCAGTGGCGACGCAGGTCTGCTTCGCCACTCCCAGTGGCGACGCAGGTCTGCTTCGCCACTCTCAGTGGCGACGCAAGCCTGGAGGCTGAAATCAGCTCAAAATCGTATGAAATTTATCATATATCATAATATCAAAGATCATAATATCAGAACACAATGCTCACAGATCATAATATCAATTATCATATATCAAAGAAGATCAAAGATCATATATCAAAGAAGATCATATATCATATATCAAAGATCATATCAAAGAAGATCAAGCTCACAATATCCAATGCTCACAATATCATATATCAAAATATCAGAACACAATGCTCATAGTTCAAAGAAGATCATATCCAAGAATATCATATATCATATATCAAAGAAGATCATATATCATATATCAAAGAAGATCATATATCATATATCAAAGAATATCATATATCATATATCAAAGAAGATCATATATGAAATTCGAGCACATGATCATATCCAAACATCAAGCTCATAGTTCAAATATTACATAGCCAAACATAGTGTCCGTCATACACAAGCACAAGTTCAAAGCGAGATTACTAAACATGACAAGTTCATATAGCTAGATAGGATAAAACCTAAACTTCTACTTTCTTCCACGCTTCCCTCCTCCCCTACGCGGAGCGATCTTCTTCCGTGCCTCCAACACGAAATTGTCATCGTCGGAATCGGAGACTTCTTCCGTGACCACCTTCTTCTTTGTCTTCTCCTTGAAATCATGTGGTGTGTACTTGTCCCTATGCACACCTTTGTTCTTTCTCTTCGATGGTAGGGGATCCTCTTGTTCCTCTTCATCCTCTTGTTCCGGCGTGGATTCCTCATCCGCGGAGTCCGATATGGCATGAGACTGGGACGGCGACGGCGTTGATGCAATCTCAGGATCACGGCAACCAAGAAGGTTTCCTAATCTCCGTAACTTCTGGCCCTGACGCTATAAGAAGAAAATAATTGTCAAAAGTATAAAACACCGCAAGTAGGGTAAAAAGAAAAAGCACCGCAAGTAGTCACATCCATTGTAATGGTCTCATGGTCTTAGTGTTTGAAAAGAAACTACCAACATGTAGTACTTGGCATTTAGCAATGGCTAGGCAATGGTCTTAAAGTTTCAAAAGAAACTAGCAATGGCTATCACAAATTTATAAGAACTCAAAAGCAAGGCATTTAGCAATGGCTAGGCAATGGTCTTAAAGTTTCAAAAGAAACTAGCAATGGCTATCACAAATTTATAAGAACTCAAAAGCAAGGCATTTAGCAATGGCTAGGCAATGGCTAGTGCATTATCCAGCATTTCACCATTCATGAGTAGAATATGTTCTCCGGCAAATTCATACCTTCACAAATTCTCGCAATCTTGAATAGCCATCTTTGTTCTCCGGAATTTCCAAAGCCACCTCAAATTCAGTAGCTTGCTTCTGGATCTCCGAGCGCTAGCATGTATATGAATATGTAAAGACACAAGTGGCAAGTAGAGATAGTAGTGAGATTCCAAAAAGAAGAACAAGCTTACCACAAAGTTAATCGATGAAGCAAAATCGACTTGGCGTCCCTCTCTGACAAGCTTATTGTAAGCAAGATTGCCGAGCTGGTCGAACGGCAAAGGTTCTTCCAAAATATCATCCGTGTAGGCATCCGGAAGAAGCTGCAAACGAGTCCGAGGTTGAAACCAACGGAGATAGTTGTTGAAACCCTCATCAGAATGGTCCACTATATTTATTCCTTTTGCCCGCTTAGTCTCCGTCACACGTTGTTGAAACGTCTTGATATGCATCTTGTGAATATTGGGCCAATCTGTCTTCCGATGTTTTATCCCGTCATAGCTGCATAATAAGATAGCACACTGTCAACAAACAAGAATTACATTACACAATGGCGGTACGGCGGAAATAGGATTCATACCGGTGAAGCATACGATCGGTGTCCTCATACATCGGCGGGTACTCTTGATATAGATCAAACTGCCGCATAACCCGCTGCGTCAAGTGATGCTCAACAGCCCACATGCATATCAACGGGCAACGCATATGAAACAGAACTCTTTCAGCCATGCAAGCAGGGTTAAGCTCCCAGGCAGCGTCACCGTAAGAAGGCGTCCCGTAAGAATATCCTTTGCCATATGGTTGCCATATCACCTACAACATGCCCAATAATGAAGATCCTAAATACCCGAGACGAGAGAGTGAGGGAATAGAGTTATTTTACCTGCTCAGCGGTTAGGTTGTCAAACTCGTTGGTGTATTGTCGATATGCATGTTCTGGGTCAGAAGTTAACTCAGAATGCTGGTCCCAATAGTAAGCAAACGTGGGATACCGGTGGCGGTCGTCAGCATCGTCCCAGTCTCTACGAGGACCAATTTTCGGCCGTCCAACAGGGAAGCGTTCCCAACTCCACACCGAAAGAAGGAGGAGGGAACCAGCAATACAAGCTTGTGGCTCTGTCCTACAACAAGCATCGTCAAGCTGCAGAAGGTATGAAAGCAAACATCAATAACAATAATGTAGCCAAAATGGAGAGCAAATGTACGGAGTGGTCTAACATATGAAATTTCTACGTAGGAAATGAGGAGAAAACACTGATTTAGCTAATGCATAGATCAAGAGGAACCAAGTGTTTGAGTATATCTGAAAATGTGACCAAGATAATAATACTGCAAAAAGAGATATTTAAGTGTCACAGATTGTATACAGGGCTAGTTTGTCAAGTAGCTGAATCTAAAATTCATATATTACTGATAGGAAGGAAACTTACTATGTAAGATTGAGACTAAGCAGTGCAAAAACATAGATGTAATCATTAGAATTTATAGAGCAACCTAATTTTTGAAGTAGCTGAATCTGAGATGCACATATAACAAGAATGCAGCCAATGTATGAAAACAACTCATTACCTGACGATACAACCAAGCCAATGCAGCTGTGCCCCAGCTCCACTTCTTATCCATGACGGTGAGCGCCTTCAGCCAATGCCAGTGTGCGGTCTTCCCACTAGTGTCATTGAACAGAGACCGTGTGATAACATACCACACGTACACGCGGGCGTAGATCTTGACGAGATCCTCATCGGCATCCTCAGGGCACGTACCGAAGTTATCTGAGATCCATTTAAAAGTTGCCCCCGCGGGGACCCTCAACTTTACTCCTTGCCTGTTGAGAGTATCCCCGGGGCACTTCCCAATGAGATCTAACATCTTCCCGCGCCAATCATCAGAGGATGTATCGATACAAAGAGGAGCCCCCTCGATGGGGAGCGCAAGTATCATCGCCATGTCCTCTAGCGTGACCGTCATCTCGCCGGTCCGGAGGTGAAATGTGTGGGTCTCCGGCCTCCACCGGTCCACAAGCGCGGTGATCGCGGAAGGATTGACGTTGAGTGTCGTCCGGGTGACCATATGGATGAACGGTAGAAGCCCTAGATTGCGGATGTAGGGAGTGTACCGCTCATCGTAGTTCATCGCCGTTGACGTCATCTGGTTGTACCTCAGTCGCAATGGTCCAAGAATCTACACGGTGACAAACATACATGCATGGTGTCACATACCAATTCACGCTTACCAATATTAGATTTGAGTACTTCGTTTTTTAATTACCTTCTTCTTCTCCGACATCATATAGGCACGGTGACGAACATCAATTTCACCCTCGAGAAGGCTTTCATTACTTAAATCCTCCATCCTAAACAATCCGACTATAATGTGAGCATATATGATGAAGCACACAAATTGGACATCACAAGTAATCTTAATTTGCTAGTTCAATAACAACAACCATAAATCAATCACACATATCCACCACACAAATCCATCCATATGAATCAAACACACATATCCATCCATTTGAATCTACCATACAAGTCCACCACACAAATCCATCCATATGAATCAAACACACAAATCACTAACTAGGATTTACAAATTCATCCATCTAAAACATCCATTTAGAAGATCCATGCATCACTACCATGCATCCATACAACCATATCACTAACTATGAATCAAACACACAATATCACTAACTATGAATCAAACACACACAATATCACTACCATAATATCCATGAATCAAACACACAATATCACTAACTATGAATCAAACACACAAATCACTACCATACAACCATATCAATCCATGCATCACTAAGTAGGATTCAAAGAAGGGGATTAGAGTAGGGGAAGAGGGAGAAGAGCAAGGGGATTGGAGGGAGAGTACCTTGGTGAAGATCTTGAGCAAGGGGAAGAGGGAGAAGATCTTGTTCTTGGTGAAGATCTTGAGCAAGAGCAAGGGGAAGTGTCCCAGCCGCCGCCGCAATGGAGAGGGAGAGAGAGGTGGGGAGGGAGAAGTGAGGGAGAGAGGGGCCGGTCGGGCGCTTGAGGGAGTTTTGCTAACCCTATTCTGCTTCGCCACTCAGAGTGGCGACGCAAGAACGCCTGCCTCGCCACCGTGGGTGGCGACGCACATCACTGCTTCGCCACTTCCTGTGGCGACGCACCGTCAGCTGCTTCGCCACCGTGAATGGCGAAGCAAAAAGAGGTTATTTTTTTGAAATAGTTTCGTCGATGGTTTATTATTTGAAATCGTTTCAAGTTTGGGTTATTTTTGTTTAAATCGCCACACGGGATTGATGGGTTGGTGGAGCGACGTACCAGGCAAGCAACCATCACCTCTAGACAATTAATATAGTAGAAATTAATATAGTAGAGATACACATATTCGACACTACTTCAACAACCGTAAACACCAGCCCTGATCCAGCAAGCTGGATCTCTTGATCTTAGATTTTCATCCGAAATAAATAAAAATTGAGATCGGATACTTGTGAGTTTTTTATGTGTGATTCGTGCATCCTAGTCGTGGGAAAATAAACAAAAATAAAATAAAAGAGAAAAGCAGAACATGCGAGCCACTTGGGATGGGAACGTGCCCAAGTTGACGACCGAGCCAGCCAAGTCTTCTTCTTCTCCTACACCCAGATTCAGACCAACGCCCATTCGCATCGCCACCTTCCTTCCTCCCGACACTCGCAGCCAATGGCGGACCAGCTCACCGACGACCAGATCGCCGAGTTCAAGGAGGCCTTCAGCCTCTTCGACAAGGATGGGGACGGTACTCCCTCCTTCCCTCTCTCTCTACCATGTTGTTAGGCGGCGAGATCATGCGATCTGTTTTTGCTTCGTCAGTATTGGTCAACGATCGGCCAGGAAACTTCCGTGGATCCGTTCTCGGTTGCGCTTGCGGGGTTAGGGGGATCTTGATTCCTGGTCGGCACGCCCGTCCTTCTGAATCCCCCATCTATTGCGATTTTTCTTGAGATCCGTTTGGAGTCCACCTGCGTGCCTGAAATGCTTGGATGCTTGCGGCTTTCGGATCTTTGAGAGTGGCCTTCCTCTACTGCGAGTAAACGATAACTAATCGCGTGATCTATCGTCAGTTTGCGTCGACGATTAGGTCGTGATTTCTTCAATTTGATATCGATCGCAATAATTTGCTGTAGTAACTGCCACGAGGAACTATATTTTACTGCTTAAGTGACCAAAGAAGTAGAAATGCTTGCCGTGGAGTTGCTATGGGTTCAGTCCTGGATGATATCATGATAGTCTTAGCCAAATAGTGTTTATGCTTAGAGGTCACGCAGCATCCACTCGTTGATTATAATCTTGCTGTTTCAGAGTTAGAGCCTTAGATGTATGCGTGAACTGGTTCTGGTTCATAAGTTGTGGGAGAAGTGCTGGCGAAGGTTGTGCTGAATCGATTAACTGCAAACCTGGGTGCTGCCGCCTCATGCCCTTTTTGATGCACATAGCTTAGTCATCACTCAAGACTAGCATCATACTCAAGACTAGCATCAGGAGGACTAACATCGATTGAGAAACTAATGAAGGTCTCACTTTGGTTGCTTGCCTGCCATGACCTGTCGCAAAGCGTTTTCTTGTAGTTCTGCGAACAATCTCAGAAGATTTTATTGTTGGATATGAAGTCAACTGTTATCATTAAATGACTTTATAGCTAATATATGTGTTCTATCAAGTATTTTATTATTTTTTAGTGGGGTTTGTCCTGACAGTTGTAGAAAGTAGACTCGACAGTTGTAGTTTCTTTGTTAGCCAACACACATACATACGAGCATAGTTCAGAAATTTGCTATTAATCACAGTATGTTATGCCTTGCACTATTGATAAAATAATGCCACACGTATGTGCTTGTTAACAAGTAAAACTGAAACTGAAAATAAAAGCATGGACAGGTAGTTGAACACCACATATCATATAACTAGTGGTTGTTCTGTGGCGGATGCCTGCCGGAATCAATCCAAGTGGCATGGTGTACGCTCTTGATTTTAAGTTGAAAGAAGACAAACGGCGATTTACCCAACAGTTCTGTTGGAATAAATGAGTTATTTTGGTTTCACACATAGTTAGCTAGAAGATGGAAATAAGATAAACGGTCTGCAAAATATAACTTTGAGTATCACTTTCTTCTAAATATAGTGCTCATAGGTACAGAATCATGACCACATGAAAGTACTTTCAAGTAGGAGTCAACTTGTATCACTTTTGTATGGCAAAACTATGCATTGCTGCAAATACTTACGGTAACAAAGTACAGTTGGATAGCTATCATGGCTTGTTTGTTCAGTTCACCAGATACAAGTTTGTTTCTTGTGGTTGCAAGTAAGGTTTGCTTTTGGTTTTGTACAGTTGTTCCTTTAGTTTTATCTGTTCATATACACAAACAAGAATTGATGATCTTGAGCATACATAGTTATACCTAAGGCTGATTAAGTTCTGAACTTGAATAACACAGATTGTGTTCTTTTCAGGTTGCATTACCACTAAGGAGCTGGGAACTGTCATGCGTTCCCTGGGGCAGAATCCTACCGAGGCAGAGCTTCAAGACATGATCAATGAGGTGGATGCTGACGGCAATGGAACAATTGATTTCCCTGAGTTCCTCAACCTTATGGCGCGCAAGATGAAAGACACTGATTCTGAGGAAGAGCTCAAGGAAGCATTCCGTGTGTTTGACAAGGATCAAAATGGTTTCATCTCTGCTGCTGAACTGCGCCATGTCATGACCAACCTGGGTGAGAAGTTGACTGATGAGGAGGTTGACGAGATGGTCCGTGAGGCTGATGTTGATGGTGATGGCCAGATCAATTACGACGAATTTGTTAAAGTCATGATGGCCAAGTAAGTTGCATTACCATATGTGGCAAGCTTCAGTAATCGGACCAAAATATTTTCCATCTGGATGCCAATGGGATGGCTATAGTATTGAACAGAAAACAGTACACCACTGCAAGACTTCTTATGCAGTGTCATATTCTGTAGGCATGTTTGTTTGCATTGAAGATCTTATAGATCCTGCTTTGGTCTTTATGTTTATTATATGTTCCATTATTTATGTTTGTTTTGCTTGAACTTTTCAAGTGTGTAGCCACATTCTGTTGACGAATAACTCAATTTTATTGTTCCATAATTTCGTTGTGAGCTCATCATTTATCCCTCAGTTTTTGTTGTGTTATATGTATGTCTGATGGCAAATATATCTTGCATCTTTCATGGTAGTTATTGATGGAAATAATTTTTTTGGTTCCTTGGAAGTATCTATCAGTCTTGAAAGGACGATCATCTGAATGTGTGATGATGTTTTTTGGTTCCTCAATGTCATGCAAACTAAATTATCTGGCCAAATTCCACTTGGAGCATTCCAAAATATCATTTTTATCTTATGCAACCCACACTATTTTTCCTGGCCTAGATAATTAGTTTCCATGATTTCCATAGCAGCTCCATATAGCTTCATGATCTTTGCTTTGATAAGTGACCACCGTAGCATAGTGGTATGTAACAGTAATCACAACAAGGTGGACACTATTGTATTCAACCCGTACCACTCGTTATTTTCTGTAGTATAAATATTGTTTGCACTAATGAACCACGAGGAAGGTGTCACCAAACTAAGCTTAAAGCAATACCTTAATAACCTAAATAATAAGACCACCCATCTGAAAGAAGTATATGTTCCGCTGTCCGCTAGATTAGGCACCTATTTGTATAAGAAACCTTGTACCTGATGATTATACTCTTTATCTAGCTTAATCAACAAAGCTCTCCTTTTTTAGAGACCATTAGGGGGAACTTCATGCCGATGCATTAAGATAATGAAACTCTATCAGCTAAAAAAACATGAAGCACCATTTTTTCTCTAAATCCCTTGCGCTAATTTTCCCAATCACAAAAACATGATAATTTTTCTATAATATTGGTTTCCTTCACCTCAGGCAGAGCAAGTGTTGTTTCTCTTGTCAATTTTGTGCAAGATATCCTCATTGATTCTAAGAAATCCATCACAGCAGTTAGCCAATTAGCTTCTTATTTCAGTGAGCTAGTTTCACAAAGCTGGCAATGTAAGTTGCTATGGTGGATACCAGCGTTCAGATCCCAATATCAGTTTTCAAACCTAATTAAATGAACCCATCGCTACCGAGTTGAAGGTACAACCATATCTAACCCTCCTGATGAACCATCCATGAAACGTGCTTGATCTCGTTACCACAAACGAATTATCGGAAACCAAAGCATCTGGCGCATAGGAGTTTGACAAAAATAAGATACAATATCACATCACACTGACCAAAACCGATAACATATGTAAAATTTGTGCTACTACATGAATTCACTTTATTCAGAACTGCATTCTGTGGTAGCTCCTAATTTTACTTAACTAACTAAATGTACATAATTCTGGGCATATCATTTCATCGCACTGGGCACAGAGAAAAATGGATTGAACGTCAGCAAGAGCCCGATTACTGACACCATGTTCAGCAGCAAGAACAGGATCTGATCACCTGCATATTGCATGATAAAACAAATAAGTACATGCCCTGATAATATGTACCTGTCTGCTTCCCATTCAAGTTAAATCAAAGCTATCTGTATAAATGCAACTAGCATGGGTTGGAAGAGCATGAGTTTACCTGGTAAGAACAAACCAGTTACGTTCTTCTGGGCCCATGAGAACCTGCACAAAGGCAAGAAATAAGTTAGTTGGTTGGGAAGCACATTTTCCGCCAACTTGGAGGAATTCCTACTCTCAAAAGAAATTAAACACTGTACTTACAAGATTCCTGCTGCTGCTGGAGCAACAGCTTTGAAGATCGACATCAGAGTCACAGATATACCATTTGCAACACCCCTTTGTTCTTGTCTCTGTACCATGTTTTCACCAGAGAAGTTAGACCAAAGAAAAAGCGACTCAAAAGATAATGCAATGATATGATGAGCCTGGAGGTTGGCGAATAGGATGGCTGTACATACCACGGCGGTGTTCTGCAGAATATTGCACGCAATGGTAATCGTGGCCTGTTTCATTTCAGATGACATCAGAATATATTTATGATAAAATTGTCTTATCAAAATCACTGTCTACTGAGATCGCTTTCTCTAAGGATAATGAACATTTTAATTTTATTTCATTTCTGCAAGGGGTGCTCAAATATGGTTTCTCAAAACCACCCAGAATATCCTCAACATGTTTGTATTTTTCTTATAGAAAAGTGAGATTTTATTTCTCTTCCTACGGGCCTCTGCACCAAGATAACCACTACAGGATGTTTATAGGATAATCACTAACACGAGCAGCGAGGTGTAAATTTTTGGTGGCCTTTACCCAACCTACCGATGAACATCCGTAGTAAGTACTAACTCATTTAAAACAAAGCAGCACAAATAATAAAATCTTAACAGTATTCTAGTCATAAAAGTGAACTTACAGCAAAGACATTCTTCAGAAGCGAAGCTATGTTGATGAGTACTTTGAGCTCCAAACCATATAGGTTGGCCATGAATGGATATGTTGCAAGGAGAAGTATAGATAATACCTGAAAATCAAGCGTGCAATTTGCAACTGTACAATAGATTGACCATACTAAAGAAGTATCTCGACATTAAGTGTTCTTCTCACATACCGCTGCAGAACGGAATGGCTTGATTAACCCCATATACTTGGCAAGGAATGGATAAACTGTAAGTTGGTACACTAAAACACCAAAACCTGCACGATCACACGAAAATGGTTATAACGTAAAGGAATTCAAAATCAGTGCTAGATATAATAGGTATAGGAGCCATGCTACATATATTGATGACATTCATTTTGCACAATTATCATACTATAAAATTGAAGAAATATCACACATACCGGAGATAGCTAGCACGGTGCCAACATCCTGAGATGTAAAACTCAATCCGCGGTATTTTCTGCTGCTCACAGCCCAGAGTGAAAATATCTGATTGATAGAATTTGGAGAACACATTATCATGCAAGATTGCTTTAGTTCCCTAACCTGATTGTTCTCTATAGGCTAGATAAGATGAATATAAGCATGTTTCATGCTAAAATATTGCCTAATATGATTGATAAACATGAATAAAGATTTACCTCGAGATAAGCTGTATCATGGAGAGAAAAGACACAATAGAGTGTTATTGCTGACATCAACTGCCAGTTCTTTAGCAGGCTCTTTGTAGATGCCATTCTCCCTGATCCCAATTGTTTACCTTTCACATCTTCTATGCTTGAATCAGCAACTTGTGCCTCCATTGCATCAATAGATTCTACTTTGTCATCATGGTGCATGTGCAGAGTTTCCTAACAAAAACATTTGTTCAAGTAGGAATTCAAGGGAGAGAAAAATAATCATAGGAAAATTTAGGGGGCATACCGGAAGCC
The DNA here is from genome assembly GCA_007115705.1 of Dactylis glomerata. Taxonomy (NCBI): domain Eukaryota; kingdom Viridiplantae; phylum Streptophyta; class Magnoliopsida; order Poales; family Poaceae; genus Dactylis; species Dactylis glomerata. Next base: position 2,616,342 of record QXEO01000360.1, on the reverse strand, counting down.
AAATGCATGCAACACATGCTCCTGCTGCTAGAACCGATATGACGAAGCAAGGCAGGAAGTATGGAAACCTAGAGGCAGATGTAATGTAAAAGATTTAGCTTCAAGTGATGAAAATAGTTATATCCTTGAAACAGTATGAGTAATAGTTTACCTTCCAAATATGGATTCCTCCGAGAAAAGATTTGGGTACTTCTTTGCAGGCTGATACAGGATAGACAATACACAATTTTAGTCAGATCCATTCGTATACTAATTAATTAGTCTCTAAAGGGAGAGGTTATGTTCATCCTTTCAACCAAAATTCTGCTTATCACTTTAATTGGTTAAATATAAATTATGCGAAAACTCACTGAGAATAAAGCATATCTGAACTTTACCATCTTGCTTAAACTGGCTTGATAGGAATGTTATGGACTATTGGTTCAGTCTTTAGTATTTGCATCTATTAGTAGAACATAATTATTTTCAAGCTCTACATTATGGTAAATTATACTTATACTGGCCAAATGGATTATTGCAGTAATGGATCTATTGGACTACCATATGAAGAATTTACCACCCTTAGTTTGAGAAACTTAATAAAATGGAATGTTAATCCTGCAAGGACAGTTAATGCATTTTTTTACTCTACTGAAAGTACACTAATCCTGACCTGTGAGAGAAATCCTCCGATGGCTGGTCCAATAACAAGAGCTATTGCTCGTGAAGATGTAACCTACAACATGATGTCAGCCATAAGTATCCACTAGTAATAGTGATATAAACATGATAATCTTATGCCTTTCTTCAAACAAATGAAACCCAGAGTCTGAAAGAAAACGTAAGTATTAACTTTTCTTACAAGAGATATTCCTAAAGCTTGGTGCTCTTTCCTGCAGACTTCTGAAGCATAGGCCTGGAGAATGCATTTGTAATTATGAGTTTTCAACAGTTAAGTTCCATTTTATTAATTGTTCTTAGTCACGCACACAGTAAATATATATAACCTTGATTGGTCCTAATATACCACAGAGTAACCCAAGTAGCCCCCTAGTTATAATTGCCATCCAATAAGTCGTGCTAAGGCCGAAGAGGGTGTTAAATACGATCCTGGAAAAGAAGTATAGTAGGATTTAGCTAGATGTAACTGAATGGTGTACGAAATATGTTTTCAAGGTGTAACTGAATCTTCCATACACTGAGAGGATACTGATCACAATGCATGGCTTCCTCCCATATTTGTCAGCAAATATGCCCCATGGCACAGCACTGACGGTTCTTCCAAGGAAATATATAGCCCCTTAAGACACAGAGTATACAGTCAGAAAATACTTACAAAAAAATAACTGTTGTCATATCATGACGATTGAAAGTTTACTGAATGTATTTATAGACTTTATTTCCATATTTTCTTGCAGAACTTTCTTCCAATATTTTTCAAGAAAACTGTCAAATGATGAGAGGGGAGTGCATACCGACAAAACCAGCGTAGAACCCAATGTCCTGCTCTTCCTTTGCAACTTTCAAGTCCCTAATCTGTTGTATTATGAAAATTTTAAAATATAATTAATAACCATATTGTATGTAATAATTTATGAAACGATAAGTTTCCCGCATACAATCAGGATAAATGTCTACAAGATCTGTACATACCATGAAGTATAGATAGGGAAACAATGACTGGATCGGTAGCGCTGGAAAGACAATAAACCAAGGTGTTAGTTAGTACTCCGTAAGTGCTAAATTTGATGAAGTTGAACTAAACTAAATTATATAGAAGGTGACAAAGACAATCTGTCTTCTGTAAGCAATTTTCAGGGATTCTTTGGGAAAACAACGAAATGAATGCACAAGTACACATGTTCTGAACTCCAAAAATCTGAATCTCGTATTGGTGATATATTAATTGACAGAGTTACAGATCTACTCAAGCAGCCACCAAGGAAAGAAACAGGAATTGATAAGCTGGAACGATTGATTATCTTGTCCTGAAAGAGCCTTCTTGAAGAACCTCATCAATACCATGTTTGGCAGACAGACAGACAGATTCTTTTGACACATGCAACCTCAAATTGCCGTCTACTCCTAATTATCACCAAGAATCATAAACACCCTATCTACCTGTAAAACTAAGGAGCACCATTGCATCATACCGGCACTCAAGCATGCGATCCAAATGTAGAGGAAATCGGTGTACGGTATCCGGTCATCGGCCTGCATCTTCCTCTCCTGCCTGCACCCGGGGCAGCGTTCATAGTACACCTTCCCGGGGCGCAGCAATGGCGCCTCTTGGCCGCCTCCGGTCATCTCGATGGCGGTAGGCGAGAAGCGGAGGTGACCGGTGAGTGTGTGCCTGCCAATGCCCGCCCCCCTGAATCCGCATCAGGATGATGCGTGTATTCTGAGAGTCGCGCGGCATCCTCTTTGCCAAGAACAGATGAATGAAGACATGAAGCCTAGCTCACGTCCAGACCGATCTCCACTTCCCCTGTGCCTTGCATTGGCTTTGTTTGGCTAAATTTAGGTGGCGGGATCAGAGGGTTGGCTAAGTCTTTCTCCTTTGGACCGCCAAGTACATGGCTGCTATAAGCGACTAGACAAACCACAACCACGCATATGGAGCATCATAACTTTGAGGAACTGTGAAACGCACTTAAGGTGACGAGGTAAGCCGAACCACGCGGCGTTTGTCTTGAAAACGGTCTAGGGAACATGCCAAATCAGGACACCAGCTACGAATGTTGCACCTTTTTTCTTAAGCCGTGGTGGGAAAACAGCCTTTGGGAACTCGGAGAAACTTTTGGCAAATTTGATTTAACTGTGCCAAATAGTGTTGTCCTTTTTTACTACTCGACAAGTAAGAAGTTTGGGGAGTTACTTACTATTGCACTATCTTTTTCCTTGCATAGAAAACACTTACTTATTACCGTATTACTCAGTTGCTCATGAAACTGGTTGCATGCAGTATCTTTCTTTCTCAAATACCACAACAATTTGTTTGTGAAGTTGGAAAAGCATTTCAGAAGTCTGCACCTAGAGGCCACATATCCCTGCAGGACCACCACAGACGTTGTCCACAGACCCGTGAGGCCGTAACACTGGAAAAAGGTACAAGTACAGCTACAGGAGTGATGACAAGGATGTTACATCCTTCTCAGCTTTTACGCACGCCGATGGTACAACACGTCTACATACGGAAGGGAAGGTGTTGTCCTCGTCCATATCCTTTCCTCCTCTTCTTTCTTTCATGCCATGGTTCAATCTATATAATACTACTATATAATATTACATTTTTTTCTTTCAAAAAGATATAATATTACATCTATAATAATGCATAGTATCATAGTTTTATTATATTTAATGTTTCATAGAATCTCAAGATAAATATGTGTACATAATGTATTTGTTATAGTATATTTTCTAGTTTTGCGGTGTCATGATACGGTATCATATTACTACCTCCGTTTCGGTTTACTAGTCCTCTCCGTATCCTAGATCATAAATTTTATCAACTTAATATGTGATATATATTATAAAAAATATACCATTAGCAATTATTATACTTTCTAATAGTATAATTTTTATATTCTAAATTTTATATTATATAGACCAAATTAACTATACTTAGATACACGCGCCGAACTAGTAAACTGAAATCGGAGGGAGTCTTTATTTATTGTCGCGCCACATCAGATTTTTTTGCCAATCATGACATACATAATACAAGCATTATGACTAGGCATAGTATTATTTTCTTCTGAAATACTTATGGCGTGCTTAACGTTAAATTCCTGAAACTTTCGATTAACCGTCTTAAAAGTTTGTGAAGAGGGTACGTGTGCAGGTTTATTTTTGCATTTTATTTGGGTTCGAAACCTTGGCCCAATGCATCAGCAAGGAATAACAATAGTTTTATCTGATAAAGTAAGACTCACCGCCATGCAGAATGTACAGATGTTAACCGAATGGAAGATCATGTGCACGCGTGTTGCGTCCAGAACATTCTTGTGCCATTGCCAGAACACGAAAGAATTGTAAACTCGAAGAGAGGTAGCGAGGGGGAAGGGTGACTGAATCTTACCGGCGCAGAGGCAGACGACCCAGACGTAGAAGAAATTGCGGTAGGGGATGCTGGTGTTGCTCATGTTGATCTCTTCCAGCCTGCAACCGGGGCACCCCTCCTGCTTGCCCCTCGCCGGCGCAAGCAATGGCGCCGCCGCCGCCGCCGCAGCCTCGTCTCTATCGCCGGCAGCCATCTCCTCCTGCTGAACAAAGAGAGCGAGGAGATGTAGAACCTCAGCTAGCTACCTTTCCTCCCCTCCTGTGAGGAAACGCAGCAGTAAAAGAAAAGGCGCACGGTCACCACCTCTACGGCAGCGCTGCAAATGCAGCAGTAGTAACGCGGCAGAAGGTATGCGTTAGCACTCCTGTGGAGCTTTTAGTGCTAGTGTAACGAGCGAGGCGAGGAGGAGGGCAGTTTTATAGACGCGCGCTCGCTGGACTGGTGGTTGGTTCGGTCTGTATTCGATTGCGCTGGATCCACAGGGACGAGCGTTTGTGTGGTAGGTTTGGAATTTCGCACTGGGATTCCTACAACGCAGTCCGCAATATAAAGAAAATTTTATTCCAAGACTTTGGAGTCAATGAAGCAAATGAATCCGTAGGAAAATTCTTATTGAATTCAACACTAGCTACACGTCAAACAGCCCACACAGAGAAAATATTCCTAAGGATTTCAATCGTCCATTTATTTTTCATTAAAATCCTTTCAACCAAAGATGCCCCTAAATATATTCTCTGAACTTTTGTAAGAGTTGTAGTGGGGTTTCAGAGGGGTCTTATTATGGGTTCGAGTTTCCCTGGGGTTTCAAAAGTATTTTACCAAGTTCTCGAAATAGGTTTTATGAGGTTTCCTTGAGGTTTGATTTTTTTCCAAAAGGGGGGAAAACACCATGGCCAAATCGATACATATATCCTTTATTTCGCTATTGGAAAAAATAGTTGGTACAACTCATGGATCACAAAATGTCGATACATGGGTTAACCACTTAAAAACAAGAAAAATAGGCATCAAACATTAAATTATCAATAGGCTAGTCGAATCGATGGCATACAGTCTGTGCTGCCGTTTCCAAATAGATGCACCTAGCTAGTATCCATGTCCTGGTCTTCCGGCTAGAGACAAGACCACGTTGATCCAATGTGTAGCCAACAGGATAACCTACAAAAAGAAGTGGTTTTTGATTTGCTAAAAACATACTATTCCTCATGTTTCATATGGCCCAAAGTAAAGTACATACTCCCACACAGATGTAAACTTTAACTTTCTTGCTCACTCCATGCAACCAATTACCAAACGAATTTGTTATGTTGCTACAACAGAGAAGGCGGATCCTAGCGGTTTTAAACATCGAGGCACATGCCTAGTCACCGGGCTTGTGCTGACCCGATACTTAAAAGCCGCCAAGGATAACTGCTTTGGAGATAGTGCAGATCTGGCGCTTTTTTTTCCTGACGGCACTTGATTCTCTTCGCGCTCTCGTATGGGGCACAAGATTGAAAAGCCTCGATACATAGACGACGCAAAATTTAGTGTCGTGGAAGATAAGGTGCGTCACATTATTTTTGTTGTGTTTTCCGCACCTTTCGGCGGCATAAAAGTTAATCGTAATCAGTGAAAACGAATTATTACTAGTCAAGTGCACCATGGCGGAAGAAATACGGATTACAAACCGTATGATAGCCTCGACGATGGTGAGGACTTAGTGTGCATAGCCCCAATAACTATCGTCATCAACCTCCAAACGACCATCCTGGAAGAGGACAAGTGGACGATGATGAAGGAAGTGTTAATTAACAACGGCTCCGCAACCATAACACTAAGAACAAATTCATGTGAAGCTCAAATTCATCACTCCCAAGTTGTGGGTGAGGATGACCCGGAGGTGTACCTACCATGGGCACTCGAGGTGGATAAAATCTTTCACCTTCACAACAACATTCAACACAAGTAAGTGAAAATGGCTTCCATAGAGTTTGAGGACTACAAAAATCTTTATTGGGAGCAAGTCCAACATGCTCGCGAGGAAATAGGACAACCACCAATAACAACACGGGAATACATGAAGGCTCACATGTATTGATATTTTGTCCCAACAAAGTTTACACCCGTGATCTCATCAGAAAGCTTCAAAGCTCTCCTAAGGATCCAAGAGTGTGCAATAGTACTTCAAGGAAATGGAGAGTACTTTGATGCAAGCAAATGTCCATGTAGTTGAAGAGAAAACAATTTCTAGATACTTGAATGGACTCAACTATCCCATCTAGCGCATCATTGAGTTCCAACCTTGCTCCAAATGTATAGTATGATCATGTTCAAAACAAGGGCAACATGGTGCAAATTCCATTCAACCCATAATTTATTTCTATAACATGCATGAAAGAGATTAATCCTACTAAGTATGGATATTTTCATCATGAACAACAAAATATTGAGTAGTGGCGAGACATAAAATACACAAATCTCAAACCATTTCTCATAGTAGATAGTAGATTTATATAGCTCATCAGGGGTAAAAGGATCCACCCATATTGTCATATCAATATGATACATGAATATTAGCGTACATGCGCAACTTATGTTAAAACTTAGCAAGTATTTATGTTGTTGGCAATCTTCAACAAAACATCACACAACTCCGTAGACTTGGAGCTCATGACGGCGTGGTCAGCTCCGGTGATCTCCTCGACCTCCACACCTCGACTCATTGCTACCATCCAACGCTGCATATTCTCGGTGCTGGAGACATCGGCCTTGGCTACCACATAAACCTTCTTCACCGACCCATAGTTGTCGGTTGTGAGAAGGTTGACGTCCTTCATCATTGGATCACCCAGGAACTGGTTTCCAGGCCTAACCAACATTTTCCCTAGGGCCAAATCCTACAAAAACAATTTTAATTGAATGACATGATGGGTTGATGCATGGCTATATTGTACCGAAATGGGTAAGGTGGAGTGTTAATTTATTTTCTTAGAGTACCATGCAAGTTGTTGAGATTAGTTCATTATGGAAGATCAAGAGGATACTAAGTTGTGACATGCACCTCAGGTGGACTTTGCTGGTAATACTTGTGTGCTAAGAACTCTGGACCCAGTACGATTGCAATCCCTAGACCCTGGTTGTTGTTGATGGCCATCATCTCGCAGTCCATAAGTAGTTCTTCCAATGATGTTGTCCTTCTCATGAACTAATCACATAAATTTACAAGATACAAATTAATAATGGAGGACACTCTTTTGCGTCTTACTCTTCAGGTTTGCAATTTTTTGTATACATTTGTTGAGAAAAATATATTTTGATTAAGTACATACATTGTTTGGGTATTAATATTAGATGCTTGATAATCATCATATGTTTGGATTTATGAAAAAAAAAGTATATTCACAATATCGTAAGTTTGGTATACATATATTACAACATGAATTAGTTGTTAAAGTTACATTCAAAAAATTGTATGAATGTTCAAAACATTATTGTATTTTTAATTATGAACAATATAGATTAGGAGAAGTTTACTTTTGGATGCTATATGCGAAATATTCTTAGCCCCTCAAGTGTCAAAAGCATCTAGATTTGGTCATTACTCTATTAAAGTGATTTCGCACATGTAGCAACCCAGTTATCACAAGATTCATATTAAATGGGATTTTATTTTGTATTGGCTCTTGTTTGAGAAAACACAAATATTCTAGAATTTCTGAAAATTCATATATAATCTAGAGGTTAGTGGATGTCAGTAAAGTTTAAAACCTTTTCATTTCTACCTTTTTTCTTAATTGGAAATGTATTTTTTAGTGTGCAATATTCATGTTTTTCTAAGAAAGTAAGTATAACCCTAAAATATTCCATCAAAATTTAATGTTTATCATTTTACCTGATTTTTATTTTAAAACATCTATGGTTATTACAGTTTCCTATAAAGAATTAAATTATTCCACATATTTGTGAATATTTTATTTGTTTTCCTTGATTTTTCGTTATATTAGTTCATGTTTCTTATTTTCATGACTGTGCTTCCTAGGTTTGTGATGAAACCGCGACATGGTCAAAACCGTTTTACTAGGGCAGGAGACCAAGTATTTATAAGTTTGACACACAAAGAGCTAGCAAAAATATGTGGTACAACGTTGTGGAGCTAAACTTTGACATTGACAATTAAAATTAAGATATTCTCCGCTTAATTTTAAGCTATATAGGCATCTCAGTTCATTAACTTAACGTTTTCATGAAAATGGTGCATCTTTTTCTTGTACAATTTCTGTTAGATGAAAATTTTCTTGTATATAAATATATGGTGAAAGTTTTGGTTAACGGCGAATTAGAAATCACCTCCTCGGTGGTGACGCCCATGTGCTTGCCGACGCAAGGCATCAAGGCGGCCACGAACACGGCGGCGGCGATCTTGCGGGGGAACCTCTCCATGGCGAGCGCGAGGCTGAGCCCGCCGTGGCTGTGTCCGACCAGAACCAGCCTCTCGCCGCCGTCGGGCGCAGCGGCCACCGCGTCGAGCAGCGGCCGGGAGTAGTCGTCGAACGAGTGCACCTCGTCGATGCGCGCCGGGTGCGCGCCGGACGCGGCGAGGTCGACTGCCGTGACGCGGTGCCCTGCGGCCTCGAGCGCCACGACCACCTTGTACCAGCACCACGCGCCGTGGCCGAGCCCGTGCACCAGGATGAAATGCCTCCGCTCGCTGCCGCTCTTAGTGTCCATTTCTTGTGTCCAATTTGTCTGTTTGTTGGTTATGTTCTGTGTTGATGTCTATTGCCATATTTATACATGCATCAATCAATTAATCGAACCGACGATTATCACTATCAGCTTATGCTGCAAGAAACTTGAACTTAAACTACACTATCCAGGATGATAGGGTTAATAATTAAATTGCATCGGACCAACTTGATCGGCAAGCTAGACGAGCCAGGAGCATTTGACTAGTCAGAAACTCCCACTTATTCAAATGGTTAAGCTTCCAACTAAACAAATGAGCAGCAACAGCGATGTAAGAGACCAAGTTTGAAACTTTGAGTACGCAGACATCCCGTTCAAAAAAGAAGAAGTAAGCAGCCATCTTTCTACGGCGACCCCTTTTCCTTCTCTTCTTTGCTATAGAAATGTTGAGATTCGCGGTGGATGGATATCGTCGAGCCTTTACCAGCTTTACCCTTTACCAGAAGCTCGGAGAGCATTGTGATCATTCAATGATATTTGGGTTACAGTGATTTTACACTTCATTGAAAAGAAAATAAATCCAATGATAAATGAAGGAATCTATATTCCTCCACTTATCCTTAACAAATCAAGGATAAGTGGATAAACCTATCAAAATCATATTCTCTAGGCATGACGCCAGCGACGACACAAAACCAGCGGCGGCAATCCACACACGGTATTATGACATCGACGCGGTGACATGGCCTCTATCCTCCACACACGGTATTATGACACCGGCAGCGACATGGTCACCATCCTCCATGTGTCTTATGCTGACTATGGCATCCAGATACTCGCCATCCTCCATGCATGCTTGAATATGAATAGGACAACATATCGATTAGAGATAGCACAATATGAAAGATTAGGGGACTAAAGAAAGGGTCAATAGACCGATTGAACAGATAACAAATCACCCATCTATAGATTGAAATGAAGAACATTCCTTTTAAATCAGGAACACCAGTGGAAGACTACAACACGGAGATTGTGCCAGATTGGGAGATAGTACCCAACATGGAAAGTCTTTAGGTCATCTCCTTGCCACAACGAGAGTGGAGAGGGATACCGTTAGTAGTACATATGGGAGTAGGTGACATCTAGTTATCTTTGAAATTATGGTTTTGATCTATTGGGGAGTACGGTGGGTTGTTTCAGGCCGAGGAGTGGGGAGTGCGGTGATGTATGGAGAGAGGAGCGGGGAATGGGGAGTGGGTGCTAAGTGTTCCCTGTATTATATAGGAAACAAGGCTAGGAAGTGAGGGTTTGGGTTTTATCATAGACCCTAAAACAAATTCGGCCAACTATGTTTGCCTAGTTTGCACATAGGGACCATAATGTACATGGTTGGCTCAGTGTTGGTGGGCCACGACAGTGAGCAATACGTGCTTGACCACTCTCCCGCATTCAAACCACTTTTAATGTTGCTTAGAAGGAACGATGGACAACTGTAAATGCCCCGGTTGATCGAGCGTGTCACTTTTTATGTGACCTACCATGACACTATTATGTTCCAGTATGCATTATGTCACGGTGCGTAAGTATCCGCCCCTTGACAGCCAGTGGGAACTAGCATCCACCGACCAAAAAATATCTTTTGTGGAAAATTTGCTTTTGCCGTTGATACGTCCAATTTGCATCACTATTTTGTATCATAATTTACTGTTATTCATTGATATATTTCATATTTAGATAAGTTACTTATGTTATTTCCTTTGTTTTCACATGTTTGATGATCATCGGAGGAGTTGCTGCCGGAGTCAGGGTTCTGCTGGAAAAAGGACCATCAAGAGACCATATTTTGAAGATCAGGAAAATTCCAGGAAAATACCCAGAAATTATATTTTCCCAGAAGACTCAGGAAGCCAGAAGGGGGAGTCGAGAGGAGCCAGGGGGGCTCCACACGCCAGGGCAGCGCGGGCCCACCCCTGGCCGCGCCAGCCCTACGTGGGGCCACCCTGGCCCACCTCTGGTCTCGCCCCTCCGCGTACATCATCGTCCCCGAAAACCTAAGTCAAGGGGGGGTCGCAGAGTTAGACACAGCCGCCTCTGCGGGGCGGAGAACACCAGAGAGAGAAAGCTCTCCGGCAGGGAGAAATCTGCCGGGGAAATTCCTTCCCGGAGAGGGGAGATCGTCGCCATCGTCATCACCATCGCACTGGACTTCATCGGGATCATCATCATCATCATCTCCATCACCAGCACCTTCATCTCCACCATCACCACACCGTCCCGCTGTAACATCTTGAGTTGGATCTTGTTATATTCATAGGGGAAACTTTCCCGGTGTTGATTACTCTTGTAGTTGATGCTATTGGGTGGAACCGTTGAATTAAGGTTTATGTTCAGATTGTTATTTACCATTATTTCACCTCTGATCATGATCCATATGATGTCTTGTGATTAGTTCGTTTAGTTCTTGAGGACATGGGAGAAGTCAAGATGTTAGTAGTGAATTATTGTTGAGAAATATTTAGTGGTTTAATATTGTTGTGGTGCTATTTCACTAGTGGTGTCATGTGAACGTCGACTACATGATACTTCACCATTTATGGGCCTAGTGAGATGCATTGTGTATTTGGCTACCGACTGTGTGGTTGCTGGAGTGACAGAAACCTAAACCTCCGTTGGGAAACCATTGCACCAGGGAGCGTAGGATCCTAGAGTTTAAGGCTGTGGTTAGATTTATCTTAATTACTTTCTTGTATTTGCGGATGCTTGCAAGGGGTATAATCACAAGTGTGTATTTATCCTAGTAAGGGTAGTGCGCTAGCACAGGTTCACCCCCATAACACTTACCAAACCAATGAATACTATTGGCTCTATGAAGCGAAAGCTCTTGACAGAAAACTCCCGTGTGTCCTCGAGAACATTTGGTTATTATAAGTACACAACCGGCTTGTCCTTTGCTGAATAAAGGATTGGGCCACTTGCTGCAATTGTTACTACTGTCTTTTATTTACTCGCACTTTATTTACTCGTATTACCAAATACTCCTGAAAACCTGTTTGCTAGTATTTACAGTGATTCCTTGGTCAAAATTGCTCGTCAACACCTTCTGCTCCTCGTTGGGTTTGACACTCTTATTTATCGAAAGTACTACGATACACCCCCTATACTTGTGGGTCATCAAGACTATTTTCTGGCGCCGTTGCCGGGGAGTGTAGCGCTATTGAAGAGTGGAATTGGTAAAGGTAACCGTCACTGTGAGTATTGTTTTTATTTTGTCTTTTATTTTACTCTGCTATGGAGAACTCTCCATTTGGTTTCCTATTTGGAAACACATCTTCTACTACTGCTGCTGCTGCACATGTGGAGGAACCACCACTGCCACCGCCTGCTGAAATTGATCCTTTTAAAATACCTATGAAAATTGTTGGGCGTATTATGGATAACTGCTATTCAGGAGATGGAACTGTCCATCCGGGTGATCACTTATTATTTATACATGAATTATGCGAGTTGTTCAGATGTGCAGGTATTTCACCAAGCCAGGTTAAGAAGAAATTATTCTCATTATCATTGAAAGGCAGAGCTGAGGAGTGGTATCGATTACTCCAGGATGGTCCATCTATGGCATGGGAGGATATTGTGCCTCTCTTTTATTCCAAGTTTTATCCTCCAAGTGAAATTCATAAAGACCGTAACCGGATATATAATTTTTGGCCTCATGATGGAGAGAGTATTGCCCAAGCGTGGGAGAGATTGAAGTTACTAATGCTCAAATGCCCCATTCATGAGCTTCCCAATAATATTGTTATTAATAATTTTTATGCGCGGCTTACTCTTCCTGATAAGGATTATTTGGATGCTTCTTGCTTTGGATCGTTTACTCATATGAAAGAAGATGCTAAGTGGAAACTTCTTGACCGTATACAAGAAAATGCTGAAGGTTGGGAAAACGACAAAGGTAGGAAGTCAGGTATAAACTATGATTATGAATGCATTAAATCTTTTATGGGAACCGATGAATTTCATAGTGTTAGCGCTGCTTATGGTCTTGATTCACAAATACTTGCTAATTGTCTTAAGGCTTTTGCCTCTTATATTGATGTTCCAAAGAAAGATTGGAACAAATATCATGCGCCTTATAAAGATTCTATTAGTCATATTCCTGCTGCAGCTACTGAAGTTTGTACTGTTGATAGCATTGTGCCTGAACCTTATTTTGAGAAGACACCTTTCCCTGCTAAGGTAAAAAAGTATTCTACTTTAGTAAGTGTGTCTAATAAAAGTACTAAGAAAGCTGCAGAACCTTATGAGCAAATTACTATTAAGTCTCCTGTAGCTATATTGAAGGATCTTGTTACTAAAGATGTAGGGGATGAATATATTCTTTTTTGTGAAGATGCTTCTAACATTCTTTCACATCCAAAAAAGCACAGGAAAGCAAGTGTTCCTGTTATTTCTGTCAGGATTGGAGATCATTGCTACTATGGTTTATGTGATATTGGTGCTAGTGCAAGTGCTATTCCCTTAGAGCTTTACAAAGAAATCATGCACGAGATTGGCGCTTGTGAACTTGAAGATATTGATGTGGTTGTTCAGCTTGCTAATAGAGAGACTGTGTGGCCTCTTGGTATTGTTCGAGATGTGGAAGTTCTATGCGGTAAGACTAAATACCCTACTGATTTTCTAGTACTTGGTAAGGAGGCTAGTAAAACTTGTCCTATTATTTTTGGTAGACCCTTTTTGAACACTTGTGGTGCCGTGATAGATTGTAAGAAGGAGATTTTTTTTACTAAGTTTAATGGAGAATCTTATGAGTTTAATTTTTCCAAGTTTGCTAAGACTTCTTATGAAAATGACACGCCTAATGAAAATTTTCGAGTTGAACAGCTTGCTTCTATTGCTCTTGCTCCTAATAATGCCTTGCAACAATTCATGGAAGATCACGAAAGTGATGTTTTTAGCAAGGAAAGAGAAGAGATTGACGATATTCTCCTTCGTCAACCACCATTACTCAAGCATAATCTACCTGTGGAGGATCTTGGTACCACTTTGCCGCCTAAAGAAGATCATGTGTTTGAATTAAAGCCTTTGCCTGATGACCTCAAATATGCTTATATTGATGATAAGAAAATATATCCTGTTATTATTAGTTCTAAACTTTCAGGAAGGGAAGAAGAAAGATTATTGGAGATATTGAGGAAACACCGAGGAGCTATGGGATATACTCTGGATGATTTAAAAGGGATTTCTCCCACGTTATGTCAGCATGCCATTAATATGGAGAAAGATGCGAAGCCAGTTGTGGAGCATCAGCGCCGCCTAATTCCCAAGATGAAGGACGTGGTAAGAAATGAGGTATTAAAGCTCCTTGATGCTGGTATTATTTATCCTATTGCTGATAGTAGATGGGTTAGTCCTGTTCATTGTGTTCCTAAAAAAAGGAGGTATGACTATTGTGCCTAATGAGAATAACGAGCTTATTCCTCAAAGGGTAGTTGTTGGTTATAGAATGTGCATTGATTATAGGAAGGTAAACAAGGTTACTAAGAAAGATCATTACCCTTTACCGTTTATAGATCAAATGCTAGAAAGGTTGTCTAAGAAGACTCATTTTTGTTTCCTTGATGGTTATTCCGGTTTTTCTCAAATTGCTGTTAAAAAGGATGATCAAGAGAAAACCACTTTTACTTGCCCTTATGGAACTTATGCTTATAGACGTATGCCGTTTGGTTTATGCAATGCTCCTGCTACTTTTCAAAGATGTATGTCTGCTATTTTTCATGGATTTTGTGAAGAAATTGTGGAGGTCTTCATGGACGATTTCTCCGTCTATGGAACTTCTTTTGATAATTGTTTGCACAACCTTGATAAAGTTTTGCAGAGGTGCGAAGAAACTAACCTTGTTCTTAATTGGGAGAAATGCCACTTTATGGTAAATGAAGGAATTGTCCTTGGACATAAAATTTCTGAAAGAGGTATTGAAGTTGACAGAGCAAAAGTGGAGGCAATTGAGAAAATGCCATGTCCAAGAGATGTTAAAGGTATTCGTAGTATTCTTGGTCATGCTGGTTTCTATAGGAGGTTTATTAAAGATTTCTCTAAGATCTCAAAGCCTCTTACCAATCTTCTTCAAAAGGATGTACTATTTGTCTTTGATGATGATTGTAAGGAAGCTTTTGAAACTCTTAAGAAGGCTTTAACTACTGCTCCTATTGTTCAACCACCTGATTAGAATTTACCTTTTGAAATTATGTGCGATGCTAGTGATTTTGCTGTTGGTGCTGTTCTTGGACAGCGCATAGATAATAAGTTGAATGTTATTCATTATGCTAGTAAGACTCTTGATGCTGCTCAGAAGAATTATGCTACTACTGAGAAAGAGTTTCTTGCTGTTGTTTTTGCTTGTGATAAGTTTAGATCTTACATTGTTGATTCTAAAGTTACTATTCATACTGATCACGCTGCTATTAGATATCTCATGACTAAGAAGGATGCTAAGCCTAGGCTTATTAGATGGGTGTTGCTTTTACAAGAGTTTGATTTGCATATCGTAGATAGGAAAGGTGCTGAAAATCCTGTGGCTGACAACTTATCTAGATTGGAAAACATTTCTTTTGATCCTATTCCTGTTAATGATAGTTTCCCAAATGAACAGTTGGCTGCAATTAATGTAACTTCACGAGACCTTCCTTGGTATGCTGATTATGCTAACTTTATTGTTTCCAAGTATTTGCCTCCGACCTTTACAGCTCAGCAAAGAAGAAAATTCTTCTATGATTTGAGGCATTATTTTTGGGATGACCCACATTTATATAAAGAAGGAGTTGATGGTATCATGAGAAGATGCGTACCGGAATATGAACAACAAGAGATATTAAGGAAATGCCATAGCAGTGCTTATGGAGGGCATCATGCTGGAGATAGAACCGCGCAGAAGGTTCTACAATCAGGTTTTTATTGGCCAACCCTCTTTAAAGATGCCAGAAGGTATGTTTTATCTTGCGATGAATGTCAAAGAGTTGGTAATATTTCTAGACGCAATGAGATGCCTATGAATTACACTCTTGTTATTGAACCGTTTGATTGTTGGGGATTTGACTTTATGGGTCCTTTTCCTCCTTCAAAAGGCTATACCCATATACTTGTTGCTGTTGATTATGTTACTAAATGGGTAGAAGCCATACCTACAAAGAGTGCCAATGGTGAGACTTCGTTAAAAATGCTTAAGGATGTTATCTTTCCTAGGTTCGGAGTGCCTAGATATCTTATGACTGACGGAGGTTCTCATTTTATTCACGGTAGTTTTAGAAAAACTCTTGCTAAGTATGATGTCAATCATAGAATTGCTTCTGCTTATCATCCCCAAACTAGTGGGCAGGTAGAGCTTTCAAATAGGGAGATCAAGTCTATCTTGCAGAAGACTGTTAATAAATCTAGGAAAAACTGGGCTAGTAAGTTAAACGACGCTTTATGGGCTTATAAAACTGCTTATAAGAATCCCATGGGTATGTCTCCTTATAAGATGGTTTACGGAAAAGCGTGTCACTTGCCCTTAGAATTAGAACACAAAGCTTTTTGGGCAGTGAGAGAGCTTAACAGAGATTTTAAACTAGCCGGTAAGAAAAGGTTGTTAGATTTGAGTTCTCTAGATGAGTGGAGAAACGAAGCGTATGAGAATGCCAGACTTTTCAAAGAGAAAGTCAAGCAATGGCATGATAAGAGAATTCTTAAGAGAGAGTTTCATGTTGGTGAGAAAGTTCTTTTGTATAGGTCTCGTCTCAGATTTTTTGCAGGAAAATTACTCTCTAAATGGGAAGGACCATATGTTATTGTGGAAGTGTACCGCTCAGGTGCTATTAAGATTGCTTCATTGAAAGATGATTCTACACAAGTGGTGAATGGGCAAAGACTCAAGCATTATATTTCTGGAGATTCTTATAATGAAGATGTTGATGTTATCGAAACAGTTTCTCCGGAAGAATTTATCCAAGACAAATTGCAGGAACCTGCAGAGTTCGCTTTCGAGTAGGTAACAGTTCTAGTCAGAAAAGTTTCGCGAAAAGTTCTTCTTTCAATATTTTTGCTGTTTTTACTAAATATGAAAAACACGAGACGAAAAGGGGCAGGAAAAAGAGTCTGTGTGTGTCTCACACACGGGTGGCGCGGGCCCACCCCTGGCCGCGCCACCCCTGTGTGAGAACACACCGGAACTCGTTTCCGTCCCGTTTTCCTCCTATGACTTTGTTTCGATGTATAATTTTCGCCTATTTAACCCCCGGAGTCCCCGAGGTCTGTATATCGTTTTCTTATCGTGTTTTGTTTTGAGCTGTTTCTGTCAGGAATTGCCCTCGACTTTGAAGTTATAATGTCTTCGTCTGGTTCATCTAAAGAGAACCCTCCTGCGGATTCCATCAACCCATATATGAGGGAACTGAAGATGCATCTGAAGGAGTTGTCACTCAAGGATGGGGAGTTGCAGATTAAAGATGTTCAAGGACCCAAGGGAGAAGGGAGTCTCGAAGCAAGGATGGAAGCACTGGAACAGGAAGTTTTCAAATGCAGGAAGATGGCGGAACGCGAGGTGGACATTATCTATAGGATTAATCAAGAGCTTGTCGCCAAGTACAAGAAAGAGACTACAGAGCTTTGGAAGGATGTCCTCTCACTCCAAGAGACTACTAGCCAATTACAAGCACAACTCTATGACGTGCATAACCAAAATTGTGAGTATGAAGCTAGATTTCAACAAATGAGTGCTGCTGCAAGTTTCAGGATTTTGGAGACCAAGACATCCTTCTTTGATGGAGGACCCCTGCCTTGGAAGTACGACAACGATGAAGTCCCACCGCCGCCACCAGAGGAGTAATTCGTCATCGGTTTAGGCATCCCCTTGGCTTGTTCCAAGCTTGGGGGAGTGTCGCGGTATCACATCGTCACCTTTTGCTCATTTACTTTTCAAGTAGAGTCATATCATGAATAGAGAAGTTATCATATAGAATAGTTTGCAGTTGGAAGTATCCTCCTTAGTTAGTTATCTATGTATCCCTTGGTGTGAGTTGCGGTAATAAAATATTAATGAGAAGTTTTATCGTTTACTTTTTGCACACTTTATGTTAGTCTGCAATCTCTCTTGTATGACTAGTCTTGTTGATTGGTATTGGTATCACATTGGGAGCATGAGTAGATTTAGTTGGTTTTGGCAAACCTAGCTTGGTCAGTAGCAACTTTACCTTGAAGTTTGAGTAGAAAATAATAAAGAAGTGCTTGCAGTTTCATCACTTCAGTTTTCCCTTATGTTTGGATTATAAGCATTGTTATTCTTAAAGTTAAAATCATTGTACTTTCAAGGGAGTTTGCATGATTGTTCTTATCATATGTATGTTTGTTTGTTTCATGCAACTCTTATGCTTGCTACCCAACCTTGCTAGCCAAAAACCTGTACTGAGAGGGAATACTTCTCGTGCATCCAAATCCCAAAAGCCAAGTTATTTCCAAAGAGTCCACTATAAATTCCTATGCATGGTATTTCAAGCCATTCCAAGTAAATTTTCATGTGCTACCTTTCAAAAACCTTCAAACACTTCTCATTTTGTGCCACTGTTTTTAGCTCATGAGGACGTAGTGGATGGGTTTGTTATCTTCCATACTAAATTAAGTACCCTTCGACTAGGCAGCTTCGTCTGCTCGTCATTAATTTTGCAAGGGAGCTGGTCAGACCATTATAATCTCAAAAAGAAAAAGAAAGAAAAAGGCACTCCTCCAATGGAATGTGAAAGTTGGTCGGGACCCGATGGAATCGGTTAGCCATGGTTTGAGAAAGGAAAAAGGTGGGGAGGAGTGCAAAGCTTTAAAAGAGCACTAAAGTGCCAATTAATCAAACATCTCGGAACCGCTCTCACTTGTTTAGTATGGAAGATATCAAGAACTCCGTTGCTAGTCGTTGACAAAAGCAATCACCTCTAAAAATAACTTTTACCTCTGTTTTACAAATGAAAAGCTCTAGCACATGTTTAATCCCTGCTTCCCTCTGCGAAGGGCCTATCTTTTACTTTTATGTTGAGTCAACCTATTTCCCTCTGTCTCAAGCAAGCATTTGAGTTGTTATGATTCACTCATCCATATGTTGATCCGTTTAATCATGTCTTTTATCTTCCTTGTTTTGTATAATGCTTTTGTCTGAAGGAATATATCTTTGAAAACTTTCTTTGAATGCAAAAGTTTACTTTGTTGAGCATATAGTCTTTGATATATTAGCTCTGTTTTAAAAGGCTCCGTTTTAAAAGAGAGAATAGTTTGTTCTCCACCCTTCGACCAAGAACTAAGGTTTGCCATTGCTAATAATAATTTACCTTGTGCATCTTTACATGTGATTCCCTTTTACCTATTGCAAGTCTACATCTTATAAAGGGAAGTTGCTGTCTATTATAATTTGTGCCTTAGTGAATGTGATGCTTCTTGTCCGTATTTTGATTATCGACACTTCACTCCATAAACCTGTGGTCATGTTTACCGAGTTTAGTTTTCGCTTGGGGACAAGCAAAGTCTAAGCTTGGGGGGGTTGATACGTCCAATTTGCATCACTATTTTGTATCATAATTTACTGTTATTCATTGATATATTTCATATTTAGATAAGTTACTTATGTTATTTCCTTTGTTTTCACATGTTTGATGATCATCGGAGGAGTTGCTGCCGGAGTCAGGGTTCTGCTGGAAAAAGGACCATCAAGAGACCATATTTTGAAGATCAGGAAAATTCCAGGAAAATACCCAGAAATTATATTTTCCCAGAAGACTCAGGAAGCCAGAAGGGGGAGTCGAGAGGAGCCAGGGGGGCTCCACACGCCAGGGCGGCACGGGCCCACCCCTGGCCGCGCCAGCCCTACGTGGGGCCACCCTAGCCCACCTCTGGTCTCGCCCCTCCGCGTACATCATCGTCCCCGAAAACCTAAGTCAAGGGGGGGTCGCAGAGTTAGACACAGCCGTCTCTGCGGGGCGGAGAACACCAGAGAGAGAAAGCTCTCCGACAGGGAGAAATCTGCCGGGGAAATTCCTTCCCGGAGAGGGGAGATCGTCGCCATCGTCATCACCATCGCACTGGACTTCATCGGGATCATCATCATCATCTCCATCACCAGCACCTTCATCTCCACCATCACCACGCCGTCCCGCTGTAACATCTTGAGTTGGATCTTGTTATATTCATAGGGGAAACTTTCCCGGTGTTGATTACTCTTGTAGTTGATGCTATTGGGTGGAACCGTTGAATTAAGGTTTATGTTCAGATTGTTATTTACCATTATTTCACCTCTGATCATGATCCATATGATGTCTTGTGAGTAGTTCGTTTAGTTCTTGAGGACATGGGAGAAGTCAAGATGTTAGTAGTGAATTATTGTTGAGAAATATTTAGTGGTTTGATATTGTTGTGGTGCTATTTCACTAGTGGTGTCATGTGAACGTCGACTACATGATACTTCACCATTTATGGGCCTAGTGAGATGCATTGTGTATTTGGCTACCGACTGTGTGGTTGCTGGAGTGACAGAAACCTAAACCTCCGTTGGGAAACCATTGCACCAGGGAGCGTAGGATCCTAGAGTTTAAGGCTGTGGTTAGATTTATCTTAATTACTTTCTTGTATTTGCGGATGCTTGCAAGGGGTATAATCACAAGTGTGTATTTGTCCTAGTAAGGGTAGTGTGCTAGCACAGGTTCACCCCCATAACACTTACCAAACCAATGAATACTATTGGCTCTATGAAGCGAAAGCTCTTGACAGAAAACTCCCGTGTGTCCTCGAGAACGTTTGGTTATTATAAGTACACAACCGGCTTGTCCTTTGCTGAATAAAGGATTGGGCCACTTGCTGCAATTGTTACTACTGTCTTTTATTTACTCGCACTTTATTTACTCGTATTACCAAATACTCCTGAAAACCTGTTTGCTAGTATTTACAGTGATTCCTTGGTCAAAACTGCTTGTCAACACCTTCTGCTCCTCGTTGGGTTCGACACTCTTATTTATCGAAAGTACTACGATACACCCCCTATACTTGTGGGTCATCAGCCGTCCAAAAAATCCATTGGGTATGGTGGAGGGGGCTTTCTTGTAGTGATTGCATTGTCTAAACTTTCTCGTAATTGCATTGTCCAAAGTTGCGGGAACGTATTACCAGGGAAAGTACAAGCAAATGCCCTCATCCAAGAACAAATCATTTGTGCTTCATTATTTTTTTGAAATTGCTTGAGCACTCATAAAAGTGTAAGTTGAAGGAGCAAGAAGCACCATCAAAGAAAGGGTCATTGGTACAATCAGGTGATGATGATAGTGATGTGCCCAGTGGAGGAAGAAACAAGGACAAGCCCGATGGAAATAAGAAGGCAAAGGAGAAGCTCCAGGATCAAGCCGAGGCATAAAGCTTGAGAGACAAAGTTGATGATGGAATCGAAGGAGAAGTTGATGACCAAGGAATTGCATGCAGAGATGCTCATGGTCAAGAAGAAGCTACTAGAGAAACAAACAAGGTGGCAAATACTCTAGGAAGATGAGATGCGCAAGGCCGCATTGGATGAGAGAAGAGCCCGTGTCGAGGAGAACAAAGCAATGGCGGAACTCATTGTGGAGGAGAATAAAACAATAACGATGGATCCAAGTACTATGGATGCCTTCACAAGAGTGGTGGGATATGATAAGGATGGAAATCTTCCAATGAAGAAGATACGTGCTTGAAGGTTGGGGTGGTGCTCCATCTAGTGGTGGTGGTGCTCCAACTAGTGATGGTGGTGGTGCTCCGACTAGTGGTGGTGTTGGCGGAAGTGCTGCATTTGAGGAAGGTGTTGCTCGATCTTGTCTTTTTGGCCGTAGTGGTGGTTGATTGCATGATGGTGTTTCTTGCTCATATTTTGGATCATTTTGGATGTGAACATTGTCATGTGAACTATTGAATATTGTCACATCCGATGTTTAGATTTCATGTTTAAAGGGCTCGCATATGCGGGCTCCGGCTGGGAAGATAAGGAGCGTATAAAAAGGGTCGAATCCACATTGGCTCAAGTGAGGAGGTGAGGCCTTCATAGTCATTATAAAAAAATATTTATTGGTCTCAGCAATGCCCATGATTTTTTTCACCATAATGCCTAGAGGCATTTGGGATTGCACCCAGAGCCTCCACATCTTGACTGATAGGATACTCATACCAACAAGGTATACCTTCTTTTCCAAAAACTCAACTCCAAAGAACCTCCAAGCGTTAGAAATACTAGTGTTGGTCTGTGAGGACAGTCCAGAGATCCTAGATAGCTGCCAGGGGTAACAAGCTCCCCCACAGGATGGTCAGGGTGTTACATTTGATATCAGATCCAACCCTCATGGTTATACGGGCGTGTGCGGTTCAGGGGCGCGGGCATGTAGCCCGTTGTGGCACATGTGTCGGCAGTGGACGCATGAACGTGTGTCAAGGGGAGAAGTTCTTGGCATGGGGTTGACCGACGAGGACATCGGTCTATATGTTTGGCCTAAATTCAGGACTAAAATCAATTCACCGATTGAGAAACAAAAAGGTCAAATGTGATTGCAAATAGTACACACCTTTTTATTCTTGTGAATCTATACTTCTTATAAAGCAAAACCCCACTAAGGGGTCATTTAAGTTATCTACTCCCACCGTTCCAAAATATAAGATGTTTTAGCCCATCATTGTCATGTATGTATGTAGACATCTTTTAGGGCGTGTTTGGTAGCCCTGCCCAACTCAGACATTCCCACCTCAGCCGAATTTTATGTGTTTGTTAGCCCGGTTTATGCATCTGGGCACTGCCCACCTCGACCAAACATGGCCTCTCAGCCCTGCCGAAGTGCGAAGCCCAAATCGAGGTTCTCATGTGAGCTCAGCCGAACTGAGCCAAAAACAAGTTCCCCGCGCGTCCCACCGCGCGACCCACCACGGTGTCCTCTCACCCCGCACCCTAGCCCGCCAACCATTTCCCCCCTCCTCCTCCTTCCTCACACATCACCGCGCCCATCGCCAAGTCCGCTTTCAGCGGCTCTCTCCCAGATCCAGTCGAGCCGGAGAAGCATGCCGCTGTCGGAGAAGCACCCCGCATCGGAGAAGCGCGCCGGAGAGATCCCGTCGAGCATGGAGGTCGGCAGGTCGCCCGCTCTGTCTCGCTGCCTGTTGGGCCAAGTTGAGCACCGCCGTCCTGCACGCGTGTTGGCCTCCTCGAACAGGCGGCAGAGAGGACCACGCCGTCTGCGCGTGTCGCGGCCGGAGAAGTTGCAGGAGGAGCTACTACTACCTGCACACGCCGCGGCTGGAGGAGCTGTGCCAGAGAAGCGCGCCGCGCCGGAGATGCACACTGCGCCGGAGAAGCATGCCACTGCTGGAGGAGCTGCGACGGACGAGCGCACCGCGGGTGGAGGAGCTCGCCGGAGAAGCGCGCCGCCGTGGTGGATTTTGACCCCGGCGGTGTCTGCGTGCTCGACCGAGGACCCAATTGCTTTCTATTTATATACTCAGGGACCCGATTGGATTTTATATATGTATAGAGGGACTTGATTGCTTTTCATTTCTATATAAAAGGGTTCGATTGCTTTTTATTTTTTATTCAGGGGTGTCTGTGCAAAATTCAAAGATCCTAAGCCTATCTCAACACAGACAACCTACCAAACAACTGATCTCAACATACCCGGGCTACCAAACACGTGATACTATCTCATCTCAACCTAGCCGAAGTCAGCTTGGCTCAACACAGAAAGCAATTCTAAGGTGGTCCGGGCTACCAATCTCACCCTTAGTGTATAGGTTAGAAGCAAATGGAGTGAACCTATATACTAAAAAGCATTTAGATACATGTCTGGCAATGATGGGCTAAAACATCTTATATTTTGGAATGGAGAGAGTATTTTCACATGCAACCCATCCACATCCCCTTCGTTTTAGCAGGGAAGGCTTCCGATGACATAATCAGGAAGGTGGAGAAGTCTTTTAGGAAGATATCTATCTGGGGCAAAAGGAGAAGAAGGAGATGAACCCTCTTTGAGTTGTTCGTCGATTGGGTCTTCTTTGCGGCGTGGTGCTTCATGGTTGTAGAAGGTAGTAGGTTTAGAGTTCTAGTTGGTTTGGAGTGGAGGGTGCCTGCCTTAGTCGTTGTTCTCTTATGGTTTGGTTGTAACGGTTTTCGCCCGGTTTTCCGTTAATTAACTGGGCAATTCTCTTCTTCTTAATTAATAGAATGAGGCAAATCTTTTGCTCTCTTTAAAAAAAAAATGTTTGAGCCCTTGGATTTATAAGCTTTACCCAGCAACAACCGTTTGATCTACACACCACTATGCAATTCGTGCATCCAAGTGGTTTTTAATAATTATAGCATACATGCAACCCTCGGTTTTAAAACTCCCTCATTATTAACTTCAGTATGCATGGAACCGATGGTTGAACTTTGTTGTTGTGCCTTCAATCCAGCTCAAGTGTTCTCGGTTTTGAGCTTGCACCGTTATTTTTTTACTGTACTTATCTTGAATGCAAGGTTGAAAGGTGGAGTAAACCTCTACAGCTGCAGTATTTCTAACATGTTCTTACAGAAGTCTGGAATGTTTTCAAATCTCTCTGGGATGTAGTCCAATACGAGATTAACATGCACATATATATCTAATCCTTTCAAGGTATGCGAAGCATGGAGTATGGTTTAATATAATATACTAGCACTAGCAGCTATAAGCTATTACAAGGCTCCTACAACGACGGTGAAATTTGAAAGAGTCACAGTCAGCCAACATTTTCTCCAAACTTACATTGTTCCATGACAAATATAGTCTCTCTAGATAACACAATGTTCTAAAACAATGTTTAGTATGTTTAACTTTTTAGGTATCTGATAATGTAATTTCAACGAGCGGGGCATCCATCTGGTTATAGAGATTTGGAGTGGCTAGCTGTCTAGAAGATATCTTATTTGTGTAATGGTACATATATGTATTTTAGATAAAGTTATATCTGATCAATTATTTGATGTGTCTACCATTACGGTATTTATACTAATTTTATATACTGTGATAATAATATGTTCCCGAAACTTTGGGGTTATTTCGAACAATTTCTAAGCATACAGAGCAAGCCAACTCGCCAAACAATAAAACTCAAAATAACAGCTTTTTTGCATAGCAGGTTTCTCTGTACAACAGCTTTCCTACATAGCTAGCCACAACCAGCCTAAACAAATAGGCCCTAAGGAGGTGATTGTGTGACATCCTAGCCACTTTTAGTTTTGTCTTCCTTTTGGGCTTTGTAGGTATTTTGGGTGGAATTTATCTCCCGTTAGTGCTTACACGTCATCACTATCAAAGTTGTAGCTAAAAGGGAGAAGACACGACTACTGCATTTGGAAAATACAAGAGCATTTTCAAGATGATTGAACACCAACATAAAAGTTGTGTGTCTCGTCAATAAGGGCAACTCTAGTAGATCTCAGATAAAACGAAACTGAAAAAGTTGGATCGGGTTCCCCTATAGGAGTATGCAGTACATAAACATCGATGCGTATTTGAGAACCCCTAAATTCGTACTTTATATTTTTTTGCGTTGTAATTTGATACGAAGAGCTACCATTTCATTGAACCTAATGTGCATACTTCATCATTACAATATACTAAAAACAAAAATAAAGAAGAATCTGGATTATCTAGATTCATAGTTCTAACCTAATACTAGAATAGCAGCATGCGGAGTTCTCGGTGTCGGAGCGGCGGCTCACCAGCGACCTACGCAACGTCGGTCGGGGTGGGGGTGCTATAGTTTAACGAAATCATGCGCGATCTGGAGGCTCTCGAGCATGGCCTCTGTGAAGTTGAGGTCCTCCTTTGCCGCCCGATGGCAGTGCTGCGCCATGTTCTGGCTGGGGTTCTCCCGTGCCTCCTTCTTCATATTGAGGTACACACGAAGCCGCTCCTGTTGCACCTCTCGTGCCTGGAGCTATCTCCAGGATCTCCCAGCCATCGTCGCAAGTCCACGGAGCTGGGCCTGCTCCAAGCGGCGGTTATCCACGGCCAGCAAGGGTGGCGTTGGTGGTGAAGCGCGAGAGCTCCCCACCTGCGCATCATTGCACCCACTCGATGACGCGAGAGATCTCACCACCCTTCCATGGCCACATGTCGCCTGCGCGTGCCTCGCCTCGATGTTCGAGAGGCCATCCCACGCCGGGAAGGTGATGTGGCACTGGGAGATAGCTCCGCAAGCTCGGGCCTGCTCCGAGCGGCGGCGGCGCACGCGTTACGCCTTGTCATCGGAGCCCAGGCTACGCGAGCGGCAGCTAAAGACCCAACCATTGTTAGATCTGGTCGCCATTGAGCTCGTATTTGCTCGCCGAAGTTTAGCACGGAAGCATGGGGCGGCGAAGGTATTCCCCGCCCCGGTTATATACTGACCTAGCAGGCCGCGATCGGGTGTCATAAATAAATATATCCATACCGAGCAGGGATCTATTCTACTTATAAAAATGGCCCAACCAGAAATACGGCCAGATTTTTCCGATTCCGGGCCGTTTTCCGGGATCTGATAGAGTTGCTCTAAAATCGCTTTCTATTGTTTGATAAAGTAAAACCAAAAGGCTCATCCATCCAGATCAAAATCTAGTGGGATCTGCTTGAGTTGCTCTAAAATCGCTTTCTGTTGTTTGACAAAGTAAAACCAAAAGGTTCAGCCATCCAGATCAAAATTAAGTCGTGAACCTCTGATGCTTAGGACGGCAGAACTAATCGTGGGAAGACGCGAATCGTCCTAGGATTGTTTTCGCAACACAACAGGAAGTGCAATGCAGACTGAATGGTACAGCATGCACGCCACGTTTGCGTCCAGATGCCGAGCTGCGCTCCGCAGATAGCCTTGTAGCCAGACACAATCGTCCCGTCAGGGTGGACGTCGAACGAGAGCCATTCGTCTTCCCCAGGCGCACACGATGGCCACTTCGACGCTTCTTTCCTCGGTCGAGCTCACCTCACCATCGCGCTCCGAGGGAGGGCGAAGAAAAATCTAGCTAGCTAGCTTTCCCTGCGGAGCCGACCGAGCACGCAAGCAACCAAGAACCCGCGGCCGGCGGGCGAGGACAGGCGCCATGCTCCACCTGCTCCCGCTCTCCCTCTCCGCCCAGTGCCGGTGCGGCGGCCCGCCGTCGCGCCGCCGGTTCGTCGGAGGCGGCTCGCCGTCCCAGAGAACCGGTCCAGGGCTGCTCGCAAACGGAGCTCGCGTCAGACTCCAGAAGCGGGCGCTCGGCGGCGGGACCGACGTCCAGCCGGACACCCCGTCGTCTCGCCGGGACGCGGATGAGCGGCAGCACGCGGATGCCGAACAGGAGGACGAAGGCGGAGGCGGAGAGCTCCTGGAGTCGGTAAGGAAGCTGCTCCTGCTGGAAGACACGGCGCCAGGGGAGGAAGAGGACCAGGGGCTGTTCCCCAAGCGCTGGGCCATCGTCTTCCTCTGCTTCTCCGCCTTCCTACTCTGCAACATGGACCGCGTACGTCTCTGCGCACCTCTCCACACCACAATTATCCATAGACGCTGACCTCCAACCATGGTTTTCATTAATTTGCAGGTAAACATGAGCATTGCCATCATGCCCATGTCCGCGGAGTACGGCTGGAACCCACAAACCGTCGGCCTCATCCAGTCGTCCTTCTTCTGGGGCTACCTCCTAACTCAGGTCAGTCAGTGGTTCAGACTTCAGAGCAACCATTGATTGGTTCATACATCCACACACACACACTATAGGAGCATCGTCATGCAATTTGCTCCTCTTGAGCGTGTGTAACACCATTGTCATTGCAGATAGCAGGAGGGATATGGGCAGACAAAGTTGGGGGGAAGACTGTTCTTGGCTTCGGCGTCATTTGGTGGTCCGTGGCGACAGCTCTGACGCCTGTCGCGGCGAAGCTAGGCTTGCCATTTCTCCTTGTTGTGCGCGCTTTCATGGGAGTTGGTGAGGTAAGCCTTGCTAATCTTCCTGGTAGAGCAGAGTCATGCCACTCTACCAGTGTGAATTTGCTTCACTAAGTCAGACAATCTGACTCCTAATTTCATCTTCAAGCTGAAAATTTGGTCCGTTCTACAATCACCGAAAAGTTGCACCGTTTAACCATTTGTGTGGCGTTGGAACTGCTTGATAATATTTTATGGAAATTAAGTTGGTGTTATAAAATAAGAGGTAGCAGAACATAGGTTCAAAATACTAGTTCAAACATAGAAGCAGGCCAACTGGGAGACAAGGGACAGAAGATGTGGTTGGAGATGAAAAGGCAAAAAGTTGTAGCTGATGTTCATTATGGACCGGCATTAAACATGACAAAACATTATAATTTTTGTACCAGGGAGTTGCCATGCCTGCAATGAATAATATCCTTTCAAAATGGGTTCCTGTATCAGAGAGGAGCAGATCACTGGCTCTCGTCTATAGTGGAATGTACCTTGGGTCAGTGACAGGACTTGCATTTTCCCCATTCCTGATACATAAATTTGGGTGGCCATCAGTCTTCTACTCCTTTGGCTCTCTAGGGACCGTTTGGTTCGCGACTTGGGCGACTAAGGTACTTAAGTATCCCTTGAGAATTACTCTGCGATTTCTCTGATATTGTTGTGCTCATGTCTGAATTTGTGGTCCGTTTTTCAAGGCTTATAGTACTCCACTTGAGGATCCAGGCATTAGTGCCAAAGAAAAGAAGCTGCTCATCAGTCAAACCACATCAGGAGACCCTGTTACAACAATTCCATGGGGGGTAATATTGTCCAAACCACCTGTCTGGGCTCTTATAGCTTGTCATTTTTGTCATAACTGGGGAACTTTCATCTTGCTCACATGGATGCCTACATACTACAACCAGGTATCATCAACATCATGTTTTTCAACTGAGCATCATGTTTTACAAGCCCCTTTATTTATGAAGACAGACTTATTGTGAAATAGGTTCTGAAATTCAACCTTACGGAGTCCAGCCTTTTCTGTGTCCTTCCCTGGCTAACGATGGCGATTTCTGCAAATGTTGGTGGCTGGATTGCAGACACACTTGTTAGTAGAGGAACATCAGTGACAACAGTTCGCAAGGTAAATTAGGCTCTTTGATATGCTAAGTTTATAATCAGCTATGTAGTACTCACCGAAACTAACGGGTATGTGTGGCACGTCGCCAGTAGTATACCGGTGGCCGGTGCTACTGGGCCGACACATCAGTGGCGTGTCCGTGGCAGGGGCATGCCACTGGTAGCACTATATTAGTACCGTGCCACTTACCGCCACGCAACTAATATAGTGTGTTCTACATAAGCTATTTCCTACTAGTGGATAACCAGCATCCATCAACTATGCCTCGGCAAAGATAAATCAGAATGGTTCTGAGAACTAACAATCTAGCCTTATTTAATATCAGTAATCCATCCAGTTGAGTGATGCTTTTTGTTTCCTACAATTGTGTAATGCACATCCACCTCCTGCAGATCATGCAATCAATTGGATTCTTAGGGCCAGCCTTTTTCCTCAGTCAACTGAGCCATATCGATTCACCCGCACTGGCAGTCTTGTGCATGGCTTGTAGCCAGGTGAGGGTCCCTTTAGCTTCTTTTTAACTTATATTCTTTCTTCTTCGAACAACACTTTTTTTTTCTGAATCTTCTCCTAAATTTCAGGGAACCGATGCATTTTCGCAGTCTGGTCTGTACTCGAATCATCAAGATATCGGTCCTAGATACGCTGTAAATATCTCTTTTGTAACATAACCTTTCAGTGAACAATAAGCTTAAGTGTTCTATGAAGTCGTAAGGAGATGCTACTGAACAGTGATAAACTTCTCCGGTTTTGCAGGGTGTACTACTTGGCCTCTCCAACACAGCTGGGGTTTTCGCTGGTGTATTTGGCACAGCAGCAACAGGATACATCTTGCAGCACGGTATTGCCAAACCGTATACCCTTACATTTTTAACATATCACATTGCCAACTTACATGATAAGTCTCATCCTTTAAAAAACAATGCAGGTTCTTGGGACGACGTCTTTAAATTGTCTGTAACTCTTTATCTCATCGGAACTGTTATATGGAATGTATTTTCAACTGGCGAGAAAATTATTGATTGATATGTGCCATATAGCCTGCTTACGGCCCAAGATGACAAACACATCTCGGCTGACTACTGATCACAGCTAGTAGATACAGCCCCAGATGGACACGATTCATTCTGGGAGCTCAAACACCAGGAAAGAAAGAAAGCAAGCAAGCAGACTGCCAGCTCTATGTGGCTGCTCTGGTACAACAGAGAGACTGTCTTCCCATTCAAACTGCACATAATTCAGGATCTTGCTTTTGAAACTGAGCATGGACTGAGCTGGGGAACGGGCAATGGCCGGCTGTATAGGGATGTACAGTGTACAAGTGATTATAGGTATCCTGTACATATATTCATCATACACACATAGTGTTTTTTGACCTAGCGAGCCTCTTTTCATTTTTGAATAGCTCATTTCTGTAACACACCATTGTAGTTTAATTTGTTTTCCAGGTTAATTCAGGACCATACTGACATGAATGCAGTGAACATGAGTATTTGCTGCTTAGTTTGATTTATGCCACCTTTTTTGCAGATGTGTGTTTTATCTAATAGAACATGTTATCCATATATTCCTTTAAAAAGGTGTATAAATGTTTCCCAAATTATACAATGTAAAAGTTTGACCAAGCTGTTTGAGAAAAAATTACACAACTTCTTTCCAGGAACGGAAGGAGTAATTGATGTGTAAAGGACATGAAAGAGTTCTGTGAACCAAATATTTGTGCAAAATTAAAGACAAGTGAAATTAACAAGGATCTTTGTCTTTGTCACCTTTGGTTGGTGACTTCAATTTGTATGATCGTTGTAAGGCTTCTTACAGTCTTTTTTTAATAATTGAAATAAAGGAAGGTTGTATGCATCTCTTCGATGCAAAGGCTAGGGCAGCCCCCATTTCGAAAAAAAACAAGGATCTTCGTGAAAATAGTTGAAGACTTCAACCCAAGACCCCTGCTCTAATACCAAGTTGAAGTTTTATGCCCTATAACCAAAAGTCCGAGCTAATGGAAAGAAGGTGAGCAATCCACATGTACCATAAAAACTAATTAACAATGACATCTCAATACACAACATCTGAAGCTAAACCAAATTGTGATCAAACTAGAGAATCATGTACTCACAAACAAACTCAATAGGGGGGGGGGGGGGGGGGGATGATCCTAGTTCATGCGATAAATATTGTTTACACTGCAAGGGTGAGATGAAACCATTTGTCTCAGATACTTGTACAAAAAATAGAACTTGCATTTTTACCAGGTTTGCACCACAAGCATAGAGATGCAGTCGTGTGTCACAGACAATTCTACAAGAAACAGGACCTACATTAAATACCAAGTGACGACGAGTAGTCTAACTATCATAGCCTCGCAATGAATATTATGTATAGTCCAGGGAATCCGTACATACTCATTCGAAAGGATCCACATGCACGTTGCTTTGATGCCAATTGGATGGTACCTCAGTTTTACAAGAAAGAGGACGAAGAGACATACTCATATGCACCTAGAAGTACTTTGTGTACTCCAAGAGTAAACCAACTCACAAGGGAGGACGCTACAAGCCTACAACTTCTCACCCCCTATGACCAAGGCCCCCGAACGCACAAGTTCTTCAAAACCACCAAAGCCTAAGCCATCAAAGCCTATATACAACATATCAAGCAAGTGCAATCCGCCTAGTTTCGACCACAAAAATTGTCTTCCCCCATCCAACTTGTTGGGTTCATACTTCTAATCTATAATGTAATATTGTACATGACATAATACAAATCAAAGTCGGTGCCGCCGAAAAGGGAATCTTCTACACCAAGAGATCTTTTCTTCTAGCCGCATAGATAAGGGACAAGCTAGATGACGACTTCACATCATAGATCTACACTCTTAAATTTGTGTGAAATCCTCCTCTTGTTATCGAGTGACATCTTAAGAGAGAAAATCTTTGTCCATGAGACCGAGCTTAACTAAACATCAACGATGAACATGTTTGAGCCTAGAGATCTTGAAGATTTGACATCTCCTAGTAGGCTAGGCATCGACTGAGAGCTTTCAATTGTGGATCCATCTTGAAAAGTTTGTGAAGGTTTGGGTATCACCTTAATATCCACCATGAGTGATTGCGCGAGTTCTGTGTGAACTTAGCTTAAGGAGAAGAACATAAAGTCTAGGTGACATTGAGGCATGTGTTGCTAACATCTCCAACGAGGTCATAGAGTTCTTGCCAACAAATTGTACTTTGGGATACATACAATGTCTTCTCTAGCTCTTTACTGCATGTTGCTTCAGTTTTAGTTATTACTCAAAATTGGTTGACTTTAATAATGTCCAATGCACCCCATCTAGTTGATAATCCTTGATCTTTCAAGCTCGGTTTAGGAGTCGATGGGGCCACAAGAGAGGGTGTAGGTACCCCCTAGGTGGGATCAACTGCCATACTGCCCATATGATCCTCCGCGGAGAGTGCAAGTGTGGTGCAATTCTTTTCGTCCATCGGACATGGCTGGTATATATAGGAGTCCGATGGGGGTGCGTGGTGATAACCCACAAGTGCCATGAATAGTTGTATCATGGTTTGATAAGTATTTTGAGTGTTGAATTCACGAGTAGTTCAAGGTAAATTAGGTGCATCCATATCTA
Organism: Dactylis glomerata; assembly: GCA_007115705.1. Taxonomy (NCBI): domain Eukaryota; kingdom Viridiplantae; phylum Streptophyta; class Magnoliopsida; order Poales; family Poaceae; genus Dactylis; species Dactylis glomerata. Next base: position 2,583,927 of record QXEO01000360.1, on the reverse strand, counting down.
CATGCAATTACACCCCTAGCGATTGATCCCTAGATTAGATGCATGCAAAAGAAAGGGAAGTATTAAACACAAGTGTCCAACAGTTTCCTTAGGTTTTTGAGGTCGTTGGTTTCCCCTATGTCATGCATCCAAGATCGAGCCATGGATTTTGTCACTCCTGCAGGTCGATCATCCTTTCAACACGCCATATGCAGCCCTTATGTGATACGCTAACATAGACATGGACTCACTAACAACAAATAATTGCATAAAAATAACATATACGTACAGATGCACACCATCGACAAATCAAACTATTTCACCAATGCCATGAACAAGTTACTACTCAAAATTAGTACAGAGACCCAACAAGTCATGGAGAAATAATACATTGTATCTATGTTTTCTTATCGATCGTAAAGGCGCCATCCTCCATGAGAAAAAAATCCCCAAGGGTATGTATAGAGGTTTTTAGGTCAAGACGAATGGGTGAGCGAAAAAATCGACGACAACAAACACTTGAGGGGAGAAGAGTCCCTCGGTTCAGATAAGAGGCAACCCGTACCAGCAAGCTTCCACGTACCCTCGTGGAATAAGAGCCTAGGACTCTTCATCCTCAAAAATAATGAAGGCTAGATTTTCCCCAAATTGTGCCGCATCCAAAAGCTTCTAGAAAGTTAAAAATATATGGAAGGGGTTTTCTAACTTCTAAAATTAAATAATAAAATAGATGGAATTTGCTAGTAAAATACCAATAATCATGGAAAACATTTAAGGAAACATTATAATCATGAAAAATAATAATTCCTCGAAAGAGACTTTTGCCCCCACTTTATACATAAAGCAAATAATAACAACATAATAAAGTAGGTGAAGGGTTGCAGAATCCCTCTCACTAAACATGAGTATTCCATACCGCTCAATGATCTTGAAGTCATTAAACTAGGTCAGATATGACTATGTAAGGACCTCATGGTCACTATCGACTGTCGAAAGATAAAATATTTAGGCATCGCGAGTGTACTGAGGGAGTATTGTTTTGTTATGTCGTAATGGATGCTTGGTCACAAAATGGTATGGCATACAACTTTTACTTAGGTTCGCCCCCTTGTGCGGGTTATATCCCGATTACTTCCTTCAGTTGGTATCATATCAAGAAAAATGTTAAAAAATTATATTGATCGATGTACTTGGTGACATGGATGGGAACTCAATGGGTGTATGCGGTTTAAACTAGATAAAAAAAGTTTATATTGATCGATGTACTTGGTGAGATTGATGGGAAACTCAATGGGCGTATGCGATTGAAACTAGATGAAGTGCTTTAGATCGATATCGCTTTATGTAGACTTTGATGGCTTGCAAATTGTTGATTGGAAGAACTTGGGTCCTCAAGGAATCTTGCCCTCTTGGGTCCTCCTTTTATAGTCATAGTTCAGCCGTTGTCTCATTTCTTCCGAGTTTGTAATGATGACTAGGATTCCATGGTGTCTAAGAGCAGGTATCTTGGCAACCTTACTTTTTCTGCAAGTCTCCGCTTCTGAACCTAATATACATTCCAATTATCATTGGAACAATCCACTGTTACCACCTCACCATATGATATATAGAATATCGTGATACAATTAGTTATACTATCCATCGTTAATGTTTTTCTTCCCTGTTTCAATTGATCTCTGTACTTGGAGATGACGAGTGCATCATAATATTTTCTTAAAATGCACTAGGGGATCAAAGACAAGGATTCCCATGAACAACTTTAGGCTCATTGGCTTCCATCATTTGGGGCTGGAATCAAAGAATTTATTTATGATTCTAATATTTACTTGTTTGGCTACCATGTAGTTGGTTATGGAATTCATTTGAAATTCCATGGTTTTTTATCTCATGCATAACCTTAATACCTATGGGGCACCCTGTTATTTCTGTGGATTTAGCAAAATGAAATGATATCATCATGCCATTTTATTTCATTTCTATCAAATGAAATGAAATGATTGGTGCCAAACGAGCCCTGAGTTGACTTGGTTGAGGAGTTGTGGAAGTTCCATGATTAACATGATCAATAGTTTCTATATGTAGTTTATTATGATGAAGTTTTCTGTTGTGTTGATGCACTATGCTTGCGGTTTTCATGTTTAAATTTGAACTTTAAAATTGTGGTATTGAAATGTTGTGGAATTGTGTCTCACATAATCATGAATTTTATCACTTGTATGATCATGTAGTGCATATGGGAAATGGGGAGGGAGGAGAGCACAAAAAACACTAGATGCTTCGGGAGAAGAACAAAAAATAATTGCTCAAAAATCTTGTCTTGTGTGAGTAAAACTAGATGTAAAATTTTAGAGAACTGGATTTACTCATTCTATCTATTGGAATGCTCTTAGATTATACTCCCTTTGTTCTATAATTTTTGAGGTAATTCTAGTTTAGATTTATTGAAGAATTATGGAATGGAGGTACATTTTCATGTTTTGGATTAAGCTTTGCCACTCTTTCTATGCCTCTTTCTGTTTTTCAAAATTACGGCCCAACCAGAATGGGAAAAAAATAGAAGGATGAACGGCTAGGATCCTCCCTATTTACAAACGCGTTTTTATATGGAAGTATTCGGTAGATGCAAATACTTTCCCCGACGGCCGCGGCGGCGCGGCTCCTCTCCCGTCGTCGGCCGTCGATCTCCTTGCCCACGGTGTATCGGCTCGCCTGAGTGTCTTCGGTGCCATACACATGGCTGAAGACCCGATGCTTTATTTTTAGCGGCACAATCTGCCCATCGCTGCACGGCGGCGGTCCGCCAAACAGTGCCTCCTAGGAGGCTACTACCGGTGATGTACGCGGCGGCCGCACGCTCCTCGCCAGCGGGAAGCAATTCAGGGTAGTGACCACCCCCGGATCACGGAATTAAGGCTTCAACCGCGGCAGAAGACCTTCTCGGTCCAATTGGTATACTCACATGGCCCTAGAGTTCGTATCTCCCGATTCCGTTCGTACTATGATTTCAATGCTAGGTCTACTTTACGTGCTGAATACCAGAACTAGGCTGAGATGCAATGTAAAATCCTGGATTTAGTCGATACAGGTTATACTGAGGATCAATTAGCATACGTGCAATTCAGGATCTATATTGTCAATGTTAAACTAGCGTTGATCAAAATTAAACTTTAGTGCTATTTGGTTCTGGCTGTACCATTTACAGTCTGACCCATGGCTGGCTGCTAATTTCTGGTTCTTCGACTGATTACTGGAGTCATATCCGACTAATTACACTCTCCTTATATATCCTCCATGTTGTATTAAAATTCAAATATCAAATTGGATGCTCACCGCATTGAAGTACACAATAAACACCAGTAGCATTGCTAAGAAGTAAGAACCATGATTTTGTTTATCTTCCTGCTGAGATGCTTGACATCGTGCCGATGCTGGTCATAAGCTGTGGACATGACACGCCAGAAGGGTCGAATCCCCTGTTTTCCATCAAAGCTAACATGCTGAAGGTAATATCCGTAGGTGTGAACTCTGGTAGTGGCATCTCCCTGTTAAGGTATTGCATGACTTGATGCATACTAGGTCTTGCACTAGCAAATGGTTGTGAGCACAAAAGGCCAAGCTTTAGCACCAGGCATGCTTCATCTAAATCACATTCTCCTTGGAGCCTCTGGTCTATTGTCTCCACGATTAATCCTTTTTGCCAATTCTCAAGTACCCAATCAACCAACATAAATCGGTCTCCATGTGCATTCTGCTTGACAGGCTTTTGGCCGCAGGTGACCTCAAGAAGGAATATGCCAAAGGCAAAAACATCTGTAAGTGGAGACACCTTGCCCATGTGTACCAGTTCCGGGGCTAGGTAACCCATGGTACCAACCACACGTGTGGTCTGTGGGTCGGTACCATGATCATAGGACTTTGCAAGGCCAAAGTCTCCTAGCCGTCCATTCATTTCGCTATCAAGAAGCACATTGCTTGCTTTGATATCTCTGTGGATGACAACTTTATGCCACCTCTCATGGAGATAGAGCAAACCACATGCAGCTCCTTTGATGACATGAAACCGCTTTTCCCAATTCAGTGAGGGTTCATTTTGCCCGCAGTGTAAGTACTTATCAAGACTACCATTTGTCATGTAGCCGTAGACCAATAGAAGTTCACCTTCTACCCTGCAATAGCCAAGTAATTGCACAAGGTTGTGGTGTCGGAGGCGACCAATGCTAACAATCTCAGTAATGAATTCCTTTGTTCCTTGCTTTGAGTCATGTGACAACCTCTTTACCGCAACCTCCAGGTTAGATTTTGGAAGTATGCCTTTATACACCTTACCAAATCCTCCTGCTCCGAGTAGGTTCTTATTCTTGAATCCATCTGTACTGAGGAACAGATCCTTGTAGGAAAATCTATGTGGGCCAAACTCAATTTCCCAATCTTCCCGTAGCTCACTATATGCGAATTTTCTTCGTGCAAGTAAAATTACAATTGTTCCAGCAACAAATATGAATGCTATAATGACTATTGGTAGAGTAATCTTCAAGACCTTTGAGCGATGCCTTGATCCAACACGAGGTAATTTTGGCAACTTGGTGATGTCAATTGCTGGAGCACTATTGCCCATGCTAAAGCTCCAGCCAAGCATGCAATATCTTGAGTTGATTACACCAGTTGCAGACGAGAAACCAACATATGCAGTATGTGTGAGCACTGTTGATAGGTTGTAGATGACTGAAACTAGTGGTCTTACAGGTTTGCCCATTTTGATGGGAGCCAAGGTTACATCGATCTGTGTGCCCCCTTCATCATACTGCACCCACACTTGCATCACCTCATGGCTAATGAGTTTCAGGTTCTTGAACATACCATTTTTGTCTTCGTAGAAGCCAGCATCCCGAGATTGCACAGAGTGGAGACTATTGATGTTGACGCCAACATGGTTGTCGCTGATGTCCTGGAACTCACTGTTTTGTATGTTGTCAAGCTCAACTGCAAAGATGTGATTGCTAGTGTTGCCATTGTTTTGGTCATTGAGTAACCCTAAGTACTGGGCTGGCAACACACTGGAGAAACTCTTGTTTTTGGCGATGAAGAAGGCCATGCCATCAGCACTCTTATCAGGGTAGGCAGAGATGATGCTGAAGACGAAAGTCACGGAAAAAGACTGCACACTGCCACTAGGTGACCTGCGAAATTTCAGAGGAATTGGGTATATTGCATGGCCTTTGAGGTTGAAGCTGCCATTGGTTAGTTCAAGAAGTCCATCTGGTCTGATTGTGGCAGCTCCATCAAGGCTAAGGTTAGCTTGGGCGAAGCCGGAGTAGACAAACTGGTCATCAGCAATGGTGAAGGATGCAAAGTTAAGGCCAAGGAAAAGAATTTGGCATAGAATCAAACACTTACATATCTTGTTAGGCATGGCTGTAACTTGTGACATCTCCAGAAAGATGAAACAATAAGGGGTTCTATAGGCTATCCATGTATGATGGTTTGCAGCTAGCCAGCTATTATCTACCTGTCCTTTATTGTCAATGTGTAGCGTGTATACAAAATGGGAGATTGACTTATCAGCTATTCATCTAGTCATGACTTGCAAGTTGGCAATTCTCATCCACATGACATTTGGTCAGATAGTCACTTTCAATAGTTGATGAAACCATGGGATCAATTACTTGTTCAACTTGATCACACGATTTTCCTGAGAATTTCTTTCAAAGGTCTAATATTATGAGAAATATCTATATTATTTTTTGTATTCTGTTAATCAAGTACGACTGCTCCTGTTGGTCCTTGCTACTAGAGTGTGTATATTACTTAAGGGACATTTATGATTCAACTTCTTGGAAACATTTGTGTTCTTTTGGTCACAACTAATGTGAACTACGTTTTTTAAATATTTACTTCTGTAGTTGATTTTGTCAGCTGAACTTTCTAGTCAAGTGCTCACTAGAATTCAACGTTTCAATGTTGAGTGCGAAATTCAGAAAACTCATATGGTCTATTGTGTCACCGAAGACTAGTTCGGGCCAATGAAATTGAACTGTGTGATTTCTAATATCCACACGTCCCAATTGTTTGGAAGTTTCAGAAAATGTATTTACTGCAGTCACATTCAATTTCCATATGCTGTCATTTCACTGAAGTTGAACTGACCATGCTTGCATTTTGTGTTGAGTTGGATATCATTGTCTTGAGTTATATGGTCTAATATTAATTCCTGAAAGATAACGAGATCTCCTGTAATGGGACGACCACATAGGGGAACCTATTGAGCACATGAACAGTGAGAAAAATAAACTATACTAGATAAACAGTCCAAAGCCAAGGAAAGTGGCTAAATAGTGCTGTAATTCACCTCCTAGGAGGACTGTAAACAAACTTCTCTCTTTTCAATGAAATGAAACACAAAGGTCCTTTGTGTATTCTCGAAAAGAAACTAACCAATGAATGTTTGTTTTAGAAGTAGTCTTGTGCACACAAGTGGAGAATATTCACTTACACTTCCTGATTTCAAAATATATTTCATTGAAACTGATTTGATTTGTGAAATTATATTTCCTCTTGATTTGTGAAAATATATGTCATTGGAACTGATTTAATTTGTACAGTAATTTTTTGATTCCAGAGAAATCAAATGTGCTTGCACCATGAAGAAGAACTCTACCATGTCAAGGGCAAGTAGGTCAGCAGGGAAACTATCTAATTCTAATTTCTGTAGAACACATAAGTTAAGTTTTTCATAAAGATATCTTTTGGAACAATAGGTCTTAAGCTTATTTTAGATCTGATACCTTGGACTCCTAACTCTTTGTTCTATATTTGCTACTTGAGTAGAAGTCACAAGTCACAACTATGTCTTTATCCATACAAAGAGATCACCATTTCCATTTATTTGTGTGCTCCTCTTTGATTCGCTTGTTTTCATACATCATTTGCATACAGGACCTGTATAACCTCAAAAGAAAAACAACTATTGTCTGCCCTCCAGTCACAACATATGAGCAAGGACATGTAGAAATACAAATATTGAAGGCGATGTGTCACATCTACTCATCTTGCGCCTGAGAGGCTAGATATCGTTCCAAAGCTTGTTACTGATGAATGGTGTGATGTGATGCAATGGTTGAACCTTTCGTTCTGCATCAAGGCCAACATACACAAGCTTAAGTGTGTTGGCATCAACTCTGGTAACGGCATGTCCTTGTTGAGGTACTGTATGGCTTGCCTCATAGTTGGCCTTACATTTGTAAATGGGTGAGAGCATAACAATCCAAGCTTTAGTGCTAAGCATGCTTCATCACTATCATATTCGCCTTGAAGCTTGATATCCACTGTATCAGTGAGAGACCCGTTATGCCAATGTTCGGTCACCCAGTCCACTAACATGAGATGCCTATCTGTTTCTTTCTTGATAGGCTTTGTCCCACAGGTGACCTCAAGAATGAACATACCAAAGGCATATACGTCGGTAAGAGGGGTTGCTTTGCCGGTGCGAGCAAGCTCTGGAGCTAGGTATCCTATGGTGCCAACAACCTGTGTAGCTTCTGGATCACTTCCATGGTCATACAACCTTGCAAGACCAAAGTCACCTATTCGCCCATCGATCTCGTGGTCGAGAAGCACATTGCTTGCCTTAATGTCTCGATGTATGATAACTTTCTCGCATTCCTCATGAAGATAGAGTAAACCATGTGCTACTCCTTTGATAATTTTAAATCTCTGAGCCCAACCCAAAGTAGGCTTTCCCTCTTTACCATATAGGTATTTATCTAGGCTTCCATTTGGCATATAATCATATACTAATAGAAGTTCACCTTTTCGACGGCAATATCCCAGTAACTGCACAAGATTGCGGTGTTGAAGGCGACCTATGCTAACAATCTCTACGATGAATTCCTTAATTCCTTGATTTGAGTTGTGTGCCACCTTCTTGACAGCAATATCAGATCTGGATACTGGGAGCACCCCTTTGAAAACACTTCCAAACCCTCCACTACCAAGTAGGTTTTTATCTTTAAAACCTTCTGTGGCATCAAAAAGATCTTTGTATGAGAATCGGTGCGGCCCATACTCAGCCTCCCAATCTTCATGGAGTTCAGCATATCTTGGATTCTTCCCCACAAGTAGAAAAGTGGTAGTTCCTGCTACAAAGAGGAACACCACAATTGCTACTGGTAAAATTATAGGCAATGCCTTGGACTGAGCCTTTGGACCAAGACGAGGCAGCTGAGGCAGTTTGGTCTTGTCAATGGGTGGAGCGAGAGTATTCATGCCAAAGCTCCAGCCAAGCACATAGTGTTGTGCGGTGACTGTGCCTGTAGAGGATGAGAAACCAACATATGCAGGGCTGGTGAGCACCATCGACAGATTATAAGTGGTAGAAATCAGTGGCCTCACAGGCTTTGCCACTCTGAAGGGAGCCATGGTTACATTGATTTGTGTGGCCTCTGCATCATAGTCCATCCACACTTGCATCACCTTGTGGCTAGTGAGTACCAATCTCTGAAAGGTAGCACTTGTATCATCATAATAGCCAGCATCATGGGATTCTAAGGAGTGAAGATTGTTGATGTCGATGCCGATATGGTTGTCGTTGATGTCTTGTAAATCATAGTTTTGGACAGTGTCGAGCTCAACTGCAAAGATGTGGTTGTTTGTGGCACCATTATTCAGGTTGTTGAAGAGGCCCAAGTACTGGGTTGGGTATGCACCTGAGAAATTATTGTTTGGTGCAATGAAAAGTGCAAGGCCATGGCCACTCAAGTCAGGGTAGGTGGAGAGGATGGCAAACACGAACGATGAAGAGAAAGACTGCACCGTGCCATTGGGTGTTCTGTGGAAACGAAGGGGAGTCGGATGGAATGCTTGGACTTTCTGCCGGACTGTACCATTTGTCAGCTCAAGAAGGCCGCTTGGTGTGATGTTAGCAGCGCCATCAAGAGTAAGGTTGCTGCCACTGAAGCCTGAGTAGACGAATTGGTCATCCCCACTATCAGTACTGCACACAGCAAGGCTAAGGCCCATGAGCAGGCTGAAGAACACAATCCTTTTGCTAGGCATGTCTACAACTTTGTGTTTTGTAGATCCTGCAGTGTGATTTTTTGTGGCGCAGTTGAATGCTTTTTGTTTGTCTGTTTACAAATCAGAAGTGGAGCTAGGCTACTTGTAGTTGCTTAGGAACCACGTCCTTGTCCAAGTCTTCTCATACTTGTCCGTATGCCATTCCTGCTTGCTTTGCTTTCTACTCTGGAAATATGCATCAAGTAATATTGAAAATGAGTTTTCTCTCAATAACAAAATAGTTGAAAAGGAAACGAGCTTTACTCAAAAGGAGATTTTTTGTCCAGGTCCCCAAGAAATTAACTAAGCCCACCAATATCAGTATACCTGTATGTCTATGAATTATTATAGTGTTAGTCTGGTTTGGTGCATAAATTGGTTTTGTTTACACATGACAATAAATTTGATGCTGACTACGTTGAAATTGCAGACAGTTTTAGCACCTGTCACATCATTTAGTTGGTAAATGTGTCTTTCAGTTAAGAGATATTTTTTTGGTGTCTGTGGATAGTCAAACCGTCTATTTTGGTTTCAATCTTGCAGGCAACAAGTGGCAGGATCAAAATATTGGCCAATGGGCAAACGACTGAAGCACTTTGGGTTCAAGAGAAGAATCGCGACGGAGGTGTGAATATTCAGATAACAAGAATCTTCTGAGTTTGGACCGTTCAGACAGTCGATGGCGCTGACATCCCTGACCGGGTAGTGGTATTGATTGATGATATAAACGTGACAGTACAGGTACCTTGTCTGACAAGTTCTTAACACCTAGCTTGATGGCTTTCTATTGTTCTGATGTTGCTTACTTCTCTCCTGTTATCCTAGATAAACATAAATTGTAGGATACAAGGGTTCTAACCTGCTGCCTTGTGTGTGGCGGCTAGGGTTTCTTGAGAGGGGCAGAACACACAAAGCACATATATGCTAGTTAGGTGGGCCAAATTGGCCAATAATATGTCCAGAATACCTCTTCAGCCCAATACCTCTTCAGTTAACACTCCCTCTCAAGATGGGTGATATATATTGATCATTCCCATCTTGCTACATGCTGCATTGCTCTGCTTTGCTGCCAATCCTTTTGTTAGACAGTCTACAACCTGCTATCCTGTGGGTATATAGTTTATCTTGATTATACCTGCATCTAACTTCTCCTTGATGAAGAATCTGTCTATCTCCACATGTTTAGTCCTGTCATGTTGAACTGGGTTATTTGCAATGCATATAGCAGATTTGTTATCACACCAGACATTTAAGTGCCCTGACTTCAACACCTTCAATTCACTTAGAAGATTTCTAACCCACAACATTTCACTTAGCCCTTGGGACAAAGCTCTGTATTCTGCCTCTGCGGTTGACTTCGACACAACTGATTGCTTCTTACTTCTCCATGCTACTAAGTTGCCTCCAACAAATACACAGTATCCTGATGTGGACCGTCTATCATCGAGACAACTCGCCCAATCTGCATCACTATAACCATCAATGGTGAGATGTCCATTACTTCTAAATAGCAGACCCTTCCCTGGTGTCCCCTTTAGGTATCTTAAGATTCTCTGGACTGCATCCATATGTGCACTCCTAGGTTCATGCATATATCTGCTTACTGTACTTACAGCGTAAGCAAGTTCTCCCTGTCCACAAGTAATCTCCCTACAAGCCTTTGGTACTTCTCCTTGTCCACAAGTTCTCCAGACTGAGCTGTGATCTTATCGTTTTGATCAATAGGGGTAGCAGCAGCTCTACATCCTATCATCCCAGTCTCCCTAAGGAGATCAAGGGTGTATTTCCGCTGTGATAAAACAATTCCCTTCTCTGACCTTGCCACTTCTATGCACAGAAAATATTTCAGTTGACCCAAATCTTTTACTTCAAAGGTCTTGCTCAAACACTTTTTGAGTTCTAATATATCCTCATCATCATCACTAGTAATTATGATATCATCAATGTATACTGCTAGAATAGTAATCTTGCATGATGAATGCTTGTAGAAGACAGTATGGTCACAATTGCATTGCGCATACCCGATATCACATATTGCACGCCTGAATCTGTCAAACCAGGCCCTTGGGGATTGTTTCAAGCCATATAAAGATTTCTTGAGTCTGCACACTTTTCCTTTAGTTCCAAAAGATGCTAAGCCTGGAGGGACTTCCATATAGACTTCTTCCTGTAGATCACCATGCAAAAATGCATTCTTCACATCCAACTGATGCAAGGGCCATCCGAAATTAGTTGCGCATGAAATTAGTATCCTTACTGTATTCATCCTAGCCACCGGAGCAAAGGTCTCATCATAGTCAATACCATATGTCTGACTATACCCTCTAGCAACCAATCTTGCTTTGTATCTCTCAATATTCTCTTCAGGATTTTGCTTGATTGTGAACACCCATTTGCAGCCGACTGCTTTCCTGCCGTTTGGAAGATTAGTTAATTCCCAGGTTTGGTTCTTCCTTAATGCCTCCAACTCTTCTCTCATTGCAGCACACCATTTTGGGTCTAGTTTAGCTGTTTGCCAAAGGAATGATAACAGCTTGAAGTGCAGCCACAAAGGCTCTATATGATGGTGATAGAGCGTCATAAGAGATATAGTTGCTAATATCATTTTCAAACCCGTATCTCTGCACAGATTTTGTTGTTGCTACATGCCTTCCTTTTCTTAGGGCAATTGGCATGTCCAACGAACTCTCAGATGCATTTGACGAACTACCATCGTCAACTTAATCTTGTGACTGATCTTGCTGCATCCCTTGCACTTCATCAATTCTTTGTTCTGCATCCGGCTGCTGCTCATTTGACTGCTCCTGCTCTACGGCCTGCTGCAGCTGCTCCCCCTGCTCTGCGACTGGCTGCTGCTCCCCTGTATTTCAATACGAGGCCTTCGAGAATAGACTTGCAATTCTTTGCCTTCAGTTCTTCTCGAAGCAGGATTTGTAGGCCCTATCCTTGCATTACCTTCTCTAAGAGGAATAGGAATGGTCCCAACAATAAGAGGCTGAGACTGAACACCACTTGTTACAGTAGTTTGCTGCTCAATCTGAGAATAACTCTCCCCCTCTTGACCATTCCTTCTTGTCAAATAATGGTCAAGTGCTTCAAAAAGACCACTTAGTTATGTTCGTTCACCATAGAAAGGTTCAAATTCACGAAATGTAACATCCATACTGACAAAGGTTCGCCTTTCGTGGGATTCCAGCACCTATATCCTTGCTGACCTGATGGATAACCAATAAATATGCATTTCACCGCCCTTGGATCCAACTTACTCACTGATGGCCGATGATCCGCCGATGATCCCTGACAAAACAGGTGCAACCAAATACCTTGGGAGGAACAATGAATTTATTTTGACCAAACAATAATTGGCAAGGAGATTTCATACCTAGAATCTTTGAGGGAGTACGGTTGATAAGATATATTGCAGTGAGAACAGCTTCACTCCACAAGAACTTTGGCACATTCATAGTATACATCAGCGAGCGAGCAACTTCTAAAATGTGCCTATTCTTCCGTTCTGCTACTCCATTCTGTGGGGGGAGGGGGAGTGTCAGGACAAGAGGTTTGATGTAAGATGCCTTTTTCTGAAACTTCCAAACAAATTGTTGACATACTCTGTCCTATTATCAGTTCTAACCATCTGTACCTGCACTTTAAATTGTGTTTGCACATAGTTATAAAAAATCTGGAAGCATTGAAACACCTCATCTTTGTGTCTCATAAGATATAACCAGGTCATCCGCGAGTAACAGTCAATAAAAGTTACAAAATACTTCATTCCACCCACTGATGTAATAGGGCAAGTCCATACATCAGAATGAACAAGAGTAAATGAAGAAATACTTCTTAATCCTCTACTCACATAAGATGTTCTAGTATGCTAGCTTAGCATACTCACATGCATCACATTTTAGGTGAGTCTTATCCACTCCATTCATTACATCTGGAAATACTCTACTCATCTTATCAAAAGCCATATGACCCATTCGACAGTGATGAATCATTGCAAGAGCTTCCTTCTCAACCGAGGTTGCTGCAAACACCGCTTGCCTTGACTTGTCCTGGTCTAGGTACCCTCTATGCCTGGTTCCTGATCCAATCTTCCTTCCAGTCATGATCCAATCTTCCTTCCAGTCAGACTCTCCTGAATTAGACAAGCCCTTTTGTTAAGCATTATGCAGCAGTCTAGTTGATCTATCAATGCACTCAACGGGACTAAGTTCACGGGAAAGGCAGGAACATGCAGAACAGATGATAGATTGATATCTTGTGTGCATTCTACTGACCCAACTCCCTTTATTTGTCCTGCGGTTTGTATAGTCTCAGAATGTGTTGAGGGGAATAATGTATAAGTTTGAAACTCCTTTAAATTACCAGTAAGATGCTTAGTTGCTCCCGAATCTAAAATCCATTCAGGATTAGATCAGATGCGTATTCAGTATTACCTTCATTGGTACAGACAAAGTGTGTGAATTGCCCAAAATCATCACACTGTTCTTCCTTCTTCTTGCCATTGTTATGCTCACCTTTCTTCTCAATATTAGTTGAGCTAGATGGCTCCTCGGTGACTGTCATATTAGCTCTTGCTCCCCTCTGATATGCATGACCACCTCTCCTGCCTCTATAGCCCCTATAGTTGTTGTAGGTTCCTCTGCCATATCCTCTTCCTCTACCACGCCAAGGTGCCGTGCAATCATTACTCAAATGACCTTTCACTCCACAATTATGACAGTCTCAGAACTCTGCAACAAGATAGGCTGGTTTCATGGCTGATTATTCTTTTATGTTCTCCCTCAACCTTGATTCTTCTTGGGAATTGCAGCAATAGCTTCCTGCAGTGAAGGTAGAGTAGTCTGGTGCAGTAATTCTGCCTTCCTGCCCTCAAATGCAGGATCCAGACCCTTCAAAAACTTTGATACTTGCTTCCCCTCAATCCACTTGTTTGTAGTTGCCACACATTCAGCATGCTCTAGCTTCAACGGATTCAAATGGTCAAGATCAGCCCACAATTGCTTTAGCTCCCCCACATATGTCATCACTGGTTTGTTGCCTTGGACCAGGTCATGAACCTTGTCTTCGATTTGAGAGATCAACATAATATTCCCTTTTCCTGAGTACATTTTCTCTAGGGCCTTCCAAACTTCTGCAGCTGTAGAGAGAGCCTCAGAGAATTTAACAACCAAGTAAGCACCAATGAATCAGTAGCACTCCACTTCCTCCATTTTACACTCTCCTCATCCTCTGGTGCTTTATCCTTCCCAAGAACATAGCCCTCAACATCCTTGGTTCTCAAGATTCTCAGACCCCTCCTTGATCAACTCAAATAATTCCCAACACCTTCTAGCTTAACCTCATTTGGCATGAGCTCATATTTGTGGTTTACCTCAACTTGTCAGACCTCCCTTGTGCCAGATCCAGGAGCTTCAGCCCTGGCAGCAAGCAGATCTGCGAGCTTGTTCAGCACCTGACTCATCTCACCCTCCATCTTCTAAGCCTTCCCTCTCTTGATTCCACCACCAGCAGCTTCTCCTGGAACAGATTTCACTTCCTGGATGAAACCGGTGCTTCATGCGCCACCATCTTCACCAACTCCGTCAAGGTGGCCAGCAATGTCTCTACCCTTGTCTCCCTATGCTCTGATACCATGTAGGATACAAGGGTTCTAACCTGCTGCCTTGTGTGTGGCGGCTAGGGTTTTTTGAGAGGGGCAGAACACACACAACACATATATACTAGTTAGGTGGGCCAAATGGGCCAAGCTAATAACATGTCCAGAATACCTCTTCAGCCCAATACCTCTTCAGTTAACATAAATTGATATGGTAGTTATCTTTGAACACAAAGTGACTGGGCACCCGTTATAAGCAACTATTTAAGGCTTTTTTTGGTAAAAAGGATGGTGTCATTGTGGTAGAAATGGTAGCTCACTAGTTGTAACAGCGTTCTATCTAAAATTCGGTTTCAGTTAATCCTCAGGTATCAGTTCATCATAAGCTAGGGTCGGGTTTCTTTTCATTATGTGGGTTAGGCCTAAAACCCCCACGCAAGAACCAAGAGACAGCACGTGATGCCATGGCTAGCCCAGGAGAGGCTGCCAACTTGGACTAGGGGTAAGCCATTAGTCTCTTTATATCAGGATTCAGTTAGTTTCGAATTTTATATTCTTAGCAGCAGCGCCCTAGTTGTAGTGTTCGATACATTATGGCAGTACATGGGCAACATGAAGCAAGCAGGGAAAACCCAAAATGGAGTCACCCTTCTCCTGCGCGGGCATTAAGACTGCATCAGCCTCGCTTGTCTATTGAGGTCAGCCTACTACTCTGCTAATCTTCTGAGCTATTGGTCTGCCGAGATAAACATGTCCAAAGAAGACGGTATGAGAGGCACAATATAAGTTGAGAAGGTAAGAGATATATACTTCAATCGGGATATATCCCCCGTGGATCTGATCTGTGTGAGACCGAGCATGCCCTTTTTCCCAAGAAAATGCTAAATCTTTGTGTCTTGAGGTATTGAAAAGGTAGAGTTTAGTTCAAGTGGTACAACATAACGCAAGACCACCATCAACAGCTGCTGGACAACGTTACAACATGCCCCTCAAACCTGCTCGCGTCGCAGGACGCTATGTACCCGTCGAAGCCTCTGCCACCAAGAAGCCAACGGCCTTATTTGCAGCGAGTCTCCATTCCTGTAATCTCAGCAAGACACCTCCGCCTTGCTACGACAATGCACCTCACCCCCACTGAGTTGGCTAGATCTGGTGTGACATAAAAGAGGGGAGTGCAAAAATAGAGGAGCCCTAATTTTGTGGGTTGTATTACTTGGACCCTCATGGGGTATATATAGAGGTACAATCGGAGGTACTTGGAGTACAAGGCGAGTCAAACCAGTCTAAAACCATATAAAAGTAGATGAACCCTTGTATTGTTTGGACCCTCGTGGGGTATATAGAGGTACAGTTGGAGGTACTTGTAGCACAATTTAAGAAGCCAAGAATGCAAGTCTATCTCAAGTCATATATGTATTCTACAGGGAGGTCACCCTAGCCGATGTCATAGGAACAATCCAACTGATGGATTAGGCCTACCGATTGCTCCAAGATGCAAACAGCCCACCAAGGACCAACACATATTTGTGGCAGACTCTAACATCGCCCCTGACATGGAAGGTATGCCGGCACTTTTAAGTTACTAGTTCAAAATGTTTGCTCAAAATTTGGCTTCTGGATGTTGAAGATGACTTAGAAGTGCTATCCAGTATCCACCACGGAGTTCCCTGCCAGACAACTGCTCCCTTCCCAGCCGAAGCAACAATATCCACTCATTGCAAGCTCCAAGGAACCTGTTTGCTGGAGTCAGGGGCATGCTCTCAGGTCCAGATCAACGATGGCAACTCCTAGATACTTGTCACGCCACCAGTGTGCTGATGACAACCTAAACAGTAGCCCAACATCACCGACAATCAGGCAAAAAGACAGCCAACTGCCGCCGGCTGCGAGGCAGATCTGGAGCATGGCAAGGCCACCATGGCTCAGCCATTGATGTCAGAGCCAGAGGCCAGCTTTCCACACACAGGGACCCATCCGCCCGCATCACTGTGGCGGAGGGAAGCGAGGTCGCCAAGAAATGCCACACCACCGCCCAACTGCAGACACGTTAACCCGAGAGAGATCATGCTGGCGACCAGGAGAGTGCAACACCTCGAAGGCGTGAGTGCAGTCCACCACCATTGGCTTTGGAGCTGCTCAGCGCCGCCGCGGTCACCCCACACACTACCGCACAATGACCACCACAGGTAGAAAAGGCGGAGAGAGGGTGAATCCAGTGAGGAACAGAAATATACTTGAAAGAACTTTGGATTAAAGTGAACAATCTACAATTGATGAAGTAACACATATGTACAAGTAGAGACCTAGGAAGGCTACATCCATGGACAGCTATGCGGCAATTCTATGTAAGCAGTTCAATCATTTTCCATTCTCCATCTGAGATGCTAGGTGTTCTTGAACCCAAGTTTGTTGCTGACAGGTACTCCACGGGGTGTCAAACTCTTCGCTCAGCATAAATGCTGCCGAGCTGAAACTCAAGTTGGTTGGAGTCAACTCTGGCAGTGGAATATCACCATCAAGGTATTGCATGACCTGCCGCATGATAGGCCTTGCGTTTGGGAACGGTTGTGAGCATATCAGCCCAACCATCAGAACTAGGCATGCCTCATCGACATTATAGTCTTGGTTCATCCTTGGATCCACTGTTTCCTTGAGTGATCCTCTATTCCAGTGCTCGAGAACCACATCGACTAACAACCTTGGTCTATGTTGTGAGCTGTTGCTGATTGGCCTTCGCCCGCAGGTGACCTCAAGAAGGAACACGCCAAATGCATATACATCTGTGAGAGGGGATACACTTCCCGTTCGTGCTAGCTCCGGAGCTAGATACCCCAAGGTGCCAACAAGTTTTGTAGTGATCAGTGGGTCGGTACCATGGTCGTATAATCTGGCAAGGCCAAAGTCACCTAGGCGTCCGTTCATTTCGTTATCAAGGAGGACATTACTTGCTTTGATGTCTCGGTGGATGACAACCTGCTCGCACTTCTCATGGAGGTGTAATAAGCCAGAAGCCACATCTTTGATAATGTGAAATCTCTGAGCCCAATCTAAATTGGGTTTCCCTTCCTCGCTGTATAGATACTTATCAAGACTACCATTTGACATATAGTCATAGACCAGGAGGAGTTCTCCCTTACGCCGGCAATAACCGAGTAACTGAGCGAGGTTTCGGTGCCGTAAGTAGCCAATACTAACAACTTCAGAGATGAATTCTTTTATACCTTGGCTTGAATCGTGGGACACCCTTTTCACAGCGACCTCCCATTTGGATGTTGGGAGCACTCCTTTGTAAACCTTCCCAAATCCTCCTGTGCCGAGTATATGCTTATTCTTGAATCCTTCTGTAGCTCTAAATAGATCCTTGTATGAGAACCGGTGAGGCCCGAACTCAACCTCCCAATCTTCTCTCAGCTCAGCAAAAGAGAGCTTCCTCCGGATGAGAAGAGTTACTGCCGTGGATGTAGCAAAAAATAGTGCTGCGGTGGCTATTGGCCATACGATATTTAACACCTTTGGCGTAGTCTTATGGCTAGAACAAGGCAGATCAGGCAACTTGTCGATGTCAATGGCTGGAGCAGAATTGTTCAGGGCGAAGCTCCAACCAAGAACATAGAACCATGAACTGAGTGGGCCAGTTGCGGCTGAGAAACCAATATATGCTTGATCAGTTAGCACAGCTGAAAGGTTGTGGGTGACTGAGAGTAGTGGCCTTGAAGGTTTAGCCATTTCGGTGGGAGCCAAAGTGACATTGATCTGTGTGGCCTCTCCGTCATACTCCACCCAAACCTGCATAGGCTTGCAGCCACATAGAGTCAAGTTTTTGAAGATGCCACCATCTTCTTCGTCGTAGAAGCCAGCATGGTGGGATTGAATGGAGTGGAGGCTGTTGATGTCAATGCCGATGTGGTTGCCATCGATATCTTGTAGCTCCAAGTTTTGAGCAGTGTCGAGCTCCACTGCAAATATGTGGTTTCTGGTGTCGTTGTCACTCGTGCTGTTGAGGAGGCCCATGTACTGAGCTGACATGGAATCTGAGAAATTATCATGTGCGCTGATGAAGAAGGCCATACCATCGGTGCTTGTTTCAGAGTAGGCAGAGGCGATGCTGAACACAAAGGCGACTGAAAAGGACTGTACCATGCCATTGAGTGACTTCTTGAACTGAAACGGAGTTGGGTAAAACGCATGGCCTTTTGTATTTGCCACGTTGTTCGTCAGCTCGAGGAGTCCTTTGGGGGTAACTCCGGCAGCTCCATCAAGGGTGAGGTTGGTGTTGCCGGCACCAGTGAAGCCGGAGTAGACAAAATGGTCTTCGCCGGCACAGAAGGATACAAGTTTGAGGGTAAAACAGATATGGGAGAAAACTAGGAAGAAGAGCACAGCTGGATGGACCATCGGAACGATGATCCAGAAGCAAAGTATTTCTAAGGGGAAGAACAAGTGAGCAAGGAAGCCAAAGAAAGATCTTTCTTTTGCCGTACACACTGCAGTATTGCAAAAGCGGCCGGTAGTTTATAGTTCATTGGGCTCGTTAATTAGCTATGTCAAGGTGGCCAATGACTTGCGATAGTCAATGCCGGAGTATTGTATTTTGTTTTTCCTGATGGATCACTATCTGAAGTTTTTATTGCGATCACTGTCTGAAGTTCGTTGGTGTTACATGCCAAGAATGTTCCTTTGTTTTGAATGTGTGTTCGTAGAAAAACTACTTCTGGAATACGACTTCAACATTAGAAAATTTCGTATTTATCCACTTGTCCTTACTTAATCCACGTGTTTTTGTTGTTGCAAATTTTGATATTCTGAGATTCGTTGTGTTTGGTTGAAGGATTGATGAAGCTGTCCTCAGGTCCTTATAGAAATAATACCGACCCACTGAAGCTGATATACAATACAATAGCTGTTTCAGGTCCTTATAGAAACAATGCCTAACCTGTCTACCAGTTGGCTAGATGGACAACCACGTCAGTCCTCGTCAATCCGTCTTCCGGACAACTATCTCATTGGACACTTCAGAGTTAAATTTTACTTTGTACAAATCATAATCAGAACAAAAGATAATTGGCAATTCGTCCAAATCAACTCCCCGTAAGAAAACGGTAGCTGGTCTGACTTCTGAGCCACATTTCTCTTTGAAAAAAGCACATGCCAAGAGGGCAAGAGTGCAGAGGTGATAGTGATGTGAGGAGGAAGAGGTCCTCTTCAGTTTAGTCAGTCCGCAGGTATAGAGTACATTCTTATCTGGTTTCAGTCCACTGCACATGCGTTCTTGACCTGAGATTGCTAGTTGCTCCTCAAGTCTCTTTTTGTTCAGTTCCATTGACAGTGACCTTGATCGACTAATGTTTGGATGTCGCAAAAAAACTTATGGATAGAACCTTTACATGCCTGTCTTCTGTGACACGCAGGTTGTAGGAATGTCGCTCAATTTTGGCTGTGGTTCATGTCTTGGCCATTTTGTTTCCATTTCTTTCATTCTGTGAATGAACATTGGCAGGAGCTCCGCCTTCAACTTGAGAGAGGAAAAATGGCATAAGAGTCTTATTACAAGGTACTGAAAGCATGGGTTTCCACTTCGATGAAAGATGTTTTAAAAAAACGGTATGAAAGATTTTCCGTGGCTCGCGACTAGAAGATCTGTTGACTACTGACTGTTTTGCCAAAAATGGACTTCCTGATAATGTGCAATGACGTGTTCTATCAGTTGGTCAAGCAGGGAACGAAGATGTTGATCACCTCCTGGTGGAACGCAGCATTATAGCCTTATAGGCATAATCTGGAGCAGACTCTGCGTGAATTGCATGACAGGGAAAGCAACTTGCTCTGGCTTCATACGTCGGTATTGAAAAATCCCTGTATTCCTTTGCAATTTTGAAAGACGTACTTCAAAAGCAAACATTCAGAAAGCTCTGTTTTGGGAGGTTTTAAGGCCCGGATCGGCACTATGCAGATCGAGCGTTTCCGCTAGAAATCGCATAATGTTAAGCCTATGACGTCTATCAATACGGTAAGTCATGATAGATCACACACAAAAAATATACAACGATTCCAATGAGCCAAGTTTAACAAAATGATACATTATAAAAAATAATAAGAAAAGCAAAATAGCATTTGAGTACGGATAAGCCAAAGGCGGAGGGATAACCTCTAACAACGTCCTTTGTAGTAGAACTCGCCTGAAGCGGCAACATATGCCAGGAGAAAGTGGAAATTCAATTTGGCACATATGAGCATGGGCTCCTGTCACCGGAAAATTAATAAAAAGTCAAAAAAATCGAACAAAAGTTTAATGTGTACATCTCGACATTTATATTGCAAGTTTCTCTACAAGTATGCCACATGTTGCAAGTAGTTGTACCAATTTGCACGCAGGACACAAGTTTGTGTACGTGCGGTGTAATTAGCTCCAAGTAAACCATTGCAAAACTATGTCAATGTACTACCTATGAAGAAGCAAAGAACTAAAAATAATAATGGATGCAACACTTGCTAATACAACAAAAGATTCATCATGCATGTTCAGGATATGTATGCATGACATGGCAAAGATGACGCAAGATGCAACTTAACCAAATTAAGTGGAACTAGAATGTCAACAGTTAATTCAAAGATCATGTTATTTTTCATCCATCAAATTAAATAGTGATTAGCATGGCAAAACATGACATGGGTGAGCTAAAAAAAAAAAATGGAATATGAACAAGATTTATAACAATCCCACAAACTTTAATTAATAGGTGAATTGGATAATGCAGTTGCCCTCGAATAACAAGATATGGAATGCAACATGAATAATTTGATATAATAGATAGATTGCATTTAGAACATAGTGTCAATTAGGGTTCACACGTTCTGGAACGAGGATCCTCGGGTTTGGAGATGTCATATTCGAATCTATGTCATCAAAGGAGAGGTGTCGTGGTTTTGTCGAGACAGACCGGGATTAGCTTACGAGAGGTGGTTGATGATGACGACATTGGAGCACCTGGACGAGATTTGTACACGACACGATGTACCTAGGTATAGCCCCTCACGGTGGAGGTAAAGACCTACTTCTTGCTTGACTGTATTCTATATATTTACAAGTGTTGCTGACGGCGTAGATGTTGTAGATGGATACTAGCGGCTATGAGGATGAATGGGCTTGTCCGTTACGCTATCTTGGTCAAGCTTTATATAGGCAACTTGACATAGGGTTTTACACTATAAGAGCGAGTCATCACAAATCCTAGTCGACTACCACTGTTTGATTCCTTTGCTTGTTCTCCACGATGGTGTTGGATGGATCATCTGGGCCTTCATGTTGTTCTAGGCCTCAGTCGACGGGCCCCTCGAGGTGGCGACTAAGTTGGATCACCCCGGTCTTGTGTAGTGACTCGCTTCCTTGGGCCTACTTGGTTCGGTATTCCCTCATAAAGAGTTATCCCAAGGCAACACCCCCAAGACCCCAATGGCACCACCCTCCATATTGCCCCCCCCCCCCCCCCCCTCGCCCTCTTCTGGCTAAAACCCTACGATGCCACCCCCTCTCTCGATTGTGAAGATCTTCGTGAGGAAAAACACTCACGGTTAGATCCCTACTTTAAGGACGCTCCATAGTGTGTGTGTGTGTGTGCGTGCGCTCGCATGTGCATCATACATATACAACTAGCCCACCTTTATAGAAGATTATTTTCACATTGTCCTCATCTACGTTACCCATGTTCTTTTAGAGATGGTGAGATCTTGCTCCCACTGATCTTTAAGATGAGTTTGTGCTCTCACCAAGGATAATTAATTAATGTTATATGTTGATTCAAATTCTACAAAGTAAAGGCCAACTTCTGATGAGTGGAGCGAGGCCCACCGCCAGAGGGTTTTTGTAAGCCGTTGTCTAGGGTTAAAAATCGCATCATAAGATAACCTATGGTGTTTGTAAACACTCCCGATATAGTGAAGTTTTGTTGGCTGGCGCTCGTGGTTTTTACCTCTCTTTGTTGGAGAGAGTTTTCCACGTTAAAATCTTATGTTCCCTGCTGTGATTTCCTTTTCGTTTTTTGTTATTGCCTATCGCGTTTATAACAATTAAGATTACTTGGTTTTACGAGCTTCCGCTATTGTGATCTTCATTATTAGGCTCTTGGCGGGTCTCTAAACTTGTGGAACATGTGTTCATAACAACCTGTTACACCTTATTTATATTTTTTCTCTCTACACTTCATCTCTTTACCATTTTTAGTTAGAGACATTTACACATCTAAAATAATTTCTTGCTATTTTTAGTTTGGAATTATTTCTCATATTTGGATTTACTGACCTTTCTTCATCTTCTCTACACGAACTCACTCAATTTATCATCGTCAACATCATCATCATACTAGGGGTTTTATTTTTGGCTATATGTCATGTCCACACTGCACCTCATATCCATGCTACGTAACTATTATTATTATTTGCTTCACGATGTCTCTATTGTATAATACTTTGTTTAACACTATATTATGTGAATATTCAACAACCTATGTGTACTTTTTTTTCTTTTGGATGACAAAACACGTATTCTTTGGCTGGACCTCAAATATGATATTAGGTCAAAACAATTTCATGCGTGATGATAACGACTACATATATGCATGAGAATAGAGAAGCAAACACATTTCTTCATAGAAAAATCATTTATTCTCTGGTTCCATGGACATTGGATTGTCTTAAAGTTATAGCGGCTTAAATTGTGGAAGTAAATAGTTGATAGATTTTAATTTAAATGAGGCCACCATCAATAATGATTTGCGGATTATTTCTAGGGGATGACCATTTCTCAAGAAGAAATCCTTGGGGTGAAATATAATTATACGAAAGTTTTATACTTCTTTTATAGAGTATTTTTTTATCATGTTGTGGTTTTAATAAATATAAATGCATATTATTTAGTATGCATTGTTTACTATACACTAATTTTTCTCAATATAATTATTATTTAAGCTATGTAGTTTGAATATATATAATTTAAAGTATATGTGGGTTGTGCAGAAAAATTTTCTTTCTCGCATATTTTACTTAACGAGAAGCATAACTACCTTCATTGGGCAAACAAAAAGGGGAAAACGCACACCTCCTTTAATGTTTTTTTTGGACAAATGAATTATAAAGTGCATATGTATATGATTGTATTAATTTTTCTCCTTTTTAAAAGTATTATCAAATATACTTGTAGAAATTTCATAGCATATGGTCTAACAAATATTTTAATAGATGTGTGTAGAATATGGTTAGGTACAAAAATTGGATGGTTGACATTTAATATTTTTTCATGGTGAAAATGTGTCTTATTGGTTATATTTGGTTAAGTAGTAAGTAGACAATATGCTAATCATATATACTTGTTGCTGAAATAGCATCGCTTGTAGTAATTACTTGAGACCAGAAATTTTTTATGAGCCCATGATATACACACAATAGATGGTGAAGATATTATGTCCTAGAGACAATAATATCATTATTTAATTATGAGTTTTGATTAATGTTTATTTCTTTATGTTATAAATGTTATG
This sequence comes from Dactylis glomerata, assembly GCA_007115705.1. Lineage (NCBI taxonomy): Eukaryota > Viridiplantae > Streptophyta > Magnoliopsida > Poales > Poaceae > Dactylis > Dactylis glomerata. The sequence continues at coordinate 2,559,762 of QXEO01000360.1, read as the reverse complement.
GTTCTTGAATGTGGGATTCGAAGTAAAACCCATAAACATGTGTAGAGAGATAAACACCAAGTTATTCCTAGTCTCGCCTCTAGGTCTAGCCAAAATTAAATAAGATGGGAGATACGGAGATATAGGACCCCTATATCGCCCATGTGGGTGTTAAAAAATAGTGTTGTTGGTCATTCATTTTCATATTATCTTTCCATAGGTTATAATTGCTCAAAATTAGATCATTCTACTTGTTGAAAAAACATTTGTTCACCATTATATTATATACTTATATATTGTCATTGGCATGTTCAAAGTATATGTGACATTCTTTTCAACTTCATGTAAAACCTCATACAGTAACACAACACTTTCCATGATACATATATTTTTCATGAAGGAAGTTTGTGTTTTGTCAGTCAATTCATCAGCAATCTCAGACAACCTATTGACTATCATTCATAAGACAAATGAGTCTAAATTTAGTAATGGCAACAACATCATCAGTTTTTTGAATTAAATCAGTGATCCCATAATTTAGTATTCCCATATCCAAACCATCCTTTATAAAACCATCAAACAATCTCTTCAAGGGAAACCTGATAGAATTCCAAAAGAATTGATAAATTCTCTATGAAGACTATCAGGTCAGGAGCTTGGTTATGAGCTAAGGATAAAACAATTCATTTTATTTCTTCCTAGGAGAACTCCATGACCAATCTTTCATTTTCTTTGGCACTAGCATAGTAGGGGAAATCAAAATCAGGTTTAACTACAACTCTTTCAGATTGGCCAGTTAACTTCTTATAGAAGTCAGTTTCATGATCTAGCAATTTTTGATACCCTTCAATAATAACATCATTATTTTTCAATTTAAATATTCATTCTTCCATTTCCTCCTAGTAGCTTTATCCAAAATAATATCTAGTACAACTATGGTCAAGCTAGCACAAGGTTAACCCCTTTGGCTCTATATACCCATTAATGTTTTCTTCTTTCACCAAATCATTCAATTTTTCCAAATCCAACTAGTTTTCTCCATCAGTCACAAATATTCCATTTAATTTGGCTTGTTTATCAAGATAATCAAACAAAATAGTTAACCTACTTTTTTCCTTCCTTTATTAATGGTCGGACCAATGCTCCTCAACAAAGCGTCACTCATACAAGTGGATATATATCCAACCAATCAGTAGTAACTTTCACTTCACCTCATAATACGCATTTTAAATTCCCAATAACCGTCCACATGGCCTACTGCTAGATGATAAAGCATGCTAAAAAGTGATATTTAGAAGCAATTGGTTCCATCTACACCTCCCTAGAGTCCTCTAATTGTGTTTCTTGGATTCCAATGAAATCCATCAACTCATTACTTCTTTTGTATGCTTCCTTTTTTCTTAGAGGAACTCATTCCTCTACCATTCCAAAAATCTAACCCTAGCCGTTGCAACTCAGGCTCCTCCATATACCCGCTCCCCCTCCCTCTGGCCAGCCTTACCAATGTCGGGAGGGGTGAGGAACTTGATCTACGGGTGGAGTTTTCAATAAAATTAGCTTTTTAGCAGATTAGTTATGGGTTTGGTGTTATAGTTCCTTCCTCACGTCAATGATGGTGTTGGAATATTAAATTTCTTTATATATGTCCCGACTGCTACGTCCTTGATAATGTTGATTCGTACTCTGAGCTCTCCAGCAATGTTGACCAAGTTGCTTGGTTCATCCTCCCTGGAATACTAACGGTGATACTCTTGCCGATACTGGTAGGTCATTTTAATTGCTTTGTCGCGCGCTTAGCCTTGACAGTGCGGGTCAAAATCAACATTATGGGAGAACCTTGTGATTTAGTATCTATGTCGTTTCTCTCTGGCTACCTTCGGGTAAGTACAAGATTATGTCATGGAAGAAGAAAAAAATTGAAGACTTCGATGATTTGCCAGTCTTTTTTAGGCTTTTATTTTATAGTTGCTGAAGACATCTCATGTGTCTTTACTATGTACTATTCACAACTATAAATATATCATGATATTGATTTTCAGAAAAAACTCCTCTCATTTCTCCTTCCTATAGTTTTAAATTTAACCTTACTCCTAACACTACTTGGTTTTCTCCCGAAAGATTTTTAATAGCTGAGACAAAACAACAAAAGTATCCACTAAGCCATCTGAATTCCCTAACCTAAGTGGCTTAAGAGAGATAATATCAAAAGAAAATTGACATCTCTCCTCTTCCATTTTGTCAATATCTTTTGATTTATTAATAGTTTCATTGTAAATGCTATATCTAGCATATAATTGTTTGATTAGGTCAACATTTTGCATACATTTCTTAACGTTACATCCTAGTTATGTGCCACATGGCTAGCATGACACACATCCTTGGCATAATGGATGCACCAGCTTATATATCTCTGTGTTGATAAGAGCATCCTAACATACGCATGTTTTTACAGCGACGCGGTAAAAATCACTATTTTTTAGCGCAATATGGCAAAAGTGCCGATCCAGCAGACATGGTATTCTAAACCGCGCTGTAAAATCTTTGTCGCAGGCACGAAATAACCTGCCCATGCGAGGCAAATATGTAGCCCGAGGTTATACGCATGTCAAAATCCAAGAGAGCGTCCGCAAACCAACAACATAAGTGAAGGCATTTGCATGTTTGTGTGTGATTTGATAAAGTATTTATGTATGATTTAACGAACAATTTATGTGAAAATTGCTACATAATTTGTTTGTGTTGTAATAATAATGAGGTATAATTTATTTTAGATTTATTATGATTTGTTTGATCTTTTTTTATACATATATGTGGTAGGACTTTGTTTATGTCGCTGCACGTGCACTGTATTTTAGTGCATATGATAAAGCGTGTGCCCCAGCCGTACTATTTTTTCGCGCGTCTAAAATGGCCGCAACAGCGCTTGACACTGTAAACAACAAAAACAAGCGTGATAATGACGATTGCGACAACAATCACACGTTTCTTGGAGATACTCTTACAAAATTCCAGAGTAATTTGTGCTATCAGTTTTAAAACTCAAGATGATCGAATGTCCGGTTGAAATTTGGTGATCATGTACACCGGGGTGCATTTTTCAAAGAGTCAAATGAAACTTTTTGATGTGCACTTATACTATGGCATGGTAAATGTGTTCATTTGTTTGACGCCCTTAGTGTGGCTCTAGAAGGATTGTGCTGTAAAAAAAGGCTGTAGAAGCATGGCACGTTAATATAGACGTTCCCTCTTTTGTGCTCACGTAATAAAAAAAGAAAATACAGGAGACAAAAATCTAGGGTTTGTTCAAGTCCGTTTTCCGGGGAGCCAGCCGTACCCCCAAACTCCCGTGCCCTCCGCTACCTCAGCCGCAACTAAAAAGGTGTCGCCGGCGGCGGGAGCTACGGCGGCAGGCAGCCGCAGCCGCGCCTTGCTCGCCGATCTCGTCGTGCAGGCCAGGAGCGGCGGCGGCAGCAGAAGCTCGGGGAGCTCGCAGCCGCGCCGGCCTCAAAAGTGTAGGCGGGGCGGCAATCTACTGCCTCGTAGCTTCGGATAGAGGCCCCTCTTCCGGTTCCAGGTGATTCTAGGCTCCTCATCTTGTTCCTCTGTTGTGCGGCAGGATGAATTTTGTTGCTAGCTCGTAGCGATCGAGCTTACACTGGTATATGTTGGTCTTTTCCATCCTCAAATTCTTGCGCAAGCGTATCTCTGGTCTTGTACCGGATTGAAATGGTAGGAAGGCAACCAGTTACTCCAATTACTACGCTAAATAGTCTAGCAGGTGCTGTGAGTTCGATCTATTTTTTGGTGATGATAATTAATCTTATACGTTGTGTTTATGGGTGTATAGCTTGCCTTTTATATTCCTGCCTTTTCTTCACTCCCATTTCGTCTGTCGCGGATGTATGCAAAATTAAGTTCTAGCGTTACACATTGCTGTATCATCAGATTCTTGGTTGGTAGTTTGGTACGAAATTCTGAATACTCTAGACATTGCCAGCCCACAGGATAATCTTACGCCAGATTGTTGAATACTTTATATGCTGGGTGTTCTTTGTTCGTACTGAATTTAAATGTGGTTTATTTCAATCCTGTACTTGCACTCAAACAGTGGGGGATTTATTCCTGTGTGAAAAGTGGAAACTGTAAATGCCTACATGAAACACCCTTACATTTGTGGGGTGTTGAGCTATAAATAATATATTATTTGATTTGAGCTAATCAATAGTGGGGTATTATCTAGAACTTTATTCACCGCGTCTTGAGAATGTTTGCTTGTGGATTTATGCTCTCCGGTTTAAATACTTTGCTGTTCACGAATCTTGATGTTTCAATCTGGTTACCAAATTAATTAATTGGGTGTTACGCAATGTCACTTTGATATGTAGTATGAATTTGGCAGATTGATCATGCCTGGTTTACACTGGTCTTTAATCTTCGCTAAATATTAGTATGTATCATTGACGTGGTTTATCCATCAGTGTACAGGGAGGAGAAATTATATCTACAGCTTTGTCACGACTCGCGACAAAGGACTTCTGATTTCAGTAGCTGTTCTCTCTGGGAGCTACATAGAGTGTTGGGAATACTTGGCAATGGCAGAGGCCAGCCCAAGAACAGAAACATCAACAGATGATACTGATGAAAATCTTTTGGTAAGTCTTTTCTTATTCTTGCTTCCAGGTGAAGTCTTGTCCATTATCTGAGATATTCGGCATGAATATGAATTTTCTTGTTTTATTGTATGAAGTGGAGAACAACCTAATTGTTTTTACCAGACTAGTATATGAGTGATCGTAATGATAACCTAGGATATCAAAAGTTTGTTTATAATTTCATGTCGATGAGGTCAACAATTATCTATACTATTAAATTGAAATAGGAGGTGATGGTATGTCCACGTCCCCAATTATCAGTTTAGCTCCTCAATTATTTGGAAACAAAACCGCCGTTGGTTAAAAAAAATCGCCCGATCGATCGACTGGTTCGTGCGAGCTGGCCACCGCTAACACATTAGGCCTCCACACCGCCAGGTTTGCCATAACCGCTGCACAAACCATCCGATGCTGCCAAGGGCCCCGACACCACCACCGTAAGATCCAGGCCACCTGCGTCGCCCGTCATGCGACCCACTCCTCAATAGCACACTTCGGCGCACAAGCAGCCGATGCAAAGACCTCCGTTTCTTTTGGGGAGGACCACACCGCTGGGCTGGCCGGGGCACGTACTGCGGTGCAGCTTGATGCGCACGGCCGGTCGCTCGCTGCCTGTTCCGCCCAACTTGCAACAATGTGAGTTACTCCCTTACAGCTCGCCCAGTATGCCGGCGGCTTACCCACCTCCTTCCACGCATGCGGACCGGTCAATGCCCTGTGTGGTCGCGACGGCCACCCTCCCATCTAGCTAGCCTCTGCTGGACTCTCGAGGGCAAGCAAGCAAGCATGTGGACGGGTGCGGGGCAGCCAGTGGTGTACGCGGGCGAGCTAGCTAGCTACTATGCAAGCAAGCAGGTGGATAGATACAAAGAGTTGGCTAGCTGATGTGTTTGCATTCGTTTTTGTTGTTGGAGGGTTTGGAGCAAACCTGTGTGTGCAAATTTAGATATAGCAAAGAAAGAATGAGGAGCTTTAATTGAGATGAATTTGTGGATGATGTCCTTTGTTAATTTGGAATATAAAAGGACTCCATCTCGCGGCGCGACCCAATGGCAAAATGACATGTGGCAGTGAAAATTTGAAATTAATGAAAGTTGTCATCTTGCCGTGCATTGCGAAAATCGGATAGATCACATGTCATTACGCCTGGCGACGAGAACCCACACGTTCTCATTAAAAAATCAATATTAAATTTGCTATAAAGTTTGCCATGTTGAATTTTCTATAAATTTTGCAATGTTGAATTTGTATGTTTGTGTCCAATATTTATCGTTTATTGGTGTGTACTTTTGTGTAGTAAAATAAAAAAGATAAAGAAGTACAGAAAAAATGGAAAAATCAGGCAATTGTCTGGTCCGTTTATTGGTGTTTACTTTTGTGTAGTATAAAATAAATAAAAAAGTATAGAAAAAATGGACAAATTAGGCAAGTGTCCGGTCCATTTAGGGGGTGCCCTTGTCTGCACCCTCTCTCAATAGTTCGGACATGGTGTTCAGACCCCCTGAAGCAGACACATAATTTGGCTTTCTATCGGAGGCACCCTTGGAGATGCCCTAACGGCATCGAGTGTCTTGCGTCACTTGAAAAGACGAGGTTTGCAGGACGAGGTGGAAGAGAGCTAGAGTTTGTCTCTAACTAATTCATACTTAACCACTATATTACAATATCACCCTTCTAATTATGTTATTTCACTTTGTTGACATAACATAGTCATGCATTTGGTATGCCGTAGCGAAGCACAGGCATTTAGCTAGTAAGTGAACAATGTGAGGAAGAGTGGCAAGAGTGATGTACCAAATGTAGAGGATGTTTTGTAATATATTTATATAGCCTTCTACTCTTTTAATGGTCTGTAATTATTGTGCAAAATGTGTGAACTAAGCAGTCAGTAACACCGTGCTGCTACTTATGATTTTCTTTTTGAAAATATCTTGCTATCAGAGAACCGCCCTTACAACACAGGGTAGATTGTAGCATTTGTATGGATTTCATCAGGCCTCTTGAGAAGTGCTTAAATTACTTCAGAATATTAATAGAATGAAGCCTTAACATTTGATAAACCATGCGTTTTGAATGGACAATTTACATAGATGTCAGTCTATTGAATTAGGAGTGGAACAAACAGGATCAGTCAGCTTTTGAACTATTAAGATATCTAGCGACATTTTGTTTTGGAAATATTATAAGTTTGCTCACACCTCAACCACCACCACCCCGACCGTACTTCATGAATTACCCTTTACTTGCATTTTGTCTTTTACAATAACTTGTCAAATTGGACTATCAAGAGTATCACATGTACAATTAAGAAAATACATGTAATGTAGATATTTTAGCTCACCAACCAAGTTCTAAGTAGATTATGTGCTAGTTGATAGTGGCAGTGATGAGGTGGCCGGTCCTATAAGAAGGTATTCAAAATACATTATGCCTGTGTTGCAAACGCTAGCATGTGGTATTTGCAAACCACATCATATGAACTTGGAGGTATTAAAACTTTTTGCATTGACAACCCTATGACATACAGGACCTTGGTAGGTCATAAAAACAATAATAAACGAATTTACAGCTGCTAAGTGGCCAAATTCAAATATCTTCGCATATGTAATTGACTAAGTTGATGCCGTAAAACCTTACTTTCTCCACTGTCTTTTCAACATTCGGTGCCAAAGCATTAAAGAATTAAACTAGTTTTGATTTTCTGATAAAATGGTGGAAAAATCTCATTCAACTCTCATCGTGAAACATGGGAATCTAGGAGAGAGAAAAGTACTGTTTAAGAATAGGAATTGTTAGAGAGATATTTGTATATTGTGGTTTCCCTATTAGATAGGGGGTTCCCTGCATATTTGACACCTGTACGTGTACTATATATTGTGGCCTTTGGGCCCCCCTGAAATACAACTTGCTTATTCTAACATGAATTACGTGGTATGTTGTCATCCGCAGCTTGAACCAGGACAAGATGCTCTTGCTGTTGTTTCTGACTCCAGTGACAGATCCAGAGAAAAAAATGGAGATCAAAAGGTAAAACTTTTCAAGTTTCTGGCTCTTGCAACTTGCAACAAACACTTTGCTGATAGCTTATGTTGTTAGACAATGCGTCGACTTGCTCAAAATCGTGAGGCTGCAAGGAAAAGTCGTTTGAGAAAAAAGGTACTTGAATGTTACTTTTAGCTTATGTATTAATGGCGGTGCTTTTATTTTTTTTGGCCTTTGGTTCACTTGGCGTTTTGTTCTACTGCTTCTTTGATGTGTATTCTCGTATAATAAACTTCTTTTTGTTATCTGGTCTTTGGTCTTTTCTTCTATTGGGGTTCATTGATTGTTGGTGCTAGTCCGGTACACACATTATATCGCTGAGAAATAGAGGGGTGGATGAATTAGTGTGTGCCTCTGTATAATTTTGAGGCTAGATTGAGCACATCCAGTGCTAGTGGTTTTATATGAAAGTAGGAGCATGAACTAAGTTATAAAGCTTTTACAGTTCTACTAGCTGGTTTCTTAGGGAGCTTTCAATGAGCTGCTGCAAAGTTTTCTGGTGAACCGTTACACTAATGAGTGTCGAAGTGAAAATTCCGTTTATGGAAAACATCACAAATGTAGTCATTCTTACAAGTCCATCATACTTTTGTGCGCACTTTTTTCTATAGATTGACCGTGGCCATTATGTGGTATTGTTATTTGTAATGTTGCTCTTTTTTTGTAGGCATATGTTCAACAGTTGGAGAATAGTAGGTTAAAGCTTACCCAGCTAGAGCAGGAGCTGCAACGAGCTCGTCAACAGGTTTGCTTTTATTGCTTGTCACTGTTTTGAGTTCTGGTTGGAGGACTGCATTTGAAGTTTGCTTATGGAAATTTTCTTTGCAGGGTATCTTTATATCGAGTTCAGCAGACCAGTCCCAATCCAAAAGTGGAAATGGTAATATTAGATATTTCCAGTTATAAATATGTAATCATTATTTGCCACATAAACCATTTGCTTAATCATCACTGTGGAAGTGTCCAATGAATACTTGCCACATTCTATTCTTTTTTTGATAAATAAATAACTATGCTGGCTTTTGTTACAGGGGCATTGGCTTTTGACATGGAGTATGCACGGTGGTTGGAAGAACACAATCGACAAGTTAATGAGCTGAGAGCTGCAGTTAATGCGCATGCAGGCGATAATGATCTGCGTAGTGTTGTTGAGAAGATCATGTCGCACTATGATGAGATTTTTAAGCAAAAAGGAAATGCAGCCAAGACAGATGTCTTTCATGTGTTATCAGGCATGTGGAAGACACCAGCAGAGAGGTGTTTCTTGTGGCTAGGAGGTTTCCGACCTTCTGAGCTTTTAAAGGTGTGTAATGCAGTCTCATGATTTAGTTGTAATCTTTTGGAATAACAAAAGCCATCTTATTAACATAAGCAATGTTGCCCATGGAAGTTGTTAGTCTAGAATGAGGAAATTGTCCCAAAGCCTTAGGATGTACTTCCTCTGTTTCAAAATACATGACCTTTTAGTCTATTTCTTCACGTTACTCACTTGTTTGTCTACAATTCCAATGCAATTTTAGTCACTGTGTTTCTGTGTTCCATTCATCTATTTCAGAAAAAAGAAAGGAGCTAACTAGACTTCTTGTGCTTGCATAGTTGCATGCCTTGCTTTGGGGAGGGAAAAAAGGGCAATTTAATGCCTAAATGGAGGGCAATATAGACATCTCACTCAAACTCTTAATTCTTGTGCCTAGCTCTAAAAGGGCATCTATTTGAAACATGGGGAATATATTTCTGTGTGCTGCATATTATCAGGTCACATTAATTAATATATGGTGATGTATGGCAAACTACGTATTTTGAGAATGCAACATCATGTGTCTACCTTGCATTCTCTTGGATGTGCTTATTTTCCTGTTACTGAATATGCGTGCTAGCACTTCCTTTGGTGGAAATCCACTTTGGCTCACAGGTGTAGATGCACCTATTATCTAAAACCATTTTTGAAATGTCTAAAAAATTTAGTGAAAAATTCTTGATGTACCTCTAGACATTTTATGTTCATGCACCAAGTTTTGTGAGAAAAGGATAATTTTTGTGGCTTGTGTAAAAAAGACAAATTTTGGTGCTACAAATTGCTATTTACGTGCCATTTTTTTGTCTTTTTTACACGAGCCATAAAAATATCTTTCTATCACAAAACTTTGGTGGATGAACATAGATTGTTCAAATGTACACCCGAGATTTTTTGCCCGATTTTTTTGACATTTTAAAATGCATTTAAATTTCATTTTTTATAATAGTGAGCCAAAACACCATGTCCTTCCTTTGGATCCTTATATCTTTATTATCAAGTGCTGATGAATTTATCGATGAGTCACTAATAAGCAAAGAAACTGCAGCTTCTTTCGACCCAGCTTGAACCTCTAACTGAGCAGCAGCTGTCAGGGATATGCAACCTTCAGCAGTCATCACAACAAGCTGAGGATGCTCTTTCACAAGGAATGGAGGCCCTTCAGCAGTCCTTGGCAGAAACATTGGCTGGGTCTATTGGCTCTTCTGGATCAACAGGAAACGTGGCAAACTATATGGGTCAAATGGCCATGGCCATGGGAAAACTTGGAACCCTTGAGAATTTTCTTCGCCAGGTATTTGCTTTTCTTCAAATATGTACTCCCTCCGATCGGAAATAACTGTCGGCAATTTTGTACTAGCTTAGTACAAAATTTATACTAAGTGTCCGACAGTTATTTCCGATCGGAGGGAGTAGTATTTAGTAAAGAGTATTGTGATATGATATCTAACAGCTAGGCTTGAATATATGACTTCCTGTAGACTATAGTTTGAAATCGTCTGCTCAATCCTATTTAACTATATTCCTTTATGACTGGTGCGTTTATGACTCCTTTCTTGTTTTAATTACCCCAAGGCTGACAACCTGCGGCAGCAGACTCTTCAGCAGATGCAAAGGACCCTGACCACTAGGCAATGTGCCCGTGCACTTCTTGTGATAAGTGATTACTCATCACGGCTTCGTGCCCTAAGTTCTCTCTGGCTTGCTCGACCGAAGGAATAGGAAGCACATCTCATTCTGACTGCAATACATTTGGCAGTTTGGGAGCATGCAACAGACTTGATTCAGAGAATATTGCACATACTATAATCCAAAGAGAGGATGTGTTGAGGTAGCTTAGCCATATAGTGAAGTCGAGTGCATTAGGTGCCGGTACGGAACTGCTGTAAACTTGCTATTTCATTATTGCCTAGTACCTGTAAGGTCCTAATTGCAGAGTGTCATTAGATGTGCATTTAGAACTCTTTTGCTGCTAATCGGTTTCATTGACTGCTGAGTACATTTGACATGATGGTGTACAATGCCATAGTAATAATCTAGGCAAGTGTATATTTCCATTTGGGGGAACTGGTAGACACCAGGATGGTAGCAGCCCATGGTCATCGTGCGTGCTGCCGCGAGGTCACGTGTTCGAGCCCCAGCTCCACGACCTTGCGCCTAGAGCTCCCCCTTCTTAATATGCAATACCGCTGGGGCCCCTCCTCCTGCTGGTCTCGTTTTTATATTTCCATTTGGTTGCATTGAGTTTCGCTGCCTGATTGATATTTTTGTATTTTGACAATTGTGTTAGACTAGCACTGCTATGTTTGTGACCTGTGGATTTTGATGAGATTGGAATCTTATCGTTCCTGAACTTGTCAAGAGTTTGTTTAATTTTGACATAACAGGACATTCAGGTCGTAGATTACATGTTCCGTTGGAGACTATGAGATGAAGAGGTTTTTGAAGATTTATCTTTGATCAACAATTAGCTAAGCGATATTCTGGATTATGTAACAAGAACTGATATTGTTTGATTGGATTTTATATAAGGCAGTTCTTTTTTTTTTGCGAATTCAAGGAGCTTTATTGATTTACTGAGAGGATTACAATCACTCGTGAGAGTATCTATGAGGAAGCCTGGGTTAAAGTTGACCCATAGACATCTTCTATGAGCAGCTTGCTTAGCACACAAGTGGGCAGCCATATTTGCATCCCGTCCAACCTGAGAATCACTCTCAGTGATCACCTGTAATTCCTCTCCATGGCCAGTCTTGCACCATGCCTCCATCATAAGAGCATCCACACCATGCTCATACCAGATAGCTTGTCCTCTAATCAAGCTGCCCCGGTGCCCCCAGACATTGTGGCTTCAATGAAACTAGCATCTGTATTGATTTTAATAAACCCTTCCTTGGATGCCCTCCAATGTTGTTTTTTCTTTAGAGTTCTCTTCGCCTTTTCTTTCCCAACCTGAGCCAAATTATCAGTGGTCTGCATCACCCAGCGGACTGAATCAGTCACTGACCTGCCCCACTCTCCATGTTTTCGGGCATTTCTCTCCTTCCAAGAAGCCCAACAGCCACCCAATACAAGACTGATGTGTTAACCGATAGTCCACTTCCATCAATGAGGTCCATAGCCCATAAACTTGGATGCAACGATGGAATTTTGACACCAGCCATGCTTCTAAGTTCACCCTAGAATATTTTAGCCCATGTACATTCAAAAAGAGCATGCTGAATAGTTTCTTCTTGCTTTCCACATGCTTCACAGAAAGCCAGATTTTCAATGTGTCTACCTTTGAGAACCCCCGAGCAGGCATAAACTGCTTCATGACTCTCCACCAAAAACATCGAACTTTTGGTGGTACTGATTATCTCCATAGATTTTTCCAACATGCATTATGATCTTCTCGTGTTTTAAAAAGCATTATATCACATGACCTTCCGATTGTTGAAATAACTATGAGTCAAACTAAATTTGGAAAGCACTTTCTAAAAGGCAGTTGAATTTGTGCACTTTTTTTAGATGGAAACGACAGGACTTTGTTGTGACATTGTTCATTGTTTAAGGGAAACTAATAAAACATTATTTATGAGATTGCTCAACAAAAAACTAGGGGCTCATCAATCATCATTCCAATTACAAGAAACCTTATTAAGAACACACATTAGCTAGCACATGAACAGTTTTATTAGTTTCCCTTAAACAATGCTTAAAATTCACACTGCCTATTGACATAGCTAAATGAATGCAATAAGCATAAATAGCCGCTTAGTCTGCCCCACTGAGTTTCATTGCCCATACATTGATTACAAATATGGCATTCACTTGATGATCAAATACATATGGACATTTCCTTACATACTCTCACCAATCGGAAAAAAGTGTCAGTGATTTTGTACTAGTTAATTATAAATTTTATACTAATTCACCAACGTTCTTTTCCGACCGGGGGGAGTACATGTTAATTCATGGAACCTACAATAACTTTTTTTTGGAGTAACAATAACTTTTTTATTTAGATATAAAAAATGGAAATTTACCTCTAAATGGGCCGGCCCATTTAGAGAGCTCTTCAGGCTCGCTTCGTCAGCCTTCAAGCGACAGAAACAGAATAGGAGCTCCGTAGCCATGGCGGCGCTCTACCGCCGTCTCCTGCTCCTCCGCCGCCTCTCTCAGTCCCACCTCCTGCCTTACACAGCAGCGCTAAACCCCCAGCTCACTCCCTCTCGCCACCTCGCCTTCTCCTCCGCCGAGGAGGCCGCCGCGGAGCGCCGTCGCCGCAAGCGCCGCCTCCGCATCGAGCCGCCGCTCCACGCCCTCCGTCGCGACCCCTCCTCCGCGCCGCCCCCGCGCGACCCCAATGCTCCCCGACTCCCCGACACCACTTCCGCGCTCGTCGGCCCGCGCCTCAGTCTCCACAACCGCGTCCAGGCCCTCATCCGCTCCGGCGACCTCGACGGCGCCGCCCTGGCCTCCCGCGCCGCCGTCTCCACCCGCGTCCGCCCCACCGTATTCACCTGCAACGCCGTCGCCGCCTCCATGGTCAGCGCCGCCCGCCACGACGATGCCGTCGACCTCTTCGACTTCTTCTTCCGCCGCGCCAACATCGTCCCCAACGTCGTCTCCTACAACACCCTCATCCTCGCCCACTGCGAGGCCACCCGCGTCGACGAAGCGCTCCGGGCGTACCAGGAGATGCTCGACGGCGTCACATCCTTCTCCCCCTCCGCGGTCTCCTACCGCCACCTCACCAAGGGTCTCGCCGCCGCCGGCCGCATTCAGGACGCCCTCGACCTTCTCCGCGACATGCTCAACCGCGGCCAGGGCGCCGACTCCCTCGTTTACAAGAACCTCATCGACGGCTACATCCACCTCGACGACTGGGAAAAGGCCTTCGAGCTCTTTGAGGAGCTCCGGGAGAAGACCACCGTCTACGACGGCGTCGTGCACACCGGCTTCATGGAGGGCTACTGGAACAAAGGCATGGACAAAGAGGCCATGGAGAACTACAGGTCTCTTCTCGACAGGAACTTCAAGATGACGCCCGCCACATGCAATGTCCTGCTCCAGACGCTCTTCAACCACGATAAGCACAAGGAGGCGAACGAGCTGTGGGAGACCATGGTCGACAACCACAACCCCCCGAGCTTCATTGGCATCAACAGCGAGTCCTACGCGGTCATGGTCAGCCAGTGCTTCAAGGAGGCTAAATTCCACGAGGCCAGAATTACCCTTGGGGATGGCAACAAGGCTCTATTCTGGCAAGACAATTGGTCTGGCAAAGGAAGACTGCGCGACATCGCACCACACCTTTACGAAGTGGCCTCCCGCAAGAAGCGACCTGTTGCCAAGGAACTTCAAAACGAGAACTGGATCACGGCGGTTTCACGTTTGAACTCGGTGGATCAACTGCGGGACTTTCTCCTAGTTGCCTCCATTACTGCTGACGTCAACCTTGACCCCTTGCAGCCTGATTCAATCTCCTGGATCTGGACAACTGATGGCTCCTACTCCGCGAAATCGGCCTACAAGGCACAATTCATCGGCTCCTTCTCTAGGTTCACGACGACAAAGATATGGAAGGCCTACGCGGAGCCAAAGTGCACTATGTTTTTTTGGTTTGTCCTCTATGGGAAGATTCTGACAGCCGATAGGCTTGCAACTAGGGGATGGCCTCATGACCCCATCTGCCAGCTCTGTCTCCGCGCCCCAGAGACTGCTTGCCACTTATGCAAGGATTGCCCCTTCACTTCCATGGTCTGGAGCATTGTTCATGGCTGGTCCGCCGATGACTGTCCTCAGGCCCTTTCTCCCGGAACACACACAACCGTCAATGACTGGTGGGATGCTATGCTTGTCGGTGCTGACAAGAAGACCAAACGCTCACGCAGTGGAAGGCTGCTATATGTCATTTGGAACGTCTGGAAGGAGCGAAACAGAAGAATTTTTCAGGGAGTGCGTATGACGTACTTGGAGGTGGCCCACATCGCACATGAAGATATTAGACAGCGCGCTTTGGCTTTCGGTGTTGCCACGCCTGTAGTGGCACCAAACGACTGAGTAGAGCATTTCGACGTGGCACCAAACGACTGAGTAGAGCATTTCGACGGTAGGGGGGTTTTCTCGGATTGTTCCCCCCATAAAACTAAAAACATGGTCCCTCCACTTGTACAGTGTTTTCCCTCCTTCTTAATGATAAGGCAGCACTCCTGCCGTTCGCGCTAAAAAAAAAAAATTCCACGAGGCCATCGAGGTGTTCCACAGACAGCCCAGGAAGAATGTCCAGTTCGACGTGGCCTGCTTCAACAACATCATTGGGAAGCTCTGCGAGAACGGGATGCTAGCAGAGGCATAGTTTTAAAAACCGAACCGGTTTGGTGGTTCGGTCAGAAAAAACCTGAACCGAAGCCTACACCGGTTTTTTAAGAGTCACTGGTCTAACTAAGAAAAAACCAGAAAAACTGCATGAAAATAATATGTTTTCTCGAGGAGATGATCATAAAACCTAGAACGTTGCTCCAAATACTTTGCATAAAGCCTAATACCACTTTACTACACTTAGTTTGTGATCTACTATGAAAGCAAACACAAAATATATGATTTGATGCTAAATTTCTCCAAAATTAATTTAATTATTTATTAAATTTGATGGTTTTTTGTCGCTATTGAACCAGCTGAACCACCGGTTGGACCAGTGAACCAGTGAGCCAGTCACCTCACCGGTTCACTCACCGGTCCGGTTTTTGAAACTATGCTTTGAGGAGATGGAGAGCAAATCAGTGCTTCCGGACGTGTACACCTACACTTACCTCGTCGACTCGTGCTTCAAGGCTGGTCGTGTGGATGACATCATGCAGTATTTCCACAAAATGGCAGACGGGAGGGAGCACGGGCCAAAGTTCAATATCGCCTTCTTCAATCTTATGTTTGAAGGGCTTACAGAAGCTGGCCGGATTGATGATGCCTTCAAGGTGTATGGAAGGATGTTTGACAAGGAGGTTAAGCCGTCCACAACCACCTTTGAGATCCTTGTTAAGGCGGCCTGCAAGGAAGGGGAACTGGATAGAGCGCGGGACTTGGTGAGGGACATGGCAAGAGGTGGTGTTGTCGCTCCTCCTACTGAGTTTTGTGAGCAAATTGTTGAGATTTTCAGGAACGCTGATCGCCAGGAAGAGATTGAGGAAGCTTTTGAAGAAAAGCCGGTGCCGATGCCTCCTCGGCCAAGGCCAGAGTATCGCCCTCGGAGTTCACCTCAGGGGCTACCTGGATTTGCATGTAATCAGACGTGGGGTAGCTATGCACCTCAACAAGGCCAATCAGGCTATGGTTCTCCTCAACCATTTCATCATGGGAATGTTGTACCTCAAATGCAAGCTGAGAGGATGTCCTCTGAATCCCAAAAGCCTGGATATGGTACTCCTCAACCGCAACAATCAACACATATCTCTCATCAGACTCAACATCCTGGCTTTGGCACATCTCGTCCATGGCAGACAGGGTATGGCTCTCAAGCACAACAGCCAGGGTATGGCCCTCAACAAGCGCAACAGCCAGGGTATGGCTCCCATCAAGCGCAACAGACAGGGTATGGCTCTCATCGCACTCATCAGGCGCAACAGCCTTCGTATGGTGCACATCAGCCATCACAGCCACCTTTTGCTCCTCGTGAAGCACCACAACCTGGCGTTGGCACTGCTAGGAGTCTATCGCACCATGGCCACATAGGAAATCAACATGATCAGTTTGGATCTTCTCCTCAGGGTGGACAAAAGTTGGACACTCAGGGTGTGTTCAGTTGGAGGTATGAAGTGGAATGTAATGGAACCATTCCACACCCAGGACCAATTCACGTGTTCAGTTGGCAACTTTGGTAGAATGGAACGGTTCCAGGAAACCGAATATCCGCTGTAGATTCGGAACCGAGCCGTTCCACCGATTTGGTGGAATCTCCCCGTTCCCTCACCATCCCCCTCTCTCTCACCTGGAAAAAAAGAAATTTCGGCCCGCTCCAACCCTATCCGCTCGCACCCCCCCGTCTCACTCGTTTCGGCGGCGGCCAAATCCTCCCAGGCGACGGCGGACGAATCCTCCCAGCGACAGCGGCGAGTCCTACAAGGCGGGCGACGGCGGCCCTGCTAGCAAGGGGGCGTCGGCGGCCAGGCTAGCAGGCGGGCGTCGGCGGTCGGGGAGGCTAGCAGGCGGGCGTCGGCGGGCAGGGAGGCGGGATACGGCGGGCGGTCGACGGGCGGGGAACCAGGAGGTGACGGCGGCAGGGCTAAGGAGGCATCGACGGGTACTGCTACTTCGATTTTTGCAAGGTGATAGCTCAGATCTTGTGGTATTTGTGCATCAATAGTCTCTGTCTATTTTGTTTTCAGATGAACAACAATCTAGCAAGAGGATGGATAATCAGATCAATGGCATATTTTCTTTACTTGCTATATATTTTCTTTACTTGCTATAATCAGATGAAGAACAACCTTAAAATCTCGTTTTTCTTGCAATATATGTTGTTCTATGCTGCTGTCCATAGCTATATATTTTCTGTTAATCAGATAAATGGCATATTTTCTTTACTTGCTCATTAGCCTTGCAGTTTTATTGTTCATATATGTCATGTGGTTGTTGTTGATTGCATAAAATGCATTGTAGATGGTCAAGAGGATGGATAAAAGGAAACAGATGATTAGGGGAGCTGCTGTCTTTGTGGCTCTTGCAGCCGTGTCCGTACTTGTTCGGGCCATAGTAAGGAAAAGAAGACCACGCATAACATATGGCCCGATGCATGAAAGAGATCAGATTAGAATTGACTATCTAAACTCTAAAATATGGCAATGTGATGTGACTTGTAAGAATATGTTAAGGTTTGAAAGAGCTCCTTTCTTTCGGCTATGTGGCATATTGAGAGATCGCAATTTGCTAGAAAATAGTCCACATTTGTGTGTGGAGCAACAAGTGGCAATGTTCTTGCATACCATTGGGCATAACCTTCGGAATAGGGTTGTTGCAACAAATTTTGGTAGATCATTTGGAACAATTAGCATATACTTTAAGCGCGTCTTGCACGCAATAGGTCAGCTGCATAATGATTATATCAGGCCACCTTCATTGGAGACTCCATCCAAAATTGCCGGAAATCATCGTTTTGACCCATATTTTAAGGTATTTTCTCATACTATTCGTTAGCTATTTAGATTAGAATTCATGTCATGTAATAGTGTTCACAATGTAGGACTGCATTGGAGCAATCGATGGCACACATGTGCGAGCATCGGTTACGAAAGATGTGGAACATTCTTTTCGTGGTAGGAAGACTTTTGCAACTCAAAATGTGATGGCAGCTGTAGATTTTGACCTCCGATTCACATATGTATTGGCTGGGTGGGAGGGGACAGCACATGATGCTCTTGTTTTAGCTGATGCACTAGAGCGTGAGAGAGGCCTACAAGTACCAGAAGGTAAGAAATGGCCATAGATAGAATTGTCCATATATTGTGCAAACCATTGTCCTCAATTTTTTGTTTTCCTTTATAGGAAAGTTCTACCTAGTTGATGTCGGGTATGGAGCCAAGCCCGGTTTCTTGCCACCCTTTCGGCAAACAAGATACCATTTGAATGAGTGGGGCAGCAACCCTGTCCAAAATGCAAATGAGCTATTCAATCTAAGGCACTCGTCTCTACGGGTGACGGTAGAGCGAGCATTTGGATCCCTCAAGAGGAGATTCAAAATTTTGGATGATGCCAAACCATTCTTTCCTTTTCCGGTTCAAGTTGATATTGTTGTAGCTTGTTGCATTCTTCATAACTATGCACTATCTCAAGGGATTGATGAATTTATTATACCGGAGGTGACTTGGACAGCCCAACCAATGAGGACACAAAGGCAACAAGCGAGAGACCATAGGGCCACCCTAGATCGTAGGCAACAAATTGCAAACCAGATGTGGGCGGATCGGCAGATTTTGTATGGAAATTGAGTGTGGCATGCTCCATGTATCTTTGCATTTATGTAATGGCTGGACCTATTGTACCATTTTCATGTATTGAACTCATGTTTGTGATGCTTTAATTAATCGAATTTCCAACCATTTGATGGCTGGGTAGAAATGGGCCATTTCCATGTATTGATATCATGTTTGTGAGTTTATCTTGTCATTTTTTGCATCATTTTCGTGGCTGGGCAGAAATAGGCCATTTCCATATATTGATATCATGTTTGTGAGGCTATGTTACTATTTTTTGGATCATTTTCATGGCTGGACAGGAATGGACAGTGTTGAAGTGACCGGCGTAAGTGCTGGAGCTGCTAAGGGTGGGCTGGTTGTGTGGACCAATTCCATGTCCACCATGATGCTAGGCTTTCTAGCTGACCTTGTGGCTAGTGGAGCAAGAACTTCAAGTGGATTCAAGAGTGTGCATCATAACCAATGCGCTAAGGCTTTGAATGACCATTTCAAGCTATCCTTAGCCGGAGATAATTGTAGCAACCATTTGAAGAAGTGGAGGAAGATATGGGGAAGGATAGTACATTTGAAGAATTTAAGTGGAGCACTATGGGATGAGGATACAAGCACGATTAGGCTCAGCGATGAACACTATGCAGGCCATTGCAATGTAGATTGTTATATGACCACTTTCTTTACTTTATGTCTACTCTATGTTACTCACTTGGACATTTTTGTAGGCCTTCAAAGCAGATGCTGCCTTCTTGAATACCCCAATTGAACACTATCGAGCAATGGAAACTATATTTGGTACAACTACTGCTACGGGAAAATATGCCAAGTCCGGAAATGATCCACTATCTATTGATCTTGAAGATGAAAGTGAGGTCAACTTGTCACCAAATGTTGGTGAGTCTTCTAGTTCAAAAGCACCACCAAAAAAGAAGGCTAAGGTTGTGAAAATTGAAGATGATGCTCTAGTAACCACACTCAAAGATGGGTTCAAAATGGTGGCTGAGGCTCTTGCAAAGTCTGCTGGAGATGATGACACTTTACCAGATGGGTTGTGGGATTCTTTGGTGGCAATACAGGGATTTGATGAGGGACATATGGCACACTACTATGCTCATCTTGTTGACAATCCAAAGATTGCAAAGGCATTTATGTCACTTAAGCTTGAAAACAAGTTGGTTTGGGTGAGTAGGTATGTGGAGAAGGTCTTTGGAGTGCTCTACAACTTGAACTGATCGAACGACCGAGAATTTATTCCAGTTATGTGTTGTTTCATTGGTACTGTGTCTTGAACTTGAGACGGTTCAACGGACTGTAATGAACTTTTAACTATGTATGCTTTTGGATGGCTCGTATGCCATCATCTAGACATGTTTGAATGGATTATCATTCTATTTTAACTGTTTGGATGACTTGGATGGTTGTATGGATTCAAATATGAGTTATGGTTGTTATCTATTTGTTATTGCTGAAAGTTATTGTAATTATATGTCTGTCAATGCTTTAGTGCTGAAAATACAAACAAAATGCTGCTGAAATTTTTATTATATCATGCTACAAATAAATTGCAGATGTAAGAGGTAAGCTCACCATGCATATAAAAGAGGTGAGCTGAATCAAATTGTAGTCATTCCATTCTATCTATTTGTTCCAACTAAACACCGGATGGAACCATTCCATTCCACTTTTTTGGTCTCAACTAAACACTAGAATGGAACCAACCCATTCTAGTGGAATGGAACCATTACATTCCATTCCACTTTGTTCCCGAACCGAACACACCCTCAGACACCGCAGGACTCTAGTGCTCCTGCAGCACCACAATCTAGTTTGAGCGTTGCACAGGGCCTGCCACACTATGGCCACACTGGAAATCAGTTTGGTGCTCAGGTATCAGATACAATGGCTGTCAAGTATGCTCAGCGGTACTAAATTTTGGCAACCTTATGCTCCAAAGAAAACACCTGAATTAAGGAACAGGTACTGCATGTACTCCTAAATAGCCAGCGTTCATACCATTTCTTGCCAGAACGCCCCACCCTTTATTTCTGTCCTTTGTGTAATTTTTTGTAGACCCCAATAATATTCATGTTTTGCTACTTGCAGGGCATTGTGAAACAATTGTCGTCTTTGTTCAGAACAAGCTGGTGCGTGGATGCAAAGGGCTGTTAGTTGATCGAGATCAGCTGGAACTAGGCGATTAAGTGGGGTTGATCGTAGTAATTTTCAGTCTGTATGATGCCATTATTTGATTCAATGTCGTTTCATCAACATTGGTCCATTATATTCTGTAATAATTGGGCAGGATAATTCACATTCGCGATGATTTAGGGTCATATTCACTCAAATAGGATTGTAGCAACAAAAGTTATGCTCTTACTACCCTTTAGTGTAATGGTTTAGAGAAATGTAATAAACTCGGTAAGAGCAAAATATTATATAGCTTAATCTGATTCATCACTATCAACGATATCTGCTGCATAGATCGTTGTTCTTCCTGTGTTTTGTTTCAAAATGTAAGGTGGGTAATAGTTTGTGACTGTTGAACGACGCCTTGTCTATGAGCCTATCCAGCTTGCATACTTACTGCTGCGTGAGACTGCATGCATATTTGGTTGGAATCATGGATGTTGCAGATGTTATGACACATATATGTTGTAGTTGTTTATCTTTGTGGCATGCAAACATCATGTTGTAGTACATACGGTTTATTTGGCTGCAAAACTGAGTACTATCCAAGACCATGAAGAGAAGAAACTTGCTGGTGCTTTTGTATATCTAATTGTCTATATTTCTTGCTCACTATATATCCTGCACTAACTGCTGTGATCATCCTGAATTCCTGATCAGTAGTCCCTTGAAACAAGTTTTGTATTGGATTGCTTCCCTCCAGTTTCAGGCAAAGAGAAGAGAGCCCAGGCTTATGCCATGGTTAACCAGCTCCTTACAAAGTACGTACACAAATCTACCCCTTTTAGAGATCCCACTAAGCCACTTATAGTACTTTTTTTTTTTACTTTCTAGTTCAAAATTTGGTCAAAATTTAAACTGCAAATCGCAAAATGAACTTTAGTGGGATTAGGATGGGTTCCACTTGACACCTCAAGCCCTTTCTCCTCCCTAGCAGGTGCACATATCCATCTTCTAATAATTTACAATGCAGGGAAGCAGAGCCCAGGCTGCTGGCATTCTCTGCGCCTGGCCTCTTCTCTGTATGTAGTTAGCTTTCTACTACTTCCTTCGTTCACTTATATATTTTAAAGTGAACTAGATACACACGATATAATAAGTAAATCAACACTATAAATACAAATGGTCCGGTCCGGTTTGGACCTGTTGCTGGACCACCGAACCTAGTGGAGAAATTGTAGGTTCAGGTTTGGCCCGCACCTACTTTCCTAGGGTAATGGGTAATCCCCGGTTTGACCCTCTCCCCTGTACCTGATGTCGGGCTGATGGCAGAACTAGCGACAGTACATGGCCAATTAACTAGGAGCTTGTAAGCTGAATCCCCCGTAGGACGGTACGAGCTGCTGCAGCTAATCGTGGAGCCACGTCCTCATCTCCAACTGCTGGCTGGCCGGCGAGACCAATGTGTTCTGCATCGACGACATTAAGCTTTCCCAAGGGAGGAGCTACGCTCTGTCCAAGGTCAACGAGACACTCCACGCCCTCGACCTCAACAAAGGCCACGTCGGCGAGGGTGGAGGGACCGGCATGCGGGAGAGCCTCTATAGGAGAAGGGGTAGAGGATGGCGTGCAAGAGCTCTGGGCGCTTCCCGACTGCAAGAGCTTCCCGACTGCGAGAGCTTCCCGCAGCATCGTAGCGCTCCAACGACCGGCGGCTTGCTCTGCTCCAGGGATGGGGGCCACTTGGAGACAAGCGGAGAAGTATAGGCGGAGGGTGGAGAAGCTGGTAGGGAGTCCGGGCTCTACTCCGACGTGATTTGATTGCTCCCCGGCTGCAAACGCCTGCGGCGGCGGGTTCATGCCGAGAAGAGGTCAGCGTAGATACAGGTTCAGCCCAAGGGACGAAAGGGAATTACCCTTTTTTTTAGCGGAGAAAGGGAATTAGCCTGGTTGGACCTAAAATTTTCAGGGCCGCCCCGCTACCCAATGGTGCCAAAAAGCAGGTCCGGTCCAACAGGTCGAACCGGACCACTTGTATGTTAAATCTACATACTAAAATAGACTAGATACATACCAAAATAGATGAATTTACAAAAAGCTAAAACATCTTATACTCCAGCAATGTGGGCAATGGGCATCTTAACCAAAATAATTGCTCCCTTCTTGAGCGTAACTGCATTCTACTCTCTGTGTCCTTTGTTTTCATTTTGCATTCTAATCTACAACTCTCCGGGGCATATTTGATTGCTATGCGCAGGGCATATTCGATTTACTTTTATCCTTGGCAAATAAAAAGGCCCCCATTGTCTGCTGCTGTTATCTGACTGTCAGTTTCTGTTGTTGCTAAGCTTAGTTGTTGTTAAATAAATTAAATGGTTCACCTTTTTTTTTCTCTGCACCTTTGGCGGTAGTGAACTCGTGATAATTTGTCTCGTTGGCTGTGAAGATTGTTGATTCCCTTATTTGGGTGAAGCAATTTGAAGTAGCTCTCCCTTTGACAAAAGTAGTAACTGGACAAGCTTCAAAAGAAATTGTTGTTGCTGCATACCACGTGGTATAAAGCTTTCTTATGTACATTTTTTGGTTCTATATTTCTCCGATTCTATTGAGTTTCTCGGGGACTTCTTTTAAATCGTGTGATGACTTACAGTATAATTCTTGTTTCAGGTGCTAAGCTGGGCCATTTTGACTGACAGCATTCATTTTTGCTGTTTTTTCCTTATGCTTTTGCTATCTTCAATCTATATAAGGTCCTTTATCCAAGTTGCTGCTGCAGCTGGTAGTAGTGATATGAGATCAGCAAGGTTAGAGACCTTTAGTTGCTTTTTTTATGACTCAAAAGACAAGAAATTATCTGCAGCCAAAAAAGATTTCGCTCGTGCTTTATCAGTAATATATCAGACAAAGCTTATGCCTGTTCTGAAAAGAAAAGCACAGGATTAGGCTCTTTTGGTTCGTTTTGTCTTGTCTCGTTACCTGATTAGTACTGATCTCCTCTCTGGCTGCAATTACTCACATGTCATCTATCTGCCTGTATGCACAAGATTATCTTCAACTCCCTCTGATCGGGAAAAGGTATCGGATGATTTAGTATTGTACTAAATCATTCGATACTTTTTTTATAGGAGGGAGTATGTGTTATGTGTAGGATCTGAATAAGTATTGCTGAATTTGTTCGTTGGATCAATAAAATGCTTAAATGTTGATGCAAATAGCGGTAAGTCACCTCAACTATTTCTAACTCTTTGGAATTCAGTTTGACGTGGAAGAAAGTACATCTGAGAAGTATTGCACCTACAACAATACGGCAGTCCAAGCTAGGTGGCTGAGATTTGTAAAGATGCTAGACCATGAAAGGGGATGTTGCCACACCCGGTCTATCTGACTATCTGAGAAAAGGATGATAGAAATATTTGAGAAAAAACAGGAAGATATAATATATCATACAATTCGAACTAAAATTCATGTATATTGGTGGCAAATTTTTTGGTTAAATGAGTTAAAGATTATCACATAGTGAAAATCATACTGCGTTAGTCGGGATGATCAATATTTATGACTTGAAGGACCAAGACCAATAACGTGAATCTGAATCTGGAGATTTCTTCCGTCTTACTATCAAGTTGCTCGTGCAGTGTATGAAAAACGCCAGCGGGCGACAAGAGGCCTTGATTTGTGTAAAAATGATCTTCTCAACAATTATGTAGATAATTGGAATTTTTAGGGGGTTTGGTTTCGGTAGAGGGTTTTTTTCACATAGCGGCCATAATGTCTAATATGTACAATTCTGCGCATTTTATGAAGAAAGTTACTCCTTCCGATTGGAGGAAGTGCTATGTAAGATATATAATATCTTGCATTCTTGAAACATAGTTTCAACAAGGCACCAAAGATAACATAGAACACCGTGTTTCAAGATATATAAACACGATAGTCATATTAGAGAGGGCGTCATGTGAGAGCTTATTCACATACACCATATTAAGCATGTAGAGAAAAAAATGCAAAGAGCAAACAAATGAATTGATTTTTTTATAAAGCTTGACAAGGACTAAGATGCAAAATCAACCCTAGGCCTTGGTTTGAAAAGAAAAAGATGTTGGCAGTCTAGTCTAGCTGAGCAAGGTTAGAGAATAGCGAACAATTGAGCTATAGTATATCAGTTAAAGTTTCTTTTGTTTCCCATAAGAAGAAAAACATTGCTCTGTTTGGCATCTAGGTTTTTCTAAAACCAAAGTATTGTAAAACTTCAGTATTTCCTTGCCTAGGCAATAAATACTTTTTTTTGGAAAAAGAGGTCTAGACCTCTTTTTTCTAGACGGCAAAGTTAGTGCAGTTTTGGGGAAAACAAAGTATATAAAACTGCAATTTTTGCTAATGCCAAACACCTCAAAGTATTTTAAACTTCAGTATTTTTAGAAACTGTAGTAATCTCAGAATACTTCAAAAATACAGAGCTACCAATCGGGGCCTGGGCTTATTAATTGTCAAGTCTAAGCAATGCAATTTGGGCGGCTGGGATTTACAGACGAAACTGCAAATAAGGAAACCTCCTCTCACTAACTTGCAAGTTTGCAAACCAAAAAGCATAGATGATTATCAAAAGTTCGCAAACAAAAAAGATCGGGTAAAAGAAAGGGAGAAGAACGATTCTTTGACGGACGGCCGCGGCCGAGCACAACCATGCGATCAGCGATGGACGGCTGAGAGGAGGGCACGATCTGTGGACTAGTCCACCTTACAAGCAAGGGCCCAGCCCAAGCAGCAGTAGGCTGGCAGCGAGTGTTCTGTGTTTCTGCAGATCTCATCTCAGGTCGTCGGGCCGGAGACGACGACGACGACCATCACCATGGCGCCGCCCCTCCCCACCTCTATCCTACTGCTTTTCGCCGTCGCTTTTGCCTTCACCGTCGCCGCCGCTACCTCCACCTCGCCGTCTGCGCCAGAAGACGGCATCCGGATCGTCTCCGCCGAGAAGAGGGTATGTTCTCCATCCTGGTCCCTCCTGAATCCTCCTGGTTAGGGGGCTGTGAAGTGGAGCGACTGTCTTAATACTGACTAGGGTTCGTCGCATCGCCGGCCTCGAACAATTACTCAAATCTGGATCCTAGTTTCGTATCCAATTTAGAGCCTCTCTCTGCGATCCAACTCCCGTACCGTAAGTCCGTAACCATTGGAGGATCCGAGCTGAGCAGATTAGTGGCTATGTGTGTGTTCTCATCTCAAGGATCTGGTGCCTTGTGCTACTGCTAGTATTGATTTTTGGGTTTAGGGTTTAAGTGATCGTGCCTCTACACAATTCATATTTCTGTCAGTAGAGGTGCATTGCGTATGGCATACATCATGGCCGCAACATTAACCACACCTGCAATTCGCCTTCCTGCAGATCGACCTGACCGGACCCATCGTCAAGGTGTACCTCACGCTCAAGGTAAACCCTCCACGCCCTTCCACCTGATCAACATCCCCCCACCATCAACTTGTCAACCGTATCGCCACTCACACTCCACCCTCTGCCACCAGGTTCATAACCCAGCCACCGGCTCTGACGCGTCACACGTTCTCATCGCTTTCACGCCCGTGGAGGCCCAGCATCTCGCCATCGTCAAGGCGACCAGGGCCGAGGGGAAGCGCAAGAAGAAGGTGTATGTGCCGCTACCGGTGGAGCCCGTCGATGTCGCGGCTGATGCCCCGACCGACGCCCGCCTCTACTCTGTTTCGCTGAGCGCGCCATTGAGACCCGCCGAGACGACTACCGTCGAGGTCTTTTACGTGCTGACGCACTCCCTGGAGCCCTTCCCGGCGGAGATCACGCAGTCGGAGTCCCAGCTGGTCTACTACCGCGACAGCGCGGTCGTCCTCTCGCCTTACCGTGTCCAGGAGCAGGTCACCTACGTAAAGACGCCGAGCAACAGGGTGGAGTCCTTCACCAGAGTGGATCCCACCGCTCGTTCGGGCCCCGAAGTGAAATACGGCACGTACAAGGACCAGACTCCATATGCATACTCGCCGATACTCGTGCACTTTGAGAACAACCATCCGTTTGCGGTTGTCGAGGAGCTTGTGCGCAAGGTGGAGATTTCTCACTGGGGGAATGTCCAGGTTACCGAACAGTATAAATTGAAGCATGGTGGTGCTCGGCACAAAGGAGTCTTTTCAAGGTTAGTTGCAACCGGCTTTCTACTCTTATCCATTTTTAGCATATCTGGTTCAGAAAATGGTTTTGACATCCAACCAATGGAACTGTATTCTCTTAGTTACATGCCACTGTCTATCGTTCCATTAACATTATTACAATTGCTGAAGCTCTGAATCAAATGGCTCCACCAAACTGTGCCACATTACTTGAATCCTTAACTAAAAGAGGCAACGCGATGCACTGACTTTTGACTCTATGATTGCCGTAGTCAGTTACAAATTATCTCTCTGATTGTTAGTCAACTTCCTCCAACAGTATAGGTCTAGTACCAGTGAGATAATCAATAAATATCCCCTATCTTCTAGTACTGCTTTACGTCTGGCTTTGTCATGTTGAAATCAAACGTGAATAGGGAAACACACGAACTAACAACATGACTTATGGACTTGAAATCGGGATCTTTGGATTCCAAGCTATATGGAATATTAAGAAATCAATCATCCTGTATCTCGTGCTGGTCAATTTATTTAGCACAATCCTTCGTGGTTACTCATTTATAACTTTTGTTGCTAGGCTCGAGTATCAGTCTAGGCAATCTATCAGCGGAGCATCATCGTTTAAGAATCTTCTTGCAAGGTTGCCTCCTCGAGTCCATTCAGTTTACTATCGTGATGAGATTGGTAACATCTCCTCATCCAATCTGCGTAGTGATTCACACAAGGTATGCGGTATTTCTCGACCGACATCAACTTCAATAATTCAGCATACTATTTAGTGGCAAATAAGATACTTGTTTGCATAAATGTTATCCTGAACTAATATTGCCACATCATTTTTCATTTATTCAGTCAGAACTAGAATTTGAGCCAAGATATCCATTATTTGGTGGCTGGCATTGCACATTCACCATCGGCTATGGTATGCCATTGCAAGATTTCCTGTTTGAGTCAGAAGATGGTCGACGTTTTGCCAACCTAACATTTGGGTGCCCTCTACTGAATACCGTCGTTGATGATCTTACTATCAAGGTAAGTCTGCACAAATTCCAACTCTGATGAAACATATTTCTTATTAGTGGTAAAGAACTAGAGTAGTTTTTAATATGTAGCAACTGCCCATGTCCAGCGCTGCTATTGAAATGTACAGTGTAAGCACACACGTGAGCCTGTACAGTCATCACTCATTTCCTGAGTTGACTAGTCATGTTCCTTGCGTATATTAGCTCTTCTTGAAATTCTCATTAACTGACTTAATTACAAAAAGGTGAAAAATACATTCTTGATAAAGAGACCGAATGATGGTAGTAGGCAAGGTAGCTCTTGCTCTTTTTATGTACATCTTAGCAGCCTCATTTATTAAACCTTGTAATGTCACAGGTTGTGCTTCCTGAGGGATCAAAGAGTCCACAAGCTGTTGTTCCTTTTCTGACTGAGCAACATCTTGAGGTAATCCCATCTTTCCATCAACTACCTGAAAAAGAAGTTTGCTCATACCGAGCGGAGATTTGTTCTGGTTTGACATCTTTTTTTTCCTTTCTTGAGTCTCAGTTCTGATTATGATATATATGGACCGATGCAGACTAGTTATTCCTACCTTGATGTCGTTGGGAGGACAACAGTGGTGCTGAAGAAGAAAAACGTAGTAGGAGAGCACAATGTTCCTTTCCAGGTACTTTGCTCAGTGCCACAGATTGTCCTTGGTTTATCAGTTCTTGTTGCTTCATATCTTATCGTCATTTTGTGAACTGCAGGTGTATTATGAATTCAATCCGGTCTTCATGCTGGCGGAACCGTTGATGCTGATAGCTGCGGCTCTGCTCTTCTTTGTCGCCTGCATTGCCTACCTTCACATGGATCTTTCCATCGGGAAATCGCAGGCCTCTTGAAGAAAAAAACTACGGTGGATCTAAGAGGGAATTTTGGTGCCTAGCCTTTCTGCTGCTAACTATCATGCATGATGATCCGACCCGCGGTGTATTAGTTTTGGAGCATTTTGTACTTCTGTAGAACATGATCATAGGAACGAGACAATGAGAATTACCCGCGGGTGTATGTCTCTGCACATCTATATTGGACAATGATACAGAACTATTTTTGCTGATCAGTTGTGATATGGTAATATTGCCAATAGAACAATATTAAAATAAGCAGGCAAAGATATATAGCCCACACATAAGGGGTATATAGCTAGTGTTCATAGTAGAAAAATCCTAATGCTATGGGGTTTTAACTACAAATCCTGGCAAAGCAAAAATTCCTGAGCGAAATTGGTAGGTTAAGTTCGTTTGGGGCAAATTTCGTTTCAGTACTGCAAACAGATGAAAATTGTTGACATGGGGATTAAATAATATTACCAATAGAACAATGTTAAAATTAGCAGGCAAAGGCAAATTTCGTTTCAGTACTGCAAACAGATGAAAATTGTTGACATGGGGATTAAATAATATTACCAATAGAACAATGTTAAAATTAGCAGGCAAAGATATATAGCCCACACATAACTTTGCCTGGTATATAGCTAGTGTTGATGGTAAAGATCCTATTGACGATTTAACTACACAAATCATGGCAAAGAGCTTTTGGTAGGTTAAGTTCGTTGTGGCAAAAATTGTTTCAGTGCAGAAGAAAAGGTGAAAATTGTTGACAGTGGGATTTGAACCCACGCCCTTTCGGACCAGAACCTTAATCTGGCGCCTTAGACCAACTCGGCCATATCAACTTTCGTGTGTAAATTAATCTAACGGTACTTATTTAAATGCACTGACAACGTTTTTGTCATACCACATCGAACCTCTTTACAAAAAAAAATCTTGAATAAGACTTGTAAAGCTTAAGTACTGCTCCCTCCGTTTCAAAATATAAGATGTTTAGCCTTTTTCTGACACACATATATCTAGATGTTTTTTAGGGTATAGGTTCACTCATTTTGCTTTAACCTACACATTAAAAAATGTCTAGATACATACATGTCAAGAAAAGCTAAAACATCTTATATTTTGGAACGGAGAGAGTATGATGGTAGCATAGCAGTGTTGTTGCTAAGTTTTATGCGAAACACGCTTATTGTGTGAGTTAGCAATTCAGCACCGAATGTGAAGCTGACGTTGGAGATGTAGAAGAATAGCCTGCTAAATAAAAAAGCTAAAAAAAAGGAAAAAATACAATGACACCTCATCTGATGCGTATATGGCTGAATTCCACGATAAGAATAAGGAGGCGTCCAGGCACCGCGCGTGCGATAGCCAACATATTTCATCGCACACCAAAAACGGAAAGTTATGGTCCCGACCAGGTAAAAAGTAGACCCGCCCATTCCCCGCTTCGGCCAGGCGCACCACTCCGGCACGCCACGCGCGCCCGCTGGCCGACCATGCTCGCCGCCGGCCTCCCATCTAAACAAGTGCCCTCGCTGCTGGCCTTCCCTGCAGACGCATGCCCCCGCCGCTGGCCTCTCCTCCAGACGTGTTGCCACCGGCCTCTCCTCCGGATGCGCGCCCCGCCGCCGGACTCCTCTCAAGACAGGCGCCCCCGACGCCGGCCTCACCTCGATACGCGCGCCCGCCATCAGATTTCGTTGAACGCGAGTATGCCGGCCAGGTTCTCTGTCTCCCACCACACGCCCACTGCCGTACTCCTCCGCCCGGCCGCCAATTTCCGCAAACGACCGCGTGCCGGGGAACCCGCTTTAGCACATGGCCTCGGTCAGACCCGACCTCCCCTGTGGCGCATCGCTCTCCCGGCCTTGAGCTCAGGATAGAGCCCATGGCGCGGGGACTGGTAGGGAAGCGTTGACTGGACGCTTCGTGCGAGGAAGAAGATAAAGGAGATAAGAGGGGCAGGCGTTGAGTGGTGGGTCTCACGTGGGGAAGAGAAGCTTGTACTTGCCCAATAATGTTACATGTTGCCTAAAATTATACAATAGTTACTAAAAATCCTGATTTATTGCTTAGCTGTAGTTGCCTCAAAATAACATCTATGTGCTAATTTGTTGCCTAAAATCATATAATAGTTGCTAATGTCACATAATAATTGCTAAAAAAAGCTAGTTTGTTGCCTAAAATCATATAATAGTTGCTAATGTCACATAATAATTGCTAAAAAAGCTAGTTTGTTGCCTAAAATCATATAATAATTATTTACTGTGATTGTAAATATTTAGCGTAGTTACCAAAATATTGCAATTTTCGTGCGAATGCTATAAAATTGTCTATGGATATTGTGAAGTGTGCATCGCTGTCTACATTGGCGACAATCGATATTTCACCAGAAGTCTAGAGCGGCCCCCAAGAAAGTTCGGAGAGGCGCTCGAGATTTCAAGTGCGACACTCAAGGGGATCTCGTGAGGTCATCAGAGGAGATGCACTAGGAATCCACATATAATAGTTGCTAAAACACTTGTTTATTGATTAGTTGTAGTTGCCTAAAAAATCACATATAGGTGCCAATTTATTGCCTAAAGTAACATAATAGTTGGTAAAAAAGCTAGTTTAATACCTAAAATCATACAGATTTAGGATGCACTAGCATTCCCACGCAAATTCTGAAGTTGCCTCTGAATGCTATGAAATTGCATATAGATGTTGTGCATCACCATTTGGTCGGAGTGGCTACTACAATGCGTTGCCAAATTCTGAAGTTGCGTGGGAATGCTATGAAATTACATATAGATGTTGTCAAGTGTGCATCGCCATTTGGTCGGCATGGCTATACGATGCATTTGGTTGGCGGCATTGCGCACGGCCTCACCTACCTCCACCGTCTCACTAACAATCGGCGTATCATGTGCCATCGCCGCGCTTGCCTCCTTTGTGGCTTGTGCCTCATTCCCAGCTTCATAGGTGCGGACACCAGTCGCACCCCTGCCTCAAACGCCCTCGGAAAAGGCCAGGCGACTCTTGAAGTTCCCTGGTACTGTTGTAGAGTTGCCTGCCGTTGTATTGAAGTTGCTTAGTGTTGTGCAAAGTTGACTCATGATGTTACACCAAAAGTTGCCTAGATATGTTGCGCTAAAATTGCCTAGTGTTGTTGCAAAGTTGCCTCTCGCTGTTGTGAGTTGCCTATCACTACAGCGAAGTTGCCTACCGCTGCAATAAAGTTCCTACCGTTGCACTGAAGCCTAGGCCTGACAAGTATTGGAGCTCGACCATGGCCGACTTCATCTAACCCTGGTCCAACTAAAGAGAGTCCATGCTCGTCATTTTAAAATCTGAGACCGGATCTAGACATGCTCGACATTGCATACCATAGATATACCACTTTTAAAAGACAATAGGCAACTTCAATTGCATATAGATGTTGTGAAGTGTGCATCGCCATTTGGTCGGAGTAGCTACTACAATGCGATGCCAAATTCTGAATTTGCTTGGAAATGCTATGAAATTACATATAGATGTTGTGAAGTGTGCATCGACATTTGGTCGGCATGGCTATTACGATGCATTTGGTTGGCGGCATTGCGCACGGCCTCACCTATCTCCACTATCTCACTAACAATCGGCGTCACATGTGCCATCGCCGCGCTTGCCTCCTTTGTGGCTCGTGCCTCATTCCGAGCTTCATAGGTGCGGACACCAGTCGTGCCCCTGCCTCAAACGCCCTCGGAAAAGGCCAGGCGCCTCTTGAAGTTGCCTGGTACTGTTGTAGAGTTGCTTGTCGTTGTATTGAAGTTGCTTAGTGTTGTTGCAAAGTTGCCTCATGATGTTACACCGAAAGCTGGTTAGATATGTTGCGCTAAAATTGCCTAGTGTTATTGCAAAGTTGCATCTCGCTATTGTGAGTTGTCTATCACTACAACGAAGTTGCCTACCGCTGCAATGAAGTTCCTGCCGTTGCACTGAAGCCTAGGCCTAACAAGTATTGGAGCTCGGCCATGGCGGACTTCGTCTAACCCTGGTCCAACTAAACAGAGTCCATGCACGTCATTTTAAAATCAGAGAACGTACCTAGACACGCTCGACATTGCACACCATAGATATACCACTTTTAAAAGACAATAGGCAACTTCACAGTTTTTGCTAATTACACTATTGTTATGACAAATTATAACCGTTGTTCAATACTAGGCAAGAAACTAATCATAATAGAGCAACTACTATTAACTACATAATTAAGCAACTAGTCTAAGATGTTTAGCAACAAATTGATTGAATCAAGCAACAAATTGATAGAATCGAGCAACTAGGACACACGGTTGTAGCCTTTGCATATTCTATAAGTGAAGGGGTTCTCAAGCAAAAAGACCAAAGAGATAAGGTCCTTCCCTGTAACTGTCGCTGATGCACGGAGTGGCCGTCAGCCACCGACGACACGCCTCGGTTGGGGTCGCGGTCCCCTGGAGCCCGCCGCGTCGTGGAGCTCTTTAGGATCTGGAGCATGCTGGCCGCCTTTCGCGTGGAGTATGCCGGCTGCCGCCTGGAGCCGGAGCTCATCGTCCGCGATGCCGGCAGTCGCTGAGGGCATCGTTCTCTACTGCCGCCATGTGGCGGTGGACGAGGACAAGATTGCTAGCGAGTGTGTGCGATGCTAGCGAGTGTGCGACAACGAGATTGCCGAACTAATGTTCCACAAGCTGCTCCTGGCGAGGCGCGGTTGCCGCGGAGGAGGACAAGAAGAGGGTGACACCCGACAAGCGAGGGGGCCTTGCAGTAGAGCACGAGGCCGAAAATCCAGGGCGGCGCCTGGAGGAGGGCGACAGAGGCCGATCTCGCGGTGGAGGACCGCTCGCCGCATGCGGAGCAAGGGCCCCGCCCATTGGCGTTCGATTTCGCGTTTGGGGATGGTGGTTCATGCGGGGAACAAGGGGACTGGCGACATTCAAGCTCGTCGGAGGAGAAGCAATGCTTCCTGGAGCAGATGGGGCGGCGGAGGTATGCTGAGGCGAGTCGCCGAGTTCGGGTGAGCACGCTGGATGTGGCAAGTGCGAGGATAGGAAAGGAGAGTGGTGAGGGTGCGTGAGTGCTGGACCTGGCCACCGCCACCGAAACACGCGGATCGTGCGGCCACTAGGCGTGCGACGAGAGTGTCATTTTATCGCAGCTGCGATATGTAGAATTTGGGTAAGAATAAAGCTTGTGGACATAGGCAAGGCAGATTTTAGCAAAGCAAAGATTAGAAAATCTAAACGAAGATCAAAGTCAAAAACAAGACAAGACTTGCTTTTACTATGGCAAGTCAAATCACTAGAGAAACAATTACAAAAAATATGAATGATATTTTATAGAGGATAAAATTGTAAAAATTAACAAATAAAAAGGCGAGAATAGTGTCTAGATGAATATTGTTAGGAATAAATTACAACCGCTCTAGGCGGTTACTAGTATGCCCAAAGCACCCTTTCTGTACAGACATGTCTCTTGTGTATAGACACCTCTTCTCTCTCTCTCAGCAGTTGCATCTCTTGTAAACAGTCATGTCTCTTGTAACAGGCACCTCTTCGGAGGCACCCCAAAATCCTTGTATAAATAGGGCTTTGCCCACAAGCAATAAACACAAGTTTTCACTCTCAATCCTCTGAGTTTTAAAACGTTATCAGCACGCTCGACAATCTGAGCGATTTCGAGAACAACGAGATCAAAGAACAAAAGAGGAAGCGCACGGGCGTCTGCCTCCATCCTTGGAAGAACAAGGCATACACCCTATTGCTAATCGGTAAGAACATTATAGAATCGAAGGCCTCGACTAAGAAGGTAAGCAATATCTTAGCCTTCTTCAATAAAAGTCTGCGGTCGCCGACTCCCTCACGCCCCGCGGCTCTCGTCGCCGACCTCGTCGCCCTCGGGCTGCCGCTTCGCATCCCGCCGTCGAGCGGCAGCGAACGTCGCGCCGGCAGTTGGAGCCCGGCCGCGCTGGGGCTCGCAGACGGCGGCACGTCGCTCGGGGACATGGAGCCCGGCCGCGCTCGAGCTCCCGAACGACCGCGCGGACGGCGTTGCGCCCGGCGCCCGCCCCCGTGGTGACTCCTCCGGCGAGTTCATCCGCGACGGAAACATCTCCGTCCGCAGGTGAAGGCAGCCGATGCAGCTCGCAGAGGCGCTTGGGCTGTGTTTCGTGGAATCGGGTGCTCTACCATGGTCGATACGGGGGAGTTGATTTGGGGATAAGGAACTGACGCAATGAAATATATGTTGTCCACTCCTCCCTTATCCTCTCGTATGGCCTAGAAGCCTGTTGGACCGCTTACTGCCTAACTCTCCGCCATGTGCACTGGCTAACTAGATTACATTACTGGCTAACTACATTACATTACGTATTTCAGTTTTAGCTTACCAGTGATCTAGCAGTAGTTTTAACTCTGTTTTAGATTCTGTAAATTATAGCTTATTAGTTTCTGTAATTTATTTCAGTTAGAGTACTAAGTATTCCTGAAAATATATGTGATGTAATATATTTCCATGTGTGCACATGTTGAAATAGATTACGTTCATTATTTGCAATTGAGATTTTAATTTCTTGCAAATAAATTGATTCATCTTAATTGAGCTATTTTGGTTCAATACGAGCAAGAATTGATATGCAAAATTAAATATCAATTTACCATCAATTAAGTCTAAAATGCCTTAAAAGCACAAAATTGACTTAATTCGAACTGAATTGATATGCAAAATCAAAAAAAAAAAGTGACTACTTCAAATTTATATATGGGATCACAAGGTAATGTGGCATCTACTGCATGGTGTGCAGATTATCCACAATATTGTGAGGTCTACATTTTGTCAAAATTGACACAATGACTACCTTCAATATGCTCTCCCATATATTTAAATCAAATCATAACATAAGGTACTAAAAAAAAAGCATCTACTGACTTGGGTCAGACTATGCTTCTTGGTGCTGAGAGATGTACTCCATAAAAATGGTGATTATCTACAATGTGTTATGATAGATGATTTGAGGCCTACACTAAAACCCAAGTGTTCACTTGAGTTTACAAGATTTTGCAAATTTTATTACAACACAACCAAGATGACTTTAATTTACATACATGTAAATTAATCAAATCTATGGTTCTCGTTCATGTAGAACAACATGGCCGCTAAAGATTTTGAAGAGCTTGCGCTCGATGGGCATAACTACCCTACATGGGCAATGGATGTTAAAATTAGTCTTTCATCCCGTGGCATTGCAGGTGCACTCATACCACCTGAGAATCCTCCTCAAGAGGGAGATGCACAAGTAACTGAGCAACAGAAATATACTGCCTTATCCCTTATAAGGCAACATATTCACCCAGATTTGAAATCTGAATATTTGATGGAGGAATCTCCAAGCAATATGTGGCAATCACTTAAAACAAGATATGAACAGCAAAAGGCCGTCATACTGCCTGAAGCTAGTCATGAATGGACCCATTTAAGACTCCAGGATTTCAAATCCGTTGGAGCTTATAACCATGAAGTCCATAAGATTTGTTCTAAATTGCGGTTTTGTGAGAAGGAACCTTCAGAACTGGAGAAGATAGAAAAGACTCTATCAACTATGCTCCCCGCTGACAGGATCCTACAGCAACAATATCGTGCCAGGAATTACCAAGTTTATTCTGAACTTATACATGTACTCCTCCAGGCTGAGAAACATGATGAACTTCTTTTAAAGAATAGTCATCAACGCCCGGTTGGGGCTGCACCTCTCCCTGAAGTACATGCAAATTTTCAGAAAAACAATAAGTTCAATGGCTCATTTAAAGGCCAATCTAAGAACTTCAAGGGTAAATTCAACCGCAACCGCAACAAGAAGAACAAGCCACATAATTCAGATAAGGGGAAGGGCAAAGCAAAGAATAAGTTTGATAAGACAATTCTTTGCCAGAAATGTGGATGCTACAAGCATGTCACCAAGAAATGCCGCACCCCAAGACATCTGGTAAACCTCTACCTGCAATCCATGGGACGTAACGGACATGCCCAAGGAGCAAGATATGAATCTCACTTCAATCTTCAACCTGATAATAACATGGAAGCGGAATGTTCGCAAGATGTTCAAGGAACACCAAGCAACACCAAAGAATTCCATCAACCACAGGACTCCATGGACAAGGAGAATATGATGATAGAATACGCCTCAAACGACATGTTCGGGGACTTTGACTAGTCAATCAACTCCATTAAATAATATATTTATTTACATCCATTGGATTGTTGTAATAAATTAATAATAATAATATGTAAAGCACAATATGTATTGTATCAAACATATTATTAGTGTTGTTGGTATCATCACCCTATATTGTAAAGCACAATATGTATTGTATTAGCACTTTGATATTAAGAAAGTTGTATGTATTCTATATATTCAATAGAAGTCTTTTCATCACTGAAAATTCTACATTTTAATATATAGATTTCTACGGGAGTCAATCCAAATGGAGGAGGAAATATGCCTTGTGGACAGTGGTACCACAAACTCTATACTTAGGGAAATAAAATATTTTCAAACTCTCAAAAAGTTAAATGGAAATATTTTAACAATCGCTGGACGCGATGCGGTAATTGTTGGCACAGGACGTGCCATATTTACCCTCCCTATGGGTACGCAGATTATAATTGAGGATGCTTTATTATATCCCGATTCAACTCGTACCCTCATCGGCTACAGAGATATCCGCAAAAATGGATTTCACATTGAAACCCATGAGGACAACAAAGAGGAATATCTCCTCTTCACCAAAGACAACGGATATGGCAAACAAATATTTGAGAAAATTCCTTCTTTATCATCAGGATTGTACTACACATACATAAAACCCGTAGCACATGTTGCGTATAAGGTAATTTTTCAAAATGTCAATGCATTTCAAACTTGGCATGATCGCCTAGGTCATCCTGGTATCGGGATGATGAGAAAAATTATCTGCAATTCCAATGGTCATGACTTAAATGAAGCTAAATTCCCACAATCTTCGGATTTCATGTGCACTGCATGTGCTACTGGGAAACTTATTTTAAGACCTTCTCGTCTTAAAATCCAAGCGGAACCACTCCAATTCCTTGAAAGAATTCAAGGCGATATTTGTGGTCCTATCCAACCATTGTCTGGACCTTTTAGGTATTTCATGGTTCTTATAGATGCATCTACACGATGGTCCCATGTGTGTCTATTATCCACACGAAACCATGCATTTGCTAAAATAATGAGACAAGTTATTAAATTACAAGCTCATTATCCCGAGAATCGAATCAAATCAATTCGAATGGACAACGCTGCTGAGTTTTCCTCGCGAGCCTTCAATGATTATTGCATGGCACTAGGAATTGAAGTTCAGCACTCGGTCCCATATGTCCACACTCAAAATGGTTTGGCCGAATCTCTAATTAAGAGAACTAAGCTCATAGCACGACCTTTGCTAATGAATTGCAACTTATCAACTTCATGTTGGGGTCATGCAGTTTTACATGCTGCTGACTTAATTCAATTGCGACCAACTGCATATCACAGCACTTCCCCTCTGCAATTAGTACGTGGAAATCTACCTAATATTTCCCATCTGCGTAAATTTGGATGCGTCACATATGTGCCAATCTCACCACCGCAGCGTACATCCATGGGCCCACACAGGAAACTGGGGATCTATGTGGGGTACAAATCACCGTCAATAATCAAGTACCTTGAACCCCTCACAGGGGATCTATTCACAGCCCGTCACGCTGATTGCATCTTTAATGAGGACCATTTCCCGGCATTAGGGGGAGATATCAAGTACCAAAAGGAATGCCCGGAAATCGATTGGAATGCCCAAGGCATTTCCTCCTCTGACCCACGTACTCAAGAAACTGAACTTCAAGTTCGGAAGATAATTAATTTGCAACATATAGCAAATAATCTGCCAGATTCATTTACTGACTATAAAGGTGTCACTAAATCCTACAATCCTGCAATAAATGCGCCTGAAAGAGTGGAGGTACCAACAAAAACCACTCAACCCCCTATTCAAAATAAGAGGGGGAGAAGTACGACCATAAAACAGGATTCAGCTCCTCGCAAGCAACAAAGGAAACAGGGGAAGAAACCCTCTGAACAAGTAAATGTAAAACAGGATTCAGCTCCTCGCAAGCAACAAAGGAAACAGAGGAAGAAACCCTCTAAAGAAGTAAATGTAAATCAACCTAGCATTGATAATCCAGTGGAAGGAAAACCTCCACAACCCAGCTCAGTTGTGCACTCAATGACTGGGACATCGGAAAACTCAGACTCAACCGTATTGGGAAATCACGACGAGTCAACAAGGGTAAATGAAATTTCCACAAACTATATAGACTCTGGAGAATCTTACAATCGTAAGTCTACAATTGTCGACATAAATTTCTCAACTACAATTGCAAACAACCTTCTAAATGATCATGATCCAAAGACCATAGCAGAGTGTGAGAAACGCTCCGACTGGCCTAAATGGAAGGATGCAATCCAAGTAGAATTAGCATCGCTCAATAAACGAAAGGTATTCACTGAAGCAATACCTACACCTCCCAAAGTTTTCCCTGTGGGATTTAAATGGGTTTTCGTTCGTAAGCGGAACGAAAACAATGAGGTGGTGAGATATAAAGCAAGGCTTGTAGCCCAAGGTTTCACGCAGAGACCAGGCATTGATTTCAATGAAACTTATTCTCCAGTAATGAGTGGTATTACATTCCGATACCTCATATCTATGGCAGTACAAAATCGTCTATCTATGCAGTTGATGGACGTAGTGACCGCTTACCTTTATGGATCACTTGATTCGGACATCTATATGAAGGTTCCTGATGGAATCCCAATTCCGAATCCAAATGCAAACTGCAACGTATATTGTGTAAAACTAAATAAGTCTTTATATGGCTTAAAACAGTCGGGACGCATGTGGTACAACCGACTTAGTGAGTTCCTATTGAAAAAGGGATACTCCAACAATGATGATTGTCCATGTGTCTTCATCAAAAAGTCTGAAACAGGATTTTGCATTATTTCAGTGTATGTTGATGACCTTAATATCATTGGCAACACACAAGATATTGATGAAGCACGCAATCACCTAAAGACGGAATTTGAGATGAAGGATTTGGGTAAAACCAAATTTTGCTTAGGATTACAACTTGAGCACCTTCCCTCAGGTATTTTGGTTCATCAAACCGCCTATATCCAGAAAATATTGGAGAAATTCAATATGGACAAATCCTATCCATCCAAAACTCCCATGGTTGTTCGATCTCTAGACGTAGAGAAAGATCAATTCAGACCAAGGGATAATGGAGAAGAGATACTGGGATCCGAAGTTCCATATCTCAGTGCTATTGGAGCGCTTATGTATCTTGCAAATTGCACCAGGCCTGATATTGCATTTGCAGTAAATTTACTAGCTAGACATAGCGCAGCTCCTACTAAACGACATTGGACGGGAGCTAAGAATATCTTTCGATATCTCCAAGGCACAAAGGATCTTGGCCTATTCTTTCAATTTCAGAGAAATCTGGACATTGATATGATTGGGTATACCGATGCTGGCTACTTATCAGACCCCCATAATGCCAGATCGCAAACCGGTTTTGTGTTCCTACATGGTGGGACAGCCATCTCATGGAAGTCTTCTAAGCAAACCTTAGTGGCTACATCCACCAATCATTCTGAAATAATTGCATTATATGAGGCATCACGTGAATGTGTATGGCTTCGCAGAATGATAAACCACATACAACAATCATGTGGAAAAGGTTCTATCAAATCTCCGACCATTATTTATGAAGATAATGCTGCTTGTGTTGCTCAAATGCAAACGGGTTACATAAAGAGCAATATCACTAAACATATTGCACCCAAATTGTTTTATCCCCATGAATTACAGAAAAGTGGAGATATAAACATTTTGCAAGTCAAATCATGTGATAATCTTGCTGATCTATTCACGAAGTCACTACCAACTTCAACATTTGAAAAGTATGTTCATGGAATTGGTATGAGACGACTTCGAGATTTGAAAGGATCAGGGGGAGTATCCCTCTGAACCATAACCCATTCAAACATTATATTACACTCTTTTTCCTTTATGAGTTTACTCTCATGGTTCTCATCGAGGTTTTTAATGAGGTAATATCAACTCAAGAATATATGGCATACCTCTTATTTTCCCCACTGGGGTTTTTAACGGATGTATACAAGACATATTAATTGTTCTTTAAACTTACCAATGAATTTTATCCTTCCAAGGTTTTCTCATATAAGTTATCAAAGAGACAATAATCATTATATGTTGTACTATTTTCTCCTTACTTTTCCCACTGAGTTTTAAATGAGTTTTTGACAACATATCAAATTCTAGTCTCCTCATATTTTTCCCACAGGGTTTTTGGGGGAGTTTATTCAAGAAAATTTATCGCTTGTGATCAAGGCCATTACATTCAAGATTATACAAGGAATACAAGACATACAAGAAGAATCTTTGTGCAAGGGGGAGTGTTAGGAATAAATTACAACCGCTCTAGGCGGTTACTAGTATGCCCAAAGCACCCTTTCTGTACAGACATGTCTCTTGTGTATAGACACCTCTTCTCTCTCTCTCAGCAGTTGCATCTCTTGTAAACAGTCATGTCTCTTGTAACAGGCACCTCTTCGGAGGCACCCCAAAATCCTTGTATAAATAGGACTTTGCCCACAAGCAATAAACACAAGTTTTCACTCTCAATCCTCTGAGTTTTAACAAATATGAACAAGGCTTCTATCGCGGTTGGCCAAAGAGCAGCAGTGAATGCGAGCAGTCCTCGCCTCCCGAATCGTCTTCCAAACCAAATCCCCCAAGGGAAAAACCCCAGCTTTGCCAACCCCTTGCGAACCCTAGCAATGGCGATGCCAATGTCCACCCACTGAGTCAGCCCGATCCACATCCCATCTCTTTCCTCTCATCCTGGCCGGCGCCGGGGATGGGTTCCACTCGGTCGGGGAACAACACGCCCAGGGCGCGGCGGGCGCTGGCGGCCATGAGGGCCCTCGGCTTCTCCAACAAGCACTCCATCGCCGTCCTCAAGCGCCTCCTCAAGGTCTACAACAACAACTGGGAGCTCATCGAGGACGAGTCCTACCGCGTCCTCGCCGAGGCCATCCTCGACCACCAGCAGCAGGTCCTTTCCTCCCCTCCGCCGCCCATCCTCTGTTCCCTAATCCACTCTCCTGCGATATAAAAAATGGTTTTCCTTTTGGGCGCGGGGGAGGGGTTTCAGGCGAGCGGCAATGGGGGTCCGGAGCCGGAGCCGGAGCCGGAGCAGGAGGAGATCGACGACGACGATATCCCGGCGGGAGGAGACCCGTCGACCTCCCTCGGCCCCCCCTCGCCTCCGTCCCCCACGGCCGAGCAGAACGCCGCCCCCATGGAAGCGGTCGTCTCGCCTCGTCCGCAGGCCAGAGCCTCGGCGAGGTTGCTGGGCAAGAGGCGGCACAGGGAGGATGTCCAGCTGGAGGACGCCGTCTTCCTGAGGGAGCCCAAGCCTGAGCCTCTCGATATGGAGGATGTGCAGCCTGGCCCGATCGGCCGTTCGCGCAACGCGTCCTCCTCCGAGGAGTTGTTTCGAGAATTGCCTCCGCCGCAGCCCCATCAAAATCCTGAACAGATCCCAGGTTCGAGCTGACATTTGATCCTTTTGTCCTCGTAAGTTAAGGAGATAGCTTGCCTTCTTTTCCTTTTATTTAGATCATGATGAAATTGTAATTCTTTGCTTGGTAAGTTGCAACAGTCGACGGTAGTATTATTAAAGCATAAGCACTAGTTCCACAATCTGCTCGATTGGTTTAAACGGCATAGATAGATCAATGATACTCTTGTTAAAATTGCTCACTACACTTGGTTGCGTCCTTTAACTTAATGTCACATGATTAACTTTTGCTTGGTGGAACTCTTAGAAAACGTGTTAAATACTTTTTTTTTTTTGAGATAACAACTGATGGCATTTCAATCAATGGCGAAACCGATTACAAACGACTCCACAAAAAAAGAAAATACAATATGATCCCAAACT
The DNA here is from genome assembly GCA_007115705.1 of Dactylis glomerata. Classification (NCBI taxonomy): domain Eukaryota; kingdom Viridiplantae; phylum Streptophyta; class Magnoliopsida; order Poales; family Poaceae; genus Dactylis; species Dactylis glomerata. Next base: position 2,516,615 of record QXEO01000360.1, on the reverse strand, counting down.
TTTGCAAGAATGACCTCACACCATACTTCCAAAGCACCATCAAGCCCATCGTCCTCATCGTCACCACCCAAAAGCAGGTACCAGACCCAGAAGCAGCACATCTTCAGACACCATCGAATCACCGCCGCCACTATCGCCACAATGGGCTTTGAACACCGCAAGAGTGCCCACCCCGTGGGGTGAGAGCTAAGATCTATTTCCAGAACATCAGGCAGGCAGGAGATGGGGAAGACAATGCAGTGCCTCCAATCCCAGATCCCTGAGCAGTAGGTCCCAACCACCGACGTCACGTCGAGCCGCATCCTCCCCTCGCCACCATGGCCGGCCAGAAGAAGCTTCACGCCGCGACAGTCGCATCTCAAAAAAAGACCCTGAAAAACCATAACGAGGAAGACAGTGGCGCCATCCTCTTCCACTCCCTCGCCACCACGGCCGGCCGAGGGGAAGACAATAGCATCAGCAGCCCTCCGACTCCCGAACAGACTCCCGAAGCTCCACGGCAGAGTCGAAAGACGACCGTGCCCGGAGAGACCAACCTCTCCAAATCCGCAGATCTGAGATGGGGATCGAGCTCCAGCACCCTTATTCCGACGCGACACCGCCTCCACCATCCTGACGGCATCTCCTAGATCCCTAGCAGATCTCAAGCCCCCACCGCCGGCGATCCAACGAAGCTCCGCCGCCTCCATGGGACCACCGCGGATTGAGAAGGAGACCACCGCCGCCGGCCGCCCAGGCTTTGCCTAGGCGTCTTCGCCGGCGGCGGTGGAGGGGAGGGGGAGGCGGGGGCGGCCTCGAGCAGGGAGGGCGGCGGCGCCCCGGCGCAGGCGCGGCGGCGCCCGCACGGGAGCAGTTTAGGGTTAGGAGGCGGGCCGGAATGGCAAACTATCCTGTTGTTGGAGATGATGACGAATGTCCCTGTTAAATACTAGTATGTCTTTAGTCAATCACATCTTTGCTGTTATGTTCTTTCAGCAACGGTCTTATTCTGATTCGACTCCTTTGAACTTTTTGAAGGTGCTAGAAACAGGACAATTCAAAGATGCAGAAATCAGAAACTGGCTACAGTGTCCATAGAGCCAACAAGCAGCGGATTGAAAAATGGAACAGGGTCTGGTGTTGGAAATGTGCAGGAAGCACCTTGTCTAGACATTGAGGTAGCATCATCCGCTACGGGTGAGGTCAAGATGTTGCTGAAATGCAGTGTCGATCCATCAAAGTTCCGCATGCCTTCTTTAGAAGCAGTTCTCAAGATGGTTGAGAGTAAATGCCTTCGCTCATACAAAATTCTCCCTCCTGATTTTTCCATACGCAGCCTCATGACCGAGATATGCCAGTGTGTTGTACAGCTGGGCACTGAACATATGCAATCAGATGGTGCTGGTATTGGCAGCAGGTCAGAGGATGGTAGAAATAGAAAACAGATAGCTGCAGACAAACTATTGGTTTCTAACAGCTCAGAGAGTGGTCCATTGAATTCGACTCCTGCCCAGCAACGACATCTTGCGCTTTCCATAGTCAGGACTAACCATGATGTAACGGATATATCTAAGGGAGAAGAAAAACTAAGGATATCAATTAAAAATGAATTTGGGGGAGAGAAATGCCCACCTTCGTTTTATTATATCTCACGAAATGTTGTATTCCAGAATGCTCATGTTAACGTGTCGCTTGCGAATATTGGTGGTGAAGACTGTTGCACTGATTGCTTTGGCGACTGCTTGTCCTCACCCAAACCATGTGCTTGTGCAAGAGAAACTGGGGGTGAATATGCATATACACTAGAAGGTTTGGTTAGGCCAGCATTCATTGATGAGTGTGTCTCTATGAACCGCTTCCCAGAACAACATCAGAATGTGTTTTGTGAAACTTGCCCGCTCGAGAGGTCTAGAAATAAAGCTTCACCAGAGCCTTGCAGGGGACACCTTGTTAGGAAATTTATCAAGGAGTGCTGGAGCAAATGTGGCTGTAACATGCAATGTGGTAACCGTGTGGTTCAACGTGGCATCTCATGCAATCTACAGGTATATTTAATGCTTTTTCGGAACGTAGATAGCTGGGGCACTAGGTTTCCTTTATTTTCTATGTACAGCATACTGATTGTACTGACGCCGGATGGTTTTCAACTACTGCTACTTTTATTATCTAGGTTTTCTTCACTGGAAAAGGGACAGGCTGGGGGCTCCGCACTCTAGATGAATTGCCGAAAGGAGCTTTTGTTTGTGAATATGTCGGGGAGATACTAACAAATACAGAATGGCATGAAAGGTCCGTTGAAAGTACGCAAAATGATAGGTATGTACATCCAATACTTTTGGATGCTGGTTGGTGTTCTGAAAGGGTGCTGAAGGATGAAGAGGCTTTATGCCTAGATGGAACATTTTATGGGAATGTTGGCAGGTTCATTAACCACAGGTGCGCTTTAGCTCTTCCTGTCATCGTTATGATTTTTCATAATGACAGTGTAAAAGATGAAGCTTATGTATTGTCTTCCCCCAAAAAAATCTGGTTGTAACAACACTCCGTTATGTAGATGTTGTGATGCAAATCTAGCAATGGTTCCTGTTGAAGTGGAGACTCCTGATCATCACTATTATCATGTAAGCTACTCTTGACAACTTTGTGTTGGACTCTGAAAATACCATAAGATAGACACGTCATGTTGATGTTTCTTTTTGTTGTTTGTTATAAAACAGCTTGCATTTTTCACAAGCACAAAGGTGGAGGCTTTTGAGGAACTGACATGGGTATGCTTTATATGGTTTCTTAATATGAATGCATGATGTAACCTTTGTTCGTACAGACGAAGGTGTATATTTTTCAATGGAATATCCTAATGTATAGTTGCAAAAAGTGAACGAATCTCATGATATTGCTGTCTAAGTAAGGCTGAGGTTTCTGTTCTTTATTTCTAGGCTTCCCTAATGTATGTATATGTGTTGTGCTTACAGTTGGCTTTTTTACAAGCTGAATCCCAAGTATTTGTTTTGTACAAGTCAACGCTATTAAAAGAAAACTAAATTAGGAAGTGCATAGCTGTTGCAAGTAAAAGAAATGTTGATATATTAGATTCGCAACAGAAGACAAATGCTTAGCGAGATGGTGCTGGTTTTCAGGATTACAGCATTGATTTCGACAATGAGAAGCAAAAACCAGTGAAACCGTTCGAGTGCCTGTGCGGGAGCCGATACTGCCGGGGAAGGAGGCGGCATCATCCGAGTACGTGCTTGGTCCTATCGCTTTGGCTCGAAAACAACCATCGGCAAACGTTTTTTGATGCCTTTTTTTTTTGCAGGGAAGAGAAGTGTAACAGCTGCTACTGTGGAATGAGTTGAGCTGAGCTACTCTGGTTGTTGTCTAGGGAGGGAGTGTTAAGTAGGGAAATTGAGTTATTGGCAGTGGAAGATGGCGTTTTAGGTTGTGTATTTTGGACAAGGGATGAATTTGGATGGTAGAAGGATGAGATGACGATGGCCCCCTCCTGTGTATGGATGGTATGACCTATATAGTACTAAGTACAAAATTACTGACACTTATTTCCGATCGGAGGGAGTATATATTAGATATGTATGTACTAGGTAGTTAGTAAATCCAGTGGAATGGAATCGGATGCATGGCTTTCAGTTGTGCAGATATATATGCATTTTCCTTGGCCATCTTGTTTCAAGGTTTAGGATGATCTATTGGTTAAGTACTACTGTATTAAGAATGGGGGAAACTAAATTAGTATACTAGATAAATTCAGCAAGCGAGAGAGATAGTGCTTACCTTGCTTTTTACATGGAACAGAACTATTCCATTAGTGAACTCGATCAGCAAGATCGGTGTTGAATACTTGTACAGAGGTTGGCAAGATCCTTACAACTAGCTCTTAGCGCCATGAGGCCATGTGCAACTTTATTACATTCAACGGGACCGGAAAAAATCCTTTGACAACAGAAAAATTCAAGCGAATAAACGCCCTGATATTCCGGTAGATCACACCTTCAGGTGCCAGGTCGGACGCCCTGGTTAATGGAGAATCTATAATAGGTTGCTCCTGACCCATCAACCAAGAAGGCATCTCTCCACACACACATAGAAATGCATTGCACAAAGCAAGTGGGCGAGGTCTTTGCGACTGTAGAAAACTCCTAACAATGTTGAGTGATGTGGAGGGAGCTTTATCGAGAAACTGTAAGGGCTCGTTTGGCTCTTATCATTTGAGGCTAGAATCAAAGAATTTATTTATAATTCTAATAATTACTTGTTTGGCTGCCACGAAATTAGTTATGGAATTTATTTAGAATTCTATGGGTTTTTATCTCATGTCTAACCTTAATACCTATTGGGTACCCTATCATTTCTATAGATTTTTTAAAATAAAATAATATCATCATATTATTTCATTTTATTTCTACCAAATAAAATAAAATGATGGGTGCCAAACGAGCCCTACAGAAAATTGTTCCAGAAGGACAGGTTTCCCCGCAGCCATGTGTTGAACTCAAGCTAAAAGAACAGGGTGGGGGAGAGAACAGAGAACACAGTGCAACCAAAGGTAGGAATACCTTGTATCAGTTTCCGGCTGGTTCCCCGCAATGAACCGGTCAAACTCTCTTATTCTTAATGAATGAAAATGGCAAAAATTTTGCTTGTTTAAAAAAAGGCAGGAATAAACAGAAATCATTTGACAAGGATACCGCTGGCACAAACTGATTACTACTATTTCAATCTTCAGATATGATTCATGTTCCATGTGTATACTTGTTCTTCCAACACACACGCAAGCCACACTTTCATGATCTAGTTGCACAAAGCACACCTACTAGAGTTGTTCACTTAAAGTTAAAAAAACAAGCGTCCACAAACTTATTCACGGATAAAAGCATCCTAAGCAGCATCTGATCCCCACTCTCTTCTATCAACAGAAGTCAGTATGACAGGTTAGACACTACCTAGTCAACTCCCATTGTCTTATGAGCAAAGTCATATATCATCATATATGTACCATGGGGAGGCGCGGCGAGGCCAGACAACCGCTACTAGTAGCCTCCCCTAGTTAAAAGCATCAGGCCTCTTTGCCCTCGAGATTTTTGCTCGGGACAGGGCGTCGTTATTATTCATGACGCCCATGCAAAGTACGGGCATATGGCCCGCCTTGCCACAGTCCAGTTGCCGCAACCATAGAAATACCTTCCCTGCATGGGACCTGGTTTGCGTACAATGTTCCACCTGCTCAGCACCCCGCAGTAGCAGTACATTGGTCTCTCCTTTCCTGCGGTGTTGCTGGCATAGGGATTATTAGTAACCTGGACATGAGGTCCCAGTATCTCCTTTGTGTTGTGCTGCAATAGGGTGAGATCTGGAGAACGGTCAGGGGATGGCTGGCACGTTATTGATTGTGGGGCAGGTTGCCACACAAGCGAGTTAGTGATGGAGAACTTGAAGCCCCGGTGCATCAGCAGCGCAAGGAGGCGAGCAGTATTGCGCGCATCATCAAGCCCACAGTGGGCACGACCCTCCCATGTGAGGCCAGCTAACTGAACCGCATCCTTCAAGTTGCACCTCACACCCCCATACACTTCCTGGAAAGGGACCTTCAAGTTGATCCACCTGATAAAATGTGTGCATATCAGTGTCAAAATACAAAACATTGCACAAATGGCTCAAACATGACACCTCGTTTAAGGAGAAAGGTATTAAGAAATAACTATTTACATGAGTAGAAAATTTATTTACTGATTATCAATTTATTCATCATGCATGAGAAATCATATACCCAGAAAAATCAGTCGCGTGTGGGAGAAGACTCGGTGACCCATTTAATCACCTTTAGCAAGCAATGAACTATATGTACACTGAGTATAGATTCCAATTTTCCTAAAAACTTTCTGATAACAAATATCAGCATCGACAAGTTGTCTAAAGACCTATATGGAACAAAACGGATATTGAAAGGGAAATCTAGGAGTATTACATATTTCCATGCAAGCTTCTTCTGTTCCAAATAAACCCTAAAATTTATACATTCATGACGCGTGACTTAGATTAAATCTCCAAACAAATGGCACACTTTACATTAAATATTGGAAACTAAATATTCATTTTCTTTAAGAACAAAAAGAACAGGGAAAGTGGACAGCTAAAAACTCCTAAAAGCTATGTACTTGTTTCACCTCATCTCATAACGCACGGTTGGTCAAAAAGAGAATAATAGGAGACTAGATTATTGGCTCAACAACCATGGTGCTACTGCAACGCAGTAAGCACCTCTAACTTAATTTAGAATCTCCCTCTTGTGGTACACAGTACAGTCATAGTGTTGGGTTGGGAGCGAGGATGAGCATCCATGGGAGTGTCAGCCACATCCAAGTGTTTGGTTGGTCAAATCATATCATGCCATCCAGGACAAGTGTACGACTGAAGAGCATATTCTCCTTACATGTTGAGCTATGAGATGCGATGAAAACGACCAACGAACACATAAATATTTACTTATAGCTTATGATTACATCTAATGAAATCGACCTCTTAATTTTTGTGCCAGTCAAGCAGGTTTATTCCTACCGTACAAAGATACTAGACTTACTTTATCATAGTCAATTTGTTGTAATAAATTGCAAAGCCATATAAGGCACAGTTTAAGCACCGAAGAAATAAATAATCAATAATTGTGTCATCGTAGTTTTCAAAAAGCATAATTTGACTGGCACATAGATTAATAAATATCTAAGGTTGAGAAAGTCAGATAGGAATAGTGTCCACCACTAAGTCTTTGTAAAGTTGAGTTTCTCTAATAGATATGTGTGTGATTACTTGTTAGTGATGCATAAATTCTTAGGGAAATAATATAATCATATTAATAAAGCAAAAGATAGAGGATAGCATTAATTGTGCATTCATGCCTGTCCACATAATTGCAAAACAAATAGGTCCGCTGAACTCAACTGACCAGTATGTCACACAAAGCCATGTAAAGTGAGATATAATTTACCTGTTGAAATAAGGGGGCTTTCTGATTTTCTTGAGCCTGCACTCTGATTCCAGCATCACACGGCAATCCCAATTAGACCAGGTGACAACAGCAAAGTTCTTGTGCTTAATTCCTTTGTCCTCTAACCATTTATCATGCATGAGCAAAGCTTCACTTAGGGGCACACCTCTATCCACCTAGACATGCAAACTGTATTACTGACCAAATACACAAGTCAAACTTTGGTCACACACTGGAACACCTTATCTTTAACATATACAATCGAAGTGGTAATTTTTCTTGTATTGCCCAGTTGACTATGGTACATCATAAAACTATAGTAGAGCTTTAAATATATTGGCTATATGCACATTTATTTTACAAAGGTAATTTTGTATAAATTACGAATTTATAGTCAACGTTGTGTTCTTGGACTGTATCAATGTCCAGAAGACAGGATTTTGTGAAAAAGAGGGTGTACACAAATGACAAATAACAGGTTTACAAAACACACAGAGTTCACTTTTGTGACGTACAAATTTACTTTAACAAATGCTGACTTTCAACAATCTCACACCCATCTTTACATTAGAATCCACCATAAGAAATGACACAGCAGAAAAATTAACAGCTCATCAAATTAAGGTCAATCATGAACATCGTCTGCTTACCTTGAATTATGCTTGCTACGAAAGCTAATGTGATCAAGGCTAATGTTGCTAAGTTTCTCTTGCAGAAAGTACACTTCTATGCAGCCCCTTTACCAATGTCTAGTCAAATAAGGGCCATGTCTCACCATGACAATGCATGCATGCCAAGTGCATAGTTGTTTTCCCAACATTCCCATCAATGGTGGATACAGAAATAGAACATCTAAGAGGTCCTTTTCGGAAATTACTGTTGTCCTTATTGTTGGTCTGTTGGAAAGGATCTACAGAAAAGTTGAAATTCTGTGGCTCTATCGGTAGATCATGGAAGCTGTTTGCTCAAACAGTCAAATGAGACCATCACTTGGAATCCACCACAGAATTGTCCCAACATCAATTAGCTTCTACAGCCTACTGTTCAGTAATAAACACCATGCCTTCTTTTCTTTTGCTAGGAGACACCATATCCTCAGGAGGTTCATAATAGCAAATGCCATCTACATAAGGTCAAATAAAGGTCAAAATAAGGTCTAAAAAACCCATAGTGCCTTGATGCTACCATAAGTCGTCCGCACTGCTGTGCACATGACCCGTAGCAGAGATATTCGCATGAGGCTCCCCATAGACCATGATTACTAAGGTGATTAACCTTTTGCTTATGAGTAGCTAGGGCCTTGATATGGTACTCTTTTGTCTAATTTGGGATAAGTTTTTCAAGCGGACAATGTCATGAATGATGCATACCACCACTATTACTAAGTTGATTAACACTTTCTAAGAGTAGTTTGGGCCTGGACATTTTGTTTGTTGAATCTAGATAGTTTTCCAGGCGAATTAATGCTATGAATGATGCATACCCCGCCACCCACCACACCATACGCACACACAGAGACACGTACCAAAACCCCAGATCACCCAATAGATCTTAGATTAGCTTCAGCGTGTAGGTTTTAAAATCCAGTGCTAATCAAGTAGAGAAAACCTAGGCGAACACACTAACTCATACGGCTGACTTTACCCAGGCAAAAAAAAATCCAAGCTACCTACTGACAACAGTTTATCCTAGGCACCTTATTCAGTTCCCCTAGACTACCTTTCCATGACTAGAACATAGAGAAACGATTTTGGTGGCATGCCGTAAAAAACTAAAGACATCAACCAGAGAGATGTCACATGTTTTAGGCAATATGTACACCCTCATGTCAATACAGGAATTCGAAAGTTGCCGAAAGCTGGACCTGACCTTCTCAAATTACTTGGTCGTTATTAAATTCATGATCCTAAGAAGCAAATTACTAAATACAAGCTAGAGAGATTAACTGAAAACGGTGAGTCTGTAAAGTTATCAATAATTAGAAATAGCAATGAAACAGAACGTTTCTACCAAACTCATACGAGAAAAGCTAGTTGTGAGATCTAGTGATCTACTAAACTTGGGAAACCAACTAGATACTGATTGACATGCAATTAAGTTTGAATTGCTTGTGTCAGATGGAATTAGCCAATAAAAGATGAGAGGAACCAGTGCCTTGACACATGTATAGTCCATGGAAGTGTAGGTTGCAATTTTATTTATCCTAGTTGGCATCTAAAACATAAATATAAAGTTGGCTCATGGAATCTGCAAAATTGGATATGGATCTTTAAATTTACTTACATAGATAATTTACAGATCAAGTTAGGTTCCACGTATGTACATAATTGACACTAGCATTAAAGCTCATTGGTTTGTTCCATCTATACTATATAATTATACTA